>CM057462.1:191978456-194378456 GCA_030035585.1 Dugong dugon | reverse complement strand
ATTGCCGAGGAGACCACCTTGATTCATCTACTAATCCCATCAGCAGGGACCTGAGGGCCACTCAAGGGCCCGGGGTTAGGAAAGGCCAAGGAGGGTGGGTGTGTGGGGAAGGGCATCTTGGGAAGGGGGAATTTCCCGGTTCTGTGTTCCAGAGAAGGTAGCCTGGCTATGGAAGGAGGGCTTGGAAGATCATCCTTGGGGATAGGAGGAAGACATTGTAGTGTGGACCTCAGTTTCCTCAGAGGTCACCCCCGTAAGCTTTTGTCCAGGCACTAGCTTTTTGGGAATTGCCAGGCAGCTCCTCTGAGACCTGTCCTGTGGCAGGATGTGACTGGCCAAAGCACCTCTAACTCCAGCCCCAGAGGCCATGCCTGGAGCTCCCAAGTCCTCCTGGGAAGGCAGGGACAGGGAGGCAGGGGAATGCCAGGAATGATCCAGCATATGCAGTGGGTGAGTAACAGCTACATCCTGCCCCTCCCAGAGCCAAGCTGGAGGAGCCGCTATAAAAGCAATGCCCGGCTCCAGCATCTCATCTGCTCGGACTCCCCAGGGACGTGTCTGTGTTTGTGTCTGTGACCAAGGTGAGTGTGAGTGTGGGAGCCCCAAGGGTTCTGAGAGGACCAGGGAAGAGCTGACAGCTGGGAGGCAGAGGGAAGGGGAGGGAGGAGGGGGACTGAGGAAAGAGGGTCCTGTCTTGGATTCTGTGATACACTGAACAGAAGTAAGACTCAGTCTGATCCAAGTCTTTGGAAATCTGTCCTGATCTCAGACACATATGGGTCCCTCAATTTTGTCAAGGACGTTATTCTTATGTTAGTAGAACCAGCACATCAGTGTGTGAACGCTTTATGTGGGCTCACGAAGGTTGAGAAATACTGGCTACTCATTGTATGCAAGCATGAAAAGCTCCTTGCTATGTCTGATTGATGGGACCACATATTTTTATTTAGGGGAAAGAGTTAGGTAGTTTCTTTTCCTTACTGATGTGTATATGCTAGATATCCTTAACTATCCCCATAAGATTTAATTTGAAAAGAGTTCAAATTATCATCCTAGCTTTATGATATCTAAAGAGTTTCATTATTAATCTTCAGGTTGAAAAGTGCTGCTAGAATGTCCTGGCAGCAGAACCAGCAGCAGTGCCAGCTCCCTGCCAAATGTACCCCCAAGTGCCCTCCCAAGTGCCCCATCCCCAACTGTCCCCCCAAGTGTCCCCCAAAGTGTCCTCCAGTCTCTCCCTGCTGCAGTGTCAGCTGCGGAGACTGCTGTGGACCTAGCTCTGGGTGCTGCAGCTCTGGAGGTGGCGGCTGCTGCCTGAGCCACCACAGACACCATCTCTTCCACCGACGCCGCTGGCACCAGAGCCCTGACTGCTGTGAGTGTGATCCCTGTGGGCACTCTGGGTGCTGCTCGGGCCCTGGAGGTTGCTGCTGAGCCAGACCTTAGGCATCACAGAGAAACACTTATGAGGCAACCTCGAGGCAGGGACCTACCCGAGGGTGATGCTTCTCCTGTTGTTGCTTCTCCTTTTCATGGCACTGAGGATCCTATGAAAGAGTTCTGTGTGTTCTAATGTCCCAAGTCCATCATGAATCCTGATCATGTCTTCCTTCTTTACTTTATACAACAATAAATCTCCTATTGTGTATTCATAAGATATCCTGGTCTTTGTCAAGTCTTTCATTCTTTGCAAGTCCCTGAAGCCTAGAGTTTCAGCAACACACTTAGGGTGGCTAAGTAAGAGTACAGTGTGATAAAAGGACAAGCTAGAAACAGTGTCTAAGGAAACAATCCTCTAAGAACAAGCTTGAAGTAGAGCTTTGTAATGGGATTATCTCTGCACACTCTAGCCTCTTGTCCCAGGTAGTGCCTGGAAGGGCCTGAGAGCCCCAGGGCTGAGCACCTTTGACTGCGAGCCTCCTTGCCAGCTTAACCCACCATGATGAAAATGACTTTCATTTTCTCTTTGTGGCATGATTTAAGAAAATTTGAAAATTCTTTGGAATTCTAAGTAGATGGACAGCAGTATATTTAACAGAACTCTTCTTATTTGATAAAAAAATGCTTTGCATAGAATTAAAACCCTGACCTACTTCTGAAAGATCAGCCACTGAAAACTCCATGAAGCACAGCTCTCCTGTGAAGCTCATGGGATCTCCATGAGTCAGAATGGCCTTGATGTCAACTGGTGAGGAGCAAGCTTATGTGAAAACACATTGCCACTTACCTGCTTGTCAGGGATGGTAAGTCTGCCTACCTCTTGCTTTTATTCATTCTTCAACGCCCCCCCCCCCCCGGAACAGCTGTGAAATAAATTGTTCAACAGTATAAGGCTTGAGAAGCACCCAAGTAGGAATCTTCCCAGTCCCACCGGCTCAGTCCATTGCTCCGTGGATGTAGAGTGGTCTGACGGTCACAAGAACGAGAGTGGGCCAATACCCCACTTTTCTTTCTACCATCTGGCTCGCTGGCTGAGGCTCAGGCCTGGTGGGTGAGGAGGATACTTAATAGAAACAACACTGTCCTGTACTTGCACAATGAACTTCACAAACCCAGCAATCCGGACTGGGGTTGGCCTGCTTTAAATTCACCTCTTCTTGGCGCACTCACGCAGAATTTTAGGGCACTGAAGCTGCCTGCTCTGATGGTTGGGACGCGTTGACTGGAGGAGGAGGTTTGAAGGGAGGTAAGGACACCATGAGAGGACATCCAGAGTCCCAATCTAACAGCCAGGCTGAGAGGTTTCTATGTGGGAAACGATCAACTCAGATTGGAGCAAGAAAGACCCTGGTGAGACTGGGCTCTCTCAACAAGGCATCCCATCCCCTTCTCTGGATGAGATTACTGGCTACCAATTTACACCTCTGTAGACTCCCACTGTAATCCCTTCCCTGTAATGCTGAGGCCTTTTTCCTTGCTCTTTGTAATGGGAATTTTGTAATGCATTTCGTGATGTCACTTTTAATTTAATTTGAAATTCTGTAACTAGCAATTTTGGGAGTACCTGGAGGGTGCAAACTCTTAAGCAGTCTACTGTTAGCTGAAACGTTGGTAGTTCAAACCCACCTAGAGGTGTCTCAGAAGACAGGCCTGGAGATCTGCTTTGGAAAGGTCACAGTCATGAAAACCCTGTGGAGCAGTTGTACTCTGCGCACATGGGGTTGCCATGAGCCAGAATCTACGCAAGGGCAACCAACAACAATTTGTTAATCGTTATTAACTTAATAAATTAATACTTAACTGCCCCAGAAACATATATTTGCATTTTATCCTTTTACTACTTTTCTGAATTGTCACCTATGCCATATGTCAAGGGCACAAATGTGGGTACATCTATCTCTAGGCATTCCATTCTGTTCCATTTTAATATGTGTCTACGCCTGCTCCAGTTTCACACTGCAGTAATATGCAAACCGTGGTGGCATGGTGGTTAAGCGGTATGGCTGGTAACCAAAAGGTTGGCAGCTCGAATCCACCAGGTGCTCCTTGGAAACTCAATAGGCCTGTTCTACTCACTCCTATGGGGTGGCCATGAACAGGAAATGACTCGATGGTAACGGGTTTGGTTTTTCTAATTTGGTAATTAATATAGTTAAATAGTAAATCTTGATACCTAGTCGATACACGATCTTTTTCTACCTCAAGAATGACTTGACACTTTTGGCCAATTGAACTTCGATACATATTTTCCATTAACTTCTTAAATTGTTTGAAAATGAAAAAAAAATATTAAAATTCTCAGGGAAATGCAAGCAGCCTAGAATAGCCAAATAATTCTTGAAAAAAGAACCAAGCTGGTGGTCTCATACTTCCTAATTTCAAATCTTACTATCAAGCTTCAGTAATTAAGACTGCGGTATTGCAGAAGAATAAAACCCGTTGTCGCTGATTCAGTTCTGACACACAGAGATCATATAGGACAGAGTAGAACTGCCCTATAGGGTTTCCAAAGAGCAGGTGGTGGATCTGAACTGCCAACCTTTTGGTTAGCAGCCGAGCTCTTAATCGCTGGGCTTCCTGGGCTCATAAAAATAGATATATGGATTAATGAAATATAAGTGAGAGTCCCAAAATAAACCTTTCCATTTCTAATCAATTGATTTTTCACAAAGACGCCAAGACAATCAAACAGAACGAAGAAGAGTCTTTTCAACAAATGGTGCTGAGACAGCTGGATAAACACATACAAAAGAATGAACGGGAACCCGCTTCTCTCAGCAGACAGATAAGTAACTCAGATTGGCCCATAACCTGAATATAAGAGCCAAAAGCTAGTAAATTCTTAGTAGAAAACATAGGTGTAAATGTTTATTTTCTTGGGTTAGGAAATTGTTTCTTAGCTTTGGCACCGAAGTCACAAGTGACAAAAGGAAAAAATGACAAATTAGTCTTCATCAAAATTTAAAACTTTGTGCTTCAAAGGACACTATCAAGAAAGTGAAAAGACAGTCTGTAGAATAGGAGAAAATATTAGGAAACCATATATCTGGTAAGGGATTGTATTTAGAATACATAAAGAATACTTGCCACTCAATGATAAAAAGACTAATAAGCTAATTAAAAGATGGGCAAAGGATCTGAATAGAGACTTCTTCAAAGAAAGAATACAAATGACCTTTTGCCACAAAAAGAAACACAACGTCATTAGTCACCAGGGAAATGTAAATAAAAACCACAATGCAATATCATTCACACCTACTAGGATGGTTATAATTAAAAAGACCTACCGTAAGCAGAGTTGAGAAGGATGTAGAGCAATTGGAACCATCATACATTGCAGGTGGGAATGTAAAATGACTTGCAATCACTCTGGGAAACAGTCTGACAGTTCCTCAAAAATGTTAAGCAGAGTTACCATACTACTCAGTAGTTCCACTCTTCGCTATGTCTCCAAGAGAAATAAAAAGCAAGGATGTACACGCAGAAACTTGTACATGAACGTACATAGAAGTATTGCTCATAATAGCCAAAAGGCAGGAAGAATCCAAATGCCCAGCAACTAATGAATGGATAAAAAATGTGGTATACATGGTCTCGGGAAACATCTAGCTCAACTGGCATAACACAGTTTATCAAGACAATGTTCTCCATTTACCTTGCTGAGTAGTGACTGGGGTATTAAATGTCTGTGAGCAGCCATCTAAGTCACTCCACTGGTCTCACCCCTTTGGGAGCAAGGGAGAATGGAGAGAACAGGGTACAAGGAAAAGATTAGTCCAAAGAACTAATGGACCACAGCTACCAAGGCCTCCACCAGACTGAGGCCGGTACAGCTAGATGGTACCTGGCTACCACCACTGACTGGTCTGACCAGGATCATAACAGAGGATCCTGGACAGAGATTGAGAACAATGTAGAACAAAATTCTAACTCACACACACAGAAAAAATAAAAAACAGACTTACTGACCTGACAGAGACTGGAGAAACCCCAAGTGTACGGCCCGCGGTGCCCATTTAGCTCAGGTGTGAAGTCACGCCTGAGGTTCACCCTTCAGCCGGGGATTGGACAGTCCCATAAAACAAAATGGGACTAATGAGCCACAGCAGTCTAGGGACAAGGACGAGAAGGCAGAAGGGGACAGGAAAGCTGGTGATTGGGAAGCCAAAGTTGACAAGGGACAATACTGCCATGTCCTGAGGTTGTTAACCACTGTCATAGGGCAAAATGTGTAGTGTTCAATGAGAAACTATCTGTTCTGTAAACCCTCATCTAAAGTAAAAAAAACAAATAAGAAGAAGAAAGGAGTTCTCTATGTGTAATCAACTTGACAACAGCAACTCAAAAATTTTGATGGGAAGCCTAGGCGGCAGTGAGTTGAAGACAATGGTGATGGAATAATTTGGAAAAGGATAATGAGAACAGTAGCACAACTGGAAGAATGTAATCAATGTCACTGAATTGTACATGTAGAAATTTTTGAAATGGTGTATCTTTGGCTATGTATATTTTCATCAAAAAAAAAAAATTCCACGGCCATAGTAGACACTTGTTATTTTTGGTGAGGGGAAATGCAATACAATTTTGGGCGAAGTCTGCACAATCAGACCAAGGGAAATGAAGATGCTAAGTATGCAAGAAAAAGGGACAACTTCTGTAAATGCTATAATATATACAATTTTGCAACAACAGTTATAAAAAACAAAACCTATGTGTGTGGTTACATAGGTAGATATGTATGCATATATGTGTATAGGAAGGCATATGTGAGTACATGTATAGGTGTATCTGTAGGCTTCTGTGTATAGCTGTTTGCGGGTGATGCATATATACAGGCAGTCCCTGGATTACAAACGAGTTCCTTTCCTAAGCCTGTCCTTAAATCAAATTTGTACGTAAGTAGGAGCAGTTAGCTATGTAGGAGCACTTAGGTATGGTTTGCATCGAATGTCAGTTAGTGAAATGTTTGTCATACTACATGCTTCTACCATTATTTGAAAGTAGAGCATTCCTATGAAACCTTTCATAAGCCAAAATGGCTGACCCTCAAAATAATCTACCAAATCATGCCAAATAACACATTAAACCTAAAAGAACACTAACATACAGTAAATGCAGGAATGATATAATAAATAAATTGAGATAAAGCACTGATGCTCACAGACACATTTCAAAGATATGGCAGCTTGATGCTGAGATGCTGAGTGTAGTTGCCAGGGAAGGAGCTTGCCCAGGACAGAGACATGTCCTAGTTGGGACATAGACCCTGAGGGCCGCCTCCTTCCCAGATTAGGGCTTCCACTCCCCTGGAACCACCCTCCCCAGTTTGAGTGTCCAAGAGTGTCCAGCATCTCTGCCTTCCCAAAGGACTGGGGAGCTGTCCCCAGCCCTTCCTGGCTGCCCAGGGTTGTCCGGGGCTAGGGGGAGACGGAGCGACGTGAGGACAAATCTGTGATGTGCAAGGGAAGAAGCCTGGAAGAAGGCACCATATCACCTGCTCCCTCTGTCCTGCACAGGTGCCTGAGAGGCTTAGAGGTGGCAGATGGCACATCCTGCAGGAGGGACGCAATTGGCTTCTGCTCCAAGGTCTCCCCACCACAGACTCTCCCTCCCAGGTGAAGGGGGCTAAGGCCAGCCCCGAGCCTACCTGCCCATGATATCTGGGAGGCTGGAGAATGTGGATCATGCCCTGCCTGGAGTGGTGGGGGAGTGGACAAAAGAAGCACTGTGGGGAGGTGTGTGCTGGCAGAAAGGATAGGTCACTGGGTGGGGAGAGTTGGTTGGAGACCCAAGACTCTGCCCTTTTCCCACCCTCAGGAATCTGCAGAAGGCCATGACACCCTAGATGCGGGAAGACACTCTCACTATTCCAGGCAAGTGCTGTCTGTTTGACGGTTTGCTGCAAAACAAACACTGGAGAGTGTTTCCTCTGCAGATTTCTCTCCCTTAGTGAAAACAGGTACCAATGTAGGTCTTCCTAAAAGCCAAGTAGTGTAAAAGGAACACCTTGTATAGCTTAACGTATGCCTTTCTATGCATAAAATACATTAAAGAAACACTTCCAGATATGTTAAAACACATTTAAACTAATCATACAATAATACTAATAATAATGTTTTGATGAGCGTCACAGAGTAGCACCTGTTTATTCTTACGAACCACTGCATGTACCTCAGATTTTTAATATAATAGGCTTTACTGGGGTTGGTTCATAACTATGGTTGTATGTGAGTTGGATGTTTCTAACTCGGGGAGTGTCTGTATTCATATATATAACAAAGAACATAGGGGCACAGTTATGAAGACTTTCTAGACATATCCAAACACCTCTCGGGATTGGTGACTGTGTCAAAAGGCTTAGGACCATAGTCTTGCGGGACAACTCAGTCAATTGACATAACATAGTTCGTAAAGATAATGTTCTACATCCTAGTTTGGCGAATGGTACCTGGGGTCTTAAAAGCTTGCGAGCGGTCACCTACAATACAACTATTGGTCTCTGCTTGTCTGGAGGAAACAAGAAGGAAGGGAAACAAAGACTCAATGAACAGACCAGTTCACATGAACCACAGCCTCCTTTAGCCTGAGACCGGAAGAACTAGATGGTGCCTGGCTACCAATATCGGCTGTTGTGACCAGAGACACATTAGAAAGTCCCAAATAGAATGGGACAAAAATGTAGAACAAAAGTCAAGTTTGTACAAAAGGCCAGACTTACTGAACCAATAGAGACTAGATGAGCCCCTCAAAACTATCACTCTAAGATACCCTTTGAACTTGGAACTAAAGCTACTCCTGGATGTCATCTTTCAGCGAAATAATAGATGGGCTTATAAAATAAACCATATCAGCTGGGAATAATGTGTTTCCTTAAACAATGAGCTATATTACCAGCATTTCCTCATTAGCAAAGATGAGAAGGCCAGCTAGGGCAGGAAAGCTAGGTTAATGGAAACAGAAGAAAGAGAATGGAAAGAATGAGAATGCTGACACATTGTGAAAAGTGTAACCAATGTCATAGAACAATTTGTATCAAAATTTTTACATTGGAACCTAATTTGCTGTGTAAACCTTCACCTAAAACACAAAAAACATTAAAAAAAAATAAAAAACTAAAGCCTATTGCTGAATGGCAGAATAGAATAAATTTGTTTTCTATCCAATTCCAAAAATAGAAGAAATTCTTTCCCAATATTCTTGTAGACTTTACTGAGTATTTCCATCTGGACCAATTGGGATGGGGAGAGTGTACTATACAGGCTGTGTGATGGTTAAGATTGTATGTTAACTTGGCTGGGCCATGATTCTGGTGTTAATATGTGATCACTCCCGTGATGGGATCTGCTATGAGTAACCAATCAATTGAAAGCGAGTTTCCTTGGGCATGTGGCCTACTTCTGAATATAAGCATTGGCTTCTTGCCAACATGGTCTCTGCTGAGAAATCAGAGCTTAATCTTTTTGGTTCTCCTTTGCAGGTGACATTTTCTTTTTCCTGCACTGTTCTCAGTTTTCTCCTTTGTCTTTAGTTCTGACAAGGTCGATTACCATATGTCTTGGTGATTTTCTTTTGGAGTGTCTCCTGTATGGGTTTTGTTGAGCTTCTTGGATGGATATATATTCCATCTTTTATGATATTAGGGATGTTTTCTGCCAGAAAATCTTCAAAAATGTTCTCTGTGACCTTTTTTTGTCTCCTCCTTTTCTTGAATTCCTATATGCATAAATCATTCCTGTTGTAGTTTCCCATGTATCTATTTGATTTCTCCATTTTTCTTTATTCTTTCTCCTGAATGTTCCTCAAAGAAATTAGTATCAAGGGATTAGCCTCCTAATTTGCTGATTCTATCTTCCATTGATTCTATTCTACTCCGACATTGCTCCACTGAGTTATCAATTTCTGAAATTTTGTTGTTAATCTGGATTTCTGGTTGCTCTTTC
Organism: Dugong dugon; assembly: GCA_030035585.1. Classification (NCBI taxonomy): domain Eukaryota; kingdom Metazoa; phylum Chordata; class Mammalia; order Sirenia; family Dugongidae; genus Dugong; species Dugong dugon. The sequence goes on along the minus strand of CM057462.1, from coordinate 194,369,076 downwards.
GTATGGCTTCTAATTGTCTATTTTGTTCTTGTATTGTTTCCTTGAATTCTACTAGAATTTTTGTCTGTGTTTTCCTTGACTTTTTCTTAATCTCTTGGAGGATCCTAAATAGACGTCTTTTGAACTCTTCATCAGTTAGTTCCATTACCATTTCTTCCTCAGAAAGGTTTTCTGACCCTTTAGTTTGGTCACTTGCTTGAGCCATCTTCTTCTGCTTCTTTATGGGATTTGATATTGTTTGTTGTCTTCAAGGCATTAAGGTGTTATTATATTTGTTGATTGTATGTTTGTTTACTTTGTCTTGATTGTCTGTTTTGATCTGATTTATCTGGGATGGCAGCTTGGGTGTGCTACTCAGGTGGCTAGTCTGGCAGGACTGGAGTGCTCAGCAGCTCTTTCCACGTAGGTGGGGCAGTGGCAGGGAGTATGAAATCCTTGACAACTTCAATATTTTCTGTGTGTATCATGATGTTATGTATCGGCCCAGTTGTGAGGATTTTCTTTTCTTTATGTTGAAGTATAATCTATACTGAAGGTTGTAGTCTTTGGCTTCATCACCATGTGCTTCAAGTTGTCTTCATTTTTGGCAAGCATGGTTGTGTCATTTGCATATTGCAGGTTATTACTGAGTCTTCTTCTAATACTGATTCCACGTTCTTCATATAGTCTGGCTTCTCGGACTACTTGTTGAGTTTACAGATTGAATAAGCAAGGTGAAATGATGCAACACCGTTGGACCACCTTTTCCAATTTTGAACCCTGCAATATCCTCTTGTTCTGTTGGAATGACTTCCTCTGGATCCATGTCCATGTTCCACATGAGCACAATTAAGTGTTCTGGAAGTGTCATTCTTCATAATGTATCCTTAATTTATTATGCTCCCCATGATACTTTCTAGACACCCTAGAATTGTCACTGAGGGAAGGCCTTGCGGTAATGTGTTAGGTCTTAATTAGAATCTCTATCAACATTTGAAAACCCCCAATAGAACAGCCTCACCCGCCTGAATGTCTACAGTTAGAAATTATATATATTAGTTTTATTTCTTAGTCCTGTCTTCCCACTAGAATATAGTCCTAGGGGGGCAGAGATTAGCTCTCTTTTATATCATGTTCGATCTACAGATTCGGCCCCAGAATCAATAAATACTTGCTCAGAGTGTGTGGGAATGAATTCATAAGGTCTGATTCTTGATCTTTTGGTGAGGCAGTTCAAGAAAACCTTTGTATTTTCCACTTTGTTGATGCTTTGCTCTTTTTATACACCCTAGCATAGGCCTCTCTCATTTATTCTCATAAGACCTGCTTGATTTTTATTTAATTTGCTCAGCAAATTTCTTTGGGAATAGTTTCTTGGTCAAGGGCATTCCAAGGCATGAATATACAATGGTTGCTTAAGGGTTCACTAATCCTAACCTATTTATCCAGAACACCATCTAATCCTAATGATTAAAATGATACTAATACAGGATACAAAAGGCCATAGGTTGTGAGGTCTTTGGAATATGTGTTTGTGTGTGTGTATGCGTGTGTGTAGTGATGGTATCTGTGGTGAGCAAAATAATGTCCCCTCAAAGCAATCAGTTCGTATCCCTGAAACCGATAAATATTACCTTAAAAAGAAAAAGGACCTTGGCAGATGTAATAAAGTGCCAGATATTGAGAAGACAAAATTGTCTTGAATTATTCACCTGGGCTCTACTAGGCAGAATGAGATTCTTATGACACAGAGAAGAAAAAGCAATGTGAAGATGGAGAAGAGAAAAAATTGAAGATGATGGCCTTGTAGATATGTCCACAAGCCAAAGGATGATATGTCCACAAGCTAAGGAACCTGGCAGCTACCAGAAGCAGAAGAGACAGGGGACTAATTCCCTCCTCGAGCTTCCAGAGGGAGTGTGGCTGGTGTCAAAAGTATCATCTCATAGAGTCAGAGAGTTTGGAGAGGGCCTTGTCCCAAAAGCACAGCTCCACTCAGCCTGGGCTTCAGGGGAAAATGGAGGAAGTGTTTCACTGGAGTGAGGGACTGAAAAGCTAAGTAGGGGTCATTAGAAATAGGATCCAAGAAAAAGAAAAGGGACCGATAGGGAGCAGGACACATGGGGAACATGAAATAATAGTTTCATCCTCACCTCGGGTAAAGTAACTTTCCTTGACAGAACCTTCAGAGAATGATTGAGGGAACAGAAAGGTCTACCTGTTAAACCCTGAGTCCAAACACAGCTGTAATGCCAGGAGTAATTATTACGGGAGGAGAAACATGAGGCTGGGATGCCCTTGGTCTTTGCACTTTGGTTCCTTACAAGTGTGGTCAGTAGCAGCCACGGCCAGACCACTGTCACAGTAGTTGGAGCTCTGGGAACCTGTGGTGGCTCAGGCAGTAGCTGCCCCCAGTGCTTATTAGGTATGCTAACACCAAGCTCTGAAGTGAGTCTCCGCTCTATTGGGAACAGGACAAGTGAATGAACTGGTAGCCCCCTGTCTCTTTCTTCCTTCCCAACCTGGAAAGTCATGGAAGTTTCCAGGCTGTCCCTCTGGTAACCATGAACCAGATGTGCCTTCAGCAATAATCCAGTGTGGTCCTGGGCTCTGGAGACCCACTTGTCTCTTACCATCTCTCCTTAGGAAACTGGGAGCTTCAATTATCCAGAACTTGAAAAGAAGGCAAAAAGAGATTTTCGATCACTCTTTCAAGTTTATACTACATACTACTAACTAACATGGCTGCCTAAGTGTCACATGACTCTCTAGGGGATTTTTTATTAGTTTTACTTTTGTTTAGGGACCAAACACTAAAGATAAATTGAACTTCAAGAGGATTTATAAGTTCCAAATTATTTGTGTCTAGTAGAAACGTTAACCCAATGATTTATTACTCTTTAAGACATTAGCTAATATTTTAACTAAATTTGCAATCTTATTTCAACAGTCTTTCTTTCTCTGACTATAGATAATTATAACACTACTATTCTCCTTTGGTTTCTTGGTGGCACAGTTGTTAAGAACCATGACACGCTACAGATGTTAATCAAAAGGTCTGCAAGTCGAATCCACCAGCTGCTCCTTCAAAACCTATGGAGCAGTTCTACTCTGTCCTATAGGGTTACTACGCATTGGAATCGACTCGATGGCAACGCGTTTTAGTTTATTGTCCTTTGAACCAACGTTACCATCCTCCAACCATCTGATTCAGAGTCATGTGTATATGCATACTTATGTTCACGTATGAAAAACAGAAGAAAAACTAAGTTGTGTCAAATCTGACTCATGGTATCCCATTCGTTACAGAGTAAAACTGAGCTCCGTGGGGTTTTCTTGGTTGTAATCTTTACAGAAACAGATTGCCAGGGTTTTCTTGTTTGTTGCTCCTGGGTGGGTTCCATCTGCCAACCTTTCAGTTTGTAGGGAAGTACAAATGGTTGTGCCACCCAGGGGCGTTATGTTCGCGTACAATTTCATGTAAATGCAACACGCACACACACACACACACACACACACACGAGGGACACACACAGCTTTGCTTCTTCACTTACACCATGGTTACAAACATATCTGTCCAAGACAATGAGGAAACTGAGGATGATATCACAAGAAGATAGTTGAATGAACCAATGTGTTCCAGTCTCATTGGGAAAGAGATTCGGAACTATATAATTCTACAAATTCTAAGCATTTATACTTATTATGTGACATGCACTCTTTTAAGGGCTTAATGTGTGATTCCTAAATTTACACAACAATCTAACTAAATAATGACAATGATTAGCCACATTTATCAGATGCAAAATTGGAGACACACAATTTAAGAACTTGCTTAAGGTTTCATAGGAAATATCTGGTTCTCAGAATCAAACCAAAGTATTTCAGCTCTGGAACCATGCTCCTAACCAGTACTCTGTAGTTGAACTGGGAAGGCTCATGCCATTTATAATACAAGAAATCCAGACAGTTTAGGGTAAGTTCTTCTCCTCAAGTTGGACTCAGATGAACTGTTGCCTTCTCCTCTAGCTCCAAGAAGTATTGTTTCTGGGCAAGTTCCGACACCGCAGAGAATTCCTTTCTGTTTCTCATGCCTTTCTCTTCTTCTTTGTTCCTCTGTCCTTTCTTAAACCCATTCTCCGGTGGTGCTCTCTATTTGCCTGCCCTTCTCCTGCTCAGAGCCCCTTCCATGGCTCCCATGGATAAACTCACGATAATGAAAGATGAAGAAAAGGCTAGGTCCCTGACAAGGCAAAGCAGAATCTCTTATACACGGGGTCCAGGACCAGGATCCAGGATGTCTACTGGCTGTAAGAGGAGGGGATGTGACTTACACACTAGGTACACGTATCCTCATTCCTGATATTGTGGTCTTCTCTCTTCCCTCCCTGGAAAGTCATGGAAGATTCCAGGCTGCCTAACTCATCTCCAGAAGCTCGATATGACTTTAGTAAGTATCGACCCTTTGGCAAATGGCTCTAGGTATCTAGGTCACTTTATATCCATCTTTCTTAGGAAACTGTAGGTCACACCCTTCCCTCCAGGCCTGCTCTATGAGTTGGGGTCTCTGGATTTGGATTATCTGTTTTCCCTGAGTAGAAGAAGTTGGAATGAATTGAGTGATGTATTTTATAGGAAAAAATTATAAAGTAATTAACCCATTGCTTGTAGAAGATAGACAGAGATGAATGGACGGCATCGGTTAGGTCTCATAACTGGTAAAGAAGAGAGGGGTTCCCAGAAAGAGAGACCAGGTTTGGAGGGTAAGTAGGCTTGGTGGAAGAGTAAGTTTAATGTTACAGCAAGGCCTTTGTATCATTAGGAAAAATTTGGCAGGTTCAACTTACAGCCTAGCGACTCTCTAGGCAAAGGAGAGGTGATTCAAGGGAAGTGTCTGAAATGCCTCCCAAGTCATTCTTGTAACAACTTTTAATTCATCTATCCATTCATCTAATCAGCATTCCATGGATAATTGCTAGAGTCACCAGATAAGGAACACCTGAGTTCTCAAGTTCTGGTGATGTGATGTGATGTGTTGAGAGATGTGATGGTAATATGGTGACTGTAGGTTTAGATGCAAGAAGACCTAGAGTTCTTATATGCTGGTGCCAAAGGTCATGATGAGCTGTTTTCCAACTCTGGCTGTTTATATTAGACCACAGAAGGATACACAGAAGGGCTTTTTACCTCCTGATAGTGGCATTTTGGGGATGGGATGCCCTTCAGCTTTTGAGCCTTCTATCCAACCCCTCATCCACATTTCTGAGCTTGTACATGAGCATGAAAACATGCATCGGTACACACGCATGTATACAGACACCCAACCATAAAGGCACAGCTTTTGCCTTCTCTTCCTTCATTGTTACTATCATCTCTGTCAGCAAGAATGAGAAAACCTAGAATGACATCACAGAGGACATTGTCACATGAATCAGTGTCTCAGGAATCCTATAGGGAAATGGTGGCTCTGGCAAGTCCAGTCCCTAAACCTCATCTTCTTTTATGCACATGGGTTTCACAGTAGTCTTCAGTATGCCCACTGGTCTGTGAATGCCTGGAGGTCACAGCACACGTTGCCTCAGGAAACCTAAGTGTTTGGCAGAACATGTACTCAACACCTGGTAGGTGTTCAAACAATGTTATTGTAATTAAATGTGTATGTTCAGATATGAAAATTTTTCACAATTTATCTGAAAACCCTCAGAGTAGGGGACAATATATGAGAGTAGGTAATGAAAAATTTTCAGATAGGCCATATGTTATTCAGACCGAAATGTAAATCTCATATACTCTCACCTGCTAGACTAGGGGTATGTGAAGGAAGAGATTGTCTCTCTTTTTCCAAGATGTATTCCCAATTCATACCATACAGTAGTTCACAGTAAATATTTGATGAATGAATAAACTGAATCAATTACTGGTTGAATTAGTCTGATTCAAATCCGACTAAACTCTCATTCAGTAACAAGATTAAGTAAACTATTTAATTGCCATCATCCTCTGGCTAGAAATAATCTTGTTTCTTAGAATTGCAAAGGCATAAAGTCATTTTCTAGATTTTCACTAGCCTAATAATATTTTGAAATAAACTTCCTGAGGACAAGAACTGAATATTTACCATCTCTCTGTCTCACACACTGAACAAACAAAGTGTCTGGATCTAGCAAACGTTCTTTACAAACTGATGCTCACTAAGAATCTTCTTTGTGCCTTCTCAGGTCCCAAGAATTCAGTGAGGAAGGTGCTAGCCTGCCTCTTTTACAGTTGAGGGTTTATATCGTCTAAATGAAGGACTGGAGGCACCCCAGCTCATAAATGGCAGAGTTATAATTTGAACACTGATCTCCTGATTGCCATTTGGTAGAATATTCCTTTATTAGTCAGAGTTCTCCAGAGAAACAGAATAGGAGTTCTACCTACCTACCTACCAAACTACCTACTACCTACCTACCTACCTACTACCTACCTACTACCTACCTACCATCCTACTACCTATCTATCTACCTACTACCTACCTATCTACTACCTACCTACCTCCCGACTTTTATCTACCTGCCTACTACCTATCTACTGATTGTCTATCAAGAGAAATTTATTTTAAGGGATTGGCTCACACAAATGTAGGGCCTGCCAAACCCAAAATCCATAGATCGGGTAGCAGGCTGGAAACTCTGGGAGAACTATATTACAGTCTTGAGGCAGAATTCCTTCTCTCTAGGAAACCTCAGTTTTTGCTCTTAAGGCCTTCATCTGATTGGATGAGGTCCATGCATATTATCGAGGGTAATCTCTTTTACTTAGCGTCAAAAGATGGTAAATGAGAATCACATCCAGAAAATTTCTTCACAGCAACATCTAGCCTAGTTTTTGACAAAACAACTGGGCACTATAGCCCAGCCAAGTTGACACAGAAAATTAACTGTCATAATGTCTTATAAGAACTCCCTTGTAACAAAATATGCATTTGGTTTCTTTGTAATTGAAGGAGTTTTGTCACAATCATTATTGGTGTTTAAAAAAAAAAAAAAAGCCGAGGAGACCACGTTGATACATCTACTATTCCCATCATCAGGGAACTAAGGGCCACTCAAGGGCCCGGAGTCTGGAACGGCCAAGGAGGGCGGGTGTGTAGAGAAGGATATCCTGGGAAGTGGGCATTCCCTGGTTCTGTGTTCCAGAGAAGTCAGCCTGGCTATGGAAGCAGGGCTCGGAAGATCATCCATGGGGATAGGAGGAAGACATTGCAGTGTGGACTTCAGTTTGCTCAGAGGTCACCCCCTAAGCCTTTATCCAGACACTGGCTTTTTGGAAATTCCCACGCAGTTCCTTTGAGACCTGTCCTGTAGCAGGCTGTGACTGGCCAAAGCCCCTCTAACTCCAGCCCCAGAGGTTCTGCTTGAACTCCCAAGGTCTCCTGGGAAGGCAGGGACAGGGAGGCAAGGGAATACCAGGAATGACCCAGCACGTGCCCTGGGTGAGTAACAGCCACCTCCTGCCCCTCCCAGAGCCAAGTTGGAGGAACTGCTATAAAAGCCATGCCTGGCTCCAGTACCTCATCTGCTTGAACTCCCCAGGAACGTGTCTGTGCTCGTGTCTGTGACCAGGGTGAGTGTGGCTGTGGGAGCCCCGAGGGGCTTTGAGAGGATCAGGGAAGAGCTGACAGCTGGGAGGCAGAGGGAAAGGGAGGGAGGAGGGGAACTGAGGAAAGAGGATCCTTTCTCGCATTCTGTGATACATTGAACAGAAGTAAGACTTAGTCTGAACCAAGTCTTTGGAAATCTGTCCTGCTCTCAGACACATATGGGTCCCTCAATTTGTGAAGGACATTATTCTTATGTTATCAGAGCAGGCACATCAGTGTGTGAACACTTTATGTGGGCTCACGAAGGTAACAAAATGCTGGATACTCATTGTATACAAGAATGAGAAGCTCTTTGCTATTTCTGATTGTTGGGCCCACATATTTTTATTCAGGGGAAAGATTTTAAGTTGTTTCTTATCCTTACTGATAGGTATATGATAGCTATCCTTAATAATCCCCATAAGATTTAATTTGAAAAGAGTTCAAATTATCATCCTTGCTTTCTATCTAAAGAGATTCATTATTAATTTTCAGGATGAAAAGTCCTGCTAAAATGTCCTGGCAGCAGAACCAGCAGCAGTGCCAGCTCCCTGCCAAATGTAACCCCATGTGCCCTCCCAAGTGCCCCATCCCCACGTGTCCACCCAAATGTCCCCCAAAGTGCCCTCCAGTCTCTCCCTGCTGCAGTGTCAGCTGCGGAGACTGCTGTGGATCTAGCTCTGGGTGCTGCAGCTCTGGAGGTGGCGGCTGCAGCCTGAGCCACCACAGACATCATATCTTCCACCGACGCCGCTGGCACCAGAGCCCTGACTGCTGTGAATGTGATCCCTGTGGGCACTCTGGCTGCAGCTCGGGCTCAGGAGGTTGCTGCTGAGCCAGGCCTTAGGCATCACAGAGAAACACTTAGAAAGCAACCTCGAGGCAGGGACCTACCAGAGGGTGATGCTTCTCCTGTTCTCGCTTCTCGTTTTCATGGTGCTGAGGATCCTATGAAAGAGTTCTGTGTGTTCTAATGTCCTGAGTCCATCCTGGATCCTGATCATGTCTTCCTTCTTTACTTTATACAACAATAAATCTCCTATTGTGTATTTACAAGATATCCTGGTCTTTGTCAAGTCTTTCATTCTTTGCAAGTCCCTGAGGCCTAGATTTCCAGCGACACACTTAGGGTGGCTTGGTAAGAGTACAGTGTGAGAAAGGGAAAAGCTAGAAACAGTGTCTAAGGAAATAATCCTCTAAGAACAAGCTTGAAGTAGAGCTTTGCAATGGGATTATCTCTACACACTCCAGCCGCGTGGCGCAGGTGGTGAACGGAAGGAAGAGTAGGTGGCACTGGTGAGGCACCACTGGAGAAAGGGAAGGTGAAGGAGCCTGAGGGACCTCAAAGGAGAAGCTGATAGGAGAAAGAAAGAATGCTGTGAAGTAGGTTCATTCAAATGTTTGTGGAGTGAAACTCAGCCCCTCCAGAAAGAAACTCAATAGCTGATGGTGCTTCATGAAGCCTTTGCAAACATTTCTAAGGGCCCGCTGTGTGCTTTGCCATCTTTTCTGAGTGAGGAAAAATTGGTACTTAGTACCTCTAAACTCTGTCCAGGCCTGGTTCCTGCTGGAGAAATATAGTGAAGAACAAAATCTACTCCCAACCTTGAAAACTTCTCCACAAATATAGAAGAGAAAGAAAGAATTTATTATAGTAAGTATTAAACCAGAATGTGATTCATCATATGCCATCCGGTAAAGAAATTGCAAAGACATAAAGAAATCTTTCCCTTTATATGTAAAAAAAACACAAAACGAAAAACCTATACTGTTGAGTCAATTCTGCCTCATAGAGAACCTGTAGGACAGAGTAGAACTGCCCCACAGAGTTTTCAAGAAGCACCTGGTCGATTTGAACTGCCAAGCTTTTGGTTAGCAGCCGAGCTCTTAACCAGTGCAATGAGTAAATTCATCTCCTCAAGATAAAATTGCTCATTTTCTGGTTTCTTTATGGCTGGAGGTAGATTTGCAGTTAGGGGTCGGAAGATCTTGAGGTCATGGTAATCTCTTTCCAGTTTTCTGGAAGGGGAAAATTACCTGAAGTAACACTTTAAAGAATTGACTTCCAAATCCTTGAGCTAACACTTTGAATTTAGGTACTTTTCAAAGAGAGCGAGAAAGATTTTACAGTTACAAGCTATTGAAAGTGAATTCTAAAAGAACAGGGGAGGAAAGGTATTCCTCACTTATTTTCAACAGGGAAACTATGGGGCAATCAACTCTGTGACAAGTAACAACAGCAGGAAATTTTCAATTGAAGGTCCCTGGGTGGTACACTTAAGTGCTTGGCTACTAACGAAAAGGTTGGGGGTTTGGACCCACCCAGAGGTGCCTCAGAAGAAAGACATGGCAATCTGCTTCCCAAAAGGTCACAGCCATGTAAACCCTTTGGAGTGCAACTCAGTCACAACTGGTTTGGTGCTTTGGTTTTATTTTCAATTTGTATTAGTCCTTACACTCCTGAGGAAAGGCTGCACAGGCCACTGCAGTCTAAGTTCCTATAAAGTCTAGAGAGAGCCTGCAGCACGTACCTCTCCTCTGCTTCCAATTCCCGGTGCTCACATGTCAAGGCTTAAAAATCTACAGGTGAGCCCTAACCAAAGAAAAAATTGAAGAGGTCATAAAAAAAGCTCCCAACCAAAAAAGCCCTGGCCCAGATGGCTCCACTGGAGAGTTCTACCAAAGATTAGGAGAAGAGTTGACACCAATTCTACCCAAACTATTCCAGAATATAGAGAAGGAAAGAATATTGCCTAATTTATTCTATAAAGCCAGCATAACACTGATACCAAAGCCAGGCAAAGACATCACAAAAAAATGAAATTACATACCGATATCTTTCATGAGTATAGATGCAAAATTTATCTATAATATTCAACAGTATGTCAAAAAAATAATACTTCATGATCAATATGGACTCATACCAAGGATGCAAGGGTTATTCAACGTGGAAAATCAAGCCATGTAATTCACCACATAAATAAAACAAAGGAAAAGAATCCCATGATTATCTCAGTTGATGCAGAAAAGGCATTTGATAAAATCCAACATCCTTTCCTGTTATAAACTCTAGCAAAATAGGCATAGAAGGAAATGTCCTCAACATAATTATTGGCATATATGAAAGAGCCAAAATTATTTTCAACAGAGAGAGATTGAGAGTATTCTCCTTGAGAGCCGGAACCAGACTTGGATGCCTATTATCACCACTCTTACTCTATACTGTTCTGGAAGACATAGCCAGAGCAATAAGGCAAGAAAGGGAATTAAAGTGTCCTCAAATTGGAAAGGAAGAAGTAAAACTATCCTAATTCACAGATGACATCATTCTATACATAGAAAATCCCAGAGACTCCACAACAAAGTTACTGGAAGTAATAGAAGGATTTAGCAAAGTGGCAGGGCACAAGATCAACACACAAAAATCATTTGGGTTCCTCTGCACTAAGAAAGAGAACTCCAAAAAAGGAAATCAAGAAAACAATACCATTTATAATTGCCTCCAAAAGGATAAAGTACCTAGAAGTAAACCTAATCAGGGATGTAAAAGACATATCCGAGGAAAACTGTATAACACTACTGTAAGAAACCAAAAGAGACCTACAGAAATGGAAAAACATTCCACGCTCATGGCTTGAAAGAGCTAACATTGTGAAAATGTCAATATTACCCAAACGATCTACAGTTATAATACAATCCCGATCCAAATCCCAATAATATTCTTTAATGAGATGGAAAAACTTATCACCAACTTGAGATGGAAAGAAAGGAGGCCCAGAATAGCTAAAACAATACTGAAGAGAACAAAGTAGGAGACCTCACATTTCCTGATCTCAAAACTTACTCTACACTCATATTAACCAAAACAGCCTGGTGCTGGTTCAATGACAAGACATATAGACGAGTGTAATAGAATGGAGAACCCAGAACTAAACTAAATCCATTCATCTACAGGCAGCTGATGTTCAACAAGGGTCAAAATTCAGTCAATGGAGAAGAAACAGTCTCTTTAACAAGTGGTGCAGGGAAAACAGAATATCCATTGGGAAAAAAAAAAAAGAAAACAGGGTCCACACCTCACATCCTAAACAAAACCTATGTGAAAATGGAATGAAGACCTAAATGTTAAGGCTAAATCATAAATTTCCTCGTAAGGACACAACTAGAGGACTTAATTTTCAGCATAAGCAGTCTATCAAACTCAACAAAAAAATGCATAAACAACAGATGATAAATTAGATAACTGGGAACTCTTAAAAATTAAATACTATGCTTATCAAAAGACTACTAAAAGAGTAAACAGAGAACCTATGGATTGGGAAAAGGTGTTTGGCAACAACATATCTGACAAGCGTCTAATCTCTACAACATATAGAAAACTTCAACAACTCAACAACAAAAAGAAACACTTCAATCTAAAAATGGGCCATGGACATGAGCAGACACTTCAGCAAAGAGGACATTCATGTGGGCAACAAACACATGAAAAGGTGCTGGTGATCATTAGCCCTTAGGGAGATACAAATCAAAACTACAATGAGATACCATCTCACCCCTGCAAAAATGGTACTGATTAAAAAAACAGAAAAGAACAAATGCTGGTGAGGTAGCGAGGAGATTGGAACTCTTATACGCTGCTATGGCTTGGAAAATGGTACAAACTATGGAAAACAGTATGGCTCTTCTTCAAAAAGCTAGAAATAGAAATACCTATAATCCTGCCCTCCAACCCCTAGGCATATATCCAAAAGATATAGAAGCAGTGAAACGAATCCACATATGCATACCTGAGTTCATTGCAGCATTATTCACAATAGCAAAAAGATGGACACAACCTACAAGAAAATCAAACCAAACCCATTGCCGTTCAGTTGATTCTTACTTATGGCAACCACATAGGGTTTCCAAAGTTGTAAATCTTTATGAAAGTACACTTCCACATGTTTCTCCCTCGGAGCCCCTGGTGGTTTTGACCCGCTGATCTTTCGGTTAGCAGTCGATCAAATTACCTGCTGCGCCATAACAGTCTAAGTGCCCATCGATGGACGAATAGATAAACAAATTGTGGTACATACATACAATAGAATATTATGCAACTATAAAGAGTATATTTATAGTTTGTTGTACCGTGAGGGCTTGCATATTGCTGTGAAGCTGGAATCTATGCCACCGGTATTCAAATTCCAGAAGGGTCACCCATGGTGGACAGATTTCAGCTGAGCTTCCAGACTAAGACAGACTAAGAAGAAGGACCTGGTGGTCTACTTCTGAAAAGAATTAGCCAGTGAAACCTTTATGAATAGCGGTGGAATATTGTCTGATATAGTGCCAGAAGATGAGCCCCTCAGGTTAGAAGGCACTCAAAAGACAACTGGAGAAGAGGGGCCTCCTCAAAGTAGAGTTAATGACATGGACGGAGTTGAGCTTTCAGGACCTTTATTTGCTGATGTGGCTTGTCTCAAAATGAGAAGATACAGCTGCTAATATCCATTAATAATCAGAATGTGGAATGTATGAAGTGTGATACTAGGAAAATTGGAAACGGTCAAAAATGAATTGGAACACATAAACATTGATATCCTAGGCATTAGTGAGCTGAATGACTACTTGAAGAGGAATGGAGCTGCAATCATCGTCAAAAAGAACATTTCAAGATCTGTCCTGAACTACAACACTGTCAGTGATAGGATAATATCCATATGCCTACAAGGAAGACAAGTTAATGCTACTTTTATTTAAATCTATGCACCAACCACTAAAGCCGAAACTGAAGACACTGAAGATTTGTACCAATTTCTGCAGTCTGAAATTGATGGAACACATGATCAGGATGCATTGATAATTACCAGGGATTGTAATTCAAAAGCTTGAAGGGTCAGTAGTTGGAAAATATGGCCTCAGTGATAGCAGTGAAGCCTGAGATCACATGATAGACTTTTGCAAGACTAATCTGTCTTGGAAAAAGTACAGCCAGAATGCTCCTCAGAAGCAAGCATTTTTAAGACTTCATCTCAAATACGTTGGATAGCTTATCAGATGGAATCAATCCCTGGGGAAAGTTATCATGTTTGGTAAAGTAGAGGGTCATTGAAAAAGAGGAAGATTCTCAGCGAAAGGGACTGACACAGTGACTGCAACAATGGGCTCAAGCATAACAAGGATTGTGCGGATGGGGCAGGACCAGACAGTGGTTTGTTCTGTTGTACATACGGTCTCTATGAGTCAGAACCAACTCGATGGCACCTAACAACAAAAACAACATAAAGAATACGGAGGAGTTTGCTAAACATCTTATGACATGGATGAATCTGGAGGACATTATGCTGAGTGAAATAAGTCCATAACAAAAGGACCAACATTGAAGGGTTTCACTTTTATAAAAAGTCAAGAAAAGGTATACACACAGAAAGCAACATTCTTTGATGGTTACCAAGGGTAGGAAGGAGTAGAAGGAGGAATCTAGATAGTAGACACTTGTTAGTTTTGGTGAGGGGAAAGGCAATACAAAATTGGGTGAAGTCTGCACAATCTGATCAAGGGAAATGAAAATGCTAAGTATGAAGAAAAAGGGACAAATTCTGTAAATGCTATAATATATACAATTTTGTAACAATGGTTTTAAAAAACAAAACCTATGTGTGTGGTTACATAGGTAGATATGTATGCATATATGTGTATAGGAAGGCATATGTGAGTATATGTATAGGTGTATCTGCAGGCTTATGTATATAGATGTTTGTGTGTGATTCATACATATAGGAAGTCCCTGGATTACAGATGAATTCCATTCCTAAGCCTGTCTTCAAATCAAATTTGTACGTAAGTAGGAGCATTTAGCTATGTAGGAGCACTTAGGTATGGTTCGTATCGAATGTCAGTTAGTGAAATGTTTGTCATACTACATGCTTCTACCATTATTTGAAAGTAGAGCATTCCTATGAAACCTTGCATAAGCCAAAATGGCAGACTCTCCAAATAATCTACCAAATCATGCCAAATAACACATTAAACCTAAAAGAACACTAACGTACAGTAAATGCAGGAATGATATGATAAATAAATTGAGCTAAAGCACAGATGCTGACAGACACAGTTCAAAGCGATGGCAGTTTGATGCTGAAATGAAAGAGTGTAGTTACCGGGGAAGGAGTTTGGCCAGGACAGAGACATGTACTACTTGGGACATAGACCCAGAGGGCCGCCTCCTTCCCAGATTAGGGCTTCCACTCCCCGGGGAACCGCCCTCCCCAGTAGGTGTGTCCAAGAGTGTCCAGAATCTCTGCCTTCCCAAAGGGCCGGGGAGCCGCCCCCAGTGCTTTCCGGCAGCCCAGGGTTGTCCAGGGCTAGGTGGAGAGTGGGCGAGGTGAGGACAAATCTGTGATGGGTAGTGGAAGAAGCCAGGAAGAAGGCACCATGTCACCTGCTCCCTCTATCCCGCACAGGTGCCTGAGATCCAGGTCCAAAGAGAGGCGGACAGAACGCAGATGGCACACATGCTGTGGGAGGGGTGCAATTGGCTTCTGCTCCAAGCTGTCCCCACCACAGACTCTCTCTCCTAGTTGAAGGGGGTAAGGCCAGCCCCCAGCTTAGCTGCCCATGATATCTGGGAGTCTGGAGACTGTGGATCATGCCCTGCCTGGAGCCTGGAGGGGTGGGGGCAGTGGACAAAAGAAGCACTGGGGGGAGGTGTGTGCTGGAGGAAAGGAGAGGGTCACTGGGTGGGGAGAACTGGTTGGAGACCCAAGACTCTGCCCTTTTCCCACCCTCAGGGAGCTGCAGAAGGCCCTGACAAATGAGATGGGGGGAAGACACTGTCAGTGTTTAGGGCAAATGCTGTCTGTTTGATGGTTTGCTGCAAAACAAATGCTAGAGACTGTTTCCTCTGCAGATTTCTCTCCATTAGTGAAAACAGGTACCAATGTAGGTCTTCCTAAAAGCGAACTAGTGTATAGGGAAGTGTCAGAAAGTGAGGACACCTGTGTATAGCTTGTCTTGTGCCTTTGTATGCATAAAACACATTAAAGAAACACTTCCAGATATATTAAAACACATTTAAACTAATCATACAGTAATAATAATAATGTTTTGATGAGCATCACCAAGTAGTGCCATTTGTTATTACGAACCATCTCGTGTACCTCAGATTTTTAATATAATAGGCTTTACTGGGGTTGGTTCATAACTATGGGTCATATGTAAGTTGGATGTTTCTAAGTCGTGGACTGTCTGTATTCATATATATAACAAAGCACATAGGGTTACGGTTATGAAGGCTTTCTAGACATATCCAAACACATCTTGGGATTGGTTTACTGTGTCAAAAGGCAGAGGACCATAGTCTTGTGGGACTACTCAGTCAATTGACATAACATAGTTCGTAAAGATTATGTTCTACATCCTAGTTTGGTGAATAGTACCTGGGGTCTTAAAAGCTTGTGAGCGGTCATCTAAAATACAACTATTGCTGTCTTCTCATCTGGAGCAAACAATAAGGAAGGGAACCAAAGACTCAATGAAGAAACAGTTCACATGAACCATGGCCCCATTTAGCCTGATACCCGAAAAACTAGATGGTGCCTGGCTACTAATATCTACTGTTCTGTCCTGGGACACATTAGAAAGTTCCAAATAGAATAGGACAAACAGGTAGAAAAAAAGTAAAATTCCTATAAAAGGCCAGACTTACTGAACCGATAGATACTAGAAGAGCCCCCGAAAACTATCACTCTAAGATACCCTTTGAAATTGGAGCTAAAGCTACTCCTGGATGTCAACTTTCAGCCAAATAATAGCTGGGCTTATAAAATAAACAATATCACCTGTGAGTAAGGTGTTTCCTTAAATAATCAACTCTATGAGGCCAGAGAGTCAGCATTTACCCATAAGCAAAAATGAGAAGGCCAGCTAGGGCAGAAAAGCTAGATTAATGGAAACAGAAGAAAGAGAATGGAAAGAATGAGAATGCTGACACATTGTGAAAAGTGTAACCAATGTCACAGAAAAATTTGTATCAAAATTTTTAAATTGGAACCTAATTTGCTGTGTAAACTTGCACAAAAAATACAAAAAATATTAAAAAAAAAACAAAAAACTAAAGCCTATTGCTGAATGAGGGAATAGAACAAGATTTGTTTTCTATCAAATTCCAAAAATAGAAGAAATTCTTTCCCACTATTCTTGTAGACTTTATTGAGTATTTCCATGTGGACCAATTTGCATGCGGAGACTGTACTATACAGGCTGTGTGATGGTTAAGATTGTATGTTAACTTGGCTGGGCCATGATTCTGGTGTTAATATATGATCACTCCTGTGATGGAATCTGCTGTGAGTAACCAATCAGTTGAAAGCGAGTTTCCTTGGGCGTGTGGCCTACACCCAAATAGAAGCATTGGCTTCTTGCTAACATGGTCTCTGCTGAGAAATCAGAGCTTAATCTTATTGGTTCTCCTTTGCCGGTGACAGTTTCTTTTTCCTGCACTGCTGTCAGTTTTCTCCTTTGTCTTTAGTTCTGACAAGTTCGATTACCATGTGTCTTGGTGATTTTCTTTTGGAGTCTCTCCTATGTGGGTTTTGTTGAGCTTCTTGGATGGATATATTCCATCTTTTATGATATTAGGGAATTTTTCTGCCAGCAAATCTTCAAAAATGTTCTCTGTGAACTTTTTTGGTCTCCTCCTGTTCTTTAATTCCTATCATCCATAAATGATTCCTCTTGTAGTGTCCCAGACAACTCTTTGGTTTCTCCATTGTCTTCATTCTTTCTCCAGAATGTTCCTCAAAGAAATTACTATCAAGGGATTTGCCTTCTAATTTGCTGATTCTGTCTTCCATTGAGTCAATCCCACCATGACATTCCTCCACTGAGTTATCAATTTCTGAAATTTTGTTGTTAATCGTCTGGATTTCTGGTTGCCTTTTTGTATGGTTTATAGTTGTCTATTTTGTTCTTTTACTGTTTTCTTGAATTCTTGTAGAATTTTTGTCTGTGTATTCCTGGTTTTATCTGTGTGTTCCTTGACTCTTTCTTAATCTGTTGGAGGGTCCTAAATAAAAGTCTTTTGAATTCCTCATCAGGTAGTTCCATTACCATTTCTTCCTCAGAAATGTCTTCTGACCCTTTAGTTTGGTCACTTACGTGAGCCATCTTGTTCTGCTCCTTTATGGGATTTGATATTTTGTTATCTTCGAGGCATTAAGGTGTTATTTATTGACTCTATGTTTGTTTACTTTGTCTGATTTTCTGTTTTGTTTTGATATATCTGAGATGGCAGCTTGGGTTTGCTACTCAGGTTGCTAGTCTGGCAGGACTGGAGTGCTCACCACCTGTTTCCAGGTAGGTGGGGCAGCGGCTGGGAGTGTGAAATCCTTGATAACTTCAATATTTTCTGTGTTTATCATGATGTTATGTATTGTCCCACTGGTGAGGATTTTGTCTTCTTTATGTTGAGGTGTAATGTATACTGAAGGCTGTAGTCTTAGCACTGCATCAGCATGTGCTCCAAGTTGTCTTCATTTGTGGCAAGCAAGGTTGTGTCATTTGCATATTGCAGGTTATTAATGAGTCTTCCTCTATTTCTGATGCTATTTTCTTCATACAGTCTGGCTTCTCGGACTATTTGTTGAGTTTACAGATTAAATAAGGAAGGTGAAATGATACAACACATTTGGACCACCTTTTCCAATTTTGAACCCTGCAATATCCTCTTGTTCTGTTGCAATGACTTCCTCTGGATCCATGTACATGTTGCACATGAGCACAATTAAGTGTTCTGGAATTTTCATTCTTCATAATGTTATCCTGAATTTGTTATGCTCCACGTGATAATTGCTAGACACCCTAGAGTTGTCACTGAGGGAAGGCTTTGTGATATACTGTTAGGTCTTCAGTAGAATCTCTACCAACATTTGAAAAGCCCCAATAGAACGGCCCCACCTGCCTGAATGCCTATACTTAGTAATTATATACATTATTTTTAATTCTTAGTCCTGTCTTCCCACTGCAATATAGTCCTAGCTGGGCAGAGATTAGCTCTCTTTTATATCGTGTTGGATCTGCAGAGTTGGCCCCATAATCAATAAATACTTGCTCAGAGTGTGTGGGAGTGAATTCAGAAGTTCTGATTCTTGATCTTTTGGTGAGGCAGTTCAAGAAAACCTTGGAATTTTCTACTTTGGAGATGCTTTGCTGTTTTTATTCACCCTAGAATACTCCTCTCTCATTTGTTATCATAAGACATGCTTGATTTTTATTTAATTTGCTCAGCAAAGTTCTTTGGGAATAGTTCCTTGGTCAAGGGATTTCCAAGGTATCACTATACAATGGTTGCTTAAGGGTTCACTAATCCTAACCTATTTATCTAAAACACCATCTAATTCTAATGATTAAAATGATACTAATACAGGATACAAATGGAGACAGGCTGTGAGGTCATTGGGGTATGGGTATGTGTGTGTGTGTGTGTGTGTGAGAGAGTGTGTGTGTGTTTGTGTGTGTAGTGATGGTATCTGTGGTGAGCAAAATAATGTCCCCCCAAAGCTATCAGTTCCTAGCCCTGAAACGTATAAATGCTAACTTAAAAGGAAAAAGGACCTTGGCAGATGTAATTAAGTTGAAGATCTTGAGATGAAGAAATTGTTTTGAATTATACAGGTGGGTTCTAAATGCAACGTACGTATCCTTATAAGGCAGAATGAGATTCTAATGATACATACAAGAAAAGGCAATGTGAAGATGGAGAAGAGAAAAATTTGAAGACGTTGGCCTTGTAGGTATGTCCACAAGCTAAAGAATGATATGTCCACAAGCCAAAGAACCTGGCAGCCACCAGAAGCTGAAGAGACAAGGGAGAAATTCCCTCCTCGAGATTCCAGAGGGAGTGTGGCTGGTGTCCAAAGTATTATCTCATACAGTCAGAGAGTTTTGAGAGGGCCTTGTCCCAAAAGTACAGCTCCACTCTGCCTGGGCTTCAGGGAAAAATGGAGGGAGTGTTTCACTGGAGTGAGGAACTGAACATCTAAGTAGGGGTCATTAGAAATATGATCCAAGAGAAAGAAGAGTGACAGAAAGGGAGCAGGACACATGGGGAACATGAAATAATAGTTTCATCCTCACTTGGGGTAAAGTAACATTCCTTGACAGAACCTTCAGAGAATACTTGAGGGAACAGAAAGGTCTACCTGTGAAACCCTGAATCCAAACACAGCTGTATCGCCAGGAGTAATCATTACGGGAGAAGAACCATGAGGCTGGGATGCCCTTGGTCTTTGCAGTTTGGTTCCTTACAAGTGTGGTCAGTAGCAACCATGGCCCAGACCACTGCCACAGCAGTTGGAGCTCTGGGAGCCTGTGGAGGCTCAGGCAGTAGCTGTCCCCACTGCTTATAAGATATGCTAACACCAAGCTGTGAAGTGAGTTTCAGCTCTACTGGGAACAGGACAAGTGAATGAACTGGTAGTCCCCTGTCTCTTTCTTCCTTCCCAACCTGGAAGGTCATGGCAGTTTCCAGGCTGTCCCTCAGGTGACCATGAACCCGATGTGACTTCAGCAATGACCCAGTGTGGACCTGGGCTCTGGAGATCCATTTCTCTGTTACCATCTCTCCTTAGAAACCTGGGGGGTTTACATTATCCCAAACCTGAAAATAAAGCAAAAACACATTTTCGATCACTCTTTCAAATTTATACTACGTAGTAATAACTAACAAGGCCGCTTAGGTGTCACATGGCACTCTAGGAGAGTTTTTATTTGTTTTACTTGTGTTTAGGGACCAATCACTAAAGATAAATTTAACATAAAGAGGACTTATAAGTTCCAAATTATTTGTGTCTAGTAGAAATGATAACACAATGATTCATTGCTCTTTAAGACCTTAGCTAATATTGTAACTTAATTTGAAATGTTATTTCAACAGTCTTTCTTTCTCTGACTATATATACTTTGAACTCTCCTATTCTCCTTTGGTGTCTTGGTGGCACAGTTGTTAAGAGCCATGGCACGCTACAGATGTTAATCCAAAGGTCGGCAAGTCGAATCCACCAGCTGCTCCTTCGAAACCTATGGAGCAGTTCTACTCTGTCGTATAGGGTTGCTATGTGTTGCAATCGACTGGATGGCAAAGGGTTTTGGTTTATTCTCCTTTGAACCATCTTTACCACTCTCCAACCATCGGATTCAGAGTTATATATATGTGCATACTTATGTTCACATACCAAAAACAGAAGAAAAGCTAAGTCTTGTCAGTTCCGTCTCATGGTAACCCCGCATCCGTTACAGAGTAGGACTGAGCTCCATGGGTTTTCCGGGCTGTAATGTTTACAGAAACAGATTGCCAGGGTTTTCTTGTGTGACACTGCAGGTGGGTTCCAACTGCCAACCTTTCTATCAGTAGGCAAGCACAAATGGTTGTGCCACCCAGGGGCCTTATGTTCACATACATTGTCATGTAAATGCAACACACGCACACACACACACACCAGGCACACACACAGCTTTGCTTCCTCACTTACACCATGGTTATAAACGTATCTGTCCAAGAGAATGAGGAAACTGAGGATGACATCACAAGAAGATAGTTGAATGAACCAATGTGTTCCATTCTCATTGGGAAAGAGATTCAGAACTATATAATTGTAAAAATTCTAAGCATTTGTACTTATTATGTGACATGTACTCTTCTCAGGGCTTAATGTGTGATTCCTTCATTTACACAACAATCTTACTAAATTATGACAATGATTAGCCACATTTATCAGATGCAAAAATGGAGACACACAATGTAAGAACTCGCTTAAGGTTTCATAGCAAATATCTGGTTCTCAGAATTCAAACCAAAGTATTTCAGCTCCGGAACCATGCTCCTAACCAGTACTGTGTAGTTGAACCGGGAATACTCACGCTATTGATAATAGGGGAAATCCAGACAGTTTAGGGTAAGTTCTTCTCCTCAACTTGGACTCAGTACAACAGTTGCCTTCTCCTCTGTCCCCGAGAACTATTATTTCTGGGCTTGTTCCCACACCACACAGAATTCCTTTCAATTTCTCATGCCTTTCTCTTCTTCTTTGTTCCTCTGTTCTATCTTAAACCCATTCTCCCAGTAGCGCTCTCTATTTGCCTGCCCTGCTCCTGCTCAGAACCCCTTCCATGACTCGCATGGATAAACTCACGATAATGACAGATGAAGAAAAGTCTAGGTCCCTGACAAGGCAAAGCAGAATCTCTTATATAAGAGGTCCAGGACCAGGCTCCTGAGTGTGTACTGGCTGTAAGAGGAGGGGATGTGACTCTTGCACATAAGGGTACACGTATCCTCATTCCTGATATTCTGGTCTCCTTCTCTCTTCCCGCCCTGGAAAGTCATGGAAGATTCCAGGCTGCCTAACTCATCTCCAGAAGCTAGATATGACTTCAGTAAGTATGGATCCATTGGTCAACGGCTCTAGGTATCTAGGTCACTATACATCCATCCTTTCTTAGGAAACTGTAGGTCACACCCTTGCCTCCAGGCCTGCACTATGAGTTGGGCCTCAGGATTTGGATTACCTGTTTCCAGTGGGTAGAAGTGGTTGGAATGAATTGAGAGATGTATTTTACTGGAAGAAACGATAAAGTAATTAACGCATTGCTTGTGGAAGATAGAGAGAAATGAATGGACGACATTGGTAAGGTCTCATACCTGGTGAATAGGAGAGTTGTTCCCACAAAGACAGAGCATGCTTGGGAGGTGAGTAGGCTTGGTGATAGAATAAATTTAATGTTACAGCAAGGCGTGTGTATCTTTAGGAGATATTTGGCAGATTCATCTTGAAGGTTAATGACTTTCTAGGTAATGGAGAGGTGATTCAAAGGAAGTATCTCAAATACCTCCCACGTCATTCTTCTAGTATCATTTAATTCATCTATCCATTTATCTAGTCAGCCCTCCATGGATAGTTGCTAGAGTCACCAGATAAGGAACACATGGAGTTCTCAGGTTCTGGTGATGTGATGCGATGTGTTGAGATGTGATGTAATATAGTGATTGTAGGTTTAGAGGGAAGAATACCTAGAATTTTTACATGTTGGTGCCAAAGGCCATGATGAGCTAATTCACAACACTGCCTGTTTATATTGGCTCCCAGAAGGATACACAGAACAACTTTTTACCTCCTGTTATTGGCTTTTTGGGGATGGGTTGCCCCTGAGCTTTGTAGCCTTCTATCCAACCCCTCATCCCCATTTCTGAGCTTGTGCATGGCCAAGAGAACATGCATCCGGACACACACATGTATACACACACCCAACCTTAAAGGCACAGCTTTCGCATTCTCTTCCTTCATTGTTACTATCATCTCTGTCAATGAGAATGAGGAAATCTAGAATGAAATCACTGAGGGCATTGTCATGTGAACCAGTGTCCAAGTTCCTATTGGTTAATGGTGGCTCAGGCAAGTCCAGTCCCTAAACGTCTTCATCTTTTATGCACATGGATTTCCCAATAGTCTTCAGAATGCCCACTGGATTGTGAGTGCCTGGCGGTTACAACACGCATGTTGTCTCAATAAACCTAAGTGTTTGGGCAGAACATGCAATCAACATCTGTTAGGTGTTGAAACATCATTCTTGTAGTAAAATGTGTATGTTCAAAAATCAAAAGTTTTTCACAATGTATCTGACAAACCTCAGAGTAGGGTACCTTATATGAGACTAGGTAAGGAAAAATTTTAAAATAGGACATAGGTTAATCAGATCGAAATGTAAACATCATATACTCTCACCTTCTAGACTAGGCGTATTTGAAGAAAGAGATTGCCTCTCCTTTTCCAAAATGTATTCCCAGTTTTTACCATAGAGTAATTCACAGTAAATATTGACGAATGAATAAAATGATTCAATTACTGGTTGAATGTGTCTGATTCAAATCCGACTACCCTCTCATTCAATAACAAGATTAAGCAAAACATTTAATTCCCATCATCCTCTGGCTAGAAATAATTTTGTTTCTCAGAATTCCGAAGGCATAAAGTCATTTTCTAGAATTTTCACTAGCCTAATAATATTTTGAAATAAACTTTCTGAGGACAAGAACTGAATAATTTCCACCTCTCTGTCTCACACGCTGACCAGACAAAGTGTCTGGATCTAGCAAACAATCTTTACAAATTGATGCTCACTAAGAATCTTCTTTGGGCCTTCTCAGCCCCCAACAATTCAGTGAGGAAGGTACTAACCTGCCTCTTTTACAGTTGAAGGTTTATATTGTCTAAATGAAGATCTGGACGCACCCCAGCTCAGAAATGGCAGAGTTATAATTTTAACACTGACCTCCTGGTTGCCATTTGGTAGAATATTGCTTTATTAGTCAGAGTTCTCCAGAGAAACAGAATAGGAGCTCTATCTATCTACCTACCTACATACCTACCTACTACCTATCTACCTACTACCTACCTATCTACTACCTCCCTACCTCCCGACTACATATCTACCTACCTACTATCTACTATCTATCTGTCTATCAAGAGAAATTTATTTTAGGGAATTGGCTCACACAACTGTAGGGCCTGCTAAGTCCAAAATCCGTAGAACGCGTAGCAGGCTGGGAACTCTGGGAGAACTATGTTACCGTCTTAAGGCAGAATTCCTTCTCTCCAGGAAACCTCAGTTTTTAGTCTTAAGATCTTCAGCTGATTGGATGAGGTCCATGCTTATTATTGAGGGTAATCTCCTTTACTTAGACTCAACTGATTGTAAATGATAATCACATCCAGAACATTTCTTCACAGCAACATCTACACTAGTGTTTGACAAAACAACTGGGCACTATAGCCTAGCCAAGTTGACTCAGAAAATTAACTTCGTAATTGTCTTATAAGAACTGCCTTGTAACAAAATATGCATTTGGTTTTTTGTAAGTGAAGGAGTTTAGACACAATCATTATTGTTGTTCAAAAAGAAAATTAAAAAACGAGGAGACTACCTTGATCCATCTATAACCCCATCAGGAGGGACCTGAAGGCCAGTCAAGGGCCCGGGGTCAGGAAGGGCCAAGGAGGCAGGTATGTGGAGAAGGGCATATTGGGAAGTGGGCATTCCCTGGTTCTGTGTTCCAGAGAAGCCAGATTCGCTATGACTGGCCAAAGCCCCTCTAATTTCAGCCCCAGGGGGCATGCTGGGAGCTCCCAAGGTCTCCAGGCAAGGCAAGGACAGGGAGTCAGGGGAATGCCAGGAATGACGAAACACCTGCCATGGGTGAGTAACAGCCATGTCCTGCCCCGCCCAGAGCCAAGCTGGAGGAGCCACTATAAAAGCCATACCTGGCTCGAGCATCTCATCTGTTTGGACTCCCCAGGGACGTGTCTGTGCTCCTGTCTGTGACCAGGGTGAGTGTGAGTGTGGGAGCCCTTTGGGTTCTGAGAGGAACATGAAGAGCTGACAGCTGGGAGGCAGAGGGAAGGGGAGGGAGGAGGGGACAGAAGAAAGAGAGTCCTGTCTTTGATTCTGTGATACAGTGAACAGAAATAAGACTCAGTCTGAACTAAGTCTTTGGAAATCTGTCCTGGTCTCAGATATAGATGGGTCCCTCAATTTTGTCAAGGACATTATTCCTCTTAGTAGAACAGGCACATCAGTATGTGAACGGTTTTTGTGGGCTCACAAACGTTGAGAAATACTGGCTACTCATTGTGTACAAGAATGAGAAGCCTCTTACTATGTCTGATTGTTGGGACCACATATTTTTCTTCAGGGGAAAGATTTAGGTTGTTTCTTTTCTTTACTGATGTGTATATGCTAGATATACTTAACTATCCCCATAAGATTTAATTTTAAAAGAGATCAAATTATCATCCTTGCTTTCTATCTAAAGAGTTTCATTATTAATTTTCAGGTTGCAAATTCCTGCTAAAATGTCCTGGCAGCAGAACCAGCAGCAGTGCCAGCTCCCTTCCAAATGTACCTCCAAGTGCCCTCCCAAGTGCCCCATCCCCACGTGTCCACCAAAGTGTCCCCCAAAGTGTCCTCCAGTCTCTCCCTGCTGCAGTGTCAGCTGTGGAGACTGCTGTGGACCTAGCTCTGGGTGCTGCAGCTCTGGAGGTGGTGGCTGCTGTCTGAGCCACCACAGACATCATATCTTCCACCGACGCCACAGGCACCAGAGCCCTGACTGCTGTGAGTGTGATCCCTGTGGGCACTATGGCTGCTGCTCAGGCTCAGGAGGTTGCTGCTGAGCCAGGCCTTAGGCATCACAGAGAAACACTTAGACAGGAACCTCGAGGCAGGGACCTACCTGAGAGTGATGCTTCTCCTGTTCTCGCTTCTCGTTTTCATGGCGCTGAAGATCCTGTGAAAGAGTTCTGTGTGTTCTAATATCCCGAGTCCATCCTGGATCCTGATCATGCCTTCCTTCTTTACCTTGGACAACAATAAATCTCCTATAGCATATTCACAAGATATCCTGGTCTTTGTCAAGTCTTTCATTCTTTGCAAGTCCCTGAAGCCTAGATTTCCAGCAACACACTTAGGGTGGCTTAGTAAGAGTACAGTGTGAGAAAGGGACAAGCTAGAAACAGTTTCTAAGGAAACAAGCCTCTAAGAACAAGCTTGAAGTAGAGCTTTGCAATGGGATTATCTCTACACGCTCCAGCCTCTTGGCGCAGGTGGTGACCGGAAGGAGGACTAGGTGGCACTGGTGAGGCACCACTGGAGAATGGGAAGGTGAAGGAGCCTGAGGGACCTCAAAGGAGAAGCTGATAGGAGAAAGAAAGAATGCTGTGAAGTAGGTTCATTCAAATGTTTCTGGAATGAAACTCAGCCCCTCCAGAAAGAAACTCAATAGCTGATGGTGCTTCATGAAGCCTTTGCAAACATTTCTAAGGGCCCACTGTGTGCTTTGCCGTCTTTTCTGAGTGAGTAAAAATCGGTACTTAGTACTTATAACCTCTATCCAGGCCTGGTTCCTGCTGGAGAAATATAGTGAAGAGCAAAATCTATTCCCAACCTAGAAAACGTGTCCACAAATATAGAAGAGAAAGAAAGATTTTATTATAGTAAATATTAAACCCGAATGTGATTCATCATAGTCCATCTGGTTAAGAAATTGCAAAGACATAAAGAAATCTTTCCCTTTATATGTAGAAAAACGCAAGACGAAAAACCTATACTGTTGAGTCAATTCTGCCTCATAGAGAACCTGTAGGACAGAGTAGAACTGCCCCACAGAGTTTTCAAGAAGCACCTGGTGGATTTGACCTGCCAAGCTTTTGGTTAGCAGCTGAGCTCTTAACCAGTGCAATGAGTAAATTCATCTCGTCAAGATAAAATTGCTCATTTTCTGGTTTCTTTATGGCTGGAGGTAGATTTCCAGTTAGGGGTCGGAAGCTCTTGAGGTCATGGTAATCTCTTTCCAGTTTTCTGGAAGGGGAAGATTACCTGAAGTAACACTTTAAGGAACTGACTTCCAAATCCTTGAGCTAACACCTTGAATTTAGGTACTTTTCAAAGAGAGTTAGAAAGATTTTACAGTTACAAGCTATTGAAAGCGAATTCTAAAAGAACAGGGGAGGAATGGTATTCCTCACTTATTTTCAACAGGGAAACTGTGGGGCAATCAACTCTGTGACAAATAACAACAGCAGCGAATTTTCATTGAAGGTCCCTGGGTGGTACAGTTAACTACCTGGTTACTAATGAAAAGGTTGGGGGTTTGGACCCACCCAGAGGTGCCTCGGAAGAAAGACATGGCAATCTGCTTCCCAAAAGGTCACAGCCATGTAAACCCTTTGGAGTGCAACTCAGTCACAACTGGTTTGGTGGTTTGGTTTTATTTTCAATTTGTATTTGTCCTTACACTCCTGAGGAAAGGATGCACAGGCCACTAGAGTCTAAATTCCTATAAAGTCTAGAGAGAGCCTGCAGCACGTATCTCTCCTGTGCTTCCAATTCCCGGTGCTCACCTGTCAAGGCTTAAAAGCCTGCAGGTGATCCATAACCAAAGAAAAAATTGAAGAGGTCATGAAAAAGCTCCCAACCAAAAAAGCCCTGGCCCAGATGGCTCCACTGGAGAGTTCTACCAAAGATTAGGAGAAGAGTTGACACCAATTCTACTCAAACTATTCCAGAACATAGAGAAGGAAAGAATATTGCCTAATTTATTCTATAAAGCCAGCATAACACTGATACCAAAGCCAGGAAAAGATGTCACAAAAAAAGAAAATTACAGACCAATATCCTTCAGGAGTATAGATGCAAAATTTGTCCATAATATTCAACAGTATGTCAAAAAAATAATAGTTCATAATCAAGCTGGATTCATACCAAGGATGCAAGGGTGATTCAACATTAGAAAATTAGTCAAAGTAATTCACCACATAAATAAAACAAAGGAAAAGAATCCCACGATTATCTCAATGGATGTACGAAAGGCATTTGATAAAATCCAACATCCTTTCCTGTTAAAACTCTCAGCAAAATAGGCATAGAAGGAAATGTCCTCAACATAATTATGGGCATATACGCAAAACCAAGAGTCAAAATCATTTTCAACAGAGAAGATTGAGAGTATTCTCCTTGAGAGCCGGATCCAGACAAGGATGCCCATTATCACCACGCTTACTCTATACTCTTCTGGAAGACGTAGCCAGAGCAATAAGGCAAGAAAGGGAATTAAAGTGTACTCAAATTGGAAAGGAAGAAGTAAAACTATCTTTTTTCACAGATGACATCATTGTAAACATAGAAAATCCCAGAGACTCCACAACATAGTTACTGGAAGTAATAGAAGGATTTAGCAAAGTGGCAGGGCACAAGATCAACACACAAAAATCAGTTGGGTTCCTCTGCACTAACAAGGAGAACTCCAAAAAAGGAAATCAAGAAAACAATACCATTTATAAATGCCTCTAAAAGGATAAAATACCTAGAAGTAAACCTAATCAGGGATGTAAAAGACATATCCGAGGAAAACTGTACAACACTACTGCAAGAAACCAAAAGAGACCTACAGAAATGGAAAAACATTCCACGCTCATGGCTTGAAAGAACTAATATTGTGAAAATGTCAATATTACCCAAACTATCTCAGTTATAATACAATCCCAATCCAAATCCCAACAACTTTCTTTAATGAGATGGAAAAACTAATCACCAACTTGACATGGAAAGAATGGAGGCCCAGAATAGTTAAAACAATCCTGAAGAAGAACAAAGTAGGAGGCCTCACACTTCCTGTTCTCAAAACTTACTATACACTCACAGTTACCAAAAGAGCCTGGTGCTGGTTCAATGACAAGACACAAAGATGAATGGAGTAGAATGGAGAACCCAGAAGTAAAGTAAATCCCTTCATCTATGGGCAGATGATCGTCGACAAAGAGTCAAAATTCAGTCCATAGAGAGAAAAAATTCTCTTTAACAAACGGTGGTGTCAAGACTGGATATACATAGGCAAAAAAGATGAAACAGGGTCCACCCTCACACCATACACAAAGCCTAAGTGAAAATGGACCAAAGTGCTAAACGTTAAAGCTAAATTATAAAGTTCCTGGTAGGGACACAACTAGAGGACTGAATTTTTAGCGTAAATAGCCCATCAAACACAACAAAAAATGCAAAACCAACAGATGATAAATTACATAACTGGGAACTCTTAAAAATTAAATACTATGCTTACCAGAAGTCTACTAAAAGAGTAAACTGAGAACCTATGGACTGGGAACAGATCTTCAGCAACAACATATCTGAGAAGGGTCTAATCTGCAAAACATATAGAAAACTTCAAAACTCAACAACAGAAACAAACACTTCAATCTAAAAATGGGCAAAAGACTTGAGCAGACACTTCCGCAAAGAAGACATTCATGTGGGCAACAAACACATGAAAATGTGCTCATGATCATTCGCCCTTAGGGAGATACAAATCAAAACTACAATGACATACCATCTCACCCCTATAAAAATGGTACTGATTAAAAAAACAGAAAACAACAAACACTGGTGAGGTTGCAGTGAGATTGGAACGCTTACACACTGGTACTGGATTGTAAAATGGTACAACCACTATGGAAAACAGTATGGCACTTCTTCAAAATCTAGAAATAGAAACACCATATTGTCTAGCAATCTAAAAGTTAAGCATATATCCAAAAGACATACAAGCAGTGAAACGAATAGACATATGCATACCTATGTTCATTGCAGCATTATTCACAATAGCAAAAAGAAGACACAACCTACAAAAAAATCAAATCAAACCCATTGCCGTTGAGTTGATTCTTACTTATACCAACCACATAGGGTTTCCAAGGTTGTAAATCTTTATGAAAGCACACTGCCACATCTTTCTCCCTTGGAGCCCCTGGTGGTTTTGACCCACCAATCTTTCGGTCAGCAGTCGATTACTTTACTCGCTGCGCCATAACAGTCTAAGTGCCCATCGATGGACGAATGGATAAACAAACTGTGGTACATACATACAATAGAATATTATGCAACTATAAAGAGTATATTTATAGTTTGTTGTACCCTGAGGGCTTGCATATTGCTGTGATGCTGGAATCTATGGCACCGGTATTCAAATACCAGCAGGGTCACCCATGGTGGACAGGTTTCAGCTGAGCTTTCAGACTAAGACAGACTAGGAAGAAGGACCTGGTGGTCTACTTCTGAAAAGAATTAGCCGGTGAAGACTTAATGAATAGCAGTGGAATATTGTCTGATATAGTGCCAGAATATGAGCCCCTCAGGTTGGAAGGCACCCAAAAGACAACCAGAGAAGAGCTGCCTCCTCAAAGTAGAGTTGACCTTAAGGATGTGGACGGAGTCGAGCTTTCAGGGCCTTCCTTCGCTAATGTGGGTTGTCTCAAATGAGAAGAACCAGCTGTTAATATCCATTAATAATCGGAATGTGGAATGTATGAAGTGTGATTCTAGGAAAATTGGAAACCGTCAAAAATGAAGTGGAACACATAAATATTGATATCTTAGGCATTAGTGAGCTGAATGAGTAACTGAAGAGGTATGGAGTTGCATTCATTGTCAAAAAGAACATTTCAAGATCTATCCTGAAGTACAACACTGTCAGTGTTAGGATAATCTCCATATGCCTAAAGGAAGACGAGTTAATAATACTATTATTGAAATCTATGCACCAACCACTAAGGCCAAAAATGAAGACACTGTAGATATTTACCAATTCCTGCAGTCTGAAAGTGATTCGAACATGTGACCAGGTTTCATTGATAATTACTAGTGATTGGAATTCAAATGTTGGAAGGGCAGTAGTTGGAAAATATGGCCTCAGTGCTAGCAATGAAGCCTGAGATCATATGATAGAATTTTGTAAGACGAATTTGTCTTGGAAGAAGTACAGCCAGAATGTTCCTCCGAAGCAAGGATGGTTAAGACTTCATCTCATATACTTTCGACAGGTTGTCAGGGGGAATCAATCCCTGGAGAAAGACATCATGCTTGGTGAAGTAGAGGGTCATCGAAAAAGAGGAAGTTTCTCAATGAAATGAACTGACACAGTGACTGCAACAATGGGCTCAAGCATAACAATGATTGTGAGGATGGTACAGGACCAGACAGTGTTGTGTTCTGTTCTATATACGGTCGCTAGGAGTCAGAACCAATTCGATGGTACCTAACAACAAAAGGAACATAAAGAATAAGGAGGAGTTTGCTAAAGATCTTACGACATGGATGAATCTGGAGGACACTTTGCTGAATGAAATAAGTCCATAAAAAAAGGACCAATATTGAATGGTTTCACTTTTATAAAAAGTCTACAATAAGTAAACTCTCACAGAAAGCAACATTCTTTGATGGTTACCAAGGGTAGGAATGGGTAGGATTGCGTAGGAGGAGGAATCACTTTGTAGATAGTAGACACTTGTTATTTTTGGTGAGGGGAAAGGCAATACAAAAATGGGGGAAGTCTGCACAATCTGACCAAGGGAAATGAAGATGCTAATTATGCAAGAAAAAGGGACAATTTCTGTAAATGCTATAATATATACAACTTTGCAACAACAGTTTTAAAAAACAAAACCTATGTGTGTGGTTACATAGCTAGATATGTATGCATATATGTGTATAGGAAGTCATATGTGAGTACATATATAGGTGTATCTGTAGGCTTATGTATGTAGATGTTTGTGTGTGATGCATATATATAGGCAGTCCCTGGATTACAGATGAATTCCATTCCTAAACCTGTCTTTAAATCAAATTTGTACGTAAGTAGAGGCAGTTAGCTATGTAGGAGCACTTAGGTATGGTTCATATCTAATCTCAGTTAGTGAAATGTTTGTCATACTACATGCTTCTACCATTATTTGAAAGTAGAGCATTCCTATGAAACCTTTCATAAGCCAAAATGGCAGACCCACAAAATAATCAACCAAATCATACCAAATAACACATTAAACCTAAAATAACAGTAATGGACAGTAAATGCAGGAATGATATGATAAATAATTTGAGTTAAAGCACAGATGCTCACAGACACAGTCAAAGTGATGGCAGTTTGATGCTGAAATGAAAGAGTGTAGTTACCGGGGAAGGAGTTTGGCCAGGACAGAGACATTTCCTACTTGGGACATAGACACAGAGGGCCGCCTCCTTCCCAGATTAGGGCTTCCACTCCCCGGGGAACCGGCCTCCGCAGTTGGTGTGTCCAAGAGTGTCCAGCATCTCTGCCTTCCCAAAGGGCCGGGGAGCCACACCCAGCCCTTCCCGGCAGCCCCACGTTGTCCGGTGCTAAGAGGAGAGTGGGCGACGTGAGGGCAAATCTGTGATGGGCAGGGGAAGAAGCCAGGAAGAAGGCACCATGTCACCTGCTCCCTCTGTCCCGCACAGGTGCCTGAGATCGAGGTCCACAGAGAGGCCTACAGAACGCAGATGGCACACGTGCTGTGGGAGAGGTGCAATTGGCTTTGCTCCAAGCTGTTCCCACCACAGACTCTCTCTCCTAGGTGAAGGGGGTAAGGCCAGCCCCCAGCTTAGCTGCCCGTGATATCTGGGAGTCTGGAGACTGTGGATCATGCCCTGCCTGGAGCCTGGAGGGGTGGGGGCAGTGGACAAAAGAAGCACTGGGGGGAGGTGTGTGCTGGAGGAAAGGACAGGGTCACTGGGTGGGGAGAGCTGGTTGGAGACCCAAGACTCTGCCCTTTTCCCACCCTCAGGATGCTGCAGAAGGCCCTGACAAATGAGATGGGGGGAAGACACTCTCACTGTTCAGGGCAAGTGCTGTCAGTTTGACAGTTTGCTGCAAAACAAATGCTAGAGACTGTTTCCTCTGCAGATTTCTCTCCATTAGTGAAAACCCGTACCAATGTAGGTCTTCGTAAAAGTGAAGTAGTGTATAGGGAACTTTCAGAAAGTGCGGAAACCTGTGTATATCTTAGTGTGTGCCTTTGTATGCATAAAACACATTAAAGAAACACTTCCAGGTACATTAAAACACATTTAAACTAATCATACAGTAATAATAATAATGTTATGATGAGCGTCAGAAAATAGCGCCGTTTGTTATTACGTACCATTGCACGTACCTCAGATTTTTAATATAATAGGCTTTATTGGGGTTGGTTCCTAACTATGGGTTGTATGTAAGTTGGATGTTTCTAACTCGGGGACTGTCTTTATTCATATATATAACAAAGCACATAGGGTTACAGTTCGGAAGCCTCTCTAGACATTTCCAAACACTCTTGGGATTGGTTTACTGTGTCAAAAGGCTGAGGACCATAGTCTTGTGGGACAAATCAGTCAATTGACATAACATATTTCGTAAAGATTATGTTCTACATCTTAGTTTGTTGAATAATACCTGGGGTCTTAAAAGCTTGTGAGCGGTCATCTAAAATACAACTATTGGTTTCTACATGTCTGGAGCAAACAAGAAGGAAGGGAACCAAAGATTCAATGAAGAACAAGTTCACATGAACCACGGCCCCATTTTGCCTGAGACCCGAAGACCTAGATGGTGCCTGGCTACCAATATCAACAGTTCTGACCAGGGACACATTAGAAAGTCCCAAACAGAATGGGACAAAAATGTAGAACAAAAGTCAAGTTTGTACAAAAGGCCAGACTTACTGAACCAAGACAGACTAGGTGAGTCCCCCAAAACTATCACCCTAAGATACCTTTTGAACTTGGAACTAAAGCTACTCCTGGATGTCATCTTTCAGCCAAATAATAGTTTGGCCTATAAAATAAACAGTATTACGTGTGAGTAATGTCTTTCCTTAAAGAATCAACTATAAGAGGCCAAACAGTCAGAATTTACCTATAAGCAAAAATGAGACGGCCAGCTAGGGCAGGAAAGGTAGATTAATGGAAACAGAAGAAAGAGAATGGAAACAATGAGAATGTTGACGCATTGTGAAAAGTGTAATCAATGTCATAGAACAATCTGTATCAAAATTTTTAAATTGGAACCTAATTTGCTGTGTAAACTTTCATCTAAAACACAAAAAATTCTAAAGGAAACTAAAGCCTATTGCTGAATGAGGGAATAGAATAAGATTTGTTTTCTATCCAATTCCAAAAAGAGAAGAATTTCTTTCCCAATATTCTTGTAGACTTTATTCAGTATTTCCAAGTGGATCAATTTGGATGGGTAGAGTGTACTATACAGGCTGTGTGATGGTTAAGAATGTATGTTAACTTCGCTGGGCCATGATTCTCAGTGTTCACATGTGAACACTCCCATGATGGGATCTGCTGTGAGTAACCAATCAGTTGAAATTGAGTTTCCTTGGGCGTGTGACCTACATCGGAATAGAAGCATTGGCTTCTTGCCAACATGGTCTCTGCTGAGAAATCTGATTTGTTCTCCTTTTTATGTGACAGTTGGTTTTTCCTGCACTGCTCTGAGTTTTTTCCTTTGTCTTTGGTTTTGACAAGCTCCAATAGGATATGTCTTGGTGATTTTTTTTTTGGAGTCTCTCCTGTATGGGGTTTGTTGAGCTTCTTGGGTGGATATAGTCCATCTTTTATGATATGAGGGAAGTTTTCTGCCAGCAAATCTTCAAAATGTTCTCCGTGAATTTTTTTTGTCTCCTCCTTTTCTTGAACTCCTATCATGCGTAAATGATCCCTCTTGTATTGTCCCACGTAACTCTTTGCTTTCTCCATTTGTCTTCATTCTTTCTCCTGGATTTCCTCAAAGAAAGTAGTATCAAGGGATTTGCCTTCTCATTTGCTGATTCTGTCTTCCACTGATTCAATTCTACTCCGATATTCCTCCACTGAGTTATCTATTTCTGAAATTTTGTTGTTAATCTTTGGATTTCTGGTTGCTGTTTTGTATGGTTTCTAATTGTCTATTTTGTTTTTGTACTGTTTTCTTGAATTCTTCTAGAATTTTTGTCTGTGTTTTCCTGGTTTTATCTGTGTCTTCCTTGACTCTTTCTTAATCTGTTGGAGGGTCCTAAATAGAAGTGTTTTGAATTCCTCATCAGGTAGTTCCATTACCATTTCTTCCTCAGAAAGGTTTTCTGACCCTTTAGTTTGGTCACTTGCTTGAGGCATCTTGTTCTGTTTCTCTATGGGATTTGATATTGTTTGTTGTCTTTGAGGCATTAAGGTGTTATTCTATATATTGACTGTATGTTTGTTTACTTTGTCCTGATTTTCTGTTTTGTTTTGATATATGTGGAATGGTAACTTGGGTTGCTACTCAGGTTGCTAGTCTGGCAAGACTGGAGTGCTCACCACCTGTTTCCAGGTAGGTGGGGTAGGGGCTGGGTGTCTGAAATCCTTGAGAACTTCAACATTTTCTGTGTATATCCTGATGTTATTTATTGGCCCACTCGTGAGGATTTTGTTTTCTTTATGTTGAGGTGTAATCTATACTGAAGGCTGTTGTCTTTGCTTTCATCAGCATGTGCTCTAAGTTGTATTCATTTGTGGGAAGCAAGGTTGTGTCAATTACATACCACAGGCTATTAATGAGTCTTCCTCTCATTCTGATACCATGTTTTTCATATAGTCTGGCTTCTCGGACTATTTGTTGAGTTTACAGAATGAATAAGCAATGTGAAATGATACAACATCTTTGGACCACCTTTTCCAATTTTGAACCATGCAATATCCTCTTGTTCTCTTTGAGTGACTTCCTCTGGATCCATGTACAGTTTCCACATGAGCACAATTAAGTGTTCTGGAATTTTCATTCTTCATAATTTTATCCTGAATTTGTTATGCTCCAA
Organism: Dugong dugon; assembly: GCA_030035585.1. NCBI lineage: Eukaryota > Metazoa > Chordata > Mammalia > Sirenia > Dugongidae > Dugong > Dugong dugon. The sequence goes on along the minus strand of CM057462.1, from coordinate 194,333,280 downwards.
TGATACTTGCTAGACACACTAGCATTGCCATTGAGGGAAGGCCTTGCAGTATAGTGTTAGGTCTTAAATAGAATCGCTACTAACATTTGAAAACCCTCCAGTAGAACGGCCTCACCTACCTGAAGGCCTATAGTTATTAATTATATATATTATTTTAAATTCTTAGTCATATCTTCCCACTGGAATATAGTCCTAGATAGACAGAGATTAGCTGTCTTTTATATCATGTTGGATCTGCAGATTCGGCCACGTAACTAATGAGCACTTCCGCAGAGTGTGTGGGAGTGAATTCAAAACGTCTGATTCTTGATCTTTTGGTGAGGCATTTCAAGAAAACCTTTGAATTTTCCACTTTGGAGATGCTTTGCTCTTTTTATTCACCCTAGCATACTCCTCTCTCATTGATTCTCATAAGACCTGCTTGATTTTTATTAAATTCACTCTGCAAATTTCTTTGGGAATAGTTCCTTGGTCAAGAGCATTCCAAAGCATGAATATACAATGGTTGCTTAAGGGTTCACTAATCCTAACCTATTTATCCAGAATATCATCTAATTCTAATGATTAAAAGGATACTAATACAGGATACAAAAGGCCATAGGCTGTGAGGTCCTTGGGGTATGTGTGTGTGTGTGTGTGTGTGTGTGTGTGTGTGTGTGTATAGTGATGGTATCCGTGGTGAGCAAAATAATGTCCACCCAAAGCAATCAGTTTCTATCCCTGAAACTTATAAACGTTACCTTAAGAGGAAAAAAGATCTTGGCAGATGTACTAAAGTTCAAGATCTTGAGATGAAGAAATTGTCTTGAATTATATAGGTGGGTTCTAAATGCAACCTATGTATCCTTACAAGGCAGAATGAGATTCTTATGACACAGAGAAGAAAAGGCAATGTGAAGATGGAGAAGAGAAAAATTTGAAGAAGCTGGCCTTGTTGATATGTCCACAAGCAAAGAATGATATGTCCACAATTCAAAGGACCTGGCAGCCACCAGAAGCTGAGGAGACAAGGGACTAATTCCCTCCTCGAGCTTCCAGAGGGAGTGTGGCTGGTGTCCAAAGTATTATCTCATACAGTCAGAGAGTTTGGAGAGGTCCTTGTCCCAAAAGCACAGCTCTACTCAGCTTGGTCTTCAGGGGAAATGGGTGGGAGTTTTTCTCTGGAGTAAGGGACTGAAAAGCTAAGTAGGGGTCATTAGAAATATGATTCAAGACAAAGAAGAGGGGCAGATAGGGACCAGGACACATGGGGAACATGAAATAATAGTTTCATCCTCACTTGGGGTAAGGTAACATTCCTTGATAGAACCTTCAGAGAATACGTGAGGGAACAGAAACGTCTACCTGTGAAACCCTGAGTCCAAACACAGCTGTAACGCAAGGAGGAATCATTACGGGAGAAGAAACATGAGGCTGGGATGCCCTTGGTCTTTGCACTTTGGTTCCTTACAAGTGTGGTCAGTAGCAGCCACGGCCCAGACCACTGCCACAGCAGTTGGAGCTCTGGGAGGCTGTGGAGGCTCAGGCAGTAGCTGTCCCCACTGCTTATAAGATATGCTAACACCAAGCTGTGAAGTGAGTTTCAGCTCTATTGGGAACAGGACAAGTGAATGAACTGGTAGTCCCCTGTCTCTTTCTTCCTTCCCAACCTGGAAGGTCATGGAAGTTTCTAGGCTGTCGCTCTGGTGACCATGAACCAGATGTGACTTCAGCAGTGACCTAATGTGGTCCTGGGCTCTGGAGCCCCACTTCTTCCTTACCATCTCTCCTTAGGAAATTGCAGGTTGAAATTATCCAGAACTTGAAAAGAAGGCAAAAACAGATTTTTGCTCACTTTTTCAAATTTATACTACATACTACGAACTAACAAGGCTGCCTAAGGGTCACATTGATCTCTAGGGGATTTTTTTATTTCTTTTACTTTTGATTAGGGAAGACATTAAAGATAAATTTAACTTGCAGAAGTTTTATAAGTTCCAAATTATTTGTGTCTAGTAGAAATGATAACCCAATGATTTATTGCTCCTTAAGACATTAGCTAATATTGAAAGTAAAGTTGCTATCTTATTTCAATAGTCTTTCTTTGTCTGACTTTACTTTGAACTCTCCTACTCTCCTCTGGGGTCTTGGTGGCACAGTGGTTAAGAGGTATGGTATGCTACAGATTTTAATCAAAAGGTTGGCAAGTCGAATCCACCAGCCGCTCCTTGGAAACTCTATGGAGCAGTTCTACTCTGTCCGATAGGGTTGCTATGAATTGGAATCGAGGCGATGGCAACGTGTTTTGGTTTATTCTCCTTTGAACCAACTTTACCATCCTCCAACCATCTGATTCAGAGTCATATGTATGTGCATACTTATGTTCACTTACTAAGAACAGAAGAGAAACAAACTCGTGTCAATTCTGACTTATGGTAACCCCATCCGTTACAGAGTAGAACTGAGCTCCTGGGGTTTTGTTGGCTGTAATCTTTACAGAAACAGATTACCAGGATTTTCTTGTGAGGCGCTTCTGGGTGAGTTCAAAATGCCAACATTTCCGTTAGTAGGCAAGCACAAATGGTTGTGCCACCCAGGAGCCTTATGTTCACATAGATTTTCATGTAAATTCAACACACACACACACACACACACACACACACCAGGCACACACACAGCTTTGCTTCCTCACCTACACCATGGTTACAAACGTATCTGTCCAAGACAATGAGGAATTTGAGGGTGATATCACAAGAAGGTAGTTGACTGAACCAATGTGTTCCATTCTCACTGGGAAAGAGATTCAGAAGTATATAAATATACAAATTCTAAGCATTTGTACTTATTATGTGACATGTACTCTTCTCAGGGCTTAATGTGTGATTCCTTCATTTACACAAATATCTTACTAAATAATGACAATGATTAGCCACATTTATCAGATGCAAAATTGGAGACACACAACTTAAGAACTTGCTTAAGGTTTCATAGCAAATATCTGGTTCTCAGAATTCAAAGCAAAGTATTCCAGCTCCGGAACCGTGCTCCTAACTAGTACTCTGTAGTTGAACTGGGAAGGCTGATGCCATTTATAATACAAGAAATCCAGACAGTTTAGGGTAAGTTCTTCTCCTCAAGTTGGACTCAGAGCAACTGTTGCCTTCTCCTCTGGCTCCAAGAACTATTGTTTCTGGGCTAGTTCCGAAACCGCACAGAATTCCTTTCTATTTCTCATGCCCTTCTCTTCTTCGTTGTTCCTCTGTCCTTTCTTAAACCCATTCTCCCAGTGGTGCTCTCTATTTGCCTGCCCTGCTCCTGCTCAGAGCCCCTTCCATGGCTCCCATGGATAAACTCACGATAATGAAAGATGAAGAAAAGGCTAGGTCCCTGACAAGGCAAAGCAGAATCTCTTATATAAGGGGGCCAGGACCAGGATCCAAGATGTCTACTGGCTGTAAGACGAGGGGATGTGACTTACACACAAGGTACACGTATCCTCATTTCTGGTATTCTGGTCTTCTCTCTTCCCTCCCTGGAAAGTCATGGAAGATTCCAGGCTGCCTAACTCATCTTCAGAAGCTATACATGACTTTGGTAAGTATTGATCCTTTGGTAAATGGCTCTAGGTATCTAGGTCACTTTATATCCATCCTTTCTTAGGAAGCTGTAGGTCACACCCTTCCCTCCAGACCTGCTCTATGAGTTGGGGTCTCTGGATTTGGATTATCAGTTTTCCCTGAGTAGACAAAGTTGGAATAAATTGAGTGATGTATTTTGTAAGAAAAATCTATAAAGTAATTAACCCATTGCTTGTGGAAGATAGAGAGAGATGAATGGACGGCATCGATTAGGTCTCATAACTGGTAAAGAAGAGAGGTGTTCCCAGAAAGAGAGACCAGGTTTGGAGCGTGAGTAGGCTTGGGGGTAGAATAAGTTCAATGTTACAGCAAGGCCTTTGTATCTTTAGGAAAAATTTGGCAGGTTCATCTTGCAGCATAGCGACTCTCTAGGCAAAGGAGAGGTGATTCAAGGGAAGTATCTGAAATGCCTCCCACGTCATTCTTGTAAGAACTTTTAATTCATCTATCCATTCATCGAATCAGCATTCCATGGATAATTGCTAGAGTCACCAGATAAGGAGCACCTGAGTTCTCAAGTTCTGGTGATGTGATGTGATGTGTTGAGAGATGTGATGGTAATATGGTGACTGTAGGTTTAGACCCAAGAAGACCTAGAGTTCTTATATGCTGGTGCCAAAGGTCATGATGAGCTGTTTTCCAACTCTGGCTGTTTATATTAGACCACAGAAGGATACACAGAAGGACTTTTTACCTCCTGATATTGGCATTTTGGGGATGGTTGCCCCTGAGCTTTGTAGCCTTCTATCCAACCCCTCATCCACATTTCTGAGCTTGTGCATGGCCATGAGAACATGCATCCGGACACACACATGTATACACACACCCAACCTTAAAGGCACAGCTTTTGCATTCTCTTCCTTCATTGTTACTATCATCTCTGTCAGTGAGAATGAGGAAACCTAGAATGACATCACTGAGGGCATTGTCATCTGAACCAGTGTCCAAGTATTCTATTGGGTAATGGTGGCTCAGGCAAGTCCAGTCCCTAAACCTCATCATCTTTTATGAACATGGGTTTTCCAGTAGTCTTCAGAATGCTCACTGGATTGTGAGTGCCTGGCGGTCACAACACGCATGTTGCCTCAATAAACCTAAGTGTTTGGGAGAACATGCACTCAACCTCTGGTAGCTGTTGAAACAACATACTTGTAATAAAATGTGTATGTTCAAAAATCAAAAGTTTTTCACAATGTATCTGACAACCCTCAGAGCAGGGGACTGTATATGAGACTAGGTAAAGAAAAATTTTAAGATAGAACATATGTTAATCAGATCGAAATGTAAACATCATATAGTCTCACCTGCTAGACTAGGGGTATGTGAAGAAAGCGATTGCCTCTCCTTTTCCAAGATGTATTCCCAGTTGTTACCATACAGTAGTTCACAGTCAATATTGATGAATGAATAAAATGATTGAATTACTGGTTGAATGTGTCTGATTCAAATCCGACTACCCTCTCATTCAATAACAAGGTTAAGCAAAACATTTAATTCCCATCATCCTCTGGCTAGAAATAATTTTGTTTCTCAGAATTCCGAAGGCATAAAGTCATTTTCTAGAATTTTCACTAGCCTAATAATATTTTGAAATAAACTTTCTGAGGACAAGAACTGAATATTTTCCATCTCTCTGTCTCACACGCTGACCAGACAAAGTGTCTGGATCTAGCAAACATTCTTTACAAATTGATGCTCACTAAGAATCTTCTTTGGGTCTTCTCAGGCTCCAACAATTCAGTGAGGAAGGTACTAACCTGCCTCTTTTACAGTTGGAGGTTTATATTGACTAAATGAAGATCTGGAGTCACCCCAGCTCATAAATGGCAGAGTTATAATTTCAACACTGATCTCCTGATTGCCATTTGGTAGAATATTGCCTTATTAGTCAGAGTTCTCCAGAGAAACAGAATAGGAGTTCTATCTATCTACCTACCTACATACCTACCTACTACCTACCTACCTACTACCTACCTATCTACTACCTCCCTACCTCCCGACTACATATCTACTTACCTACTATCTACTATCTATCTGTCTATCAAGAGAAATTTATTTTAAGGAATTGGCTCACACAACTGTAGGGCCTGCTAAGTCCAAAATTCAAAGAACACGTAACAGTCTGGGAACTCTGGGAGAACTATGTTACAGTCTTGAGGCAGAATTCCTTCTCTCCAGGAAACCTCAGTTTTTGCTCTTAAGGCATTCAGCTGATTGGATGAGGTCCATGCCTATTATTGAGGGTAATCTCCTTACTTAGAGTCAACTGATTGCAAATGATAATCACATCCAGAACATTTCTTCACAGCAACATCTACACTAGTGTTTGACAAAACAACTGGGCACTATAGCCTAGCCAAGTTGACTCAGAAAATTAACTTCATAATTGTCTTATAAGAACTGCCTTGTAACAAAATATGCATTTGGTTTTTTGTAAGTGAAGGAGTTTAGACACAATCATAATTGTTTTAAAAAAAAAAAAAAAAACCGAGGAGACTACCTTGATCCATCTACTAATCCCATCTGAGGGACCTGAGGGCCACTCAAGGGCCTGCGGTCAGGAAGGGCCAAGGAGGGTGGGTATGTGGAGATGGGCATCTTGGGAAGTGGGCATTCCCTGGTTCTGTGTTCCAGAGAAGCCAGCCTAGCTATGGAAGCAGGGCTTGGAAGATCATCCTTGGGGGTAGGAGGAAGACATTGTAGTGTGGACCTCATTTTCCTCAGAGGTCACCCCGTAAGCCTTTATCCAGGCACTGGCTTGTTGGGAATTGCCAGGCAGCTTCTCTGAGAGCTGGCCTGTGGCAGGCTGTGACTGGCCAAAGCCCCTCTAACTCCAGCCCCAGGGGGTGTGTTTGGAGCTCCCAATGTCTCCTGGGAAGGCAGGGACAGGGAGGCAGGGGAATGCCAGGAATGACAAATCACATGCCATGGGTGAGTAACAGCCATGTCCAGCCCCGCATAGAGCCAGGCTGGAGGAGCCACCATAAAAGCCATGCCTGGCTCCAGCCTCTCATCTGCTCGGACTCCCCAGGGACGTGTCTCTTCTCGTGTCAGTGACCAGGGTGAGTGTGAGTGTGGGAGCCCCAAGGGTTCTTAGAAGACCAGTGAAGAGCTGACAGCTGGGAGGCACAGGGAAGGGGAGGGAGGTGGGGCACCGAAGAAAGAGTGTCCTGTCTTTGATTGTGTGATACAGTGAACAGAAATAAGACTCAGTCTGAACTAAGTCTTTGGAAATCTGTCCTCGTCTCAGATACAGATGGGTCCCTCAATTTTGTCAAGGACATTATTCTTCTGTTAGTAGAACAGGCACATCAGTGTATGAACGCTTTATGTGGGCTCACGAAGGTTGAGAAACACTGGTTACTCATTGTGTACAAGAGTGAGAAGCCTCTTACTATGTCTGAATGTTGGGACCACATATATTTCTTCAGGGGAAAGATTTAGGTTGTTTCTTTTCTTTACTGATGTGTATATGCTAGATATCCTTAACTATCCCCATAAGATTTAATTTTAAAAGAGATCAAATTATCATCCTTGCTTTCTATCTAAAGAGTTTCATTATTAATTTTCAGGTGCAAATTCCTGCTAAAATGTCCTGGCAGCAGAACCAGCAGCAGTGCCAGCTCCCTGCCAAATGTACCCCCAAGTGCCCTCTCAAGTGCCCCATCCCCAAGTGTCCCCCAAAGTGTCCTCCAGTCTCTCCCTGCTGCAGTGTCAGCTGCAGAGACTGCTGTGGACCTAGCTCTGGGTGCTGCAGCTCTGGAGGTGGCAGCTGCTGCCTGAGCCACCACAGACATCATATCTTCCACCGACGCCGCTGGCACCAGAGCCCTGACTGCTGTGAGTGTGATCCCTGTGGGCACTCTGGCTGCTGCTCGGGCTCAGGAGGTTGCTGCTGAGCCAGGCCTTAGGCATCACAGAGAAACACTTAGAAAGCAACCTCGAGGCAGGGAGCTACCTGAGAGTGATGCTTCTCCTGTTCTCGCTTCTCGTTTCCATGGTGCTGAGGATCCTATGGAAGAGTTCTGTTTGTTCTAATGTCCTGAGTCCATCCTGGATCCTGATCATGTCTTCCTTCTTTACTTTATGCAACAATAAATCTCCTATTGCGTATTCACAAGATATACTGGTCTTTGTCAAGTCTTTCATTCTTTGCAAGTCCCTTAAGCCTAGGTTTCCAGCGACACACTTAGGGTGGCTTGGTAAGAGTACAGTGTGAGAAAGGGAAAAACTAGAAACAGTTTCTAAGGAAACAATCCTCTATAAAGAAGCTTGAAGTAGAGCTTTGCAATGGGATTATCTCTACACGCTCCAGCCGCTTGGCGCAGGTGGTGACCGGAAGGAGGACTAGGTGGCACTGGTGAGGCACCACTGGAGAAAGGGAAAGTGAAGGAGCCTGAGGGACCTCAAAGGAGAAGCTGATAGGAGAAAGAAAGAATGCTGTGAAGTAGGTTCATTCAAATGTTTCTGGAGTGAAACTCAGCCCCTCCAGAAAGAAACTCAATAGCTGATGGTGCTTCATGAAGCCTTTGCAAACATTTCTAAGGGCCCGCTGTGTGCTTTGCCATCTTTTCTGAGTGAGGAAAAATCGGTACTTAGTACCTATAAACTCTGTCCAGGCCTGGTTCCTGCTGGAGAAATAAAGTTAAGAACAAAATCTACTCCCAACCTAAAAAACTTCTCCACAAATATAGAAGAGAAAGAAAGGTTTTATTATAGTAAGTATTAAACCAGAATGTGATTCATCATATGCCATCCGGTAAAGAAATTGCAAGAACATAAAGAAATCTTTCCCTTTATATGTAAAAAAACACAAAACGAAAAACCTATACTGTTGAATCAATTCTGCCTCATAGAGAACATGTAGGACAGAGTAGAACTGCCCCACAGAGTTTTCAAGAAGCAACTGGTGGATTTGAACTGCCAAGCTTTTGGTTAGCAGCTGAGCTCTTAACCAGTGCAATGAGTAAATTCATCTCCTCAAGATAAAATTGCTCATTTTCTGGTTTCTTTATGGCAGAAGCTCTTGAGGTCATGGTAATTTCTTTCCAGTTTTCTGGAAGGGGAAGATAACCTGAAGTAACACTTTAAAGAATTGACTTCCATATCCTTGAGCTAACACCTTGAATTTAGGTACTTTTAAATGAGAGTGAGAAAGATTTTACAGTTACAAGCTATTGAAAGTGAATTCTAAAAGAACAGGGGAGGAAGGGTATTCCTCACTTATTTTCAACAGGGAATCTATGGGGCAATCAACTCTGTGACAAGTAACAACAGCAGCGAATTTTCAGCTGAAGTTCCCTGGGTGGCACAGTTAACTGCTTGGCTACTAACGAAAAGGTTGAGGGTTTGGACCCACCCAGAGGTGCCTCAGAAGAAAGACATGGCAATCTGCTTCCCGAAAGGTCACAGCCATGTAAACCCTTTGGAGTGCAACTCAGTCACAACTGGTTTGGTGCTTTGGTTTTATTTTTAATTTGTATTTGTCCTTACACTCCAGAGGAAAGGATGCACAGGCCACTGGAGTCTAAGTTCCTATAAAGTCTAGAGAGAGCCTGCAGCACGTACCTCTCCTCTGCTTCCAATTCCCGGTGCTCACCTGTCAAGGCTTAAAAGCCTGCAGGTGATCCATAACCAAAGAAAAAATTGAAGAGGCCATGAAAAAAGCTCCCAACCAAAAAAGCCCTGGCCCAGATGGCTTCATTGGAGAGTTTTACCAAAGATTAGGAGAAGAGTTGACACCAATTCTACTCAAACTATTCCAGAACATAGAGAAGGAAAAAATATTCCCTAATTTATTGTATAAAGCCAGCATAACACTTATACCAAAGCCAGGCAATGACGTCCCCCCCAAAAAATAGAAAATTACAGACCAATATCCCTCAGGATTATTGATGCAAAATTTGTCCATAAAATTCAACAGTATGTCAATAAAATAATATTGCATAATTTAGCTGGATTCATACCAAGAATGCAAGGGTGATTCAAGATTAGAAAATTAGTCAAAGTAATTCACCACATAAATAAAACAAAGGAAAAGAATCCCATGATAATCTCAATTGATGCACGAAAGGCATTTGATAAAATCCAACATCATTTCCTGTTAAAAACTCTTAGCAAAATAGGCATAGAATGAAATGTCCTCAAAATAATTACGGGCATATATGCAAAACCAAGAGCCAAAATTATTTGTAATGGAGGAAGATTGAGAGTATTCTCCTTGAGAGCCGGAACCAGACAAGGATGCCCATTATCACCACTCTTACTCTATACTGTTCTGGAAGACATAGCCAGAGCAATAAGGCAAGAAAGGGAATTAAAGTGTACTCAAATTGGAAAGGAAGAAGTAAAACTATCCTTTTTCACAGATGACATCATTCTATACATAGAAAATCCCAGAGACTCCACAACAAAGTTACTGCAAGTAACAGAAGGATTTAGCAAGTGGCAGGGCACAACATCAACACACAAAGATCAGTTGGATTCCTCTGCACTAACAAAGAGAACTCCAAAAAAGGAAATCAAGAAAACAGTACCATTTATAATAGCCTCCAAAAGGATAAAATACCTAGAAGTAAACCTAATCAGGGATGTAAAACATGTATCCGAGGAAAACTGTACAACACTACTGCAAGAAACCCAAATAGATCTACAGAAATGGAAAAACATTCCACGCTCATGGCTTGAAAGAGCTAACACTGTGAAAATGTCAATATTACCCAAACGATCTACAGATATAATACAATCCCGATCCAAATACCAACAACAGTCTTTAATGAGATAGAAAAACTAATCACCAACTTGATATGGAAAGAAAGGAGGCCCAGAATAGCTAAAACAATCCTGAAGAAGAATAAAGTAGGAGGCCTCACACTTCCTGATCTCAAAACTTACTATACACTCACAGTAACCAAAACAGGCTGGTGCTGGTTCAATGACAAGACAAAAAGATGAGTGGAATAGAATGGAGAACCCGGAAGTAAAGTAAATCCATTCATCTACGGGCAGCTGATCTTCGACAAAGAGTCAAAATTCTGTCAATGGAGAGAAAAAAATTCTCTTTTAACATATGGTGCTGGCAAAACTGAATATCCATTGCCAAAAAGATGAAACAGAGTCCACACCTCACACCATACACAAAGCCTAAGTGAAAATGGACCAAAAGTGCTAAATGTTAAAGCTAAGTTATAAAGTTCCTGGTAGGGACACAACTAGAGGACTTAATTTTCAGCATACATACTCTATCAAACACAACAAAAAATGCATAAACAACAGATGATAAATTAGATAACTGGGAACTCCTAAAAATTAAATACTATGCTTATCAGAAGACTACTAAAAGAGTAAACTGAGAACCTATGGATTGGGAACAGATCTTCAGCAAAAACATATCTGACAAGGGTGTCATCCGTAAAACATATAGAAAACTTCAAAACTCAACAACAGAAAGAAACACTTCAATCTGAAAATGGGCAAAAGACTTGAGCAGACACCTACACAAAGAAGACATTCATGTGGGCAACAAACACATGAAAAGGTGCTCGTGATCATTAGCCATTAGGAAGATACAAATGAAAACTACAATGAGATACCATCTCAACCCTGCAAAAATGGTACTGATTAAAAAACTAGAAAACAACAAACGCTGGTGAGGTTGTCGGGAGATTGGAACGCTTATACACTACTAACGGATTGTAAAATGGTACAACAACTATGGAAAACAGTATGGCACTTCTTCAAAATCAGGAAATAGAAACACCTCATGATCCTGCAATCCAATCCCTAGGCATATATCCAAAAAACATAGAAGCAGTGAACCAATATACATATGCATACCTATGTTCATTGCAGCATTATTCACAATATCAAAAAGTCAGACACAACCTACAAAAAAATCAAATCAAACCCATTACCGTTCAGTTGATTCTTACTTATAGCCACCACATAGGGTTTCCAAGGTTGTAAATCTTTGTAAAAGAAGACTGCCACATCTTTCTCCCTTGGAGCCCCTGGTGGTTTTGACCCACCAATCTTTCGGTCAGCGGTCGATCACTTCACATGCTGCGCCATAACAGTCTAAGTGACCATCGATGGACGAATAGATAAACAAATTGTGGTACATACATACAATAGCATATTATGCAACTGTAAAGAGTATATTTATACTTTGTTGTACCCTGAGGCTTGCATATTGCTGTGATGCTGGAATCTATGCCACCGGTATTCAAATACCAGCAGGGTCACCCATGGTGGACAAGTTTCAGCTGAGCTTCCAGAGTAAGACAGACTAGGAAGAAGGACCTGGTGGTCTACTTCTGAAAAGAATTAGCCAGTGAAAACTTTATGAATAGCAGTGGAATATTGTCTGATATAGTGCCAGAAGAGGAGCCCCTCAGGTTGGAAGGCACTCAAAAAACAACTGGAGAAGAGCTGTCTCCTCAAAGTACAGATGACCTTAATGACATGGACGGAGTTGAGCTTTCAGCACCTTCATTTGCTGATGTGGCTTGTCTCAAAATGAGAAGAAACAGCTGCTAGTATCCATTAATAATTGGAATGTGGAAAGTATGAAGTGTGATTCTAGGAAAATTGGAAATCGTCAAAAATGAATTGGAACACAAAAACACTGATATCCTAGACATTAGTGAGCTGAATGACTACTTGAAGAGGAATGGAGTTGCAATCATCGTCAAAAAGAACATTTGAAGATCTATCCTGAAGTACAGCATTGTCAGTGTTAGGATAATATCCATATGCCTACAAGGCACACAAGTTAATACTACTATTATTTAAATCTATGCACTAACCATTAAAGCAAAAATGAAGATACTGTAGTTTTTTTTACCAATTGCTGCTGTCTGAAACTGATCGAACATATGATCAGGAGTCATTGATAATTAATAGTGATTGGAATTCAAAAGTTGGAAGGATCAGTAGTTGGAAAATATGACTTCAGTGATAGCAGTGAAGCCTGAGATCGCATGATAGGATTTTGCAAGACCAATCTGTCTTGGAAGAAGTACATCAGAAAGCTCCTCAGAAGCAAGGATGGTTAAGATTTCATCTCATATACTTTGGACAGGATGTCAGGAGAAATCAATCCCTGGGAAAGGACGTCATGCTTGGTAAAGTAGAGGGTCATCGAAAAAGAGGAAGATTCTCAGCGAAAGGGACTGACACAGTGACTGCAACAATGGGCTCAAGCATAACAAGGATTGTGAGGATGGTGCAGGACCAGACAGTGTTTTGTTCTGTTGTACATACGGTCGCTATGTGTCAGAACCAAGTCGATGGCAGCTAACAACAAAAACAACATAAAGAATAGGGAGGAGTTTGCTAAACATCTTATGACATGGATGAATCTGGAGGACATTATGCTGAGTGAAATAAGTCCATAACAAAAGGACCAATATTGAATGGTTTCACTTTTATAAAAAGTCAAGAATAGGTATGCACACAGAAAGCAAAATTCTTTGATGGTTACCAAGGGTAGGAACGAGTAGGAGGAGCAATCCCTTTCTAGATAGTAGACACTTGTTATTTTTGGTGAGGGGAAAGGCAATACAAAATTGGGTGAAGTCTGTATAATCTGACCAAGGGAAATGAAGTTGCTAAGTATGCAAGAAAAAGGGACAATTTCTGTAATTGCTATAATATATACGATTTTGCAACAACAATTATGAAAAACAAAACCTATGTGTGTGATTACATAGGTAGATATGTATGTATATATGTGTATAGGAAGGCATATGTGAGCACATGTATAGGTGTATCTGTAGGCTTTGGTATATAGATGTTTGTGTGTGATGCATATATATATAGGCAGTCCCCGGATTACAAATGAGTTCCTTTCCTAAGCCTGTCTTTAAATCAAATTTGTACATAAGTAGGAGCAGTTAGCTATGTAGGAGCACTTAGGTGTGGCTCAGATCTAATGTCAGTTAGTGAAATAATTGTCATACTACAGGTTTCTAGCATTATCTGAAAGTAGAGTGTTCCTATGAAATCTTTCATAAGCCCAAATGGCAGACCCCAAAAATTAATCTACCAAATCATACCAAATAACACATTAAACCTAAAATAACACTAACCTATAGTAAATGATACGATAAATAAATTGAGAGAAAGCACAGATGCTAAGAGACAGAGTTCAAAGTTATGGGGGTTTGATGCTGAGATGCTGAGTGTTGTTCCCGGGAAAAGAGTTTGGCCAGGATGGAGACATGTCCTAGTTGGGACATCGAGCCTGAGGGCCGCCTCCTTCTGAGATTTGGGCTTCCACACCCCGGGGAACCCCCCCCCGAAGTTCGTGTGTCAAAGAGTGTCCAGCATCTCTGCCTTCCAAAAGGGCCGGGGAGGTACCCCCAGCCCTTCCTGGCAGCCCAGTGATGGCCGGGGCTAGGTGGAGAGGGGGCGACGTGAGGGCAGAGGCTCTGAGGGGCAAGTGAAGAAGCCAGCAAGAAGGCACCCTATCAGCTGCTCCCTCTGTCCCTCACAGGTGCCTGAGATCCAGGTCCCCAGAGAGGTTGACAGATGGCAGATGGCACATGCTGTGGGAGGGGTGCAATTGGCTTCTGCTCCAAGGTGTCCCCACTACAGACTCTCTCTCCTAGCATGTCTGGGAGGCTGGAGACTGTGGATCATGCCCTGCCTGGAGCCTGGAGGGGTGGGGGGAGTGGACAAAAGAAGCACAGTGGGGTTGTGTTTGCTGGAGGAAAGGAGATGGTCACTGGGTGGGGAGAGCTGGCTGGAGACCCAAGACTCTGCCCTTTTCCCACCCTCAGGGATCTGCAGAAGGCCCTGACACCGGAGATGGGGGAAGACACTCTCACTGTTCAGGGCAAGTGCTGTCTGTTTGATGGTTTGCTGCAAAAAAAAGGTTGGAGACTCTTTCTTCTTCGGATTTCTCACTGTTAGTGAAAACAGGTACCAATGTACGTCTTCCTAAAAGCCAGGTAGTGTAAAGGGAACTTTCAGAAAGTGAAGACACCTGTGTATAGCTTCTTGTGTGCCCTTCAATGCTTAAAACACTGTAAAGAAACACTTCCAGGTACATTAAAACACATTTAAACTAATCATACAGTAATAATAATAACGTTTTGATGAGCGTCACAAAGTAGCACCCGTTGCATGTACCTCAGATTTTTCATATAATAGGCTTTACCGGGGTTGGTTCATAACTATGGGCTGTATGTAAGTTGGATGTTTCTAACTGGGGGACTGTCTGTATTCATATATATAACAAAGCACATAGGGGCACAGTTATGAAGACTTTCTAGACCTATCCAAACACCTCTCGGGATTGGTTTACTGTGTCAAAAGGCTGAGGACCAAAGTCTTGTGGGACAACTCAGTCAATTGACATAACATAATTCGTAAAGATAATGTTGTATATCCTACATTGGTGAATAGTACCTGGGGTCTTAAAAGCTTGCGAGCAGTCATCTAAAATACAACTATTGGTCTCTACTCATCAGGAGGAAAGAAGAAGGAAGGGAACCAAAGACTCAATGAAGAAACCAGTTCACATGAACCACAGCCTCTTTCAGCCTGAGACCAGAAGAACTAGATGGTGCCTGGCTACCAATATCAACAGTTCTGACCTGGGACACATTAGAAATTCCCAAATAGAGTGGGTCAAGAATGCAGAACAAAAGTCAAATTCCTATAAAAGACCAGACTTACCGAACCGATAGAGACTAGAGGAGCCCCCCAAAACTATCACCCTAAGATACCCTTTGTACTTGGACCTAGAGCTACTCCTGGAGGTCATGCTTCAGCCAAATAATAGATTGGCTTAAAAAATAAACAATATCAAGTGTGAGTAATGTGTTTCATTAAACAATCAACTATATGTGGCCAAATGCTCAGCATTTACACATAAGCAAGTATGAGAAGGCCAGCTAGGGCAGGAAAGGTAGATTAATAGAAATAGAAGAAAGAGAATGGAAATAATGAGAATGCTGACACATTGTGAAAAGTGTAACCAATGTCATAGAACAATTTGTATCAAAATTGTTAAATGGAAACCTAATTTGTTGTGTAAACTTTCACCTAAAAGACAAAAACTATTAAAAAAGATAAAGCCTATTACTGAACGGGGGAATAGAATAAGATTTGTTTTATAACAAATTCCAAAAACAGAAGAAATTCTTTCCCAATATTCTTGTAGACTTTATTGAGTATTTCCATGTGGACCAATTTAATGGGGAGGTTGTACTATACAGGCTGTGTGATGGTTAAGAATGTATGTTAACTTCGCTGGGCCATGATTCTCAGTGTTCACATGTGAGCACTCCCATGATGGTATCTGCTGTGAGTAACCAATGAGCTGAAAGCGAGTTTCCTTGGGCGTGTGGCCTACATCTGAATACAAGCATTGGCTTCTTGCCAACATGGTCTCTGCTGAGAAATCAGAGCTTAATCTTATTGGTTCTCCTGTGTAGGTGACGGTTTGTTTTTCCTACACTGCTCTCAGTTTTTTCCTTTGCCTTTGGTTTTGACAAGCTCGGTTACCATATGTCTTGGTGATTTTCTTTTGGAGTCTCTCCTGTGTGGGGTTTGTTGAGCTTCTTGGATGGATATATTCCATCTTTTATGATACTAGGGAAGTTTTCTGCCAGCAAATCTTCAAAAATGTTCTCTGCGTACTTTTTCTCTCTCCTCCTGTTCCTGAACTCCTATCATGCATAAATGATCCCTCTTGTACTGTCCCACGTAACTCTTTGGTTTCTCCACTTTTCTTCATTTTTTCTCCTGAATGTTGGTCAAATAAATTAGTATCAAGGGATTTGCCTTCTAATTTGCTGATTCTGTCTTCCAATGATTCAATCTACTCTGACATTCCTCCACTGAGTTATCAATTTCTGAAATTTTGTTGTTAATCGTCTGGATTTCTGGTTGCTATTTTGTATGGCTTCTAATTGTATATTTTGTTCTTGTATAGTTTCCTTGATTTCTACTAGAATTTTTGTGTGTCTCTTCAGTTCCATTACAATTTCTTCCTCAGAAAGGTTTTCTGACCCTTTAGTTTGGTCACTTGCTTGAGCCATCTTGTTCTGCTTCTTTATGGGATTTGATATTGTTTGTTGTCTTCGAGGCATTAAGGTGTTATTATATTTATTGACTATATGTTGGTTTACTTTCTCTTGATTTTCTGTTTTGTTTTGATACATATGGGATGGCAGCTTGGGTGTGGTACTCAGGTTGCTAGTCTGGCAAGACTGCAGTGCTCAACACCTCTTTCCACGTAGGTGGGGCAGCGGCGGGGAGTGTGAAATCCTTGACAACTTCAACATTTTCTGTGTACATCATGATGTTATTTATC
Source organism: Dugong dugon (assembly GCA_030035585.1). Lineage (NCBI taxonomy): Eukaryota > Metazoa > Chordata > Mammalia > Sirenia > Dugongidae > Dugong > Dugong dugon. The sequence goes on along the minus strand of CM057462.1, from coordinate 194,316,336 downwards.
GGCCCAGTTGTGAGGATTTTCTTTTCTTTATGTTGAAGTATAATCTATACTGAAGGTTGTAGTGATTGGTCTTCATTAGTATGTGCTTCAAGTTGTCTGCATGTTTGGCAAGCATGGTTGTGTCATTTGCATATTGCAGGTTATTAATGAGTCTTCCTCTCATTCTGATTCCATGTTCTTCATATAGTGTGGCTTCTGGGACTACTTGTTGAGTTTACAGATTGAATAAGCAAGGTGAAATGATACAACACCTTTGGACCACCTTTTCCAATTTTGAACCCTGCAATATCCTCTTGTTCTGTTTGAATGACTTCCTCTGGATCCATGTCCATGTTCCACATGAGCACAATTAGGTGTTCTGGAATTTTCATTCTTCATAATGTTATTCTTAATTTATTATGCTCCACATGATACTGGCTAGACACCCTAGAATTGTCACTGAGGGAAGGCCTTGCGGTATAGTGTTAGGTCTTCAATAGAATCTCTACCAACATTTGAAAAGCCCCAATAGAACAGCGCCACCTGCCTGAATGTCTACCGTTAGGAATTATATATATTAGTTTTATTTTTTAGTCCTGTCTTCCCACTGGGATATAGCCCTAGGTGGGCAGAGATTAACACTCTTTTATATCATGTTGGATCTGCAGAGTTGGCCACGTAATCAATAAGCACTTGCTCAGAGTGTGTGGGAGTGAATTCATAAGGTCTGATTCTTGATTTTTTGGTGAGGCAGTTCAAGAAACCCTTGGAATTTTCCATTTTGGAGATGCTTTGCTCTTTTTATTCACCCTAGCATACTCCACTCTCATTTATTCTCCTAAGACCTGCTTGATTTTTATTTAATTTGCTCAGCAAATTTCTTTGGGAATAGTTCCTTGGTCAAGGGCATTCCAAGGCATGAATATACAATGGTTGCTTAAGGGTTCACTAATCCTAACCTATTTATCCAGAACATCATCTAATTCTAATGATTAAAATGATACTAATACAGGATAGAAAAGGTCATAGGCTGTGAGATCATTGGAGTATGTGTGTGTGTGTGTGTGTGTGTGTGTGTGTGTGTGTGTGTGTAGTGATGGTATCTGTGGTGAGCAAAATAATGTCACCTCAAAGCAATCAGTTCCTATCCCTGAAACCTATAAACATTACCTTAAAAGGAAAAAGGACCTTGGCAGATGTAATTAAGTGCAAGATATTGAGATGAAGAAATTGTCTTGAATTATATAGGTGGGTTCTACTAGGCAGAATGAGATTCTTATGACACAGAGAAGAAAAGACAATGTGAAGATGGAGGAGAGAAAAATTTGAAGATGATGGCCTTGTAGATACATCCACAAGCTAAAGATGATATGTCCACAAGCCAAGAAACCTCGCAGCTACCAGAAACTGAAGAGACAAGGGACAAATTCTCTCCTGGAGCTTCCAGAGGGAGTGTGGCTGGTGTGAAAAGTATTATCTCATACAGTCAGGGAGTTTGGAGAGGGCCTTGTCCCAAAAGCACAGCTCCACTCAGCCTGGGCTTCAGGGGAAAATGGAGGGAGTGATTCAGTGGAGTGAGGAACTGAAAAGCTAAGCAGCTTTCATTAGAAATATGATCCAAGAGAAAGAAGAGGGACCGACCAGGACCAGGACAGATGGGGAACATGAAATAATAGTTTCATCCTCACTTGGGGTAAAGTAACATTCCTTGACAGAACCTTCAGAGAATACGTGAGGGAACAGAAACGTCTACCTTTTAAAGCCTGAGTCCAAACACAGCTGTAATGCCAGGAGTAATCATTATGGGAGAAGAAACATGAGGCTGGGATGCCCTTGGTCTTTGCACTTTGGTTCCTTACAAGTGTGGTCAGTAGCAGCCACGGCCCAGACCACTGCCACAGCAGTTGGAGCTCTGGGAGCCTGTGGAGGCTCAGGCAGTAGCTGTCCCCAGTGCTTATAAGATAAGCTAACACCAAGCTCTGAAGTGAGTTTCAGCTCTATTGAGAATAGGACAAGTGAATGATCTGGTAGTCTCCTGTCTCTTTCTTCCTTCCCAACCTGGAAGGTCATGAGGTCATGGAAGTTTCTAGGCTGTCCCTCTGGTGACCGTGAACCAGATGTGATTTCAGCAATGACCCAGTGTGACCCTGGGCTCTGGAGACCCACTTGTCTCTTACCATCTCTCCTTGGGAAACGGGGTGTTTAAATTATCCAGAACTTGAAAAGAAGGCAAAAACACATTTTTGATCACTCTTACAAATTTATACTACATACTACTAACTAACATGGCTGCCTAAGTGTCACATGACCCTCTAGGGGATTTTTTATTTGTTTTACTTTGGTTTAGAAATGAAACACTAAAGATAAATTTAACTTAAGTAGGATTATAAGTTCCAAATTATTTGTGTCTACTAGAAATGATAACACAATGATGTATTACTCTTTAAAACATTAGGTAGTATTGTAACTTAATTTGCAATCTTATTTCAACAGTCTTTCTTTCTCTGACTATATAGACTTGGAACTCTCCTATTCTCCTTTGGTGTTTTGGTGGCACAGTTGTTAAGAGCCATGGCACACTACAGATGTTAATAAAAAGGTGAGCATTTCGAATCCACCAGCTGCTCCTTCGAAACCTATGGAGCAGTTCTACTCTGTCCTGTAGGGTTGCTATGCATTGGAATCGACTCGATGGCAACAGGTTTTGGTTTATTCTCCTTGGAAGCAACGTTACCACCCTCCAACCATCTGATTCAGAGTCATATGTTTATGCCTACTTATGTTCACGTACGAAAAACAGAAGAAAAACTAAGTCGTGTCAAATCTGACTCATGGGAAACACAGCCGTTACAGAGTAGAACTGAGCTTCGTGGGCTTTTCTTGCCTGTAATCTTTAAAGAAACAGATTGCTAGGGTTTTGTTGTGTGGTGCTGCTGGGTGGGTTGCAACTGCCAACCTTTCAGTTAGTAGGCAAGCACAAATGGTTGTGCCATTCAGAGGCCTTATGTTCACATACAATTTCATGTAAATGCAACACACACACACACACAGACACAAGCACACACACACACACACACACACCAGGCACACACACAGCTTTGCTTCCTCACTTACACCAGGGTTACAAACATATCTGTCCAAGACAATGAGGAAACTGAGGATGAGATCACAAGAAGATTGCTCAATGAACCAATGTGTTCCAGTCTCATTGGGAAAGAGATTCAGAACTATATAATTATACAAATTCTGAGCATTTGTACTTATTATGTGACATGTACTCTTCTCAGGGTTTAATGTGTGGTTCTTTCATTTACACAAGAATCTTACTAAATAATGACAATGATTAGCCACATTTATCAGGTGCAAAAATGGACACACACAATGTAAGAACTTGCTTAATGTTTCATAGCAAATATCTGGTTCTCAGAATTCAAAGCAAAGTATTCCAGCTCCGGAACCATGCTCTTAACCAGTACTCTGTAGTTGAATTGGGAAGGCTCACGCTCTTTATAATATGAGAAATGCAGGCAGTTTAGGGTAATTTCTTCTCCACAAGTTAGACTCATAGCAACTGTTGCCTTCTCCTCTGGCTCCAAGAACTACTGTTTCTGGGCTAGTTCCCACACTGCACAGAATTCCTTTCTATTTCCCATGCCCTTCTCTTCTTCTTTGTTCCTCTGTCCTTTCTGAAACCCATTCTCTCAGTGGGGCTCTCTATTTGCCTGCCCTTCTCCTGCTCAGAGCCCCTTCCATGGCTCCCATGGATAAACTCACGATGACGACAGATGAAGAAAAGGCTAGGTCCCTGACAAGGCAAAGCAGAATCTCTTATATAAGGGGTCCAGGACCAGGCTCCAGGATGTGTACTGGTTGTAATAGGAGGGGATGTGACACTTACACATAAGGGTACATGTATCCTCATTCCTGATATTCTAGTCGCCTTCTCTCTTCCCTTCCTGGAATGTCATGGAAGAATCCAGGCTGCCTAACTCATCTCAAGATGCTAGATATGACTTCAGTAAGTATCAATACTTTGGTCAATCGCTCTAGGTATTGAGGTCAATATATATCAATCTTGTCTTAGGAAACTGTAGGTCACACCCTTGCCTCCAGGTGTGCTCTATGAGTTGGGGCCTTAGGATTTGGATTGTCCGTTTTCAGTGGGTAGAAGAGGTTGGAATGAATTGAGAGATGTATTTTACAGGAAGAAACTATAAAGTATTTAACCCATGGCTTGTGGAAGATAGAGAGAGATGAATGGACGGCATTGGTTAGGTCACATAACTGGTGAATAAGAGAGGTGTTCCCACAAAGACAGACCTGGTTTGCGAGGTGAGTAGGCTTGGTGGTAGAATAAGTTTATGTTACGGCAAGGCCTTTGTATCTTTAGGAAAAATGTGGTAGGTTCAGCTTGCAGGTTACCGACTTTCTAGGCAATGGAGAGTTGATTCAAGGGAAGTATCTCAAATGCCTCCCAGGTCATTCTTCTAATAACGTTTAATTCATCTATCCATTCACCTAATCAGCATTCCATGGATAATTACTAGAGTCACCAGATAAGAAATACCTGGAGTTCTCAAGTTCTGGTGATGTCATGTGATGTGTTGAGATGCGATGGTAATATGGTGACTGTAGTTTTAGACCCAAGAATACCTAGAATTCTTATATGCTGGTGCCAAAGGCCATGATGAGCTGATTCCCAACACTGATTGTTTAGGTTAGATCAAAGAAGCATACACAGAAGGACTTTTTACCTCCTGATATTGGCTTTTTGGGGATGGGATGCCCTTCAGCTTTGTAGCCTTCTATCCAACCCCTCATCCACATTTCTAAGCTTGTGCATGGCCATGAAAACATGCATCCATACACACACATGTATACACACACCCAACCATAAAGGCACAGCTTTCGCATTCTCTTCCTTTACGGTTACTATCATCTCTGTCAGCAAGAATGAGGAAACCTAGAATGACATCACAGAGGACATTGTCACATGAACCAGTGTCACAGGAATCCTATTGGGAAATGGTGGCTCAGGCAAGTCCAGTCCGTAAACCTCACCTTCTTTTATGCACATGGGTTTCACAGGAGTCTTCAGAATTCCCACTGGATTGTGAGTGCCTGGCGGTCACAACACACATATTGGTCTCTATAAACCTAAGCGTTTGCGCAGAACATGCACTCAACACCTGGTAGGTGTTCAAATAAGATTCTTGTAATTAAATGTGTATGTTCACAAATCAAAAGTTTTCAGATTTTGTCTAAAAACCCTCAGAGTAGGGGAGTATATATGAGACCAGGTAATGAAAAATTTTAAGATAGGCCATATGTTAGTCAGATCGAAATGTAAACATCATATACTCTCACCTGCTAGATGAGGGGTATGTGAAGGAAGAGATTGTGTCTCTTTTTCCAAGATGTATTCCCAGTTCATACCATACAGTAGTTCACAGTAAATATCTGATGAATGAATAAAAGGAATCAATTACTGGTTGAATGAGTCTGATTCAAATCCGACTACCCTCTCATTCAATAACAAGATTAAGTAAATCATTGAATTACCATTATCCTCTGGCTAGAAATAATTTTGTTTCTTAGAATCCTAAAGGCACAGTCATTTTCTAGAATTTTCACTAGCCTAATAATATTTTGAAATAAACTTCCTGAGGACAAGAACTGAATATTTTCCATCTCTCTGTCTCACACATTGACCAGACAAAGTGTCTGGATCTAGCAAACGTTCTTTACAAATTGATGCTCACTAAGAATCTTCTTTGTGCCTTCTCAGGTCCCAAGAATTCAGTGAGAAAGGTACTAACCTGCCTCTTTTACAGTTGAGGGTTTAGATTGTCTAAATGAAGAACTGGAGGCACCCCAGCTCATAAATGACAGAGTTATAATTTGAACACTGAACTCCTGATTGCCATTTGGTAGAATATTGCTTCAGTAGTCAGGGTTCTCCAGAGAAATAGAATAGGAGATCTACCTACCTACCTACCTATATACCTACCTACAACTGCCTACCTACCTACCTACTACCTACCTACCTGCCTACTACCTATCTGCCTACCTACTACCTACCTATCTACTACCTCCCTACCTCCCAACTACCTATCTACCTGCTTACTACCTATGTACCTATCTGTCTATCAAGAGAAATTTGTTATAAGGAATTGGCTCACACAACTGTAAGGCCTGGTAAGTCCAAAATCCATAGAACGCGTAGCAGGCTGGAAACTCTGGGAGAAGTATGTTACAGTCTTGAGGCAGAATACCTTCTCTCTAGGAAAACTCAGTTGTTGCTCTTAAGGCCTTCAGCTGATTGGCTGAGGTCCATCCATATTATTGAGGATAATCTCCTTATTTAGAGTCAACTTATTGTCAATGATAATCACATCTAGAAAATTTCTTCAAAGCAACTTCTAGACTAGTGTTTGAGAAAACAACTGGGCACTCTAGCCCAGCCAAGTAGACACAGAAAATTAACTGTCATAATTGTCTTATAAGAACCCCCTTGTAACAAAATATGCATTTGGTTTCTTTATAAGTGAAGGAGATTACTCACAATCATTATTGCTGTTTAAAAAAAAAAAAGCCAAGGCCACCACCTTGATCCATCTACTAATCCCATCTGCAGGGACCTGATGGCCACTCAAGGGCCTTGAGTCATGAACGACAAGGGAGGAAGGGTGTGTAGAGAAGGGAATCCTGGGAAGTGGGCATTCCCTGGTTCTGTGTTCCAGAGAAGCCAGCCTGGCTATGGAAGCAGGGCTTGGAAGATCATCCTTGGGGATAGGAGGACGATGTTGTAGTGTGGACCTCAGTTTCCTCAGACGTCACCCCCTAAGCCTTTATCGAGGCACTGGCTTTTTGGGAATTGACAGGCAGCTCCTCTGAGACCTGTCCTGTGGCAAGCTGTGACTGGCCAAAGCCCCTCTAACTCCAGCCCCAGAGGGTGTGCTGGGAACTCCCAAGGTCTCCTGGAAAGGCAGGAACAGGGAGGCAGGGGAATACCAGGAATGACCCAGCACATGCCCTGGGTGAGTAGCAGCCACTTCCTGCCCCTCCCAGAGCCAAGCTGGAGGAACCGCTATATAAGCCATGCCTGGCTCCAGCATCTTATCTGCTCGGACTCCCCAGCGACGTGTCTGTGCTGGTGTCTGTGACCAGGGTGAGTGTGGTTGTGGGAGCCCCGAGGGGCTCTGAGAGGATCAGGGAAGAGCTGACAGCTGGGAGGCAGACAGCAGGCAGAGGGAAAGGGAGGGAAGAGGGGAACTGAGGAAAGAGGTTCCTGTCTTGGATTCTGTGATACACCGAACAGAAGTAAGACTCAGTCTGAACCAAGTCTTTGGACATCTTTCTTGGTCTCAGACAAATATGGGTCCTTCAGTTTGGTCAAAGACATTATTCTTATGTTAGTAGAACAGGTATGTCAGTGTGTTAACACTTTATGTGGGCTCACGAAGGTTAAGAAATACTGGCTACTCATTGTATACAAGAATGAGAAGCTCCTTGCTATGTCTGATTGTTGGGACGACATATTTTTATTCAGGGGAAGGATTTAAGTTGTTTCTTTACCTTACTGATGTGTATATGCTAGATATCCTTAACTATCCCCATAAAATTTTAGTTTAAAAGAGAACAAATTATCCTCCTTGATTTCTATCTAAAGAGTTTCATTATTAATTTTCAGGTTGAAAAGTCCCGCTAAAATGTCCTGGCACCAGAACCAGCAGCAGTGCCAGCTCCCTGCCAAATGTACCCCCAAGTGCACTCCCAAGTGCCCCATCCCCAAGTGTCCCCCCAAGTGTCCCCCCAAGTGTCCCCCAAAGTGCCCTCCAGTCCCTCCCTGCTGCAATGTCAGCTGCGGAGACTGCTGTGGACCTAGATCTGGGTGCTGCAGCTCTGGAGGTGGCGGCTGCTGTCTGAGCCACCACAGACACCATCTCTTCCACCGACGCTGCTGGCACCAGAGCCCTGACTGCTGTGAGTGTGATCCCTGTGGGCACTCCTGCTGCTCGGGGTCTGGAGGTTGCTGCTGAGCCAGACCTTAGGCATCATAGAGAAAGACTTAGGAAGCACAACCTCGAGGCGGGGACCTACCCCGGGTTGATGCTTCTCTTGTTCTCGCTTCTCCTTTTCATGGGGCTGCGGATCCCATGAAAGAGTTCTGTGTGTTCTAATGTCCTGAGTCCATCCTGGATCCTGATCATCTCTTCCTCCTCTACTTTATACAACAATAAATCTCCTATTGCATATTCGCAAGATATGCTGGTCTTTTCAATTCTTTCATTCTTTGCAAGTCCCTGAAGCCTAGAGTTCCAGCAACACACTTAGGCTGGCTTGGTAAGAGTACAGTGTGAGAAAGGGATAAGCTAGAAATAATGCCTAAGCATACGGCCATCTAAGAACAAGCTTATGGTAGAGCTTTGCCATGAGATTATCTCTGCATGCTCCAGCCTCTTGGCTCAGGTGGTGACTGGAAGGGCCTGGGATCCCCAGTACTGAGCTCTTTCGATTGTGAGCCTCCCGGCTAGCTTAACCCATCATGCTGAAAATGATTTTCTTCTTGTCTGTGTGCCATGATTTAACAAATTTGAAAATTCTCTGGAATTCTAAGTAGACAGACAAGGTGTATTTAACAGAACTTTTCTCATTTGATAAAAAAATGCTTTGCATAGAATTAAAACCCTGATCTACTTCTGAAAGATCAGCCACTGAAAACTCCATGGAGCACAGTTCTCCTGTGAAACTCATGGGGTCACCATGAGTCAGAATGGACTTGATGTTAACTGGTTAGGGGCAAGCTTATGTGACAACATATTGCCACTTACCTGCTTGCCTGGGAGGGTCTGTCTGCCTAGCTCTTGCTTTTATTCATGCTTCAGTCCCTCCTCTGAACAGCTGTGAAATAAATTGTTCAACAGTATAAGGCTTGAGAAGCACCCAGGTAGGAATCTACCCAGTCCCACTGGCTCAGTCCAATGCTCAGTGGAAGTAGAGTGGTCTGAGGGTCACAGGAAGGAGTGTGGTTCAATATCTCACCTTTCTTTCTGCCACCTTGCTCAGGTCTGGTGGGTGAGGAGGATAATTAATAGAAACAACACTGTCCTGTGGTTGCACAATGAACTTCACAAGCCAGCAGTCCGGACTGGGGTTGGCCTGCCTTAATTTCTTCTCTTCTCAGCTCAGTCACTCAGAATTTTAGGGCACTGAAGCAGCCTGCCCTGATGGTTGAGACTCTGTGACTGGAGGATGAGGTTTGAAGGGAGGTAATGATACCATGAGGGGACATCCAGAATCACAGTCTATCAGCCAGGCTGAGAGGTTTCTATGTGGGAAATGATCAACTCAGATTGGAGCAAGAAAGACCCTGGTGAGACTGGGCTCTCTCAACAAGGCATCCCATCCCCTTCTCTGGATGAGAGTACTGGCTACCAATTTACATCTCTCTAGACTCCCACTCTAATCCCTTCCTTGTAATGCTGAGGCCTTTTTCCTTGCTTTTTGTAAAGGTAAGTTTGTAATGCATTTCATAATGTCATTGTTAATTTAATTTGAAATTGTGTAGTAGCAATTTTGGGAGTCCCTTTGTATTTCAATTGGTTAAGCAGTCTACTATTAGCTGAAAAGTTGGTAGTTCAAACCCACCTAGAGGTGCCTCAGAAGACAGGCCTGGAGCTCTGCTTCGGAAAGTTCACAGTCGTGAAAACCCTGTGGAGCAGTTGTACTCTGCACACATGGGGTCGCCTCGAGCCAGAATCCACTCAAGGGCAACCAACAACAACTTGTTAATCGTTATTAACTTAATAAACTAATACTTAACTGCCCCAAAAGCATATATTTGCATTTAATCACTTTACTACTTTTCTGAATAGTCACCTATGCCATCTGTCAAGGGCACAAATGTGGCTATATCTATCTCTAGGCATTCTATTCTGTTGCATTTTTCTATGTGTCTACGCCTGCTCCAGTTTCACACTGCAGTAATATGGAAACCCTGGTTGCATTGTGGTTAAGCGCTATGGCTGCTAACCAATAGGATGGCAGTTCGAATCCACCAGGCATCCTTTGAAACTCTATGTAGCAGTTGTAATCTGTCCTATAGGGTCTCTGTGAGTAGGAAATGACTCCGTGACAATGGGTTTGGTTTTTCTGGTTTGGTAATTAATATAGTTAAATAGTAAATCTTGATATCTAGTAGATACACGATCTTATTCTACATCCAGAATGACTTGTCGCTTTTGGCCGTAAGAACCTCTATACATATTTTCCATTAACTTGTTAAATTGCTAAAAAATTAAATATATATACAATAAAATTCTCATGAAAATCCAAGCGACCTAGAATAGCCAAATCATTCTTGAGAAAAGAAGAACACAGCTGGAGCTCTCATGCTTCCTGATTTCAAGTCTTACTAACAAGCGTCCGTAATTAAGACTGCCCTATTGCATAAGGATAAAACGCGTTGTCCATGATTCAGTTCCAACACCCAGAGATCATATAGGACAGAGTAGAACTGCCCCATAGGGTCTCCAAAGTGCAGGTGTTGGGTCTGAAATGCCAACCTTTTGGTTAGCAGCCGAGCTCTTAATCGCTGGGACTCCAGGGTTCATAAGAATAGACATACAGATTAATGAAATAAAATTGGGAGTCCAAAACTAAAGCCTTCCATTTCTAATTAATTGAGTTTTCACAAAGACGCCAAGACAATCAAACGGAACGAAGAAGAGTCTTTTCAACAAATGGTGCTGAGACAGCTGGATAACCACATACAAAAGAATGAACGGGAACCCGCTTCTCTCAGCAGACAGGAAAGTAACTCAGATTGGCCCATAACCTGAATACAAGAGCCAAAAACAATAAACTCTTAGTAGAAAACATAGGTGTAAATCTTTATTTTCTTGGGTTAGGAAAATGTTTCTTAGCTTTGGCACCGAAGTCAGAAATGACAAAAGGAAAAAATAACAAATTAGTCTTCATCAAAATTTAAAACTTTGTGCTTCAGAGGACACTATCAAGAAAGTGAAAAGACAATCTGTAGAATAGGAGAAAATATTTGGAAACCGTGTATCTGGTAAGGGATTGTATTTAGAATACATAAAGAATACTTGCCACTCAATGATAAAAAGACAAATAATCTAATTAAAAAATAGCCAAAGGATCTGAATAGACATTTCTTCAAAGAAAGAATACAAACGGCCAATTGCCACAGAAAGAAACACAACATCACTAGTCGCCAGGGAAATGCAAATAAAAAAACCATAATGCAGTATCATTCACACCTACTAGGATGGCTATAATTAAAAACCCGAGTTGAGAAGGATGTAGAGAAATTGGAACCCTCATATATTGCCAGTGGGAATGTAAAATGACTTGCAATCACTGTGGGAAACAGCCTGACAGTTCCTCAAAAATGTTAAACAGAGTTACCATACTACTCAGCAGTTCCACTCTTCGCTATGTCTCCAAGAGAAATAAAAAGCAAACACATACACACAGAAACTTGTACAGGAACGTACATAGAAGTATTGCTCATAAAAGCAAAAAGGCAAGAAGAATCCAAATGCCCATCAACTAATGAATGGATAAAAAATGTGTTATACATGGTCTCGGGAAACATCTAGCTTAACTGGCATAACACAGTTTATCAAGACAATGTTCTCCATTTACCTTGGTGAGTAGTGTCTGGGGTATTAAATGTCTGTGAGCAGCCATCTAAGATCCTCCACCGGTCTCACGTCTTCGGGAGCAAGGGAGAATGGAGAGAACAAGATACAAGGAAAAGATTAGTCCAAAGGATTAATGGACCACAGCTACCACTGCCCCCACCAGACTGAGTCCGGTACAGCTTGATGGTACCTGGCTACTATCATTGACTGCTCTGACCAGGATCACAACAGAGGGTCCTAGACAGAGCTTGAGAACAATGTAGAACAAAATTCTAACTCACACACACACACACACACAAAACAGACTTACTGGCCTGACAGAGACTATAGAAACCCCAAGAATATGGCCCCGGGGCCCCCTTTCAACTCAGTGGTGAAGTCATGCCCGAGGTTCACCCTTCAGCCGGGGATTGGATAGTGCCATAAAACAAAATGGGACTAATGAGGCACAGCAGTCTAGGGACAAGGACCAGAAGGCAGGAGGGGACAGGAAAGCTGGTGACTGGGAAGCCAAGGTTGAGAAGGGACAGTATTGCCATGTCCTGGGGTTGTTAACCACTGTCATATGGCAATATGTGAACTATTTAATGAGCAACTGTTTCTTCTGTAAACCCTTATCAAAAGGAAAAAGAAAAAAGGAATTTTCTATGTGAGAGCAATTAGACAACAGCAACTCAAAAATTTTGATGGGAAGCCTGGGCGGCAGTGAGTTGAAGATAATGGTAATAGAATAATTTGGAAAAGGATAATGAGAACAGTAGCACAACTGGAAGAATGTAATCGATGTCACTGAATTGTACATGTAGAAATTTTTGAAATGGTGTATCTTTGGCTATGTAGATTTTCACCAAAGGGAAAAAAAAAAATGTCCTCCAAGGCCAAGACGAGAGAGTGTTGCCATGTCGTGGGTTCGTTAACAATTCGTCATAAAACAGTATGTGTACTGACTGTTTAAGGAGAATCTATTTGTTCTGTAAATCTTCCTCTAAAGTACAATAATTTTTTTTAAAGTAGTAGATTCACACAATTTAATATTATTCAGTACTAAAAAAGAAAGGAGCGATCCATGCCACGACTTGGATGAACCTTGAAAAACACTGTGTTATGAGAGGGATGCCAATTACAAAAAACCACATATTGTAGGATCCCATATATATGACATGTCTAGAATAGGCAAATCTATAGAGACAGGAAATAAATCAGTGATTGCCTAGACCAGGGCGGTTACGGGAGGAGGGAGGCGAAAAGCTGGTGTCACTGCTATCAGGTTCAGAGCTTCTTTTTCTGACAAACAAGACACACACACACAAAGACAAAAAAATAAAACACTAATCAGTGTAATTCTAATGGCCATGTTATCCTTTAAAAGGTTGAAACATGAGCAATAGATTGAGGGAAAAATTTCCAATACACATAAATAAACAAGGGAATAAATTCACAATACAGAAATGACTCAAATAAATTCTTATAAAAAACAAAAAATAATTCCTATAAAAATGAACAAGTGTATGGGTAGACCTTTTATATTAGAGAATAATCTGTATAGCAAATAAATATAAAATGAGATGCTAAACCTCATAGGTATTTAGAGAACTGCAGTTAATAAACAATTTGTTATCATGTTTGTCTTTCAACTTTGCCAAAAAAATTTTAATTTGTAAAATATAAAATATTGACTAAGTTTGGGAAAGAGATATTTGTATAGATTACAGTGGGAGTGTTAATACTCATCACTGAGGTAAATTTTCCGTAACTATAGCAATGAAAATTGCCATACTCCTTGTCCCAACAATTTAGTTTTTTAATTTTTTTTGGTAGTAGTCAACTGCTTGTATATGCAGACAAGAACACCCATAAAGGCAGTTCTATAGGAGAATTTATATTTAGGGAATATTCAGTAATAGTCTGAATGTCCAGTATTAAGAGAAGAGATACATAAAAACTGGCATCTTACTCAAGAAATATAAGGGAAGGGAAGGAGAAAGAAAAGGGAGAGGGTGAATCTGCCAAGACTATGACCTTCCCTAAACGTCCTCTTTACCACCGACACATGTTCAGGTGATGGCAACAGGTATGGAAGCAAGAAGAGACAGATACTGACCAAGTGGTTTGGTCACCACAGTCACCATCATCATCATCATCATCAGTAACAGCAACATCAACAACTTATTATAAGTTCATCTCGAATTTGCATATCAGCTGATTTCTAAAAATGATCTTTCTGTACTCTCAAGGAAAAATACTTTCATTCCTTTATTTATCAATTCACCACATTTTTTTTTTTTTAATATATATTTTATTGTACTTCAGGTGAAAGCTTACAGAGCAAATAGTTTCTCATGAAATAGTAGTACACATGTTGTTCTATGACATTGGTTAACAACCCCACAACGTATTAAGCCTCTAAATTCTCAACCTTTTTTTTTTTGATGAAAATTACAGATGGCCAAAGATACACCGTTTCAAAAATTTCTACATTCACAGTTCAGTGACATTGACTACGCTCTTCCAACTGTGCTGTTATTCTCACTTAAGATGAAGGCTTACAGAACAAAATAGTTTTTCATTTAACAGTTACTACACATGTTGCCCTATGACAATGGTTAACAATCTCACAGCACATCAAGAATATCCTTACTCCACCTTGTGTTCCCTATCACCAGGGGGCTTCCTTGTACCCTTCTGTCTTCTGGACCTTGTCAGTGGACTATTGTACCTCTTTAGTCTCATTTGTTTATTTATTTATTTATTTATTTATTTATTTAATTTAATTTTATTTAAACACCATTTCAAAACTTTTTACTTACACATTTAAGTGATATTGACTATGCTCTTCCAATTGTGCTGCCATTCTCGCCCAAGATGAAGGCTTACAGGACAAAACAGCCTCCCATTTACTAGTTACTACAAATGTTGCCCTATAGCAGTGGTCAACAATCTCACAATACATCGACAGTGTCCTTATTCAATTTGTGTTCCTTATCATCAGTTTCCTACTCTCCCTCTGCCTTCTGGCCCTTGTCACCGGACTCCCGTACATCGTTAGTCCCATTTAGTTTTACTGGGGTGTCCATTCCCAGGCTTAACATCGAACCTTGAAGGTAACTTCCCCTCTGAGCTGAAAGGGTGTCTGGGGGCCACACTCTCGAGGTTTCTCTAGTATTCTTTAGGCCAGTATATCTGGTCTTCTTTTTTTTTTTTTTTTTTGGGAGTTAAAATTATACTCTACATCCTACTCCAGCTCTGCCCAGAACCCTCTGTTGTGATCCTGGTCAGAGGAGTCATTGGTGGTAGCCGGGCACCATCCAGCTGTACTGGGCTCAGTCCCGTGGAGGCCTTGGTAGCTGTGGACCATTAGTCCTTCGGACTAATCTTTTCCTTGTATCCTGTTCTCTTCGTTCTCCCTTGTTCCCGAAGGGATGAGATCAGTGGAGTATCTTAGATGGCCGCTCATAGGCTTTTAAGACCCCAGACACTACTCACCAAGGTAGAATGTAGAGCATTATCTTTATAAGTACTGTCATGCCAATTGAGCTAGATGTTCCCCGAGACCATGGTCCCCAGAGCCCTCCGTCCAACAACTCAGTCCCTCGGGGGGGTTGGATGTGTCTATAGGGCCTCCATGACCTTTCCTTGTGCAGGTTGTGTTAGTTTCCCCTGTACTATGTACTATCTCATCTCTCACCCAAGTTACCACTTACCTATTACCTATTTAGTATTCCCCCCCCCCTCCCATCCCTGGTAACCAACAAGGATTGTTACATTTTGCATGTGAATTTTTTCATGGGTTTTTACAATAGAGGTCTCATACAATATTTGTCCTTTTGTGATTGACTTATTTCACTCAGCATGATGTCCTCCAGTTTCATCCATGTTATGAGATGGTTCACCGATTCATTGTTCTTTCTCGTTGCATAGTACTCCATTGTGTGTATGTACCATAGTTTGTGTATCCATTCGTCTGTTGATGGACATCGAGGTTGTTTCCATCGTTTTGCTATTGTGAATAATGCTGCCATGAACATAGGTGTGCATATGTCTATTCGAGTGATGACTCTTATTTCTCTAGGATATATTCCTAGGAGTGGGATTGCTGGATCGAATGGTACGTCTATTTCTAGCTTTCTGAGGAAACGCCATATCATTTTCCAAAATGGCTGTATCATTTTGCATTCCCACCAGCAGTGTATAAGAGTTCCCGTCTCCCCGCAGCCCCTCCAACATTTGTTATTTCCAGTGTTTTTGATTCGTGCCAGTAATGCCGGGGTGAGATGGTATCTCATTGTGGTTTTAATTTGCATTTCTCTAATGGCTAGTGATCGCGAGCATTTCCTCATGTGTCTGTTGGCCATTTGAATGTCTTCCTTGGTGAAGTGTCTGTTCATTTCCTTTGCCCATTTTTTGATAGGATTGGTTGTCTTTTTGTTGTAGAGGTGTTGGATTTTCTTGTAGATTATGGAGATTAGACCTTTGTCTGACTTGTACTGTCCAAAAATTTTTTCCCAGTCTGTAGGTTCTCTTTTAACTCTTTTGGTGAAATCTTTTGAAGAGCATAGATGTTTGATTTTTAGAAGATCCCAATTATCTAGTTTATCTGTTGGGTTTTTTGTGTTGATGTTTATGGTTTGTATCCTGTTAATGCCATGTATTAAGGTCTGAAGTGTTGGTCCTATTTTTTCTTCTATGAATTTTATAGTTTGAGGCTTTATATTCAGGTCTTTGATCCATTTTGAAGTAGTTTTTGTATATGGTGTGAGGTATGGGTCCTGTTTCATTTTTCTACAAATGGATATCCAGTTTTGCCAGCACCATTTGTTAAAAAGACTGTCTTTTCCCCATTTGATGGACTTTGGGCCCTTGTCGAGAATCAGGTGACTGTAGGTGGATGGGTTTACATCTGGGTTCTCAATTCTGTTCCATTGGTCAATGTATCTGTTGTACCAGTACCAGGCTGTTTTGAGTACTGTAGCTGTATAGTAGGTTCTCAAGTCAGGTAGTGTGAGTCCTCCAACTTTATTCTTCTTCTTCAGTAGTGCTTTACTTATTCGGGGTTTCTTCCCTTTCCATATAAAGTTAATAATTAGTTTTTCCATCTCTTTGAAGAATGTTGTTGGTATTTGTATCGGAATTGCATTGTATTTGTAGATTGCTTTAGGTAGAATTGCCATTTTCACAATGTTGAGTCTGCCTATCCATGAGCATGGTATGTTTTTCCATTTATGTAGATCTCTTTGGGTTTCATGCAGCAGTGTTTTGTAGTTTTCTTTGTATAGGTCTTTTATATTCCTGGTCAGATTTATTCCTAAGTATTTTATCTTTTTAGGGGCTATTGAAAATGGTATTGATTTCCTGATCTCCTTTTCATCGTTCTCTTTACCGGTGTATAGGAATCCAACTGATTTTTGAATGTTTATCTTGTATCCTGCTACTCTGCTGAATCTTTCTATTACTTCCAGTAAATTTCTCGTGGAGTCTTTAGGGTTTTCTATGCATAGTATCATATCATCTGCAAACAGGGAGAGTTTAACTTCTTCATTACCAATTTGGATGCCCTTTATTTCTTTCTCTTGCCTTACTGCTCTAGCTAGAACTTCCAGCACAATGTTAAATAGGAGTGGTGATAAAGGGCATCCTTGTCTTGTTCCTGTTTTCAGGGGGAATGTTTTCAGCCTTTCTCCATTAAGAATGATGTTGGCTGTTGGTTTTGCATAGATGCCCTTTATTATGTTGAGAAATTTCCCTTCTATACCTATTTTATTGAGAGCTTTTATCAGGAATGGGTGTTGGACTTTGTCAAATGCCTTTTTTGCATCAATTGAGATAATCATGTGATTTTTTTCTTTCCTTTTATTTATGTGGTGGATTACGTTGATGGATTTTCTAATGTTAAACCATCCTTGCATACCTGGTATGAGTCCTACTTGGTCGTGGTGTATTATTTTTTTGATATGATACTGAATTCTATTGGCTAGAATTTTGTTCAGAACTTTTGCATCTATATTCATGAGAGATATTGGTCTGTAATTTTCTTTTTTTGTGATGTCTTTGCCTGGTTTTGGTATCAGCGTTATGCTGGCTTCATAGAATGAATTTGGAAGTGTTGCTTCCTCTTCTATGCTCTGAAATAACTTGAGTAGAACTGGTACGAGCTCTTCTGTAAATGTTTTGTAGAATTCTCCAGTGAAGCCATCTGGGCCAGGGCTTTTTTTGGTTGGGAGTTTTTTATTACCTTTTCAATCTCTTCTCTTGTTATGGGTCTGTTCAGATTTTCAATATCACTTTGTTGTAGTTTGGGTAGGCCGTATGTTTCTAGAAATTTATCCATTTCCTCTAGGTTTTCAAATTTGTTGGAATATAGTTTTTCATAATATTCTGTTATAATCCTTTTTATTTCAGTTGGGTCTGTTGTAATGTCCCCCATTTCATTTCTTATTTGGGTTATTTGTGCCCTCTGCTGTTTTTCTTTTGTCAGTCTGGCCAGTGGTTTGTCGGTTTTGTTGATTCTTTCAAAGAACCAACTTTTGGTTTTGTTGATTCTTTCTATTGTTTTTCTCTTCTCTATTTCATTTATTTCTGCTCTGATCTTTACTATTTCCTTTCTTCCGGTGGTTGTAGGCTTTTTTTGTTGTTCTCTTTCTATTTGTTTGAGTTCTGTAGTTAATGTTTTGATTTTGTCCCTTTCTTCTTTTTTGATATGTGCATCTATTGCTATAAATTGTCCTCTGAGGACTGCCTTTGCTGTGTCCCAAAGGTTTTGGTATGATATGTTTTCATTTTCATTTGATTTTAGGAATTTTTTAATTCCATCTCTGATTTCTTCTATTACCCATTGATGTGTAAGCAGATTATTATTCAGTTTCCATGTGTTTGATTTGTTTTCCTTGCTCTTTCTAGTGTTAATTTCTACCTTGATGGCATTGTGGTCAGAGAAGATACTGTGAATTATCTCAGCATTTTGGATCTTGTTGAGGATTGCTCTGTGGCCTAAGATGTGGTCTATTCTGGAGAACGTTCCATGTGCATTGGAAAAGAATGTGTACTTTGCAGCGGTTGGATGGATTGTTCTATATATGTCTATGAGGTCCAGTTGGCTGATTGTGTCCTTTAGGTCTTCTGTATCTTTGCTGAGTTTCTTTTTAGTTGTTCTGTCCTTTACTGAGAGTGGTGTGTTGAAGTCTCCTACTATTATTGTGGAACTGTCAATTTCTCTTTTCAGTGTTGTTAGAGTTTTTTTTATGTATTTTGGAGCCCTGTCATTGGGTGCATAGATATTTATTATGGTTATGTCTTCATGATGGATCATCCCCTTAATCATTATATAGTGTCCTTCTTTGTCTTTTATGGTAGATTTTGTTTTAAAGTCTATTTTATCTGAGATTAGAATTGCCACTCCTGCTCATTTTTGATAGTTGTTAGCTTGATATATTTTTTTCCAACCTTTGATTTTTAATAAATTCACATCTTTGTTTCTAAGATGTGTCTCTTGTAGACAGCAAATAGATGGATCCTGTTTTCTTATCCATTCTGCCACTCTCCGTCGCTTTATGGGTGCATTGAGTCCATTTACGTTCAGTGTAATTATTGATAGATGTGAGTTTGTTGCTGTCATTTTGTAGTGCTTTTTTTGTGATGCTGAAGTTTTCTTTGTTCTTCTTACTCTCTTGTGCTGAGTTCCTTTTGTTTGTGGATTTTGTGTTCATTTCTTTTGTTTTTGTAGGTTTTGTTTTTGTTGAGCCTTTATGTTTTTCGTCTTTATTTTTATGAGTTGGTTTGTTAACTTTTTTTGTGGTTACCATGAATTTTACCCTTATCTTTATAATTTTGAAGCAGTCTACCGTTACTTGGTATCGCCTTGCCTTCTTCTCCTTTAAGGTTCTATACCTATGCCGTTTGTTCCCTCTTTCATTGTTTTGATGTTGTTGTCATCCTTTGATTGATTTCTCTGATTCCCTGTTGTATATCTTTTGTTTTTGGAAAGTCGTCTGTAGTTCAGTTCCTAGAATGGTATCTGGTTCATGTTAACCTGCGTCCTAGGTCCTAGGTCCTGCCTGAGGGCTTAAGCTGTTTGTCCTCAGATCGAAGAACTCCCTTTAATAATTCTTGTAAGTTTGGTTTGACTTTTGCATATTCCTTTAGTTTCTGTTTATCTGGAAATGACCTAATTTCACCATCAAATCTGAATGAGAGTTTTGCAGGATATATTATTCTTGGCTGACAATTTTTTTCTTTCAAGATTTTATATATGTCATCCCATTGCCTTCTTGCCTGCATGGTTTCTGCTGAATAATCTGAGCTTAGTCTTATTGTTTCTCCTCTGTATGTGACTTCTTGTTTTTCACGAGCTGCTCTCAGGATTCTTTGTTTGTCTTTAGTTTTAGCGAGTGTGAATATGATATGTCTTGGTGATTTTCTTTTGGGGTCTCTTCTATATGGGGTTCGTTGAGCTTCTTGGATGACCAGCTTTTCATCTTTCATGATATTGGGAAAGTTTTCTGTCAGCAGTTCCTCAATGATCCTCTCTGTGTTTTCTGTTTTCTTCCCCTGTTCTGGTATGCCAATCACTCGTAAGTTTTTGCTTTTAATTGTGTCCCACATAACTCTCAGGGTCTCTTCATTTTTCTTTGTTCTTTTTTCTGAGTTTTCCTGAAACAGAGTTGTATCCAAGTGTTTGTCTTCAGTTCCACTGATCCTGTCTTCCATGGTTTCAAATCTACTTCTCAGCCCTTCTATGACACCGTCCATTTCTGAAATCTTGTTGTTTATCTTTTGGATTTCTAATTGTTGTTTTTGTATAATTTCGAGTTGTGAATTTATTTTGGCATTTTGTTCTTGCATCATCTTCCTGAATTCTTCCAATTTTTTGTCTGTATTTTCCATAAATTTGTCTATTTTTTCCTCATGTTTGTCAGCTTTTTGCCTCAGTTCTTGGAAAATTCTGAGTATTAGTGATTTGAGTTCCGTATCAGGTACTTCTAGTGCATTTTCTTCCACAGGAGAGTTTTCTGGTGTTTTAATTTGGACGCCTATTGGAGCCATCTTGTCTTGTTTTTGTAAATGTTTTGATATTGTTTGCTGTTTTCGGGGCATTCAGTAGATATTTCTCTCGTTTATTGATTGTAGTTTTTTTTTTTTTTTTCGTTCTTGTGGTACAGCTGGGCAGATCTAGTTGAGGAGGAGCCACTGGGATGGGTTGCTTGTGGCACTCACCGCAGCCACCAGGACGGTCGGTAGTCAGTGCTGGGCAGGTTCCAATAGGGCGTGCCTGCACCGCTTGGTGATGTGATGTCTAGTGCACGGTGCAGGTAGGTAGGGTGCAGCGGGAAGATGGTTATGTGTGAAGCTAAGCTGGATATGGGAGAGAGGAGAGAGGAGGAGGAGCAAAAAGCGTACAAACATAAAAGAATGCTAGGGGAGCTTGTCGTTGGAATGTACAGATGAGAGACTATGGGATGGAGGAAACCAGAAGGGGGAAGAGAAAGAAAAGGAAAGAATGACCAAATGAAAATCAGAAAAGTTAAAAAACTGCAAAGTTCCCAGGGATCGCACCGATGCAGCTATGAGGTCTGGGGGAGTCGGTCTCAATTTTCACAGCTCAGCCTGGCCAGAAGGTACAGAGGCATACATCGCCTGGTATTCAGGGATCAGAAAGAGAAGGAAGAGATAGAGGGACAAGAAATTAAGCAATGAAGAAAGACAAAAGAGAAAAAGAGGTAAAATATGACAAAACTAATCAAAAAAGGAAGAAAAATAAAATTGAGAGAAAAAAAAAAAAAAGGGCAACACCAGCAGTCAGTGCCTACAAATGGGACCCAGAGAGCCCCCACTCAGGGGCGCGAATTCCAAGAAGCCGATAGTCTCGGGGTTAAGTGACCGTGGCCACGGGAAGCAGAGGGGCCAACGAACAAAGGCCCCCGGATCCCACCCGCGCGGGAGCCCAGACCTGGAAACAGCCACACGCCCGAACGCAGCCCTACAGCCCCGCAGGAAAGAGCAGAGACAGCACTCGGAACCAGGCACCCAGGCAAAAGGAGGGGGAGGCGGCAGAAAAAGGTCCGCTAGGTGCCAGCAAACGGCTCCCAGAAAGCCCCCAGCCCAGGCACGCGGAACCCAAGCACCGGCGGCCCCCCACCCAGGGACCCCGGCCACGGAAAGCAGAGGGGTGAACGAACAAAGGCCCCGGGATCCCACCCACGCGGGAGCCCAGACCCAGAAACAGCCACACGCCCGCACGCAGCTCCACAGCCCCGCAGGAGAGAGCAGAGACAGCACCCGGACCCAGGCACCCAGGCAAAAGGAGGGGGAGGCGGCAGAAAAAGGCCCGCCAGGTGCCAGCAAACGGCCCCCAGAAAGCCTCCAGCCCGGGCGCGCGGAATCCAAGCACCGGCGCCCCCCAGCTGAGGGACTCCGGCCACGGAAAGCAGAGGGGCGAACGAACAAAGGCCCCGGGATCCCACCCACGCGGGAGCCCAGACCCAGAAACAGCCACACGCCCGCACGCAGCCCTACAGCCCCGCAGGAGAGAGCAGAGACGGCACTGGGAACCAGGCACCCAGGCAAAAGGAGGGGGAGGCGGCAGAGAAAGGTTCGCTAGCCGCCAGCAAACGGCTCCCAGAAAGCCGCCAGCCCAGGCGCGGAATCCAAGCACCAGCACCCCCCAGCCCAGGGACTCTGGCCACGGAAAGCAGGGGATCCCCAGCTGAGGCGGAGAGGGGTGGGTGGTGGGAGAGCGCGCACCGCAGTTTACCGGTCGTTGTGGCTCCGACCAGATGCTCTGCAAGGCTGCTCTCCCGTCTGCCGGTCTCCGACAGGAATCCAAGATGGTGGATCCGCGCCGCGCGAGCTGGTAAGGAATCTCTGCCTGAGTCTCTCCTCGCTCTCCGTTCTCTTTTAGTATTCTCACTCCGTTTGGTGTTTGGCTGAGTTCTTTATCTCTTCATTTGGTGTTCTAGGGTTTCAGGATTGTTGATTCTCTGTTAGGCTTAGTTTTTCGGATCTTTGCTGTGGAGGGACGGCGTGGTGTTTCTGCCTAGAGCGCCATCTTGCCCTCCTCAATTCACCACATTTTTAATGGAGACTTCATATGGAGACCCTGGGTGGTTCAAACGGTTAACACGCTAAGCAGTTAAGCAAAAGGTTGGAGGTTTGAGTCCATCTAGAGGCACACTGGAAGGAAGTTCTGGTAATCTACTTCCACTTAATCATTCATTGAGATCTGTATGGATCACTGTGCTACTCTGACGTACATGGGGTTGCCATGAGTTGACTCAAGGGCAACTGGTGATTCGTATAAGATGGGCATTTTGTATTGAATACACAGCTTTTAGTTTAGTGTAAGAGAGAGAAAATTAAACAGTTCGAATAAAGACTGTGCACAGAAGCACTTAACAGGGAACCTAATTTAGTCTGAGGTCAGGTCTTCTTCCTTTAGTGAGAGCAATCTACCCCGTCTTCGCCAGCGTTGTCCTGGACTTCTTGGGCTTTTTTCGCGATGAGAAGATCCTTTATTTATCAGCCCCTTCCACATTTGCATAAGCTCTGGCATGTCTGTATTTGGATTTTATCTTGTTTTTGTGTACATGTCTATGTTAGAAATTCAGTTTGGCTGCTAGTAACAGAATTCTGAAGTAACAGTACTTAAATAGAGGATTATTTTGTTTTATAGACAATAGAATTAGAAGGGACGCAGTCCAGAGGTATTTGGGAGCTCCATGGTGTCATCAAAGACCTGGACTTTTTCCTTTTCTCTTTTTCCATTCTAAGTGCTGGCATCCTTCCATAAAATTGCCAGAGCACTGGGTGCTGGGGCTCCAATTATGTCTGGGGCCCAGGTGAGAAGAAGTGAAGGGAGTGGCTATAGGGTGTCTACCAGGTCAGTGGGTCCGTTCATTAATCTTTCTTAAAGTTCCACCTTTAGACATTTGCTTTATTTCATTGGCCACTGTCATGGATTGAGATGTGTCCTCCAAAAATATCTTCCAGCTTGGCTAGGTCATGATTCCCAGTATTGTATGCTTGTCTACCATTTTATCATCTGACGTGATTTCCTTATGTGCTGTAAATGCTATCACTGAGATGTAATAAGATGGATTAGCTGCAGTTATATTGATGAGATCTACAAGGTTAGGTAGTCTCTTAAGCCAATGTCTTTTGAGATATAAAAGAGAGAATTGAGAAGAGAGACATGGGGACCTCATACCAACAAGGAAGCAGTGGTGGGAGCAGAGCGTGTCCGTTGGATCTGGGGTCCCTACACGTGGAGAAGCTTCTAGTCCAGGGGAAGACTGATGAGAAGGCCGACAGAGGGAGAAAGCCGTCCCCTAGAGCTGACCCTGAAGCTGGACTTTTAGCCGACTTCACTGAGAGGCAATAAACTTCTCCTTGTTCAACTAATCCACTTGGGGTGTTTCTGTTATAGAAGCAGTAGATGACTGAGACAGCCACCTTTATCTGCCAGGGAGGCTGAGATGTGTCAGCCTCCACCCCCACTCCCACTGGGCTCTTTTCTGTCCTTGATTACACAGAGGTTCTGAAGTTAAGGCAGAAGGGCATGCTGATATTGGTGGGCAACGAGCAGTTTTTGTGACAGTATGATTTTCTAGGGACAAATGGCTAGAGTTGTGGTTCTCTAGAAATAGCATGTGCTGCGTGTGCTGCATTATACCTGGAAAACTCACTCGAGTGAACTTCATCAGAAAAAGGGAGGAAATTCATACCTCAAAGGCTACCTTCATGAATCCACACATCAGAAGGTGCCAATATCCTATAGTGAGGGTGTTTCCAAAGATGTGCCTCAGAAAGGGATGTGCACTGTATTTGGGCTGTGCTGTGGGGCACTAGGAAACCCTGGTGGCATAGTGGTTAAGAGCTACAGCTGCTAACCAAAAGTTGAGCAGTTTGAATCCACCAAGTGCTCCTTGGAAACTCTACGTGGTAGTTGTACTCTGTCCGATAGGGTCGCTGTGAGTTGGCTAGATGGCAGCAGGTTTTCTGGTGGGGGACTCCCTGGGACAGAGGAAGCCACTGACTAGACCGTATCTATAATTGAGGAATTGATGACAAAGGGGATCTCCAAGTAATCATTCCCTCCTCTCCCTTTCTCCACCAGACACAATCACTAGGTACAGGGACCAGAGACCCTGGGCAGCCTCTCAGGGGGAAGCAGTGTCTTGGAGGGGCAGGTGAAGATCTGAGCTGAGTGAAAGGATGGGCAGGATCTGAGAGGTAGAAGACTGGGAGCTGCTGGGGTCCAAAGCAGAGCATGAGCTGGGTCCCTGGCTGGAGAGACACTCACCCAGGAAAAAGGTGTAGGGTTGAGAAACAGAGAGGCCAAAACACCTTTGATATCTTAGCAATATAGTGACCTGAGTAAGAGGATCCTGATCTAGGACCTAGAAATCTCCTAAGTGCTCTGTGGGGTGACTTTTTGCAGCTCAGCCTACAGTGCTAGTTCTGAAGAGGAATTCTGACCATTTCTATGGCTTCCTCAGTGCAGACCAGCAAGAAGGCAGGGCAGTGTCAACAATGACAGGAATGCTCTCCTGTTGTGCAGGAGCCACCACTTGCTCCCATCAGAGCTCCAGGCTAGTCTCTACATTCAACTGACTCCTTAAAAAATTTCAGTCAAGTGGGAAGGCAGGTGAATGTGTCATGGGAGCCCACAGGAGGCTCTGAGCAGGAGGACTAGGTGGCATTGGTGAGGAACCACTAGAGAAAGGGAAGGTGAAGAAGCCTGAGGCACCTCAAAGGAGAAGCTGATAGGAGAAGGAAAGAATGCTGTGAAGTAGGTCCGTTTAAATGTTTCTTGAATGAAACTCTGCCCCTCCAGAAAGAAATTCAATAGCTGATGGTGCTTCATGAAGCCTTTGCAAACATTTCTAAGTGCCCGCTGTATGCTTTGCCATCTTTTCTGAGTGAGGAAAAATCGGTACTTAGTACGTGTGAACTCTGTCCTTTCCTGGCTCCTGCTGGAGAAATATAGTTAAGAACAAATTCTACTCCCAACCTAGAAAACTTCACAAATATAGAAGAGAAAGAAAGATTTTATCATAGTAAGCATTAAACCAGAATGTGATGCATCATAGGCCAGACGGTAAAGAAGTTGCAAAGACAGAAAGAAATCTTATCCTTTATATATAGAAAAAGCAAAACCAAAAACCGATGCTGTTGAGTTACTTCTGCCTCATAGAGACCGTATAAGACAGAGGACAACTGCCCCATAGAGTTTCCAAGAAGCACCTGGTGGATTCGAACTACCAAACCTTTGGTTAGCAGCCGAGCTCTTAACCACTGCACTGATTGAATTAATGTACTCAAGATAAAATTGATCATTTTCGAGTTTCTTGATGGATGGAGGTAGATTTGCAGTTAGTGGTCTGAACCTCTTGAGGTCATGCTAATCTCTTTCCAGTTTTCTGGATGGGGAAGATTACCTGAAGTAACACTTTAAAGAATTGACTTCCAAATCCTTGAGCAAACACCTTATACTTAGGTACTTTTCAAAGAGACCGAGAAAGATTTTAGTGTTACAAGCTATTGAAAGTGAGTTCTGAAAGAACCAGGGACGAAGGGGATTCTTCCCTGATTTTCAAAAGGGAAAATTTGTTGCAATCAACTCCGTGACAACTAACAACAACAACGAATTTTCAGTCTAAGGTCCCTGGGTGCTACAGTTAAGTGCTTGGCTACTAACGCAAAGGTTGGCAGTTTGGACCCACCCAGAGGTGCCTCAGAAGAAAGACATGGCAATCTGCTTACGAAAGGTCACAGCCATGTAAACCCTTTGGAGTGCAACTCATTCACAACTGGTTTGGTGCTTTGGTTTTATTTTCAATTTGTGTTTCTCCTTACACTCTTGAGGAAAGGCTGCACAGGCCACTGGAGGTTTTCCCTCCATATCTGTGCAGTAAGTTCCTTTAAAGTCTAGAGAGAGCCTGCAGCATACACCTCTCCTCTGCTTC
The DNA here is from genome assembly GCA_030035585.1 of Dugong dugon. Lineage (NCBI taxonomy): Eukaryota > Metazoa > Chordata > Mammalia > Sirenia > Dugongidae > Dugong > Dugong dugon. The sequence goes on along the minus strand of CM057462.1, from coordinate 194,289,728 downwards.
CAATTCTTGGTGCTCATATGTCAAGTCTTAAAAACCTACAGGTGAGCCATAACCAAAGAAAAAATTGAAGAGGTCATAAAAAATGCTCCCAACAGAATGAAGCCCTGGCCCAGATGGCTTCACTGGAGAGTTCTACCTAAAATTAAGAGAAGAGTTAACACCAAGTCTACTCAAAATATTCCAGAACATAGAGAAGGAAAGAATACTCCCTAATTTATTCTATAAAGCCCGCATAACACTGATACCAAAGCTGGGCAAGAAATCACAAAAAAAAAAAAAAAAAAAAAATTACAAACTGATATCCCTCATGCGTTTTGATGCAAAATTTCCCCATAAAATTCAACAGTATGTCAAAAAAATAATACTTCATGATCAATATGGACTCTTAACATGGATGTAAGGGTGATTCAACGTTAGAAAATCAGGCCATGTAATTCACCACATAAATAAAACAAAGGAAAAGAATCACATGATTATCTCAATTGATGCAGAAAAGGCATTTGATAAAATCCAACACTCTTTCCTGATAGAAACTCTCAGCAAAAAAGGCATAGACGGAAATGTCTGCAACATAATTACGGCCATATATGGAAAACCCAGAGCCAAAATTATTCTCAACGGAGAAAGATTAAGAGTATTCTCCTTGAGAACCAGAACCAGTCAAGGATGCCCATATCATCACTCTTACTCAATACTGTACTGGGAGTCGTAGCCAGAGTAATAAGGCAAGAAAGGGAATTAAAGTGAAACGAATAGACATATGCATACCTATGTTCATTTCAGCATTATTCACAATAGCAAAAAGATGGACACAACCTATAAAAACATCAAATCAAACCCATCGCCGTTGAGTTGATTCTTACTGATAGCCTCGACATAGGGTTTCCAAGGTTGTTAATCTTTATGAAAGCAGACTGCCACATCTTTCTCCCTTGGAGCCCCTGGTGGTTTTGACCCACCAATCTTTCGGACAGCAGTCGATCACTTTACTCCCTGCACCATAACAGTCTAAGTGCCTATCGATGGAGGAATGGATAAACAAATGGTGGTACATACATACAACAGAATATTATGCAACTATAAAGAGTATATTTATAGTTTGTTGTACCCTGAGGGCTTGCATATTGCTGTGATGCTGGAAGCTATGGCACCGGTATTCAAATACCAGCAGGGTCACCCATGGTGGACAGGTTTCAGCTGAGCTTCCAGACTAAGACAGACTAGGAAGAAGGACCTGGTGGTCTACTTCTGAAAAGAATTAGCCAGTGAAAACTTTATGAATAGCAGTGGAATATTGTCTGATGTAGTGCCAGAATAGGAGCCCCTTAGGTTGGAAGGCACTCAAGAGACAACTGGAGAAGAGCTGCCTCCTCAAAGTAGAGTTGACCTTAATGATGTGGACGGCGTTGAGCTTTCAGGACCTTCATTTGCTGATGTGGCTTGTCTCAAAATGAGAAGAAACAGCTGCTAATACCCATTAATAATCGGAATGTGGAATGTATGAAGTGTGATTCTAGGAAAATTGGAAACCTTCAAAAATGAATTGGAACTCATAAACATTAATATCCTAGGCATTAGTGAGCTGAAAGAGTAACTGAAGAGGAATGGGGTTGCATTCATTGTCAAATAGAACATTTCAAGATCTATCCTGAAGTACAGCTCTGTCAGTGTTAGCATAATCTCCATATGCCTAAAGGAAGACGAGTTAATAATACTATTATTGAAATCTATGCACCAACCACTAAGGCCAAAAATGAAGACACTGTAGATATTTACCAATTTCTGCAGTCTGAACTTGATCGAACATGTGATCAGGATTCACTGATAACTACTAGTAATTGGAATTCAAATGTTGGAAGGATCAGTAGTTGCAAAAATGAGAAGGCCAGCTAGGGCAGAAGAGCTAGATTAATGGAAACAGAAGAAAGAGAATGGAAAGAATGAGAATGCTGACACATTGTGAAAAGTGTAACCAATGTCATAGAACAATTTGTATCAAAATTTTTAAAGTGGAAGCTAATTTGCTGTGTAAACTTGCACCAAAAACACAAAAAATATTTAAAAAAAACCTAAAGCCTATTGCTGAATAAGGGAATAGAATAAGATTTGTTTTCTATCAATTCCAAAGATAGAGGAAATTCTTTCCCAATATTCTTGTAGACTTTATTGAGTATTTCCATGTGGACCAATCTGCATGTGGAGACTGTACTATACAGGCTGTGTGATGGTTAAGATTCTATGTTAACTTGGCTGGGCCATGATTCTGGTGTTAATATGTGATCACTCCCGTGATGGGATCTGCTGTGAGTAACCAATCAGTTGAAAGCGAGTTTCCTTGGGCGTGTGGCCTACACCCAAATAGAAGCATTGGCTTCTTGCTAACATGGTCTCTGCTGAGAAATCAGAGCTTAATCTTATTGGTTCTCCTTTGCCGGTGACAGTTTGTTTTTCCTGCACTGCTCTCAGTTTTCTCCTTTGTCTTTAGTTCTGACAAGGTCGATTACCATGTGTCTTGGTGATTTTCTTTTGGAGTGTCTCCTGTATGGGTTTTGTTGAGCTTCTTGGATGGATATATTCCATCTTTTATGATATTAGGGAGGTTTTCTGCCAGCAAATCTTCAAAAATGTTCTCTGTGAACTTTTTTTGTCTCCTCCTGTTCTTGAATTCCTATCATCCATAAATGATTCCTCTTGTAGTGTCCCAGACAACTCTTTGGTTTCTCCATTGTCTTCATTCTTTCTCCAGAATGTTCCTCAAAGAAATTAATATCAAGGGATTTGCCTTCTAATTTGCTGATTCTGTCTTCCATTGAGTCAATCCCACCATGACATTCCTCCACTGAGTTATCAATTTCTGAAATTTTGTTGTTAATCATCTGGATTTCTGGTTGCCTTTTTGTATGGTTTCTAATTGTCTATTTTGTTCTTCTACTGTTTTCTTGAATTCTTGTAGAATTTTTGTCTGTGTTTTCCTGGTTTTATCTGTGTGTTCCTTGACTCTTTCTTAATCTATTGGAGGGTCCTAAATAGAAGTCTTTTGAATTCCTTATCAGGTAGTTCCATTACCATTTCTTCCTCAGAAAGGTCTTCTGATCCTTTAGTTTGGTCAATTGCTTGAGCCATCTTGTTCTGCTCCTTTATGGGATTTTATATTTGTTATCTTCGAGGCATTAAGGTGTTATTTATTGACTCCATGTTTGTTTCATTTGTCTGATTTTCTGTTTTGTTTTGATATATCTGGGATGGCAGCTTGGGTTTGCTACTCAGGTTGCTAGTCTGGCAAGTCTGGAGTGCTGACCACCTGTTTCCAGGTAGGTGGGGCAGCGGCTGGGAGTGTGAAATCCTTGATAACTTCAATATTTTCTGTGTTTATCATGATGTTATGTATTGTCCCACTGGTGAGGATTTTGTCTTCTTTATGTTGAGGTGTAATGTATACTGAAGGCTGTAGTCTTAGCACTGCATCAGTATCTGCTCCAAGTTGTCTTCATTTGTGGCAAACAAGGTTGTGCCATTTGCATATTGTAGGTTATTAATGAGTCTTCCTCTATTTCTGATGCCATGTTCTTCATACAGTCTGGCTTCTCGGACTACTTGTTGAATTTACAGAATGAATAAGCAAGGTGAAATGATACAACACCTTTGGACCACCTTTCCAGTTTTGAACCCTGCAAAATCCTCTTGTTCTGTTGGAATGACTTCCTCTGGATCCATGTCCATGTTGCACATGAGCACAATTAAGTGTTCTGGAATTTTTATTCTTCATAATGTTATCCTGAATTTGTTATGCTTCACGTGATACTTGCTAGACACCGTAGAGTTGTCACTGAGGGAAGGCTTTGTGTTATACTGTTAGGTCTTCAGTAGAATCTCTACCAACATTTGAAAAGCCCCAATAGAACGGCCCAACCTGCCTGAATGCCTATAGTTAGTAATTATATACATTATTTTTAATTCTTAGTCCTGTCTTCCCACTGGAATATAGTCCTAGCTGGGCAGAGATTAGCTCTCTTTTATATCATGTTGGATCTGCAGAGTTGGCCCCATAATCAATAAATACTTGCTCAGAGTGTGTGGGAGTGAATTCAGAAGTTCTGATTCTTGGTCTTTTGGTGAGGCAGTACAAGAAAACCTTAGAATCTTCTACTTTGGAGATGCTTTGCTGTTTTTATTCCCCCTACAATACTCCTCTCTCATTTGTTCTCATAAGACTGCTTGATTTTTATTTAATTTTCTCAGCAAAGTTCTTTGGGAATAGTTCCTTGGTCAAGGGCTTTCCAAGGTATGAATATACAATGGTTGCTTAAGGGTTCACTAATCCTAACCTATTTATCCAGAACATCATCTAATTCTAATGATTAAAATGATACTAATACAGGACACAAATGGCGACAGGCTGTGAGGTCATTGGGGTATGGGTATGTGTGTGTGTGTGTGAGTGTTTGAGTGTGTGTGTGTGTGTGTGTGTGTAGTGATGGTATCTGTGGTGAGCAAAATAATGTCCCCCCAAAGCTATCAGTTCCTACCCCTGAAACCTATAAATGTTACCTTAAAAGGAAAAAGGACCTTGGCAGATGTAATTAAGTTGAAGATCTTGAGATGAAGAAATTGTCTTGAATTATACAGGTGGGTTCTAAATGCAACATATGTATCCTTATAAGGCAGAATGAGATTCTAATGACCCATAGAAAAAAAGGCAATGTGAAGATGGAGAAGAGAAAAATTTGAAGATGTTGGCCTTATAGGTATGTCCACAAGCTAAAGAATGATATGTCCACAAGCCAAAGAACCTGGCAGCCACCAGAAGCTGAAGAGACAAGGGAGAAATTCCCTCCTCGAGCTTCCAGAGGGAGTGTGGCTGGTGTGAAAAGTTTTATCTCATACAGTCAGGGAGTTTCGAGAGGGCCTTGTCCCAAAAGTACAGCTCCACTCAGCCTGGGCTTCAGGGGAAAATGGAGGGAATGTTTCACTGGAGTGAGGTACTGAACATCTAAGTAGGGGTCATTAGAAATATGATCCAAGAGAAAGAAGAGGGACCGACCAGGACCAGGACAGATGGGGAACATGAAATAATAGTTTCATCCTCACTTGGGGTAAAGTAACATTCCTTGACAGAACCTTCAGAGAATACCTGAGGGAACAGAAACGTCTACCTTTTAAACCCTGAGTCCAAACACAGCTGTAATGCCAGGAATAATCAGTACGGGAGAAGTAACACAAGGCTGGGATGCCCTTGGTCTTTGCACTTTGGATCCTTAGAAGTGTGGTCAGTAGCAGCCACGGCCCAGACCACTACCACAGCAGTTGGAGCTCTGGGAGCCTGTGGCTGCTCAGTCAGTAGCTGTTCCCAGTGCTTATAAGATATGCTAACACCAAGCTCTGAAGTGAGTTTCAGCTCTATTGAGAAGAAGACAAGTGAATGATCTGGTAGTCCCCTGTCTCTTTCTTCCTTCCCTACCTGGAAGGTCATGGAAGTTTCCAGGATGTCCCTCTGGTGACCGTGAACCAGATATGACTTCAGCAATTACCCAGTGTGGCCCTGGGCTCTGGAGACCCACTTGTCTCTTACCATCTCTCCTTGGGAAATGGGGTGTTTAAATTATCCAGAACTTGAAAAGAAGTCAAAAACACATTTTTGATCACTCTTACAAATTTATACTACATACTACTAACTAACAGGGCTGCCCTAGTGTCACATGACCCTCTAGGGGATTTTTTTTTTTTTTTGTTTTACTTTTGTTAGGGATGAAAAACTGAAGATAAATTTAACTTAAGGAGGATTGTAACTTCCAAATTATTTGTGTCTAGTGGAAATGATAATACAATGATGTATTACTCTTTAAAACATTAGGTAGTATTGTAACTAAATTTGCAATCTTATTTCAACAGTCTTTCTTTCTCTGACTATATAGACTTGGAACTCTCCTATTCTCCTTTGGTGGTCTGGTGGCACAGTTGTTAAGAGCCATGGCACGCTACAGATGTTTATAAAAAGGTGAGCATTTCGAATTCACCAGCTGCTCCTTCGAAACCTATGGAGCAGTTGTACTCTGTCCTGTAGGGTTGCTATGCATTGGAATCGACTCGATGGCAACGGGTTTTGGTTTATTCTCCTTGGAAGTAACGTTACCACCCTTCAACCATCTGATTCAGAGTCATATGTTTATGCCTACTTATGTTCACGTACGAAAAACAGAAGAAAAACTAAGTCATGTCAAATCTGACTCATGGGAACCCCAGCCGTTACACAGTAGAACTGAGCTCCGTGGGCTTTTCTTGGCTGTAATCTTTACAGAAACAGATTGCTAGGGTTTTCTTTTGTGGTGCTGCTGGGTGGGTTGCAGCTGCCAACCTTTCAGTTAGTAGGCAAGCACAAATGGTTGTGCTGTTCAGAGACCTTACATTCACATACAATTTCATGTAAATGCAACACACACACACACAGACACAAGGACACACACACACCAGACACACACAGCTTTGCTTCCTCACTTACACCAGGGTTACAAGCATATCTGTCCAAGACAATGAGGAAACTGAGGATGAGATCACAAGAAGATTGGTCAATGAACCAATGTGTTCCAGTCTCTTTGGGAAAAAGATTCAGAACTATATAATTATACAAATTCTGAGCATTTGTACTTATTATGTGACATGTACTATTCTCAGGGCTTAATGTGTGATTCTTTCATTTACACAACAATCTTACTAAATAATGACAATGATTAGCCACATTTATCAGGTGCAAAAATGGAGACACAGAATGTAAGAACTTGCTTAATGTTTCATAGCAAATATCTGGTTCTCAGAATTCAAAGCAAAGTATTCCAGCTCCGGAACCATGCTCTTAACCAGTATTGTGTAGTTAAACCGGGAATGCTCACGCTATTGATAATAGGGGAAATCCAGACAGTTTAGGGTAAGTTCTTCTCCTCAACTTGGACTCAGTACAACAGTTGCCTTCTCCTCTGTCCCCGAGAACTTTTATTTCTGGGCTTGTTCCCACACCACACAGAATTCCTTTCAATTTCTCATGCCTTTCTCTTCTTCTTTGTTCCTCTGTCCTATCTTAAAGCCATTCTCCAGTAGCGCTATTTGCCTGCCCTGCTCCTGCTCAGAACCCCTTCCATGGCTCCCATGGATAAACTCACGATAATGACAGATGAAGAAAAGTCTAGGTCCCTGACAAGGCAAAGCAGAATCTCTTATATAAGAGGTCCAGGACCAGGATCCTGAGTGTGTACTGGCTGTAAGAGGAGGGGATGTGACTCTTGCACATAAGGGTACACGTATCCTTATTCCTGATATTCTGGTCTCCTTCTCTCTTCCCGCCCTGGAAAGTCATGGAAGATTCCAGGCTGCCTAACTCATCTCCAGAAGCTAGATATGACTTCAGTAAGTATCGATCCTTTGGTAAATGGCTCTAGGTATCTAGGTCACTATACATCCATCCTTTCTTAGGAAACTGTAGGTCACACCCTTGCCTCCAGGCCTGCACTATGAGTTGGGCCTCAGGATTTGGATTACCTGTTTTCAGTGGGTAGAAGTGGTTGCAATGAATTGAGAGATATATTTTACTGGAAGAAACGATAAAGTAATTAACGCATTGCTTGTGGAAGATAGAGAGAAATGAATGGACGACATTGGTTAGGTCTCATACCTGGTGAATAGGAGAGTTGTTCCCACAAAGAGAGAGCATGCTTGGGAGGTGAGTAGGCTTGGTGGTAGAATAAATTTAATGTTATAGCAAGGCCTTTGTATCTTTAGGAGATATTTGGCAGATTCAACTTGAAGGTTAATGACTTTCTAGGTAATGGAGAGGTGATTCAAAGGAAGAATCTCAAATACCTCCCACGTCTTTCTTCTAGTAACATTTAATTCATGTATCCATTCATCTAGTCAGCCCTCCATGGATAGTTGCTAGAGTCACCAGATAAGGAACACATGGAGTTCTCAGGTTCTGGTGATGTGATGTGATGTGTTGAGATGTGATGTAATATGGTGACTGTAGGTATAGAGCCATGAATACATAGAATTCTTATATGTTGGTGCCAAAGGCCATGATGAGCTGATTCCCAACACTGGCTGTTTATACTAGCTCCCAGAAGGATACACAGAACAACTTTTTACCTCCTGTTATTGGCTTTTTGGGGATGGGTTGCCCCTCAGCTTTGTAGCCTTCTATCCAACCCCTCATCCCCATTTCTGAGCTTGTGCATGGCCATGGGAACATGCATCCGGACACACACATGTATACACACACCCAACCTTAAAGGCACAGCTTTCGCATTCTCTTCCTTTATTGTTACTATCATCTTGTCAATGAGAATGAGGAAACCTAGAATGACATCCCTGAGGGCATTGTCATGTGAACCAGTGTCCAAGTATCCAATTGGTTAATGGTGGCTCAGTCAAGTCCAGTCCCTAAACCTCTTCATCTTTTATGCACATGGGTTTCCCAGTAGTCTTCAGAATGCCCACTGGATTGTGAGTGCCTGGCGGTCACAACATGCATGTTGCCTCAATAAACCTAAGTGGGCAGAACATGCACTCAACATCTGTTAGGTGTTGAAACAACATTCTTGTAATAAAATGTGTATGTTCAAAAATCAAAAGTTTTTCACAATGTTTCTGACAACACTCAGAGAAGGGGACCGTATATGAGACTAGGTAAAGAAAAATTTTAAGATAGGACATATGTTAATCACATCGAAATGCAAACATCATATACTCTCACCTTCTAGATTAGGGGTATGTGAAGAAAGAGATTGCCTCTCCTTTTCCAAGATGTATTCCCAGTTTTTACCATACAGTAGATCACAGTAAATATTGATGAATGAATAAAATGATTCAATTACTGGTTCTATGTGTCTATTCAAATCCGACTACCCTCTCATTCAATAACAAGATTAAGTAAAACATTTAATTCCCATCATCCTCTGGCTAGAAATAATTTTGTTTCTCATAATTCTGAAGGCATAAAGTCATTTTCTAGAATTTTCACTAGCTTAATAATATTTTGAAATAAACTTTCTGAGGACAAGAACCGAATATTTTCCATCTCTCTGTCTCACACGCTGACCAGACAAAGTGTCTGGATCTAGCAAAAATTCTTTACAAATTGATGCTCACTAAGAATCTTCTTTGGGCCTTCTCAGCCCCGAACAATTCAGTGAGGAAGGTACTAACCTACCTCTTTTACAGTTGAAGGTTTATATTGTCTAAATGAAGATCTGGACACACCCCAGCTCAGAAATGGCAGGGTTATAATTTCAACACTGACCACCTGGTTGCCATTTGGTAGAATATTGCTTTATTAGTCAGAGTTCTCCAGAGAAACAGAATAGGAGATCTATCTATCTACCTACCTACATACCTACCTACTACCTACCTACTTACTACCTACCTATCTACTACCTCCCTACCTCCCGACTACATTTCTACCTAGCTACTATCTTCTGTCTATATGTCTATCAAGAGAAATTTATTTTAGGGAATTGGCTCACACAACTGTAGGGCCTGCTAAGTCCAAAATCCGTAGAACGTGTAGCAGGCTGGGAACTCTGGGAGAACTATGTTACCGTCTTAAGGCAGAATTCCTTCTCTCCAGGAAACCTCAGTTTTTAGTCTTGAGATCTTCAGCTGATTGGATGAGGTCCATGCCTATTATTGAGGGTAATCTCCTTTACTTAGACTCAACTGATTGTAAATGATAATCACATCCAGAACATTTCTTCACAGCAACATCTACACTAGTGTTTGACAAAACAACTGGGCCCTATAGCCTAGCCAAGTAGACTCAGAAAATTAACTTCATAATTGTCTTATAAGAACTGCCTTGTAACAAAATATGCATTTGGTTTTTTGTAAGTGAAGGAGTTTAGACACAATCATTATTGTTGTTCAAAAAAAAAAATTAAAAAACGAGGAGACTACCTTGATCCATCTATAATCCCATCAGGAGGGACCTGAAGGCCAGTCAAGGGTCCGGGGTCAGGAAGGGCCAAGGAGGCAGGTATGTGGAGAAGGGCATCATGGGAAGTGGGCATTCCCTGGTTCTGTGTTCCAGAGAAGCCAGCCTGGCTATGGAAGCAGGGCTTGGAAGATCATCCTTGGCGGTAGGAGGAAGACATTGTAGTGTGGACCTCAGTTTCCTCAGAGGTCACCCCGTAAGCCTTTATCCAGGCACTGGCTTGCTGGGAATTGCCAGGCAGCTTCTCTGAGAGCTGGCCTGTGGCAGACTGTGACTGGCCAAAGCCCCTCTAACTCCAGCCCCAGGGGGCGTGCTGGGAGCTCCCAAGGTCTCCTGGGAAGGCAGGGACAGGGAGGCAGGGGAATGCCAGGAATGACAAATCACATGCCAAGGGTGAGTAATAGTCAAGTCCTGCCCCGCCCCGAGCCAAGCTGGAGGAGCCACAATAAAACCCATGCCTGGATGCAGCATCTCATCTGCTTGGACTCCCCAGGGAAGTGTCTGTGCTCGTGTCTGTGACAAGGGTGAGTGTGAGTGTGGGAGCCCCAAGGGTTCTGAGAGGACCAGAGAAGAGCTGACAGCTGGGAGGCAGAGGGAAGGGGAGGGAGGAGGGGCACCGAGGAAAGAGGGTCCTGTCTTTGATTCTGTGATACAGTGAACAGAAATAAGACTCAGTCTGAACTTAGTCTTTGGAAATCTGTCCTGGTCTCAGATACAGATGGGTCCCTCAATTTTGTCAAGGACATTATTGTTCTGTTAGTAGAACAGGAACATCAGTGTGTGGACGCTTTATGTGGGCTCACGAACGTTGAGAAATACTGGCTACTCATTGTGCACAAGAGTGAGAATCCTCTTACTATGTCTGATTGTTGAGACCACATATTTTTATTCAGGGGAAAGATTTAGGTTGTTTCTTTTCTTTACTGATGTGTATATGCTAGTTATCCTTAACTATCCCCATAAGATTTAATTTTAAAAGAGATCAAATTATCATCCTTGCTTTCTATCTAAAGAGTTTCATTATTAATTTCCAGGTTGCAAATTCCTGCTAAAATGTCCTGGCAGCAGAACCAGCAGCAGTGCCAGTTCCCTGCCAAATGTACCCCCAAGTACCCTCCCAAGTGCCCCATCCCCACGTGTCTGCCCAAGTGTCCCCCAAAGTGCCCTCCAGTCTCTCCCTGCTGCAGTGTCAGCTGCGGAGACTGCTGTGGACCTAGCTCTGGGTGCTGCAGCTCTGGAGGTGGCAGCTGCTGCCTGAGCCACCACAGACATCATATCTTCCACCGACGCCGCTGGCACCAGAGCCCTGACTGCTGTGAGTGTGATTCCTGTGGGCACTCTGGCTGCTGCTCGAGCTCAGTAGGTTGCTGCTGAGCCAGGCCTTAGGCATCACAGAGAAACACTTAGAAAGCAACCTCGCTGCAGGGACCTACCTGAGGGTGATGCTTTTCCTGTTCTCGCTTCTCGTTTCCATGGCGCTGAGGATCCTATGGAAGAGTTCCGTGTGTTCTAATGTCCTGAGTCCATCCTGGATCCTGATCATGTCTTCCTTGTTTACTTTATGCAACAATAAATCTCCTATTGCGTATTCACAAGATTTCCTGGTCTTTGTCAATTCTTTCATTCTTTGCAAGTCCTAGATTTCCAGCGACACAATTAGTGTGGCTTGGTAAGAGTACAGTGTGAGAAAGGGAAAAGCTAGAAACAGTGTCTAAGGAAACAATCCTCTAAGAAGAAGCTTGAAGTAGAGCTTTGCAATGGGATTATCTCTACACGCTTCAGCCGCTTGGCGCAGGTGGTGACCGGAAGGAGGACTAGGTGGCACTGGTGAGGCACTACTGGAGAAAGGGAAGGTGAAGGAGCCTGAGGGACCTCAAAGGAGAAGCTGATAGGAGAAAGAAAGAATGCTGTGAAGTAGCTTCATTCAAATGTTTCTGGAGTTAAACTCAGCCCCTCCAGAAAGAAACTCAATAGCTGATGGTGCTTCATGAAGCCTTTGCAAACATTTCTAAGGGCCTGCTGTTTGCTTTGCTGTCTTTTCTGAGTGAGGAAAAATCGGTACTTAGTACCTGTAAACTCTGTCCAGGCCTGGTTCCGGCAGGAGAAATATAGTGAAGAACAAAATCTACTCCCAACCTAGAAAACTTCTCCACAAATATAGAAGAGAAAGAGAGATTTTATTATAGTAAGTATGAAACAAGAATGTGATTCATCATATGCCATCCGGTAAAGAAATTGCAAAGACAAAAAGAAATCTTTCCCTTTATATGTAAAAAAACGCAAAACGAAAAACCTATACTGTTGAGTCAATTCTGCCTCATAGAGAACCTGTAGGACAGAGGAGAACCGCCCCACAGAGTTTTCAAGAAGCGCCTGGTGGATTTGAACTGCCAAGCTTTTGGTTAGCAGCCGAGCTCTTAACCAGTGCAATGAGTAAATTCATCTCGTCAAGATAAAACTGCTCATTTTCTGGTTTCTTTATGGCTGGAGTAGATTTGCAGTTAGGGGTCAGAAGCTCTTGAGGTCATGGTGATCTCTTTCCAGTTTTTTTGGAAGGGGAAGTTTACCTGAAGTAACACTTTAAGGAATTGACTTCCAAATCCTTGAGCTAACACCTTGAATTTAGGTACTTTTCAAAGATAGGGAGAAAGATTTTACATTTAAAAGCTATTGAAAGTGAATTCTAAAAGAACAGGGGAGGAAGGGTATTTCTCACTTATTTTCAACAGGGAAACTATGGGGCAATCAACACCGTGACAAATAACAGTAGCGAATTTTCAGTTGAAGGTCCCTGGGTGATACAGTTAACTGCTTTGCTACTAATGAAAAGGTTGGGGGTTTTGACCCACCCAGAGGTGCCTCAGAAGAAAGACATGGTAATCTGCTTCCTGAAAGGTCACAGCCATGTAAACCCTTTGGAGTGCAACTCAGTCACAACTGGTTTGGTGCTTTGGTTTTATTTTCTATTTGTATTAGTCCTTACACTCCTGAGGAAAGGATGCACAGGCCACTGGAGTCTGAGTTCCTATAAAGTCTAGAGAGAGCCTGCACCACGTACCTCTCCTCTCCTTCCAATTCCCAGTGCTCACATGTCAAGGCTTAAAACCTACAGGTGAGATCTAACCAAAGAAAAAATTGAAGAGGTCATAAAAAAAGCTCCCAACCAAAAAAGCCCTGGCCCAGATGTCTCCCCTGGAGAGTTCTACCAAATTTTAGGAGACGAGTTGACACCAATTCTACTCAAACTATTCCATAACATAAAGAAGGAAAGAATACTCCCTAATTTATTCTATAAACCCAGCATAACACTGATACCAAAGCCAGGAAAGGACATCACAAAAAAAGAAAATTACAGACTAGTATCCGTCAGAAGTATAGATGCAAAATTTCTCCATAATATTTAACAGTATGTCCAAAAAATTATACTTCATAATCAAGCTGGAGTCATACCAAGGATGCAAGGGTGATTCAACATTAGAAAATTAGTCAAAATAATTCAGCACATAAATAAAACAAAGGAAAAGAATCCCATGATTATCTCAATGGATGCACGAAAGGCATTTGATAGAATCCAACATCCTTTTCTGTTAAAACTCTCAGCAAAATAGGCATAGAAGGAAATGTCCTCAACATAATTATGGGCATATATGCAAAACCAAGAGCCAAAATTATTTTCAACAGAGAAAGATTGAGAATATTCTCCTTGAGAGCCGGAACCAAATAAGGATGCCCATTATCACCATTCTTACTCTATAATCTTCTGGAAGACTTAGCCAAAGTGCTAAATGTTAAAGCTAAATTATAAAGTTCCTGGTGGGGACACAACTAGTGGACTGAATTTTCAGCATAAATAGCCCATCACACAACAAAAAATGAAAAACCAACAGATGATAAATTAGATAACTGGGAACACTTAAAAATTAAATACTATGCTTATCAGAAGTCTACTAAAAGAGTAAACTGAGAACCTATGGATTGGGAACAGATCTTCAGTAACAACATATCTGACAAGGGTCTAATCTGTAAAACATATAGAAAACTTCAAAACTCAACAACAGAAACAAACACTTCAATCTAAAAATAGGCAAAAGACTTGAGCAGACACTTCCCCAAGGAAGACATTCATGTGGGCAACAAACACATGAAAATGTGCCTGTGATCTTTAGCCCTTAGGGAGATACAAATCAAAACTACACTGACATACCATCTCACCCCTATAAAAATGGTACTGATTAAAAAAACAGAAAACAACAAACGCTGGTGAGGTTGCAGTGAGATTGGAACGCTTATACACTGGTAATGGATTGTAAAATGCTACAACCACTATGGAAAACAGTATGGCACTTCTTCAAAATCTAGAAATAGAAACACCATATTGTCTAGCAATCTAAAACTTAAGCATATATCCAAAAGACATAGAAGCAGTGAAACGAATAGACATATGCATACCTGTGTTCATTGCAGCATTATTCACAATAGCAAAAGGAAGACACAACCTACAAAATAATCAAATCAAACCCATTGCCGTTGAGTTGATTCTTACTTATAGCCACCACATAGGGTTTCCAAGGTTGTAAATCTTTATGAAAGCACACTGCCACATCTTTCTCCCTTGGAGCCCCTGGTGGTTTTGTCCCACCAATCTTTCGGTCAGCAGTCGATCACTTTACTCGCTGCACCATAACAGTCTAACTGCCCATCGATGGACGAATGGATAAACACACTGTGGTACATACATACAATAGAATATTATGCAACTATAAAGAGTATATTTATAGTTTATTGTACCCTGAGGGCTTGCATATTGCTGTGATGCTGGAATCTATGGCACCGGTATTCAAATACCAGCAGGGTCACCCATGGTGGACAGGTTTCCGCTGAGCTTCCAGACTAAGACAGACTAGGAAGAAGGACCTGGTGGTCTACTTCTGAAAAGAATTAGCCAGTGAAAACTTTATGAATTGCAGTGGAACATTGTCTGATATAGTGCCAGAAGATGAGCCCCTCAGGTTGGAAGTCACTCAAAAGACAATGGGAGAAAGGCTGCCTCCTCAAAGTAGAGTTGACCTTA
Source organism: Dugong dugon (assembly GCA_030035585.1). Taxonomy (NCBI): domain Eukaryota; kingdom Metazoa; phylum Chordata; class Mammalia; order Sirenia; family Dugongidae; genus Dugong; species Dugong dugon. The sequence continues at coordinate 194,274,684 of CM057462.1, read as the reverse complement.
ATGACGTGGACGGAGTCGAGCCTTCAGGTCCTTCATTTGCTAATGTGACTTGTCTCAAAATGAGAAGAAACAGCTGCTAATATCCGTTAATAATCGGAATGTGGAATGTATGAAGTGTGATTCTAGGAAAATTGGAAACCGTCAAAAATGAAGTGGAACACATAAACATTGATATCCTAGGCATTAGTGAGCTGAATGAGTAACTGAAGAGGAATGGAGATGCATTCATTGTCAAAAAGAATATTTCAAGATCTATCCTGAAGTACAACACTGTCAGTGTTAGGATAATATCCATATGCCTAAAGGAAGACGAGTTAATAATACTATTATTGAAATCTATGCACCAACCACTAAGGGCAAAAATGAAGACACTGTAGATATTTACCAATTTCTGCAGTCTGAAATTGATTCGAACATGTGATCAGGATTCATTGATAATAACTAGTGATTGGAATTCAAATGTTGGAAGGGTCAGTAGTTGGAAAATATGGCCTCAGAGATAGCAGTGAAGCCTGAGATCACATGATAGAATTTTGCAAGACGAATTTGTCTTGGAAGAAGTACAGCCAGAATGTTCCTCAGAAGCAAGGATGGTTAAGACTTCATCTCATATACTTTCGACAGGTTATCAGGGGGAATCAATCCCTGGAGAAGGACATCATGCTTGGTAAAGTAGAGGGTCATCGAAAAAGAGGAAGATTCTCAATAAATTGCACTGACACAGTGACTGAAACAATGAGCTCAAGCATAACAACGATTGTGAGAATGGTGCAGGACCAGACAGTGTTTTGTTCTGTTCTACATACCGTCGCTATGAGTCAGAACCAAATCGATGGTACCTAACAACAAAAGGAACATAAAAAATAAGGAAGAGTTTGCTAAAGATCTTATGACATGGATGAATCTGGAGGACATTATGCTGAGTGAAATAAGTCCATAACAAAAGGACCAATATTGAATGGTTTCACTTTTATAAAATGTCAAGAATAGGTATACACACAGAAAGCAACATTCTTTGATGGTTACCAAGGGTAGGAAGGAGTAGAAGGAGCAATCCCTTTCTAGATAGTAGACACGTGTTATTTTTGGTGAGGGGAAAGGCAATACAAAATTGGGTGAAGTCTGCACAATCTGACCAGGGAAATGAAGATACTAAGTATGCAAGAAAAAGGGACAAATTCTGTAAATGCTATAATATATACAATTTTGCAACAACAGTTTTAAAAAACAAAAACTATGTGTGTGGTTACATAGGTAGATATGTATGCATATTTGTGTATAGGAAGGCATATGTGAGTACATGTATAGGTGTATCTGCAGGCTTACGTATATACATGTTTGCGTGTTATGCATACATATAGGCAGTCCCTGGATTACAAATGAGTTCCATTCCTAAGCCTATCTTCAAATCAAATTTGTACGTAAGTAGGAGCAGGTATCTATGTAGGAGCACTTAGGTATGGTTTGTATCGAATGTCAGTTAGTGAAATGTTTGTCATACTAGATGCTTCTACCATTATTTGAAAGTAGAGCATTCCTATGAAACCTTGCATAAGCCAAAATGGCAGACCCTCCAAATAATCTACCAAATCATGCCAAATAACACATTAAACCTAAAAGAACACTAACGTACAGTAAATGCAGGAATGATATGATAAATAAATTGAGCTAAAGCACAGATGCTGACAGACACAGTTCAAAGTGTGGCAGTTTGATGCTGAAATGTAAGAGTGTAGTTACCGGGGAAGGAGTTTGGCCAGGACAGAGACATGTCCTACTTGGGACATAGACCCAGAGGGCCGCCTCCTTCCCAGATTAGGGCTTCCACTCCCCGGGGAACCGGCCTCCCCAGTAGGTGTGTCCAAGAGTGTCCAGCGTCTCTGCCTTCCGAAAGGGCCAGGGAGCCACCCCCAGTCCTTTCTGGCAGCCCAGCTTTGTCCGGGGCTAGGTGGAGAGTGGGCGACGTGAAGGAAAATCTGTGATGGGCAGGGGAAGAAGCCAGGAAGAAGGCACCATGTCATCTGCTCCTTCTATCCCGCACAGGTGCCTGAGATCCAGGTCCAAAGGGAGGCGGACAAAACGCAGATGGCACACATGCTGTGGGAGGGGCGCAATTGGCTTCTGCTCCAAGCTGTCCCCACCACAGACTCTCTCTCCTAGTTGAAGGGGGTAAGGCCAGCCCCCAGCTTAGCTGCCCATGATATCTGGGAGTCTGGAGACTGTGGATCATGCCCTGCCTGGAGCCTGGAGGTGTGGGGGCAGTGGACAAAAGAAGCACTGGGGGGAGGTGTGTGCTGGAGGAAAGGACAGGGTCACTGGGTGGCGAGAGCTGGTCGGAGACCCAAGACTCTGCCCTTTTCCCACCCTCAGGGAGCTGCAGAAGGCCCTGACAAATGAGATGAGGGGAAGACACTCTCACTGTTCAGGGCGAGTGCTGTCTGTTTGACGGTTTCCTGCAAAACAAATGCTAGAGACTGTTTCATCTGCAGATTTCTCTCCATTAGTCAATACAGGTACCATTGTAGGTCTTCGTAAAAGCGAAGTAGTGTATTCGGAACTTTCAGAAAGACAGGAAACCTGTGTATAGCTTATCATGTGCCTTTGTATGAATAAAACACATTAAAGAAACACTTCCAGGTACATTAAAACACATTTAAACTAATCATACAGTTATAATAATAATGTTTTGATGAGCATCACAAAGTAGAGCCATTTGTTATTACGAACCATTGCATGTACCTCAGATTTTTAATATAATAGGCTTTACTGGGGTTGGTTCATTACTATGGGTTGTATGTAAGTTGGATGTTTCTAACTCTGGGACTGTCTGTATTCATATATATAAGAAAGCACATAGGGTTACAGTTATGAAGGCTCTCTAGACATATCCAAACACCTCCTGGGACTGGTTTACTGTGTCAAAAGGCTGAGGACCATAGTCTTGTGGGACAACTCAGTCAATTGACATAACGTAGTTCATAAACATTATGTTCTACATCCTAGTTTGTGGAGTAATACCTGGGGCCTTAAAAGCTTGTGAGCGATCATCTAAAATACAACTATTGGTCTCTACTTGTCTGGGGCAATCAAGAAGGAAGGGAACCAAAGACTCAATGAAGAAGCAGTTCACATGAACCACGGCCCCATTTTGCCTGAGACCCGAAGAATTAGATGGTGCCTGCCTACCAATATCAACAGTTCTGACCAGGGACACATTAGAAAGTCCCAAACAGAATGGGACAAAAATGTAGAACAAAAGTCAAGTTTGTACAAAAGGCCAGACTTACTGAACCAACAGAGACTTGATGAGTCCCCCAAAACTATCACCCTAAGATACCCTTTGAACTTGGAACTAAAGCTACTCCTGGATGTCATCTTTCAGCCAAATAATAGATTGGCCTATAAAATAAACAATATTACCTGTGAGTAATGTCTTTCCTTAAAGAATCAAATATAAGAGGCCAAACAGTCAGAATTTACCCATAAGCAAAAATGAGGCGGCCAGCTAGGGCAGGAAAGGTAGATTAATGGAAACAGAAGAAAGAGAATGGAAACAATGAGAATGTTGACGCATTGTGAAAAGTGTAACCAATGTCATAGAACAATTCGTATCAAAATTTTTAAATTGGAACCTAATTTGCTGTGTAAACTTTCATCTAAAACACAAAAAGTACTAAAAAAAAGTAAAGCCTATTGCTGAATGAGGGAATAGAATAAGATTTGTTTTCTATCCAATTCCAAAAAGAGAAGAAATTCTTTCCCAATATTCTTGTAGACTTTATTCAGTATTTCCAAGTGGATCAATTTGGATGGGGAGAGTGTACTATACAGGCTGTGTGATGGTTAAGAATGTATGTTAACTTCGCTGGGCCATGATTCTCAGTGTTCACATGTGAGCACTCCCATGATGGGATCTGCTGTGAGTAACCAATCAGTTGAAAGTGAGTTTCCTTGGGCGTGTGGCGTACATTGGAATAGAAGCATTGGCTTCTTGCCAACATGGTCTCTGCTGAGAAATCTTATTTGTTCTCCTTTTTATGTGACAGTTGGTTTTTCCTGCACTGCTCTGAGATTTTTCCTTTGTCTTTGGTTTTGACAAGCTCGATTACGATATGTCTTGGTGATTTTCTTTTGGAGTCTCTCTTGTATGGGGTTTGTTGAGCTTCTTGCGTGGATATAGTCCATCTTTTATGATATGAGGGAAGTTTTCTGCCAGCAAATCTTCAAAATGTTCTCCGTGATTTTTTTTTTGTCTCCTCCTGTTCTTGAACTTCTATCATGCCTAAATGATCCCTCTTGTAGTGTCCCACGTAACTCTTTGCTTTCTCCATTTGTCTTCATTCTTTCTCCTGGATGTTCCTCAAAGAAATTAGTATCAAGGGATTTGCCTTCTCATTTGTTGATTCTGTCTTCCACTGATACAATTCTACTCCGATATTCCTCCACTGAGTTATCTATTTCTGAAATTTTGTTGTTAATCTTTGGATTTCTGGTTGCTGTTTTGTATGGCTTATAATTGTCTATTTTGTTTTTGTACTGTTTTCTTGAATTCTTCTAGAATTTTTGTCTGTGTTTTCCTGGTTTTATCTGTGTCTTCCTTGACTCTTCTTAATCTGTTGGAGGGTCCTAAATAGAAGTGTTTTGAATTCCTCATCAGTTAGTTCCATTACCATTTCTTCCTCAGAAAGGTTTTCTGACCCTTTAGTTTGGTCACTTGCTTGAGCCATCTTGTTCTGTTTCTTTATGGGATTTGATATTGTTTGTTGTCTTTGTGGCATTAAGTTGTTATTCTATATATTGACTATATGTTTGTTTACTTTGTCCTGATTTTCTGTTTTGTTTTGATATATGTGGGATGGCAACTTGGGTTGCTACTCAGGTTGCTAGCCTAGCAAGACTGGAGTGCTCACCACCTGTTTCCAGGTAGGTGGGGCAGGGGCTGGGTGTCTGAAATCCTTGAGAACTTCAACATTTTCTGTGTATATCCTGAAGTTATTTATTGGCCCACTTGTGAGGATTTTGTTTTCTTTATGTTGAGGTGTAATCTATACTGAAGGCTGTTGTCTTTGCTTTCATCAGCATGTGCTCTAAGTTGTATTCATTTTTGGGAAGCAAGGTTGTGTCATTTACATACCGCTGGCTATTAATGAGTCTTCCTCTCATTCTGATACCATGTTCTTCATATAGTCTGGCTTCTCGGACTATTTGTTGAGTTTACAGAATGAATAAGCAATGTGAAATGATACAACATCTTTGGACCACCTTTTCCAATTTTGAACCATGCAATATCCTCTTGTTCTCTTTGAGTGACTTCCTCTGGATCCATGTACATTTTCCACATGAGCACAATTAAGTGTTCTGGAATTTTCTTTCTTCATAATGTTATCCTGAATTTGTTATGCTCAAATGATACTTGCTAGACACACTAGCATTGCCACTGAGGGAAGGCTTTGCAGTATAGTATTAGGTCTTAAATAGAATCTCTACCAACATTTCAAAACCCCCAACTAGAACGGCCCCACCTGCTTGAAGGCCTATAGTTATTAATTATATATATTATTTTATTTTCTTAGTCCTGTCTTCCCACTGGAATATAGTCCTAGATAGGCAGAGATTAGCTGTCTTTTATATCATGTTGGATCTGCAGATTCTGCCACGTAACCGATGAGCACTTCCGCAGAGTGTGTGGGAGTGAATTCATAAGGTCTGATTCTTGATCTTTTGGTGAGGCATTTCAAGAAAACCTTTGAATTTTCCACTTTGGAGATGCTTTGCTCTTTTTATTCACCCTAGCATACTCCTCTCTCATTGATCCTCATAAGACCTGCTTGATTTTTATTTAATTCGCTCAGCAAATTTCTTTGGGAATAGTTCCTTGGCCAAGAGCATTCCAAGGCATGAATATACAATGGTTGCTTAAGGGTTGCTAATCCTAACCTATTTATACAGAAGATCATCTAATTCTAATGATTAAAAGGATACTAACACAGGATACAAAAGGCCATAGGCTGTGAGGTCCTTGGGGTATATATACGTGTGTGTGTGTGTGTGTGTAGTGATGGTATCTGTGGTGAGCAAAATAATGTCCACCCAAAGCAATCAGTTCCTATCCCTGAAACTTATAAACGTTACCTTAAAAGGAAAAATGATCTTGGCAGATGTAATAAAGTTCAAGATCTTGAGATGAAGAAATTCTCTTGAAGTATATAGGTGGGTTCTAAATGCAACCTATGTATCCTTACAAGGCAGAATGAGATTCTTTGACACAGAGAAGAAAAGGCAATGTGAAGATGGAGAAGAGAAACATTTGAAGAAGTTGGCCTTGTTGATATGTCCACAACCAAAAGAATGATATGTCCACAATCCAAAGGACCTGGCAGCCACCAGAAGCTGAAGAGACAAGAGACTAATTCCCTCCTTGAGCTTCCAGAGAGAGTGTGGCTGGTGCCCAAAGTATTATCTCATACAGTTAGGGGGTTTGCAGAGGTCCTTGTCCCAAAAGCACAGCTCTACTCAGCCTGGGCTTCAGGGTAAATGGGTGGGAGTTTTTCTCTGGAGTAAGGGATTGAAAAGCTAAGTAGGGGTCATTAGAAATATGATTCAAGAGAAAGAAGGGGGCAGATAGGGAGCAGGACACACGGGGAACATGAAATAATAGTTTCATCCTCACTTGGGGTAAAGTAACATTCCTTGACAGAACCTTCAGAATATTTGAAGGAACAGAAAGGTCTACCTGTGAAATCCTGAGTCCAAACACAGCTGTAACGCCAGGACTAATCATTACGGGAGAAGAACCATGAGGCTGGGATGCCCTTGGTCTTTGCACTTTGGTTCCTTACAAGTGTGGTCAGTAGCAGCCACGGCCCAGACCACTGCCACAGCAGTTGGAGCTCTGGGAGCCTGTGGAGGCTCAGGCAGTAGCTGTCCCCAGTGCTTATAAGATATGCTAACACCAAGCTGTGAAGTGAGTTTCAGCTCTATTGGGAACAGGACAAGTGAATGAACTGGTAGTCCCCTGTCTCTTTCTTCCTTCCCAACCTGGAAGGTCATGGAAGTTTCTAGGCTGTCCCTCTGGTGACCATGAACCAGATGTGACTTCAGCAGTGACCCAGTGTGGTCCTGGGCTCTTTAGCCCCAGTTCTTCCTTACCATCTCTCCTTAGGAAACTGAAGTTTGAAATTATCCAGAACTTGAAAAGAAGGCAAAAACAGATTTTTGCTCACTTTTTCAAATTTATACTACATACTACTAACTAACAAGGCTGCCTAAGGGTCACATTGCTCTCTAAGGGATTTTTTTATTTCTTTTACTTTTGATTAGGGAAGACACTAAAGATAAATTTAACTTGCAGAAGTTTTATAAGTTCCAAATTATTTGTGTCTAGTAGAAATGATAACCCAATGATTTATTGCTCCTTAAGACATTAGCTAATATAGAAACTAAATTTGCTATCTTATTTTAATACTCTTTCTTTGTCTGACTTTACTTTGAACTCTCCTACTCTCCTTTGGGGTCTTGGTGGCACAGTGGTTAAGAGCTATGGCACGCTACAGATGTTAATGAAAAGATTGTCAAGTCGAATCCACCAGCCGCTCCTTGGAAACTCTATGGAGGAGTTCTACGCTGTTCTATAGGGTTGCTATGAATTGGAATCGAGGTGATGGCAACGTGTGTTGGTTTATTCTCCTTTGAACGAACTTTACCATCCTCCAACCATCTGATTCAGAGTCATATGTATGTGCATACTTATGTTCACTTACTAAGAGCAGAAGAGAAACAAACTCGTGTCAATTCTGACTTATGGTAACCCCATCCGTTACAGAGTAGAACTGAGCTCCTGGGGTTTTGTTGGCTGTAATCTTTACAGAAACAGATTACCAGGATTTTCTTGTGTGGCGCTGCTGGGTGAGTTCAAAATGCCAACGTTTCAGTTAGTAGGCAAGCACAAATGGTTGTGCCACCCAGGAGCCTTATGTTCACGTAGATTTTCATGTAAATTCAACACACACACACACACACACACACACACACACCAGGCACACACACAGCTTTGCTTCCTCACTTACACCAGGGTTACAAACATATCGGTCCAAGACAATGAGGAACCTGAGGGTGATACAACAAGAAGGTAGTTGAATGAACCAATGTGTTCCATTCTCACTGGGAAAGAGATTCAGAACTATATAAATATACAAATTCTAAGCATTTGTACTTATTATGTGACATGTGCTCTTCTAAGGGCTTAATGTGTGATTCCTTCATTTACACAACAATCTTACTAAATAATGACAATGATTAGCCACATATATCAGATGCAAAAATGGAGACACACAATATTAGAACTTGCTTAAGGTTTCATAGCAAATATCTGGTTCTCAGAATTCAAACCAAACTAGTTCACCTCCAGAACCATGCTCCTAAAGAGTACACTGTAGGTGAACTGAGAAGGCTCACGCTATTTATAATACATGAAATCCAAATAGTTTGGGGTAAGATCTTCTCAATTTACACTCAGAGCAAAGTTGCCTTCTCCTATGGCTCCAGGAACAATTCTTTCTGGGCTAGTTCCCACACCCCACAGAATTGCTTTGTATTTCTCATGCCCTTCTCTTCTTCTTTGTTCCTCTGTCCTTTCTTAAAACCATTCTCCCAGTGGGACTCTCTACTTGCCTGACCTGCTCCTGCTCAGAGCCCCTTCCATGGCTCCCATAGATAACTCATGATAATGACAGATGAAGAAAAGGCTATGTCCCCGACAAGGCACAGAATCTCTTACATAAGGGGTCCTGGACCAGGCTTGAGGGTGTGTACTAGCTGTAAGAGGAGGGGATGTGACTCTTACACATAAGGGTACATGTATGCTTATTCCTGATTTTCTAGTCTCCTTCTCTTTTCCCTCCCTGGAAAGTCATGGAAGTTTCCAAGCTTCCTAACTCATCTCCAGAAGCTATATATGACTTCCGTCACTATCTATCCATTGGTCAATGGCTCTAGATATCTAGGTCACTATATATCCATATTGTCTTAGGAAACTGTAGGTCACAACCTTGCCTCCAGGTGTGCTCTATGAGTTGGGGCCTCAGGATTTGGATTGTCTGTTTTCAGTGGGTAGAAGAGGTTGGAATGTATTGAGAGATGTATTTTACAGGAAGATACTATAAATTAACCCATTGCTTGTGGAAGATAGAGAGAGATGAATGGACAGCATTGGTTAGGTCTCATAACTGGTGAATAGGAGAGATGTTACCATGGACAGAGAGCATGTCTGGGAGGTCAGTAGGCTTGGTGGTAGAATAAGTTTAATGTTAGAGCTAGGCCTTTGTATCTCTAGGAGAAATTTGGCAGGTTCAACTTGCATGTTAGTGACTGTCTAGGCAATGGAGAGGTAACTGCCAGGACATTCTTCTAATAACATTTAATTCATCTATCTGGTCATCTAATCAGCATTCCATGGACAATTGCTAGAGTTACCAGATAAGGAACACCTGGAGTTCTCAAGTTCTGCTGATGTGATGTGATGTGTTGAGATGGGATGGTAATATTGTGAGTGTAGGTATAGATCCAAGAATACCTGGAATTCTCATATGCTGGTGCCAAAGGCCATGATGAGCTGATTCGCAACACTGGATGTTTATAATAGATCATGAAAGGATACACAGAAGGAATTTTTACTTCCTGATATTGGCTTTTTGGAGATGGGATGCTCTGCAGCTTTGTAGCTTTCTTTCCAACTCCTCATCCACATTTCTGAGCTTGTACGTGAGCATGAAAACATGCATCCATACACACACACGTATACACACACCCAACCATAAAGGCACAGCTGTCACATTGTCTTCCTTTTTGTTACTAGCATCTCTGTCAGCGAGAATGAGGAAACCTAGAATGACATCACTGAGCGCATTGTCAGGTGAACCAGTGTCCCAAGAATCCTATTGGGAAATGGTGGCTGAGGCAAGTGCAGTCCCTAAACCTCATCTTCTTTTACACACATGGGTTTCACAGTAGTCTTCAGAATTCCCACTGGATTGTGAGTGCCTGGCGGTCACAACACACATATTGGTCTCTATAAACCTAAGCGTTTGCGCAGAACATGCACTCAACACCTGGTAGGTGTTCAAATAAGATTCTTGTAATTAAATGTGTATGTTCACAAATCAAAAGTTTTCAGATTTTGTCTAAAAACCCTCAGAGTAGGGGAGTATATATGAGACCAGGTAATGAAAAATTTTAAGATAGGCCATATGTTAGTCAGATCGAAATGTAAACATCATATACTCTCACCTGCTAGATGAGGGGTATGTGAAGGAAGAGATTGTCTCTCTTTTTCCAAGATGTATTCCCAGTTCATACCATACAGTAGTTCACAGTAAATATGTGATGAATGAATAAAAGGAATCAATTACTGGTTGAATGAGTCTAATTCAAATCCGACTACCCTCTCATTCAATCACAAGATTAAGTAAACCATTTAATTACTGTCATCCTCTGGCTAGAAATAACTTTGTTTCTTAGAATCCTGAAGGCATAATTTCATTTTCTAGAATTTTCACTAGCCTAATAATATTTTGAAATATACTTCCTGAGGACAAGAACTGAATATTTTCCATCTCTCTGTTTCACACATTGACTAGACGAAGTGTCTGGATCTAGCAAAATTTCTTTACAAATTGATGCTCACTAAGAATCTTCTTTGTGCCTTCTCAGGTCCCAACAATTCAGTGAGGAAGGTAACAACCTGCCTCTTTTACAGTTGAAGGTTTACATTGCCCAAATGAAGATCTGGAGGAACCCAAGCTCATAAATGGCAGAGTTATAATTTGAGCACTGATCACCTGATTGTCGTTTGGTAGAATATTGCTTTATTAGTCAGAGTTCTCCCGAGAAACAGAATAGGAGATCTATATACCGACCTACCTACATGCCTACCTACGACCTAACTCCCTACCTACTACCTCCCTACCTCCCTACTACCTATGTACCTACCTACTAACTATCTACCTATCTGTCAGTCAAGTGAAATTTATTTTAAGGAATTGGCTCACACAAATATAGGGCCTGGTAAATCCAAAATCCATAGAACGGGTAGCAGGCTGGAAACTGGGAGAACTTTGTTACAGTCTTGAGGCAGAATTCCTTCTCTCCAGGAATCCTGTTTTTGCTCTAAAAGCCTTCAGCTTATTGGAGCAGTTCCATCCAGATTATTGAGGGTAATCTCCTTTACTCAGAGTCAACTATTTGTAAATGTTAATCACATCTACAAAATTTCTTCACAGCAACATCTAGACTAGTATTTGACAAAACAACCGTGCACTATAGCCTAGCCAAGCTGACACAGAAAATTAACTGTCATAATTGTCTTATAAGAACTGCCTCGTAACAAAAAATGCATTTGGTTTGTTTGTTAGTGAAAGTGTTTACACACAATCATTACTGTTGGATAAAAAACAAAAAAAGTGCCGAGGAGACCACCTTGATCCATCTACTAATCTCATCAGCAGGGACCTGAGGGCCACTCAACGGCCCGGGGTCAGGAAGGGCCAAGGAGGGCGGGTGTGTGGAGAAGGGCATCTTGGGAAGTGGGAATTCCCCGGTTCTGTGTTCCAGAGAACGTAGCCTGGCTATGGAAGGAGGGCTTGGAAGATCATCCTTGGGGATAGGAGGAAGACGTTGTAGTGTGGACCTCAGTTGCCTCAGAGGTCACTTTTATCCAGGCACTGGCTTTTTGAGAATTGCCAGGCAGCTCCTCTGAGACCTGTCCTGTGGCAGGCTGTGACTGGCCAAAGCCCCTCTAACTCCAGCCCCAGAGGTCATGCCTGGAGCTCCCAAGGCCTCCTGGGAAGGCAGGGACAGGGAGGCAGGGGAATGCCAGGAATGATCCAGCACATGCCATGGGTGAGTAACAGCCACCTCCTGAACCTCCCAGAGCCAAGCTGGAGGAGCCACTATAAAAGCAATGCCCGGCTCCAGCATCTCATCTGCTCAGACTCCCCAGGGACGTATCTGTGCTCCTGTCTGTGACCGGGGTGAGTGTGAGTGTGGGAGCCCCAAGGGTTCTGAGAGGACCAGGGAAAAGCTGACAGCTGGGAGGCAGAGGGAAGGGGAGAGAGGAGGGTTACTGTGGAAAGAGGGTCCTGTCTTGGATTCTGTGATACACTGAATAGAAGTAAGACTCGGTCTGAACCAAGTCTTTGGAAATCTGTCCTGGTCTCAGACACATATGGGTCCCTCAATTTTGTCAAGAATATTATTCTTATGTTAGTAGAACCGGCACATCAGTGTGTGAACGCATTATGTGGGCTCACGAAGGTTGAGAAATACTTGCTACTCACTGTATACAACTATGAGAAGCTCCTCGCTATGTCTGATTGATGGGACCACATATTTTTATTTAGGGGAAAGATTTAGGTTGTTTCTTTTCCTTACTGATGTGTATATGCTAGATATCCTTAACTATCCCCATAAGATTTACTTTTAAAAAAGATTAAATTATCATCCTTGCTTTATGATATCTAAAGAGTTTCTTTATTAATTTTCAGGTTGAAAAGTGCTGCTAGAATGTCCTGGCAGCAGAACCAGCAGCAGTGCCAGCTCCCTGCCAAATGTACCCCCAAGTGCCCTCCCAAGTGCCCCATTCCCAAGTTTCCCCCCAAGTGTCCCCCAAAGTGTCCTGCAGTCTCTCCCTGCTGCAGTGTCAGCTGCGGAGACTGCTGTGGACCTAGCTCTGGGTGCTGCAGCTCTGGAGGTGGCAGCTGCTGTCTGAGCCACCACCAACACCATGTCTTCCACCGACGCCGCTGGCACCAGAGCCCTGACTGCTGTGAGTGTGATCCCTGTGGGCACTCTGGCTGCTGCTCGGGCTCTAGAGGTTGCTGCTGAGCCAGGCCTTAGGCATCATAGAGAAACACTTAGGAAGCAACCTCGAGGCAGGGACCTACCCGAGGGTGATGCTTCTCCTGTTCTCGCTTCTCCTTTTCATGGCGCTGAGGATCCTATGAAACAGTTCTGTGTGTTCTAATGTCCCGAGTCCATCCTGGATCCTGATCATGTCTTCCTTCTTTACTTTATACAACAATAAATCTCCTATTGCATATTCACAAGATATCCTGGTCTTTGTCAAGTCTTTCATTCTTTGCAAGTTCCTGAAGACTAGAGTTTCAGCAAAACACTTAGGGTGGCTTGGTAAGAGTACAGTGTGAGAAAGGGAAAAGTTAGAAACAGTTTCTAAGGAAGCAATCCTCTAAGAACAAGCTTGTAGTAGAGCTTTGCAATGGGAATTATCTCTGCACATTCTAGCCTCTTGCCCCAGGTAGTGACTGGAAGGGCCTGAGAGCCCCAGGGCTGAGCACCTTTGAGTGCGAGCCTCCTGGCCAGCTTAACGCACCATGATGAAAATGATTTTCATTTTCTCTGTGTGGCATGATTTAAGAAAATTTGAAAATTCTTCAGAATTCTAAGTAGATGGACAGCGGTGTATTTAACAGAACTCTTCTCATTTGATAAAAAAATGCTTTGCATAGAATTAAAACCCTGATCTACTTCTGAAAGATCAGCCACTGAAAACTCCATGGAGCACAGCGCTCCTGTGAAGCTCATGGGATCGCCATGAGTCAGAATGGCCTTGATGTCAACTGGTGAGGAGCAAGCTGACGTGACAACACATTGCCACTTACCTGCTTGTCAGGGAGGGTAAGTCTGCCTACCTCTTGCTTTTATTCATGCTTCAGCCCCCCCACCCCGAACAACTGTGAAATAAATTGTCCAACAGTATAAGGCTTGAGAAGCACCCAAGTAGGAATCTACCCAGTCCCACTGGCTCAGGCCATTGCTCCGTGGATGTAGAGTGGTCTGACAGTCACAGGAACGAGGGTGGGCCAATACCCCACTTTTCTGTCTGCCATCTGGCTCGCTGGCTGAGGCTCAGGCCTGGTGGGTGAGGAGGATACTTAATAGAAACAACACTGTCCTGTACTTGCACAATGAACTTCACAAGCCAGCAATCCGGACTGGGGTTGGCCTGCCTTAAATTCACCTCTTCTCAGTGCAGTCACTCAGAATTTTAGGGCACTGAAGCAGCCTGCTCTGATGGTTGGGACTCGTTGACTGGAGGAGGAGGTTTGAAGGGAGGTAAGGACACCATGAGAAGACATCCAGAATCCCAGTCTAACAGCCAGGCTGAGAGGTTTCTATGTGGGAAATGATCAACTCAGATTGGAGCAAGAAAGACCCTGGTGAGATTGCGCTCTCTCAACAAGGCATCCCATCCCCTTCTCTGGATGAGAGTAATGGCTACCAATTTACACCTCTGTAGACTCCCACTCTAATCCCTTCCCTGTAATGCTGAGGCCTTTTTCCTTGCTTTTTGTAATGGGAATTTTGTAATGCATTTCATGATGTCACTCTTAATTTAATTTGAAATTCTGTAACTAGCAATTTTGGGAGTACCTGGAGGGTGCAAACTCTTAAGCAGTCTACTGTTAGCTGAAACGTTGGTAGTTCAAACCCACCTAGAGGTGTCTCAGAAGACAGGCCTGGAGATTTGCTTTGGAAAGGTCACAGTCATGAAAACCCTGTGGAGCAGTTGTACTCTGCACACATGGGGTCGCCACGAGCCAGAATCCACTCAAGGGCAACCAACAACAACTTGTTAATCGTTATTAACTTAATAAATTAATACTTAACCACCCCAGAAACATATATTTGCATTTTATCCTTTTACTACTTTTCTGAACTGTCACCTATGCCATCTGTCAAGGGCACAAATGTGGGTATATCTATCCCTAGGCATTCTATTCTGTTCCATTTTAATATATGTCTATGCCTGCTCCACTTTCACACTGCAGTAATATGCAAACCCTGGTGGCATGGTGGTTAAGCGGTATGGCTGCTAACCAAAAGGTTGGTAGCCCGAATCCACCAGGTGCTCCTTGGAAAGTCAATGGGCTGGTTCTACTCGCTCCTACGGGGTGGCCATAAACAGGAAATGACTCGATGGTAAACGGGTTTGGTTTTTCTGATTTGGTAATTAATATACTTAAATAGTAAATCTTGATACCTAGTCGATAGACGATCTTTTTCTACATCAAGAATGACTTGAAACTTTTGACCATTTGAACTTCGATACATATTTTCCATTAACTTCTTAAATAGATAATGAAAAAATAAAATAAAATAAAATTCTCAGGGAAATGCAAGCAACCTAGAATAGCCAAATCATTCTTGAAAAAAGAACCAAGCTGGTGGTCTCATACTTCCTAATTTCAAATCCTACTATCAAGCTTCGGTAATTAAGACTGCGGTGTTGCATAAGAATAAACCCGTTGTCGGCGTTTCAGTTCTGAAGCACAGAGATCATATAGGACAGAGTAGAACTGCCCCATAGGGTCTCCAAAGAGCGGGTGGTGGATCTGAACTGCCAACCTTTTGGTTAGCAGCCGAGCTCTTAATCGCTGGGCCACCTGGGCTCATAAAAATAGATATATGGATTAGTGAAATAAAATTGAGAGTCCCCAAATAAACCCTTACGGTTATAATTACTTGATTTTAGACAGAGATGCCAAGACAATCAAACGGAACGAAGAAGAGTCTTTTCAACAAATGGTGCTGAGACAGCTGGATAACCACATACAAAAGAATGAACAGGAACCCGCTTCTCTCATCAGACAGGAAAGTAACTCAGATTGGCCCATAACCTGAATACAAGAGCCAAAAACTATAAACTCTTAGTAGAAAACATAGGTGTAAATCTTTATTTTCTTGGGTTACGAAATTGTTTCTTAGCTTTGGCACCGAAGTCACAAGTGACAAAGGAAAAAATGACAAACTAGTCTTCATCAAAATTTAAAACTTTGTGCTTCAAAGGACACTATCAAGAAAGTGAAAAGACAATCTGTAGAATAGGAGAAAATATTTGGAAACCATGTATCTGGTAAGGGATTGTATTTAGAATACATAAAGAATACTTGCCACTCAATGATAAAAAGACAAATAATCTAATTAAAAAATAGCCAAAGGATCTGAATAGACATTTCTTCAAAGAAAGAATACAAACGGCCAATAGCCACAGAAAGAAACACAACATCATTAGTCACCAGGGAAATGCAAATAAAAACCACAATGCAATATGATTCACATGTACTAGGATGGCTATAATTAAAAAGACATACCATAAGCAGAGCTGACAAGGATGTGGAGAATTTGGAACCCTCATACATTGCCTGTGGGAATGTAAAATGACTTGCAGTCGTTCTGGGAAACAGTTTGACAGTTCCTCAAAAACGTTAAACAGAGTTACCATTCTACTCAGCAGTTCCTCTCTTCGCTATGTCTCCAAGAGAAATAAAAAGCAAACACATACACACAGAAACTTGTACATGAATGTTCATAGAAGTATTGCTCATAATAGCCCAAATGTAGGAAGAATCCAAATGCTCATCAACTAATGAATGGATAAAAAAATGTGTTAGACAAGGTCTGGGGAAACATCTAGCTCGACTGGCATAACACAGTTTGTAAAGACAATGTTCTGCATTTTCCCTTGGTGAGTAGTGTCTGGGGTCTTAAAAGTCTGTGAGCAGCCATCTATGATCCTCCACCGGTCTCATGTCTTCGGGAGCAAGGGAGAATGGAGAGAACAGGATACAAGGAAAAGATTAGTCCAAAGGACTAAGGGACCACAGCTACCAAGGCCTCCACCAGACTGAGTCCAGTACAGTTAGATGGTGCCAGGCTACCACCACTGAGTGCTCTGACCAGGATCACAAAAGAGGGTCCAGGACAGAGCTGGAGAACAATGTAGAACAAAATTCTGACTCACAAAAATAGACCAGATTTACTGGTCTGACAGAGACTGGAGGAACCCCAAGAGTATGGCCCCTGGGCACCCTTTTAGCTCAGTGGTGAAGTCACTCCCGAGGTTCACAGACCGATAATACAAAATGGGACTAATGAGGCACAGCAGTCTACGGACAAGGGCAGGAGGGGACAGGAAAGCTGGTTATAGGGAACCCAAATTTGAAAAGGGACAGCAGTGACATGTCGTGGGGTTGCTAACCACTGTCATAAGGTGTCTTAGTTATCTAGTGCTGCCAGGACAGAAATACCACAAGTGGATGGTTTTAACGAAGAGAAGTTTATTTCCTCACAGTTAAAGTAGGCTAAAAGTCCACATTCAGGGCTTCAGCTCCAGGGGAAATCTTTCTCTCTCTGTCAGACTTCTCATCAGTGTTCCCTTGGACTAGGAGCTTCTCGGCCCAGGGACGCCCGTCTAAAGGACACGCTGTACTCCCGGCACTGTTTTCTTGATGGTATGAAGTCCCCCTGTCTCTCTGCTCACTTCTGTCTTTTATATCTCAAGAGATTGCCTCAGGGCACCATCCAGTCTTGTAGCTCCAGTCCTGCCTTATTAACACAACTGCCGCCCATCCTCCCTTGTTAACCTCATCGAGGCAGGTTTCCAACATACAGGAAAATCACACAGTACCAAGAATCATGCCCTGGCCAAACTGATACACACATTTTTGGGGGGACATAATTCAAACCATGACATAGGCCAATATGTGTACTGTTTAATGAGAAACTATCTGTTCTGTAAACCCTCATCTAAAGTACAAAAAAAAAGAATTATCTACGTGAGATCAAATTGACAACAACAACTCAAAAGTTTTTTTGGGAAGCCTAGGGGGCAGTGAGTTGAAGATAATGGTGATGGAATAATTAGGAAAAGGATAGAGAAGATAGCAGGACAACTGGAAGAATGTAACCGATGTCACTGAATTGTTCATGTAGAAATTTTTGACATGGCGTATCTTTGGCTATGTATATTTTCAGGAAAAAAAAAAGTCCTCAGAGGCCAAGAGGAGAGTGTTTACATGTCGTGGGGTTGTTAACCATTGTCATAAAACTATATGTGTACTGACTGTTTAAGGAGAAACTATTTATTCTGTAAATCTTCATCAAAAGTACAATAAATTTTTTTTTTAAAAATGTGGTATATTTATACAATTCATCATTAATCAGTAATAAAAAGGAAAGCAGTGATCCATGCCACGACATGGATGAACCTTGAAAACACTGTGTTATGTGAAAGATGCCAATTACAAAAGGCCGTATATTGTAGGATTCCATTTATATGACATGTGTAGAATGGGCAAATGTATAGAGACAGGAAATAAATCAGTGTTTGCCTAGACCTGGGGGATAAGGTGGGGAGAGAGGCGAGAAGGTGGTGTGACTGCTAATAGGTTCAGGGCTTCTTTTTTTTTAATAATTTATTGCACTTCAGGTGAAGGCTTACAGAACAAATAGTTTCTCATGAAACAGTAGTACACATGTTGTTTTATGACACTGATTAACAACCCCAAAACATTTTAATCCTCTAAAGTCTCAACCTTTTTTTTTTTTTTTTGGTGAAAATACACATAGCCAAAGATACACCGTTTCAAAAATTTCTACATACACAGTTCACTGACATTGACTACGCTCTTCCAATTGTGCTGTTATTCTCACTTAAGATGAAGGCTTATAGAACAAAATGGTTTCTCATTTAGCAGTTACTACAAATGTTGCCCTATGACAATGGTTAACGATCTCACAACACATTAACAATATCCTTACTCAACCTGGTGTTCCCTATCATCAGCTTCCTTCTCCCCTTCTGCCTCCTGGCCCTTGTCACTGGACTCCCATATCGCGTTAGTCTCAATTGGTTTTACTGGACTGTCCACTTCCAGGCTGAACAGTGAACCTCAGAGGTAACTTCACCACTGAGCTAAAAGGGCGTCTGGGGGCCATACTTGCGAGGTTTCTCCAGTCTCCTTTAGGCCAGTAAATCTAGTCTTTTTTTTTTTTTTTTTTTTTGTGAGTTAGAATTATGCTGTACATCCCTCTCCAGCTCTTTCCAGAACCCTCTGCTATGATCCTGGTCACAGCAGTCAGCAGTGGTAGCCGGGAACCATCTAGCTGTACTGGACTCAGTCCAGTGGAGGCCTTGGTAGCTGTGGACAATTAGTCCTTTGGACTAATCTTTTCCTTGTATCCTGTTCTCTTCATTCTCCCTTGCTCCCGAAGGGATGAGACCAGTGTAGTATCTTAGATGGCCGCTCACAGGCTTTTAAGACCCCAGACACTACTCACCAAGGTAGAGTGTAGAGCATTGTCTTTATAAGTAGTGTCATACCAATTGAGCTAGATGTTCCCAGAGACCACGGTCCCCAGAGCCCTCCGGCCAGCAACTCAGACCCTCTGGGAGTTTGGAAGGGCTTCTTTTTTTAAAACGAGACACACACTCACACACACACACAAAGACAAAAAATAAAAGACTAATCAGTGTAATTCTAATGACCATGTTATCCTTTGAAAGATTGAAAAATGGGCAACAGACTGAGGGAAAAATCTCCAGTACACATAAATAGACAAGGGAATAAATTCACAATATAGAATTGACTCATATAAATTCATATAAAAAAAGAAAAATAATTCCAAGAAAAATGTACAAGTGTATGGATAGGCCTTTTACTTTAGAGAAAAATCGGTATAGCTAATAAATACAAAATGAGATGCTAAACCTCATAGGTATTTAGAGAACTGCAGTTAATAAACAATTGGATATCATGTTTGTCTTTCAACTTGGCCAAAAACAAATTAAGTTTTATCATATGAAATATTGACGAACTTTGGGAAAGAGATATTTGTATAGATTACGGTGGGAGTGTTAATAGTGATTGTTAAGAAGGTAAATTTTCCGTATCTATAACAATGAAAATTGCCCATACTCTTTGTCCCAACAATATAATTTTTTAAATTTTTCAGTACTAGTTAACTGCTTGTATATGCACACGAAAACATCCATAACGGCAGGTTTACAGCAGAATTTATAGTTAAGGAATTTTCAGTAATAGTCTAAATGTCCAGCATTAAGAGAAGAGATACATAAACACTAACATCTTACTCAAGAAATATAAGGGAAGAGAAGGAGAAAGAAAAGGGAGGGGGTGAAACTGCCAAGAATATGACTTTCCATTAACATCCTCTTTACCACCGACATATGTTCAGCTGATGGCAACAGGTATGGAAGCAAGAAGAGACAGAGACTGACCAAGTGGTTTGGTCACCACAGTCACCATCATCATCATTACCAGCCTTATCATCATCATCATCAGCATCAGTAACAGCAGCATCAACAACTTATTATAAGTTCATCTCTAATTTGCATATCAGCTGCTTTCTAAAAATGATCTTTCTGTACTCTCAAGTAAAAATACTTTCATTCTTTTGTTTATTCACCACATTTTTTCTGGAGACTTCATATGGAGCCCCTGGGTGGTGCAAATGTTTAACACGCTAAGCTGCTAAGCAAAAGGTTGGAGGTTTGAGTCCACCTAGAGGCACCTTGGAAGAAAGTTCTGGTAGTCTACTTGCAATTAATTATCCATTGAGATCCGTATGGATCACTGTTCTACGCTGACGTACATGGGTTGCCATGAGTTGACTCAAGGGCAACTGGTGATTCATATAAGATGGGCATTTTGTATTGAATATCCAACGTTTAGATTAGTGAAAGAGAGAGAAAATTAAACAGTTACAATAAAGACTGTGCACAGAAGCACTTAACAGGGAACCTAAGTTAGTCTGAGGTCAGGTCCTCTTCCTTAAGTGAGAGCAATCTACCCCTTCTTCGCCAGCGCTGTCCTGGACTTCTTGGGCTTCTTTCGTGATGAGAAGATCATTTATTTATGGCCCCTTCCACATTCGCATAAGCTCTACCATGTCTGTGTTTGTATTTTAGCTTGTTTTTGTGTGTATGTCTCTGTTAGAAATTCAGTTTGGCTGCTAGAAAGAGAATTCTGAAGTAACAGTACTTAAATAGCGGATTATTTTATTTTATAAACCATAAAACTGGAAGGGATGCAGTCCAGAGCTGTTTGGGACCTCCGTGATGTCATCAAAGACCTGGACTTTTTTCCTTTTCTCTTCTTCCTTTCTATGTGCTGACTTCCTTCCATAAAATTGTCAGAGCACTGGGTGCTGGGGCTCCAATTATGTCTGGGGCCCAGGTGGGAAGAAGAGAAAGCGGTGGCTATAGGGTGTCTACCAGCTCAGTGGACCCGTTCATTAAGCTTTCCTAAAGCTCCACCTTTAGACATTTGCTTTACTTCATTGGCCACTGTCAGGGATTGAGATGTGTCCTCCAAAAAATATCTGTCAGTTTGGCTAGTTCCTGATTCCAAGTATTGTCCGTTTGTCTACCATTTTATCATCTGATGTGATTTCCTTAAGTGCTGTGAATGCTATCACTGTGATGTAGTAAGATGGATTAGCGGCACTTATACTGATGAGGTCTACCAGATTAGCTAGTCTCTTAAGCCAATCTCTTTTGAGATATAAAAGAGAGAATTGAGAAGAGACACATGGGGACCTTCATACCACCAAGAAAGCTGTTCTGGGAGCATAGCGTATCCTTCGGATCTGGTCTTCCTGCCCACGGAGAAGCTCCAACTCCAGGGGAAGACTGACGAGCAGGTTGACAGAGAGAGGAAGCCTTCCCCTGGAGCTTAGCCTGAATTTGGACTTTTAGCCTACTTCACTGTGAGGAAATAAACTTCTCCTTGTTAAAGCCATCCACTTGGGCTATTTCTGTTATAGCAGCAGTAGATCACTCAGACAGCCATCTTTATTGCCAAGGGAGGATGAGATGTGTCAGCCTCCACACCCAGCCCCACTGGGCTCTTTGCTGTCATTGATAACCTAGAGGTTCTGATGTTAAGGAAGAAGGGCATACTGATACTGGTGGACAACTAGCAGTTTCTGTGACAGTATGATTTTCTAGGGACAAATGGCTAGAGATGTGGTTCTCTAGAAATAGCATGTGCTGCGTGTGCTGCATTATACCTGGAAAACTCACTCGAGTGAACTTCATCAGAAAAAGGGAGGAAATTCATACCTCAAAGGCTACCTTCATGAATCCACACATCAGGAGGTACCAATATCCTTGAGTTAGGGTGTTTCCAAAGATGTGCCTCAGAAAGGGATGTGCACTGTATTTGGGCTGTGCTGTGGAGCACTAGGAAACGCTGGTGGCATAGTGGTTAAGAGCTATAGCTGCTAACCAAAAGTTCAGAAGTTCGAATCCAGCAAGTGCTCCTTGGAAACTATTTGGGGCAGTTCTACTCTGTCCAATAGGGTTGCTATGATTTGGAATCGACTAGATGGCAGCAGCTTTTCTGGTGGAGCACTCCCTCGGGCAGGGGAAGCCATTGAATTGACTTTGTCTATAATTGAGGAAATGATAACAATGGGGAACTCTGAGTTATCATTCCCTCCTCTCCCTTTCTCCACCAGACACTGTCCCCAGGTACAGGGGCCAGGGTCCTTGGGCAGCCTCTCAGGGGGAAGTAGTGCCTTGGAGAGCCACGTGAAGAGCTGAGCTGAGTGAGAGGATGGCAGGATCTGAAAAGTAGAAGACTGGAAGCTGCTGGGGTCCAAAGAGAGCATGAGCTGGGTCCCTGGGTGGAGAAGCATACCCCCAGGGAAAAGGTAAGGCGTTGGAAAAGAGAGAGGCAAGAACACCTGTGATTTCTTAGCAATATAGTGACCTGAGCAAAAGGATCCTGATCTAAGACCTAGAAATCTCCTAAGCGCTCTATGGGGTGACTTTTTGAAGTTCAGCCTATAGTGTTGGTTTCCAAGAGGAATTCTGACCATTTCTATGGCTTCCTCAGTTCAGACCAGCAAGAAGGCAGGGAAGTGTCAACAATGACTGGCATGTTCTCCTGCTGTGCAGGAGCCACCTCTTGCTCCTGTCAGAGCCCCAGGCTAGTCTCCACATTCACCTGACTCCTTAAAGATTTTCAGTCATGTGGGAAGCCAGGTGAATGTGTCATGGAAGCCCACGGGAGGCTCTGAGCAGGAGGAGGTGGCACTGGTGAGGCACCACTGCAGAAAGGGAAGGTGAAGGAGCCTGAGGCACCTCAAAGCAGAAGCTGATACGAGAAAGAAAGAATGCTGTGAAGTAGGCTCGTTCAAATGTTTCTGGACTGAATTTCAGCTCCTCCAGAAAGAAACTCAGTAGCTGATGATGCTCTGTGAAACATTTCCAAACACTGCAAAGTGCCTGCTGTGTGCTTTGCCATCTTTTCTGAGTGAGGAAAAATCGGTACTTAGTACCTATAAACTCTGTCCAGGCCTGGTTCCTGCTAAGAACAAAATCTACTCCCAACCCGGAAAACATCTCCACAATTACAGAAGAGAAAGGAAGATTTTAGTATAGTAAGCATTAAGCCAGAATGTGATGCAACATACGCCATCCAATAAAGAAATTGCAAAGACAGAAAGAAATCTTACGCTTTATTTATAAAAAACAACCCAAAAACCAAAAACCGATGCTGTTGAGTTAATTCTGCCTCATAGAGACCCTAAAGGACAGAGTAGAACTGCCCCATAGAGTTTCCAAGAAGCACTTGGTGGATTCGGACTGCCAAGCTTTTGGTTAGCAGCCAAGTTCTTAACCATGGCACTGATTGAATTTATGTCCTCAAGATAAAATTGCTCATTTTCTAGTTTCCTTGTGGTTGGAGGTAGACTTGCAGTTAGGAGTCTGCACCTCTTGATGTCATGCTAATCTCTCTCCAGTTTTCTGGAAGGGGAAGATTACCTGAAGTAACACTTTAAAGATTTGACTTTCAAATCCTTGAGCTAACACCTTGAATTCAGATACTTTTCAAAATGACAAAGAAAGATTTTACAATTACAAGCTATTGAAAGTGAATTCTGAAAGAACCTGAGAGGAAGGGGACTCTTCCCTTATTTTCAACAGGGAAAACTTGTTACAATCAACCCGGTGACAACTAACAATAACAACAACGAATTTTCAGTCTAAGGTCCCTGTGTGGTACAGTTAAGTTCTTGGCTACTAACCAAAAGGTTGGTGGTTTGGACCCACCCAGAGGTGCCTAAGGAGAAAGACATGGCGATCTGCTTTCCGAAAGCTGAAAGCCCATGAGAACCCTTTGGAGTGCAACTCAGTCAGGACTGGTTTGGTGCTTTGGTTTTGTTTTCATTTGAATTTGTCCTTATACTCCTGAGGAAAGGCTGCCCAGGCCACTGGTGGTTTTCCCTCCATATCTGTGAGCTAAGTTCCTGTAAAGTCCGGAGAACCTGCAGCATACACCTCTCCTCTGCTTAAATTCCCAGTGCTCACATGTCAAGGCTTAAAAGCCTGCAGGTGAGCCATAACCAAAGTGAAAATTGAAGAGGTCATAAAAAAAGCTCCCAACCAAAAAAAGCCCTGGCCCAGATGGCTTCACTGGAGAGTTCTACCAAAGATTAAGAGAAGAGTTGACACCAATTCTACTCAAACTATTCCAGAACATAGAGAAGGAAACAATACTCCCTAATGTATTCTATAAAGCCAGCATAACACTGATACCAAAGCCAGGCAAAGACGTCACAAAAAAAGAAAATTCCAGACCAATATCCCTCAGGAGTATAGATGCAAAATTTCTCCATAAAATTCAACAGTATGTCAAAAAAATAATACTTCATGATCAATCTGGATTCATACCAATGATGCAAGGGTAATTCAACATTAGAAAATCAGTCCAAGTAATTCACCACATAAATAAAACAAAGGAAATGAATCACATGATTATCTCAATTGATGCAAAAAAGACATTTGATAAAATCCAACACCCTTTCCTGATAATAACTCTCAGCAAAATAGGCATAGAAAGGAAATGTCCTCAACATAATTACCGGCATATATGCAAAACGAAG
Source organism: Dugong dugon (assembly GCA_030035585.1). Lineage (NCBI taxonomy): Eukaryota > Metazoa > Chordata > Mammalia > Sirenia > Dugongidae > Dugong > Dugong dugon. Next base: position 194,249,913 of record CM057462.1, on the reverse strand, counting down.
AGACAAAATTATTCTCAGCGGAGCAGGATTGAGAGTATTCTCCTTGAGAGCAGGAACCAGACAAGGATGCCCATTATCACCACTCTTACTCAATACTGTACTGGAAGTCATAGCCAGAGCACTAAGGCAAGAAAAGGAATTAAAGTGTAGTCAAATTGGAAAGGAAGAAGTACAAGTATCCCTATTCAGAGATGATAGCATTCTCTACACAGAAAATCCCAGAGACTCCACAACGAAGTTACTGGAATTAATAGAAGGATTTAGCAAAGTGGCAGGGCAGGAGATCAACACACAAAAATCAGTAGGGTTCCTCTGCACTAACAAGGAGAACTCCAAAAAAGGAAAACAAGAAAACAATACCATTTATAATAGCCTCCAAAAGAATAAAGTACCTAGAAGTAAACCTAATCAGGGATGTAAAAGACATCCAAGGAAAACTATACAACACTACTGTAAGAAACCAAGAGAGACCTGCAGAAATGGAAAAACCTTCCACGCTCATGGATTGAAAGAGTTAACCTTGTGAAAATGTCAATATTACCCAAATGATCTACAGGTGTAATACAATCCCGATCCAAATCCCAATAACGTTCTTTAATGAGATGGAAAAACTTATCACCAACTTGAGATGGAAAGAAAGGAGGCCCAGAATAGCTAAAACAATAGTGAAGAAGAACAAAGTAGGAGGCCTCACACTTCCTGATCTCAAAACTTACTATACACTCACAGTAACCAAAACAGCCTGGTGCTGGTGCAATGACAAGACACATAGACGAATGGAATAGAATGGAGAACCCGAAGTAAACTAAATCCATTCATCTACGGGCAGCTGATGTTCGACAAGGGTCAAAATCCAGTCAATGGAGAAGAAACAGTCTCTTTAACAAGTGGTGCGGGCAAAACAGAATATCCATTGGAAAAAAAAGAAACAGGGTCCACACCTCACACTCTAAACAAAACCTATGTGAAAATGGACTGAAGACCTAAATGTTAAGGCTAAATTATAAAGTTCCTGGAAGGGACACAACTAGAGGACTTAATTTTCAGCATAAGCACTCTATCAAACTCAACAAAAAAATGCATAAACAACAGATGATAAATTAGATAACTGGGAACTCTTAAAAATTAAATACTATGCTTATCAAAAGACTACTAAAAGAGTAAACAGAGAACCTATGGATTGGGAAAAGGTGTTTGGCAACAACATATCTGACAAGGGTCTAATCTCTAAAACATATAGAAAACTTCAACAACTCAACAACAAAAAGAAACACTTCAATCTAAAAATGGGCCATGGACATGAGCAGACACTTCAGCAAAGAGGACATTCATGTGGGCAACAAACACATGAGAAGTCTGCACAATCTGACCAAGGGAAATGAAGATGCTAAGGATGCAAGAAAAAGGGACAATTTCTGTAAATGCTATAATATATACAATTTTGCAACAACAGTTACAAAAAACAAAACCTATGTGTGTGGTTACATAGGTAGATATGTATGCATATATGTGTATAGGAAGGCATATGTGAGTACATGTATAGGTGTATCTGTAGGCTTCTGTATATAGATGTTTGTGGGTGATGCATATATACAGGCAGTCCCTGGATTACAAACGAGTTCCTTTCCTAAGCCTGTCTTTAAATCAAATTTGTACGTAAGTAGGAGCAGTTAGCTATGTGGGAGCACTTAGGTATGGTTCGTATCTAATTTCAGTTAGTGAAATGTTTGTCATACTATAGCTTTCTGGCATTATTTGAAAGTAGAGCATTCCTATGAAACCTTTCATAAGCCAAAATGGCAGACCCTCAAAATAATCTACCAAATCATGCCGAATAACACATTAAACCTAAAAGAACACTAACATACAGTAAATGCAGGAATGATATAATAAATAAATTGAGATAAAGCACTGATGCTCACAGACACATTTCAAAGATATGGCAGCTTGATACTGAGATGCTGAGTGTAGTTGCCAGGGAAGGAGCTTGCCCAGGACAGAGACATGTCCTAGTTGGGACAAAGACCCTGAGGGCCGCCTCCTTCCCAGATTAGGGCTTCCACTCCCCTGGAACCACCCTCCCCAGTTTGAGTGTCTAAGAGTGTCCAGCATCTCTGCCTTCCCAAAGGGCCGGGGAGCCGCCCCCAGCCCTTTCTGGCTGCCCAGGGTTGTCCGGGGCTAGGGGGAGACGGGGCGACGTGAGGACAAATCTGTGATGTGCAAGGGAAGAAGCCTGGAAGAAGGCACCAAATCACCTGCTCCCTCTGTACTGCACAGGTGCCTGAGAGGCTGAGAGATGGCAGATGGCACATCCTGCGGGAGGGACGCAATTGGCTTCTGCTCCAAGGTGTCCCCACCACAGAGTCTCTCTCCCAGGTGAAGGGGGCTAAGGCCAGCCCCGAGCCTACCTGCCCATGATATCTGGGAGGCTGGAGAATGTGGATCATGCCCTGCCTGGAGCCTGGAGTGGTGGGGTAGTGGACAAAAGAAGCACTGTGGGGAGGTGTGTGCTGGCAGAAAGGATAGGGTCACTGGGTGGGGAGAGTTGGTTGGAGACACAAGACTCTGCCCTTTTCCCACCCTCAGGAAGCTGCAGAAGGCCCTGACACCCTAGATGCGGGAAGACACTCTCACTATTCCAGGCAAGTGCTGTCTGTTTGACGGTTTGCTGCAAAACAAACGCTGGAGACTGTTTCCTCTGCGGATTTCTCTCCCTTAGTGAAAACAGGTACCAATGTAGGTCTTCCTAAAAGCCAAGTAGTAGTAAAGGGAACACCTTGTATCGCTTAACGTATGCCTTTCTATGCATAAAATATATTAAAGAAACACTTCCAGATACGTTAAAACACATTTAAAATAATCATACAATACTAATAATCATGTTTTGATGAGCGTCACAGAGTAGCGCCTGTTTATTCTTACGAACCATTGCATGTACCTCAGATTTTTAATATAATAGGCTTTACTGGGGTTGGTTCATAACTATGGTTGTATGTAAGTTGGATGTTTCTAACTCGGGGACTGTCTGTATTCATATATATAACAAAGCACACAGGGGCACAGTGATGAAGACTTTCTGGACATATCCAAACACCTCTCGGGATTGGTTGACTGTGTCAAAAGGCTTAGGACCATAGTCTTGTGGGACAACTCATTCAATTGACATAACATAGTTCGTAAAGATAATGTTCTGCATCCTAGTTTGGTGAAGGGTACCTGGGGTCTTAAAAGCTTGCGAGCGGTCACCTACAATACAACTATTGGTCTCTACTTGTCTGGAGGAAACAAGAAGGAATGGAACCAAAGACTCCATGAAGATACCAGTTCACATGAACCACAGCCTCCTTTAGCCTGAGAGCAGAAGAACTAGATGGTGCCTGGCTACCAATATCGGCTGTTGTGACCAGGGACACATTAGAAAGTCCCAAATAGAATGGGACTAAAATGTAGAACAAAAGTCAAATTCGTATAAAAGGCCAGACTTACTGAACCAATAGAGACTAGATGAGCCCCTCAAAACTATCACTCTAAGATACCCTTTGAACTTGGAACTAAAGCTACTCCTGGATGTCATCTTTCAGCGAAATAATAGATGGGCTTATAAAATAAACCATATCAGCTGGGAATAATGTGTTTCCTTAAACAATGAACTATATTACCAGCATTTCCTCATTAAGCAAAGATGAGAAGGCCAGCTAGGGCAGGAAAGCTAGATTAATGGAAACAGAAGAAAGAGAATGGAGAGAATGAGAATGCTGACACATTGTGAAAAGTGTAACCAATGTCATAGAACAATTTTTATCAAAATTTTTACATTGGAACCTAATTTGATGTTTAAACTTTCACCTAAAAGACAAAAAGTATTAAAAAAAAAAACAAAAAAACTAAACCCTATTGCTGAATGACAGAATAGAATAAGATTTGTTTTCTATCCATTTCCAAAAATAGAAGAAATTCTTTCCAAATATTCTTGTAGAATTTATTGATTATTTCCATGCGGACCAATTTGGATGGGGAGACTGTACTATACAGGCTGTGTGATGGTTAAGATTGTATGTTAACTTGGCTGGGCCATGATTCTCAGTGTTCACATGTGATCACTCCCATGATGGGATCTGCTGTGAGTAACCAATCAGATGAAAGCGAGTTTCCTTGGGCGTGTGGCCTACATGAGTTCATAAGGGTTCACTAATCCTAACCTATTTATCCAGAACACCATCTAATCCTAATGATTAAAATGATACTAATACAGGATACAAAAGGCCATAGGTTGTGAGCTCTTTGGAATATGTGTGTGTGTGTGTATGCGTGTGTGTAGTGATGGTATCTGTGGTGATCAAAATAATTTCCCCAGAGAGCAATCAGTTCCTATCCCTGAAACCTATAAATATTACCTTAAAAGGAAAAAGGACCTTGGCAGATATAATAAAGTGCCAGATATTGAGAAGACAAAAGTGTCTTAAGTTATTCACCTGGACTCTACTAGGCAGAATGAGATTCTTATGACACAGAGAAGAAAAAGCAATGTGAAGATGGAGAAGAGAAAAAAATTGAAGATGATGGCCTTGTAGATATATCCACAAGCCAAAGGATGATATGTCCACAAGCTAAGGAACCTGGCAGCTACCAGAAGCAGAAGAGACAAGGGACTACTTCCCTCCTCGAGCTTCCAGAGGGAGTGTGGCTGGTGTCAAAAGTATCATCTCATACAGTCAGAGAGTTTGGAGAGGGCTTTGTCCCAAAAGCACAGCTCCACTCAGCCTGTGCTTCAGGGGAAAACGGAGGAAGTGTTTCACTGGAGTGAGGGACTGAAAAGCTAAGTAGGGGTCATTAGAAATAGGATCCAAGAGAAAGAAGAGGGATCGATAGGGAGCAGGACACATGGGGAACATGAAATAATAGTTTCATCCTCACCGCGGGTAAAGTAACTTTCCTTGACAGAACCTTCAGAGAATGCTTGAGGGCACAGAAAGGTCTACCTGTTAAACCCTGAGTCCAAACACAGCTGTAATGCCAGGAGTAATTATTACGGGAGGAGAAACATGAGGCTGGGTTGCCCTTGGTCTTTGCACTTTGGTTCCTTACAAGTGTGGTCAGTAGCAGCCACGGCCAGACCACTGTCACAGCAGTTGGAGCTCTGGGAGCCTATGGCGACTCAGGCAGTAGCTGTCCCCAGTGTTTATTAGGTATGCTAACACCAAGCTGTGAAGTGAGTCTCCGCTCTATTGGGAACAGGACAAGTGAATGAACTGGTAGCCCCCTGTCTCTTTCTTCCTTCCCAACCTGGAAAGTCATGGAAGTTTCCAGGCTGTCCCTCTGGTAACCATGAACCAGATGTGCCTTCAGCAATAATCCAGTGTGGTCCTGGGCTCTGGAGACCCACTTGTCTCTTACCATCTCTCCTTAGGAAACTGGGGGTTTCAATTACCCAGAACTTGAAAAGAAGGCAAAAAGAGATTTTCCATCACTCTTTCAAGTTTATACTACACACTACAAACTAACATGGCTGCCTAAGTGTCACATGACTCTCTAGGGGATTTTCTATTTGTTTTACTTTTGTTTAGGGACCAAACACTAAAGATAAATTGAACTTCAAGAGGATTTATAAGTTCCAAATTATTTGTGTCTAGTAGAAATTTTAACCCAATGATTTTTTACTCTTTAAGACATTAGCTAATATTTTAACTAAATTTGCAATCTTATTTCAACAGTCTTTCTTTCTCTGACTATATATACTTATAACACTACTATTCTCCTTTGGTTTCTTGGTGGCACAGTTGTTAAGAACCATGACACGCTACAGATGTTAATCAAAAGGTCTGCAAGTCGAATCCACCAGCTGCTCCTTCAAAACCTATGGAGCAGTTCTACTCTGTCCTATAGGGTTACTCCGCATTGGAATCGACTCGATGGCAACGCGTTTTAGTTTATTCTCCTTTGAACCAACGTTACTATCCTCCAACCATCTGATTCAGAGTCATGTGTATATGCATACTTATCTTCACATATGAAAAACAGAAGAAAAACCAAGTTGCGTCAAGTCTGACTCATGGTAATCCCATCCGTTACAGAGTAAAACTGAGCTCCGTGGGGTTTTCTTGGTTGTAATCTTTACAGAAACAGATTGCCAGGGTTTTCTTGTGTGGTGCTCCTGGGCGGGTTCCATCTGCCAACCTTTCAGTTTGTAGGCAAGTACAAATGGTTGTGCCACCCAGGGGCGTTATGTTCGCATACAATTTCATGTAAATGCAACACGCACACACACACACACACACACACACACACACACACACACACACCAGGGACACACACAGCTTTGCTTCTTCACTTACACCATGGTTACAAACATATCTGTCCAAGACAATGAGGAAACTGAGGATGAGATCACAAGAAGATTGGTCAATGAACCAATGTGTTCCAGTCTCATTGGGAAAGAGATTCAGAACTATATAATTATACAAATTCTAAGCATTTATACTTATTATGTGACATGCACTCTTTTAAGGGCTTAATGTGTGATTCCTAAATTTACACAACAATCTAACTAAATAATGACAATGATTAGCCACATTTATCAATGCAAAATTGGAGACAGACAATTTAAGAACTTGCTTAATGTTTCATAGGAAATATCTGGTTCTCAGAATCAAACCAAAGTATTTCAGCTCCGGAACCATGCTCCTAACCAGTACCCTGTAGTTGAACTGGGAAGGCTCATGCCATTTATAATACAAGAGATCCAGACAGTTTAGGGTAAGTTCTTCTCCTCAAGTTGGACTCAGATCAACTGTTGCCTTCTCCTCTAGTTCCAAGAAGTATTGATTCTGGGCTAGTTCCGACACCGCAGAGAATTCCTTTCTGTTTCTCATGCCTTTCTCTTCTTCTTTGTTCCTCTGTCCTTTCTTAAACCCATTCTCCCGGTGGTGCTCTCTATTTGCCTGCCCTGCTCCTGCTCAGAGCCCCTTCCATGGCTCCCATGGATAAACTCACGATAATGAAAGATGAAGAAAAGGCTAGGTCCCTGACAAGGCAAAGAAGAATCTCTTATATACGGGGTCCAGGACCAGGATCCAGGATGTCTACTGGCTGTAAGAAGAGAGGATGTGACTTACACACTAGGTACACGTATCCTCATTCCTGATATTGTGGTCTTCTCTCTTCCCTCCCTGGAAAGTCATGGAAGATTCCAGGCTGTCTAACTCATCTCCAGAAGCTAGATATGACTTCAGTAAGTATCAACCCTGTGGTAAATGGCTCTAGGTATCTGGGTCACTTTATTTCCATCCTTTCTTAGGAAACTGTAGGTCACACCCTTCCCTCCAGGCCTTCTCTATGAGTTGGGGTCTCTGGATTTGGATTATCTGTTTTCCCTGAGTAGAAGTAGTTGGAATGAATTGAGTGATGTATTTTATAGGAAAAAACTATAAAGTAATTAACCCATTGCTTGTGGAAGATAGAGAGAGATGAATGGATGACATCGGTTAGGTCTCATAACTGGTAAAGAAGAGAGGTGTTCCCAGAAAGAGAGACCAGGTTTGGAGGTTAAGTAGGCTTGGTGGTAGAATAAGTTTAATGTTACAGCAAGGCCTTTGTATCTTTAGGAAAAATTTGGCAGGTTCAACTTACAGCCTAGCGACTCTCTAGGCAAAGGAGAGGTGATTCTAGGGAAGTATCTGAAATGCCTCCCAAGTCATTCTTCTAAGAAATTTTAATTCATCTATCCATTCATCTAATCAGCATTCCATGGATAATTGCTAGAGTCACCAGATAAGGAACACCTGAGTTCTCAATTTCTGGTGATGTGATGTGATGTGATGTGTTGAGAAATGTGATGGTAATATGGTGACTGTAGGTTTAGACCCAAGAAGACCTAGAGTTCTTAAATGCTGGTGCCAAAGGTCATGATGAGCTGTTTTCCAACTCTGGCTGTTTATATTAGACCACAGAAGGATACACAGAAGGACTTTTTACCTCCTGATATTGGCATTTTGGGGATGGGATGCCCTTCAGCTTTTGAGCCTTCTATCCAACCCCTCATCCACATTTCTGAGCTTGTACATGAGCATGAAAACATGCATCGGTACACACACATGTATACAGACACCCAACCATAAAGGCACAGCTTTCGCCTTCTCTTCCTTCATTGTTACTTTCATCTCTGTCAGCAAGAATGAGGAAACCTAGAATGACATCACAGAGGACATTGTCACATGAATCAGTGTCTCAGGAATCCTATTGGGAAATGGTGGCTCTGGCGAGTCCATTCCCTAAACCTCATCTTCTTTTATGTGCATGGGTTTCACAGTAGTCCTCAGTATTCCCACTGGACTGTGAATGCCTGGAGGTCACAGCACACGTTGCCTCAGTAAACCTAAGTGTTTGGCAGAACATGTACTCAACACCTGGTAGGTGTTCAAACAATGTTCTTCTAATCAAATGTGTATGTTCAGATATCAAAATTTTTCGCAATTTATCTGAAAACCCTCAGAGTAGGGGACAATATATGAGAGTAGGTAATGAAAAATTTTCAGATAGGCCATATGTTAGTCAGACCGAAATGTAAATATCATATACTCTCACCTGCTAGACTACGGGTATGTGAAGGAAGAGATTGTCTCTCTTTTTCCCAGATGTATTCCCAATTCATACCATACAGTAGTTCACAGTAAATATTTGATGAATGAATAAAATGAATCAATTACTGGTTGAATGAGTCTGATTCAAATCCGACTAACCTCTCATTCAGTAACAAGATTAAGTAAACTATTTAATTACCATCATCCTCTGGCTAGAAATAATCTTGTTTCTTAGAATTGCAAAGGCATAAAGTCATTTTCTAGAATTTTCACTAGCCTAATAATATTTTGAAATAAACTTCCTGAGGACAAGAACTGAATAGTTTCCATCTCTCTGTCTCACACACTGACCAGACAAAGTTTCTGGATCTAGCAAACGTTCTTTACAATTTGATGCTCACTAAGAATCTTCTTTGTGCGTTCTCAGGTCCCAAGAATTCAGTGAGAAGGTACTAGCCTGCCTCTTTTACAGTTGAGGGTTTATATCGTCTAAATGAAGGACTGGAGGCACCCCAGCTCATAAATGGCAGAGTTTTAATTTGAACACTGATCTCCTGATTGCCATTTGGTAGAATATTCCTTTATTAGTCAGAGTTCTGCAGAGAAACAGAATAGGAGTTCTACCTACATAGCTACCAAACTACCTACTACCTACCTACCTATCTACTACCTACCTACCTCCCGACTTCTTATCTACCTGCCTACTACCTATCTACCGATTGTCTATCAAGAGAAATTTATTTTAAGGAATTGGCTCACACAAATGTAGGGCCTGCTAAGCCCAAAATCCATAGAACGGGTAGCAGGCTGGGAACTCTGGGAGAACTATATTACAGTCTTGAGGCAGAATTCCTTCTCTCTAGGAAACCTCAGTTTTTGCTCTTAAGGCCTTCAGCTGATTGGATGAGGTCCATGCATATTATCGAGCGTAATCTCTTTTACTTAGCGTCAACTGATTGTAAATGAGAATCACATCCAGAAAATTTCTTCACAGCAACATCTAGCCTAGTTTTTGACAAAACAACTGGGCACTATAGCCCAGCCAAGTTGACACAGTAAATTAACTGTCATAATGTCTTATAAGAACTCCCTTGTAACAAAATATACATTTGGTTTCTTTGTAATTGAAGGAGTTTAGTCACAATCATTATTGTTGTTTAAAAAAAAAAAAAAAGCCGAGGAGACCACCTTGATCCATCTACTATTCCCATCATCAGGGAACTAAGGGCCACTCAAGGGCCCGGAGTCTGGAACGGCCAAGGAGGGCGGGTGTGTAGAGAAGGGCATCCTGGGAAGTGGGCATTCCCTGGTTCTGTGTTCCGGAGAAGCCAGCCTGGCTATGGAAGCAGGGCTCGGAAGATCATCCATGGGGATAGGCGGAAGACATTGCAGTGTGGACTTCAGTTTCCTTAGAGGTCACCCCCTAAGCCTTTATCCAGGCACTGGCTTTTTGGGAATTGACAGGCAGCTCCTCTGAGTCCTGTCCTGTGGCTGGTTGTGACTGGCCAAAGCGCCTCTAACTCCAGCCCCAGAGGTCATCCTAGGAACTCCCAAGGTCTCCTGGGAAGGCAGGGACAGGGAGGCAAGGGAATGCCAGGAATGACCCAGCACTTGCCCTGGGTGAGTAACAGCCACCTTCTGTCCCTCCCAGAGCCAAGCTGGAGGAACTGCTATAAAAGCCATGCCTGGCTCCAGTACCTCAACTGCTTGAACTCCCCAGGAACGTGTCTGTGCTCATGTCTGTGACCAGGGTGAGTGTGGCTGTGGGAGCCCCGAGGGGCTCTGAGAGGATCAGGGAAGAGCTGACAGCTGGGAGGCAGAGGGAAAGGGAGTGAGGAGGGGAACTGAGGAAAGAGGGTCCTGTCTCGGATTCTGTGATACACTGAACAGAAGTAAAACGTAGTCTGAACCAAGTCTTTGGAAATCTGTCCTGCTCTCAGACACATATGGGTCCCTCAATTTTGTCAAGGACATTATTCTTATGTTAGTAGAGCAGGCACATCAGTGTGTGAACACTTTATGTGGGCTCACGAAGGTTAAGAAATGCTGGATACTCATTGTATACAAGTATGAGAATTCTTTGCTATTTCTGATTGTTGGGCCCACATATGTTTATTCAGGGGAAAGAATTTAAGTTGTTTCTTTTCCTTTCTGATGGGTATATGATACATATCCTTAACAATCCCCATAAGATTTAATTTGAAAAGAGTTCAAATTATCATCCTTGCTTTCTTTCTAAAGAGTTTCATTATTAATTTTCAGGTTGAAAAGTCCTGCTAAAATGTCCTGGCAGAACCAGCAGCAGTGCCAGCTCCCTGCCAAATGTACCCCCAAGTGCCCTCCCAAGTGCGCCATCCCCACGTGTCCCCCCAAGTGTCCCCCAAAGTGCCCTCCAGTCTCTCCCTGCTGCAGTGTCAGCTGTGGAGACTGCTGTGGACCTAGCTCTGGGTGCTGCAGCTCTGGAGGTGGCGGCTGCTGCCTGAGCCACCACAGACACCATCTCTTCCACCGACGCCGCTGGCACCAGAGCCCTGACTGCTGTGAGTGTGATCCCTGTGGGCACTCTGGCTGCTGCTCGGGCTCAGGAGGTTGCTGCTGAGCCAGGCCTTAGGTATCACAGAGAAACACCTAGGAAGCAACCTTGAGGCAGGGACCTACCTGAGGGTGATGCTTCTCCTGTTCTCGCTTCTCGTTTTCATGGTGCTGAGGATCCTATGAAAGAGTTCTGTGTTCTTATGTCCCGATTCCATCCTGGATCCTGATCATGTCTTCCTTCTTTACTTTATATAACAATAAATCTCCTATTGTGTATTTACAAGATATCCTGGTCTTTGTCAAGTCTTTCATTCTTTGCAAGTCCCTGAAGCCTAGATTTCCAGCGACACACTTAGGGTGGCTTGGTAAGAGTACAGTGTGAGAAAGGGACAAGCTAGAAACAGTGTCTAAGGAAACAATCCTCTAAGAACAAGCTTGAAGTAGAGCTTTGCAATGGGATTATCTCTACACACTCCATCCGCTTGGTGCAGGTGGTGACAGGAATGAAGACCAGGTAGCACTGGTGAGGCACCACTGGAGAAAGGGAAGGTGAAGGAGCTTAAGGGACCTCAAAGGAGAAGCTGATAGGAGAAAGAAAGAATGCTGTGAAGTAGGTTCATTCAAATGTTTCTGGAGTGAAACTCAGCCCCTCCAGAAAGAAACTCAATAGCTGATGGTGCTTCATGAAGCCTTTGCAAAGATTTCTATGGGCCCGCTGTGTGCTTTGCCATCTTTTCTGAGCGAGGAAAAATCGCTACTTAGTACCTCTAAACTCTGTCCAGGCCTGGTTCCTGCTGGAGAAATATAGTTAAGAACAAAATCTACTCCCAACCTAGAAAACGTCTCCAAAGATATAGAAGAGAAAGAAAGAATTTAATATAGTATTAAACCAGAATGTGATTCATCATATGCCATCCGGTAAAGAAATTGCAAAGACATAAAAAATCTTTCCCTTTATATGTAAAAGAACGCAAAAAGCAAAACCTTTACTGTTGAGTCAATTCTGCCTCATAGAGAACTGTAGGACAGAGTAGAACTGCCCCACAGAGTTTTCAGGAAGCACCTGGTGGATTGGAACTTCCAAGCTTTTGGTTAGCAGCCGAGCTCTTAACCAGCGCAATGAGTAAATTCATCTCCTCAAGATAAAATTGCTCATTTTCTGGTTTCTTTATGGCTGGAGGTAGATTTGCAGTTAGGGGTCGGAAGCTCTTGAGGTCATGCTAATCTCTTTCCAGTTTTCTGGAAGGGGAAGATTACCTGAAGTAACACTTTAAAGAATTGACTTCCAAATCCTTGAGCTAACACCTTGAATTTAGGTACTTTTCAAAGAGAGCGAGAAAGATTTTACAGTTACAAGCTATTGAAAGTGAATTCTAAAAGAACAGGGGAGGAAGGGTATTCCTCACTTATTTTCAACAGGGAAACTATGGGGCAATCAACTCTGTGACAAATAACAACGGCAGCGAATTTTCAGTTGAAATTGTCCCTGGGTGGTACAGTTAACAGCTTGGCTACTACTGAAAAGGTTGGGGGTTTTGACCCACCCAGAGGTGCCTCAGAAGAAAGACATGGCAATCTGCTTCCCGAAAGGTCACAGCCATGTAAATCCTTTGAGTGCAACTCAGTCACAACTGGTTTGGTGCTTTGGTTTTATTTTCAATTTGTATTTGTCCTTACACTCCTGAGGAAAGGCTGCACAGGCCACTGGAGTCTAAGTTCCTATAAAGTCTAGAGAGAGCCTGCAGCACGTACCTCTCCTCTGCTTCCAATTCCCGGTGCTCACATGTCAAGGCTTAAAAACCTTCAGGTGAGCCCTAACCAAAGAAAAAATTGAAGAGGTCATAAAAAAAGCTCCCAACCAAAAAAGCCCTGGCCCAGATGGCTCCACTGGAGAGTTCTACCAAAGATTAGGAGAAGAGTTGACACCAATTCTACTCAAACTATTCCATAACATCGAGAAGGAAAGAATATTCCCTAATTTATTCTATAAAGCCAGCATAACACTGATACCAAAGCCAGGCAAAGACGTCCCAAAAAAAGAAAATTACAGACCAATATCCTTCAGGAGTATAGATGCAAAATATCTCCATAATATTCCACAGTATGTCAAAAAAATAATAGTTCATAATCAAGCTGGATTCATACCAAGGATGCAAGGGTGATTCAACATTAGAAAATTAGTCAAAGTAATTCACCACATAAATAAAACAAAGCAAAAGAATCCCATGATTATCTCAATAGATGCCCAAAAGGCATTTGATAAAATCCAACATCCTTTCCTGTTAAAACTCTCAGCAAAATAGGCATAGAAGGAAATGTCCTCAACATAATTATGGGCATATATGCAAAACCAAGAGCTAAAATTATTTTCAACACAGAAAGATTGAGAGTATTCTCCTTTAGAGCCAGAACCAGACAAGGATGCCCATTATCACCACTCTTACTCTATACTCTTCTGGAAGACGTAGCCAGAGCAATAAGGCAAGAAAGGGAATTAAAGTGTACTCAAATTGGAAAGGAAGAAGTAAAACTATCCTTATTCACAGATGACATCATTCTATACATAGAAAATCCCAGAGACTCCACAACAAACTTACTGCAAGTAACCGAAGGATTTAGCAAAGTGGCAGGGCACAAGATCAACACACAAAAATCAGTTGGGTTCCTCTGCACTAACAAGGACAACTCCAAAAAAGGAAATCAAGAAAACAATACCATTTATAAATGCCTCTAAAAGGATAAAATACCTAGAAGTAAACCTAATCAGGGATGTAAAAGACATATCCGAGGAAAACTGTACAACACTACTGCAAGAAACCAAAAGAGACCTACAGAAATGGAAAAACATTCCACGCTCATGGCTTGAAAGAGCTAACATTGTGAAAATGTCAATATTACCCAAACGATCTACAGTTATAATACAATCCCGAACCAAATCCCAACAACATTCTTTAATGAGATGGAAAAACTAATCACCAACTTGACATGGAATGAAAGGAGGCCCAGAATAGCTAAAACAATCCTGAAGAAGAACAAAGTAGGAGGCCTCACACTTCCTGATCTCAAAACTTACTATACACTCACAGTTACCAAAAGAGCCTGGTGCTGGTTTAATGACAAGACACAAAGATGAATGGAATAGAATGGAGAACCCAGAAGTACAGTAAATCCATTCATCTATGGGCAGCTGATCTTCGACAAAGAATCAAAATTCAGTCAACTGAGAGAAAAAATTCTCTTTAACAAACGGTGCTGGCAAAACTGGATATCCATTAGCAAAAAAGATGAAACAGGGTCCACATTCGCACCATACACAAAGCCTAAGTGAAAATGGACCAAAGTGCTAAATGTTAAAGCTAAATTATAAAGTTCCTGGTAGGGACACAACTAGAGGACTGATTTTCAGCATATATAGCCCATCAAACACAACAAAAAATGCAAAACCAACAGATGATAAATTAGATACCTGGGAACACTGAAAAATTAAATATTATGCTTATCAGATGTCTACTAAAAGAGTAAACTGAGAACCTATGGATTGGGAACAGATCTTCAGCAACAACATATCTGAGAAGGGTCTAATCTGTAAAACATATAGAAAACTTCAAAACTCAATAACAGAAAGAAACACTTCAATCTAAAAATAGGCAAAAGACTTGAGCAGACACTTCCCCAAGGAAGACATTCATGTGGGCAACAAACACATGAAAATGTGCTCGTGATCATTAGCCCTTAGGGAGATAAAATGAAAACTACAATGACATACCATCTCACCCCTATAAAAATGGTACCGATTAAAAAACCAGAAAACAACAAACGATGGTGAGGTTGCGGTGAGATTGGAACGCTTATACACTGGTAATGGATTGTAAAATGGTACAACCACTATGGAAAACAGTATGGCACTTCTTCAAAATCTAGAAATAGAAACACCATATTGTCTAGCAATCTAAAACTTAAGCATATATCCAAAAGACATAGAAGCAGTGAAACGAATTGACATATGCATACCTGTGTTCATTGCAGCATTATTCACAATAGCAAAAAGAAGACACAACCTACAAAAAAATCAAATCAAACCCATTGCCGTTGAGTTGATTCTTACTTATAGCCACCACATAGGGTTTCCAAGGTTGTAAATCTTTATGAAAGCAGACTGCTACATCTTTCTCCCTTGGAGCCCCTGGTGGTTTTGACCCCCCAATCTTTCGGACAGCAGGCGATCACTTTACACGCTGCGCCATAACAGTCTAAGTGCCCATCGATGGACGAATGGATAAACAAACTGTGGTACATACATACAATAGAATATTATGCAACTATAAAGAGTATATTTATAGTTTGTTGTACCCTGAGGGCTTGCATGTTGCTGTGATGCTGGAATCTATGGTACCCGTATTCAAATACCAGCAGGGTCACCCATGGAGGACAGGTTTCCGCTGAGCTTCCAGACTAAGACAGACTAGGAAGAAGGACCTGGTGGTCTACTTCTGAAAAGAATTAGCCAGTGAAATCTTTATGAATAGCAGTGGAATATTGTCTGATATAGTGCCAGAAGAGGAGCCCCTCAGGTTGGAAGGCACTCAAAAGACAACTGGAGAAGAACTGCCTCCTCAAAGTAGAGTTGACCTTAATGACGTGGATGGAATCGAGCTTTCAGGACCTTCATGTGCTAATGTGGCTTTTCTCAAATTGAGAAGATACAGCTGCTAATATCCGTTAATAATCGGAATGTGGAATGTATGAAGTGTGATTCTAGGAAAATTGGAAACCGTCAAAAATGAAGTGGAACACATAAACATTGATATCCTAGGCATTAGTGAGCTGAATGAGTAACTGAAGAGGAATGGAGATGCAGTCATTGTCAAAAAGAATATTTCAAGATCTATCCTGAAGTACAACTCTGTCAGTGTTAGCATAATATCCATATGCCTAAAGGAAGACGAGTTAATAATACTATTATTGAAATCTATGCACCAACCACTAAGGCCAAAAATGAAGACACTGTAGATATTTACCAATTTCTGCAGTCTGAAAGTGATTCGAACATGTGACCAGGTTTCATCGATAATTACTAGTGATAGGAATTCAAATGTTGGAAGGGCAGTAGTTGGAAAATATGGCCTTAGTGCTAGCAATGAAGCTTGAGATCATATGATAGAATTTTGCAAGACGAATTTGTCTTGGAAGAAGTACAGCCAGAATGTTCCTCAGAAGCAAGGATGGTTAAGATTTCATCGCATATACTTTCGACAGGTTATCAGGGGGAATCAATCCCTGGAGAAAGACATCATGCTTGGTGAAGTAGAGGGTCATTGAAAAAGAGGAAGTTTCTCAATGAAATGAACTGACACAGTGACTGCAACAATGGGCTCAAGCATAACAATGATTGTGAGGATGGTACAGGACCAGACAGTGTTCTGTTCTGTTCTACATACGTTCGCTATGAGTCAGAACCAATTCGATGGTACCTAACAACAAAAGGAACATAAAGAATAAGGAGGAGTTTGCTAAAGATCTTATGACATGGATGAATCTTGAGGACACTTTGCTGTGTGAAAAAAGTCCATAAAAAAAGGACCAATATTGAATGGTTTCACTTTTATAAAAAGTGAACAATAAGTAAACACTCACAGAAAGCAACATTCTTTGATGTTTACCAAGGGTAGGAATGGGTAGGAATGGGTAGGAGGAGGAATCACTTTGTAGATAGTAGACACTTGTTATTTTTGGTGAGGGGAAAGGCAATACAAAAATGGGGGAAGTCTGCACAATCTGACCAAGGGAAATGAAGATGCTAATTATGCAAGAAAAAGGGACAATTTCTGTAAATGCTATAATATATATAACTTTGCAACAACAGTTTTAAAAAACAAAACCTATGTGTGTGGTTACATAGCTAGATATGTATGCATATATGTGTATAGGAAGTCATATGTGAGTACATATATAGGTGTATCTGTAGGCTTATGTATGTAGATGTTTGTGTGTGATGCATATATATAGGCAGTCCCTGGATTACAGATGAATTCCATTCCTAAGCCTGTCTTTAAATCAAATTTGTACGTAAGTAGGAGCAGTTAGCTATGTAGGAGCACTTAGGTATGGTTCATATCTAATCTCAGTTAGTGAAATGTTTGTCATACTACATGCTTCTACCATTATTTGAAAGTAGAGCATTCCTATGAAACCTTTCATAAGCCAAAATGGCAGACCCACAAAATAATCTACCAAATCATACCAAATAACACATTAAACCTAAAATAACACTAACGGACAGTAAATGCAGGAATGATATGATAAATAAATTGAGTTAAAGCACAGATGCTCACAGACACAGTCAAAGTGATGGCAGTTTGATGCTGAAATGAAAGAGTGTAGTTACCGGGGAAGGTGTTTGGCCAGGACAGAGACATGTCCTACTTGGGACATAGACACAGAGGGCCACCTCCTTCCCAGATTAGGGCTTCCACTCCCCGGGGAACTGGCCTCCGCAGTTGGTGTGTCCAAGAGTGTCCAGGATCTCTGCCTTCCCAAAGGGCCGGGGAGCCGCCCCCGGCCCTTCCCTGCAGCCCCGCGTTGTCCGGGGCTAAGAGGAGAGTGGGCGACGTGATGGCAAATCTGTGATGGGCAGGGGAAGAAGCCAGGAAGAAGGCACCATTTCACCTGCTCCCTCTGTCTCGCACAGGTGCCTGAGATCGAGGTCCACAGAGAGGCCTGCAGAACGCAGATGGCACACGTGCTATGGGAGGGGCGCAACTGGCTTCTGCTCCAAGCTGTCCCCACCACAGACTCTCTCTCCTAGGTAAAGGGGGTAAGGCCAGCCCCCAGCTTAGCTGCCCATGATATCTGGGAGTCTGGAGACTGTGGATCATGCCCTGCCTGGAGCCTGGAGGTGTGGGGGCAGTGGACAAAAGAAGCACTGGGGGGAGGTGTGTGCTGGAGGAAAGGAGAGGGTCACTGGGTGGGGAGAGCTGGTTGGAGACCCAAGACTCTGCCCTTTTCCCACCCTCAGGGAGCTTCAGAAGGCCCTGACAAATGAGATGGGGGGAAGACACTCTCACTGTTCAGGGCAAGTGCTGTCTGTTTGACAGTTTGCTGCAAAACAAATGCTAGAGACTGTTTCCTCTGCAGATTTCTCTCCATTAGTGAAAACAGGTACCAATGTAGGTCTTCGTAAAAGTGAAGTAGTGTATAGGGAACTTTCAGAAAGTGTGGAAACCTGTGTATATCTTAGTGTGTGCCTTTGTATGCATAAAACACATTAAAGAAACATTTCCAGGTACATTAAAACACATTTAAAATAATCATACAGTAATAATAATAATGTTTTGATGAGCGTCACAAAGTAGCGCCGTTTGTTATTACGTACCATTGCACGTACCTCAGATTTTTAATATAATAGGCTTTATTGGGGTTGGTTCGTAACTATGGGTTGTATGTAAGTTGGATGTTTCTAACTCGGGGATTGTCTTTATTCATATATATAACAAAGCACATAGGGTTACAGTTCGGAAGCCTCTCTAGACATTTCCAAACACTCTTGGGATTGGTTTACTGTGTCAAAAGGCTGAGGACCATAGTCTTGTGGGACAAATCAGTCAATTGACATAACATAGTTCATAAAGATTATGTTCTACATCTTAGTTTGTGGAATAATACCTGGGGTCTTAAAAGCTTGTGAGCGGTCATCTAAAATACAGCTATTGGTTTCTACTTGTCTGGAGCAATCAAGAAGGAAGGGAACCAAAGACTCAATGAAGAACAAGTTCACATGAACCACGGCCCCATTTTGCCTGAGACCTGAAGACCTAGATGGTGCCTGGCTACAAATATCAACAGTTCTGACCAGGGACACATTAGAAAGTCCCAAACAGAGTGGGACAAAAATGTAGAACAAAAGTCAAGTTTGTACAAAAGGCCAGACTTACTGAACCAACAGAGACTAGATGAGTCCCCCAAAACTATCACCCTAAGATACCCTTTAAACTTGGAACTAAAGCTACTCCTGGAGGTCATCTTTCAGCCAAATAATAGATTGGCCTATAAAATAAAAAGTATTACCTGTGAGTAATGTCTTTCCTTAAAGAATCAACTATAAGAGGCCAAACAGTCAGCATTTACCCATAAGCAAAAATGAGACGGCCAGCTAGGGCAGGAAAGCTAGATTAATGGAAACAGAAGAAAGAGAATGGAAACAATGAGAATGTTGACGCATTGTGAAAAGTGTAACCAATGTCATAGAACAATTTGTATCAAAATTTTTAAATTGGAACCTAATTTGCTGTGTAAACTTTCATCTAAAACACAAAAAATACTAAAAAAAAAGAAAAGCCTATTGCTGAATGAGGGAATAGAATAAGATTTGTTTTCTATCCAATTCCAAAAAGAGAAGAAATTCTTTCCCAATATTCTTGTAGACTTTATTCAGTATTTCCAAGTGGATCAATTTGGATGGGGAGAGTGTACTATACAGGCTGTGTGATGGTTAAGAATGTATGTTAACTTCCCTGGGCCATGATTCTCAGTGTTCCCATGTGAGCACTCCCATGATGGGATCTGCTGTGAGTAACCAATCAGTTGAAAGTGAGTTTCCTTGGGCGTGTGGCCTACATCGGAATAGAAGCATTGGCTTCTTGCCAACATGGTCTCTGCTGAGAAATCTGATTTGTTCTCCTTTTTATGTGACAGTCGGTTTTTCCTGCACTGCTCTGAGTTTTTTCCTTTGTCTTTGGTTTTGACAAGCTGGATTACGATATGTCTTGGTGATTTTCTTTTGGAGTCTCTCTTGTATGGGGTTTGTTGAGCTTCTTGGGTGGATAAAGTCCATCTTTTATGATATTAGGGAAGTTTTCTGCCAGCAAATCTTCAAAATGTTCTCCGTGATTTTTTTTTGTCTCCTCCTGTTCTTGAACTTCTATCATGCGTAAATGATCCCTCTTGTAGTGTCCCACGTAACTCTTTGCTTTCTCCATTTGTCTTCATTCTTTCTCCTGGATGTTCCTCAAAGAAATTAGTATCAAGGGATTTGCCTTCTCATTTGCTGATTCTGTCTTCCACTGATTCAATTCTACTCTGATATTCCTCCACTGAGTTATCTATTTCTGAAATTTTGTTGTTAATCTTTGGATTTCTGGTTGCTGTTTTGTATGGTTTCTAATTGTCTATTTTGTTATTGTACTGTTTTCTTGAATTCTTCTAGAATTTTTGTGTGTGTTTTCCTGGTTTTATCTGTGTCTTCCTTGACTCTTTCTTAATCTGTTGGAGGGTCCTAAATAGAAGTGTTTTGAATTCCTCATCAGTTAGTTCCATTACCATTTCTTCCTCAGAAAGGTTTTCTGACCCTTTAGTTTGGTCACTTGCTTGAGCCATCTTGTTCTGTTTCTTTATGGGATTTGATATTGTTTGTTGTCTTTGAGGCATTAAGGTGTTATTCTATATATTGACTGTATGTTTGTTTAATTTGTCCTGATTTTCTGTTTTGTTTTGATATATGTGGGATGGCAACTTGGGTTGCTACTCACGTTGCTAGCCTGGCAAGACTGGAGTGCTCACCACCTGTATCCAGGTAGGTGGGGCAGGGGCTGGGTGTCTGAAATCCTTGAGAACTTCAACATTTTCTGTGTATATCCTGATGTTATTTATTGGCCCACTTGTGAGGATTTTGTTTTCTTTATGTTGAGGTGTAATTTATACTGAAGGCTGTTGTCTTTGCTTTCATCAGCATGTGCTCTAAGTTGTATTCATTTGTGGGAAGCAAGGTTGTGTTATTTACATACCGCAGGCTATTAATGAGTTTTCCTCTCATTCTGATACCATGTTCTTCATAGAGTCTGGCTTCTCGGACTATTTGTTGAGTTTACAGAATGAATAAGCAATGTGAAATGATACAACATCTTTGGACCACCTTTTCCAATTTTGAACCATGCAATATCCTCTTGTTCTCTTTGAGTGACTTCCTTTGGATCCATGTACATTTTCCACATGAGCACAATTAAGTGTTCTGGAATTTTCTTTCTTCATAATGTTATCCTGAATTTGTTATGCTCAAATGATACTTGCTAGACACCCTAGCATTGCCACTGAGGGAAGGCTTTGCAGTATAGTATTAGGTCTTAAATAGAATCTCTACCAACATTTCAAAACCCCCAACTAGAACGGCCCCACCTGCTTGAAGGCCTATAGTTATTAATTATATATATTATTTTATTTTCTTAGTCCTGTCTTCCCACTGGAATATAGTCCTAGATAGGCAGAGATTAGCTGTCTTTTATATCATGTTGGATCTGCAGATTCAGCCACGTAACTAATGAGCACTTCCACAGAGTGTGTGGGAGTGAATTCAAAAGGTCTGATTCTTGATCTTTTGGTGAGGCAGTTCAAGAAAACCTTTGAATTTTCCACTTTGGAGATGCTTTTCTTTTTTTATTCACCCTAGCATACTCCTCTCTCATTGATTCTCATAAGACCTGCTTGATTTTTATTTAATTCACTCAGCAAATTTCTTTGGGAATAGTTCCTTGGTCAAGAGCATTCCACAGCATGAATATACAATGGTTGCTTAAGGGTTCACTAATCCTAACCTATTTATCCAGAACATCATCTAATTCTAATGATTAAAAGGATACTAATACAGGATACAAAAGACCATAGGCTGTGAGGTCCTTGGGGTATATGTGTGTGTGTGCGTGCGTGTGTGTGTGTAGTGATGGTATCTGTGGTGAGCAAAATAATGTCCATCCAAAGCAATCAGTTCCTATCCCTGAAACTTATAAACGTTACCTTAAAAGGAAAAAAGATCTTGGCAGATGTAATAAAGTTCAAGATCTTGAGATGAAGAAATTGTCTTGAATTATATAGGTGGGTTCTAAATGCAACCTATGTATCCTTACAAGGCAGAATGAGATTATTATGACACAGAGAAGAAAAGGCAATGTGAAGATGGAGAAGAGAAAAATTTGAAGAAGCTGGCCTTGTTGATATGTCCACAAGCAAAAGAATGATATGTCCAGAATCCAAAGGACCTGGCAGCCACCAGAAGCTGAAGAGACAAGGGACTAATTCCCTCCTCGAGCTTCCAGAGGGAGTGTGGCTGGTGTCCAAAGTATTATCTCATACAGTCAGGGAGTTTGGAGAGGTCCTTGTCCCAAAAGTACAGCTCCACTCAGCCTGGTCTTCAGGGGAATTGGGTAGGAGTTTTTCTCTGGAGTAGGGACTGAAAAGCTAAGTAGGGGTCGTTAGAAATATGATTGAAGAGAAAGAAGAGGGGCAGATAGGGACCAGGACACATGGGGAACATGAAATAATAGTGTCATCCTCACTTGGGGTAAGGTAACATTACTTGACAGAAACTTCAGAGAATACTTGAGGGAACAGAAAGGTCTACCTGTGAAATCCTGAGTCCAAACACAGTTGTAACGCAAGGAGCAATCGTTACGGGAGAAGAAACATGAGGCTGGGATGCCCTTGGTCTTTGCACTTTGGTTCCTTACAACTGTGGTCAGTAACAGCCACAGCCCAGACCACTGCCATAGCAGTTGGAGCTCTGGGAGCCTGTGGAGGCTCAGGCAGTAGCTGTCCCCAGTGCTTATAAGATATGCTAACACCAAGCTGTGAAGTGAGTTTCAGCTCAATTGGGAACAGGACAAGTGAACGAACTGGTAGTCCCCTTTCTCTTTCTTCCTTCCCAACCTGGAAGGTCATGGAAGTTTCTAGGCTGTTCCTCTGGTGACCATGAACCAGATGTGACTTCAGCAGTGTCCCAGTGTGGTCCTGGGCTCTGGAGCCCTGCTTCTTCCTTACCATCTCTCCTTAGGAAACTGGAGGTTGAAATTATCCAGAACTTGAAAAGAAGGCAAAAACAGATTTTTGCTACTTTTTCAAATTTATACTACATACTACGAACTAACAAGGCTGCCTAAGGGTCACATTGATCTCTACGGAATTTTTTTATTTCTTTTACTTTTGATTAGGGAAGACATTAAAGATAAATTTAACTTGCAGAAGTTTTATAAGTTCCAAATTGTTTGTGTCTAGTAGAAATGATAACCCAATGATTTATTGCTCCTTAAGACATTAGCTAATATTGAAAGTAAAGTTGCTATCTTATTTCAATAGTCTTTCTTTGTCTGACTTT
The DNA here is from genome assembly GCA_030035585.1 of Dugong dugon. Taxonomy (NCBI): domain Eukaryota; kingdom Metazoa; phylum Chordata; class Mammalia; order Sirenia; family Dugongidae; genus Dugong; species Dugong dugon. The sequence goes on along the minus strand of CM057462.1, from coordinate 194,226,666 downwards.
ATTTTGAACTCTCCTACTCTCCTCTGGGGTCTTGGTGGCACAATGGTTAAGAGGTACGGTATGCTACAGATTTTAATCAAAAGGTTGGCAAGTCGAATCCACTAGCCGCTCCTTGGAAACTCTATGGAGCAGTTCTACTCTGTCCGATAGGTTTGCTATGAATTGGAATCGAGGCGATGGCAACGTGTTTTGGTTTATTCTCCTTTGAACCAACTTTACCATCCTCCAACAATCTGATTCCGAATCATATGTATGTGCATACTTATGTTCACTTTCCAAAATCAGAAGAGAAACAAACTCGTGTCAATTCTGACTTATGGTAACCCCATCCGTTACAGAGTAGAACTGAGCTCCTGGGGTTTTGTTGGCTGTAATCTTTACAGAAACAGATTACCAGGATTTTCTTGTGTGGCACTGCTGGGTGAGTTCAAAATGCCAACATTTCAGTTAGTAGGCAAGCACAAATGGTTGTGCCACCCAGGAGCCTTATGTTCACATAGATTTTCATGTAAATTCAACACACACACACACAGACACACCAGGCACACACACAGCTTTGCTTCCTCACTTACACCAGGGTTGCAAACATATCTGTCCAAGACAATGAGGAACCTGAGGGTGATATCACAAGAAGGTAGTTGAAGGAACCAATGTGTTCCATTCTCACTGGGAAAGAGATTCAGAACTATATAAATATACAAATTCTAAGCATTTGTACTTATTATGTGACATGTACTCTTCTCAGGGTTTAATGTGTGATTCCTTCATTTACACAACAATCTTACTAAATAATGACAATGATTAGCCACATTTATCAGGTGCAAAATTGGAGACACACAACTTAAGAACTTGCTTAAGGTTTCATAGCAAATATCTGGTTCTCAATATTCAAACCAAAGTATTTCAGCACCGGAACCATGCTCCTAACCAGTACTCTGTAGTTGAACTGGGAGGGCTCATGCTATCTATAATACAAGAAATCCAACAGTTTAGGGTAAGTTCTTCTCCTCAAGTTGGACTCAGAGCAACTGTTGCCTTCTCCTCTGGCTCCAAGAACTATTGTTTCTGGGCTAGTTCCGACACCGCACAGAATTCCTTTCTATTTCTCATGCCCTTCTCTTCTTCGTTGTTCCTCTGTCCTTTCTTAAACCCATTCTCCCAGTGGTGCTCTCTATTTGCCTGCCCTGCTCCTGCTCAGAGCCCCTTCTATGGATCCCATGGATAAACTCACGATAATGAAAGATGAAGAAAAGGCTAGGTCCCTGACAAGGCAAAGCAGAATCTCTTATATAAGGGGGCCAGGACCAGGATCCAAGATGTCTACTGGCTGTAAGACGAGGGGATGTGACTTACACACAAGGTACACGTATCCTCATTTCTGGTATTCTGGTCTTCTCTCTTCCCTCCCTGGAAAGTCATGGAAGATTCCAGGCTGCCTAACTCATCTCCAGAAGCTATACATGACTTCGGTAAGTATTGATCCTTTGGTAAATGGCTCTAGGTATCTAGGTCACTTTATATCTATCCTTTCTTAGGAAACAGTTAGTCACAACCTTCCCTCCAGGCCTGCTCTATGAGTTGGGGGTCTCTGGATTTGGATTATCTGTTTTCCCTGAGAAGACGAAGTTGGAATGAATTGAGCGACGTATTTTATAAGAAAAATCTATAAAGTAATTAACCCATTGCATGTGGAAGATAGAGAGAGATGAATGGACGGCATCGATTAGGTCTCATAACTGGTAAAGAAGAGAGGTGTTCCCAGAAAGAGAGACCAGGTTTGGAGGGTGAGTAGGCTTGGGGGTAGAATAAGTTCAATGTTACAGCAAGGCCTTTGTATCTTTAGGAAAAATTTGGCAGGTTCAACTTGCAGCATAGCGACTCTCTAGGCAAAGGAGAGGTGATTCAAGGGGAGTGTCAGAAATGCCTCCCAAGTCATTCTTGTAACAACTTTTAATTCATCTATCCATTCATCTAATCAGCATTCCATGGATAATTGCTAGAGTCACCAGATAAGGAACACCTGAGTTCTCAAGTTCTGGTGATGTGATGTGATGTGTTGAGAGATGTGATGGTAATATGGTGACTGTAGGTTTAGACCCAAGAATACCTAGAGTTCTTATATGCTGGTGCCAAAGGTCATGATGAGCTGTTTTCCAACTCTGGCTGTTTATATTAGATCACAGAAGGATACACAGAAGGACTTTTTACCTCCTGATATTGGCATTTTGGGGATGGTTGCCCCTCAGCTTTGTAGCCTTCTATCCAACCCCTCATCCACACTTCTGAGCTTGTGCATGGCCATGAGAACATGCATCTGGACACACACATGTATACACACACCCAACCTTAAAGGCACAGCTTTCGCATTCTCTTCCTTCATTGTTACTATCATCTTGTCAATGAGAATGAGGAAACCTAGAATGACATCACTGAGGGCATTGTCATCTGAACCAGTGTCCAAGTATTCTATTGGGTAATGGTGGCTCAGGCAAGTCCAGTCCCTAAACCTCATCATCTTTTATGAACATGGGTTTTCCAGTAGTCTTCAGAATGCCCACTGGATTGTGAGTGCCTGGCGGTCACAACACGCATGTTGCCTCAATAAACCTAAGTGTTTGGGAGAACATGCACTCAACCTCTGGTAGCTGTTGAAACAACATTCTTGTAATAAAATGTGTATGTTCAAAAATCAAAACTTATTCAGAATGTATCCGACAACCCTCAGAGTAGGGGAGTGTATATGAGACTAGTTAAAGAAAAATTTTAAGATAGGACATAGGTTAATCAGATCGAAATGTAAACATCATATACTCTCACCTGCTAGACTAGGGGTATGTGAAGAAAGAGATTGCCTCTCCTTTTCCAAGATGTATTCCCAGTTTTTACCATACAGTAGTTCACAGTCAATATTGATGAATGAATAAAATGATTCAATTACTGGTTGAATGTGTCGGATTCAAATCCGACTACCCTCTCATTCAATAACAAGATTAAGCAAAACATTTAATTCCCATCATATTCTGGCTAGAAATAATTTTGTTTGTCAGAATTCCAAAGGCATAAAGTCATTTTCTAGAATTTTCACTAGCCTAATAATATTTTGAAATAAACTTTCTGAGGACAAGAACCGAATATTTCCATCTCTGTGTCTCACACGCTGACCAGACAAAGTGTCTGGATCTAGCAAACATTCTTTACAAATTGATGCTTACTAAGAATCTTCTTGGGGCCTTCTCAGGCCCCAACAATTCAGTGAGGAAGGTACTAACCTGCCTCTTTTACAGTTGGAGGTTTATATTGACTAAATGAAGATCTGGAGTCACCCCAGCTCATAAATGGCAGAGTTATAATTTCAACACTGATCTCCTGATTGCCATTTGGTATAATATTGCCTTATTAGTCAGAGTTCTCCAGAGAAACAGAATAGGAGATCTAACTATCTACCTACCTACATACCTACCTACTACCTACCTACCTACTACCTACCTATCTACTACCTCCCTACCTCCCGACTACATATCTACCTACCTACTATCTACTATCTATCTGTCTATCAAGAGAAATTTATTTTAAGGAATTGGCTCACATAACTGTAGGGCTGCTAAGTCCAAAATTCAAAGAACACGTAGCAGGCTGGGAACTCTGGGAGAACTATGTTACAGTCTTGAGGCAGAATTCCTTCTCTCCAGGATACCTCAGTTTTTGCTCTTAAGGCCTTCAGCTGATTGGATGAGCTCCATGCCTATTATTGAGGGTAATCTCCTTACTTAGAGTCAACTGATTGCAAATGATAATCACATCCAGAACATTTCTTCACAGCAACATCTACACTAGTGTTTGACAAAACAACTGGGCACTATATCCTAGCCAAGTTGACTCTGAAAATTAACTTCATAATTGTCTTATAAGAACTGCCTTGTAACAAAATATGCATTTGTTTTTTTGTTTGTTTTTTTGTAAGTGAAGGAGTTTAGACACACTCATTATTGTTGTTCAAAAAAAAAAAAAAAAAAAAACCGAGGCGAGTACTTGATCCATCTACTAATCCCATCTGAGGGACCTGAGGGCCACTCAAGGGCCCGGGGTCAGGAAGGGCCAAGGAGGCGGGTATGTGGAGAAGGGCATCTTGGGAAGTGGGCATTCCCTGGTTCTGTGTTCTAGAGAAGCCAACCTAGTTATGGAAGCAGGACTTGGAAGATCATCCTTGGGGGTAGGAGGAAGAAGTTGTAGTGTGGACCTCAGTTTCCTCAGAGGTCACCTCGTAAGCCTTTATCCAGGCACTGGCTTGTTGGGAATTGCGAGGCAGCGTCTCTGAGAGCTAGCCTGTGGCAGGCTGTGACTGGCCAAAGCCCCTCTAACTCCAGCCCAAGGGGGAGTGCTGGGAGCTCCCAATGTCTCCTGGGAAGGCAGGGACAGGGAGGCAGGGGAATGCCAGGAATGCCAAATCACATGCCATGGGTGAGTAACAGCCATGTCCTGCCCCGCTCAGAGCCAAGCTGGAGGAGCCACTATAAAAGCCATGCCTGGCTCCAGCATCTCATCTGCTCGGACTCCCCAAGGACGTGTCTGTTCTCGTGTCAGTGACCAGGGTGAGTGTGAGTGTTGGAGCCCCAAGGGTTCTGAGAGGACCAGAGAAGAGCTGACAGCTGGGAGGCAGAGGGAAGGGGAGGGAGGTGGGGCACCGAGGAAAGAGAGTCGTGTCTTTGATTCTTTGATACAGTGAACAGAAATAAGACTCAGTCTGAACTAAGTCTTTGGAAATCTGTCCTGGTCTCAGATACAGATGGGTTCCTCAATTTTGTCAAGGGCATTACTCTTCTGTTAGTAGAACAGGCACATCAGTGTATGAACGCTTTATGTGGGCTCACGAAGGTTGAGAAACACTGGCTACTCATTGTGTACAAGAGTGAGAAGCCTCTTACTATGTCTGATTGTTGGGACCACATATTTTTCTTCAGGGGAAAGGTTTAGGTTGTTTCTTTTCTTTACTGATGTGTATATGCTAGATATCCTTAACTATCCCCATAAGATTTAAGTTTAAAAGAGATCAAATTATCATCCTTGCTTTCTATCTAAAGAGTTTCATTATTAATTTTCAGGTTGCAAATTCCTGCTAAAATGTCCTGGCAGCAGAACCAGCAGCAGTGCCAGCTCCCTGCCAAATGTACCCCCAAGTGCCCTCCCAAGTGCCCCATCCCCACGTGTCCACCGAAGTGTCCCCCAAAGTGCCCTCCAGTCTCTCCCTGTTGCAATGTCAGCTGCGGAGACTGCTGTGGACCTAGCTCTGGGTGCTGCAGCTCAGGAGGTAGCAGCTGCTGCCTGAGCCACCACAGACATCATATCTTCCACCGACGCCGCAGGCACCAGAGCCCTGACTGCTGTGAGTGCGATCGCTGTGGGCACTCTGGCTGCTGCTCAGGCTCAGGAGGTTGCTGCTGAGGCAGGCCTTAGGCATCACAGAGAAACACTTAGACAGGAAGCTCGAGGCAGGGACCTACCTGAGAGTGATGCTTCTCCTGTTCTCGCTTCTCGTTTTCATGGCGCTGAGGATCCTGTGAAAGAGTTCTGTGTTTTCTAATATCCCGATTCCATCATGGATCCTGATCATGTCTTCCTTCTTTACTTTATACAACAATAAATCTCCTATTGCGTATTCACAAGATATACTGGTCTTTGTCAAGTCTTTCATTCTTTGCAAGTCCCTGAAGGCTAGAGTTCCAGCGACACACTTAGGGTGGCTTCTAAGAGTATAGTGTGAGAAAGGGACAAGCTAGAAACAGTTTCTAAGTAAACAATCCTCTAAGAACAAGCTTGAAGTAGAGCTTTGCAATGGGATTATCTCTACACTCTCCAGCCTTTTGGCGCAGGTGGTGACCAGAAGGAGGACTAGGTGGCACTAGTGAGGCACCACTGGAGAAAGGGAAGGCGAAGGAGCCTGAGGGACCTCAAAGGAGAAGCTGATAGGAGAAAGAAAGAATGCTGTGAAGTAGGTTCATTCATATGTTTCTGGAATGAAACTCAGCCCCTCCAGAAAGAAACTCAATAGCTGATGGTGCTTCATGAAGCCTTTGCAAACATTTCTAAGGGCCCCCTGTGTGCTTTGCCGTCTTTTCTGAGTGAGGAAAAATCGGTACTTAGTACCTCTAAACTCTGTCCAGGCCTGGTTCCTGCTGGAGAAATATAGTGAAGAACAAAATCTACTGCCAACCTAGAAAACTTCTCCACAAATATAGAAGAGAAATAAAGATTTTATTATAGTAAGTATTAAACCAGAATGTGATTCATCATATGCCATCCGGTAAAGAAATTGCAAAGACATAAAGAAATCTTTCCCTTTATATGTAATAAAATGCAAAACGAAAAACCTATACTGTTGAATCAATTCTGCCTCATAGAGAACCTGTAGGACAGAGTAGAACTGCCCCATAGAGTTTTCAAGAAGCACCTGGTGGATTTGAACTGCCAAGCTTTTGGTTAGCAGCCGAGCTCTTAACCAGTGCAACGAGTGAATTCATCTCCTCAAGATAAAATTGCTCATTTTCTGGTTTCTTTATGGCTGGAGGTAGATTTGCAGTTAGGGTTCGGAAGCTCTTGAGGTCATGCTAATCTCTTTCCAGTTTTCTGGAAGGGGAAGATTACCTGAAGCAACACTTTAGAGAATTGACTTCCAAATCCTTGAGCTAACACCTTGAATTTAGGTACTTTTCAAAGAGAGCGAGAAAGATTTTACAGTTACAAGCTATTGAAAGTGAATTCTAAAAGAACAGGGGAGGAAGGGTATTCCTCACTTATTTTCAACAGGGAAACTATGGGGCAATCAACTCTGTGACAAGTAACAACAGCAGCGAATTTTCAGCTGAAGGTCCCTGGGTGGTACAGTTAACAGCTTGGCTACTAACCAAAAGGTTGGGGGTTTTGACCCACCCAGAGGTGTCTCAGAAGAAAGACATGGCAATCTGCTTCCCGAAAGGTCACAACCATGTAAACCCTTTGGAGTGCAACTCAGTCACAACTGGTTTGGTGCTTTGGTTCTATTTTCAATTTGTATTTGTCCTTACACTCCTGAGGAAAGGCTCCACAGGACACTGGAGTCTAAGTTCCTATAAAGTCTAGAGAGAGCCTGCAGCACGTACCTCTCCTCTGCTTCCAATTCCCGATGCTCACCTGTCAAGGCTTAAAAGCCTGCAGGTGATCCATAACCAAAGAAAAAATTGAAGAGGTCATGAAAAAAGCTCCCAACTAAAAAAGCCCTGGCCCAGATGGCTTCACTGGAGAGTTCTACCAAAGATTAGGAGAAGATCTGACACCAATTCTACTCAAACTATTCCAGAACATAGAGAAGGAAAGAATATTCCCTAATTTATTCTATAAAGCAAGCATAACACTTATACCAAACCAGGCAAAGACGTCCCCCCAAAAAATAAGAGAAAATTACAGACGAATATCCCTCAGGATTATAGATGCAAAATTTCTCCATAAAATTCAACAGTATGTCAATAAAATAATATTGCATAATTTAGCTGGATTCATACCAAGAATGCAAGGGTGATTCAAGATTAGAAAATTAGTCAAAATAATTCACCACATAAATAAAACAAAGGAAAAGAATCCCTAGATTATCTCAATTGATGCAGAAAAGGCATTTGATAAAATCCAACATCATTTCCTGATAAAAACTCTTAGCAAATTAGGCATAGAATGAAATGTCCTCAAAATAATTACAGGCATATATGCAAAACCAAGAGCCAAAATTATTTTCAACGGAGAAAGATTGAGAGTATTCTCCGTGAGAGCCGGAACCAGACAAGGATGCCCATTATCACCACTCTTACTCTATACTCTTCTGGAAGACATAGCCAGAGCAATAAGGCAAGAAAGGGAATTATAGTGTCCTCAGATTGGAAAGGAAGAAGTAAAACTATACTTATTCACAGATGACATCATTCTATACATAGAAAATCCCAGAGACTCCACAACAAAGTTACTGCAAGTAACCGAAGGATTTAGCAAAGTGGCAGGGCACAAGATCAACATACAAAGATCAGTTGGATTCCTCTGCACTAACAAAGAGAACTCCAAAAAAGGAAATCAAGAAAACAGTACCATTTATAATAGCCTCCAAAATGATAAAATACCTAGAAGTAAACCTAATCAGGGATGTAAAAGATGTATCCGAGGAAAACTGTACAACACTACTGCAAGAAACCCAAATAGACCTACAGAAATGGAAAAACATTCCACGCTCATGGCTTGAAAGAGCTAACACTGTGAAAATGTCAATATTACACAAACGATCCACAGATACAATACAATCCCGATCCAAATCCCAACAACAGTCTTTAATGAGATAGAAAAACTAATCACCAACTTGATATGGAAAGAAAGGAGGCCCAGAATAGCTAAACAAACCTGAAGAAGAACAAAGTAGGAGGCCTCACACTTCCTGATCTCAAAACTTACTATACACTCACAGTAACCAAAACAGGCTGGTGCTGGTTCAATGACAAGACACAAAGATGAATGGAATAGAATGGAGAACCCAGAAGTAAAGTAAATCCATTCATCTACGGGCAGCTGATCTTCGAAAAAGAGTCAAAATTCTGTCAATGGAGAGAAAAAAATTCTCTTTTAACAAATGGTGCTGGCAAAACTGAATATCCGTTGGCAAAAAGATGAAACAGGGTCCACACCTCACACCATACACAAAGCCTAAGTGAAAATGGACCAAAAGTGCTAAATGTTAAAGCTAAATTATAAAGTTCCTGGTAGGGACACAACGGGAGGACTTAATTTTCAGCATACATACTCTATCAAACACAACAAAAAATGCAAAAACAAGATATGATAAATTAGATAACTGGGAACTCCTAAAAATTAAATACTATGCTTATCAGAAGACTACTAAAAGATTAAATTGAGAACCTATGGATTGGGAATAGATCTTCAACAACAACATATCTGACAAGGGTGTTTTCGGTAAAACATATAGAAAACTTCAAAACTCAACAACAGAAAGAAACACTTCAATCTGACAATGGGCAAAAAACTTGAGCAGACACCTACACAAAGAAGACATTCATGTGGGCAACAAACACATGAAAAGGTGCTCGTGATCATTAGCCATTAGGAAGATACAAATGAAAACTACAATGAGATACCATCTCACCCCTGCAAAAACGGTACTGATTAAAAAACTAGAAAACAACAAACGCTGGTGAGGTTGCGGGGAGATTGGAACGCTTATACACTACTAATGGATTGTAAAATGGTACAACAACTATGGAAAACAGTATGGCACTTCTTCAAAATCTAGAAATAGAAACACCTCATGATCCTGCAATCCAACCCCTAGGCATATATCCAAAAGACATAGAAGCAGTGAACCAATAGATATATGCATACCTATGTTCATTGCAGCATTATTCACAATATCAAAAGTCAGACACAACCTACAAAAATATCAAATCAAACCCATTGCCGTTCAGATGATTCTTACTTACAGCCACCACATAGGGTTTCCAAGGTTGTAAATCTTTGTAAAAGAAGACTGCCACATCTTTCTCCCTTGGAGCCCCTGCTGGTTTTGACCCACCAATCTTTCGGTCAGCGGTCGATCACTTTACTCCCTGCACCATAACAGTCTAAGTGCCCATCGATGGAGGAATGGATAAACAAATTGTGGTACATACATACAATAGAATATTATGCAACTATAAAGAGTATATTTATAGTTTGTTGTACCGTGAGGGCTTGCATATTGCTGTGATGCTGGACTCTATGGCACCGGTATTCAAATAGCAGCAGGGTCACCCATGCTGGACAGGTTTCAGCTGAGCTTCCAGACTAAGACAGACTAGGAAGAAGGACCTGGTGGTCTACTTCTGAAAAGAATTAGCCAGTGAAAACTTTATGAATAGCAGTGGAATATTGTCTGATATAGTGCCAGAAGAGGAGCCCCTTAGGTTGGAAGGCACTCAAAAGACAACTGGAGAAGAGCTGCCTCCTCAAAGTAGAGTTGACCTGAATGATGTGGATGGAGTTGAGCTTTCAGGACCTTCAATGCTGATGTGGCTTGTCTCAAAATGAGAAGAAACAGCTGCTATTATCCATTAATAATCGGAATGTGGAATGTATGAAGTGTGATACTAGGAAAATTGGAAACCTTCAAAAATGAATTGGAACACATAAACATTGATATCCTAGGCATTAGTGAGCTGAATGAGTAACTGAAGAGGAATGGGGTTGCAGTCATCGTCAAAGAGAACATTTCAAGATCTATCCTGAAGTACAACACTGTCAGTAATAGGATAATATCCATATGCCTACAAGGAAGACAAGTTAATACTACCTTTATTTAAATCTATGCACCAATCACTAAAGCCAAAACTAAAGACACTGAAGTTTTTTTTACCAATTTCAGCAGTTTGAACTTGATCGAACATGTGATCAGGATTCATTGATAATTACTAGTGATTGGAATTCAAATGTTGGAAGGGCAGTAGTTGGAAAATATGGCCTCAGTGATAGCAATGAAGCCTGAGATCATATGATAGAATTTTGCAAGACGAATTTGTCTTGGAAGAAGTACAGCCAGAATGTTCCACCGAAGCAAGGATGGTTAAGACTTCATCTCATATAATTTCGACAGGTTATCAGGGGGAATCAATCCGTGGAGAAGGACATCATGCTTGGTGAAGTAGAGGGTCATCGAAAAAGAGGAAGATTCTCAATGAAATGAACTGACACAGTGACTGCAACAATGGGCTCAAGCATAACAACGGATGTGAGGATGGTGCAGGACCAGACAGTGTTTTGTTCTGTTCTACATACGGTCTCTATGAGTCAGAACCAACTCGATGGCACCTAACAACAAGAACAACATAAAGAATACGGAGGAGTTTGCTAAACATCTTATGACATGGATGAATCTGGAGGACATTATGCTGAGTGAAATAAGTCCATAACAAAAGGACCAATATTGAATGGTTTCACTTTTATTAAAAGTCAAGAAAAGGTATACTCACAGAAAGCAACATTCTTTGATGGTTACCAAGGGTAGGAAGGAGTTGAAGGAGGAATCTAGATAGTAGACACTTGTTATTTTTGGTGAGGGGAAAGGTAATACAAAAATGGGGGAAGTCTGCACAATCTGACCAAGGGAAATGAAGATGCTAAGTATGCAAGAAAAAGGGACAAATTCTGTAAATGCTATAATATATACTATTTTGCAACAACAGTTTTAAAAAACAAAAAGTATGTGTGTGGTTACATAGGTAGATATGTATGCATATATGTGTATAGGAAGGCATATGTGAGTACATGTATAGGTGTATCTGCAGGCTTACGTATATACATGTTTGCGTGTTATGCATACATATAGGCAGTCCCTGGATTACAAATGAGTTCCATTCCTAAGCCTGTCTTCAAATCAAATTTGTACCTGAGTAGGAGCAGGTAGCTATGTAGGAGCACTTAGGTATGGTTTGTATCGAATGTCAGTTAGTGAAATGTTTGTCATACTAGATGCTTCTACCATTATTTGAAAGTAGAGCATTCCTATGAAACCTTGCATAAGCCAAAATGGCAGACCCTCCAAATAATCTACCAAATCATGCCAAATAACACATTAAACCTAAAAGAACACTAACGTACAGTAAATGCAGGAATGATATGATAAATAAATTGAGCTAAAGCACAGATGCTGACAGACACAGTTCAAAGTGATGGCAGTTTGATGCTGAAATGTAAGAGTGTAGTTACCGGGGAAGGAGTTTGGCCAGGACAGAGACATTTCCTACTTGGGACATAGACACAGAGGGCTGCCTCCTTCCCAGATTAGGGCTTCCACTCCCCGGGGAACCGGCCTCCGCAGTTGGTGTGTCCAAGAGTGTCCAGCATCTCTGCCTTCCCAAAGGGCCGGGGAGCCGCCCCCAGTCCTTTCCGGCAGCCCAGGGCTAGATGGAGAGTGGGTTACGTGAGGGCAAATCTGTGATGGGCAGGGGAAGAAGCCAGGAAGAAGGCACCATGTCACCTGCTCCCTCTATCCCGCACAGGTGCCTGAGATCCAGGTCCAAATAGAGGCAGACAGAACGCAGATGGCACACATGCTGTGGGAGGGGTGTAATTGGCTTCTGCTCCAAGCTGTCCCCACCACAGACTCTCTCTCCTAGGTGAAGGGGGTAAGGCCAGCCCCCAGCTTAGCTGCCCATGATATCTGGGAGTCTGGAGACTGTGGCTCATGCCCTGCCTGGAGCCTGGAGGGGTGGGGGCAGTGGACAAAAGAAGCACTGGGGGGAGGTGTGTGCTGGAGGAAAGGAGAGAGTCACTGGGTGGGGAGAGCTGGTCGGAGACCCAAGTCTCTGCTCTTTTCCCACCCTCAGGGAGCTGCAGAAGGCCCTTACAAATGAGATGGGGGGAAGACACTCTCAGTGTTTAGGGCAAGTGCTGTCTGTTTGATGGTTTGCTGCAAAACAAATGCTAGAGACTGTTTCCTTGCAGATTTCTCTCCATTAGTGAAAACAGGTACCAATGTAGGTCTTCGTAAAAGCGAAGTAGTGTATAGGGAACTGTCAGAAAGTGAGGACACCTGTGTATAGCTTATCGTGTACCTTTGTATGCATAAAACACATTAAAGAAACACTTTCAGGTACATTAAAACACATTTAAACTAATGATACAGTAATAATAATAACGTTTTCATGAGCGTCATAAAGTAGTGCCATTTGTTATTACGAACCATCTCATGTACCTCAGATTTTTAATATAATAGGCTTTACTGGGGTTGGTTCATAACTATGGGTCATATGTAAGTTGGATGTTTCTAAGTCGGGGACTGTCTGTATTCATATATATAACAAAGCACATAGGTTCACGGTTACGAAGGCTTTCTAGACATATCCAAACACCTCTTGGGATTGGTTTACTGTGTCAAAAGGCAGAGGACCATAGTCTTGTGGGACTACTCAGTCAATTGACATAACATAGTTCGTAAAGATTATGTTCTACATCCTAGTTTGGTGAATAGTACCTGGGGTCTTAAAAGCTTGTGTGCGGTCATCTAAAATACAAGTATTGGTCTCTTCTCATCTGGAGCAAACAAGAAGGAAGGGAACCAAAGACTCAATGAAGAAACAGTTCACATGAACCATGGCCCCATTTAGCCTGAGACCCGAAAAACTAGATGGTACCTGGCTACCAATATCTACTGTTCTGTCCCGGGACACATAATAAAGTTCCAAATAGAATAGGACAAACAGGTAGAAAAAAAGTCAAATTCCTATAAAAGGCCAGACTTACTGAACCGATAGATACTAGAAGAGCTCCCCAAAACTATCACTCTAAGATACCCTTTGAAATTGGAGCTAAAGCTACTCCTGGTTGTCAACTTTCAGCCAAATAATAGATGGGCTTATAAAATAAACAATATCACCTATGAGTAATGTGTTTCCTTAAATAATCAACTCTATGAGGCCGAACAGTCAGCATTTACCCATAAGCAAAAATGAGAAGGCAAGCTAGGGCAGAAAAGCTAGATTAATGGAAACAGAAGAAAGAGAATGGAAAGAATGAGAATGTTGACGCATTGTGAAAAGTGTAACCAATGTCATAGAACAATTTGTATGAAAATTTTTAAATTGGAACGTAATTTGCTGTGTAAACTTGCACCAAAAACAAAAAAAAAATATTAAAAAAAAACACTAAAGCCTATTGCTGAATGAGGGAATAGAATAAGATTTGTTTTCTATCAAATTCCAAAAATAGAAGAAATTCTTTCCCACTATTCTTGTAGACTTTATTGAGTATTTCCATGTGGACCAATTTGGATGGGGAGAGTGTACTATACAGGCTGTGTGATGGTTAAGATTGTATGTTAACTTGGCTGGGCCATGATTCTGGTGTTAATATGCGATCACTCCCGTGATGGGATCTGCTGTGAGTAACCAATCAGTTGAAAGCGAGTTTCCTTGGGCATGTGGCCTACACCCAAATAGAAGCATTGGCTTCTTGCTAACATGGTCTCTGCTGAGAAATCAGAGCTTAATCTTATTGGTTCTCCTTTGCCGGTGACAGTTTCTTTTTCCTGCACTGCTGTCAGTTTTCTCCTTTGTGTTTAGTTCTGACAAGGTCGATTACCATGTGTCTTGGTGATTTTCTTTTGGAGTGTCTCCTGTATGGGTTTTGTTGAGCTTCTTGGATGGATATATTCCATCTTTTATGATATTAGGGAGGTTTTCTGCCAGCAAATCTTCAAAAATGTTCTCTGTGAACTTTTTTTGTCTCCTCCTGTTCTTGAATTCCTATCATCCATAAATGATTCCTCTTGTAGTGTCCCAGACAACTCTTTGTTTCTCCATTGTCTTCATTCTTTCTCCAGAATGTTCCTCAAATAAATTACTATCAAGGGATTTGCCTTCTAATTTGCTGATTCTGTCTTCCATTGAGTGAATCCCACCATGACATTCCTCCACTGAGTTATCAATTTCTGAAATTTTGTTGTAAATCGTCTGGATTTCCGGTTGCCTTTTTGTATGGTTTCTAATTGTCTATTTTGTTCTTGTACTGTTTTCTTGAATTCTTGTAGAATTTTTGTCTGTGTATTCCTGGTTTTATCTGTGTGTTCCTTGACTCTTTCTTAATCTGTTGGAGGGTCCTAAATAGAAGTCTTTTGAATTCCTCATCAGGTAGTTCCATTATCATTTCTTCCTCAGAAATGTCTTCTGACCCTTTAGTTTGGTCACTTGCGTGAGCCATCTTTTTCTGCTCCTTTATGGGATTTGATATTTGTTATCTTCGACGCATTAAGGTGTTATTTATTGACTCTATGTTTGTTTACTTTGTCTGATTTTCTGTTTTGTTTTGATATATCTGGGATGGCAGCTTGGGTTTGCTACTCAGTTTGCTAGTCTGGCAAGACTGGAGTGCTCACCACCTGTTTCCAGGTAGGTGGGGCAGCAGCTGGGAGTGTGAAATCCTTGATAACTTCACTATTTTCTGTGTTTATCATGATGTTATGTATTGTCCCACTGGTGAGGATTTTGTCTTCTTTTTGTCGAGGTGTAATGTATACTGAAGGCTGTAGTCTTAGCACTGCATCAGTATGTGCTCCAAGTTGTCTTCATTTGTGGCAAGCAAGGTTGTGTCATTTGCATATTGCAGGTTATTAATGAGTCTTCCTCTATTTCTTATGCCATGTTCTTCATACAGTCTGGCTTCTCGGACTATTTGTTGAGTTTACAGATTAAATAAGGAAGGTGAAATGATACAACACCTTTGGACCATCTTTTCCAATTTTGAACCCTGCTATCCTCTTGTTCTGTTGGAATGACTTCCTCTGGATCCATGTCCATGTTGCACATGAGCACAATTAAGTGTTCTGGTATTTTCATTCTTCATAATGTTATCCTGAATTTGTTATGCTCCACGTGATGCTTGCTAGACACCCTAGAGTTGTCACTGAGGGAAGGCTTTGTGGTATACTGTTAGGTCTTCAATAGAATCTCTACCAACTTTTGAAAAGCCCCAACAGAACGGCCCCACCTGCCTGAATGCCTATAGTTAGTAATTATATACATTATTTTTAATTCTTAGTCCTGTCTTCCCCCTGGAATATAATCCTAGCTGGGCAGAGATTAGCTCTCTTTTATATCATGTTGGATCTGCAGAGTTGGCCCCATAATCAATAAATACTTGCTCAGAGTGTGTGGGAGTGAATACAGAAGTTCTGATTCTTGATCTTTTGGTGAGGCAGTTCAAGAAAACCTTGGAATTTTCTACTTTAGAGATGCTTTGCTGTTTTTATTCCCCCTACAATACTCCTCTCTCATTTGTTCTCATAAGATATGCTTGATTTTTATTTACTTTGCTCAGCAAAGTTCTTTGGGAATAGTTCCTTGGTCAAGGGCTTTCCAAGGTATGAATATACAATGATTGCTTAAGGGTTCACTAATCCTAACCTATTTATCTAAAACACCATCTAATTCTAATGATTAAAATGATACTAATACAGGATACAAATGGCGACAGGCTGTGAGGTCATTGGGGTATGGGTATGTGTCTGTGTGTGTGTGTGTGTGACAGTGTGTGTGTGTTTGTGTGTGTAGTGATGGTATCTGTGGTGAGCAAAATAATGTCCCCCCAAAGCTATCAGTTCCTAGCCCGGAAACCTATAAATGCTAACTTAAAAGGAAAAAGGACCTTGGCAGATGTAATTAAGTTGAAGATCTTGAGATGAAGAAATTGTCTTGAATTATATAGGTGGGTTCTAAATGCAACATACGTATCCTTATAAGGCAGAATGAGATTCTAATGACACATAGAAGAAAAGGCAATGTGAAGATGGAGAAGAGAAAAATTTGAAGATGTTGGCCTTGTAGGTATGTCCACAAGCTAAAGAATGATATGTCCACAAGCCAAAGAACCTGGAAGCTACCAGAAGCTGAAGAGACAAGGGAGAAATTCCCTCCTCGAGCTTCCAGAGGGAGTGTGGCTGGTGTCCAAAGTATTATCTCATACAGTCAGGGAGTTTGGAGAGGGCCTTGTCCCAAAAGCACATCTCCACTCAGCCTGGGCTTCAGGGGAAAATGGAGAGAGTGTTTCACTGGAGTGAGGAACTGAACATCTAAGTAGGGGTCATTAGAAATATGATCCAAGAAAAAGAAGAGGGACAGACAGGGAGCAGGACACATGGGGAACATGAAATAATAGTTTCATCCTCACTTGGGGTAAAGTAACATTCCTTGACAGAACCTTCAGAGAATACTTGAGGGAACAGAAAGGTCTACCTGTGGAAGCCTGAGTCCAAACACAGCTGTAACGCCAGGAGTAATCATTATGGGAGAAGAAACATGAGGGTGGGATGCCCTTGGTCTTTGCACTTTGGATCCTTAGAAGTGTGGTCAGTAGCAGCCACGGCCCAAACCACTGCCACAGCAGTTGGAGCTCTGGGAGCCTGTGGAGGCTCAGGCAGTAGCTGTCCCCAGTGCTTATAAGATTTGCTAACACCAAGCTGTGAAGTGAGTTTCAGCTCTATTGGGAACAGAACAAGTGAATGAACTGGTAGTCCCCTGTCTCTTTCTTCCTTCCCAACCTGGAAGGTCATGGCAGTTTCCAGGCTGTCCCTCGGGTGACCATGAACCCAATGTGACTTCAGCAATGACCCCGTGTGGACCTGGGCTCTGGAGATCCATTTCTCTGTTACCATCTCTCCTTAGAAAACTCGGGGGTTTAAATTATCCCGAACCTGAAAATAAAGCAAAAACATATTTTCGATCACTCTTTCAAATTTATACTATGTAGTACTAACTAACAAGGCCGCTTAGGTGTCACATGGCACTCTAGGAGAGTTTTTATTTGTTTTACTTGTGTTTAGGGACCAATCACTAAGGATAAATTTAACTTAAAGAGGATTTATAAGTTCCAAATTATTTGTGTCTAGTACAAATGATAACCCAATGATTCATTGCTCTTTAAGACCTTAGCTAATATTGTAACTTAATTTGAAATGTTATTTCAACAGTCTTTCTTTCTCTGACTATATACACTTTGAACTCTCCTATTCTCCTTTGGTGTCTTGGTGGCACAGTTGTTAAGAGCCATGGCACGCTACAGATGTTAATCCAAAGGTCGGCAAGTCGAATCCACCAGCTGCTCCTTCGAAACCTATGGAGTAGTTCTACTCTGTCCTATAGGGTTGCTATGCGTTGCAATCGACTGGATGGCAACGGGTTTTGGTTTATTCTCCTTTGAACCATCTTTACCACCCTCCAACCATCGGATTCAGAGTCATATATATGTGCATACTTATGTTCACATACCAAAAACAGAAGAAAAACTAAGTCTTGTCAGTTCTGTCTCATGGTAACCCCGCATCCGTTACAGAGTAGGACTGAGCTCCATGGGTTTTCCGGGCTGTAATATTTACAGAAACAGATTGCCAGGGTTTTCTTGTGTGACGCTGCAGGTGGGTTCCAACTGCCAACCTTTCTGTTAGTAGGCAAGCACAAATGGTTGTGCCACCCAGGGGCCTTATGTTCACATACATTGTCATGTAAATGCAACACACGCACACACACAGACACACACCAGGCTCACACACAGCTTTGCTTCCTCACTTACACCATGGTTATAAACATATCTGTTCAAGACAATGAGGAAACTGAGGATGACATCACAAGAAGATAGTTGAATGAACCAATGTGTTCCAGTCTCATTTGGAAAGAGATTAAGAACTATATAATTGTACAAATTCTAAGCATTTGTACTTATTATGTGACATGTACTCTTCTCAGGGCTTAATGTGTGATTCCTTCATTTACACAACAATCTTACTAAATAATGACAATGATTAGCCACATTTTTCAGATGCATAAATGGAGACACACAATTTAAGAACTCGCTTAAGGTTTTATAGCAAATATCTGGTTCTTAGAATTCAAACCAAAGTATTTCAGCTCCTGAACCAAGCTCCTAACCAGTACTGGGTAGTTGAACCGGGAATGCTCACGCTAGTGATAATAGGGGAAATCCAGACAGTTTAGGGTAAGTTCTTCTCCTCAACTTGGACTCAGTACAACAGTTGCCTTCTCCTCTGTCCCTGAGAACTATTATTTCTGGGCTTGTTCCCACCACACAGAATTCCTTTCAATTTCACATGCCTTTCTCTTCTTCTTTGTTCATCTGTCCTATCTTAAACCCATTCTCCCAGTAGCGCACTCTTCTTGCCTGTCCTGCTCCTGCTCAGAACCCCTTCCAAGACTCCCATGGATAAATTCACGATAATGACAGATGAAGAAAAGGCTAGGTCCCTGAAAAGGCAAAGCAGAATCTCTTATATAAAAGGTCTAGGACCAGGCTCCTGAGTGTGTACTGGCTGGAAGAGGAGGGGATGTGACTCTTACACATAAGTGTACACGTATCCTCATTCCTGATATTCTGGTCTCCTTCTCTCTTCCTGCCCTGGAAAGTCATGGAAGATTCCAGGCTGCCTAACTCATCTCCAGAAGCTAGATATGACTTCAGTAAGTATGGATCCATTGGTCAAGGGCTCTAGGTATCTAGGTCACTATACATCCATCCTTTCTTAGGAAACTGTAGGTCACACCCTTGCCTCCAGGCCTGCACTATGAGTTGGGCCTCAGGATTTGGATTACCTGTTTTCAGTGGGTAGAAGTGGTTGGAATGAATTGAGAGATGTATTTTACTGGAAGAAACAATACAGTAATGAACGCATTGCTTGTGGAAGATAGAGAGAAATGAATGGACGACATCGGTTAGGTCTCATACCTGGTGAATAGGAGAGTTGTTCCCACAAACAGAGAGCATGCTTGGGAGGTGAGTAGGCTTGGTGGGAGAATAAATTTAATGTTACAGCAAGGCCTTTGTATCTTTAGGAAAAATTTGGCAGGTTCATCTTGCAGCATAGCGACTCTCTAGGCAAAGGAGAGGTGATTCAAGGGAAGTATCTGAAATGCCTCCCACGTCATTCTTGTAACAACTTTTAATTCATCTATCCATTCATCTAATCAGCATTCCATGGATAATTGCTAGAGTCACCAGATAAGGAACACCTGAGTTCTCAAGTTCTGGTGATGTGATGTGATGTGTTGAGAGATGTGATGGTAATATGGTGACTGTAGGTTTAGACCCAAGAAGACCTAGCGTTCTTATATGCTGGTGCCAAAGGTCATGATGAGCTGTTTTCCAACTCTGGCTGTTTATATTAGACCACAGAAGGATACACAGAAGGACTTTTTACCTCCTGATATTGGCATTTTGGGGATGGGATGCCCTTCAGCTTTGTAGCCTTCTATCCAACCCCTCATCCACATTTCTGAGCTTGTGCATGGCCATGAGAACATGCATCTGGACACACACATGTATACACACACCCAACCTTAAAGGCACAGCTTTCGCATTCTCTTCCTTCATTGTTACTATCATCTTGTCAATGAGAATGAGGAAACCTAGAATGACATCACTGAGGGCATTGTCATCTGAACCAGTGTCCAAGTATTCTATTGGGTAATGGTGGCTCAGGCAAGTCCAGTCCCTAAACCTCATCATCTTTTATGAACATGGGTTTTCCAGTAGTCTTCAGAATGCCCACTGGATTGTGAGTGCCTGGCGGTCACAACACGCATGTTGCCTCAATAAACCTAAGTGTTTGGGAGAACATGCACTCAACCTCTGGTAGCTGTTGAAACAACATTCTTGTAATAAAATGTGTATGTTCAAAAATCAAAACTTATTCAGAATGTATCCGACAACCCTCAGAGTAGGGGAGTGTATATGAGACTAGTTAAAGAAAAATTTTAAGATAGGACATAGGTTAATCAGATCGAAATGTAAACATCATATACTCTCACCTGCTAGACTAGGGGTATGTGAAGAAAGAGATTGCCTCTCCTTTTCCAAGATGTATTCCCAGTTTTTACCATACAGTAGTTCACAGTCAATATTGATGAATGAATAAAATGATTCAATTACTGGTTGAATGTGTCTGATTCAAATCCGACTACCCTCTCATTCAATAACAAGATTAAGCAAAACATTTAATTCCCATCATCCTCTGGCTAGGAATAATTTTGTTTGTCAGAATTCCGAAGGCATAAAGTCATTTTCTAGAATTTTCACCAGCCTAATAATATTTTGAAATAAACTTTCTGAGGACAAGAACCGAATATTTTCCATCTCTCTGTTTCACACGCTGACCAGACAAAGTGTCTGGATCTAGCAAACATTCTTTACAAATTGATGCTCACTAAGAATCTTCTTTGGGTCTTCTCAGGCCCCAACAATTCAGTGAGGAAAGTACTAACCTGCCTCTTTTACAGTTGGAGGTTTATATTGACTAAATGAAGATCTGGAGTCACCCCAGCTCATAAATGGCAGAGTTATAATTTCAACACTGATCTTCTGGTTGCCATTTGGTAGAATATTGCCTTATTAGTCAGAGTTCTCCAGAGAAACAGAATAGGAGATCTAACTATCTACCTACCTACATACCTACCTACTACCTACCTACCTACTACCTACCTATCTACTACCTCCCTACCTCCCGACTACATATCTACCTACCTACTATCTACTATCTATCTGTCTATCAAGAGAAATTTGTTTTAAGGAATTGGCTCACACAACTGTAGGCCCTGCTAAGTCCAAAATCCGTAGAACGCGTAGCAGGCTGGGAACTCTGGGAGAACTATGTTACCGTCTTGAGGCAGAATTCCTTCTCTCCAGGAAACCTCAGTTTTTACTCTTAAGGCCTTCAGCTGATTGGATGAGGTCCATACGTATTATTGAGGGTAATCTCCTTTACTTAGCCTCAACTGATTGTAAATGATAATCACATCCAGAACATTTCTTCACAGCAACATCTAGACTAGTGTTTGACAAAACAACTGGGCACTATAGCCTAGCCATGTTGACTCAGAAGATTAACTTCATAATTGTCTTATAAGAACTGCATTGTAACAAAATGCGCATTTGGTTTTTTATTTGGTTTTTTGTAAGTGAAGGAGTTTAGACACAATCACTATTGTTGTTCAAAAAAAATAAATAAATAAAAACCGAGGAGACTACCTTGATCCATCTACTAATCCCATCTGAGGGACCTGAGGTCCACTCAAGGGCCCGTGGTCAGGAAGGGCCAAGGAGGGTGGGTATGTGGAGAAGGGCATCTTGGAAAGTGGGCATTCCCTGGTTCTGTGTTCCAGAGAAGCCAGACTGGCTATGGAAGCAGAGCTTGAAAGATCATCCTTGGCGGTAGGAGGAAGAAGTTGTAGTGTGGACCTCAGTTTCCTCAGAGGTCACCCCGTAAGCCTTTATCCAGGCACTGGCTTGTTGGGAATTGCCAGGCAGCTTCTCTGGGAGCTGGCCTGTGGCAGGCTGTGACTGGCCAAAGCCCCTCTAACTCCAGCCCAAGGGGGAGTGCTGGGAGCTCCCAAGGTCTCCTGGGAAGGCAGGGACAGGGAGGCAGGGAAATGCCAGGAATGAAGAAACACGTGCCATGGGTGAGTAACAGCCATGTCCTGCCCCGCCCAGAGCCAAGCTGGAGGAGCCAGTATAAAGGCCATGCCTGGCTCCAGCATCTAATCTGCTTGGACTCCCCAGGAACGTGTCTGTGCTCGTGTCTGTGACCAGGGTGAGTGTGAGTGTGGGAGCCCCAAGGGTTCTGAGAGGATCAGGGAAGAGCTGACAGCTGGGAGACAGAGGGAAGGGGAGGGA
This sequence comes from Dugong dugon, assembly GCA_030035585.1. NCBI lineage: Eukaryota > Metazoa > Chordata > Mammalia > Sirenia > Dugongidae > Dugong > Dugong dugon. Next base: position 194,204,442 of record CM057462.1, on the reverse strand, counting down.
GGAGGGGCACCAAGGAAAGACGGTCCTGTCTTTGATTCTGTGATACAGTGAACAGAAATAAGACTCAGTCTGAACTAAGTCTTTGGAAATCTGTCCTGGTCTCAGATATAGATGGGTCCCTCAATTTTGTCAACGACATTACTCTTCTGTTAGTAGAACAGGCACATCAGTGTGTGAACGCTTTATCTGGGCTCACGAACGTTGAGAAATACTGGCTACTCATTGTGTACAAGAGTGAGAAGCCTCTTACTATGTCTGATTGTTGGGACCACATACTTTTCTTTAGGGGAAAGATTTAGGTTGTTTCTTTTCTTTACTGATGTGTATATGCTAGATATCCTTAACTATCCCCATAAGATTTAATTTTAAAAGAGATCAAATTATCATCCTTGCTTTCTATCTAAAGAGTTTCATTATTAATTTTTAGGTTGCAAATTCCTGCTAAAATGTCCTGGCAGCAGAACCAGCAGCAGTGCCAGCTCCCTTACAAATGTACCCCCAAGTGCCCTCCCAAGTGCCCCATCCCCACGTGTCCACCCAAGTGTCCCCCGAAGTGCCCTCCAGTCTCTCCCTGCTGCAGTGTCAGCTGCGGAGACTGCTGTGGACCTAGCTCTGGGTGTTGCAGCTCTGGAGGTGGTGGCTGCTGCCTGAGCCACCACAGACATCATATCTTCCACCGACACCACAGGCACCAGAGCCCTGACTGCTGTGAGTGCGATCCCTGTGGGCTCTCTTGCTGCTGCTCGGGCTCAGGAGGTTGCTGCTGAGCCAGGCCTTAGGCATCAAAGAGAAACACTTAGACAGGAACCTCGAGGAAGGGACCTACCTGAGAGTGATGCTTCTCCTGATCTCGCTTCTCATTTTCATGGCGCTGAGGATCCTGTGAAAGAGTTCTGTGTGTTCTAATGTCCCAAGTCCATCCTGGATCCTGATCATGTCTTCCTTCTTTACCTTATACAACAATAAATCTCCTATAGCGTATTCACAAGATAACCTGGTCTTTGCCAAGTCTTTCATTCTTTGCAAGTCCCTGAAGGCTAGAGTTCCAGCGACACCCTTAGGGTGGCTTGGTAAGAGTACAGTGTGAGAAAGGGACAAGCTAGAAACAGTTTCTAAGGAAACAATCCTCTAAGAACAAGCTTGAAGTAGAGCTTTGCAATGGGATTATCTCTACACGCTCCAGCCTCTTGGCGCAGGTGGTGACCGGAAGGAGGACTAGGTGGCACTAGTGAGGCACCACTGGAGAAAGGGAAGGCGAAGGAGCATGAGGGACCTCAAAGGAGAAGCTGATAGGAGAAAGAAAGAATGCTGTGAAGTAGGTTCATTCATATGTTTCTGGAATGAATCTCAGGCCCTCCAGAAAGAAACTCAATAGCTGATGGTGCTTCATGAAGCCTTTGCAAACATTTCTAAGGGCCCGCTGTGTGCTTTGCCGTCTTTTCTGAGTGAGGAAAAATCGGTACTTAGTACCTATAAACTCTGTCCAGGCCCGGTTCCTGCTGGAGAAATATAGTGAAGAACAAAATCTACTCCCAACCTAGAAAACTTCTCCACAAATATAGAAGAGAAATAAAGATTTTATTATAGTAAGTATTAAACCTGAATGTGATTCATCATATTCCATCCGGTAAAGAAATTGCAAAGACATAAAGAAATCTTTCCCTTTATATGTAAAAAAATGCAAAACGAAAAACCTATACTGTTGAGTCAATTCTGACTCATAGAGAAACTGTAGGACAGAGTAGAACTGCCCCATAGAGTTTTCAAGAAGCACCTGGTGGATTTGAACTGCCAAGCTTTTGGTTAGCAGCCGAGCTCTTAACCAGTGCAACGAGTGAATTCATCTCCTCAAGATAAAATTGCTCATTTTCTGGTTTCTTTATGGCTGGAGGTAGATTTGCAGTTAGGGGTCGGAAGCTCTTGAGGTCATGCTAATCTCTTTCCAGTTTTCTGGAAGGGGAAGATTACCTGAAGTAACACTTTAAAGAATTGACTTCCAAATCCTTGAGCTAACACCTCGAATTTAGGTACTTTTCAAAGATAGGGAGAAAGATTTTACATTTAAAAGCTATTGAAAGTGAATTTTAAAAGAACAGGGGAGGAAGGGTATTCCTCACTTATTTTCAACAGGGAAACTATGGGGCAATCAACTCTGTGACAAGTAACAACAGCAGCGAATTTTCAGCTGAAGGTCCCTGGGTGGTACAGTTAACTGCTTTGCTACTAGTGAAAAGGTTGGGGGTTTTGACCCACCCAGAGGTGCCTCAGAAGAAAGACACGGTAATCTGCTTCCTGAAAGGTCACATCCATGTAAACCCTTTGGAGTGCAACTCAGTCACAACTGGTTTGGTGCTTTGGTTCTATTTTCAATTTGTATTAGTCCTTACACTCCTGAGGAAAGGCTGCACAGGCCACTGGAGTCTAAGTTCCTATAAAGTCTAGAGAGAACCTGCAGCACGTACCTCTCCTGTGCTTCCAATTCCCGGTGCTCACCTGTCAAGGCTTACAAGCCTGCAGGTGATCCATAACCAAAGAAAAAATTGAAGAGGTCATGAAAAAAGCTCCCAACTAAAAAAGCCCTGGCCCAGATGGCTTCACTGGAGAGTTCTACCAAAGATTAGGAGAAGAGTTGACACCAATTCTACTCAAACTATTCCAGAACATAGAGAAGGAAAGAATATTCCCTATTTTATTCTATAAAGCAAGCATAACACTTATACCAAAGCCAGGCAAAGACGTCCCCCCCCCAAAAAAAGAGAAAATTACAGACCAATATCCCTCAGGATTATAGATGCAAAATTTCTCCATAAAATTCAACAGTATGTCAATAAAATAATATTGCATAATTTAGCTGGATTCATACCAAGAATGCAAGGGTGATTCAAGATTAGAAAATTAGTCAAAGTAATTCACCACATAAATAAAACAAAGGAAAAGAATCCCATGATAATCTCAATTGATGCAGAAAAGGCATTTGATAAAATCCAACATCATTTCCTGATAAAAACTCTTAGAAAAATAGGCATAGAATGAAATGTCCTCAAAATAATTACGGGCACATATGCAAAACCAAGAGCCAAAATTATTTTCAACGGAGAAAGATTGAGAGTATTCTCCTTGAGAGCCGGAACCAGACAAGGATGCCCATTATCACCACTCTTACTCTATACTCTTCTGGAAGACGTAGCCAGAGCAATAAGGCAAGAAAGGGAATTAAAGTGTACTCAAATTGGAAAGGAAGAAGTAAAACTATCCTTTTTCACAGATGACATCATTCTATGCATAGAAAATCCCAGAGACTCCACAACAAAGTTACTGCAAGTAACCGAAGGATTTAGCAAAGTTGCAGGGCACAACATCAACACACAAAGATCAGTTGGATTCCTCTGCACTAACAAAGAGAACTCCAAAAAAGGAAATCAAGAAAACAGTACCATTTATAATAGCCTCCAAAAGGATAAAATACCTAGAAGTAAACCTAATCAGGGATGTAAAACATGTATCCGAGGAAAACTGTACAACACTACTGCAAGAAACCCAAATAGATCTACAGAAATGGAAAAACATTCCACGCTCATAGCTTGAAAGAGCTAACATTGTGAAAATGTCAATATTACCCAAACGATCTACAGATATAATACAATCCCGATCCAAATCCCAACAACAGTCTTTAATGAGATAGAAAAACTAATCACCAACTTGATATGGAAAGAAAGGAGGTCCAGAATAGCTAAAACAATCCTGAAGAAGAAGAAAGTAGGAGGCCTCACACTTCTTGATCTCAAAACTTACTATACACTCACAGTAACCAAAACAGGCTGGTGCTGGTTCAATGACAAGACACAAAGATGAATGGAATAGAATGGAGAACCCAGAGGTAAAGTAAGTCCAGTCATCTACGGGCAGTTGATCTTCGACAAAGAGTCAAAATTCTGTCAATGGAGAGAAAAAAATTCTCTTTTAAAAAATGGTGCTGGCAAAACTGAATATCCGTTGGCAAAAAGATGAAACAGGGTCCACACCTCACACCATACACAAAGCCTAAGTGAAAATGGACCAAAAGTGCTAAATGTTAAAGGTAAATTATAAAGTTCCTGGTAGGGATACAACTGGAGGACTTAATTTTCAGCATACATACTCTATCAAACACAACAAAAAATTCATAAACAACAGATGATAAATTAGATAACTGGGAACTCCTAAAAATTAAATACTATGCTTATCAGGAGACTACTAAAAGATTAAACTGAGATCCTATGGATTGGGAACAGATCTTCAGCAACAACATATCTGACAAATGTGTTATCGGTAAAACATATAGAAAACTTCAAAACTCAACAACAGAAAGAAACACTTCAATCTGACAATGGGCAAAAAACTTGAGCAGACACCTACACAAAGAAGACATTCATGTGGGCAACAAACACATGAAAAGGTGCTCGTGATCATTAGCCATTAGGAAGATACAAATGAAAAATACAATGAGATACCATCTCACCCCTGCATAAATGGTACTGATTTAAAACTAGAAAACAACAAACGCTGGTGAGGTTGCGGGGAGATTGGAACGCTTATACACTACTAATGGATTGTAAAATGGTACAACAACTATGGAAAACAGTATGGCACTTCTTCAAAATCTAGAAATAGAAACACCTCATGATCCTGCAATCCAACCCCTAGGCATATATCCAAAAGACATAGAAGCAGTGAACCAATAGATATATGCATACCTATGTTCATTGCAGCATTATTCCCAATATCAAAAAGTCAGACACAACCTACAAAAAATCAAATCCAACCCATTGCCGTTCAGTTGAATCTTACTTATAGCCACCACATAGGGTTTCCAAGGTTGTAAATCTTTATAAAAGAAGACTGCCACATCTTTCTCCCTTGGAGCCCCTGGTGGTTTTGACCCACCAATCTTTCGGTCAGCAGTCGATCACTTTACATGCTGCGCCATAACAGTCTAAGTGCCCATCGATGGACGAATGGATAAACAAATTGTGGTACATACATACAATAGAATATTATGCAACTGTAAAGAGTATATTTATAGTTTGTTGTACCCTGAGGGCTTGCATATTGCTGTGATGCTGGAATCTATGGCACCGGTATTCAAATACCAGCAGGGTCACCCATGGTGGACAGGTTTCAGCTGAGCTTCCAGACTAAGACAGACTAGGAAAAAGGACCTGGTGGTCTACTTCTGAAAAGAATTAGCCAGTGAAAATTTTATGAATAGCAGTGGAATATTGTCTCATATAGGGCCAGAAGATGAGCCCCTCAGGTTGGAAGGCACTCAAAAAACAACTGAAGAAGAGCTGTCTCCTCAAAGTACAGATGACCTTAATGATGTGGATGGAGTTGAGCTTTCAGGACCTTCATTTGCTGATGTGGCTTGTCTCAAAATGAGAAGAAACAGCTGCTAGTATCTATTAATAATTGGAATGTGGAAAGTATGAAGTGTGATTCTAGGAAAATTGGAAATCGTCAAAAATGAATTGGAACACAAAAACACTGATATCCTAGACATTAGTGAGCTGAATGATGAATTGAAGAGGAGTGGGGTTGCATTCATTGTCAAAAAGAACATTTCAAGATCTATCCTGAAGTACAGCACTATCAGTGTTAGGATAATATCCATAGGCCTACAAGGCACACAAGTTAATACTACTATTATTTAAATCTATGCACCAACCACTAGGGCAAAAATGAAGATACTGTAGTTTTTTTTTTTTTTTACCAATTTCTACTGTCTGAAACTGATCGAACATGTGATCAGGAGTCATTGATAATTACTAGTGATTGGAATTCAAAAGTTGGAAGGATCAGTAGTTGGAAAATATGACTTGAGTGATAGCAGTGAAGCCTGAGATCGCATGATAGGATTTTGCAAGAGCAATCTGTCTTGGAAGAAGTACATCAGAATGCTCCGCAGAAGCAAGGATCGTTAAGACTTAATCTCATATACTTTGGACAGGATGTCAGGAGGAATCAATCCCTGGGGAAGGACGTCATGCTTGGTAAAGTAGAGGGTCATCGAAAAAGAGGAAGTTTCTCAGCGAAAGGGACTGACACAGTGACTGCAACAATGAGCTCAAGCATAACAAGGATTGTGAGGATGGTGCAGGACCAGACAGTGTTTTGTTCTGTTGTACATACGGTTGCTATGTTTCAGAACCAAGTCGATCGCAGCTAACAACAAAAACAACATAAAGAATAAGGAGGAGTTTGCTAAACATCTTATGACATGGATGAATCTGGAGGACATTAGGCTGAGTTAAATAAGTCCATAAGAAAAGGACCAATATTGAATGGTTTCACTTTTATAAAACGTCAAGAATAGGTATAGACACAGAAAGTAACATTCTTTGATGGTTACCAAGGGTAGGAAAGAGTAGGAGGAGCAATCCCTTTCTAGATAGTAGACACTTGTTATTTTTGGTGAGGGGAAAGGCAATACAAAATTGGGTGAAGTCTGTATAATCTGACCAAGGGAAATGAAGTTGCTAAGTATGCAAGAAAAAGGGACAATTTCTGTAATTGCTATAATATATATGATTTTGCAACAACTATTATGAAAAACAAAACCTATGTGTGTGATTACATAGGTAGATATGTATGCATATATGTGTATAGGAAGGCATATGTGAGCACATGTATAGGTGTATCTGTAGGCTTTGGTATATAGATGTTTGTGTGTGATGCATAAATATATAGGCAGTCCCCGGATTACAAATGAGTTCCATTCCTAAGCCTGTCTTTAAATCAAATTTGTACATAAGTAGGAGCAGTTAGTTATGTAGGAGCACTTAGGTGTGGCTCAGATCTAACGTCAGTTAGTGAAATAATTGTCATAGTACAGGTTTCTAGCATTATCTGAAAGTAGAGTTTTCCTACGAAATCTTTCATAAGCCTATATGGCAGACCCCAAAAATAATCTATCAAATCATACCAAATAACACATTAAACCTAAAATAACACTAACCTATAGTAAACGATACGATAAATAAATGGAGAGAAAGCACAGATGCTAAGAGACAGAGTTCAAAGTTATGGGGGTTTGATGCTGAGATGCTGAGTGTTGTTCCCGGGAAAGGAGTTTGGCCAGGATGGAGACATGTCCTAGTTGGGACATCGAGCCTGAGGGCCACCTCCTTCTGAGATTTCGCCTACCACTCCCCGGGGACCCCCCCACAAGTTCATGTGTCAAAGAATGTCCAGCATCTCTGCCTTCCCCAAGGGCCGGGGAGCCACCCCCAGCCCTTCCTGGCAGCCCAGTGATGGCTGGGGCTAAGTGGAGAGGGGGCGACATGAGGGCAGAAGCTCTGAGGGGCAAGTGAAGAAGCCAGCAAGAAGGCACCCTATCAGCTGCTCCCTCTGTCCCTCACAGGTGCCTGAGATCCAGGTCCCCAGAGAGGTTGACAGATTGCAGATGGCACATGCTGTGGGAGGGGCGCAATTGGATTCTGCTCCAAGGTGTCCCCACCGCATACTCTCTCTCCTAGGTGAAGGGGGCTAAGGCCAGCCCCCAGCTTACCTGCCCAGCATGTCTGCGAGGCTGGAGACTGTGGATCATTCCCTGCGTGGAGCCTGGAGGGGTGGGGGGAGTGGACAAAAGAAGCACCGTGGGGTGGTGTTTGCTGGAGGAAAGGAGATGGTCACTGGGTGGGGAGAGCTGGTGGGAGACCCAAGACTCTGCCCTTTTCCCACCCTCAGGGAGCTGCAGAAGGCCCTGACACCGGAGACCGGGGAAGACACTCTCACTGTTCGGGGCAAGTGCTGTCTGTTTGACGGTTTGCTGCAAAACAAAGGTTGGAGACTCTTTCTTCTTCAGATTTCTCTCCGTTAGTGAAAACAGGTACCAATGTAGGTCTTCCTAAAAGCCAGGTAGTGTAAAGGGAACTTTCAGAAAGTGAAGACACCTGTGTATAGCTTCTTGTGTGCCCTTCAATGCTTAAAACACTTTAAAGAAACACTTCCAGGTACATTAAAACACATTTAAACTAATCATACAGTAATAATAATAACGTTTTGATGAGCATCACAAAGTAGCACCCATTGCATGTACCTCAGATTTTTCATATAATAGGCTTTACTGGGGTTGGTTCATAACTATGGGCTGTATGTAAGTTGGATGTTTCTAACTGGGGGACTGTCTGTATTCATATATATAACAAAGCACATAGGGGCACAGTTATGAAGACTTTCTAGACCTATCCAAACACCTCTCGGGATTGGTTTACTGTGTCAAAAGGCTGAGGACCAAAGTCTTGTGGGACAACTCAGTCAATTGACATAACATAATTCGTAAAGATAACGTTGTATATCCTACATTGGTGAATAGTACCTGGAGTCTTAAAAGCTTGCGAGCAGTCATCTAAAATACAACTATTGGTCTTTACTCATCAGGAGGAAAGAAGAAGGAAGGGAACCAAAGACTCAATGAAGAAACCAGTTCACATGAACCACAGCCTCTTTCAGCCTGAGACCAGAAGAACTAGATGGTGCCTGGCTACCAATATGAACAGTTCTGACCTGGGACGCATTAGAAATTCCCAAATAGAGTGGGTCAAGAATGCAGAACAAAAGTCAAATTCCTATAAAATACCAGACTTACCGAACCGATAGAGACTAGAGGAGCCCCCCAAAACTATCACCCTAAGATACCCTTTGTACTTGGACCTAGAGCTACTCCTGGAGGTCATGTTTCAGCCAAATAATACATTGGCTTAAAAAATAAACAATATCAAGTGTGAGTAATGTGTTTCATTAAACAATCAACTATACGTGGCCAAATGGTCAGCATTTACACGTAAGCAAATATGAGAAGGCCAGCTAGGGCAGGAAAGGTAGATTAATGGAAATAGAAGAAAGAGAATGGAAATAATGAGAATGCTGACACATTGTGAAAAGTGTAACCAATGTCATAGAAAAATTTGTATCAAAATTGTTAAATGGAAACCTAATTTGTTGTGTAAACTTTCACCTAAAAGACAAAAACTATTAAAAAAGATAAAGCCTATTGCGGAATGGGGGAAGAGAATAAGATTTGTTTTATAACAAATTCCAAAAATAGAAGAAATTCTTTCCCAATATTCTTGTAGACTTTATTGAGTATTTCCGTGTGGACCAATTTAATGGGGAGACTGTACTATACAGGCTGTGTGATGGTTAAGAATGTATGTTAACTTCGCTGGGCCATGATTCTCAGTGTTCACATGTGAGCACTCCCATGATGGGATCTGCTGTGAGTAAACAATGAGTTGAAAGCGAGTTTCCTTGGGCGTGTGGCCTACATCCGAATATAAGCATTGGCTTCTTGCCAACATGGTCTCTGCTGAGAAATCAGAGCTTAATCTTATTGGTTCTCCTGTGTAGGTGACGGTTTGTTTTTCCTACACTGCTCTCAGTTTTTTCCTTTGCCTTTGGTTTTGACAAGCTCGGTTACCATACGTCTTGGTGATTTTCTTTTGGAGTCTCTCCTGTGTGGGGTTTGTTGAGCTTCTTGGATGGATATATTCCATCTTTTATGATATTAGGGAAGTTTTCTGCCAGCAAATCTTCGAAAATGTTCTCTGCGTACTTTTTTTCTCTCCTCCTGTTCCTGAACTCCTATCATGCATAAATGATCCCTCTTGTAGTGTCCCACGTAACTCTTTGGTTTCTCCACTTTTCTTCATTTTTTCTCCTGAATGTTGGTCAAATAAATGAGTATCAAGGGATTTGCCTTCTAATTTGCTGATTCTGTCTTCCAATGATTCAATTCTACTCTGACATTCCTCCACTGAGTTATCAATTTCTTAAATTTTGTTGTTAATTTTCTGGATATCTGGTTGCTATTTTGTATGGCTTCTAATTGTCTATTTTGTTCTTGTATAGTTTCCTTGAATTCTACTAGAATTTTTGTCTGTCTCTTCAGTTCCATTACCATTTCTTCCTCAGAAAGGTCTTCTGACCCTTTAGTTTGGTCACTTGCTTGAGCCATCTTGTTCTGCTTCTTTATGGGATTTGATATTGTTTGTTGTCTTCGAGGCATTAAGGTGTTATTTTATATATTGACTGTATGTTTGTTTACTTTGTCTTGATTTTCTGTTTTGTTTTGATGTATCTGGGATGGCAGCTTGGGTGTGGTACTAGGTTGCTAGTCTGGCAAGACTGGAGTGCTCACCACCTCTTTCCACGTAGGTGGGGCAGCGGCGGGGAGTGTGAAATCCTTGACAACTTCAACATTTTCTGTGTATATCATGATGTTATTTATCAGCCCAGTTGTGATGATTTTCTTTTCTTTATGTTGAAGTATAATCTATATTGAAGGTTGTAGTGTTTGGGCTTCATCAGTATGTGCTTCAAGTTGTCTGCATGTTTGGCAAGCATGGTTGTGTCATTTGCATATTGCAGGTTATTAATGAGTCTTCCTCTCATTCTGATTCCATGTTCTTCATATAGTGTGGCTTCTCGGACTACTTGTTGAGTTTACAGATTGAATAAGCAAAGTGAAATGATACAACACCTTTGGACCACCTTTTCCAGTTTTGAACCCTGCAATATCCTCTTGTTCTGTTGGAATGACTTCCTCTGGATCCATGTCCATGTTCCACATGAGCACAATTAAGTGTTCTGTAATGTTCATTCTTCATAATGTTATTCTTAATTTATTATGCTCCACATGATACTGGCTAGACACCCTAGAATTGTCACTGAGTGAAGGCCTTGCGGTATAGTGTTAGGTCTTCAATAGAATCTCTACCAAAATTTGAAGAGCCCCAATAGAACAGCCCCACCTGCCTGAATGTTTACCGTTAGGAATTATATATATTAGTTTTATTTCTTAGTCCTGTCTTCCCACTGGGATATAGCCCTAGGTGGGCAGAGATTAACTCTCTTTTATATCATGTTGGATCTGCAGAGTTGGCCACGTAATCAATAAGCACTTGCTCAGAGTGTGTGGGAGTGAATTCATAAGGTCTGATTGTTGATCTTTTGGAGAGGCAGTTCAAGAAAACCTTGGAATTTTCAATTTTGGAGATGCTTTACTCTTTTTATTCACCCTAGAATACTCCACTCTCATTTATTCTCCTAAGACCTGCTTGATTTTTATTTAATTTGCTCAGCAAATTTCTTTGGGAATAGTTCCTTGGTCAAGGGCATTCGAAGGCATGAATATACAATGGTTGCTTAAGGGTACACTAATCCTATTTATCGAGAACATCATCTAATTCTAATGATTAAAATGATACTAATACAGAAAAGAAAAAGTCATAGGCTATGAGGTCATTGGAGTATGTGTGTGTGTGTGTGTGTGTGTGTGTGTGTAGTGATGGTATCTGTGGTGAGCAAAATAATGTCCCCTCAAAGCAATCAGTTCCTATCCCTGAAACCTATAAACATTACCTTAAAAGGAAAAAGGACTTTGGCGGATGTAATTAAGTGCAAGATATTGAGATGAAGAAATTGAGAAATGGTCTTGAATTATACAGGTGGGTTCTACTAGGCAGAATGAGATTCTTATGACACAGAGAAGAAAAGGCAATGTGAAGATGGAGGAGAGAAAAATTTGAAGATGATGGCCTTGTAGATACATCCACAAGCTAAAGGATGATATGTCCACAAGCCAGGAAACCTCGCAGCTACCAGAAACTGAAGAGACAAGGGACAATTTCTCTCCTGGAGCTTCCAGAGGGAGTGTGGCTGGTGTGAAAAGTATTATGTTATACAGTCACGGAGTTTCGAGAGGGCCTTGTCCCAAAAGTACAGCTCCATTCAGCCTGGGCTTCAGGGGAAAATGGAGGGACTGATTCAGTGGAGTGAGAAACTGAAAAGCTAAGCAGCTTTCATTAGAAATATGATCCAAGAGAAAGAAGAGGGACTGACCAGGACCAGGACAGATGGGGAACATGAAATAATAGTTTCATCCTCACTTGGGGTAAAGTAACATTCCTTGACAGAACCTTCAGAGAATACGTGAGGGAACAGAAACGTCTACCTTTTAAAGCCTGAGTCCAAACACAGCTGTAATGCCAGGAGTAATCATTATGGGAGAAGAAACATGAGGCTGGGATGCCCTTGGTCTTTGCACTTTGGATCCTTAGAAGTGTGGTCAGTAGCAGCCACGGCCCAGACCACTGCCACAGCAGTTGGAGCTCTGGGAGCCTGTGGAGGCTCAGGCAGTAGCTGTTCCCAGTGCTTATAAGATATGCTAACACCAAGCTCTGAAGTGAGTTTCAGCTCTATTGAGAAGAGGACAAGGGAATGATCTGGTAGTCCCCTGTCTCTTTCTTCCTTCCCAACCTGGAAGGTCATGGAAGTTTCCAGGCTGTCCCTCTGGTGACCGTGAACCAGATGTGACTTGAGCAATTACCCAGTGTGGCCCTGGGCTCTGGAGACCCACTTGTCTCTTACCATCTCTCCTTGGGAAACGGGGTGTTTAAATTATCCAGAACTTGAAAAGAAGTCAAAAACACATTTTTGATCACTCTTATAAATTTATACTACATACTACTAACTAACATGGCTGCCTAAGTGTCACATGACCCTCTAGGGATTTTTTTTTTCTTGTTTTACTTTTGTTTAGGGATGAAACACTAAAGATAAATTTAACTTAAGGAGGATTATAAGTTCCAAATTATTTGTGTCTAGTAGAAATGATAACACAATGATGTATTACTCTTTAAAACATTAGGTAGTATTGTAACTAAATTTGCAATCTTATTTCAACCGTCTTTCTTTCTCTGACTATATAGACTTGGAACTCTGCTATTCTCCTTTGGTGTTCTGGTGGCACAGTTGTTAAGAGCCATGGCACGCTACAGATGTTAATAAAAAGGTGAGCATTTCCAATCCACCAGCTGCTCCTTCGAAACCTATGGAGCAGTTGTACTCTGTCCTGTAGGGTTGCTATGCATTGGAATCGACTCGATGGCAACGGGTTTTGGTTTATTCTCCTTGGAAGTAACGTTACCACCCTTCAACCATCTGATTCAGAGTCATATGTTTATGCCTACTTATGTTCACGTACGAGAAACAGAAGAAAAATTAAGTTGTGTCAAATCTGACTCATGGGAACCCCAGCCGTTACACAGTAGAACTGAGCTCCGTGGGCTTTTCTTGGCTGTAATCTTTACAGAAACAGATTGCTAGGGTTTTCTTGTGTGGTGCTGCTGGGTGGGTTGCAACTGCCAACCGTTCAGTTAGTAGGCAAGCACAAATGGTTGTTCTATTCAGAGGCCTTATGTTCACATACAATTTCATGTAAATGCAACACACACACACACAGACACAAGCACACACACACATACACACACACCAGGCACACACACAGCTTTGCTTCCTCACTTACACCAGGGTTACAAGCATATCTTTCCAAAACCATGAGGAAACTGAGGATGATATCACAAGAAGATTGGTCAATGAACCAATGTCTTCCAGTCTCATTGAGAAGGAGATTCAGAACTATATATTTACACAAATTCTGAGCATTTGTACTTATTATGTGACATGTACTATTCTCAGGGCTTAATGTGTGATTCTTTCATTTACACAACAATCTTACTAAATAATGACAATGATTAGCCACATTTATCAGGTGCAAAAATGGAGACTCACAGTGTAAGAACTTGCTTAATGTTTCATAGCAAATATCTGGTTCTCAGAATTCAAAGCAAAGTATTCCAGCTCCGGAACCATGCTCTTAACCAGTACTCTGTAGTTGAACTGGGAAGGCTCACGCTCTTTATAATATGAGAAATGCAGACAGTTTAGGGGAAGTTCTTCTCCTCAAGTTAGACTCATAGCAACTGTTGCCTTCTCCTCTGGCTCTAAGAACTATTGTTTCTGGGCTAGTTCCCACGCTGCACAGAATTCCTTTCTATTTCCCATGCCCTTCTCTTCTACTTTGTTCCTCTGTCCTTTCTGAAACCCATTCTCCCAGTGGGGCTCTCTATTTGCCTGCCCTCCTCCTGCTCAGAGCCCCTTCCATGGCTCCCATGGATAAACTCACGATGACGACAGATGAAGAAAAGGCTAGGTCCCTGACAAGGCAAAGCAGAATCTCTTATATAAGGGGTCCAGGACCAGGCTCCAGGGTGTGTACTGGTTGTTTTAGGAGTGGATGTGACACTTACACATAAAGGTACATGTATCCTCATTCCTGATATTCTAGTCGCCTTCTCTCTTCCCTTCTTGGAATGTCATGGAAGAATCCAGGCTGCCTAACTCATCCTCAGATGCTAGATATGACTTCAGTAAGTATCAATACTTTGGTCAATCGCTCTAGGTATCGAGGTCAATATATATCCATCTTGTCTTAGGAAACTGTAGGTCACACCCTTGCCTCCAGGTGTGCTCTATGAGTTGGGGCCTTAGGATTTGGATTGTCCGTTTTCAGTGGGTAGAAGAGGTTGGAATGAATTGAGAGATGTATTTTACAGGAAGAAACTATAAAGTATTTAACCCATGGCTTGTGGAAGATAGAGAGAGATGAATGGACGGCATTGGTTAGGTCTCATAACTGGTGAATAAGTGAGGTGTTCCCACAAAGACAGACCTGGTTTGCGAGGTGACTAGGCTTGGTGGTAGAATAAGTTTATGTTACGGCAAGGCCTTTGTATCTTTAGGAAAAATGTGGTAGGTTCAACTTGCAGGTTACCGACTTTCTAGGCAATGGAGAGTTGATTCAAGGGAAGTATCTCAAATGCCTCCCAGGTCACTCTTCTAATAACGTTTAATTCATCTATCCATTCAACTAATCAGCATTCCATGGATAATTGCTAGAGTCACCAGATAAGTAATACCTGGAGTTCTCAAGTTCTGGTGAAGTGATGTGATGTGTTGAGATGTGATGGTAATATGGTGACTGTAGGTTTAGACCCAAGAATACCTAGAATTCTTATATGCTGGTGCCAAAGGCCATGATGAGCTGATTCCCAACACTGATTGTTTAGGTTAGATCAAAGAAGCATACACAGAAGGACTTTTTACCTCCTGATATTGCCTTTTTGGGGATGGGATGCCCTTCAGCTTTGTAGCCTTCTATCCAACCCCTCATCCACATTTCTAAGCTTGTGCATGGCCATGAAAACATGCATCCATACACACACATGTATACACACACCCAACCATAAAGGCACAGCTTTCGCATTCTCTTCCTTTTCTGTTACTATCATCCCTGTCAGCAAGAATGAGGAAACCTAGAATGACATCACAGAGGACATTGTCACATGAACCAGTGTCACAGGAATCCTATTGCGAAATGGTGGCTCAGGCAAGTCCAGTCCCTAAACCTCACCTTCTTTTATGCACATGGGTTTCACAGGAGTCTTCCGAATGTCCACTGGACTGTGAATGCCTGGAGGTCACAACACACATGTTGCCTCAATAAACCTAAGTTTTTGGAAAGAACATGTACTGAACACGTGGTAGGTGTTCAAAGAATGTTCTTGTAATTAAATGTGTATGTTCAAAAATCTATATTTTTCACAATTTATCTGAAAACGTTCAGAGTAGGGGAGTATATATGAGACTAGGTAATGAAAAATTTTAAGATAGGCCATATGTTAGTCAGATTGAAATGTAAACATCATATACTCTCACCTGCTAGACGAGGGTTATGTGAAGGAAGAGATTGTCTCTCTTTTTCCAAGATGTATTCCCAGTTCATACCATACAGTAGTTCACAGTAAATATCTGATGAATGAATAAAAGGAATCAATTACTGGTTGAATGAGTCTGATTGAAATCCGACTACCCTCTCATTCAATAACAAGATTAAGTAAATCATTGAATTACCATCATCCTCTGGCTAGAAATAATTTTGTTTCTTAGAATCCAAAAGGCACAGTCATTTTCTAGAATTTTCACTAGCCTAATAATATTTTGAAATAAACTTTCTGAGGACAAGAACTGAATATTTTCCATCTCTCTGTCTCACACACTGACCAGACAAAGTGTCTGGATCTAGCAAACGTTCTTTACAAATTGATGCTCACTAAGAATCTTCTTTGTGCCTTCTCAGGTCCCAAGAATTCAGTGAGAAAGGTGCTAACCTGCCTCTTTTACAGTTGAGGGTTTAGATTGTCTAAATGAATAACTGGAGGCACCCCAGCTCATAAATGACAGAGTTATAATTTGAACACTGATCTCCTGATTGCCATTTGGTAGAATATTGCTTCAGTAGTCAGGGTTCTCCAGAGAAATAGAATAGGAGATCTACCTACCTACCTACCTATATACTTCTACGACTGCCTACCTACCTACCTACTACCTACCTACCTGCCTACTACCTATCTGCCTACCTACTACCTACCTATCTACTACCTCCCTACCTCCCAACTGCCTATCTACCTGCCTACTACCTATGTACCTATCTGTCTATCAAGAGAAATTTGTTATAAGGAATTGGCTCACACAACTGTAGGTCCTGGTAAGTCCAAAATCCATAGAACGGGTAGCAGGCTGGAAACTCTGGGAGAAGTATGTTACGGTCTTGAGGCAGAATACCTTCTCTCTGGGAAAACTCAGTTGTTGCTCTTAAGGCCTTCAGCTGATTGGATGAGGTCCATCCATATTATTGAGGATAATCTCCTTACTTAGAGTCAACTTATAGTCAATGATAATCATATCTAGAAAATTTCTTCACAGCACCTTCTAGACTAGTGTTTGAGAAAACAACTGGGCACTCTAGCCCAGCCAAGTTGACACAGAAAATTAACTGTCATAATTGTCTTATAAGAACCCCCTTGTAACAAAATATGCATTTGGTTTCTTTATAAGTGAAGGAGTTTACTCACAATCATTATTGCTGTTTAAAAAAAAAAAAGCCAAGGAGACCACCTTGATCCATCTACTAATCCCATCAGCAGGGACCTGAGGGCCACTCAAGGGCCCGGAGTTATGAATGACAAGGGAGGAAGGGTGTATAGAGAAGGGAATCCTGGGAAGTGGGCATTCCCTGGTTCTGTGTTCCAGAGAAGCCAGCCTGGCTATGGAAGCAGGGCTTGGAAGATCATCCTTGGGGATAGGAGGACGACGTAGTAGTGTGGACCTCAGTTTCCTCAGAGGTCACCCCCTAACTCCAGCCCCAGAGGGTGTGCTGGGAACTCCCAAGGTCTCCTGGAAAGGCAGGAACAGGGAGGCAGGGGAATACCAGGAATGACCCAGCACATGCCCTGGGTGAGTAGCAGCCACTTCCTGCCCCTCCCAGATCCAAGCTGGAGGAACCGCTATATAAGCCATGCCTGGCTCCAGCATCTCATCTGCTCGGACTCCCCAGCGACGTGTCTGTGCTGGTGTCTGTGACCAGGGTGAGTGTGGTTGTGGGAGCCCCGAGGGGCTCTGAGAGGATCAGGGAAGAGCTGACAGCTGGGAGGCAGACAGCAGGCAGAGGGAAAGGGAGGGAAGAGGGGAACTGAGGAAAGAGGTTCCTGTCTTGGATTCTGTGATACACCGAACAGAAGTAAGACTCAGTCTGAACCAAGTCTTTGGACATCTGTCTTGGTCTCAGACAAATATGGGTCCTTCAGTTTGGTCAAAGACATTATTCTTCTGTTAGTAGAACAGGTATGTCAGTGTGTGAACACTTTATGTGGGCTCACGAAGGTTAAGAAATACTGGCTACTGATAGTATACAAGAATGAGAAGCTCCTTGCTATGTCTGATTGTTGGGACGACATATTTTTATTCAGGGGAAAGATTTAAGTTGTTTCTTTACCTTACTGATGTGTATATGCTAGATATCCTTAACTATCCCCATAAAGTTTTAGTTTAAAAGAGAACAAATTATCCTCCTTGCTTTCTATCTAAAGAGTTTCATTATTAATTTTCAGGTTGAAAAGTCCTGCTAAAATGTCCTGGCAGCAGAACCAGCAGCAGTGCCAGCTCCCTGCCAAATGTACCCCCAAGTGCCCTCCCAAGTGCCCCATCCCCAAGTGTCCCCCCAAGTGTCCCCCAAAGTGCCCTCCAGTCCCTCCCTGCTGCAATGTCAGCTGCGGAGACTGCTGTGGACCTAGCTCTGGGTGCTGCAGCTCTGGATGTGGCGGCTGCTGTCTGAGCCACCATAGACACCATCTCTTCCACCGACGCCGCTGGCACCAGAGCCCTGACTGCTGTGAGTGTGATCCCTGTGGGCACTCTGGCTGCTGCTCGGGGTCTGGAGGTTGCTGCTGAGCCAGACCTTAGGCATCATAGAGAAAGACTTAGGAAGCACAACCTCGAGGCGGGGACCTACCCCGGGTTGATGCTTCTCCTGTTCTCGCTTCTCCTTTTCATGGGGCTGCGGATCCCATGAAAGAGTTCTGTGTGTTGTAATGTCCTGAGTCCATCCTGGATCCTGATCATCTCTTCCTCATCTACTTTATACAACAATAAATCTCCTATTGCATATTCGCAAGATATGCTGGTCTTTTCAATTCTTTCATTCTTTGCAAGTCCCTGAAGCCTAGAGTTCCAGCAACACACTTAGGCCGGCTTGGTAAGAGTACAGTGTGAGAAAGGGATAAGCTAGAAATAATGCCTAAGCATACGACCATCTAAGAACAAGCTTATGGTAGAGCTTTGCCATGAGATTATCTCTGCACGCTCCAGCCTCTTGGCTCAGGTGGTGACTGGAAGGGCCTGGGATCCCCAGTACTGAGCTCTTTCGATTGTGAGCCTCCCGGCTAGCTTAACCCATCATGCTGAAAATGATTTTCTTCTTCTCTGTGTGCCATGATTTAACAAATTTGAAAATTCTCTGGAATTCTAAGTAGATGGACAAGGTGTATTTAACAGAACTTTTCTCATTTGTTAAAAAAATGCTTTGCATAGAATTAAAACCCTGATCTACTTCTGAAAGATCAGCCACTGAAAACTCCATGGAGCACAGTTCTCCTGTGAAACTCATGGGGTCACCATGAGTCAGAATGGACTTGATGTCAACTGGTTAGGGGCAAGCTTATGTGACAACATATTGCCACTTACCTGCTTGCCTGGGAGGGTCTGTCTGCCTAGCTCTTGCTTTTATTCATGCTTCAGTCCCTCCTCTGAACAGCTGTGAAATAAATTGTTCAACAGTATAAGGCTTGAGAAGCACCCAGGTAGGAATCTACCCAGTCCCACTGGCTCAGTCCAATGCTCAGTGGAAGTAGAGTGGTCTGAGGGTCACAGGAAGGAGTGTGGGCCAATATCTCACCTTTCTTTCTGCCACCTTGCTCAGGTATGGTGGGTGAGGAGGATAATTAATAAAAACAACACTGTCCTGCGGTTGCACAATGAACTTCACAGGCCAGCAGTCCGGACTGGGGTTGGCCTGCCTTAATTTCTTCTCTTCTCAGCTCAGTCACTCAGAATTTTAGGGCACTGAAGCAGCCTGCCCTGATGGTTGAGACTCTGTGACTGGAGGATGAGGTTTGAAGGGAGGTAATGATACCATGAGAGGACATCCAGAATCACAGTCTATCAGCCAGGCTGAAAGGTTTCTATGTGGGAAATGATCAACTCAGATTGGAGCAAGAAAGACCCTGGTGAGACTGGGCTCTCTCAACAAGGCATCCCATCCCCTTCTCTGGATGAGAGTACTGGCTACCAATTTACATCTCTCTAGACTCCCACTCTAATCCCTTCCTTGTAATGCTGAGGCCTTTTTCCTTGCTTTTTGTAAAGGTAAGTTTGTAATGCATTTCATAATGTCATTGTTAATTTAATTTGAAATTGTGTAGTAGCAATTTTGGGAGTCCCTTTGTATTTCAAATGGTTAAGCAGTCTACTATTAGCTGAAAAGTTGGTAGTTCAAACCCACCTAGAGGTGCCTCAGAAGACAGGCCTGGAGCTCTGCTTCGGAAAGTTCACAGTCGTGAAAACCCTGTGGAGCAGTTGTACTCTGCACACATGGGGTCGCCTCGAGCCAGAATCCACTCAAGGGCAACCAACAACGACTTGTTAATCGTTATTAACTTAATAAACTAATACTTAACTGCCCCAGAAGCATATATTTACATTTAATCACTTTACTACTTTTCTGAATAGTCACCTATGCCATCTGTCAAGGGCACAAATGTGGCTATATCTATCTCTAGGCATTCTATTCTGTTGCATTTTTCCATGTGTCTACGCCTGCTCCAGTTTCACATTGCAGTAATATGGAAACCCTGGTTGCATTGTGGTTAAGCGCTATGGCTGCTAACCAATAGGATGGCAGTTCGAATCCACCAGGCATCCTTGGAAACTCTATGTAGCAGTTCTAATCTGTCCTATAGGGTCTCTGTGAGTAGGAAATGACTCCGTGGCAATGGGTTTGGTTTTTCTGGTTTGGTAATTAATAGAGTTAAATAGTAAATCTTGATACCTAGTAGATACACGATCTTATTCTACATCCAGAATGACTTGTCACTTTTGGCCGTAAGAACGTCTATACATATTTTCCATTTACTTGTTAAATTGCTAAAAAATTAAATACATATATATATAATAAAATTCTCATGAAAATGCAAGCGACCTAGAAAAGCCAAAACATTCTTGAGAAAAGAAGAACACAGCTGGAGCTCTCATGCTTCCTGATTTCAAGTCTTACTAACAAGCGTCCATAATTAAGACTGCCCTATTGCATAAGGATAAAACGCGTTGTCCATGATTCAGTTCCAACACCCAGAGATCATATAGGACAGAGTAGAACTGCCCCATAGGGTCTCCAAAGTGCAGGTGTTGGATCTGAAATGCCAACCTTTTGGTTAGCAGCCGAGCTCTTCATCGCTGGGACTCCAGGGTTCATAAGAATAGACATACAGATTAATGAAATAAAATTGGGAGTCCAAAACTAAAGCCTTCCATTTCTAATTAATTGAGTTTTCACAAAGACGCCAAGACAATCAAACGGAACGAAGAAGAGTCTTTTCAACAAATGGTGCTGAGACAGCTGGATAACCACATACAAAAGAATGAACGGGAACCCGCTTCTCTCAGCAGACAGGAAAGTAACTCAGATTGGCCCATAACCTGAATACAAGAGCCAAAATCTATAAACTCTTAGTAGAAAACATAGGTGTAAATGTTTATTTTCTTGGGTTAGGAAAATGTTTCTTAGCTTTGGCACCGAAGTCAGAAATGACAAAAGGAAAAAATAACAAATTAGTCTTCATCAAAATTTAAAACTTTGTGCTTCAGAGGACACTATCAAGAAAGTGAAAAGACAATCTGTAGAATAGGAGAAAATATTTGGAAACCGTGTATCTGGTAAGGGATTGTATTTAGAATACATAAAGAATACTTGCCACTCAATGATAAAAAGACAAATAATCTAATTAAAAAATAGCCAAAGGATCTGAATAGACATTTCTTCAAAGAAAGAATACAAACGGCCAATTGCCACAGAAAGAAACACAACATCACTAGTCACCAGGGAAATGCAAATAAAAACCACAATGCAATATCATTCACACCTACTAGGATGGCTATAATTAAAAACCCGAGTTGAGAAGGATGTAGAGAAATTGGAACCCTCATATATTGCCAGTGGGAATGTAAAATGAGTTGCAATCACTGTGGGAAACAGCCTGACAGTTCCTCAAAAATGTTAAACAGAGTTACCATACTACTCAGCAGTTGCACTCTTCGCTATGTCTCCAAGAGAAACAAAAAGCAAACACATACACACAGAAACTTGTACAGGAACGTACATAGAAGTATTGCTCATAAAAGCAAAAAGGCAAGAAGAATCCAAATGCCCATCAACTAATGAATGGAAAAAAAATGTGGTATACATGGTCACGGGCAACATCTAGCTTAACTGGCATAACACAGTTTATCAAGACAATGTTCTCCATTTACCTTGGTGAGTAGTGTCTGGGGTATTAAATGTCTGTGAGCAGCCATCTAAGATCCTCCACCGGTCTCACGTCTTCGGGAGCAAGGGAGAATGGAGAGAACAGGATACAAGGAAAAGATTAGTCCAAAGGATTAATGGACCACAGCTACCACTGCCCCCACCAGACTGAGTTTGGTACAGCTTGATGGTACCTGGCTACTATCATTGACTGCTCTGACCAGGATCACAACAGAGGGTGCTGGACAGAGCTTGAGAACAATGTAGAACAAAATTCTAACTCACACACACACACACACACAAAACAGACTTACTGACCTGACAGAGACTGTAGAAACCCCAAGAATATGGCCCCTGGGCCCCCATTCAGCTCAGTGGTGAAGTCATGCCCGAGGTTCACCCTTCAGCCGGGGATTGGATAGTCCCATAAAACAAAATGGGACTAATGAGGCACAGCAGTCTAGGGACAAGGACCAGAAGGCAGGAGGGGACAGGAAAGCTGGTGTTTGGGAAGCCAAGGTTGAGAAGGGACAGTATTGCCATGTCCTGGGGTTGTTAACCACTGTCGTATGGCAATATGTGAACTATCTAATGAGCAACTATTTCTTCTGTAAACCCTTATCAAAAGCAAAAAGAAAAAAGGAATTCTCTATGTGAGAGCAATTAGACAACAGCAACTCAAAAATTTTGATGGGAAGCCTGGGCGGCAGTGAGTTGAAGATAATGGTGATAGAATAATTTGGAAAAGGATAATGAGAACAGTAGCACAACTGGAAGAATGTAATCGATGTCACTGAATTGTACATGTAGAAATTTTTGAAATGGTGTATCTTTGGCTATGTAGATTTTTACCAAAGGGGAAAAAAAAAAAAATGTCCTCCAAGGCCAAGACGAGAGAGTGTTGCCATGTCGTGGGTTCGTTAACAATTCGTCATAAAACAGCATGTGTACTGACTGTTTAAGGAGAATCTATTTGTTCTGTAAATCTTCCTCTAAAGTACAATAATTTTTTTTTAAAGTAGTAGATTCACACAATTTAATATTATTCAGTAGTAAAAAAGAAAGCAGCGATCCATGCCACGACTTGGATGAACCTTGAAAAAAACTCTGTTATGAGAGGGATGCCAATTACAAAAAACCACATATTGCAGAATTCCATATATATGGCATGTCTAGATAAGGCAAATCTATAGAGACAGGAAATAAATCAGTGGTTGCCTAGATCAGGGCGGTAAGAGAGGGAGGGAGGCGAAAAGCTGGTGTGACTGCTATCAGGTTCAGAGCTTCTTTTTTTGACAAACAAGACACACACACACAAAGACAAAAAAATAAAACACTAATCAGTGTAATTCTAATGGCCATGTTATCCTTTAAAAGGTTGAAACATGAGCAATAGATTGAGGGAAAAATTTCCAATACACATAAATAAACAAGGGAATAAATTCAGAATACAGAAATGACTCAAATAAATTCTTATAAAAAACAAAAAATAATTCCTATAAAAATGAACAAGTGTATGGGTAGACCTTTTATATTAGAGAATAATCTGTATAGCAAATAAATATAAAATGAGATGCTAAACCTCATAGGTATTTAGAGAACTGCAGTTAATAAACAATTTGTTATCATGTTTGTCTTTCAACTTTGCCAAAAAAATTTTAAGTTGTAAAATATAAAATATTGACTAAGTTTGGGAAAGAGATATTTGTATAGATTACAGTGGGAGTGTTAATACTCATCACTGAGGTAAATTTTCCATAACTATAGCAATGAAAATTGCCATACTCCTTGTCCCAACAATTTAGTTTTTTAATTTTTTTTGTACTAGTCAACTGCTTGTATATGCAGACAAGAACACCCATAAAAGCAGTTCTATAGGAGAATTTATAGTTAGGGAATATTCAGTAATAGTCTGAATGTCCAGTATTAAGAGAAGAGATACATAAAAACTGACATCTTACTCAAGAAATATAAGGGAAGGGATGGAGAAAGAAAAGGGAGAGAGTGAATCTGCCAAGACTATGACCTTCCTAAACATCCTCTTTACCACCGACACATGTTCAGGTGATGGCAACAGGTATGGAAGCAAGAAGAGACAGAGACTGACCAAGTGGTTTGGTCACCACAATACCATCATCATCATCATCATCATCAGTAACAGCAACATCAACAACTTATTATAAGTTCATCTCGAATTTGCATATCAGCTGATTTCTAAAAATGATCTTTCTGTATTCTCAAGGAAAAATACTTTCATTCCTTTATTTATCTATTCACCACATTTTTACTGGAGACTTCATATGGAGACCCTGGGTGGTTCAAACGGTTAACACACTAAGCAGTTAAGCAAAAGGTTGGAGGTTTGAGTCCATCTAGAGGCACATTGGAAGGAAGTTCTGGTAATCTACTTCCACTTAATCATCCATTGAGATCCGTATGGATCACTGTTCTACTCTGACGTACATGGGTTGCCATGAGTTGACTCAAGGGCAACTGGTGATTCGTAGAAGATGGGCATTTTGTATTGAATATACAGCTTTTAGATTAGTGTAAGAAAGAGAAAATTAAACAGTTCGAATAAAGACTGTGCACAGAAGCACTTAAGAGGGAACCTAATTTAGTCTGAGGTCAGGTCTTCTTCCTTTAGTGAGAGCAATCTACCCCATCTTCGCCAGCGTTGTCCTGGACTTCTTGGGCTTTTTTCGCGATGAGAAGATCCTTTATTTATCAGCCCCTTCCACATTCGCATAAGTTCTGGCATGTCTGTATTTGTATTTTATCTTGTTTTTGTGTACTTGTCTATGTTAGAAATTAAGTTTGGCTGCTAGTAACAGAATTCTGAAGTAACAGTACTTAAATAGAGGATAATTTTATTTTATAGACAATAGAATTAGAAGGGATGCAGTCCAGAGGTATTTGGGAACTCCATGGTGTCATCAAAGACCTGGACTTTTTCCTTTTCTCTTCTTCCATTCTAAGTGCTGGCATCCTTCCATAAAATTGCCAGAGCACTGGGTGCTGGGGCTCCAATTATGTCTGGGGCCCAGGTGAGAAGAAGTGAAGGGAGTGGCTATAGGGTGTCTACCAGCTCAGTGGGTCCGTTCATTAATCTTTCTTAAAGCTCCACCTTTAGACATTTGCTTTATTTCATTGGCCACTGTCATGGATTGAGATGTGTCCTCCAAAAATATCTTCCAGCTTGGCTAGGTCATGATTCCCAGTATTGTATGCTTGTCTACCATTTTATCATCTGACGTGATTTCTTTATGTGCTGTAAATGCTATCACTGCGATGTAATAAGATGGATTAGCTGCAGTTATATTGATGAGATCTACAAGGTTAGGTAGTCTCTTAAGCCAATGTCTTTTGAGATATAAAAGAGAGAATTGAGAAGAGAGACATGGGGACCTCATACCACCAAGAAAGCAGTGGTGGGAGCAGAGCGTGTCCGTTGGATCTGGGGTCCCTACACGCGGAGAAGCTTCTAGTCCAGGGGAAGACTGATGAGAAGCCCAACAGAGGGAGAAAGCCGTCCCCTGGAGCTGACCCTGAAGTTGGACTTTTAGATGACTTCACTGAGAGGCAATAAACTTCTCCTTGTTCAACTAATCCACTTGGGGTGTTTCTGTTATAGCAGCAGTAGAAGACTGAGACAGCCACCTTTATCTGCAAGGGAGGCTGAGATGTGTCAGCCTCCACCCCCACCCCCACTGGGCTCTTTTCTGTCCTTGATTACACAGAGGTTCTGAAGTTAAGGCAGAAGGGCATGCTGATATTGGTGGGGAAGGAGCAGTTTTTGTGACAGTATGATTTTCTAGGGACAAATGGCTAGAGATGTGGTTCTCTAGAAATAGCATGTGCTGCGTGTGCTGCATTACACCTGGAAAACTCACTCGAGTGAACTTCATCAGAAAAAGGGAGGAAATTCATACCTCAAATGCTACCTTCATGAATCCACACATCAGAAGGTGCCAATATCCTATAGTGAGGGTGTTTCCAAAGATGTGCCTCAGAAAGGGATGTGCACTGTATTTGGGCTGTGCTGTGGGGCACTAGGAAACCCTGGTGGCATAGTGGATAAGAGCTACAGCTGCTAACCAAAAGTTGAGCAGTTTGAATCCACCAAGTGCTCCTTGGAAACTCTACGTTGTAGTTGTACTCTGTCTGATAGGGTCGCTGTGAGTTGGCTAGATGGCAGCAGGTTTTTTGGTGGGGGACTCCCTGGGACAGAGGAAGCCACTGACTAGACCGTATCTATAACTGAGGAATTGATGACAAAGGGATTCTCCAAGTAATCATTCCCTCCTCTCCCTTTCTCCACCAGACACAATCACCAGGTACAGGGACCAGAGACCCTGGGCAGCCTCTCAGGGGGAAGCAATGTCTTGGAGGGGCAGGTGAAGATCTGAGCTGAGTGAAAGGATGGGCAGGATCTGAGAGGTAGAAGACTGGGAGCTGCTGGGGTCCAAAGCAGAGCATGAGCTGGGTCCCTGGCTAGAGATACTCACCCAGGAAAAAGGTGAGGGGTTGGGAAACAGAGAGGCCAAAACACCTTTGATATCTTAGCAATATAGTGACCTGAGTAAGAGGATCCTGATCTAGGACCTAGAAATCTCCTAAGTGCTCTGTGGGGTGACTTTTTGCAGCTCAGCCTACAGTGCTAGTTCTGAAGAGGAATTCTGACCATTTCTATGGCTTCCTCAGTGCAGACCAGCAAGAAGGCAGGGAATTGTCAACAATGACAGGATGCTCTCCTGTTGTGCAGGAGCCACCTCTTGCTCCCATCAGAGCTCCAGGCTAGTCTCCACATTCACCTTACTCCTTAAAAAATTTCAGTCAAGTGGGAAGGCAGGTGAATGTGTCATGGGAGCCCACAGGAGGCTCTGAGCAGGAGGACTAGGTGGCATTGGTGAGGAACCACTAGAGAAAGGGAAAGTGAAGAAGCCTGAGGCACCTCAAAGGAGAAGCTGATAGGAGAAGGAAAGAATGCTGTGAAGTAGGTCCGTTTAAATGTTTCTTGAATGAAACTCAGCCCCTCCAGAAAGAAACTCAATAGCTGATGGTGCTTCATGAAGCCTTTGCAAACATTTCTAAGTGCCAGCTGTATGGTTTGCCATCTTTTCTGAGTGAGGAAAAATCGGTACTTAGTACGTGTGAACTCTGTCCAGTCCTGGCTCCTGCTGTAGAATTATAGTTAAGAAAAATTCTACTCCCAACCTAGAAAACTTCTCCACAAATATAGAAGAGAAAGAAAGATTTTATCATAGTAAGCATTAAACCAGAATGTGATGCATCATAGGCCAGACGGTAAAGAAGTTGCAAAGACAGAAAGAAATCTCATCCTTTATATATAGAAAAAAGCAAAACCAAAAACCGATGCTGTTGAGTTACTTCTGCCTCATAGAGACCCTATAAGACAGAGGAGAACTTCCCCATAGAGTTTCCAAGAAGCACCTGGTGGATTCGAACTACCAAACCTTTGGTTAGCAGCCGAGCTCTTAACCACTGCACTGATTGAATTCATGTACTCAAGATAAAATTGATCATTTTCGAGTTTCTTGATGGATGGAGGTAGATTTGCAGTTAGGGGTCTGAACCTCTTGAGGTCATGCTAATCTCTTTCCAGTTTTCTGGAAGGGGAAGATTACCTGAAGTAACACTTTAAAGAATTGACTTCCAAATCCTTGAGCAAACACCTTATACTTAGGTACTTTTCAAAGAGACCGAGAAAGATTTTAGTGTTACAAGCTATTGAAAGTGAGTTCTGAAAGAACCAGGGACGAAGGGGATTCTTCCCTGATTTTCAAAAGGGAAAATTTGTTGCAATCAACTCCGTGACAACTAACAACAACAACGAATTTTCAGTCTAAGGTCCCTGGGTGGTACAGTTAAGTGCTTGGCTACTAACCCAAAGATTGGCAGTTTGGACCCACCCAGAGGTGCCTCAGAAGAAAGACATGGTAATCTGCTTTCCAAAAGCTCACAGCCATGTAAACCCTTTGGAGTGCAACTCAGTCACAACTGGTTTGGTGCTTTGGTTTTATTTTCAATTTGTGTTTCTCCTTACACTCCTGAGGAAAGGCTGCACAGGCCACTGGAGGTTTTCCCTCCATATCTGTGCAGTAAGTTCCTATAAAGTCTAGAGAGAGCCTGCAGCATACACCTCTCCTCTGCTTCCAATTCTTGGTGCTCATATGTCAAGTCTTAAAAACCTACAGGTGAGACATAACCAAAGAAAAAATTGAAGAGGTCATAAAAAATGCTCCCAACAAAATGAAGCCCTGGCCCAGATGGCTTCACTGGAGAGTTCTACCTAAAATTAAGAGAAGAGTTAACACCAAGTCTACTCAAAATATTCCAGAACATAGAGAAGGAAAGAATACTCCCTAATTTATTCTATAAAGCCCGCATAACACTGATACCAAAGCTGGGCAAGGACATCACAAAAAAAGAAAATTACAAACCGATATCCCTCAGGAGTATTGATGCAAAATTTCTCCATAAAATTCAACAGTAGGTCAAAAATATAATACTTCATGATCAATCTGGATTCATACCAAGGATGCAAGTGTGATTCAACATTAGAAAATCAGTCAAAGTAGTTCACCACATAAAACAATGGAAAAGAATCACATGATTATCTCAATTGATGCAGAAAAGGCATTTGATAAAATCCAACACTCTTTCTTGATAAAAACTGTCAGCAAAATAGGCATAGAAGGAAATGTCCGCAACATAATTATGGGCATATATGCAAAACCCAGAGCCAAAATTATTCTCAACGGAGAAAGATTAAGAGTATTCTCCTTGAGAACGGGAACCAGTCAAGGATGCCCATATCATCACTCCTACTCAATACTGTACTGGGAGTTGTTGCCAGAGTAATAAGGCAAGAAAAGGAATTCAAGTGAAACGAATAGACATATGCATACCTGTGTTCATTGCAGCATTATTCACAATAGCAAAAACATGGACACAACCTACAAAAAAATCAAACCAAACCCTTTACGGTTTTCTTGATTCTTACTTATAGCAACCACATAGGGTTTCCAAGGTTGTAAATCTTTATGAAAGCAGACTGCCACATCTTTCTCCCTTGGAGCCCCTGGTGGTTTTGACCCACCAATCTTTCGGTTAGCAGTCGATCACTTTACCCACTGTGCCACAGCAACCTAAGTGCCCATCAATGGATGAATGGATAAACAAATTGTGGTACATACATATAACAGAATACTATGCAACTATAAAGAGTATATTTATAGTTTGTTGTACCGTGAGAGCTTGCATATTGCTGTGATGCTGGAAACTATGCCACCGGTATTCAAATACCAGCAGGGTCACCCATGGTGACAGGTTTCCGCTGAGCTTCCAGACTAAGACAGACTAAGAAGAAGGACCTGGTGGTCTACTTCTGAAAAGAATTAGCCAGTGAAAAATTTATGAATAGCATTGGAATTTTGACTGATATAGTGCCAGAAGATGAGCCCCTCAGGTTGCAAGGCACTCAAAAGACAACGGGGTAAGAGCTGCCTCCTCAAAGTAGAGTTGACCTTAATGACGTGGATGGAGTCGAGCTTTCAGAACCTTGATTTGCTGATGTGGCTTGTCTCAAAATGAGAAGAAACAGCTGCTAATATCCATTAATAATCAGAATGTGGAATGTATGAAGTGTGAATCTAGGAAAATTGGAAATAGTCAAAAATGAATTGGAACACATGAACACTGATATCCTAGGCATTAGTGAGCTGAATGATGAATGAAGAGGAATGGAGTTGCATTCATCATCAAAAAGAACATTTCAAGATCTATCCTGAAGTCCAACACTGTCAGTGTTAAGATAATACCCATATACCTAAAGGAAGACGAGTTAATAATACTATTATTGAAATCTGTGCACCAACCACTAAGGCTAAAAATGAAGACACTGTAGATTTTTGCCAATTTCTGCTTTCTGAAATTGATCAAGCATGTGATCAGGATTCATTGGTAATTACTAGCGATTGGAATTCAAAAGTTGGAAGGATCAGTAGTTGGAAAATATGGCCTCAGTGATAGCAGTGAAGCCTGAGATCACAGGATAGAATTTTGCAAGACCAATCTGTCTTGGAAGCAGTACAGCCAGAATGCTCCTCTGAAGCAAGGATAGTTAAGACTTCATCTCAAAATCTTTGGACATGTTATCTGGAGGAATCCATCCCTGGGGAAGGACGTCATGCTTGGTAAAGTAGAGGTTCATCGAAAAAGAGGAAGATTCTCAGCGAAATGGGCTGACACACTGAGTGCAACAATGGGCTCAAGCATAACAAGGATTGTGCACATGGTGCAGCACCAGACAGTGCTATCTTCTGTTGTACATACGGTCGCTGTGTGTTAGAACCAATTCGATGGCACCTAACAACAAATACAACATAAAGAATACGGAGGAGTTTGCTAAACATGTTATGACATGGATGAATCTGGAGGATATTATGCTGAGTGAAATAAGTCCATAACAAAAGGACCAACACTGAATGATTTCACTTTTATAAAAAGTCAAGAACAAGTATACACACAGAAAGTAACATTCTTTGACAGTTACCAAGGGTAGGAAGGAGTAGGAGGAGCAATCCCTTTCTACATAGTAGACACTTGTTGTTTTTGGTGAGGGGAAAGGCAATATAAATTTGGGCGAAGTCTGCACAATCTGACCAAGGGAAATGAAGATGCTAAGGATGCAAGAAACAGGACAATTTCTGTAAATGCTATAATATATACAATTTTGCAACAACAGTTATAAAAATCAAAACATATGTGTATGGTTACATAGGTAGATATGTATGCATATATGTGTATAGGAAGGCATATGTGAGTACATGTATAGGTGTATCTGTACGCCT
Source organism: Dugong dugon (assembly GCA_030035585.1). NCBI lineage: Eukaryota > Metazoa > Chordata > Mammalia > Sirenia > Dugongidae > Dugong > Dugong dugon. The sequence continues at coordinate 194,173,770 of CM057462.1, read as the reverse complement.
CTGAATATAGATGTTTATGGGTGATGCATATATACAAGCAATCCCTGGATTACAAACGAGTTCCTTTCCTAAGCCTGTCTTTAAATCAAATTTGTACGTAAGTAGGAGCAGTTAGCTATGTAGGACCACTTAGGTATGGTTTGCATCGAATGTCAGTTAGTGAAATGTTTGTCATACTACATGCTTCTACCATTATTTGAAAGTAGAGCATTCCTATGAAACCTTTCATAAGCCAAAATGGCAGACCCTCAAAATAATCTACCAAGTCATACCAAATAACACATTAAACCTAGAAGAACACTAACATACAGTAAATGTAGGAATGATATAATAAATAAATTGAGATAAAGCAATGATGCTCACAGACACATTTCAAAGATATGGCAGCTTGATGCTGAGATGCTGAGTGTAGTTGCCAGGGAAGGAGCTTGCCCAGGACAGAGACATGTCCTAGTTGGGACATAGACCATGAGGGCTGCCTCCTTCCCAGATTAGGGCTTCCACTCCCCTGGAACCACCCTCCCCAGTTTGAGTGTCCAAGAGTGTCCAGCATCTCTGCCTTCCCAAAGGGCCGGGGAGCCGCCCCCAGCCCTTCCTGGCTGCCCAGGGTTGTACGGGGCTAGGGGGAGACGGGGCGATGTGAGGACAAATCTGTGATGTGCAAGGGAAGAAGCCTGGAAGAAGGCACCATATCACCTGCTCCCTCTGTCCCGCACAGGTGCCTGAGAGGCTGAGAGATGGCAGATGGCACATCCTGCTGGAGGGACGCAATTGGCTTCTGCTCCAAGGTGTCCCCACCACAGACTCTCTCTCCCAGGTGAAGGGGGCTAAGGCCAGCCCCGAGCCTACCTGCCCATGATATCTGGGAGGCTGGAGAATGTGGATCATGCTCTGCCTGGAGCCTGGAGTGGTGGGGGAGTGGACAAAAGAAGCACTGTGGGGAGGTGTGTGCTGGCAGAAAGGATAGGGTCACTGGGTGGGGAGAGTTGGTTGGAGACCCGACTCTGCCCTTTTCCCACCCTCAGGAAGCTGCAGAAGGCCCTGACACCCTAGATGCGGGAAGACACTCTCACTTTTCCAGGCAAGTGCTGTCTGTTTGACGGTTTGCTGCAAAACAAACACTGGAGACTGTTTCCTCTGCGGATTTCTCTCCCTTAGTGAAAACAGGTACCAATGTAGGTCTTCCTAAAAGCCAAGTAGTGTAAAGGGAACACCTTGTATCGCTTAACGTATGTCTTTCTATGCATAAAATACATTAAAGAAACACTTCCAGATACGTTAAAACACATTTAAACTAATCATACAATAATAATACTAATGTTTTGATGAGCGTCACAGAGTAGCGCCTGTTTATTCTTACGAACCACTGCATGTACCTCAGATTTTTAATATAATAGGTTTTACTGGGGTTGGTTCATAACTATGGTTGTTTGTGAGTTGGATGTTTCTAACTCGGGGAGTGTCTGTATTCATATATATAACAAAGCACATAGGGGCACAGTGATGAAGACTTTCTAGACATATCCAAACACCTCTCGGGATTGGTTGACTGTGTCAAAAGGCTTAGGACCATAGTCTTGCGGGACAACTCAGTCAATTGACATAACATAGTTCGTAAAGATAATGTTCTACATCCTAGTTTGGTGAATGGTACCTGGGGTCTTAAAAGCTTGCGAGCGGTCACCCACAATACAAATATTGGTCTCTACTTGTCTGGAGGAAACAAGAAGGAAGGGAACCAAAGACTCAAGGAACATACCAGTTCACATGAACCACAGCCTCCTTTAGCCTGAGAGCAGAAGAACTAGATGGTGCCTGGCTACCAATATCGGGTGTTGTGACCAGAGACACATTAGAAAGTCCCAAATAGAATGGGACAAAAATGTAGAACAAAAGTCAAGTTTGTACAAAAGGCCAGACTTACTGAACCAATAGAGACTAGATGAGCCCCTCAAAACTATCACTCTAAGATACCCTTTGAACTTGGAACTAAAGCTACTCCTGGATGTCATTTTTCAGCGAAATAATAGATGGGCTTATAAAATAAACCATATCAGCTGGGAATAATGTGTTTCCTTAAACAATGAACTGTATTACCAGCATTTACTCATTAGCAAAGATGAGAAGGCCAGCTAGGGCAGGAAAGCTAGGTTAATGGAAACAGAAGAAAGAGAATGGAAACAATGAGAATGCTGACACATTGTGAAAAGTGTAACCAATGTCATAGAACAATTTGTATCAAAATTTTTACATTGGAACCTAATTTGCTGTGTAAACCTTCACCTAAAACACAAAAAATATTAAAAAAAAACCCTAAAGCCTATTGCTGAATGGAAGAATACAATAAATTTGTTTTCTATCCAATTCCAAAAATAGAAGAAATTCTTTCCCAATATTCTTGTAGACTTTACTGAGTATTTCCATGTGGACCAATTTGGATGGGGAGACTGTACTATACAGGCTGTGTGATGGTTAAGATTGTATGTTAACTTGGCTGGGCCATGATTCTGGTGTTAATATGTGATCACTCCCGTGATGGGATCTGCTGTGAGTAACCAATCAGTTGAAAGCGAGTTTCCTTGGGCATGTGGCCTACTTCCGAATATAAGCATTGGCTTCTTGCCAACATGGTCTCTGCTGAGAAATCAGAGCTTAATCTTGTTGGTTCTCCTTTGCAGGTGACGGTTTCTTTTTCCTGCACTGTTCTCAGTTTTCTCCTTTGTGTTTAGTTCTGACAAGGTCGATTACCATATGTCTTCGTGATTTTCTTTTGGAGTGTCTCCTGTATGGGTTTTGTTGAGCTTCTTGGATGGATATATATATTCCATCTTTTATGATATTAGGGATGTTTTCTGCCAGCAATTCTTCAAAAATGTTCTCTGTGACCTTTTTTTGTCTCCTCCTTTTCTTGAATTCCTATCATGCATAAATCATTCCTCTTGTAGTGTCCCACGTAACTATTTGGTTTCTCCATTTTTCTTCATTCTTTCTCCTGAATGTTCCTCAAAGAAATTAGTATCAAGGGATTAGCCTCCTAATTTGCTGATTCTATCTTCCATTGATTCTCTTCTACTCTGACATTGCTCCACTGAGTTATCAATTTCTGAAATTTTGTTGTTATTCTTCTGGATTTCTGGTTGCTGTTTTGTATGGCTTCTAATTTTCTATTTTGTTCTTGTATTGTTTCCTTGAATTCTACTAGAATTTTTGTCTGTGTTTTCCTTGACTTTTTCTTAATATCTTGGAGGATCCTAAATAGACGTCTTTTGAACTCTTCATCAGTTAGTTCCATTACCATTTCTTCCTCAGAAAGGTTTTCTGACCCTTTAGTTTGGTCACTTGCTTAAGCCATCTTCTTCTGCTTCTTTATGGGATTTGGTATTGTTTGTTGTCTTCAAGGCATTAAGGTGTTATTATATTTGTTGACTGTATGTTTGTTTACTTTGTCTTGATTTTCTGTTTTGATCTGATCTATCTGAGATGGCAGCTTGGGTGTGCTACTCAGGTGGCTAGTCTGGCAGGACTGGAGTGCTCAGCACCTCTTTCCACGTAGGTGGGGCAGTGGCAGGGAGTATGAAATCCTTGACAACTTCAATATTTTCTGTGTGTATCATGATGTTATTTATCGGCCCAGTTGTGAGGATTTTCTTTTCTTTATGTTGAAGTATAATCTATACTGAAGGTTGTAGTCTTTGGCTTCATCACCATGTGTTTCAAGTTGACTTCATTTTTGGCAAGCATGGTTGTGTCATTTGCATATTGCAGGTTATTACTGAGTCTTCCTCTAATACTGATTCCACGTTCTTCATATAGTCTGGCTTCTCGGACTACTTGTTGAGTTTACCGATTGAATAAGCAAGGTGAAATGATGCAACACCATTGGACCACCTTTTCCAATTTTGAACCCTGCAATATCCTCTTGTTCTGTTGGAATGACTTCCTCTGGATCCATGTCCATGTTCCACATGAGCACAATTAAGTGTTCTGGAAGTGTCATTTTTCATAATGTATCCTTAATTTATTATGCTCCCCATGATACTTTCTAGACACCCTAGAATTGTCACTGAGGGAAGGCCTTGCGGTATAGTGTTAGGTCTTAATTAGAATCTCTATCAACATTTGAAAACCCCCAATAGAACAGCCTCACCCGCCTGAATGTCTACAGTTAGAAATTATATATATTAGCTTTATTTCTTAGTCCTGTCTTCCCACTGGAATATAGTCCTAGGTGGGCAGAGATTAGCTCTCTTTTATATCATGTTGGATCTGCAGATTCGGCCCCAGAATCAATAAATACTTGCTCAGAGTGTGTGGGAATGAATTCATAAGGTCTGATTCTTGATCTTTTGGTGAGGCAGTTCAAGAAAACCTTTGTATTTTCCACTTTGTTGATGCTTTGCTCTTTTTATACACCCTAGCATAGGCCTCTCTCATTTATTCTCATAAGACCTGCTTGATTTTTATTTAATTTGCTCAGCAAATTTCTTTGGGAATAGTTTCTTGGTCAAGGGCATTCCAAGGCATGAATATACAATGGTTGCTTAAGGGTTCACTAATCCTAACCTATTTATCCAGAACACCATCTAATCCCAATGATTAAAATGATACTAATACAGGATACAAAAGGCCATAGGTTGTGAGGTCTTTGGAATATGTGTGTGTGTGTGTATGCGTGTGTGTAGTGATGGTATCTGTGGTGAGCAAAATAATGTCCCCTCAAAGCAATCAGTTCCTATCCCTGAAACCTATAAATATTACCTTCAAAGGAAAAAGGACCTTGGCAGATGTAATAAAGTGCCAGATATTGAGAAGACAAAATTGTCTTGAATTATTCACCTGGACTCTACTAGGCAGAATGAGTTTCTTATGACACAGAGAAGAAAAAGCAATGTGAAGATGGAGAAGAGAAAAAAATTGAAGATGATAGCCTTGTAGATATGTCCACAAGCCAAAGGATGATATGTCCACAAGCTAAGGAACCTGGCAGCTACCAGAAGCGGAAGAGACAGGGGACTAATTCCCTCCTCGAGCTTCCAGAGGGAGTGTGGCTGGTGTCAAAAGTATCATCTCATAGAGTCAGAGAGTTTGGAGAGGGCCTTGTCCCAAAAGCACAGCTCCACTCAGCCTGGGCTTCAGGGGAAAATGGAGGAAGTGTTTCACTGGAGTGAGGGACTGAGAAGCTAAGTAGGGGTCATTGGAAATAGGATCCAAGAGAAAGAAAAGGGACCGATAGGGAGCAGGACACATGGGGAACATGAAATAATAGTTTCATCCTCACCTCGGGTAAAGTAACTTTCCTTGACAGAACCTTCAGAGAATGCTTGAGGGAACAGAAAGGTCTACCTGTTAAACCCTGAGTCCAAACACAGCTGTAATGCCAGGAGTAATTATTACAGGAGGAGAAACATGAGGCTGGGATGCCCTTGGTCTTTGCACTTTGGTTCCTTATAAGTGTGGTCAGTAGCAGCCACGGCCAGACCACGGTCACAGCAGTTGGAGCTCTGGGAACCTGTGGCGGCTCAGGCTGTAGCTGCCCCCATGCTTATTAGGTATGCTAACACCAAGCTCTGAAGTGAGTCTCCGTTCCATTGGGAACAGGACAAGTGAATGAACTGGTAGCCCCCTGTCTCTTTCTTCCTTCCCAACCTGGAAAGTCATGGAAGTTTCCAGGCTGTCCCTCTGGTAACCATGAACCAGATGTGCCTTCAGCAATAATCCAGTGTGGTCCTGGGCTCTGAAGACCCACTTGTCTCTTACCATCTCTCCTTAGGAAACTGGGGTTTTCAATTACCCAGAACTTGAAAAGAAGGCAAAAAGAGATTTTCGATTACTCTTTCAAGTTTATACTACACATTACAAACTAACATGGCTGCCTAAGTGTCACATGACTCTCTAGGGGATTTTTTATTAGTTTTACTTTTGTTTAGGGACCAAACACTAAAGATAAATTGAACTTCAAGAGGATTTATAAGTTCCAAATTATTTGTGTCTAGTAGAAATGTTAACCCAATGATTTATTACTCTATAAGTCATTAGCTAATATTTTAACTAAATTTGCAATCATATTTCAACAGTCTTTCTTTCTCTGACTATATATACTTATAACACTACTATTCTCCTTTGGTGTCTTGGTGGCACCGTTGTTAAGAACCATGGCATGCTACAGATGTTAATCAAAAGGTCTGCAAGTCCAATCCACCAGCTGCTCCTTCGAAACCTATGGAGCAGTTCTACTCTGTCCTATAGGGTTACTATGCATTGGAATCGACTCGATGGCAACGGGTTTTAGTTTATTCTCCTTTGAACCAACGTTACCATCCTCCAACCATCTGATTCAGAGTTATGTGTATATGCATACTTATGTTCACGTATGAAAAACAGAAGAAAAACTAAGTTGTGTCAAATCTGACTCATGGTAATCCCATCCGTTACAGAGTAAAACTGAGCTCCGTGGGGTTTTCTAGGCTGTAATCTTTACAGGAACAGATTGCCAGGGTTTTCTTGTGTGGTGCTGCTGGGTGGGTTCCATCTGCCAACCTTTCAGTTTGTAGGCAAGTACAAATGGTTGTGCCACCGGGGGGCGGTATGTTCGCATACAATTTCATGTAAATGCAACACGCGCACACAGACACACACACACACACACCAGGCACACACAGAGGTTTGCTTCTTCACTTACACCATGGTTACAAACATATCTGTCCAAGACAATGAGGAAACTGAGGATGATATCACAAGAAGATAGTTGAATGAACCGATGTGTTCCAGTCTCATTGGGAAAGAGATTCAGAACTATATAATTATACAAATTCTAAGCATTTATACTTATTATGTGACATGCACTCTTTTAAGGGCTTAATGTGTGATTCCGAAATTTACACAACAATCTAACTAAATAATGACAATGATTAGGCACATTTATCAGATGCAAAATTGGAGACACACAATTTAAGAACTTGCTTAAGGTTTCATAGCAAATATCTGGTTCTCAGAATCAAACCAAAGTATTTCAGCTCTGGAACCATGCTCCTAACCAGTACTCTGTAGTTGAACTGGGAAGGCTCATGCCATTTATAATACAAGAAATCCAGACAGTTTAGGGTAAGTTCTTCTTCTCAAGTTGGACTCAGATGAACTGTTGCCTTCTCCTCTAGCTCCAAGAAGTATTGTTTCTGGGCTAGTTCCGACACCGCAGAGAATTCCTTTCTGTTTCTCATGCCTTTCTCTTCTTCTTTGTTCCTCTGTCCTTTCTTAAACCCATTCTCCCGGTGGTGCTCTCTATTTGCCTGCCCTGCTCCTGCTCAGAGCCCCTTCCATGGCTCCCATGGATAAAGTCACGATAATGAAAGATGAAGAAAAGTCTAGGTCCCTGACAAGGCAAAGCAGAATCTCTTATATACGGGGTCCAGGACCAGGATCCAGGATGTCTACTGGCTGTAAGAGGAGGGGATGTGACTTACACACTAGGTACACGTATCCTCATTCCTGATATTGTGGTCTTCTCTCTTCCCTCTCTGGAAAGTCATGGAAGATTCCAGGCTGCCTAACTCATCTCCAGAAGGTCGATATGACTTTACTAAGTATCGACTCTTTGGCAAATGGCTCTAGGAATCTAGGTCACTTTATATCCATCTTTCTTAGGAAACTGTAGGTCACACCCTTCCCTCCAGGCCTGCTCTATGAGTTGGGGTCTCTGGATTTGGATTATCTGTTTTCCCTGAGTAGAAGAAGTTGGAATGAATTGAGTGATGTATTTTATAGGAAAAAACTATAAAGTAATTAACCCATTGCTTGTAGAAGATAGAGAGAGATGAATGGACGGCATCGGTTAGGTCTCATAACTGGTAAAGAAGAGAGGTGTTCCCAGAAAGAGAGACCAGGTTTGGAGGGTAAGTAGGCTTGGTGGTAGAATAAGTTTAATGTTACAGCAAGGCCTTTGTATCATTAGGAAAAATTTGACAGGTTCAACTTACAGCCTAGCGACTCTCTAGGCAAAGGAGAGGTGATTCAAGGGAAGTGTCTGAAATGCCTCCCAAGTCATTCTTGTAACAACTTTTAATTCATCTATCCATTCATCTAATCAGCATTCCATGGATAATTGCTAGAGTCACCAGATAAGGAACACCTTAGTTGACAATTTCTGGTGATGTGAGGTGATGTGTTGAGAGATGTGATGGTAATATGGTGACTGTAGGTTTAGACCCAAGAAGACCTAGAGTTCTTACATGCTGGTGCCAAAGGTCATGATGAGCTGTTTTCCAACTCTGGCTGTTTATATTAGACCACAGAAGGATACACAGAAGGACTTTTTACCTCCTGATAGTGGCATTTTGGGGATGGGATGCCCTTCAGCTTTTGAGCCTTCTATCCAACCCCTCATCCACATTTCTGAGCTTGTACATGAGCATGAAAACATGCATCGGTACACACACATGTATACAGACCCCCAACGATAAAGGCATAGCTTTCGCCTTCTCTTCCTTCATTGTTACTATCATCTCTGTCAGCAAGAATGAGGAAACCTAGAATGACATCACAGAGGACATTGTCACATGAACCAGTGTCTCAGGAATCCTATTGGGAAATGGTGGCTCTGGCAAGTCCAGTCCCTAAACCTCATCTTCTTTTATGCACATGGGTTTCACAGTAGTCTTCAGTATGCCCACTGGTCTGTGAATGCCTGGAGGTCACAGCACACGTTGCCTCAGGAAACCTAAGTGTTTGGCAGAACATGTACTCAACACCTGGTAGGTGTTCAAACAATGTTCTTGTAATTAAATGTGTATGTTCAGATATCAAAATTTTTCACAATTTATCTGAAAACCCTCAGAGTAGGGGACAATATATGAGAGTAGGTAATGAAAAATTTTCAGATCGGCCATATGTTATTCAGACTGAAATGTAAATCTCATATACTCTCACCTGCTAGACTAGGAGTATGTGAAAGAAGAGATTGTCTCTCTTTTTCCAAGATGTATTCCCAATTCATACCATACAGTAGTTCACAGTAAATATTTGATGAATGAATGAAATGAATCAATTACTGGTTGAATGAGTCTGATTCAAATCCGACTAACCTCTCATTCAGTAACAAGATTAAGTAAACTATTTAATTACCATCATCCTCTGGCTAGAAATAATCTTGTTTCTTAGAATTGCAAAGGCATAAAGTCATTTTCTAGAATTTTCACGAGCCTAATAATATTTTTAAATAAAGTTCCTGAGGACAAGAACTGAATATTTACCATCTCTCTGTCTCACACACTGACCAGACAAAGGTTCTGGATCTAGCGAACATTCTTTACAAACTGATGCTCACTAAGAATCTTCTTTGTGCCTTCTCAGGTCCCAAGAATTCAGTGAGGAAGGTGCTAGCCTGCCTCTTTTACAATTGAGGGTTTATATCGTCTAAATGAAGGACTGGAGGCACCCCAGCTCATAAATGGCAGAGTTTTAATTTGAACACTGATCTCCTGATTGCCATTTGGTAGAATATTCCTTTATTAGTCAGAGTTCTCCAGAGAAACAGAATAGGAGTTCTACCTACCTACCTACTACCTACCTACTACCTACCTATCTACTACCTACCTACCTCCTGACTTCTTATCTACCTGCCTACTACCTATCTACCGATTGTCTATCAAGAGAAATTTATTTTAAGGAACGGGCTCACACAAATGTAGGGCCTGCTAAGCCCAAAATCCATAGAACGGGTAGCAGGCTGGCAACTCTGGGAGAACTATATTACAGTCTTGAGGCAGAATTCCTTCTCTCTAGGAAACCTCAGTTTTTGCTCTTAAGGCCTTCAGCTGATTGGATGAGGTCCATGCATATTATCGAGGGTAATCTCTTTTACTTAGCGTCAACTGATTGTAAATGAGAATCACATCCAGAAAATTTCTTCACAGCAACATCTAGCCTAGTTTTTGACAAAACAACTGGGCACTATAGCCCAGCCAAGTTGACACAGAAAATTAACTGTCATAATATCTTATAAGAACTCCCTTGTAACAAAATATGCATTTGGTTTCTTTGTAATTGAAAGATTTTAGTCACAATCATTATTGGTGTTTAAAAAAAAAAAAAAGCCGAGGAGACCACCTTGATCCATCTACTATTCCCATCATCAGGGAACTAAGGGCCACTCACGGGCCCGGAGTCTGGAACAGCCAAGGAGCGCGGGTGTGTAGAGAAGGACATCCTGGGAAGTGGGCATTCCCTGGTTCTGTGTTCCAGAGAAGCCAGCCTGGCTATGGAAGCAGGGCTTGGAAGATCATCCACGGGGATAGGAGGAAGACATTGCAGTGTGGACTTCAGTTTCCTTAGAGGTCACCCCCTAAGCCTTTATCCAGGCACTGGCTTTTTGGAAATTCCCACGCAGCTCCTCTGAAACCTGTCCTGTGGCAGGCTGTGACTGGCCAAAGCCCCTCTAACTCCAGCCCCAGAGGTCCTGCTAGGAACTCCCAAGGTCTCCTGGGAAGGCAGGGACAGGGAGGCAAGGGAATACCAGGAATGACCCAGCACGTGCCCTGGGTGAGTAACAGCCACCTTCTGTCCCTCCCAGAGCCAAGCTGGAGGAACTGCTATAAAAGCCATGCCTGGCTCCAGTACCTCATCTGCTTGAACTCCCCAGGAACGTGTCTGTGCTCGTGTCTGTGACCAGGGTGAGTGTGGCTGTGGGAGCCCCGAGGGGCTCTGAGAGGATCAGGGAAGAGCTGACAGCTGGGAGGCAGAGGGAAAGGGAGTGAGGAGGGGAACTGAGGAAAGAGGGTCCTGTCTCGGATTCTGTGATACACTGAACAGAAGTAAGGCTTAGTCTGAACCAAGTCTTTGGAAATCTGTCCTGCTCTCAGACACATACGGGTCCCTCAATTTTGTCAGGACATTATTCTTATGTTAGCAGAGCAGGAACATCAGTGTGTGAACACTTTATGTGGGCTCACGAAGGTTAAGAAATGCTGGATACTCATTGTATACAAGAATGAGAAGCTCTTTGCTATTTCTGATTGTTGGGCCCACATATTTTTATTCAGGGGAAAGATTTTAAGTTGTTTCTAATCCTTACTGATGCGTATATGATAGATATCCTTAACAATCCCCATAAGATTTAATTTGAAAAGAGTTCAAATTATCCTCCTTGCTTTGTATCTAAAGAGTTTCATTATTAATTTTCAGGTTGAAAAGTCCTGCTAAAATGTCCTGGCAGCAGAACCAGCAGCAGTGCCAGCTCCCTGCCAAATGTAACCCCAAATGCCCTCCCAAGTGCCCCATCCCCACGTGTCCACCCAAATGTCCCCCAAAGTGCCCTCCAGTCTCTCCCTGCTGCAGTGTCAGCTGCGGAGACTGCTGTGGATCTAGCTCTGGGTGCTGCAGCTCTGGAGGTGGCGGCTGCAGCCTGAGCCACCACAGACATCATATCTTCCACCGACGCCGCTGGCACCAGAGCCCTGACTGCTGTGAATGTGATCCCTGTGGGCACTCTGGCTGCAGCTCGGGCTCAGGAGGTTGCTGCTGAGCCAGGCCTTAGGCATCACAGAGAAACACTTAGAAAGCAACCTCGAGGCAGGGACCTACCCGAGGGTGATGCTTCTCCTGTTCTCGCTTCTCGTTTTCATGGTGCTGAGGATCCTATGAAAGAGTTCTGTGTGTTCTAATGTCCTGAGTCCATCCTGGATCCTGATCATGTCTTCCTTCTTTACTTTATACAACAATAAATCTCCTATTGCGTATTTACAAGATATCCTGGTCTCTGTCAAGTCTTTCATTCTTTGCAAGTCCCTGAAGCTTAGATTTCCAGCGACACACTTAGGGTGGCTTGGTAAGAGTACAGTGTGAGAAAGGAACAAGCTAGAAACGGTGTCTAAGGAAACAATCCTCTAAGAACAAGCTTGAAGTAGAGCTTTGCAATGGGATTATCTCTACACACTCCAGCCGCTTGGCACAGGTGGTGACCGGAAGGAAGAGTAGGTGGCACTGGTGAGGCACCGCTGGAGAAAGGGAAGGTGAAGGAGCCTGAGGGACCTCAAATGAGAAGCTGATAGGAGAAAGAAAGAATGCTGTGAAGTATGTTCATTCAAATGTTTGTGGAGTGAAACTCAGCCCCTCCAGAAAGAAACTCAATAGCTGATGGTGCTTCATGAAGCCTTTGCAAACATTTCTAAGGGCCCGCTGTGTGCTTTGCCATCTTTTCTGAGTGAGGAAAAATCGGTACTTAGTACCTCTAAACTCTGTCCAGGCCTGGTTCCTGCTGGAGAAATATAGTGAAGAACAAAATCTACTCCCAACCTAGAAAACTTCTCCACAAATATAGAAGAGAAAGAAAGAATTTATTATAGTAAGTATTAAACCAGAATGTGATTCATCATATGCCATCCGGTAAACAAGTTGCAAAGACATAAAGAAATCTTTCCCTTTATATGTAAAAAAAACACAAAACGAAAAACCTATACTGTTGAGTCAATTCTGCATCATAGAGAACCTGTAGGACAGAGTAGAACTGCCCCACAGAGTTTTCAAGAAGCACCTGGTGGATTTGAACTGCCAAGCTTTTGGTTAGCAGCCGAGCTCTTAACCAGTGCAATGAGTAAATTCATCTCCTCAAGATAAAATTGCTCATTTTCTGGTTTCTTTATGGCTGGAGGTAGATTTGCAGTTAGGGGTCTGAACCTCTTGAGGTCATGCAAATCTCTTTCCAGTTTTCTGGAAGGGGAAGATTACCTGAAGTAACACTTTAAAGAATTGACTTCCAAATCCTTGAGCTAACACCTTGAATTTAGGTACTTTTCAAAGAGAGTGAGAAAGATTTTACAGTTACAAGCCATTGAAAGTGAATTCTAAAAGAACAGGGGAGGAAGGGTATTCCTCACTTATTTTCAACAGGGAAACTATGGGGCAATCAACTCTGTGACAAGTAACAACAGCAGGAAATTTTCAATTGAAGGTCCCTGGGTGGTACACTTAAGTGCTTGGCTACTAACGAAAAGGTTGGGGGTTTGGAACCACCGAGAGGTGCCTCAGAAGAAAGACATGGCAATCTGCTTCCCGAAAGGTCACAGCCATGTAAACCCTTTGGAGTGCAACTCAGTCACAACTGGTTTGGTGCTTTGGTTTTATTTTCAATTTGTATTTGTCCTTACACTCACGAGGAAAGGATGCACAGGCCACTGGAGTCTAAGTTCCTATAAAGTCTAGAGAGTGCCTGCAGCACGTACCTCTCCTCTGCTTCCAATTCCCGGTGCTCACCTGTCAAGGCTTAAAAGCCTGCAGGTGATCCATAACTAAAGAAAAAATTGAAGAGGTCATGAAAAAAGCTCCCAACCAAAAAAGCCCTCGCCCAGATGGCTCCACTGGAGAGTTCTACCAAAGATTAGGAGAAGAGTTGACATCAATTCTACTCAAATTATTCCAGAATATAGAGAAGGAAAGAATATTGCCTAATTTATTCTATAAAGCCAGCATAACACTGATACCAAAGACAGGCAAAGACATCACAAAAAAAAGAAATTACAGACCAATATCCTTCAGGAGTATAGATGCAAAATTTCTCCATAATATTCAACAGTATGTCAAGAAAATAATCCTTCATGATCAATATGGACTCATACCAAGGATGCAAGGGTGATTCAACATTAGAAAATCAGGCCATGTAATTCACCACATAAATACAACAAAGGAAAAGAATCCCATGATTATCTCAGTTGTTGCAGAAAAGGCATTTGATAAAATACAACATACTTTCCTGATATAAACTCTCAGCAAAATAGGCATAGAAGGAAATGTCCTCAACATAATTATGGGCATATATGCCAAACCAAGAGCCAAAATTATTTTCAACAGAGAAAGATTAAGTGTATTTTCCTTGAGAGCCGGAACCAGACTAGGATGCCTATTATCACCACTCTTACTCTATACTGTTCTGGAAGACATAGCCAGAGCAATAAGGCAAGAAAGGGAATTAAAGTGTCCTCAAATTGGAAAGGAAGAAGTAAAACTATCCTTATTCACAGATGACATCATTCTATACATAGAAAATCCCAGAGACTCCACAACAAAGTTACTGGAAGTAATAGAAGGATTTAGCAAAGGGGCAGGGCACAAGATCAACACACAAAAATCATTTGGGTTCGTCTGCACTAAGAAAGAGAACTCCAAAAAAGGAAATCAAGAAAACAATACCATTTATAATTGCCTCCAAAAGGATAAAGTACCTAGAAGTAAACCTAATCAGGGATGTAAAAGACATATCCGAGGAAACCTGTATAACACTACTGTAAGAAACCAAAAGAGACCTACAGAAATGGAAAAACATTCCACGCTCATGGCTTGAAAGAGCTAACATTGTGAAAATGTCAATATTACCCAAACGATCTACAGTTATAATACAATCCCGATCCAAATCCCAATAATATTCTTTAATGAGATGGAAAAACTTATCACCAACTTGAGATGGAAAGAAAGGAGGCCCAGTATAGCTAAAACAATACTGAAGAGAACAAAGTAGGAGGCCTCACATTTCCTGATCTCAAAACTTACTCTACACTCATATTAACCAAAACAGCCTGGTGCTGGTTCAATGACAAGACACATAGACGAGTGTAATAGAATGGAGAACCCAGAACTAAACTAAATCCATTCATCTACAGGCAGCTGATGTTCGACAAGGGTCAAAATTCAGTCAATGGAGAAGAAACAGTCTCTTTAACAAGTGGTGCAGGGAAAACAGAATATCCATTGGGGAAAAAAAAAAAAAAAACAGGGTCCACACCTCACATCCTAAACAAAACCTATGTGAAAATGGAATGAAGACCTAAATGTTAAGGCTAAATCATAAAGTTCCTGGTAAGGACACAACTAGAGGACTTAATTTTCAGCATAAGCAGTCTATCAAACTCAACAAAAAAATGCATAAACAACAGATGATAAATTAGATAACTGGGAACTCTTAAAAATTAAATACTATGCTTATCAAAAGACTACTAAAAGAGTAAACAGAGAACCTATGGATTGGGAAAAGGTGTTTGGCAACAACATATCTGACAAGCGCCTAATCTCTACAACATATAGAAAACTTCAACAACTCAACAACAAAAAGAAACACTTCAATCTAAAAATGGGCCATGGACATGAGCAGACACTTCAGCAAAGAGGACATTCATGTGGGCAACAAACACATGAAAAGGTGCTGGTGATCATTAGCCCTTAGGGAGATACAAATCAAAACTACAATGAGATACCATCTCACCCCTGCAAAAATGGTACTGATTGAAAAAACAGAAAAGAACAAATGCTGGTGAGGTAGCGAGGAGATTGGAACTCTTATACGCTGCTAATGGCTTGGAAAATGGTACAAACTATGGAAAACAGTATGGCACTTCTTCAAAAAGCTAGAAATAGAAAGACCTATAATCCTGCCCTCCAACCCCTAGGCATATATCCAAAAGATATAGAAGCAGTGAAACGAATCCACATATGTATACTGGTGTTCATTGCAGCATTATTCACAATAGCAAAAAGATGGACACAACCTACAAGAAAATCAAACCAAACCCATTGCCGTTCAGTTGATTCTTACTTATGGCAACCACATAGGGTTTCCAAAGTTGTAAATCTTTATGAAAGTACACTTCCACATGTTTCTCCCTCGGAGCCCCTGGTGGTTTTGACCCGCTGATCTTTCGGTTAGCAGTGGATCAATTTACCTGCTGCGCCATAACAGTCTAAGTGCCCATCGATGGACGAATGGATAAACAAATTGTGGTACATACATACAATAGAATATTATGCAACTATAAAGAGTATATTTATAGTTTGTTGTACCGTGAGGGCTTGCATATTGCTGTGATGCTGGAATCTATGCCACCGGTATTCAAATTCCAAAAGGATCATCCATGGTGGACAGGTTTCAGCTGAGCTTCCAGACTAAGACAGACTAGGAAGAAGGACCTGGTGGTCTACTTCTGAAAAGAATTAGCCAGTGAAAGCTTTATGAATAGCAGTGGAATATTGTCTGATACAGTGCCAGAAGATGAGCCCCTCAGGTTGGAAGGCACTCAAAAGACAACTGGCGATGAGGGGCGTCCTCAAAGTAGAGTTGACCTTAATGACGTGGATGGAGTTGAGCTTTAAGGACCTTTATTTGCTGATGTGGCTTGTTTCAAAATGAGGAGATACAACTGCTAATATCCATTAATAATCAGAATGTGGAATGTATGAAGTGTGACTAGGAAAATTGGAAACTGTCAAAAATGAATTGGAACACATAAACATTGATATCCTAGGCATTAGTGAGCTGAATGACTACTTGAAGAGGAATGGAGTTGCAATCATCGTCCAAAAGAACATTTCAAGATCTGTCCTGAAGTACAACACTGTCAGTAATAGGATAATATCCATATGCCTACAAGGAAGACAAGTTAATGCTACTTTTCTTTAAATCTATGCACCAACCAGTAAGGCCGAAACTGAAGACACTGAAGATTTGTACCAATTTCTGCAGTCTGAAATTGATGGAACACATGATCAGGATGCATTGATAATTACCAGGGATTTTAATTCAAAAGTTGGAAGGGTCAGTAGTTGGAAAATATGGCCTCAGTGATAGCAGTGAAGCCTGAGATCACATGATAGACTTTTGCAAGACTAATCTGTCTTGGAAAAAGTACAGCCAGAATGCTCCTCAGAAGCAAGCATTTTTAAGACTTCATCTCATATACGTTGGATAGCTTATCAGATGGAATCAATCCCTGGAGAAGGACATCATGTTTGGTAAAGTAGAGGGTCATTGAAAAAGAGGAAGATTCTCAGCGAAATGGACTGACACAGTGACTGCAACAATGGGCTCAAGCATAACAAGGATTGTGCGGATGGGGCAGGACCAGACAGTGTTTTGTTCTGTTCTACATACGGTCGCTATGAGTCAGAACCAACTTGATGGCGCCTAACAACAAAAACAACATAAAGAATACGGAGGAGTTTGCTAAACATCTTATGACATGGATGAATCTGGAGGACATTATGCTGAGTGAAATAAGTCCATAAAAAAAGGACCAACATTGAATGGTTTCACTTTTATAAAAAGTCAAGAAAAGGTATACGCACAGCAAGCAACATTCTTTGACGGTTACCAAGGGTAGGGATGGGTAGGAGGAGGAATCCTTTCTAGATAGTAGACACTTGTTATTTTTGGTGAGGGGAAAGGCAATACAAATTTGGGTGAAGTCTGCACAATCTGACCAAGGGAAATGAAGATGCTATGTATGCAATAAAAAGGGACAATTTCTGTAAATGCTATAATATATACAATTTTGAAACAACAGTTACAAAAAAAAAACTATGTGTGTGGTTACGTAGTTACATTTGTATGCATATATGTGTATAGGAAGCATGTCAGTACACGTATACATGTATTAGTAGGCTTATGTATATAGATGTTTGTGTGTGATGCATATATATAGGCAGTCCCCGGATTACAAATGAGTTCTATTCCTAAGCCTGTCTTTAAACCAAATTTGTACGTAAGTAGGAGCAGTTAGCTATGTAGGAGCACTTAGTTATGGTTCGTATCGAATGTCAGTTAGTGAAATGTTTGTCATACTACATGCTTCTACCATTATTTGAAAGTACAGCATTCCTAAGAAACCTTTCATAAGCCAGAATGGCAGAGCCTGAAAATAATCTACCAAATCATGCCAAATAACACATTAAACCTAAAATAACACTAACATACAGTAAATGCAGGAATGATACGTTAAATAAATTGAGATAAAGCACAGATGCTCACACAGTTCAAAGTTAAGGCGGTTTAATGCTGAGATACAGAGTGTAGTTCCCGGGGAAGGAGTTTGGCCAAGACAGAGATATGTCCTAGCTGGTACATAGACCCTGAGGGCCGCCTCCTTCCCAGATTAGGGCTGCCACTCCCCGGGAAACCGCCCTCCCCAGTTTCTGTGTCCAAGAGTGTCCAGCATCTCTGCCTTCCCAAAGGGACGAGGAGCCGCCCCCAGTCACTTCCAGCAGCCCAGGGTTGCTCAGGTCTATGTGGCGAGGGGGTGACATGAGGGGAAATCTGTGATGTGCAAGGGAAGAAGCCAGGAGGAAGGCACCATGTCACCTGCTCCCTCTGTCCCTAACAGGTGCCTGAGATCCAGGTCCACAGAGAGGCTGACAAAACGCAGATGGCACTTGCTGTGGGAGGGGCTCAATTGGCTTCTGCTCCAAGGTGTCCCCACTACAGACTCTATCTCCTAGGCGAACGGGCTAAGGCCAGCCTCCAGCTTAGAAGCCCAGGATATCTGGGAGGCTAGAGACTGTGGATCATGCCCTGCTTGGAGCCTGGAGGGGTGGGGGGAGTGGACAAAAGAAGCACTGTGGGGTAGTGTGTGCTGGAGGAAAGGAGAGGGTCACTGGGTGGGGAGAGCTGGTTGGAGACCGAAGACTCTGTCGTTTTTCCACCCTCAGGTTGCTGCAGAAGGCCCTGATACACCAGATGAGGGGGAGACACACTCACTGTTCAGGGCAAGTGCTTTCTGTTTGTCGGTTTGCTGCAAAACAAATGCTGGAGACTGTTTCCTCTGCAGATTTCTCTCCGTTAGTGACAACAGGTGTCAATGTAGGTCTTCCTAAAAGCGAAGTAATTTAAAGGGAACTTTCAGAAATTGAGGACACCTGTGTATAGCTTATCGTGTGCCTTTGTATGCATAAAACACATTAAAGAAACACTTCCAGATACAGTAAAACACATTTTAACTAATCATAGAGTAATAATAATAATGTTTTGATGAGCGTCATAAAGTAGCACTGTTTCTTATTACGAACCATTGCATGTACCTCAGCTTTTTAATATAATAAGCTTTACTGGGCTTGGTTCATAACTATGGGTTGTATGTAAGTTGGATGTTTCTAACTCGGGGACTGTCTGTATTCATATATATAACAAAGCACATAGGGGCACAGTTATGAAGACTTTCTAGACATATCCAAACACCTCTCGGGATTGGTTGACTGTGTCAAAAGCTTAGGACCATAGTCTTGCGGGACAACTCAGTCCATTGACATAACAAATTTCGTAAAGATAATGTTCTACTTCCAAGTTTGGTGAATAATACCTGGGGTCTTAAAAGCTTGCGAGAAGTCATCTAAAATACAACTGTTGGTCTCTACTCTCTGGAGCAAACAAGAAGGAAGGGAACCAAAGACTCAATGAAGATACCAGTTCACATGAACCATGGCCTCTTTTAGCCTGAGACCCGAAGAACTAGATGGTGCCTGACAACCAATATCAACAGTTCTGACCAGGGACACATTAGAAAGTCCCAAATAGTATGGGACTAAAAGGTAGAAGAAAAGTCAAATTCCTGTGAAAGGCCAGACTTACTGAACCAATAGAGGCTAGAGGAGCCCCCCAAAACTATCACTCTATGATACCCTTTGAAGTTGGAAATAAAGGTACACCTGGAGGTCATCTTTCAGCCAAATAATAGATGGGCTTATAAAATAAACCGTATCAGCTGTGAATAATGTATTTCCTTAAACAATCAACTATATGAGACCAAACAGTATTTCCTCATTAGCAAAGGTGAGAAGGCAAGCTAGGGCAGGAAAGCTAGATTAATGGAAACAGAAGAAAGAGAATGGAAATAATGAGAATGTTGACACATTGTGAAAAGTGTAACCAATGTCATAGAACATTTTGTATACAAATTGTTAAATGGGAACCTAATTTGTTGTGTAAACTTTCACCTACAACACAAAAAAACATTAAAAAATACTAAAACCTATTGCTGAACGGGGGAATAGAATAAGATTTGTTTTCTATCAAATTCCAAATAGAAGAAAATCTTTCTGAATATTCTTTTAGACTTTATTCAGTAGTTCCACGTGGACCAATTTGGATGGGGACACTGTACTATACAGGCTGTGTGATGGTTAAGATTGTATGTTACCTTGGCTGGGCCATGATTCTCAGTGTTTATAGGTGATCAATCCCATGATGGGATCTGCTGTGAGTAACCAATCAGTTGAAAGCGAGTTTCCTTGGGCTTGTGGCCTACATCTGAATATAGGCATTGGCGTCTTGGCAACATGGTCTCTGCTGAGAAATCAGAGCTTAATCTTATTGGCTCTCCTGTGTAGGTGACGGTTTGTTTTTCGTGCACTGCTCCTAGTTTTCTCCTTTGTCTTTGGTTTTGACAAGCTCGGTTACAATATGTCTTGGTGATTTTCTTTTGGAGTCTCTCCAGTATGGGGTTTGTTGAGCTTCTTGGATGGATATATTCCATCTTTTATGATATTAGGGAAGCTTTCTGCCAGCAAATCTTCAAAAATGTTCTCTGTGAACTTTTTTTGTCTTCTCCTGTTTTTGAATTCTTATCATGCATAAATGATTCCTCTTGTAGTTTCCCAGATAACTCTTCGGTTTCTCCATTTGTCTTCATTCTTTCTCCAGAATGTTCTTCAAATAAATTAGTATCAAGGGATTTGCCTTCTAATTTGCTGATTCTGTATTCCATTGATTCAATTCTACTCTGACATTCCTCCACTGAGTTATCAGTTTCTGAAATTTTGTTGTTAATCTTCCGGATTTCTAGTTGCTGTTTTGTATGGTTTCTAATTGTCTATTTTGTTCTTGTACTGTTTTCTTGAATTCTTCTAGAATTTTTGTCTGTGTTTTCCTTGACTCTTTCTTAATCTCTTGGAGGGTCTTAAACAGAAGTCTTTTGAATGCCTCATCAGTTAGTTCCATTACCATTTCTTCCTCAGAAAGGTCTTCGGACCCTTTAGTATGGTCACTTGTGTGAGCCATCTTGTTCTGCTTCTTTATGGGATTTGATATTTGTTATCTCCGAGGCATTAAGATGTTATTATATTTATTGACTCTATGTTTGTTTACTTTGTCCTGATTTTCTGTTTTGTTTTAATATATCTGGGATGGCAGCTTGGGTATGCTACTCAGGTGGCTAGTCTTCCAGGTAGGTGGGGCAGCGGCTGGGAGTGTGAAATCCTTGATAACTTCAATGTTTTCTGTGTTTATCATGATGTTATCTATTGTCCCACTTGTGAGGATTTTGTTTTCTTTATGTTGAGGTGTAATCTATACTGAAGGCTGTTGTCTTTGCACTTCATCAGTATATCCTCCAAGTTGCATTCATTTGTGGCAACAAGGTTGTGTCATTTGCATACTGCAGGTTATTAATGAGTCTTCCTCTAATTCTGATGCCATGCTCTTCATAGAGTCTGGCTTCTCAGACTATCTGTTGAGTTTATAGATTGAATAAGCAAGGTGAAATGATACAACACCTTGGGACCACCTTTTCCAATTTTCAACCATGCAACATCCTCTTGTTCTCTTTGAGTGACTTCCTCTGGATCCACGTACATGTTCCACATAAGCACAATTAAGTGTTCTGGAATTTTCACTCTTCATAATGTTATCCTTCATTTGTTATGCTCCACATGATACTTGCTAGACACCCTAGCATTGTCATTGAGGGAAGGCCTTGCGGTATAGTGTTAGGTCTTAAATAGAATCTCTACCAACATTTGAAAACCCCCCAGTAGAACGGCCCCACCTGCCTGAAGACATATAGTTATTAATTATATATATATTTTTTAATTCTTAGTCCTGTCTTCCCACTGGAATATAGCCCTAGGTGAGTAGAGATTAGCTCTCTTTTATATCATGTTGGATCTGCAGAGTCAGCCAGATAATAAATACTTGCACAGAGTACATGGGAGTGAATTCAAAAGGTCTGATTCTTGATCTTTTGGTGAGGCAGTTCAAGAAAACCTTTGAATTTTCCACTTTGGAGATGCTTTGCTCTTTTTATTCACCCTAGCATAATCCTCTCTCATTTATTCTCATAAGACCTGCTTGATTTTTATTTACTTTGCTCAGCAAAGTTCTTTGGGAATAGTTCCTTGGTCAAGGACATTCTAAGGCATGAATATACAATGGTTGCTTGAGGGTTCAATAATCCTAACCTATTTATCTAAAATATCATCTAATTCTAATGCTTAAAATGATACTAATATAGGATACAAAAGGCCATAGGCTGTGAGGTCATTGGGGGTATATATATATGTGTGTGTGTGTGTGTGTGTGTGTGTGTGTGTAGTGATGGTATCTGTGGTGAGCAAAATAATGTCCCCCCAAAGCAATCAGTTCCTATCCCTGAAAAACCTATAAACGTTACCTTAAAAGGAAAAAAGACCTCGGCAGATGTAATTCAGAAGAAGACATTGAGATGAAGACATTGTTTTGAATTATATAGGATGGTTCTAGAAGCAACGTATGTATCCTTACAAGGCAGAATGAGATTCTTATGACACAGAGAAGAAAAGGCAATGTGAAGATGGAGAAGAGAAAAATTTGAAGACGTTGGCCTTGTTGATATGTCCACAAGCTAAAGGATAATATGTCCACAAGCCAAAGAACTTGGCAGCCACCAGAAACTGAAGAGACAAGGGACAAATTCCCTCCTTGAGCTTCCAGAGGGAGTGTGGCTGGTGTCAAAAGTATTATCTCATACAGTCAGGGAGTTTGGAGAGGGCCTTGGCGCAAAAGCACAGCTCCACTCAGCCTGGGCTTTAGGGGAAAATAGAGGAAGTGTTTCACTGGAGTGAGGGACTGAAAAGCTAAGTAGGGGTCATTAGAAATATGATCGAAGAGAAAGAAGAGGGACAGACAGGGACCAGGACACATGGGGAACAGGAAATAATAGTTTCATCCTCACCTGGGGTAAAGTAACATTCCTTGACAGAACCTTCAGAGAATACTTGAGGGAACACAAACGTTTACCTGTTAAACCCTGAGTCCAAACACAGCTGTAATGCCAGGAGTAATCATTACGGGAGAAGAAACATGAGGCTGGGATGCCCTTGGTCTTTGCACTTTGGTTCCTTACAAGTGTGGTCAGTAGCAGCCACGGCCCAGACCACTGCCACAGCAGTTGGAGCTCTGGGAGCCTGTGGAGGCTCAGGCAGTAGCTGTCCCCTGTGCTTACAAGGTATGCTAACACCAGTCTCTGAAGTGAGTTTCAGCTCTATTGGGAACAGGACAAGTGAATGACCTGGTAGTCCCCTGTCTCTTTCCTCCTTCCCAACCTATAAGGTCATGGAAGTTTCCAGGCTGTCCCACTGCTGACCATGAACCAGATGTGACTTCAGCAGTGACCCAGTGTGGGCCTGGGCTCTGGAGATCCACTTCTCCCTTACCATCTCTCCTTCGGAAACTGGAGGTTGAAATTATCCAGAACTTGAAAAGATGGCAAAAATAGATTTTTGGTCACTTTTTCAAATTTATACTACATACTACTAACTAACAAGGCTGCCTAAGGGTCACATTGCTCTCTAGAGGATTTTTTATTTCTTTTACTTTTGATGAGGGAAGACACTAAAGATAAGTTTAACATGCAGAAAATTTAGGAGTTCCAAATTATTTGTGTCTAGTAGAAAAGATAACCCAATGATTTATTGCTCTTTAAGACATTAGCTAATATTGAAACTAAATTTGCAATCTTATTTCAATAGTTTTTCTTTGTCGGACTATACTTTGAACTGTCCTATTCTCCTTTGGGGTCTTGGTGGCACAGTGGTTAAGAGCTATGGCACGCTACAGATGTTAATCAAAAGGTTGGCGAGTCGAATCCACCAGCCGCTCCTTGGAAACTCTATGGAGCAGTTCTACTCTGTCCTATAGGGTTGCTATGATTTGGAATCGAGTCGATGGCAACGTGTTTTTTGGTTTATTCTCCCTTGAACCAACCTTACCATCCTCCAACCATCTGATTTAGAGTCATATGTATGTGCATACTTATGTTCACTTACCAAGAACAGAACAAAAATAACTCGTTTCAATTCTGACTTATGGTAACCCCATCCATTACAGAGTAGAACTGAGTTCGTGGGGTTTTCTTGGCTGTAATCTTTAGAGAAACAGATTAGCAGGGTTTTCTTTGTGGCGCTGCTGGGTGAGTTCAAAATGCTAACATTTCAGTTAGTAGGCAAGCACAAATGGTTGTGCCACCCAGGGGTCTTATGTTCACATACATTTTCATGTAAATTCAACACACACACACACAGGTCCACACCAGGCACACACACAGCTTTGCTTCCTCACTTACACCATGGTTACAAACATATCTGTCCAAGAGAATGAGGAAACTGAGGGTGATATCACAAGAAGATAGGTGAATGAACCAATGTATTCTGTTCGCATTGGGAAAGAGATTTGGAACAATATAATTATACAAATTCTAAGCATTTGTACTTATTATGTGACATGTACTCTTCTAAGGGCTTAATGTGTGATTCCTTCATTTACACAACAATCTTACTAAATAATGACAATGATTAGCCACATTTATCAGATGAAAACATGGAGACACAATTTAAGAACTTGCTTAAGGTTTCATAGCAAATAGCTGGTTCTCAGAATTCACATCAAACTAGTTCAGCTCCACAACCATGCTCCTAACTGGTACTCTGTAGGTGAACTGAGAAGGCTCACGCTATTTATAATACATGAAATCCTAACAGTTTAGGGTAAGTTCTTCTCCTCAAGTTACACTCAGAGCAACTGTTGCCTTCTCCTGTGGCTCCAAGAACTGTTATTTCCAGGCTAGTTCCCATACCACCCAGAATTCCTTTCTATTTCTCATGCCCTTCTCTTCTTCATTGTTTCTCTGTCCTGTCTTAAACACATTCTCCCAGTGTGGCTCTGTATTTGCATGCCTGCTGCTGCTCAGAGCCCCTTCCATGACTGCCATGGATAAACTCACGATAATGACAGATGAAGAAAAGGCTAGGTCCCTGACAAGGCAAAGCAGAATCTCTTCTATAAGGGGTCCTGGACCAGGCTCCAGGGTGTGTACTAGCTGTAAGAGGAGGGATGTGACTCTTATACATAAGGGTACACGTATGGTTATTCCTGATAGTCTAGTCTCCTTCTCTCTTCCCTCTCTGGAAAGTCATGGAAGATTCCAGGCTGCCTAACTCATTTCCAGAAGCTAGATACGACTTCAGTAAGTATCGATCCATTGGTCAATGGCTCTAGATATCTAGGTCACTATATATCCATCCTTTTTTAGGAAACTCTAGGTCACACCCTTGCCTCCAGGCCTGCACTATGAGTTGGGCCTCAGAATTTGGATTGTCTGTTTTCTGTGGGTAGAAGAGGTTGGAATGAATTGAGAGATGTATTTTACTGGAAGAAACTATAAAGTATTTAACCCATTGCTTGTGGAAGATAGAGAGAAATGAATGGACTGCATTGGTTAGGTCTCATACCTGGTGAATAGGAGAGGTGTTACCACAGAGAGAGAGCATATTTGGGAGGTGAGTAGGCTTGGTGGTAGAATAAGTTGAATCTTACAGCAAGGCCTTTGTATCTTTAGGAGAAATTTGGCAGGTTCAACTTGTAGGTTAGTGACTGTCTAGGCAATGGAGAGGTAACTCCCAGGTCATTCTTCTAATAACATTTAATTCACCTATCCATTCATCTAATCAGCATTCCATGGACAATTGCTAAAGTTACCAGATAAGGAACACCTGAAGTTCTCAAGCTCTGGTGATATGATGTGATGTGTTGAAATGCGATGGTAATATGGTGACTATTGGTATAGACCAAGGAATACCGAGACTTCTCATATGCTGGTGCCAAAGGCCATGATGAGCTGATTCCCAATATTGGCTGTTTATATTTGATCACAGAAGGATACACAGAAGGACTTTTTACCTCCTGATATTGGCTTTTTGGGGATGGGAGCCTCTGCAGCTTTGTGGCCTTCTATCCAACCCCTCATCTACATTTCTGAGCTTGTGCATGGCCATGAAAACATACATGCTTACACACACACGTATACACACACCCAACCATAAAGGCACAGCTTTCGCATTCTCTTCCTTTTTGTTACTAGCATCTCTGTCAGCGAGAGTGAGGAAACCTAGAATGGCATCACTGAGCGCATTGTCAGGTGAACCAGTATCCCAAGAATCCTAGTGGGAAATGGTGGCTCAGGCAAGTCCAGTCCCTAAACCTCATCTTTTATATACATGGGTTTCACAGTAGTCTTCAGAATTCCCACTGGATTGTGAATGCCTGGTGGTCACAACACACACGTTGGCCTCTATAAACCTAAGCGTTTGGGCAGAACATGCACTCAACACCTGGTAGGTATTCAAACAAGATTCCTGTAATTAAATGTGTATGTTCACAAATCAAAATTTTTTCAATATTGTCTAAAAACCCTCAGAATAGGCGACTATATATGAGACTAGTTAATGAAACATTTAAGATAGGCCATATCTTATTCAGATTGAAATGTAAACATCATATACGCTCACCAGCTAGACTAGGGCTATGTGAAAGAAGAGATTGTCTCTCTTTTACCAAGGTGTATTCCCAGTTCCTACCATACAGTAGTTCACAGCAAATTTTTTTTTTATTTTTTATATATATATTTTATTGTACTTCAGGTGAAAGCTTACAGAGCAAATAGTTTCTCATGAAATAGTAGTACACATGTTGTTTTTTGACATTGGTTAACAACCCCACAACGTATTAAGCCTCTAAATTCTCAACCTTTTTTTTTTGATGAAAATTACAGATGGCCAAAGATACACCGTTTCAAAAATTTCTACATTCACAGTTCAGTGACATTGACTACGCTCTTCCAACTGTGCTGTTATTCTCACTTAAGATGAAGGCTTACAGAACAAAACAGTTTTTTCATTTAACAGTTACTACACATGTTGCCCTATGACAATGGTTAACAATCTCACAGCACATCAAGAATATCCTTACTCCACCTTGTATTCCCTATCACCAGGGGGCTTCCTTGTCACCTTCTGTCTTCTGGACCTTGTCAGTGGACTATTGAACCTCTTTAGTCTCATTTGTTTATTTATTTGTTTATTTATTTATTTATTTTTATTTTATTTAAACACCATTTCAAAACTTTTTACTTACACATTTAAGTGATATTGACTATGCTCTTCCAATTGTGCTGCCATTCTCGCCCAAGATGAAGGCTTACAGGACAAAACAGCCTCCCATTTAATAGTTACTACAAATGTTGCCCTATAGCAGTGGTCAACAATCTCACAATACATCGACAGTGTCCTTATTCAATTTGTGTTCCTTATCATCAGTTTCCTACTCTCCCTCTGCATTCTGGCCCTTGTCACCGGACTCCTGTACCTCGTTAGTCCCATTTAGTTTTACTGGGGTGTCCATTCCCAGGCTTAACATCGAACCTTGAAGGTAACTTCACCTCTGAGCTGAAAGGGTGTCTGGGGGCCACACTCTCGAGGTTTCTCTAGTATTCTTTAGGCCAGTATATCTGGTCTTCTTTTTTTTTTTTTTTTTTGGGAGTTAAAATTATGCTCTACATCCTACTCCAGCTCTGCCCAGAACCCTCTGTTGTGATCCTGGTCAGAGGAGTCATTGGTGGTAGCCGGGCACCATCCAGCTGTACTGGGCTCAGTCCCGTGGAGGCCTTGGTAGCTGTGGACCATTAGTCCTTCGGACTAATCTTTTCCTTGTATCCTGTTCTCTTCGTTCTCCCTTGTTCCCGAAGGGATGAGATCAGTGGAGTATCTTAGATGGCCACTCATAGGCTTTTAAGACCCCAGACACTACTCACCAAGGTAGGATGTAGAGCATTATCTTTATAAGTAGTGTCATGCCAATTGAGCTAGATGTTCCCCGAGATCATGGTCCCCAGAGCCCTCCGTCCAACAACTCAGTCCCTCGGGGGGTTTGGATGTGTCTATAGGGCCTCCATGACCTTTCCTTGTGCAGGTTGTGTTAGTTTCCCCTGTACTATGTACTATCTCATCTCTCACCCAAGTTACCACTTACCTATTACCTATTTAGTATTTCCCCCCCCCTCCCATCCCTGGTAACCAACAAGGATTGTTACATTTTGCATGTGAATTTTTTCATGGGTTTTTACAATAGAGGTCTCATACAATATTTGTCCTTTTGTGATTGACTTATTTCACTCAGCATGATGTCCTCCAGTTTCATCCATGTTATGAGATGGTTCACCGATTCATTGTTCTTTCTCGTTGCATAGTACTCCATTGTGTGTATGTACCATAGTTTGTGTATCCATTCGTCTGTTGATGGACATCGAGGTTGTTTCCATCGTTTTGCTATTGTGAATAATGCTGCCATGAACATAGGTGTGCATATGTCTATTCGAGTGATGACTCTTATTTCTCTAGGATATATTCCTAGGAGTGGGATTGCTGGATCGAATGGTACGTCTATTTCTAGCTTTCTGAGGAAACGCCATATCATTTTCCAAAATGGCTGTATCATTTTGCATTCCCACCAGCAGTGTATAAGAGCTCCCGTCTCCCCGCAGCCCCTCCAACATTTGTTATTTCCAGTGTTTTTGATTCGTGCCAGTAATGCCGGGGTGAGATGGTATCTCATTGTGGTTTTAATTTGCATTTCTCTAATGGCTAGTGATCGCGAGCATTTCCTCATGTGTCTGTTGGCCATTTGAATGTCTTCCTTGGTGAAGTGTCTGTTCATTTCCTTTGCCCATTTTTTGATAGGATTGGTTGTCTTTTTGTTGTAGAGGTGTTGGATTTTCTTGCAGATTGTGGAGATTAGACCTTTGTCTGACTTGTACTGTCCAAAAATTTTTTCCCAGTCTGTAGGTTCTCTTTTAACTCTTTTGGTGAAATCTTTTGAAGAGCATAGATGTTTGATTTTTAGAAGATCCCAATTATCTAGTTTATCTGTTGGGTTTTTTGTGTTGATGTTTATGGTTTGTATCCTGTTAATGCCATGTATTAAGGTCTGAAGTGTTGGTCCTATTTTTTCTTCTATGAATTTTATAGTTTGAGGCTTTATATTCAGGTCTTTGATCCATTTTGAAGTAGTTTTTGTATATGGTGTGAGGTATGGGTCCTGTTTCATTTTTCTACAAATGGATATCCAGTTTTGCCAGCACCATTTGTTAAAAAGACTGTCTTTTCCCCATTTGATGGACTTTGGGCCCTTGTCGAGAATCAGGTGACTGTAGGTGGATGGGTTTACATCTGGGTTCTCAATTCTGTTCCATTGGTCAATGTATCTGTTGTACCAGTACCAGGCTGTTTTGAGTACTGTAGCTGTATAGTAGGTTCTCAAGTCAGGTAGTGTGAGTCCTCCAACTTTATTCTTCTTCTTCAGTAGTGCTTTACTTATTCGGGGTTTCTTCCCTTTCCATATAAAGTTAATAATTAGTTTTTCCATCTCTTTGAAGAATGTTGTTGGTATTTGTATCGGAATTGCATTGTATTTGTAGATTGCTTTAGGTAGAATTGCCATTTTCACAATGTTGAGTCTGCCTATCCATGAGCATGGTATGTTTTTCCATTTATGTAGATCTCTTTGGGTTTCATGCAGCAGTGTTTTGTAGTTTTCTTTGTATAGGTCTTTTATATTCCTGGTCAGATTTATTCCTAAGTATTTTATCTTTTTAGGGGCTATTGAAAATGGTATTGATTTCCTGATCTCCTTTTCATCGTTCTCTTTACCGGTGTATAGGAATCCAACTGATTTTTGAATGTTTATCTTGTATCCTGCTACTCTGCTGAATCTTTCTATTACTTCCAGTAAATTTCTCGTGGAGTCTTTAGGGTTTTCTATGCATAGTATCATATCATCTGCAAACAGGGAGAGTTTAACTTCTTCATTACCAATTTGGATGCCCTTTATTTCTTTCTCTTGCCTTACTGCTCTAGCTAGAACTTCCAGCACAATGTTAAATAGGAGTGGTGATAAAGGGCATCCTTGTCTTGTTCCTGTTTTCAGGGGGAATGTTTTCAGCCTTTCTCCATTAAGAATGATGTTGGCTGTTGGTTTTGCATAGATGCCCTTTATTATGTTGAGAAATTTCCCTTCTATACCTATTTTATTGAGAGCTTTTATCAGGAATGGGTGTTGGACTTTGTCAAATGCCTTTTTTGCATCAATTGAGATAATCATGTGATTTTTTTCTTTCCTTTTATTTATGTGGTGGATTACGTTGATGGATTTTCTAATGTTAAACCATCCTTGCATACCTGGTATGAGTCCTACTTGGTCGTGGTGTATTATTTTTTTGATATGATACTGAATTCTATTGGCTAGAATTTTGTTCAGAACTTTTGCATCTATATTCATGAGAGATATTGGTCTGTAATTTTCTTTTTTTGTGATGTCTTTGCCTGGTTTTGGTATCAGCGTTATGCTGGCTTCATAGAATGAATTTGGAAGTGTTGCTTCCTCTTCTATGCTCTGAAATAACTTGAGTAGAACTGGTACGAGCTCTTCTGTAAATGTTTTGTAGAATTCTCCAGTGAAGCCATCTGGGCCAGGGCTTTTTTTGGTTGGGAGTTTTTTATTACCTTTTCAATCTCTTCTCTTGTTATGGGTCTGTTCAGATTTTCAATATCACTTTGTTGTAGTTTGGGTAGGCCGTATGTTTCTAGAAATTTATCCATTTCCTCTAGGTTTTCAAATTTGTTGGAATATAGTTTTTCATAATATTCTGTTATAATCCTTTTTATTTCAGTTGGGTCTGTTGTAATGTCCCCCATTTCATTTCTTATTTGGGTTATTTGTGCCCTCTGCTGTTTTTCTTTTGTCAGTCTGGCCAGTGGTTTGTCGGTTTTGTTGATTCTTTCAAAGAACCAACTTTTGGTTTTGTTGATTCTTTCTATTGTTTTTCTCTTCTCTATTTCATTTATTTCTGCTCTGATCTTTACTATTTCCTTTCTTCCGGTGGTTGTAGGCTTTTTTTGTTGTTCTCTTTCTATTTGTTTGAGTTCTGTAGTTAATGTTTTGATTTTGTCCCTTTCTTCTTTTTTGATATGTGCATCTATTGCTATAAATTGTCCTCTGAGGACTGCCTTTGCTGTGTCCCAAAGGTTTTGGTATGATATGTTTTCATTTTCATTTGATTTTAGGAATTTTTTAATTCCATCTCTGATTTCTTCTATTACCCATTGATGTGTAAGCAGATTATTATTCAGTTTCCATGTGTTTGATTTGTTTTCCTTGCTCTTTCTAGTGTTAATTTCTACCTTGATGGCATTGTGGTCAGAGAAGATACTGTGAATTATCTCAGCATTTTGGATCTTGTTGAGGATTGCTCTGTGGCCTAAGATGTGGTCTATTCTGGAGAACGTTCCATGTGCATTGGAAAAGAATGTGTACTTTGCAGCGGTTGGATGGATTGTTCTATATATGTCTATGAGGTCCAGTTGGCTGATTGTGTCCTTTAGGTCTTCTGTATCTTTGCTGAGTTTCTTTTTAGTTGTTCTGTCCTTTACTGAGAGTGGTGTGTTGAAGTCTCCTACTATTATTGTGGAACTGTCAATTTCTCTTTTCAGTGTTGTTAGAGTTTTTTTTATGTATTTTGGAGCCCTGTCATTGGGTGCATAGATATTTATTATGGTTATGTCTTCATGATGGATCATCCCCTTAATCATTATATAGTGTCCTTCTTTGTCTTTTATGGTAGATTTTGTTTTAAAGTCTATTTTATCTGAGATTAGAATTGCCACTCCTGCTCATTTTTGATAGTTGTTAGCTTGATATATTTTTTTCCAACCTTTGATTTTTAATAAATTCACATCTTTGTTTCTAAGATGTGTCTCTTGTAGACAGCAAATAGATGGATCCTGTTTTCTTATCCATTCTGCCACTCTCCGTCGCTTTATGGGTGCATTGAGTCCATTTACGTTCAGTGTAATTATTGATAGATGTGAGTTTGTTGCTGTCATTTTGTAGTGCTTTTTTTGTGATGCTGAAGTTTTCTTTGTTCTTCTTACTCTCTTGTGCTGAGTTCCTTTTGTTTGTGGATTTTGTGTTCATTTCTTTTGTTTTTGTAGGTTTTGTTTTTGTTGAGCCTTTATGTTTTTCGTCTTTATTTTTATGAGTTGGTTTGTTAACTTTTTTTGTGGTTACCATGAATTTTACCCTTATCTTTATAATTTTGAAGCAGTCTACCGTTACTTGGTATCGCCTTGCCTTCTTCTCCTTTAAGGTTCTATACCTATGCCGTTTGTTCCCTCTTTCATTGTTTTGATGTTGTTGTCATCCTTTGATTGATTTCTCTGATTCCCTGTTGTATATCTTTTGTTTTTGGAAAGTCGTCTGTAGTTCAGTTCCTAGAATGGTATCTGGTTCATGTTAACCTGCGTCCTAGGTCCTAGGTCCTGCCTGAGGGCTTAAGCTGTTTGTCCTCAGATCGAAGAACTCCCTTTAATAATTCTTGTAAGTTTGGTTTGACTTTTGCATATTCCTTTAGTTTCTGTTTATCTGGAAATGACCTAATTTCACCATCAAATCTGAATGAGAGTTTTGCAGGATATATTATTCTTGGCTGACAATTTTTTTCTTTCAAGATTTTATATATGTCATCCCATTGCCTTCTTGCCTGCATGGTTTCTGCTGAATAATCTGAGCTTAGTCTTATTGTTTCTCCTCTGTATGTGACTTCTTGTTTTTCACGAGCTGCTCTCAGGATTCTTTGTTTGTCTTTAGTTTTAGCGAGTGTGAATATGATATGTCTTGGTGATTTTCTTTTGGGGTCTCTTCTATATGGGGTTCGTTGAGCTTCTTGGATGACCAGCTTTTCATCTTTCATGATATTGGGAAAGTTTTCTGTCAGCAGTTCCTCAATGATCCTCTCTGTGTTTTCTGTTTTCTCCCCCTGTTCTGGTATGCCAATCACTCATAAGTTTTTGCTTTTAATTGTGTCCCACATAACTCTCAGGGTCTCTTCATTTTTCTTTGTTCTTTTTTCTGAGTTTTCCTGAAACAGAGTTGAATCCAAGTGTTTGTCTTCAGTTCCACTGATCCTGTCTTCCATGGTTTCAAATCTACTTCTCAGCCCTTCTATGACACCCTCCATTTCTGAAATCTTGTTGTTTATCTTTTGGATTTCTAATTGTTGTTTTTGTATAATTTCGAGTTGTGAATTTATTTTGGCATTTTGTTCTTGCATCATCTTCCTGAATTCTTCCAATTTTTTGTCTGTATTTTCCATAAATTTGTCTATTTTTTCCTCATGTTTGTCAGCTTTTTGCCTCAGTTCTTGGAAAATTCCGAGTATTAGTGATTTGAGTTCTGTATCAGGTACTTCTAGTGCATTTTCTTCCACAGGAGAGTTATCTGGTGTTTTAATTTGGACGCCTATTGGAGCCATCTTGTCTTGTTTTTGTAAATGTTTTGATATTGTTTGCTGTTTTCGGGGCATTCAGTAGATATTTCTCTCGTTTATTGATTGTAGATTTTTTTTTTTTTTTCATTCTTGTGGTACAGCTGGGCAGATCTAGTTGAGGAGGAGCCACTGGGATGGGTTGCTTGTGGCACTCACCGCAGCCACCAGGACGGTCGGTAGTCAGTGCTGGGCAAGTTCCAATAGGGCGTGCCTGCACCGCTTGGTGATGTGATGTCTAGTGCACGGTGCAGGTAGGTAGGGTGCAGCGGGAAGATGGTTATGTGTGAAGCTAAGCTGGATATGGGGGAGAGGAGAGAGGAGGAGGAGCAAAAAGCGTACAAACATAAAAGAATGCTAGGGGAGCTTGTCGTTGGAATGTACAGATGAGAGACTATGGGATGGAGGAAACCAGAAGGGGGAAGAGAAAGAAAAGGAAAGAATGACCAAATAAAAATCAGAAAATTTAAAGAACTGCAAAGTTCCCAGGGATCCCACCGATGCAGCTATGAGGTCTGGGGGAGTCGGTCTCAATTTTCACAGCTCAGCCTGGCCAGAAGGTACAGAGGCATACATCGCCTGGTATTCAGGGATCAGAAAGAGAAGGAAGAGATAGAGAGACAAGAAATTAAGCAATGAAGAAAGACAAAAGAGAAAAAGAGGTAAAAGATGACAAAACTAATCAAAAAAGGAAGAAAAATGAAATTGAGAAAAAAAAAAAGGGCAACACCAGCAGTCAGTGCCTACAAATGGGACCCAGAGAGCCCCCACTCAGGGGCGCAAATTCCAAGAAGCCGGTAGTCTCGGGGTTAAGTGACAGTGGCCACGGGAAGCAGAGGGGCCAACGAACAAAGGCCCCAGGATCCCCCCCGCGCGGGAGCCCAGACCTGGAAACAGCCACACGTCCGAACGCAGCCCTACAGCCCCGCAGGAGAGAGCAGAGACGGCACTCGGAACCAGGCACCCAGGCAAAAGGAGGGGGAGACGGCAGAAAAAGGTTCGCTAGGTGCCAGCAAACGGCTCCCAGAAAGCCTCCAGCCCGGGCGCGCGGAATCCAAGCACCGGCGCCCCCCAGCTTAGGGACCCTGGCCACGGAAAGCAGGGGATCCCCAGCTGAGGCGGAGAGGGGTGGGTGGTGGGAGAGCGCGCACCGCAGTTTACCGGTCGTTCTGTCTCCGACCAGATGCTCTGCAAGGCTGCTCTCCCGTTTGCTGGTCTCTGATAGGAATCCAAGATGGTGGATCCGCGCTGCGTTAGCTGGTAAGGAATCTCTGCCTGAGTCTCTCCTCGCTCTCCGTTCTCTTTTAGTATTCTCACTCCGTTTGGTGTTTGGCTGAGTTCTTTATCTCTTCATTTGGTGTTCTAGGGTTTCAGGATTGTTGATTCTCTGTTAGGCTTAGTTTTTCGGATCTTTGCTGTGGAGGGACGGCGTGGTGTTTCTGCCTAGAGCGCCATCTTCTAACAGCAAATATTTCATGAATGAATAAAATGAATCAATTACTGGTTGAATGAGTCTAATTCAAATAAGACTACCTTCTCATTCAATAACAAGATTAAGTAAACCATTTAATTAACATCATCTTCTGGCTAGAAAGAATTTTGTTTCTTAAAATCTGGAAGGCATAATGTCATTTTCTAGAATTTTCAGTAGCCTAATAATATGTTGAAATAAACTTCCTGAGGACAAGAACTGAATGTTTTCCATCTCTCTGTCTCACACACTGACGAGACAAAATCTCTGGATCTAGCAAACATTCTTTACAAATTGATGCTCACTAAGAATCTTCTTTGTGCCTTCTTAGCTCCCAAGAATTCAGTGAGGAAGGTATTAACCTGCCTCTTTCACAGTTGAAGGTTTATATTGTCTAAATGAAGATCTGCAGGAACTCAAGCTCATAAATGGCAGAGTTACAATTTGAGCACTGTTCCCATGATTGCCGTTTGGTAGAATATTGCTTTATTAGTCATAGTTCTCCAGAGAAACAGAATAGGAGATCTATCTACCGACTTACCTACATGCCTACCTACGACCTAACTACCTACCTACTACCTCCCTACTTCCCTACTACCTATCTACCTACCTACTACCTATCTACCTACCTGTCAGTCAAGAGAAATTTATTTTAAGGAATTGGCTCACACAACTGTAGGGGCTGGTAAGTCCAAAATCCATAGAACGGTTAGCAGGCTGGAAACTCTGGGAGAACTATGTTACAGTCTTGAGGCAGAATTCCTTCTCTCCAGGAAACCTCAGTTTTTGCTCTTTAGGCCTTCAGCTGATTGGAGCAGGTCTATCCATATTATTGAGGGTAATCTCCTTTACTTGGAGTCAACTGATTGTAAATGTAAACAGTTTCTAAGAAAACAATCCTCTAAGAACAAGCTTGAAGTAGAGCTTTGCAATGGGATTATCTCTACACGCTCCAGCCTCTTGTCCCAGGTGGTGACTGGAAGGGCCTGGGAGCCCCAGGGCTGAGTACTTTTGACTGCGAGCCTCCTGGCCAGCTTAACCCAGCATGATGAAAATAATTTTCATTTTCTCTGTGTGCCATGATTTAAGAAAATTAGAAAATTCTTCAGAATTCTAAGTAGATGGATAGAGGGGTATTTAACAGAACTCTTCTCATTTGATAAAGAAATGCTTTGCACAGAATTAAAACCCTGATCTACTTCTGAAAGATCAGCCACTGAAAACTCCATGGAGCACCGTTCTCCTGTGAAACTCATGGGGTCGCCATGAGCCAGAATGGACTTGATGTCAACTGGTTAGGAGCAAGCTTACGTGACAACACATTGCCACCTACCTGCTTGTCAGGGAGGGTAAGTCTGCCTACTTCTTGCTTTTATTCATGCTTCAGCCCCTCCTCTGCACCGCTGTGAAATAAATTGTTCAACAGTATAAGGCTTGAGGAGCACCCAAGTAGGAATCTACCCAGTCCCACTGGCTCAGCCCATTGCTCCGTGGATGTAGAGTGGTCTGACGGTCACAGGAACGAGTGTGGGCCAATATCCCACTGTTCTTTCTGCCATCTGGCTCACTGGCTGAGGCTCCAGTCTAGTGGGTGAGGAAGATAATTAATAGAAACAACACTGTCCTGTACTTGCACAATGAACTTCACAAGCCAGCAATACAACTGGGGTTGACCTGCCTTAAATTCACCTCTTCTCAGCTCCATCACTCAGAATTTTAGGGCACAGAAGCAGCCTGCTCTGATGGTTGAGACTCTTTGACTTGAAGGGAGGTAAAGACACCTTGAGGGGACATCCAGAATCACAGTCTATCAGCCTGGCTGAGAGGTTTCTATGTGGGTAATGATCAACTCAGACTGGAGCAAGAAAGACCCTGGTGAGACTGGGCTCTCTCAACAAGGCATGCCATCCCCTTCTCTGGATGAGAGTACTGGCTACCAATTTACATCTCTCTAGACTCCCACTCTAATCCCTTCCCTGTAATGCTGAGGCCTTTTTCCTTGCTTTTTGTAATTGCAATTTTGTAATGCATTTCATAATGTGACTGTTAATGCAATTTGATATTGTGTACTTGCAATTTCGGGAGTACCTGGAGAGTGCAAACTGTTAAGCAGTCTAATATTCGCTGAAAATTTGGTAGTTCAAACCCACCTAATGGTTTCTCAGAAGACAGGCCTAGAGACCTGCTTTGGAAAGGTCACAGTCATGATAACCCTGTGGAGCAGTTGTACTCTGCACACATGGGTTCGCCCCGAGCAAGAATCCACTCAAGGGCAACCACCAACAACTTGTTAATCGTTATTAACTTAATAAATTAATACTTAACTGCCCAGAAACATATATTTGCATTTTATTCTTTTATTACTTTTCTGAACTCTCACTTATGCCATCTGTCAAGGGCACAAATGTGGGTATATCTATCTCTAGGTATTCTCTTCTGTTCCATTTTTCTATGTGTCTACGCCTGCCCCAGTTTCACACTGCAGTAATATGCAAACCCTGGGGGAATGGTGGTTAAGCGCTATGGCTACTAACCAAAAGGTTGGCAGTTCGAATCTACCAGGTGCTCCTGGGAAACTCTATGGGGCATTTCTACTAGCTTCTATAGGGTGTCTATGAACAGGAAATGACTCGATGGCAAACGGTTTGGTTTTTCTGGTTTGGTAATTAACATAGTTAAATAGTAAATCTTGATATCTAGTAGATACTGGATCTTATTCTACATCGAGAATGACTTGACACTTTTGGCCATTTGAACTTCTATACATATTTTCCATTAACTTGTTAAATTGCTAAATAATGAAAAAGATAATAAAATTCTCATGGAAATGGAAGTGACCTAGAATAGCCAAAACATTCTTGAAAATAGAACCAAGCTGGTGGTCTCATACTTCCTAATTTCAAATCTTACTATCTAGCTTCAGTAATTAAGGCTGCAGTATTGCATAAGAATAAAACCCGTTGTAGGCGATTAAGTTCTGACACACCGAGATCATATAGGACAGAGTAGAACAGCCCCATTGGGTTTCCAAAGAGTGGGTGGTGGATCCAAACTGCCAACCTTTTGGTTAGCAGCCGAGCTCTTAACCACTGGGACTCCAGGGTTCATAAGAATAGACATACAGATTAATGAAATAAAATTGGGAGTCCAAAACTAAACCCTTCCATTTCTAATTAATTGATTTTTCACAAGGACGCCAAGACAATCAAATGGAACGAAGAAGAGTCTTTTCAACAAATGGTGCTGAGACAGTTGGATAACCACATACAAAAGAATGAACGGGAACCCGCTTCTCTCAGCAGACAGGAAAGTAACTCAGATTGGCCCATAACCTGAATACAAGAGCCAAAAACTATAAACTCTTAGTAGAAAACATAGGTGTAAATGTTTATTTTCTTGGGTTAGGAAAATGTTTCTTAGCTTTGGCACCGAAGTCACAAATGACAAAAGGAAAAAATAACAAATTAGTCTTCATCAAAATTTAAAACTTTGTGCTTCAGAGGACACTATCAAGAAAGTGAAAAGACAATCTGTAGAATAGGAGAAAATATTTGGAAACCATATATCTGGTAAGGGATTGTATGCAGAATACATAAAGAATACTTGCCACTCAATGATAAAATGACTAATAACCTAATTAAAAAATAGGCAAAGGATCTGAATAGACATTTCTTCAAAGAAAGAATACAGAAGGCCAATAGACACAGAAAGAAACACAATGTCATTAGTCACCAGGGAAATGCCAATAAAAACCACAATCCAATATCATTCACACCTACTAGGATGGCTATAATTAAAAACCCGAGTTGAGAAGGATGTAGAGAAATTGGAACCCTCATATATTGCCAGTGGGAATGTAAAATGACTTGCAATCACTCTGGGAAACAGTCTGACAGTTCCTCAAAAATGTTAAACAGAGTTACCATACTACTCAGCAGTTCCACTCTTCGCTATGTCTCCAAGATAAATAAAAAGCAAACACATACACACAGAAACTTGTACATGAACGTACATAGAATTGTTGCTCATAATAGCCAAAAGGCAGGAAGAATCCAAATGCCCATCAACTAATGAATGGATAAAAAAATGTGGTATACATGGTCTCGGGAAACATCTAGCTCAACTGGGATAACACAGTTTATCAAGACAATGTTCTCCATTTACCTTGGTGAATAGTGTCTGGGGTTTTAAATGTCTGTGAGCAGGCATCTAAGTTATTCCACTGGTCTCACCCCTCTGGGAGCAAGGGAGAATGGAGAGAACAGGATACAAGGAAAAGATTACTCCAAAGGACTAATGGACCACAGCTACCAAAGTCTCCACCAGACTGAGTCAGCTACAGCTAGATGGTGCCTGGCTACCACCACTGACTGCTCTGACAGGGATCACAACAGAGGGTCCTGGACAGAGCTTGAGAACAATGTAGAACACAATTCTAACTCTCTCTCTCTCTCTCACACACACACACACACACACACACACACACACACACACACAAACCCGACCTACTGAACTGACAGAGACTGGAGAAACCCCAAGTGTATGGCCCCCGGGCTCCCTTTTAGCTGAGTGGTGAAGTCACGCCTGAGGTCCATCTTTCAGCCGGGGATTGGACAGTCCTATAAAACAAAATGGGACTAATGAGGCACAGCAGCCTGGGGACAAGGACCAGAAGGCAGGAAGGGACAAGAAAGCTGGTGATTGGGAAGCCAAGTTTGAGAAGGGAAGGTATTGACATATCCTGGGCATGTTAAGCACTGTCATAGGGCAATATGTGTACTGTTTAATGAGAAACTATTTGTTCTGTAAACTCTCATCGAAAGTGAAAAAGAAAAAAGGAATTCTCTATGTGAGATCAACTTGACAACAGCAACTCAATAATTTTGATGGGAAGCCTAGGTGGCAGTGAGTTGAAGATAATGGTGATGGAATATTTTGGAAAAGGATAATGAGAAGAGTAGCACAACTGGAAGAATGTAATCAATGCCACTGAATTGTACATGTAGAAATTTTTGAAATGGTGTATCTTTGGCTGCGTATATTTTCACCAAAAAAATGTCCTCCAAGGCCAAGGGGGGGAGAGTGTTGACATGTAATGGGGATGTTAACCATTGTCATAAAACAGCATGTGTACTGACTGTTTAAGGAGAAACTATTTGTTCTGTAAATCTTCATCTAAAGTACAATAAAAAAAATTTTTTTAAAACCAAGTAGTATATTAATACCATTTGATATTATTCAGTAATAAAAAAGAAAGCAGAGATCCATGCCACGATATGGATGAACCTTGAAAACACCATGTTATGAGAAAGATGCAGATTACAAAAGACCACACATTGTAGGAGTCCATTTATATGACATGTCTTGAATAGGCAAATCTATAGAGACAGGAAATAAATCAGTGGTTGCCTAGCCCAGGGCGGTAAGAGGGGGAGGGAGGCGAGAAGGTGGTGTGACTGCTAGTAGGTTCAGGGCTTCTTTTTTAGAAAAACAAGACACACACAAACAAAGACAAAAAAAAAAAAAGACTAATCAGTGTAATTCTAATGGCCATGTTATCCTTTAAAAGGTTGAAACATGAGCAACAGATTGAGGGAAAAATTTCCAATACACATAAGTAAACTAGGGAATAAATTCACAATATATAAATGACTCATATAAATTCTTATAAATAAAGAAAAATAATTCCTATAAAAATGAACAAGTGTGTGGATAGGCCTTTTACATTAGAGAAAAATCGGTGTAGCAAATAAATATAAAATGAGATGCTAAACCTCATAGGTATTTAGAGAATTGCAGTTAATAAACAATTGGATATCATGTTTGTCTTTCAACTTGACCAAAAAAAGTTTAAGTTGTATAATATAAAATATTGACTAAGTTTGGGAAAGAGATATTTGTATAGATTACTGTGGGAATGTTAATACTCATCATCATGGAGGTAAATTTTCCGTATCTATAGCAATGAAAATTGCCATACTCTTTGTCCCAACAATTTAATTTTTTAAATTTTTTGATACTAGTCAACTGCTTGTAATATGCACACAAGGACATCCATAAAGGCAGGTCTACAGCAGAATTTATACTTAGGGTATATTCAGTAATAGTCTAAACGTCCAGTATTAAGAGAAGAGATACATAAAAACTGACATCTTACTCAAGAAATACAAGGGAAGCGGAGGAGAAAGAAAAGAGAGAGGCTGGAATTGCCAAGACTATGACCTTTTACAAACATCCTCTTTACCACCGACACATGTTCAGGTGATGGCAACAGGTATGGAAGCAAGAATAGACAGAGACTGACCAAGTGGTTTGGTCACCACAATCACCATCATCATCGTCCTCATCATCATCAGTAACAGCGGCATCAACAACCTATTATAAGTTCACCTCTAATTTGCATATCAGCTGATATCTAAAAATGATCTTTCTGTACTCTCAAAGAAAAATACTTTCATTCTTTTGTTTATTCACCACATTTTTACTGGAGACTTCATATGGAGCCCCTGGGTGGTGCCAATGGTTAACACTCTAAACTGCTAAGCAAAAGGTTGGAGGTTTGAGTCCACCTAGAGGCACCTTGGAAGAGAGTTCTGGTAATCTACTTCCACTTAATCATCCATTGAGATCCGTATGGATCACTGTTCTACTCTGATGTACATGGGGTTGCCATGAGTTGAATCAAGGGCAACTGGTAATTCGTATAAGATAGGCATTTTGTATTGGATATAAAGCTTTCAGATTAGTGGAACAGATAGAAATTTAAACAGTTAGAATAAACACCATGTATAGAAGCACTTAACAGGGAACCTAAGGTAGTCTGAGGTCAGCTCTTCTTCCTTTAGTGAGAGCTATCTACCCCTTCTTCCCCAGCGTTGTCCTGGACTTCTTGGGCATTTTTCGCGATGAGAAGATCCTTTATTTATCAGCCCCTTCCACATTCGCATAAGCTCTGGCATGTCTGTATTTGGATTTTATCCTTTTTTTTCTGTACATGTCTATGTTAGAAATTCAGTTTGGCTGCTAGTAACAGAATTCTGAAGTAACAGTACTTAAATAGAGGATTAGTTTATTGTACAGACCATAGTATTAGAATGGATGCAGTCCAGAGATATTTGGGAGATCCATGGTGTCATCAAAGACCTGGAATTTTCCCTTTTCTCTTCTTTCACTCTAAGTGCTGGCTTCCTTCCATAAAATTGCCACAGTACTGGGTGCTGGGGCTCCAATTATGTCTGGGGCCCAGGTGGGAAGAAGAGAAAGCCGTGGCTATAGGGTGTCTACCAGCTCAGTGGGTCCGTTCATCAAGATTTCCTAAAGCTCCACCTTTAGACATTTGCTTTATTTCATTGGCCACTGTCATGGATTCAGATATGTCCTCCAAAAATATCAGCCAGCTTGTTAGGTCATGATTCCCAGTATTGTATGATTGTCTACCATTTTATCATCTGAAATGATTTCCTTATGTGCTGTAAATACTATCGCTGTGATGTAATAAGATGGATTAGCTGCAGTTATATTGATGAGATCTACAAGGTTAGGTAGTCTCTTAAGCCAATGTCTTTTGAGATATAAAAGAGAGAATTGAGAAGAGAGACATGGGGACCTCATACCACCAAGAAAGCAGTGGTGGGAGCAGAGCGTGTCCGTTGGATCTGGGGTCCCTGCCCGCGGAGAAGCTTCTAGTCCAGGGGAAGACTGATGAGAAGGCCAAGAGAGGGAGAAAGCCGTCCCCTGGAGCTGACCCTGAATTTGGACTTTTAGCCGACTTCACTGAGAGGCAATAAACTTCTCCTTGTTCAACTAATCCACTTGGGGTGTTTCTGTTATAGCAGCAGTAGATGACTGAGACAGCCACCTTTATCCGCAAGGGAGGCTGAGATGTGTCAGCCTCCACTCCCACTCCCACTGGGC
Organism: Dugong dugon; assembly: GCA_030035585.1. NCBI lineage: Eukaryota > Metazoa > Chordata > Mammalia > Sirenia > Dugongidae > Dugong > Dugong dugon. Next base: position 194,131,179 of record CM057462.1, on the reverse strand, counting down.
TCTTTTCTGTCCTTGATTACACAGAGGTTCTGAAGTTAAGGCAGAAGGGCATGCTAATATTGGTGGGGAACGAGCAGTTTCTGTGACAGTATGATTTTCTAGGGACAAATGGCTAGAGATGTGGTTCTCTAGAAATAGCATGTGCTGCGTGTGCTGCATTATACCTGGAAAACTCACTCGAGTGAACTTCATCAGAAAAAGGGAGGAAATTCATACCTCAAATGCTACCTTCATGAATCCACACATCAGAAGGTACCAATATCCTATAGTGAGGGTGTTTCCAAAGATGTGCCTCAGAAAGGGATGTGCACTGTATTTGGCTGTGCTGTGGGGCACTAGGAAACCCTGGTGGCATAGTAGTTAAGAGCTACAGCTGCTAACCAAAAGTTGAGCAGTTCAAATCCACAAAGTGCTCCTTGGAAGCTCTACGTGCTAGTTGTACTCTGTCTGATAGGGTCGCGGTAGGTCGGCTAGATGGCAGCCGGCTTTTTGGTGGGGGACTCCCTGGGGCAGAGGAAGCCACTGACTAGACCGTATCTATAATTGAGGAATTGATGACAAAGGGGATCTCAAAGTAATCATTCCCTCCTCTCCCTTTCTCCACCAGACACGATCACCAGGTACAGGGACCAGGGTCCCTGGGCAGCCTCTCAGGGGGAAGCTGTGTCTTGGAGGGCCAGGTGAAGAGCTGAGCTGAGTGAAAGGATGGGCAGGATCTGAGCGGTAGAAGACTGGGAGCTGCTGGGGTCCAAAGCAGAGCATGAGCTGGGTCCCTGGCTGGAGAGACACTCACCCAGGAAAAAGGTGAGGGGTTGGGAAACAGAGAGGCCATAACACCTTTGATATCTTAGCAATATAGTGACCTGAGTAAGATGGTCCTGACCTAGGACCTAGAAATCTCCTAAGTGCTCTGTGGGGTGACTTTTTGCAGCTCAGCCTACAGTGCTAGTTCTGAAGAGGAATTCTGACCATTTCTATGGCTTCCTCAGTGCAGACCAGCAAGAAGGCAGGTAAGTGTCAACAATGACAGGAATGCTCTCCTGTTGTGCAGGAGCCACCTCTTGCTCCCATCAGAGCTCCAGGCTAGTCTCCACATTCACCTGACTCCTTAAAAATTTTCAGTCAAGTGGGAAGACAGGTGAATGTGTCATGGGAGCCCACAGGAGGCTCTGAGCAGGAGGACTAGGTGGCATTGGTGAGGAACCACTGGAGAAAGGCAAGGTAAAGAAGCCTGAGGGACCTCAAAGGAGAAGCTGATACGAGAAGGAAAGAATGCTGTGAGGTAGGTCCGTTTAAATGTTTCTTGAATGAAACTCAGCTCCTCCAGAAAGAAACTCAATAGCTGATGGTGCTCTATGAAGCCTTTGCAAACATTTCTAAGTGCCAGCTGTGTGCTTTGCCATCTTTTCTGAGTGAGGAAAAATCGGTACTTAGTACGTATAAACTCTGTCCAGGCCTGGCTCCTGCTGGAGAAACATAGTTAAGAACAAATTCTACTCCCCACCTAGAAAACTTCTCCACAAATATAGAAGAGAAAGAAAGATTTTATTATAGTATTAAACCAGAATGTGATGCATCATAGGCCAGACGGTAAAGAAGTTGCAAAGACAAAAAGAAATCTTATCCTTTATATATAGAAAAAAGCAAATCCAAAAACCGATGCTGTTGAGTTAATTCTGACTCATAGACACCCTATAAGACAGAGGACAACTGCCCCATAGAGTTTCCAAGAAGCACCTGGTGGATTCGAACTACCAAACCTTTGGTTAGCAGCCGAGCTCTTAACCACTGCACTGATTGAATTCATGTACTCAAGATAAAATTGATCATTTTCGAGTTTCTTGATGGCTGGAGGTAGATTTGCAGTTAGGGGTCTTAACCTCTTGAGGTGATGCTAATCTCTTTCCAGTTTTCTAGAAGGGGAAGATTACCTGAAGTAACACTTTAAAGAATTGACTTCCAAATCGTTGAGCAAACACCTTATATGTAGGTACTTTTCAAAGAGACTGAGAAAGATTTTAGTGTTACAAGCTATTGAAAGTGAGTTCTGAAAGATCCGGGGACGAAGGGGATTCTTCCCTGATTTTCAACAGGGAAAATCTGTTGCAATCAACTCCGTGACAACTAAGAACAACAACGAATTTTCAGTCTAAGGTCCCTGGGTGGTACAGTTAAGTGCTTGGCTACTAACCCAAAGGTTGGCAGTTTGGACCCACCCAGCGGTGCCTCAGAAGAAAGACATGGCAATCTGCTTTCCGAAAGCTCACAGCCATGTAAACCCTTTGGAGTGCAACTCAGTCACAACTGGTTTGGTGCTTTGGTTTTATTTTCAATATGTGTTTCTCCTTACACTCCTGAGGAAAGGCTGCACAGGCCACTGGAGGTTTTCCCTCCATATCTGTGCAAAAGTTCCTATAAACTCTAGAGAAAGCCTGCAGCATACACCTCTCCTCTGCTTCCAATTCTTGGTGTTCATATGTCAAGTGTTAAAAACCTACAGGTGAGCCATAACCGAAGAAAAAATTGAAGAGGTCATAAAAAATGCTCCCAACAAAAAGAAGCCCTGGCCCAGATGGCTTCACTGGAGAGTTCTACCTAAAATTAAGAGAAGAGTTAACACCGAGTCTACTCAAACTATTCCAGAACATTGAGAAGGAAAGAATACTCCCTAATTTATTCTATAAAGCCCGCATAACACTGATACCAAAGCTGGGAAAGACATCACAAAAAAAAAAAAAAAAAAATTACAAACTGATATCCCTCAGGAGTATTGACTCAAAATTTACCCATAATATTCAACGGTATGTCAAAAAAAATTATACTTCATGATCAATATGGACTCATACCAAGGATGCAAGGGTGATTCAACGTTAGAAAATCAGGCCATGTAATTCACCACTTAAATAAAACGAAGGAAAAGAATCACATGATTATCTCAATTGATGCAGAAAAGGCATTTGATAAAATCCAACACTCTTTCCTGATAAAAACTCTCAGCAAAAAAGGCATAGACAGAAATGTCTGCAACATAATTACGGGCATATATGGAAAACCCAGAGCCAAAATTATTCTGAACGGAGAAAGATTAAGAGTATTCTCCTTGAGAACCGGAAGCAGTCAAGGATGCCCATATCATCACTCCTACTCAATACTGTACTAGGAGTCGTAGCCAGAGTAATAAGGCAAGAAAGGGAATTCAAGTGAAACGAATAGACATATGCATACCTGTGTTCATTGCAGCATTATTCACAATAGCAAAAAGATGGACACAACCTACAAAAACATCAAATAAAACCCATTGCCGTTGAGTTGATTCTTACTGATACCCTCGACATAGGGTTTCCAAGGTTGTTAATCTTTATGAAAGCAGACTGCCACATCTTTCTGCCTTGGAGCCCCTGGTGGTTTTGACCCACCAATCTTTCGGACAGCAGTCGATCACTTTACTCCCTGCACCATAACAGTCTAAGTGCCCATCGATGGAGGAATGGAGAAACAAATTGTGGTACATACATACAATAGAATATTATGCAACTATAAAGAGTATATTTATAGTTTGTTGTACCCTGAGGGCTTGCATATTGCTGTGATGCTGGACGCTATGGCACCGGTATTCAAACACCAGCAGGGTCACCCATGGTGGACAGGTTTCAGCTGAGCTTCCAACTAAGACAGACTAGGAAGAAGGACCTGGTGGTCTACTTCTGAAAAGAATTAGCCAGTGAAAACTTTATGAATAGCAGTGGAATATTGTCTGATATAGTGCCAGAAGAGGAGCCCCTTAGGTTGGAAGGCACTCAAAAGACAACTGGAGAAGAACTGCCTCCTCAAAGTAGAGTTGACCTGAATGATGTGGATGGAGTTGAGCTTTCAGGACCTTCATTTGCTGATGTGGCTTGTCTCAAAATGAGAAGAAACAGCTGCTATTATCCATTAATAATCGGAATGTGGAATGTATGAAGTGTGATACTAGGAAAATTGGAAACCTTCAAAAATGAAATGGAACACATAAACATTGATATCCTAGGCATTAGTGAGCTGAATGAGTAACTGAAGAGGAATGGGGTTGCATTCATTGTCAAAGAGAACATTTCAAGATCTATCCTGAAGTACAACACTGTCAGTAATAGGATAATATCCATATGCCTACAAGGAAGACAAGTTAATACTACCTTTATTTAAATCTATGCACCAATCACTAAAGCCAAAACTAAAGACACTGAAGTATTTTTTTTTACCAATTTCAGCAGTCTGAACTTGATCGAACATGTGATCAGGATTCATTGATAATTACTAGTGATTGGAATTCAAAAGTTGGAAGGATCAGTAGTTGGAAAATATGGCCTCAGTGCTAGTAATGAAGCCTGAGACCGTATGATAGAGTTTTGCAAGATGAATTTGTCTTGGAAGAAGTACAGCCAGAATGATCCTCAGAGGCAAGGATGGTTAAGACTTCATCTCATATACTTTCGACAGGTTATCAGGGGGAATCAATCCCTGGAGAAGGACATCATGCTTGGTAAAGTAGAGGGTCATCGAAAAAGAGGAAGATTCTCAATGAAATGGACTGACACAGTGACTGCAAGAATGGGCTCAAGCATAACAACGATTGTGAGGATGGTACAGGACCAGACAGTGTTTTGTTCTGTTCTACATACGGTCGCTATGAGTCAGAACCAATTCGATGGTACCTAACAACAAAAGGAACATAAATAATAAGGAGTTTGCTAAAGATCTTATGACATGGATGAATCTGGAGAACTTTATACTGAGTGAAACAAGTCCATAACAAAAGGACCAATATTGAATGGTTTCACTTTTATAAAAAGTCAAGAATAGGTATACACACAGAAAGCAACATTCTTTGATGGTTACCAAGGGTAGGAAGGAGTAGAAGGAGGAATCTAGATAGTAGACACTTGTTATTTTTGGTGAGGGGTAAGGCAATACAAAATTGGGTGAAGTCTGCGCAATCTGACCAAGGGAAATGAAGATGCTAAGTATGCAAGAAAAAGGGACAAATTCTGTAAATGCTATAATATATACAATTTTGCAACAACAGTTTTAAAAAACAAAAACTATGTGTGTGGTGACATATTAGATATGTATGCATATATGTGTATAGAAGGCATATGTGAGTAAATGTATAGGTGTATCTGCAGGCTTATGTATATAGATGTTTGTGTGTGATGCATACATATAGGCAGTCCCTGGATTACAAATGAGTTCCATTCCTAAGCCTGTCTTCAAATCAAATTTGTACGTAAGTAGGAGTAGGTATTTTTAAATTGGAAGCTAATTTGCTGTGTAAACTTGCACCAAAAACACAAAAAATATTAAAAAAAAAAAAAAAACCTAAAGCCTATTGCTGAATGAGGGTATAGAATAAGATTTGTTTTCTATCAGATTCCAAAAATAGAAGAAATTCTTTCCCAATATTCTTGTAGACTTTACTGAGTATTTCCATGTGGACCAATTTGGACGGGGAGAGTGTACTATACAGGCTGTGTGATGGTTAAGATTCTATGTTAACTTGCCTGGGCCATGAATGATTCTGGTGTTAAATTGTGATCACTCCCGAGATGGGATCTGCTGTGAGTAACCAATCAGTTGAAAGCGAGTTTCCTTGGGCGTGTGGCCTACACCCAAATAGAAGCATTGGGTTCTTGCTAACATGGTCTCTGCTGAGAAATCAGAGCTTAATCTTATTGGTTCTCCTTTGCCGGTGACAGTTTCTTTTTCCTGCACTGCTGTCAGTTTTCTCCTTTGTCTTTAGTTCTGACAAGGTCGATTACCATGTGTCTTGGTGATTTTCTTTTGGAGTGTCTCCTGTATGGGTTTTGTTGAGCTTCTTGGATGGATATATTCCATCTTTTATGATATTAGGGAGGTTTTCTGCCAGCAAATCTTCAAAAATGTTCTCTGTGAACTTTTTTTGTCTCCTCCTGTTCTTGAATTCCTATCATGCATAAATGATTCCTCTTGTAGTGTCCCAGACAACTCTTTGGTTTCTCCATTGTCTTCATTCTTTCTCCAGAATGTTCCTCAGATAAATTACTATCAAGGGATTTGCCTTCTAATTTGCTGATTCTGTCTTCCATTGATTCAATCCCACCATGACATTCCTCCACTGATTTATAAATTTCTGAAATTTTGTTGTTAATCGTCTGGATTTCTGGTTGCCTTTTTGTATGGTTTCTAATTGTCTATTTTATTCTTGTACTGTTTTCTTGAATTCTTGTAGAATTTTTGTCTGTGTTTTCCTGGTTTTATCTGTGTGTTCCTTGACTCTTTCTTAATCTGTTGGAGGGTCCTAAATAGAAGTCTCTTGAATTCCTTATCAGGTAGTTCCATTACCATTTCTTCCTCAGAAAGGTCTTCTGACCCTTTAGTGTTGTCACTTGCATGAGCCATCTTGTTCTGCTCCTTTATGGGATTTGATATTTGTTATCTTCGAGGCATTAAGGTGTTATTTATTGACTCCATGTTTGTTTACTTTGTCTGATTTTCTGTTTTGTTTTGATATATCTGGGATGGCAGCTTGGGTTTGCTACTCAGGTTGCTAGTCTGGCAAGACTGGAGTGCTCACCACCTGTTTCCAGGTAGTTGGTACAGCGGCTGGGAGTGTGAAATCCTTGATAACTTCAATATTTTCTGTGTTTATCATGATGTTATGTATTGTCCCACTGGTGAGGATTTTGTCTTCTTTATGTTGAGGTGCAATGTATACTGAAGGCTGTAGTCTTAGCACTGCATCAGTATGTGCTCCAAGTTGTCTTCATTTGTGGCAAGCAAGGTTGTGCCATTTGCATATCGCAGGTTATTAATGAGTCTTCCTCTCATTCTGATGCCATGTTCTTCATACAGTCTGGCTTCTCGGACTATTTGTTGAGTTTACAGATTAAATAAGGAAGGTGAAATGATACAACACATTTGGACCACCTTTTCCAATTTTGAACCCTGCAATATCCTCTTGTTCTGTTGGAATGACTTCCTCTGGATCCATGTCCATGTTGCACATGAGCACAATTAAGTGTTTTGGAATTTTAATTCTTCATAATGTTATCCTGAATTTGTTATGCTCCACGTGATACTTGCTAGACACCCTAGAGTTGTCACTGAGGGAAGGCTTTGTGGTATACTGTTAGGTCTTCAGTAGAATCTCTACCAACATTTGAAAAGCCCCAATAGAACGGCCCCACCTGCCTGAATGCCTATAGTTAGTAATTATATACATTATTTTTAATTCTTAGTCCTGTCTTCCCCCTGGAATATAGTCCTAGCTGGGCAGAGATTAGCTCTCTTTTATATCGTGTTGGATCTGCAGAGTTGGCCCCATAATCAATAAATACTTGCTCAGAGTAGGTGTGAGTGAATTCAGAAGTTCTGATTCTTGATCTTTTGGTGAGGCAGTTTAAGAAAACCTTGGAGTTTTCTACTTTAGAGATGCTTTGCTGTTTTTATTCACCCTAGAATACTCCTCTCTCATTTGTTCTCATAAGACATGCTTGATTTTTATTTAATTTGCTCAGCAAAGTTCTTTGGGAATAGTTACTTGGTCAAGGGTTTTCCAAGATATGAATATACAATTATTGATTAAGGGTTCACTAATCCTAACCTATTTATCTAAAACACCATCTTATTCTAATGATTAAAATGATACTAATACAGAATACAAATGGCGACAGGCTGTGAGGTCATTGGGGTATGGGTGTGTGTGTGTGTGTGTGAGTGTGTGTGTGTGTGTGTGTAGTGATGGTATCTGTGGTGAGGAAAATAATGTCCCCCCAAAGTTATCAGTTCCTAGCCCTGAAACGTATAAATGTTACCTTAAAAGGAAAAAGGACCTTGGCAGATGTAATTAAGTTGAAGATCTTGAGATGAAGAAATTGTCTTGAATTATACAGGTGGGTTCTAAATGCAACATATGTATCCTTATAAGGCAGAATGAGATTCTAATGACACATGGAAGAAAAGACAATGTGAAGATGGAGAAGAGAAAAATTTGAAGACGTTGGACTTGTAGGTATGTCCACAAGCTAAAGAATGATATGTCCACAAGCCAAAGAACCTGACAGCCACCAGAAGCTGAAGAGACAAGGGAGAAATTCCCTCCTCGAGCTTCCAGAGGGAGTGTGGCTGGTGTCCAAAGTATTATCTCATACAGTCAGAGAGTTTCGAGAGGGCCTTGTTCCAAAAGCACATCTCCACTCAGCCTGGGCTTCAGGGGAAAATGCAGGGAGTGTTTCACTGGAGTGAGGGACTGAAAATCTAAGTAGGGGTCATTAGAAATATGATCCAAGAGAAAGAAGAGGGACAGACAGGGAGCAGGACACATGGGGAACATGAAATAATAGTTTCATCTTCACTTGGGGTAAAGTAACATTCCTTGACAGAACCTTCAGAGAATACTTGAGGGAACAGAAAGGTCTACCTGTGAAACCCTGAGTCCAAACACAGCTGTAATGCCAGGAATAATCAGTACGGGAGAAGAAACACGAGGCTGGGATGCCCTTGGTCTTTGCACTTTGGATCCTTAGAAGTGTGGTCAGTAGAAGCCACGGCCCAGACCACTGACACAGCAGTTGGAGCTCTGGGAGCCTGTGGAGGCTCAGGCAGTAGCTGTCCCCAGTGCTTATAAGATATGCTAACACCAAGCTGTGAAGTGAGTTTCAGCTCTATTGGGAACAGGACAAGTGAATGAACTGGTAGTCACCTGTCTCTTTCCTCCTTCACAACCTGGAAGGTCATGGCAGTTTCCAGCCTGTCCCTCGGGTGAGCATGAACCCGATGTGACTTCAGCAATGACCCAGTGTGGTCCTGGGCTCTGGAGATCCATTTCTCTGTTACCATTTCTCCTTAGAAAACTCGGGGGTTTAAACTATCCCAAACTTGAAAATAAAGCAAAAACAGATTTTCGATCACTCTTTCAAATTTATACTACGTAGTACTAACTAACAAGGCCGCTTAGGTGTCACATGGCACTCTAGGAGAGTTTTGATTTGTTTTACTTTTGTTTAGGGACCAATCACTAAAGATAAATTTAACTTAAAGAGGATTTATAAGTTCCAAATTATTTGTGTCTAGTAGAAATTATAACGCAATGATTCATTGCTCTTTAAGACCTTAGCTAATATTGTAACTTAATTTGAAATGTTATTTCAACAGTCTTTCTTTCTCTGAGTATATATACTTTGAACTCTCCTATTCTCCTTTGGTGTCTTGGTGGCACAGTTGTTAAGAGCCATGGCACGCTACAGATGTTAATACAAAGGTCGGCACGTCGAATCCACCAGCTGCTCCTTCGAAACTTATGGAGCAGTTCTACTCTGTCCTATAGGGTTGCTATGCGTTGCAATCGACTGGATGGCAACGGGTTTTGGTTTATTCTCCTTTGAACCAACTTTACCACCCTCCAACCATCGGATTCAGAGACATATATATGTGCATACTTATATTCACATACCAAAAACAGAAGAAAAACTAAGTCTTGTCAGTTCTGTCTCATGGTAACCCCGCATCCGTTACAGAGTAGCACTGAGCTCCATGGGTTTTCCGGGCTGTAATGTTTACAGAAACAGATTGCCAGGGTTTTCTTGTGTGACGCTGCAGGTGGGTTCCAACTGCCAACCTTTCTATTAGTAGGCAAGCACAAATGGTTGTGCCACCCAGGGACCTTATGTTCACATACATTGTCATGTAAATGCAACACACGCACAGACACACACACACCAGGAACACACACAGCTTTGCTTCCTCACTTACACCATGTTTATAAACATATCTGTCCAAGACAATGAGGAAACTGAGGATGACATCACAAGAAGATAGTTGAATGAACCAATGTGTTCCAGTCTCATTGGGAAAGAGATTCAGAACTATATAATTGTACAAATTCTAAGCATTTGTACTTATTATGTGACATGTACTCTTCTCAGGGCTTAATGTGTGATTCCTTCATTTACACAACGAACTTATTAAATAATGACAATGATTAGCCACATTTATCAGATGCAAAAATGGAGACACACAATTTAAGAACTCGCTTAAGGTTTCATAGCAAATATCTGGTTCTCAGAATTCAAACCAAAGTATTTCAGCTCCGGAACCGTGCTCCTAACCAGTACTGTGTAGTTGAACCGGGAATGCTCACGCTATTGATAATAGGGGAAATCCAGACAGATTAGGATAAGTTCTTCTCCTCAACTTGGACTCAGTACAACAGTTGACTTCTCCTCTGTCCCTGAGAACTATTATTTCTGGGCTTGTTCCCACACCACACAGAATTCCTTTCTATTTCTCATGCCTTTCTCTTCTTCTTTTTTCCTCTGTCCTATCTTAAACCCATTCTCCCAGTAGCGCTCTCTATTTGCCTGCCTTGCTCCTGCTCAGAACCCCCTCCATGGCTCCCATGGATAAACTCACGATAATAACCGATGAAGAAAAGGCTAGGTCCCTGACAAGGCAAAGCAGAATCTCTTATATAAGAGGTCCAGGACCAGGCTCCTGAGTGTGTACTGGCTGGAAGAGGAGGGGATGTGACTCTTACACATAAGGGTACATGTATCCTCATTCCTGATACTCTGGTCTCCTTCTCTCTTCCCACCCTGGAAAGTCATGGAAGATTCCAGGCTGCCTAACTCATCTCCAGAAGCTAGATATGACTTCAGTAAGTATGGATCCATTGGTCAATGGCTCTAGGTATCTAGGTCACTATACATCCATCCTTTCTTAGGAAACTGTAGGTCACACCCTTGCCTCCAGGCCTGCACTATGAGATGGGCCTCAGGATTTGGATTACCTGTTTTCAGTGGGTAGAAGTGGTTGGAATGAATTGAGAGATGTATTTTACTGGAAGAAACAATACAGTAATGAACGCATTGCTTGTGGAAGATAGAGAGAAATGAATGGACGACATTGGTTAGGTCTCATACCTGGTGAATAGGAGAGTTGTTCCCATAAACAGAGAGCATGGTTGGGAGGTGAGTAGGCTTGGCGGTAGAATAAATTTAATGTTACAGCAAGGCCTTTGTATCTTGAGGAGATATTTGGCAGATTCAACTTGAAGGTTAACGAGTTTCTAGGTAATGGAGAGGTGATTCAGAGGAAGTATCTCAAATACCTCCCACGTCATTCTTCTAGTAACATTTAATTCATCTATCCATTCATCTAGTCAGCACTCCATGGATAGTTGCTAGAGTCACCAGATAAGGAACACATGGAGTTCTCAGGTTGTGGTCATGTGATGTGATGTGTTGAGATGTGATGTAATATGGTGACTTTAGGTATAGAGCCAAGAATACCTAGAATTCTTATATGTTGGTGCCAAAGGCCATGATGAGCTGATTCCCAACACTGCCTGTTTATATTAGCTCCCAGAAGGATACAGAGAATGACTTTTTACCTCCTGTTATTGGCTTTTTGGGGATGTGTTGCCCCTCAACTTTGTAGCCTTCTATCCAACCCCTCATCCCCATTTCTGAGCTTGTGCATGGCCATGAGAACATGCATCCAGACACACACATGTATACACACACCCAACCTTAAAGGCACAGTTTTCGCACTCTCTTCCTTCATTGTTACTATCATCTCTGTCAATGAGAATGAGGAAACCTAGAATGACATCTCTGAGGGCATTGTCATGTGAACCAGTGTCCAAGTATCCTATTGGTTAATGATGGCTCAGGCAAGTCCAGTCCCTAAACCTCTTCATCTTTTATGCACATGGGTTTCCCAGTAGTCTTCAGAATGCCCACTGGAATGTGAGTGCCTGGCGGTCACAACACGCACGTTGCCTGAATAAACCTAAGTATTTGGGCAGAAGATGCACTCAACATCTGGTAGGTGTTGAAACAACATTCTTTTAATAAAATGTGTATGTTCAAAAATCAAAAGTTTTTCACAATGTATCTGACAACCCTCAGAGTAGGGGACTGTATATGAGACTAGGTAAAGAAAAATTTTAAGATAGGACATATGTTAATCAGATCGAAATGTAAACATCATATACTCTCACCCGCTAGAATAGGGGTATGTGAAGAAAGAGATTGCTTCTCCTTTTCCAAGATGTATTCCCAGTTTTTACCATACAATAGTTCACAGTCAATATTGATGAATGAATAAAATGATTCAATTACTGGTTGAATGTGTCTGATTCAAATCCGACTACCCTCTCATTCAATAACAAGATTAAGCAAAACATTTAATTCCCATCATATTCTGGCTAGAAATAATTTTGTTTGTCAGAATTCCAAAGGCATAAAGTCATTTTCTAGAATTTTCACTAGCCTAATAATATTTTGAAATAAACTTTCTGAGGACAAGAACCGAATATTTTCCATCTCTCTGTCTCACACGCTGACCAGACAAAGTGTCTGGATCTAGCAAACATTCTTTACAAATTGATGCTTACTAAGAATCTTCTTGGGGCCTTCTCAGGCCCCAACAATTCAGTGAGGAAGGTACTAACCTGCCTCTTTTACAGTTGGAGGTTTATATTGACTAAATGAAGATCTGGAGTCACCCCAGCTCATAAATGGCAGAGTTATAATTTCAACACTGATCTCCTGATTGCCATTTGGTAGAATATTACCTTATTAGTCAGAGTTCTCCAGAGAAACAGAATAGGAGGTCTAACTATCTACCTACCTACATACCTACCTACTACCTACCTACCTACTACCTACCTATCTACTACCTCCCTACCTCCCAACTACATATCTACCTACCTACTATCTACTATCTATCTGTCTATCAAGAGAAATTTATTTTAAGGAATTGGCTCACACAACTGTAGGGCCTGCTAAGTCCAAAATCCGTAGAACGTGTAGCAGGCTGGGAACTCTGGGAGAAATATCTTACAGTCTTGAGGCAGAATTCCTTCTCTCCAGAAAACCTCAGTTTTTGCTCTTAAGGCCTTCAGCTGATTGGATGAGCTCCATGCCTATTATTGAGGGTAATCTCCTTACTTAGATCAACTGATTGCAAATGATAATCACATCCAGAACATTTCTTCACAGCAACATCTAGACTAGTGTTTGACAAAACAACTGGGCACTATAGCCTAGCCAAGTTGACTCAGAAAATTAACTTCATAATTGTCTTATAAGAACTGCCTTGTAACAAAATATGCATTTGGTTTTTTATTTGGTTTTTGTAAGTGAAGGAGTTTAGACACACTCATTATTGTTATTCAAAAAAAAAAAAAAATAAAATAAAACCGAGGAGAGTACTTGATCCATCTACTAATCCCATCTGAGGGACCTGAGGGTCACTCAATGGCCTGGGGTCAGGAAGGGCCAAGGAGGCGGGTATGTGGAGAAGGGCATCTTGGGAAGTGGGCATTCCCTGGTTCTGTGTTTTAGAGAAGCCAGCCTAGCTATGGAAGCAGGGCTTGGAAGATCATCCTTTGGGGTAGGAGGAAGAAGTTGTAGTGTGGACCTCAGTTTCCTCAGAGGTCACCTCGTAAGCCTTTATCCAGGCACTGGCTTGTTGGGAATTGCCAGGCAGCTTCTCTGAGAGTTAGCCTGTGGCAAGCTGTGACTGGCCAAAGCCCCTCTAACTCCAGCCCAAGGGGGAGTGCTGGGAGCTCCCAAGGTCTCCTGGGAAGGCAGGGACAGGGAGGCAGGGGAATGCCAGGAATGCCAAATCACATGCCATGGGTGAGTAACAGCCATGTCCTGCCCCGCCCAGATCCAATCTGGAGGAGCCACTATAAAAGCCATGCCTGGCTCCAACATCTCATCTGCTCGGACTCCCCAAGGACGTGTCTGTTCTCGTGTCAGTGACCAGGGTGAGTGTGAGTGTGGAAGCCCCAAGGGTTCTGAGAGGACCAGAGAAGAGCTGACAGCTGGGAGGCAGAGGGAAGGGGAGGGAAGTGGGGCACCGCGGAAAGAGAGTCGTGTCTTTGATTCTTTGATACAGTAAACAGAAATAAGACTCAGTCTGAACTAAGTCTTTGGAAATCTGTCCTGGTCTTAGATACAGATGGGTCCCTCAATTTTGTCAAGGACATTATTCTTCTGTTAGTAAAACAGGCACATCAGTGTATGAACGCTTTATGTGGGCTCACGAAGGTTGAGAAACACTGGCTACTCATTGTGTACAAGAGTGAGAAGCCTCTTACTATGTCTGATTGTTGGGACCATATATTTTTATTCAGGGGAAAGATTTAGGTTGTTATCTTTTTTACTGATGTTTATATGCTAGATATCCTTAACTATCACCATAACATTTAAGTTTAAAAGAGATCAAATTATCATCCTTGCTTCCTATTTAAAGAGTTTCATTATTAATTTTCAGGTTGCAAATTCCTGCTAAAATGTCCTGGCAGCAGAACCAGCAGCAGTGCCAGCTCCCTGCCAAATGTACCCCAAAGTTCCCTCCCAAGTGCCCCATCCCCACGTGTCCACCGAAGTGTCCCCCAAAGTGTCCTCCAGTCTCTCCCTGCTGCAGTGTCAGCTGCGGAGACTGCTGTGGACCTAGCTCTGGGTGCTGCAGCTCAGGAGGTAGCAGCTGCTGCCTGAGCCACCACAGACATCATATCTTCCACCGACGCCGCAGGCACCAGAGCCCTGACTGCTGTGAGTGTGATCCCTGTGGGCACTCTGGCTGCTGCTCGGGCTCAGGAGGTTGCTGCTGAGGCAGGCCTTAGGCATCACAGAGAAACACTTAGACAGGAATCTCGAGGCAGGGACCTACCTGAGAGTGATGCTTCTCCTGTTCTGGCTTCTCGTTTTCATGGTGCTGAGGATCCTGTGAAAGAGTTCTGTGTGTTCTAATATCCCTATTCCATCATGGATCCTGATCATGTCTTCCTTCTTTACTTTATACAACAATAAATCTCCTATTGCGTATTCACAAGATATCCTGGTCTTTGTCAAGTCTTTCATTTTTTGCAAGTCCCTGAAGGCTAGAGTTCCAGCGACACACTTAGGGTGGCTTGGTAAGAGTATAGTGTGAGAAAGGGACAAGCTAGAAACAGTTTCTGAGGAAACAATCCTCTAAGAACAAGCTTGAAGTAGAGCTTTGCAATGGGATTATCTCTACACTCTCCAGCCTTTTGGCACAGGTGGTGACCTGAAAGAGGACTAGGTGGCACTAGTGAGGCACCACTGGAGAAAGGGAAGGTGAAGGAGCCTGAGGGACCTCAAAGGAGAAGCTGATAGGAGAAAGAAAGAATGCTGTGAAGTAGGTTCATTCATATGTTTCTGGAATGAAACTCAGCCCCTCCAGAAAGAAACTCAATAGCTGATGGTGCTTCATGAAGCCTTTCCAAACATTTCTAAGGGCCCGCTGTGTGCTTTGCCGTCTTTTCTTTGTGAGGAAAAATCGGTACTTAGTACCTCTAAACTCTGTCCAGGCCTGGTTCCTGCTGGAGAAATATAGTGAAGAACAAAATCTACTCCCATCCTACAAAACTTCTCCACAAATATAGAAGAGAAAGAAAGATTTTATTATAGTAAGTATTAAACCAGAATGTGATTCATCATATGCCATCCGGTAAAGAAATTGCAAAGACATAAAGAAATCTTTCCCTTTATATGTAATAAAATGCAAAACGAAAAACCTATACTGTTGAGTCAATTCTGCCTCATAGAGAACCTGTAGGATAGAGTAGAACTGCCCCTTAGAGTTTTCAAGAAGCACATGGTGGATTTGAACTGCCAAGCTTTTGGTTAGCAGCTGAGCTCTTAGCCAGTGCAACGAGTGAATTCATCTCGTCAAGATAAAATTGCTCATTTTCTGGTTTCTTTATGGCTGGAGTAGATTTGCAGTTAGGGGTCGGAAGCTCATGAGGTCATGGTAATGTATTTCCAGTTTTCTGGAAGGGGAAGATTACCTGAGGTAACACTTTAAAGAATTGACTTCCAAATCCTTGAGCTAACACCTTGAATTTAGGTAAGTTTCAAAGAGAGGGAGAAAGATTTTACATTGAAAAGCTATTGAAAGTGATTCTATAAGAACATTGGAGGAAGGGTATTCCTCACTTATTTTCAACAGGGAAACTATGGGGCAATCAACACTGTGACAAATAACAACAGTAGCGAATTTTCAGTTGAAGGTCCCTGGGTGGTACAGTTAACTGCTTTGCTACTAATGAAAAGGTTTGGGGTTTTGACCCACCCAGAGGTGCCTCAGAAGAAAGACACGGTAATCTGCTTCCTGAAAGGTCACATCCATGTAAACCCTTTGGAGTGCAACTCAGTCACAACTGGTTTGGTGCTTTGGTTTTATTTTCAATTTGTATTAGTCCTTACACTCCTGAGGAAAGGCTGCACAGGCCACTGGAGTCTAAGTTCTTATAAAGTATAGAGAGAGCCTGCAGCACGTACCTCTCCTCTGCTTCCAATTCCCGGTGCTCACCTATCAAGGCTTAAAAGCTTGCAGGTGATCCATAACCAAAGAAAAAATTGAAGAGGTCATGAAAAAAGCTCCCAACCAAAAAAGCCCTGGCCCAGATGGCTTCACTGGAGAGTTCTACCAAAGATTAGGAGAATAGTTGACACCAAGTCTACTCAAAATATTCCAGAACATAGAGAAGGAAAGAATATTCCCTAATTTATTCTATAAAGCAAGCATAACACTTATACCAAAGCCAGGCAAAGACGTCCCAAAAAAAAAAAAAGAGAAAATTACAGACCAATATCCCTCAGGATTATAGATGCAAAATTTCTGCATAAAATTCAACAGTATGTCAATAAAATAATATTGCATAATTTAGCTGGATTCATACCAAGAATGCAAGGGTGATTCAAGATTAGAAAATTAGTCAAAGTAATTCACCACATAAATAAAACAAAGGAAAAGAATCCCATGATTAGCTCAATTGATGCAGAAAAGGCATTTGATAAAATCCAACATCATTTCCTGATAAAAACTCTTAGCAAAATAGGCATAGAATGAAATGTCCTCAAAATAATTACGGGCATATATGCAAAACCAAGAGCCAAAATCATTTTCAACGGAGAAAGATTGAGAGTATTCTCCTTGAGAGCCAGAACCAGACAAGGATGCCCATTATCACCACTCTTACTCTATAGTGTTCTGGAAGACGTAGCCAGAGCAATAAGGCAAGAAAGGGAATTAAAGTGTACTCAAATTGGAAAGGAAGAAGTAAAACTATCCTTTTTCACAGATGACATCATTCTATACATAGAAAATCCCAGAGACTCCACAACAAAGTTACTGCAAGTAACCGAAGGATTTCGCAAAGTGGCAGGGCACAACATCAACACACAAAGATCAGTTGGATTCCTCTGCACTAACAAAGAGAACTCCAAAAAAGGAAATCAAGAAAACAGTACCATTTATAATAGCCTCCAAAAGGATAAAATACCTAGAAGTAAACCTAATCAGGGATGTAAAAGATGTATCCGAGGAAAACTGTACAACACTACTGCAAGAAACCCAAATAGATCTACAGAAATGGAAAAACATTCCACGCTCATGGCTTGAAAGAGCTAACATTGTGAAAATGTCAATATTACCCAAACGATCTACAGATATAATACAATCCCGATCCAAATCCCAACAACAGTCTTTAATGAGATAGAAAAACTAATCACCAACTTGATATGGAAGGAAAGGAGGTCCAGAATAGCTAAAAGAATCCTGAAGAAGAAAGTAGGAGGCCTCACACTTCCTGATCTCAAAACTTATTATACACTCACAGTAACCAAAACAGGCTGGTGCTGGTTCAATGACAAGACACAAAGATGAATGGAATAGAATAGAGAACCCAGAAGTAAAGTAAATCTACTCATCTACGGGCAGTTGATCTTCGACAAAGAGTCAAAATTCTGTCAATGGAGAGAAAAAAATTCTCTTTTAACAAATGGTGCTGGCAAAACTGAATATCCATTGGTAAAAAGATGAAACAGGGTCCAAACCTCACACCATACACAAAGCCTAAGTGAAAATGGACCAAAAGTGCTAAATGTTAAAGCTAAATTATAAAGTTCCTGGTAGGGACACAACTGGAGGACTTAATTTTCAGCATACATACTCTATCAAACACAACAAAAAATGCATAAACAACAGATGATAAATTAGATAACTGGGAACTCCTAAAAATTAAATACTATGCTTATCAGAAGACTACTAAAAGATTAAACTGAGAACCTATGGATTGGGAACAGATCTTCAGCAACAACATATCTGACAAAGGTGTTATCGGTAAAACATATAGAAAACTTCAAAACTCAACAACAGAAAGAAACACTTCAATCTGAAAATGGGCAAAAAACTTGAGCAGACACCTACACAAAGAAGACATTCCTGTGGGCAACAAACACATGAAAAGGTGCTCATGATCATTAGCCATTAGGAAGATACAAATGAAAACTACAATGAGATACCATCTCACCCCTGCAAAAATGGTACTGATTTAAAACTAGAAAACAACAAACGCTGGTGAGGTTGCGGGGAGATTGGAACGCTTATACACTACTAATGGATTGTAAAATGGTTCAACAACTATGGAAAACAGTATGGCACTACTTCAAAATCTAGAATTAGAAACACCTCATGATCCTGCAATCCAACCCCTAGGCATATATCCAAAAGACATAGAAGCAGTGAACCAATAGATATATGCATACTTATGTTCATTGCAGCATTATTCCCAATATCAAAAGTCAGACACAACCTACAAAAAATCAAATCAAACCCATTGCCTTTCAGTTGATTCTTACTTATAGCCACCACATAGGGTTTCCAAGGTTGTAAATCTTTATAAAAGAAGACTGCCACATCTTTCTCCCTTGGAGCCCCTGGTGGTTTTGACCCACCAATCTTTCGGTCAGCAGTCGATCACTTTACATGCTGCGCCATAACAGTCTAAGTGCCCATCGATGGACGAATAGATAAACAAATTGTGGTACATACATACAATAGCATATTATGCAACTGTAAAGAGTATATTTATACTTTGTTGTACCCTGAGGCTTGCATATTGCTGTGATGCTGGAATCTATGCCACCGGTATTCAAATACCAGCAGGGTCACCCATGGTGGACAGGTTTCAGCTGAGCTTCCAGACTAAGACAGACTAGGAAGAAGGACCTGGTGGTCTACTTTGGAAAAGAATTAGCCAGTGAAAACTTTATGAATAGCAGTGGAATATTGTCTCATATAGTGCCAGAAGAGGAGCCCCTCAGGTTGGAAGGCACTCAAAAAACAACTGGAGAAGAGCTGTCTCCTCAAAGTAGAGATGACCTTAATGACGTGGACGGAGTTGAGCTTT
Source organism: Dugong dugon (assembly GCA_030035585.1). Lineage (NCBI taxonomy): Eukaryota > Metazoa > Chordata > Mammalia > Sirenia > Dugongidae > Dugong > Dugong dugon. The sequence goes on along the minus strand of CM057462.1, from coordinate 194,111,933 downwards.
CAGGACCTTCATTTGCTGATGTGGCTTGTCTCAAAATGAGAAGAAACAGCTGCTAGTATCTATTAATAATTGGAATGTGGAAAGTATGAAGTGTGATTCTAGGAAAATTGGAAATCGTCAAAAATGAATTGGAACACAAAAACACTGATATCCTAGACATTATTGAGCTGAATGATGAATTGAAGAGGAGTGGGGTTGCATTCATTGTCAAAAAGAACATTTCAAGATCTATCCTGAAGTACAGCACTGTCAGTGTTAGGATAATATCCCTATGCCTACAAGGCACACAAGTTAATACTACTATTATTTAAATCTATGCACCAACCACTAAGGCAAAAATGAAGATACTGTAGTTTTTTATCAATTGCTGCTGTCTGAAACTGATTGAACATGTGATCAGGAGTCATTGATAATTACTAGTGATTGGAATTCAAAAGTTGGAAGGATCAGTAGTTGGAAAATATGACTTCAGTGATAGAGGTGAGGCCTGAGATTGCATGATAGGATTTTGCAAGACCAATCTGTCTTGGAAGAAGTATAGCCAGAATGCTCCTTAGAAACAAGGATGGTTAAGACTTCATCTCATATACTTTGGACAGGTTGTCAGGAGGAATCAATCCCTGGGGAGGGTGTCATGCTTGGTAAAGTAGAGGGTCATCAAAAAAGAGGAAGATTCTCAGCTAAAGGGACTGACACAGTGACTGAAACAATAGGCTCAAGCGTAACAAGGATTGTGAGGATGGTGCAGGACCAGACAGTGTTTTGTTCTGTCGTACATACGGTCGCTATGTGTCAGAACCAAGTTGATGGCAGGTAACAACAAAAACAACATAAAGAATAAGGAGGAGTTTGCTAAACATCTTATGACATGGATGAATCTGGAGGACATTATGCTGAGTGAAATAAGTCCATAAGAAAAGGACCAATATTGAATGGTTTCACTTTTATAAAACGTCAACAATAGGTATAGACAAAGAAAGTAACATTCTTTGATGGTTACCAAGGGTAGGAAAGAGTAGGAGGAGCAATCCCTTTCTAGATAGTAGACACTTGTTATTTTTGGTGAGGGGAAAGGCAATACAAAATTGGGTGAAGTCTGTATAATCTGACCAAGGGAAATGAAGTTGCTAAGTATGCAAGAAAAAGGGACAATTTCTGTAATTGCTATAATATATACGATTTTGCAACAACAATTATGAAAAACAAAACCTATGTGTGTGATTACATAGGTAGATATGTATGCATATATGTGTATAGGAAGGCATATGTAAGCACATGTATAGGTGTATCTGTAGGCTTTGGTATATAGATGTTTGTGTGTGATGCCTATATTTATAGGCAGTCACCGGATTACAAATGAGTTCCATTCCTAAGCCTTTCTCTAAATCAAATTCATACATAAGTAGGAGCAGTTAGCTATGTAGGAGCACTTAGGTGTGGCTCAGATCTAACGTCAGTTAGTGAAATAATTGTGATACCACAGGTTTCTAGCATTATCTGAAAGTAGAGTGTTTCTACGAAATCTTTCATATGCCCATATGGCAGACCCCAAAAATAATCTACCAGATCATACCAAATAACACATTAAACCTAAAATAACACTAACCTATAGTAAATGATACGATAAATAAATGGAGAGAAAGCACAGATGCTAAGAGACAGAGTTCAAAGTTATGGGGGTTTGATGCTGAGATGCTGAGTGTTGTTCCCGGGAAAGGAGTTTGGCCAGGATGGAGACATGTCCTAGTTGGGACATCGAGCCTGAGGGCCGCCTCCTTCCGAGATTTGGGCTTCCACTCCCCGGGGAACCCCCCCGCCAAGTTCATGTGTCAAAGAGTGTCCAGCATCTCTGCCTTCCGAAAGGGCCGGGGAGCCACCCCCAGCCCTTCCTGGCAGCCCAGTGATGGCTGGGGCTAGGTGGAGAGGGGGCGACGTGAGGGCAGATGCTCTGAGGGGCAAGTGAAGAAGCCAGCAAGAAGGCACCCTATCAGCTGCTCCCTCTGTCCCTCACAGGTGCCTGAGATCCAGGTCCCCAGAGATGTTGACAGATGGCAGATGGCACATGCTGTGGGAGGGGCGCAATTGGCTTCTGCTCCAAGGTGTCCCCACTGCAGACTCTCTCTCCTAGGTGAAGGGGGCTAAGGCCAGCCCCCAGCTTACCTGCCCAGCATGTTTGGAAGGCTGGTGTCTGTGGATCATGCCCTGCCTGGAGCCTGGAGGGGTGGGAGGAGTGGACAAAAGAAGCACCGTGGGGTGGTGTTTGCTGGAGGAAAGGAGATGGTTACTGGGTGGGGAGAGCTGGTTGGAGACCCAAGACTCTGCCCTTTTCCCACACTCAGGGAGCTGCAGAAGGCCCTGACACTGGGGATGGGGGAAGACACTCTCACTGTTCGGGGCAAGTGCTGTCTGTTTGAGGGTTTGCTGCAAAACAAATTTTGGAGACTCTTTCTTCTTCGGATTTCTCTCTGTTAGTGAAAACAGGTACCAATGTAGGTCATCCTAAAAGCCAGGTAGTGTAAAGGGAACTTTCAGAAAGTGAAGACACCTGTGTATAGCTTCTTGTGTGCCCTTCAATGCTTAAAACACTTTAAAGAAACACTTCCAGGTACATTAAAACACATTTAAACTAATCATACAGTAATAATAATAACGTTTTGATGAGCATCACAAAGTAGCACCCATTGGATGTACCTCAGATTTTTCATATAATAGGCTTTACTGGGGTTGGTTCATAACTATGGGCTGTATGTAAGTTGGATGTTTCTAACTGGGGGACTGTCTGTATTCATATATATAACAAAGCACATACGGGCACAGTTATGAAGACTTTCTAGACCTATCCAAACACCTCTCGGGATTGGTTTACTGTGTCAAAAGGCTGAGGACCAAAGTCTTGTGGGACAATTCAGTCAATTGACATAACATAATTCGTAAAGATAATGTTGTATATCCTACATTGGTGAATAGTACCTGGGGTCTTAAAAGCTTGCGAGCAGTCATCTAAAATACAACTATTGGTCTCTACTCATCAGGAGGAAAGAAGAAGGAAGGGAACCAAAGACTCAATGAAGAAACCAGTTCACATGAACCACAGCCTCTTTCAGCCTGAGACCAGAAGAACTAGATGGTGCCTGGCTACCAATATCAACAGTTCTGACCTGGGACACATTAGAAATTCCCAAATAGAGTGGGACAAGAATGCAGAACAAAAGTCAAATTCCTATAAAAGACCAGACTTACCGAACCGATAGAGACTAGAGGAGCCCCCCAAAACTTTCACCCAAAGATACCCTTTGAACTTGGAACTAGAGCTACTCCTGGAGGTCATGTTTCAGCCAAATAATACATTGGCTTAAAAAATAAACAATATCAAGTGTGAGTAATGTGTTTCATTAAACAATCAACTATATGTGGCCAAATGGTCAGCATTTACCCATAAGCAAATATGAGAAGGCCAGCTAGGGCAGGAAAGGTAGATTAATGGAAATAGAAGAAAGAGAATGGAAATAATGAGAATGCTGACACATTGTGAAAAGTGTAACCAATGTCATAGAACAATTTGTATCAAAATTGTTAAATGGAAACCTAATTTGTTGTGTAAACTTTCACCTAAAAGACAAAAAATATTAAAAAAGATAAAGCCTATTGCGGAACGGGGGAATAGAATAAGATTTGTTTTATAACAAATTCCAAAAATAGAAGAAATTCTTTCCCAATATTCTTGTAGACTTTATTGAGTATTTCCATGTGGACCAATTGGGAAGGGGAGACTGTACTATACAGGCTGTGTGATGGTTAAGAATGTATGTTAACTTCGCTGGGCCATGATTCTCAGTGTTCACATGTGAGCACTCCCATGATGGGATCTGCTGTGAGTAACCAATGAGTTGAAAGCGAGTTTCCTTGGGCGTGTGGCCTACATCCGAATATAAGCATTGGCTTCTTGCCAACATGGTCTCTACTGAGAAATCAGAGCTTAATCTTATTGGTTCTCCTGTGTAGGTGACGGTTTGTTTTTCCTACACTGCTCTCAGTTTTTTCCTTTGTCTTTGGTTTTGACAAGCTCGGTTACCATACGTCTTGTTGATTTTCTTTTGGGGTCTCTCCTGTGTGGGGTTTGTTGAGCTTCTTGGATGGATATATTCCATCTTTTCTGATATTAGGGAAGTTTTCTGCCAGCAAATCTTCAAAAATGTTCTCTGCGTACTTTTTTTCTCTCCTCCTGTTCCTGAACTCCTATCATGCATAAATGATCCCTCTTGTAGTGTCCCACGTAACTCTTGGTTTCTCCAATTTTCTTAATTTTTTCTCCTGAATGTTGGTCAAATAAATTAGTATCAAGGGATTTGCCTTCTAATTTGCTGATTCTGTCTTCCAATGATTCAATTCTACTCTGACATTCCTCCACTGAGTTATCAATTTCTGAAATTTTGTTGTTAATCTTCTGGATTTATGGTTGCTATTTTGTATGGCTTCTAATTGTCTATTTTGTTCTTGTATGGTTTCCTTGAATTCTAGTAGAATTTTTGTCTGTCTCTTCAGTTCCATTACCATTTCTTCCTCAGAAAGGTCTTCTGACCCTCTAGTTTGGTCACTTGCTTGAGCCATCTTGTTCTGCTTCTTTATGGGATTTGATATTGTTTGTTGTCTTCGAGGCATTAAGGTGTTATTATATTTATTGACTGTATGTTTGTTTACTTTGTCTTGATTTTCTGTTTTGTTTTGATGTATCTGGGATGGCAGCTTGGGTGTGGTACTCAGGTTGCTAGTCTGGCAAGACTGGAGTGCTCACCACCTCTTTCCACGCAGGTGGGGCAGCGGCGGGGAGTGTGAAATCCTTGACAACTTCAACATTTTCTGTGTATATCATGATGTTATTTATCGGCCCAGTTGTGACGATTTTCTTTTCTTTATGTTGAAGTATAATCTATCCTGAAGGTTGTACTGTTTGGGCTTCATCAGTATGTGCTTCAAGTTTTCTGCATGTTTGGCAAGCATGGTTGTGTCATTTGCATATTGCAGGTTATTAATGAGTCTTCCTCTCATTTTGATTCCATGTTCTTCATATAGTGTGGCTTCTCAGACTACTTGTTGAGTTTACAGATTGAATAAGCAAGGTGAAATGATACAACACCTTTCGACCACCTTTTCCAGTTTTGAACCCTACAATATCCTCTTGTTCTGTTGGAATGACTTCCTCTGGATCCATGTCCATGTTGCACATGAGCACAATTAAGTGTTCTGGAATTTTCATTCTTTAATGTTATTCTTAATTTATTATGCTCCACATGATACTTGTTAGACACCCTAGAATTGTCACTGAGGGAAGGCCTTGCGGTATAGTGTTAGGTCTTCAATAGAATCTCTACCAACATTTGAAAAGCCCCGATAGAACAGCCCCACCTGCCTGAATGTCTACCGTTAGGAATTATATATATTAGTTTTATTTCTTAGTCCTGTCTTCCCACTGGGATATAGCCCTAGGTGGGCAGAGATTAACTCTCTTTTATATCATGTTGGATCTGCAGAGTTGGCCACGTAATCAATAAGCACTTGCTCAGAGTGTGTGGGAGTGAATTCATAAGGTCTGATTCTTGATCTTTTGGAGAGGCAGTTCAAGAAAGCCTTGGAATTTTCCATTTTGGAGATGCTTTACTCTTTTTATTCACCCTAGCATACTCCACTCTCATTTATTCTCCTAAGACCTGCTTGATTTTTATTTAATTTGCTCAGCAAATTTCTTTGGGAATAGTTCCTTGGTCAAGGGCATTCGAAGGCATGAATATACAATGGTTGCTTAAGGGTTCACTAATCCTATTTATCCAGAACATCATCTAATTCTAATGATTAAAATGATACTAATACAGGAAAGAAAAGGTCATAGGCTATGAGGTCATTGGAGTATGTGTGTGTGTGTGTGTGTGTGTGTGTGTGTGTGTGTGTGTGTACTGATGGTATCTGTGGTGAGCAAAATAATGTCCCTCAAAGCAATCAGTTCCTATCCCTGAAACCTATAAACATTACCTTAAAAGGAAAAAGGACTTTGGCAGATGTAATTAAGTGCAAGATATTGAGATGAAGAAATTGTCTTGAAATATACAGGTGGGTTCTACTAGGCAGAATGAGATTCTTATGACACAGAGAAGAAAAGGCAATGTGAAGATGGAGGAGAGAAAAATTTGAAGATGATGGCCTTGTAGATACATCCACAAGCTAAAGGATGATATGTCCAGAAGACAGGAAACCTCGCAGCTACCAGAAACTGAAGAGACAAGGGACAAGTTCTCTCCTGGAGCTTCCAGAGGGAGTGTGGCTGGTGTGAAAAGTATTATCTCATACAGTCAGGGAGTTTGGAGAGGGCCTTGTCCCAAAAGTACAGCTCCATTCAGCCTGGGCTTCAGGGGAAAATGGAGGGAGTGATTCAGTGGAGTGAGAAACTGAAAAGCTAAGCAGCTTTCATTAGAAATATGATCCAAGAGAAAGAAGAGGGACCGACCAGGACCAGGACAGATGGGGAACATGAAATAATAGTTTCATCCTCACTTGGGGTAAAGTAACATTCCTTGACAGAACCTTCAGAGAATACGTGAGGGAACAGAAACGTCTACCTTTTAAACCCTGAGTCCAAACACAGCTGTAATGCCAGGAATAATCAGTACGGGAGAAGAAACACGAGGCTGGGATGCCCTTGGTCTTTGCACTTTGGATCCTTAGAAGTGTGGTCAGTAGCAGCCACGGCCCAGACTACTACCACAGCAGTTGGAGCTGTGGGAGCCTGTGGAGGCTCAGGCAGTAGCTGTTCCCAGTGCTTATAAGATATGCTAACACCAAGCTCTGAAGTGAGTTTCAGCTCTATTGAGAAGAGGACAAGCGAATGATCTGGTAGTCCCCTGTCTCTTTCTTCCTTCCCAACCTGGAAGGTCATGGCAGTTTCCAGGCTGTCCCTCTGGTGACCGTGAACCAGATGTGACTTGAGCAATTACCCAGTGTGGCCCTGGGCTCTGGAGACCCACTTGTGTCTTACCATCTCTCCTTGGGAAACGGGGTGTTTAAATTATCCAGAACTTGAAAAGAAGTCAAAAACACATTTTTGATCACTCTTACAAATTTATACTACATACTACTAACTAGCATGGGAGCCTAAGTGTCACATGACCCTCTAGGGGATTTTTTTTTTTTTTTTTTACTTTTGTTTAGGGATGAAACACTAAAGATAAATTTAACTTAAGGAGGATTATAAGTTCCAAATTATTTGTGTCTAGTAGAAATGATAACACAATGATGTATTACTCTTTAAAACATTAGGTAGTATTGTAACTAAATTTGCAATCTTATTTCAGCAGTCTTTCTCTCTCTGACTATATAGACTTGGAACTCTCCTATTCTCCTTTGGTGTTTTGGTGGCACTGTTGTTAAGAGCCATGGCACGCTACAGATGTAAATAAAAAGGCGAGCATTTCGAATCCACCAGCAGCTCCTTCGAAACCTATGGAGCAGTTGTACTCTGTCCTGTAGGGTTGCTATGCATTGGAATCGACTCGATGGCAACGGGTTTTGGTTTATTCTCCTTGGAAGTAACGTTACCACCCTTCAACCATCTGATTCAGAGTCATATGTTTATGCCTACTTATGTTGACGTACGAAAAACAGAAGAAAAACTAAGTTGTGTCAAATCTGACTCATGGGAACACCAGCCGTTACACAGTAGAACTGAGCTCCGTGGGCTTTTCTTGGCTGTAATCTTTACAGAAACAGATTGCTAGGGTTTTCTTGTGTGGTGCTGCTGGGTGGGTTGCAACTGCCAACCTTTCAGTTAGTAGGCAAGCACAAATGGTTGTGCCGTTCAGAGGCCTTACGTTCACATACAATTTCATGTAAATGCAACACACACACACACAGACACAAGCACACACACACACACACACACACACACCAGGCACACACACAGCTTTGCTTCCTCACTTACACTAGGGTTACAAGCATATCTTTCCAAAACAATGAGGAAACTGAGGATGATATCACAAGAAGATTGGTCAATGAACCAATGTGTTCCAGTCTCATTGAGAAGGAGATTCAGAACTATATATTTACACAAATTCTGAGCAGTTGTACTTATTATGTGACATGTACTATTCTCAGGGCTTAATGTGTGATTTTTTCATTTACACAACAATCTTACTAAATAATGACAATGATTAGCCACATTTATCAGGTGCAAAAGTGGAGACTCACAGTGTAAGAACTTGCTTAATGTTTCATAGCAAATATCTGGTTCTCAGAATTCAAAGCAAAGTATTCCAGCTCCGGAACCATGCTCTTAACCAGTACTCTGTAGTTGAACTGGGAAGGCTCACGCTCTTTATAATATGAGAAATGCAGACAGTTTAGGGTAAGTTCTTCTCCTCAAGTTAGACTCATAGCAACTGTTGCCTTCTCCTCTGGCTCCAAGAACTATTGTTTCTGGGCTAGTTCCCACACTGCACAGAATTCCTTTCTATTTCCCATGCCCTTCTCTTCTTCTTTGTTCCTCTGTCCTTTCTGAAACCCATTCTCTCAGTGGGGCTCTCTATTTGCCTGCCCTTCTCCTGCTCAGAGACCCTTCCATGGCTCCCATGGATAAACTCACGTTGACGACAGATGAAGAAAAGGCTAGGTCCCTGACAAGGCAAAGCAGAATCTCTTATATAAGGGGTCCAGGACCAGGCTCCAGGATGTGTACTGGTTGTAATAGGAGGGGATGTGACACTTACACATAAGGGTACATGTATCCTCATTCCTGATATTCTAGTCGCCTTCTCTCTTCCCTTCCTGGAATGTCATGGAAGAATCCAGGCTGCCTAACTCATCTCCAGATGCTAGATATGACTTCAGTAAGTATCAATACTTTGGTCAATCCCTCTAGGGATTGAGGTCAATATATATCCATCTTGTCTTAGGAAACTGTAGGTCACACCCTTGCCTCCAGGTGTGCTCTATGAGTTGGGGCCTTAGGATTTGGATTGTCTGTTTTCAGTGGGTAGAAGAGGTTGGAATGAATTGAGAGATGTATTTTACAGGAAGAAACTATAAAGTATTTAACCCATGGCTTGTGGAAGATAGAGAGAGATGAATGGACGGCATTGGTTAGGTCTCATAACTGGTGAATAAGTGAGGTGTTCCCACAAAGACAGACCTGGTTTGCGAGGTGAGTAGGCTTGGTGGTAGAATAAGTTTATGTTACGGCAAGGCCTTTGTATCTTTAGGAAAAATGTGGTAGGTTCAACTTGCAGGTTACCGACTTTCTAGGCAATGGAGAGTTGATCCAAGGGAAGTATCTCAAATGCCTCCCAGGTCACTCTTCTAATAACGTTTAATTCATCTATCCATTCAACTAATCAGCATTCCATGGATAATTGCTAGAGTCACCAGATAAGGAATACCTGGAGTTCTCAAGTTCTGGTGATGTGATGTGATGTGTTGAGATGTGAAGGTAATATGGTGACTGTAGGTTTAGACCCAAGAATACCTAGAATTCTTATATGCTGGTGCCAAAGGCCATGATGAGCTGAATCCCAACACTGATTGTTTAGGTTAGATCAAAGAAGCATACACAGAAGGACTTTTTACCTCCTGATATTGGCTTTTTGGGGATGGGATGCCCTTCAGCTTTGTAGCCTTCTATCCAACCCCTCATCCACATTTCTAAGCTTGTGCATGGCCATGAAAACATGCATCCGTACACACACATGTATACACACACCCAAGCATAAAGGCACAGCTTTTGCATTCTCTTCCTTTACTGTTACTATCATCTCTGTCAGCAAGAATGAGGAAACCTAGAATGACATCACAGAGGACATTGTCACATGAACCAGTGTCACAGGAATCCTATTGGGAAATGGTGCCTCAGGCAAGTCCAGTCCCTAAACCTCACCTTCTTTTATGCACATGGGTTTCACAGGAGTCTTCCGAATGTCCACTGGACTGTGAATGCCTGGAGGTCACAACACACATGTTGCCTCAATAAACCTAAGTTTTTGGAAAGAACATGTACTGAACACGTGGTAGGTGTTCAAAGAATGTTCTTGTAATTAAATGTGTATGTTCAAAAATCAGTATTTTTCACAATTTATCTGAAAACGCTCAGAGTAGGGGAGTATATATGAGACTAGGTAATGAAAAATTTTAAGATAGGCCATATGTTAGTCAGATCGAAATGTAAACATCATATACTCTCACCTGCTAGACGAGGGGTATGTGAAGGAAGAGATTGTCTCTCTTTTTCCAAGATGTATTCCCAGTTCATACCATACAGTAGTTCACAGTAAATATCTGATGAATGAATAAAAGGAATCAGTTACTGGTTGAATGAGTCTGATTCAAATCCGACTACCCTCTCATTCAATAACAAGATTAAGTAAATCATTGAATTACCATCATCCTCTGGCTAGAAATAATTTTGTTTCTTAGAATCCTAAAGGCACAGTCATTTTCTAGAATTTTCACTAGCCTAATAATATTTTGAAATAAACTTTCTGAGGACAATAACTGAATATTTTCCATCTCTCTGTCTCACACACTGACCAGACAAAAGTGTCTGGATCTAGCAAACATTCTTTACAAATTGATGCTCACTAAGAATCTTCTTTGTGCCTTCTCAGGTCCCAAGAACTCAGTGAGAAAGGTGCTAACCTGCCTCTTTTACAGTTGAGGGTTTAGATTGTCTAAATGAATAACTAGAGGCACCCCAGCTCATAAATGACAGAGTTATAATTTGAACACTCATCTCCTGATTGCCATTTGGTAGAATATTGCTTCAGTAGTCAGGGTTCTCCAGAGAAATAGAATAGGACATCTACCTACCTACCTACCTATATACCTACCTACAACTGCCTACCTACCTACCTACTACCTAACAACCTGCCTACTACCTATCTGCCTACATACTACCTACCTATCTACTACCTCCCTACCTCCCAACTACCTATCTACCTGCCTACTATCTATGTACCTATCTGTCTATCAAGAGAAATTTGTTATAAGGAATTGGCTCACACAACTGTAGGGCCTGGTAAGTCCAAAATCCATAGAACGGGTAGCAGGCTGGAAACTCTGGGAGAAGTATGTTACGGTCTTGAGGCAGAATACCTTCTCTCTGGGAAAACTCAGTTGTTGCTCTTAAGGCCTTCAGCTGATTGGATGTAGTCCATCCATATTATTGAGGTTAATCTCCTTACTTAGAGTCAACTTATTGTCAATGATAATCATATCTAGAAAATTTCTTCACAGCAACTTCTAGACTAGTGTTTGAGAAAACAGCTGGGCACTCTATCCCAGCCAAGGTGACACAGAAAATTAACTGTCATAATTGTCTTATAAGAAACCCCTTGTAACAAAATATGCATTTGGTTTCTTTATAAGTGAATGAGTTTACTCACAATCATTATTGCTGTTTAAAAAAAAAAAAAGCCAAGGAGACCACCTTGATCCATCTACTAATCCCATCAGCAGGGACCTGAGGGCCACTCAAGGGCCCGGAGTCATGAATGACAAGGGAGGAAGGGTGTATAGAGAAGGGAATCCTGGGAAGTGGCCATTCACTGGTTCTGTGTTCCAGAGAAGCCAGCCTGGCTATGGAAGCAGGGCTTGGAAGATCATCCTTGGGGATAGGAGGACGACGTTGTAGTGTGGACCTCAGTTTCCTCAGAGGTCACCCCCTAACTCCAGCCCCAGAGGGTGTGCTGGGAACTCCCAAGGTCTCCTGGAAAGGCAGGAACAGGGAGGCAGGGGAATACCAGGAATGACCCAGCACATGCCCTGGGTGAGTAGCAGCCACTTCCTGCCCCTCCCAGAGCCAAGCTGGAGGAACCGCTATATAAGCCATGCCTGGCTCCAGCATCTCATCTGCTCGGACTCCCCAGCGACGTGTCTGTGCTGGTGTCTGTGACCAGGGTGAGTGTGGTTGTGGGAGCCCCGAGGGGCTCTGAGAGGATCAGGGAAGAGCTGACAGCTGGGAGGCAGACAGCAGGCAGAGGGAAAGGGAGGGAAGAGGGGAACTGAGGAAAGAGGTTCCTGTCTTGGATTCTGTGATACACCGAACAGAAGTAAGACTCAGTCTGAACCAAGTCTTTGGACATCTGTCTTGGTCTCAGACAAATATGGGTCCTTCAGTTTGGTCAAAGACATTATTCTTATGTTAGTAGAACTGGTATGTCAGTGTGTGAACACTTTATGTGGGCTCACGAAGGTTAAGAAATACTGGCTACTCATTGTATCCAAGAATGAGAAGCTCCTTGCTATGTCTGATTGTTGGGACGACATATTTTTATTCAGGGGAAAGATTTAAGTTGTTTCTTTACCTTACTGATGTGTATATGCTAGATATCCTTAACTATCCCCATAAAATTTAAGTTTAAAAGAGAACAAATTATCCTCCTTGCTTTCTATCTAAAGAGTTTCATTATTAATTTTCAGGTTGAAAAATCCTGCTAAAATGTCCTGGCACCAGAACAAGCAGCAGTGCCAGCTCCCTGCCAAATGTACCCCCAAGTACCCTCCCAAGTGCCCCATCCCCAAGTGTCCCCCCAAGTGTCCCCCAAAGTGCCCTCCAGTCCCTCCCTGCTGCAATGTCAGCTGCGGAGACTGCTGTGGACCTAGCTCTGGGTGCTGCAGCTCTGGAGGTGGCGGCTGCTGTCTGAGCCACCACAGACACCATCTCTTCCACCGACGCCGCTGGCACCAGGGCCCTGACTGCTGTGAGTGTGATCCCTGTGGGCACTCTGGCTGCTGCTCGGGGTCTGGAGGTTGCTGCTGAGCCAGACCTTAGGCATCATAGAGAAAGACTTAGGAAGCACAACCTCGAGGCGGGGACCTACCCCGGGTTGATGCTTCTCCTGTTCTCTCTTCTTCTTTTCGTGGGGCTGCGGATCCCATGAAAGAGTTCTGTGTGTTCTAATGTCCTGAGTCCATCCTGGATCCTGATCATCTCTTCCTCCTCTACTTTATACAACAATAAATCTCCTATTGTATATTCACAAGATATGCTGGTCTTTTCAATTCTTTCATTCTTTGCAAGTTCCTGAAGCCTAGAGTTCCAGCAACACACTTAGGCCGGCTTGGTAAGAGTACAGTGTGAGAAAGGGATAAGCTAGAAATAATGCCTAAGCATACGACCATCTAAGAACAAGCTTATGGTAGAGCTTTGCCATGAGATTATCTCTGCATGCTCCAGCCTCTTGGCTCAGGTGGTGACTGGAAGGGCCTGGGATCCCCAGTACTGAGCTCTTTCGATTGTGAGCCTCCCGGCTAGCTTAACCCATCATGCTGAAAATGATTTTCTTCTTGTCTGTGTGCCATGATTTAACAAATTTGAAAATTCTCTGGAATTCTAAGTAGATGGACAAAGTGTATTTAACAGAACTCTTCTCATTTGATAAAAAATGCTTCGCGTAGAATTAAAACCCTGATCTACTTCTGAAAGATCAGCCACTGAAAACTCCATGGAGCACAGTTCTCCTGTGAAACTCATGGGGTCACCATGAGTCAGAATGGACTTGATGTCAACTGGTTAGGGGCAAGCTTATGTGATAACATATTGCCACTTACCTGCTTGCCTGGGAGGGTCTGTCTGCCTAGCTCTTGCTTTTATTCATGCTTCAGTCCCTCCTCTGAACAGCTGTGAAATAAATTGTTCAACAGTATAAGGCTTGAGAAGCACCCAGGTAGGAATCTACCCAGTCCCACTGGCTCAGTCCAATGCTCAGTGGAAGTAGAGTTGTCTGAGGGTAACAGGAAGGAGTGTGGGCCAATATCTCACCTTTCTTTCTGCCACCTTGCTCAGGTATGGTGGGTGAGGAGGATAATTAATAGAAACAACACTGTCCTGTGGTTGCACAATGAACTTCAGAAGCCAGCAGTCCGGACTGGGGTTGGCCTGCCTTAATTTCTCCTCTTCTCAGCTCAGTCACTCAGAATTTTAGGGCACTGAAGCAGCCTGCCCTGATGGTTGAGACTCTGTGACTGGAGGATGAGGTTTGAAGGGAGGTAATGATACCATGAGAGGACATCCAGAATCAAAGTCTATCAGCCAGGCTGAGAGGTTTCTATGTGGGAAATGATCAACTCAGATTGGAGCAAGAAAGACCCTGGTGAGACTGGGCTCTCTCAACAAGGCATCCCATCCCCTTCTCTGGATGAGAGTACTGGCTACCAATTTACATCTCTCTAGACTCCCACTCTAATCCCTTCCTTGTAATGCTGAGGCCTTTTTCCTTGCTTTTTGTAAAGGTAAGTTTGTAATGCATTTCATAATGTCATTGTTAATTTAATTTGAAATTGTGTACTAGCAATTTTGGGAGTCCCTTTGTATTTCAAATGGTTAAGCAGTCTACTATTAGCTGAAAAGTTGGTAGTTCGAACACACCTAGAGGTGCCTCAGAAGACAGGCCTGGAGCTCTGCTTCGGAAAGTTCACAGTCGTGAAAACCCTGTGGAGCAGTTGTACTCTGCACACATGGGGTCGCCTCGAGCCAGAATCCACTCAAGGGCAACCAACAACAACTTGTTAATCGTTATTAACTTAATAAACTAATACTTAACTGCCCCAGAAGCATATATTTGCATTTAATCACTTTACTACTTTTCTGAATAGTCACCTATGCCATCTGTCAAAGGCACAAATGTGGCTATATCTATCTCTAGGCATTTTATTCTGTTGCATTTTTCTATGTGTCTACGCCTGCTCCAGTTTCACACTGCAGTAATATGGAAACCCTGGTTGCATTGTGGTTAAGCGCTATGGCTGCTAACCAATAGGATGGCAGTTCGAATCCACCAGGCATCCTTGGAAACTCTATGTAGCAGTTCTAATCTGTCCTATAGGGTCTCTGTGAGTAGGAAATGACTCCGTGGCAATGGGTTTGGTTTTTCTGGTTTGGTAATTAATATAGTTAAATAGTAAATCTTGATATCTAGTAGATACACGATCTTATTCTACATCAAGAATGACTTGTCACTTTAGGCCGTAAGAACCTCTATACATATTTTCCATTTACTTGTTAAATTGCTAAAAAATTAAATATATATATATATATAATAAAATTCTCATGAAAATGCAAGCGACCTAGAATAGCCAAAACATTCTTGAGAAAAGAAGAACACAGCTGGAGCTCTCATGCTTCCTGATTTCAAGTCTTACTAACAAGCGTCCGTAATTAAGACTGCCCTATTGCATAAGGATAAAACGCGTTGTCCATGATTCAGTTCCAACACCCAGAGATCATATAGGACAGAGTAGAACTGCCCCATAGGGTCTCCAAAGTGCAGGTGTTGGATCTGAAATGCCAACCTTTTGGTTAGCAGCTGAGCTCTTAATCGCTGGGACTCCAGGGTTCATAAGAATAGACATACAGATTAATGAAATAAAATTGGGATTCCAAAACTAAACCCTTCCATTTCTAATTAATTGAGTTTTCACAAAGACGCCAAGACAATCAAACGGAACGAAGAAGAGTCTTTTCAACAAATGGTGCTGAGACAGCTAGATAACCACATACAAAAGAATGAATGGGAACCCGCTTCTCTCAGCAGGAAGGAAAGTAACTCAGATTGACCAATAACCTGAATACAAGAGCCAAAAACTATAAACTCTTAGTAGAAAACATAGGTGTAAATCTTTATTTTCTTGGGTTAGGAAAATGTTTCTTAGCTTTGGCACCGAAGTCACAAATGACAAAAGGAAAAAATAACAAATTAGTCTTCATCAAAATTTAAAACTTTGTGCTTCAGAGGACACTATCAAGAAAGTGAAAAGACACTCTGTAGAATAGGAGAAAATATTTGGAAACCATGTATCTGGTAAGGGATTGTATTTAGAATACATAAAGAATACTTGCCACTCAATGATAAAAAGACAAATAATCTAATTAAAAAATAGCCAAAGGATCTGAATAGACATTTCTTCAAAGAAAGAATACAAACGGCCAATTGCCACAGAAAGAAACACAACATCACTAGTCACCAGGGAAATGCAAATAAAAACCACAATGCAATATCATTCACACCTACTAGGATGGCTATAATTAAAAACCCGAGTTGAGAAGGATGTAGAGAAATTGGAACCCTCATATATTGCCAGTGGGAATGTAAAATGACTTGCAATCACTCTGGGAAACAGTCTGACAGTTCCTCAAAAATGTTAAACAGAGTTACCATACTACTCAGCAGTTCCACTCTTCGCTATGTCTCCAAGAGAAATAAAAAGCAAACACATACACACAGAAACTTGTACAGGAACGTACATAGAAGTATTGCTCATAAAAGCAAAAAGGCAAGAAGAATCCAAATGCCCATCAACTAATGAATGGATAAAAAATGTGGTATACATGGTCTCGGGAAACATCTAGCTTAACTGGCATAACACAGTTTATCAAGACGATGTTCTCCATTTACCTTGGTGAGTAGTGTCTGGGGTATTAAATGTCTGTGAGCAGCCATCTAAGATCCTCCACCCGTCTCACGTCTTTGGGAGCAAGGGAGAATGGAGAGAACAGGATACAAGGAAAAGATTAGTCCAAAGGATTAATGGACCACAGCTACCAATGCCCCCACCAGACTGAGTCCGGTACAGCTTGATGGTACCTGGCTACTATCATTGGCTGCTCTGACCAGGATCACAACAGAGGGTCCTAGACAGAGCTTGAGAACAATGTAGAACAAAATTCTAACTCACACACACACACACACACACACACAAAACAGACTTACTGACCTGACAGAGACTATAGAAACCCCAAGAATATGGCCCCGGGGCCCCCTTTCAACTCAGTGGTGAAGTCATGCCCGAGGTTCACCCTTCAGCCGGGGATTGGATAGTGCCATAAAACAAAATGGGACTAATGAGGCACAGCAGTCTAGGGACAAGGACCAGAAGGCAGGAGGGGACAGGAAAGCTGGTGACTGGGAAGCCAAGGTTGAGAAGGGACAGTATTGCCATGTCCTGGGGTTGTTAACCACTGTCATATGGCAATATGTGAACTATTTAATGAGCAACTATTTCTTCTGTAAACCCTTATCAAAAGCAAAAAGAAAAAAGGAATTCTCTATGTGAGAGCAATTAGACAACAGCAACTCAAAAATTTTGATGGGAAGCCTGGGCGGCAGTGAGTTGAAGATAATGGTGATAGAATAATTTGGAAAAGGATAATGAGAACAGTAGCACAACTGGAAGAATGTAATCGATGTCACTGAATTGTACATGTAGAAATTTTTGAAATGGTGTATCTTTGGCTATGTAGATTTTTACCAAAGGGAAAAAAAAAATGTCCTCCATGGCCAAGACGAGAGAGTGCTGCCATGTCGTGGGTTCGTTAACAATTCGTCATAAAACAGTATGTGTACTGACTGTTTAAGGAGAATCTATTTGTTCTGTAAATCTTCCTCTAAAGTACAATAATTTTTTTTAAAGTAGTAGATTCACACAATTTAATATTATTCAGTAGTAAAAAAGAAAGCAGCGATCCATGCCACGACTTGGATGAACCTTGAAAAACACTGTGTTATGAGAGGGATGCCAATTACAAAAAACCACATATTGTAGGATTCCATATATATGACATGTCTAGAATAGGCAAATCTATAGAGACAGGAAATAAATCAGTGGTTGCCTAGACCAGGGCGGTAAGAGAGGGAGGGAGGCGAAAAGCTGGTGTGACTGCTATCAGGTTCAGAGCTTCTTTTTTTGACAAACAAGACACACACACACAAAGACAAAAAAAAAAACACTAATCAGTGTAATTCTAATGGCCATGTTATCCTTTAAAAGGTTGAAACATGAGCAATAGATTGAGGGAAAAATTTCCAATACACATAAATAAACAAGGGAATAAATTCAGAATACAGAAATGACTCAAATAAATTCTTATAAAAAACAAAAAATAATTCCTATAAAAATGAACAAGTGTATGCGTAGACCTTTTATATTAGAGAATAATCTGTATAGCAAATAAATATAAAATGAGATGCTAAACCTCATAGGTATTTAGAGAACTGCAGTTAATAAACAATTTGTTATCATGTTTGTCTTTCAACTTTGCCAAAAAAATTTTAAGTTGTAAAATATAAAATATTGACTAAGTTTGGGAAAGAGATATTTGTATAGATTACAGTGGGAGTGTTAATACTCATCACTGAGGTAAATTTTCCGTAACTATAGCAATGAAAATTGCCATACTCCTTGTCCCAACAATTTAGTTTTTTAATTTTTTTTGTACTAGTCAACTGCTTGTATATGCAGACAAGAACACCCATAAAAGCAGTTCTATAGGAGAATTTATAGTTAGGGAATATTCAGTAATAGTCTGAATGTCCAGTATTAAGAGAAGAGATACATAAAAACTGACATCTTACTCAAGAAATATAAGGGAAGGGAAGGAGAAAGAAAAGGGAGAGGGTGAATCTGCCAAGACTATGACCTTCCCTAAACGTCCTCTTTACCACCGACACATGTTCAGGTGATGGCAACAGGTATGGAAGCAAGAAGAGACAGAGACTGACCAAGTGGTTTGGTCACCACAATCACCATCATCATCATCATCATCATCAGTAACAGCAACATCAACAACTTATTATAAGTTCATCTCGAATTTGCATATCAGCTGATTTCTAAAAATGATCTTTCTGTATTCTCAAGGAAAAATACTTTCATTCCTTTATTTATCTATTCACCACATTTTTACTGGAGACTTCATATGGAGACCCTGGGTGGTTCAAACGGTTAACACGCTAAGCAGTTAAGCAAAAGGTTGGAGGTTTGAGTCCATCTAGAGGCACATTGGAAGGAATTTCTGGTAATCTACTTCCACTTAATCATCCATTGAGATCCGTATGTATCACTGTTCTACTCTGACGTACATGGGGTTGCCATGAGTTGACTCAAGGGCAACTGGTGATTCGTATAAGATGGGCATTTTGTATTGAATATACAGCTTTTAGATTAGTGTAAGAAAGAGAAAATTAAACAGTTCGAATAAAGACTGTGCACAGAAGCACTTAAGAGGGAACCTAATTTAGTCTGAGGTCAGGTCTTCTTCCTTTAGTGAGAGCAATCTACCCCGTCTTCGCCAGCGTTGTCCTGGACTTCTTGGGCTTTTTTCGCGATGAGAAGATCCTTTATTTATCAGCCCCTTCCATATTCGCATAAGCTCTGGCATGTCTGTATTTGTATTTTATCTTGTTTTTGTGTACATGTCTATGTTAGAAATTCAGTTTGGCTGCTAGCAACAGAATTCTGAAGTAACAGTACTTAAATAGAGGATAATTTTATTTTATAGACAATAGAATTACAAGGGACGCAGCCCAGAGGTATTTGGGAACTCCATGGTGTCATCAAAGACCTGGACTTTTTCCTTTTCTCTTCTTCCATTCTAAGTGCTGGCATCCTTCCATAAAATTGCCAGAGCACTGGGTGCTGGGGCTCCAATTATGTCTGGGGCCCAGGTGAGAAGAAGTGAAGGGAGTGGCTATAGGGTGTCTACCAGGTCAGTGGGTCCGTTCATTAAACTTTCTTAAAGCTCCACCTTTAGACATTTGCTTTATTTCATTGGCCACTGTCACGGATTGAGATGTGTCCTCCAAAAATATCTTCCAGCTTGGCTAGGTCATGATTCCCAGTATTGTATGCTTGTCTACCATTTTATCATCTGACGTGATTTCTTTATGTGCTGTAAATGCTATCACTGCGATGTAATAAGATGGATTAGCTGCAGTTATATTGATGAGATCTACAAGGTTAGGTAGTCTCTTAAGCCAATGTCTTTTGAGATATAAAAGAGAGAATTGAGAAGAGAGACATGGGGACCTCATACCACCAAGAAAGCAGTGGTGGGAGCAGAGCGTGTCCGTTGGATCTGGGGTCCCTACATGCGGAGAAGCTTCTAGTCCAGGGGAAGACTGATGAGAAACCCGACAGAGGGAGAAAGCTGTCCCCTGGAGCTGACCCTGAAGTTGGACTTTTAGCCGACTTCACTGAGAGGCAATAAACTTCTCCTTGTTCAACTAATCCACTTGGGGTGTTTCTGTTATAGCAGCAGTAGATGACTGAGACAGCCACCTTTATCTGCAAGGGAGGCTGAGATGTGTCAGCCTCCACCCCCACTCCCACTGGGCTCTTTTCTGTCCTTGATTACACAGAGGTTCTGAAGTTAAGGCAGAAGGGCATGCTGATATTGGTGGGCAACGAGCGATTTTTGTGACAGTATGATTTTCTAGGGACAAATGGCTAGAGATGTGGTTCTCTAGAAATAGCATGTGCTGCGTGTCCCGCATTATACCCGGAAAACTCACTCGAGTGAACTTCATCACAAAAAGGGAGGAAAGTCATACCTCAAATGCTACCTTCATGAATCCACACATCAGAAGATACCAATATCCTATAGTGAGGGTGTTTCCAAATGTGTGCCACAGAAAGGGATGTGCACTGTATTTGGCTGTGCTGTGGGGCACTAGGAAACCCTGGTGGCATAGTGGTTAAGAGCTACAGCTGCTAACCAAATGTTGAGCAGTTCAAATCCACCAAGTGCTCCTTGAAAACTCTACGTGGTAGTTGTACTCTGTCCGATAGGGTCGCTGTGAGTCGGCTAGATGGCAGCAGGTTTTTTGGTGGGGGACTCCCTGGTACAGAGGAAGCCACTGACTAGACCGTATCTATAATTGAGGAATTGATGACAAAGAGGATCTCCAAGTAATCATTCCCTCCTCTCCTTTTCTCCACCAGATACGATCACCAGGTACAGGGACCAGGGTCCCTGGGCAGCCTCTCAGGGGGAAGCAGTGTCAGGGAGGGCCAGGTGAAGAGCTGAGCTGAGTGAAAGGACAGGCAGGATCTGAGAGGTAGAAGACTGGGAGCTACTGGGGTCCAAAGCAGAGCATGAGCTGGTCCCTGGCTGGAGAGACACTCACCCAGGAAAAAGGTGAGGGGTTGGGAAACAGAGAGGACAAAACACCTTTGACATCTTAGCAATATAGTGACCTGAGTAAGAGGATCCTGATCTAGGACCTAGAAATCTCCTAAGTGCTCTGTGGGGTGACTTTTTGCAGCTCAGCCTACAGTGCTAGTTCTGAAGAGGAATTCTGACCATTTCTATGGCTTCCTCAGTGCAGACCAGCAAGAAGGCAGGGAAGTGTCAACAATGACAGGAATGCTCTCCTGTTGTGCAGGAGCCACCTCATGCTCCCATCAGAGCTCCAGGCTAGTCTCCACATTCACCTGACTCCTTAAAAATTTTCAGTCATGTTGGAAGCCAGGTGAATGTGTCATGGGAGCCCACAGGAGGCTCTAAGCAGGAGGACTAGGTGGCATTGGTGAGGAACCACTGGAGAAAGGCAAGATAAAGAAGCCTGAGGGACCTCAAAGGAGAAGCTGATACGAGAAGGAAAGAATGCTGTGAAGTAGGTCCGTTTAAATGTTTCTTGACTGAAACTCAGCCCCTCCAGAAAGAAACTCAATAGCTGATGGTGCTCTATGAAGCCTTTGCAAACATTTCTAAGTGCCAACTGTGTGCTTTGCCATCTTTTCTGAGTGAGGAAAAATCGGTACTTAGTACGTGTGAACACCGTCCAGTCCTGGCTCCTGCTGGAGAAATATAGTTAAGAACAAATTCTACTCCCAACCTAGAAAACTTCTCCACAAATATAGAAGAGAAAGAAAGATTTTATTATAGTAAGCATTAAACCAGAATGTGACGCATCATAGGCCAGACTGTAAAGAAGTTGCAAAGACAAAAAGAAATCTTATCCTTTATATATAGAAAAAAGCAAAACCAAAACCCGATGCTGTTGAGTTAATTCTGACTCATAGATACCCTATAAGACAGAGGACAACTGCCCCATAGAGTTTCCAAGAAGCACCTGGTGGATTCGAACTACCAAACCTTTGGTTAGCAGCCGAGCTCTTAACCACTGCACTGATTGAATTCATGTACTCAAGATAAAATTGATCATTTTCGAGTTTCTTGATGGATGGAGGTAGATTTGCAGTTAGGGGTCTGAACCTCTTGTGGTCATGCTAATCTCTTTCCAGTTTTCTGGAAAGGGAAGATTACCTGAAGTAACACTTTAAAGAATTGACTTGCAGATCATTGAACAAACACCTTATATTTAGGTACTTTTCAAAGAGACTGAGAAAGATTTTAGTGTTACAAGCTATTGAAAGTGAGTTCTGAAAGAACCGGGGACGAAGGGGATTCTTCCCTGATTTTCAACAGGGAAAATCTGTTGCAATCAACTCCATGACAACTAACAACAACAACGAATTTTCAGTCTAAGGTCCCTGGGTGGTACAGTTAAGTGCTTGGCTACTAACCCAAAGGTTGGCAGTTTGGACCCACCCAGAGGTGCCTCAGAAGAAAGACATGGCAATCTGCTTTCTGAAAGCTCACAGCCATGTAAACCCTTTGGAGTGCAACTCAGTTACAACTGGTTTGGTGCTTTGGTTTTATTTTCAATTTGTGTTTCTCCTTACACTCCTGAGGAAAGGCTGCACAGGCCACTGGAGGTTTTCCCTCCATATCTGTGCAGTAAGTTCCTATAAAGTCTAGAGAGAGCCTGCAGCATACACCTCTCCTCTGCTTCCAATTCTTGGTGCTCATATGTCAAGTCTTAAAAACCTACAGTTGAGCCATAACCAAAGAAAAAATTGAAGAGATCATAAAAAATGATCCCAACAAAAAGAAACCCTGGCCTAGATGGCTTCACTGGAGAGTTCTACCTAAAATTAAGAGAAGAGTTAACACCAAGTCTACTCAAAATATTCCAGAACTTAGAGAAGGAAAGAATACTCCCTAATTTATTCTGTAAAGCCCGCATAACACTGATACCAAAGCTGGGCAAGACATCACAAAAAAAAAAAAAAAAAATTACAAACTGATATCCCTCAGGAGTATTGATGCAAAATTTCTCCATAAAATTCAACAGTATGTCAAAAAAATAATACTTCATAATCAATATGGACTCATACCAAGGATGCAAGGGTGATTCAACGTTAGAAAATCAGGCCATGTAATTCACCACATAAATAAAACAAAGGAAAAGAATCACATGATTATCTCAATTGATGCAGAAAAGGCATTTGATAAAATCCAACACTCTTCCTGATAGAAACTCTCAGCAAAAAAGGCATAACGGAAATGTCTGCAACATAATTAGGGCCATATATGGAAAACCCAGACCCAAAATTATTCTCAACTGAGAAAGATTAAGAGTATGCTCCTTGAGAACCGGAACCAGTCAAGGATGCCCATATCATCACTCTTACTTAATTCTGTACTGGGAGTCGTAGCCAGAGTAATAAGGCAAGAAAGGGAATTAAAGTGAAACGAATAGACATATGCATACCTGTGTTCATTGCAGCATTATTCACAATAGCAAAAAGATGGACACAACCTACAAAAACGTCAAATCAAACCCATTGCCGTTGAGTTGATTCTTACTGATAGCCAAGACATAGGGTTTCCAAGGTTGTTAATCTTTATGAAAGCAGACTGCCACATCTTTCCGCCTTGGAGCCCCTGGTGGTTTTGACCCACCAATCTTTCGGACAGCAGTCGATCACTTTACTCCCTGCACCATAACAGTCTAAGTGCCCATCGATGGAGGAATGGATAAACAAATTGTGGTACATACATACAATAGAATATTATGCAACTATAAAGAGTATATTTATAGTTTGTTGTACCGTGAGGGCTTGCATATTGCTGTGATGCTGGACTCTATGGCACCGGTATTCAAATAGCAGCAGGGTCACCCATGCTGGACAGGTTTCAGCTGAGCTTCCAGACTAAGACAGACTAGGAAGAAGGACCTGGTGGTCTACTTCTGAAAAGAATTAGCCAGTGAAAACTTTATGAATAGCAGTGGAATATTGTCTGATATAGTGCCAGAAGAGGAGCCCCTTAGGTTGGAAGGCACTCAAAAGACAACTGGAGAAGAGCTGCCTCCTCAAAGTAGAGTTGACCTGAATGATGTGGACGGAGTTGAGCTTTCAGGACCTTCAATGCTGATGTGGCTTGTCTCAAAATGAGAAGAAACAGCTGCTATTATCCATTAATAATTGGAATGTGGAATGTATGAAGTGTGATACTAGGAAAATTGGAAACCTTCAAAAATGAATTGGAACACATAAACATTGATATCCTAGGCATTAGTGAGCTGAATGAGTAACTGAATAGGAATGGGGTTGCATTCATCGTCAAAGAGAACATTTCAAGATCTATCCTGAAGTACAACACTGTCAGTAATAGGATAATATCCATATGCCTACAAGGAAGACAAGTTAATACTACCTTTATTTAAATCTATGCACCAATCACTAAAGCCAAAACTAAAGACACTGAAGTTTTTTTTACCAATTTCAGCAGTCTGAACTTGATCGAACATGTGATCAGGATTCATTGATAATTACTAGTGATTGGAATTCAAATGTTGGAAGGGCAGTAGTTGGAAAATATGGCCTCAGTGATAGCAATGAAGCCTGAGATCATATGATAGAATTTTGCAAGACGAATTTTTCTTGGAAGAAGTACAGCCAGAATGTTCCACCGAAGCAAGGATGGTTAAGACTTCATCTCATATAATTTCGACAGGTTATCAGGGGGAATCAGTCCGTGGAGAAGGACATCATGCTTGGTGAAGTAGAGGGTCATCGAAAAAGAGGAAGATTCTCAATGAAATGAACTGACACAGTGACTGCAACAATGGGCTCAAGCATAACAACGGATGTGAGGATGGTGCAGGACCAGACAGTGTTTTGTTCTGTTCTACATATGGTCTCTATGAGTCAGAACCAACTCGATGGCACCTAACAACAAGAACAACATAAAGAATACGGAGGAGTTTGCTAAACATCTTATGACATGGATGAATCTGGAGGACATTATGCTGAGTGAAATAAGTCCATAACAAAAGGACCAATATTGAATGGTTTCACTTTTATTAAAAGTCAAGAAAAGGTATACTCACAGAAAGCAACATTCTTTGATGGTTACCAAGGGTAGGAAGGAGTTGAAGGAGGAATCTAGATAGTAGACACTTGTTATTTTTGGTGAGGGGAAAGGTAATACAAAAATGGGGGAAGTCTGCACAATCTGACCAAGGGAAATGAAGATGCTAAGTATGCAAGAAAAAGGGACAAATTCTGTAAATGCTATAATATATACTATTTTGCAACAACAGTTTTAAAAAACAAAAAGTATGTGTGTGGTTACATAGGTAGATATGTATGCATATATGTGTATAGGAAGGCATATGTGAGTACATGTATAGGTGTATCTGCAGGCTTACGTATATACATGTTTGCGTGTTATGCATACATATAGGCAGTCCCTGGATTACAAATGAGTTCCATTCCTAAGCCTGTCTTCAAATCAAATTTGTACCTGAGTAGGAGCAGGTAGCTATGTAGGAGCACTTAGGTATGGTTTGTATCGAATGTCAGTTAGTGAAATGTTTGTCATACTAGATGCTTCTACCATTATTTGAAAGTAGAGCATTCCTATGAAACCTTGCATAAGCCAAAATGGCAGACCCTCCAAATAATCTACCAAATCATGCCAAATAACACATTAAACCTAAAAGAACACTAACGTACAGTAAATGCAGGAATGATATGATAAATAAATTGAGCTAAAGCACAGATGCTGACAGACACAGTTCAAAGTGATGGCAGTTTGATGCTGAAATGTAAGAGTGTAGTTACCGGGGAAGGAGTTGGCCAGGACAGAGACATTTCCTACTTGGGACATAGACACAGAGGGCTGCCTCCTTCCCAGATTAGGGCTTCCACTCCCCGGGGAACCGGCCTCCGCAGTTGGTGTGTCCAAGAGTGTCCAGCATCTCTGCCTTCCCAAAGGGCCGGGGAGCCGCCCCCAGTCCTTTCCGGCAGCCCAGGGCTAGATGGAGAGTGGGTTACGTGAGGGCAAATCTGTGATGGGCAGGGGAAGAAGCCAGGAAGAAGGCACCATGTCACCTGCTCCCTCTATCCCGCACAGGTGCCTGAGATCCAGGTCCAAATAGAGGCAGACAGAACGCAGATGGCACACATGCTGTGGGAGGGGCGCAATTGGCTTCTGCTCCAAGCTGTCCCCACCACAGACTCTCTCTCCTAGGTGAAGGGGGTAAGGCCAGCCCCCAGCTTAGCTGCCCATGATATCTGGGAGTCTGGAGACTGTGGCTCATGCCCTGCCTGGAGCCTGGAGGGGTGGGGGCAGTGGACAAAAGAAGCACTGGGGGGAGGTGTGTGCTGGAGGAAAGGAGAGAGTCACTGGGTGGGGAGAGCTGGTCGGAGACCCAAGTCTCTGCTCTTTTCCCACCCTCAGGGAGCTGCAGAAGGCCCTGACAAATGAGATGGGGGGAAGACACTCTCAGTGTTTAGGGCAAGTGCTGTCTGTTTGATGGTTTGCTGCAAAACAAATGCTAGAGACTGTTTCCTCTGCAGATTTCTCTCCATTAGTGAAAACCCGTACCAATGTATGTCTTTGTAAAAGTGAAGTAGTGTATAGGGAACTGTCAGAAAGTGAGGACACCTGTGTATAGCTTATCGTGTACCTTTGTATGCATAAAACACATTAAAGAAACACTTTCAGGTACATTAAAACACATTTAAACTAATGATACAGTAATAATAATAACGTTTTCATGAGCGTCATAAAGTAGTGCCATTTGTTATTACGAACCATCTCATGTACCTCAGATTTTTAATATAATAGGCTTTACTGGGGTTGGTTCATAACTATGGGTCATATGTAAGTTGGATGTTTCTAAGTCGGGGACTGTCTTTATTCATATATATAACAAGGCACATAGGTTCACGGTTACGAAGGCTTTCTAGACATATCCAAACACCTCTTGGGATTGGTTTACTGTGTCAAAAGGCAGAGGACCATAGTCTTGTGGGACTACTCAGTCAATTGACATAACATAGTTCGTAAAGATTATGTTCTACATCCTAGTTTGGTGAATAGTACCTGGGGTCTTAAAAGCTTGTGTGCGGTCATCTAAAATACAAGTATTGGTCTCTTCTCATCTGGAGCAAACAAGAAGGAAGGGAACCAAAGACTCAATGAAGAAACAGTTCACATGAACCATGGCCCCATTTAGCCTGAGACCCGAAAAACTAGATGGTGCCTGGCTACCAATATCTACTGTTCTGTCCCGGGACACATAATAAAGTTCCAAATAGAATAGGACAAACAGGTAGAAAAAAAGTCAAATTCGTATAAAAGGCCAGACTTACTGAACCGATAGATACTAGAAGAGCCCCCCAAAACTATCACTCTAAGATACCCTTTGAAATTGGAGCTAAAGCTACTCCTGGTTGTCAACTTTCAGCCAGATAATAGATGGGCTTATAAAATAAACAGTATCACCTGTGAGTAATGTGTTTCCTTAAATAATCAACTCTATGAGGCCGAACAGTCAGCATTTACCCATAAGCAAAAATGAGAAGGCAAGCTAGGGCAGAAAAGCTAGATTAATGGAAACAGAAGAAAGAGAATGGAAAGAATGAGAATGTTGACGCATTGTGAAAAGTGTAACCAATGTCATAGAACAATTTGTATGAAAATTTTTAAATTGGAACGTAATTTGCTGTGTAAACTTGCACCAAAAACAAAAAAAAAATATTAAAACAAAACTAAAGCCTATTGCTGAATGAGGGAATAGAATAAGATTTGTTTTCTATCAAATTCCAAAAATAGAAGAAATTCTTTCCCACTATTCTTGTAGACTTTATTGAGTATTTCCATGTGGACCAATTTGGATGGGGAGAGTGTACTATACAGGCTGTGTGATGGTTAAGATTGTATGTTAACTTGGCTGGGCCATGATTCTGGTGTTAATATGTGATCACTCCCGTGATGGGATCTGCTGTGAGTAACCAATCAGTTGAAAGCGAGTTTCCTTGGGCATGTGGCCTACACCCAAATAGAAGCATTGGCTTCTTGCTAACATGGTCTCTGCTGAGAAATCAGAGCTTAATCTTATTGGTTCTCCTTTGCCGGTGACAGTTTCTTTTTCCTGCACTGCTGTCAGTTTTCTCCTTTGTGTTTAGTTCTGACAAGGTCGATTACCATGTGTCTTGGTGATTTTCTTTTGGAGTGTCTCCTGTATGGGTTTTGTTGAGGTTCTTGGATGGATATATTCCATCTTTTATGATATTAGGGAGGTTTTCTGCCAGCAAATCTTCAAAAATGTTCTCTGTGAACTTTTTTTGTCTCCTCCTGTTCTTGAATTCCTATCATCCATAAATGATTCCTCTTGCAGTGTCCCAGACAACTCTTTGTTTCTCCATTGTCTTCATTCTTTCTCCAGAATGTTCCTCAAAGAAATTACTATCAAGGGATTTGCCTTCTAATTTGCTGATTCTGTCTTCCATTGAGTCAATCTCACCATGACATTCCTCCACTGAGTTATCAATTTCTGAAATTTTGTTGTAAATCGTCTGGATTTCCGGTTGCCTTTTTGTATGGTTTCTAATTGTCTATTTTGTTCTTGTACTGTTTTCTTGAATTCTTGTAGAATTTTTGTCTGTGTATTCCTGGTTTTATCTGTGTGTTCCTTGACTCTTTCTTAATCTGTTGGAGGGTCCTAAATAGAAGTCTTTTGAATTCCTCATCAGGTAGTTCCATTACCATTTCTTCCTCAGAAATGTCTTCTGACCCTTTAGTTTGGTCACTTGCGTGAGCCATCTTTTTCTGCTCCTTTATGGGATTTGATATTTGTTATCTTCGACGCATTAAGGTGTTATTTATTGACTCTATGTTTGTTTACTTTGTCTGATTTTCTGTTTTGTTTTGATATATCTGGGATGGCAGCTTGGGTTTGCTACTCAGTTTGCTAGTCTGGCAAGACTGGAGTGCTCACCACCTGTTTCCAGGTAGGTGGGGCAGCAGCTGGGAGTGTGAAATCCTTGATAACTTCACTATTTTCTGTGTTTATCATGATGTTATGTATTGTCCCACTGGTGAGGATTTTGTCTTCTTTTTGTTGAGGTGTAATGTATACTGAAGGCTGTAGTCTTAGCACTGCATCAGTATGTGCTCCAAGTTGTCTTCATTTGTGGCAAGCAAGGTTGTGTCATTTGCATATTGTAGGTTATTAATGAGTCTTCCTCTATTTCTTATGCCATGTTCTTCATACAGTCTGGCTTCTCGGACTATTTGTTGAGTTTACAGATTAAATAAGGAAGGTGAAATGATACAACACCTTTGGACCATCTTTTCCAATTTTGAACCCTGCTATCCTCTTGTTCTGTTGGAATGACTTCCTCTGGATCCATGTCCATGTTGCACATGAGCACAATTAAGTGTTCTGGTATTTTCATTCTTCATAATGTTATCCTGAATTTGTTATGCTCCACGTGATGCTTGCTAGACACCCTAGAGTTGTCACTGAGGGAAGGCTTTGTGGTATACTGTTAGGTCTTCAATAGAATCTCTACCAACTTTTGAAAAGCCCCAACAGAATGGCCCCACCTGCCTGAATGCCTATAGTTAGTAATTATATACATTATTTTTAATTCTTAGTCCTGTCTTCCCCCTGGAATATAATCCTAGCTGGGCAGAGATTAGCTCTCTTTTATATCATGTTGGATCTGCAGAGTTGGCCCCATAATCAATAAATACTTGCTCAGAGTGTGTGGGAGTGAATACAGAAGTTCTGATTCTTGATCTTTTGGTGAGGCAGTTCAAGAAAACCTTGGAATTTTCTACTTTGGAGATGCTTTGCTGTTTTTATTCACCCTAGAATACTCCTCTCTCATTTGTTATCATAAGACATGCTTGATTTTTATTTAATTTGCTCAGCAAAGTTCTTTGGGAATAGTTCCTTGGTCAAGGGCTTTCCAAGGTATGAATATACAATGATTGCTTAAGGGTTCACTAATCCTAACCTATTTATCTAAAACACCATCTAATTCTAATGATTAAAATGATACTAATACAGGATACAAATGGCGACAGGCTGTGAGGTCATTGGGGTATGGGTATGTGTCTGTGTGTGTGTGTGTGTGACAGTGTGTGTGTGTTTGTGTGTGTAGTGATGGTATCTGTGGTGAGCAAAATAATGTCCCCCCAAAGCTATCAGTTCCTAGCCCGGAAACCTATAAATGCTAACTTAAAAGGAAAAAGGACCTTGGCAGATGTAATTAAGTTGAAGATCTTGAGATGAAGAAATTGTCTTGAATTATATAGGTGGGTTCTAAATGCAACATACGTATCCTTATAAGGCAGAATGAGATTCTAATGACACATAGAAGAAAAGGCAATGTGAAGATGGAGAAGAGAAAAATTTGAAGATGTTGGCCTTGTAGGTATGTCCACAAGCTAAAGAATGATATGTCCACAAGCCAAAGAACCTGGCAGCCACCAGAAGCTGAAGAGACAAGGGAGAAATTCCCTCCTCGAGCTTCCAGAGGGAGTGTGGCTGGTGTCCAAAGTATTATCTCATACAGTCAGAGAGTTTCGAGAGGGCCTTGTTCCAAAAGCACATCTCCACTCAGCCTGGGCTTCAGGGGAAAATGCAGGGAGTGTTTCACTGGAGTGAGGGACTGAAAATCTAAGTAGGGGTCATTAGAAATATGATCCAAGAGAAAGAAGAGGGACAGACAGGGAGCAGGACACATGGGGAACATGAAATAATAGTTTCATCTTCACTTGGGGTAAAGTAACATTCCTTGACAGAACCTTCAGAGAATACTTGAGGGAACAGAAAGGTCTACCTGTGAAACCCTGAGTCCAAACACAGCTGTAACGCCAGGATTAATGATTACAGGAGAAGAAACATGAGACTGGGATGCCCTTCGTCTTTGCACTTTGGATCCTTAGAAGTGTGGTCAGTAGAAGCCACGGCCCAGACCACTGACACAGCAGTTGGAGCTCTGGGAGCCTGTGGAGGCTCAGGCAGTAGCTGTCCCCAGTGCTTATAAGATTTGCTAACACCAAGCTGTGAAGTGAGTTTCAGCTCTATTGGGAACAGAACAAATGAATGAACTGGTAGTCCCCTGTCTCTTTCTTCCTTCCCAACCTGGAAGGTCATGGCAGTTTCCAGGCTGTCCCTCGGGTGACCATGAACCCAATGTGACTTCAGCAATGACCCCGTGTGGACCTGGGCTCTGGAGATCCATTTCTCTGTTACCATCTCTCCTTAGAAAACTCGGGGGTTTAAATTATCCCGAACCTGAAAATAAAGCAAAAACACATTTTCGATCACTCTTTCAAATTTATACTACGTAGTACTAACTAACAAGGCCGCTTAGGTGTCACATGGCACTCTAGGAGAGTTTTTATTTGTTTTACTTGTGTTTAGGGACCAATCACTAAGGATAAATTTAACTTAAAGAGGATTTATAAGTTCCAAATTATTTGTGTCTAGTACAAATGATAACCCAATGATTCATTGCTCTTTAAGACCTTAGCTAATATTGTAACTTAATTTGAAATGTTATTTCAACAGTCTTTCTTTCTCTGACTATATACACTTTGAACTCTCCTATTCTCCTTTGGTGTCTTGGTGGCACAGTTGTTAAGAGCCATGGCACGCTACAGATGTTAATCCAAAGGTCGGCAAGTCGAATCCACCAGCTGCTCCTTCGAAACCTATGGAGTAGTTCTACTCTGTCCTATAGGGTTGCTATGCGTTGCAATCGACTGGATGGCAACGGGTTTTGGTTTATTCTCCTTTGAACCATCTTTACCACCCTCCAACCATCGGATTCAGAGTCATATATATGTGCATACTTATGTTCACATACCAAAAACAGAAGAAAAACTAAGTCTTGTCAGTTCTGTCTCATGGTAACCCCGCATCCGTTACAGAGTAGGACTGAGCTCCATGGGTTTTCCGGGCTGTAATATTTACAGAAACAGATTGCCAGGGTTTTCTTGTGTGACGCTGCAGGTGGGTTCCAACTGCCAACCTTTCTGTTAGTAGGCAAGCACAAATGGTTGTGCCACCCAGGGGCCTTATGTTCACATACATTGTCATGTAAATGCAACACACGCACACACACAGACACACACCAGGCTCACACACAGCTTTGCTTCCTCACTTACAGCATGGTTATAAACATATCTGTTCAAGACAATGAGGAAACTGAGGATGACATCACAAGAAGATAGTTGAATGAACCAATGTGTTCCAGTCTCATTTGGAAAGAGATTAAGAACTATATAATTGTACAAATTCTAAGCATTTGTACTTATTATGTGACATGTACTCTTCTCAGGGCTTAATGTGTGATTCCTTCATTTACACAACAATCTTACTAAATAATGACAATGATTAGCCACATTTTTCAGATGCAAAAATGGAGACACACAATTTAAGAACTCGCTTAAGGTTTTATAGCAAATATCTGGTTCTTAGAATTCAAACCAAAGTATTTCAGCTCCTGAACCAAGCTCCTAACCAGTACTGGGTAGTTGAACCGGGAATGCTCACGCTAGTGATAATAGGGGAAATCCAGACAGTTTAGGGTAAGTTCTTCTCCTCAACTTGGACTCAGTACAACAGTTGCCTTCTCCTCTGTCCCTGAGAACTATTATTTCTGGGCTTGTTCCCACCACACAGAATTCCTTTCAATTTCACATGCCTTTCTCTTCTTCTTTGTTCATCTGTCCTATCTTAAACCCATTCTCCCAGTAGCGCACTCTTCTTGCCTGTCCTGCTCCTGCTCAGAACCCCTTCCAAGACTCCCATGGATAAATTCACGATAATGACAGATGAAGAAAAGGCTAGGTCCTTGAAAAGGCAAAGCAGAATCTCTTATATAAAAGGTCTAGGACCAGGCTCCTGAGTGTGTACTGGCTGGAAGAGGAGGGGATGTGACTCTTACACATAAGTGTACACGTATCCTCATTCCTGATATTCTGGTCTCCTTCTCTCTTCCTGCCCTGGAAAGTCATGGAAGATTCCAGGCTGCCTAACTCATCTCCAGAAGCTAGATATGACTTCAGTAAGTATGGATCCATTGGTCAAGGGCTCTAGGTATCTAGGTCACTATACATCCATCCTTTCTTAGGAAACTGTAGGTCACACCCTTGCCTCCAGGCCTGCACTATGAGTTGGGCCTCAGGATTTGGATTACCTGTTTTCAGTGGGTAGAAGTGGTTGGAATGAATTGAGAGATGTATTTTACTGGAAGAAACAATACAGTAATGAACGCATTGCTTGTGGAAGATAGAGAGAAATGAATGGACGACGTCGGTTAGGTCTCATACCTGGTGATTAGGAGAGTTGTTCCCACAAACAGAGAGCATGCTTGGGAGGTGAGTAGGCTTGGTGGGAGAATAAATTTAATGTTACAGCAAGGCCTTTGTATCTTTAGGAAAAATTTGGCAGGTTCATGTTGCAGCATAGCGACTCTCTAGGCAAAGGAGAGGTGATTCAAGGGAAGTATCTGAAATGCCTCCCACGTCATTCTTGTAACAACTTTTAATTCATCTATCCATTCATCTAATCAGCATTCCATGGATAATTGCTAGAGTCACCAGATAAGGAACACCTGAGTTCTCAAGTTCTGGTGATGTGATGTGATGTGTTGAGAGATGTGATGGTAATATGGTGACTGTAGGTTTAGACCCAAGAAGACCTAGCGTTCTTATATGCTGGTGCCAAAGGTCATGATGAGCTGTTTTCCAACTCTGGCTGTTTATATTAGACCACAGAAGGATACACAGAAGGACTTTTTACCTCCTGATATTGGCATTTTGGGAATGGTTGCCCCTCAGCTTTGTAGCCTTCTATCCAACCCCTCATCCACATTTCTGAGCCTGTGCATGGCCATGAGAACATGCATCTGGACACACACATGTATACACACACCCAACCTTAAAGGCACAGCTTTCGCATTCTCTTCCTTCATTGTTACTATCATTTTGTCAATGAGAATGAGGAAACCTAGAATGACATCACTGAGGGCATTGTCATCTGAACCAGTGTCGAAGTATTCTATTGGGTAATGGTGGCTCAGGCAAGTCCAGTCCCTAAACCTCATCATCTTTTATGAACATGGGTTTTCCAGTAGTCTTCAGAATGCCCACTGGATTGTGAGTGCCTGGCGGTCACAACACGCATGTTGCCTCAATAAACCTAATTGTTTGGGAGAACATGCACTCAACCTCTGGTAGCTGTTGAAACAACATTCTTGTAATAAAATGTGTATGTTCAAAAATCAAAACTTATTCAGAATGTATCCGACAACCCTCAGAGTAGGGGACTGTATATGAGACTAGGTAAAGAAAAATTTTAAGATAGGACATAGGTTAATCAGATCGAAATGTAAACATCATATACTCTCACCTGCTAGACTAGGGGTATGTGAAGAAAGAGATTGCCTCTCCTTTTCCAAGATGTATTCCCAGTTTTTACCATACAGTAGTTCACAGTCAATATTGATGAATGAATAAAATGATTCAATTACTGGTTGAATGTGTCTGATTCAAATCCGACTACCCTCTCATTCAATAACAAGATTAAGCAAAACATTTAATTCCCATCATCCTCTGGCTAGGAATAATTTTGTTTGTCAGAATTCCGAAGGCATAAAGTCATTTTCTAGAATTTTCACCAGCCTAATAATATTTTGAAATAAACTTTCTGAGGACAAGAACCGAATATTTTCCATCTCTCTGTTTCACACGCTGACCAGACAAAGTGTCTGGATCTAGCAAACATTCTTTACAAATTGATGCTCACTAAGAATCTTCTTTGGGCCTTCTCAGGCCCCAACAATTCAGTGAGGAAGGTACTAACCTGCCTCTTTTACAGTTGGAGGTTTATATTGACTAAATGAAGATCTGGAGTCACCCCAGCTCATAAATGGCAGAGTTATAATTTCAACACTGATCTTCTGGTTGCCATTTGGTAGAATATTGCCTTATTAGTCAGAATTCTCCAGAGAAACAGAATAGGAGATCTAACTATCTACCTACCTACATACCTACCTACTACCTACCTACCTACTACCTACCTATCTACTACCTCCCTACCTCCCGACTACATATCTACCTACCTACTATCTACTATCTATCTGTCTATCAAGAGAAATTTGTTTTAAGGAATTGGCTTACACAACTGTAGGCCCTGCTAAGTCCAAAATCCGTAGAACGCGTAGCAGGCTGGGAACTCTGGGAGAACTATGTTACCGTCTTGAGGCAGAATTCCTTCTCTCCAGGAAACCTCAGTTTTTACTCTTAAGACCTTCAGCTGATTGGATGAGGTCCATACCTATTATTGAGGGTAATCTCCTTTACTTAGCCTCAACTGATTGTAAATGATAATCAGATCCAGAACATTTCTTCACAGCAACATCTAGACTAGTGTTTGACAAAACAACTGGGCACTATAGCCTAGCCATGTTGACTCAGAAGATTAACTTCATAATTGTCTTATAAGAACTGCCTTGTAACAAAATGCGCATTTGGTTTTTTATTTGGTTTTTTGTAAGTGAAGGAGTTTAGACACAATCACTATTGTTGTTCAAAAAAAATAAATAAATAAAAACCGAGGAGACTACCTTGATCCATCTACTAATCCCATCAGGAGGGACCTGAGGGCCACTCAAGGGCCCGTGGTCAGGAAGGGCCAAGGAGGGTGGGTATGTGGAGAAGGACATCTTGGAAAGTGGGCATTCCCTGGTTCTGTGTTCCAGAGAAGCCAGACTGGCTATGGAAGCAGAGCTTGAAAGATCATCCTTGGCGGTAGGAGGAAGAAGTTGTAGTGTGGACCTCAGTTTCCTCAGAGGTCACCCCGTAAGCCTTTATCCAGGCACTGGCTTGTTGGGAATTGCCAGGCAGCTTCTCTGGGAGCTGGCCTGTGGCAGGCTGTGACTGGCCAAAGCCCCTCTAACTCCAGCCCAAGGGGGAGTGCTGGGAGCTCCCAAGGTCTCCTGGGAAGGCAGGGACAGGGAGGCAGGGAAATGCCAGGAATGAAGAAACACGTGCCATGGGTGAGTAACAGCCATGTCCTGCCCCGCCCAGAGCCAAGCTGGAGGAGCCAGTATAAAGGCCATGCCTGGCTCCAGCATCTCATCTGCTTGGACTCCCCAGGAACGTGTCTGTGCTCGTGTCTGTGACCAGGGTGAGTGTGAGTGTGGGAGCCCCAAGGGTTCTGAGAGGATCAGGGAAGAGCTGACAGCTGGGAGACAGAGGGAAGGGGAGGGAGGAGGGGCACCAAGGAAAGACGGTCCTGTCTTTGATTCTGTGATACAGTGAACAGAAATAAGACTCAGTCTGAACTAAGTCTTTGGAAATCTGTCCTGGTCTCAGATATAGATGGGTCCCTCAATTTTGTCAACGACATTACTCTTCTGTTAGTAGAAGAGGCACATCAGTGTGTGAACGCTTTATGTGGGCTCACGAACGTTGAGAAATACTGGCTACTCATTGTGTACAAGAGTGAGAAGCCTCTTACTATGTCTGATTGTTGGGACCACATACTTTTCTTTAGGGGAAAGATTTAGGTTGTTTCTTTTCTTTACTGATGTGTATATGCTAGATACCCTTAACTATCCCCATAAGATTTAATTTTAAAAGAGATCAAATTATCATCCTTGCTTTCTATCTAAAGAGTTTCATTATTAATTTTTAGGTTGCAAATTCCTGCTAAAATGTCCTGGCAGCAGAACCAGCAGCAGTGCCAGCTCCCTTACAAATGTACCCCCAAGTGCCCTCCCAAATGCCCCATCCCCACGTGTCCACCCAAGTGTCCACCAAAGTGCCCTCCAGTCTCTCCCTGCTGCAGTGTCACCTGCGGAGACTGCTGTGGACCTAGCTCTGGGTGTTGCAGCTCTGGAGGTGGCGGCTGCTGCCTGAGCCACCACAGACATCATATCTTCCACCGACACCGCAGGCACCAGAGCCCTGACTGCTGTGAGTGCGATCCCTGTGGACACTCTTGCTGCTGCTCGGGCTCAGGAGGTTGCTGCTGAGCCAGGCCTTAGGCATCAAAGAGAAACACTTAGACAGGAACCTCGAGGCAGGGACCTACCTGAGAGTGATGCTTCTCCTGATCTCGCTTCTCATTTTCATGGCGCTGAGGATCCTGTGAAAGAGTTCTGTGTGTTCTAATGTCCCAAGTCCATCCTGGATCCTGATCATGTCTTCCTTCTTTACCTTATACAACAATAAATCTCCTATAGCGTATTCACAAGATAACCTGGTCTTTGCCAAGTCTTTCATTCTTTGCAAGTCCCTGAAGGCTAGAGTTCCAGCAACACCCTTAGGGTGGCTTGGTAAGAGTACAGTGTGAGAAAGGGACAAGCTAGAAACAGTTTCTAAGGAAACAATCCTCTAAGAAGAAGCTTGAAGTAGAGCTTTGCAATGGGATTATCTCTACACGCTCCAGCCTCTTGGCGCAGGTGGTGACCGGAAGGAGGACTAGGTGGCACTAGTGAGGCACCACTGGAGAAAGGGAAAGCGAAGGAGCATGAGGGACCTCAAAGGAGAAGCTGATAGGAGAAAGAAAGAATGCTGTGAAGTAGGTTCATTCATATGTTTCTGGAATGAATCTCAGCCCCTCCAGAAAGAAACTCAATAGCTGATGGTGCTTCATGAAGCCTTTGCAAACATTTCTAAGGGCCCGCTGTGTGCTTTGCCGTCTTTTCTGAGTGAGGAAAAATCGGTACTTAGTACCTATAAACTCTGTCCAGGCCCGGTTCCTGCTGGAGAAATATAGTGAAGAACAAAATCTACTCCCAACCTAGAAAACTTCTCCACAAATATAGAAGAGAAATAAAGATTTTATTATAGTAAGTATTAAACCTGAATGTGATTCATCATATGCCATCCGGTAAAGAAATTGCAAAGACATAAAGAAATCTTTCCCTTTATATGTAAAAAAATGCAAAACGAAAAACCTATACTGTTGAGTCAATTCTGACTCATAGAGAAACTGTAGGACAGAGTAGAACTGCCCCATAGAGTTTTCAAGAAGCACCTGGTGGATTTGAACTGCCAAGCTTTTGGTTAGCAGCCAAGCTCTTAACCAGTGCAACGAGTGAATTCATCTCCTCAAGATAAAATTGCTCATTTTCTGGTTTCTTTATGGCTGGAGGTAGATTTGCAGTTAGGGGTCGGAAGCTCTTGAGGTCATGCTAATCTCTTTCCAGTTTTCTGGAGGGGGAAGATTACTTGAAGTAACACTTTAAAGAATTGACTTCCAAATCCTTGAGCTAACACCTCGAATTTAGGTACTTTTCAAAGATAGGGAGAAAGATTTTACATTTAAAAGCTATTGAAAGTGAATTTTAAAAGAACAGGGGAGGAAGGGTATTTCTCACTTATTTTCAACAGGGAAACTATGGGGGAATCAACACTGTGACAAATAACAACAGTAGCGAATTTTCAGTTGAAGGTCCCTGGGTGGTACAGTTAACTGCTTTGCTACTAGTGAAAAGGTTGGGGTTTTGACCCACCCAGAGGTGCCTCAGAAGAAAGACACGGTAATCTGCTTCCTGAAAGGTCACATCCATGTAAACCCTTTGGAGTGCAACTCAGTCACAACTGGTTTGGTGCTTTGGTTCTATTTTCAATTTGTATTAGTCCTTACACTCCTGAGGAAAGGCTGCACAGGCCACTGGAGTCTAAGTTCCTATAAAGTCTAGAGAGAGCCTGCAGCACGTACCTCTCCTGTGCTTCCTATTCCCGGTGCTCACCTGTCAAGGCTTACAAGCCTGCAGGTGATCCATAACCAAAGAAAAAATTGAAGAGGTCATGAAAAAAGCTCCCAACTAAAAAAGCCCTGGCCCAGATGGCTTCACTGGAGAGTTCTACCAAAGATTAGGAGAAGAGTTGACACCAATTCTACTCAAACTATTCCAGAACATAGAGAAGGAAAGAATATTCCCTATTTTATTCTATAAAGCAAGCATAACACTTATACCAAAGCCAGGCAAAGACGTCCCCCCCCAAAAAAAAGAGAAAATTACAGACCAATATCCCTCAGGATTATAGATGCAAAATTTCTCCATAAAATTCAACAGTATGTCAATAAAATAATATTGCATAATTTAGCTGGATTCATACCAAGAATGCAAGGGTGATTCAAGATTAGAAAATTAGTCAAAGTAATTCACCACATAAATAAAACAAAGGAAAAGAATCCCATGATAATCTCAATTGATGCAGAAAAGGCATTTGATAAAATCCAACATCATTTCCTGATAAAAACTCTTAGCAAAATAGGCATAGAATGAAATGTCCTCAAAATAATTACGGGCATATATGCAAAACCAAGAGCCAAAATTATTTTCAACGGAGAAAGATTGAGAGTATTCTCCTTGAGAGCCGGAACCAGACAAGGATGCCCATTATCACCACTCTTACTCTATACTCTTCTGGAAGACGTAGCTAGAGCAATAAGGCAAGAAAGGGAATTAAAGTGTACTCAAATTGGAAAGGAAGAAGTAAAACTATCCTTTTTCACAGATGACATCATTCTATGCATAGAAAATCCCAGAGACTCCACAACAAAGTTACTGCAAGTAACCGAAGGATTTAGCAAAGTTGCAGGGCACAACATCAACACACAAAGATCAGTTGGATTCCTCTGCACTAACAAAGAGAACTCCAAAAAAGGAAATCAAGAAAACAGTACCATTTATAATAGCCTCCAAAAGGATAAAATACCTAGAAGTAAACCTAATCAGGGATGTAAAACATGTATCCGAGGAAAACTGTACAACACTACTGCAAGAAACCCAAATAGATCTACAGAAATGGAAAAACATTCCACGCTCATAGCTTGAAAGAGCTAACATTGTGAAAATGTCAATATTACCCAAACGATCTACAGATATAATACAATCCCGATCCAAATCCCAACAACAGTCTTTAATGAGATAGAAAAACTAATCACCAACTTGATATGGAAAGAAAGGAGGTCCAGAATAGCTAAAACAATCCTGAAGAAGAAGAAAGTAGGAGGCCTCACACTTCTTGATCTCAAAACTTACTATACACTCACAGTAACCAAAACAGGCTGGTGCTGGTTCAATGACAAGACACAAAGATGAATGGAATAGAATGGAGAACCCAGAGGGAAAGTAAGTCCAGTCATCTACGGGCAGTTGATCTTCGACAAAGAGTCAAAATTCTGTCAATGGAGAGAAAAAAATTCTCTTTTAACAA
Source organism: Dugong dugon (assembly GCA_030035585.1). NCBI lineage: Eukaryota > Metazoa > Chordata > Mammalia > Sirenia > Dugongidae > Dugong > Dugong dugon. The sequence goes on along the minus strand of CM057462.1, from coordinate 194,071,780 downwards.
ATGGTGCTGGCAAAACTGAATATCCATTGGCAAAAAGATGAAACAGGGTCCACACCTCACACCATACACAAAGCCTAAGTGAAAATGGACCAAAAGTGCTAAATGTTAAAGGTAAATTATAAAGTTCCTGGTAGGGATACAACTGGAGGACTTAATTTTCAGCATACATACTCTATCAAACACAACAAAAAATTCATAAACAACAGATGATAAATTAGATAACTGGGAACTCCTAAAAATTAAATACTATGCTTATCAGGAGACTACTAAAAGATTAAACTGAGAACCTATGGATTGGGAATAGATCTTCAGCAACAACATATCTGACAAAGGTGTTATCGGTAAAACATATAGAAAACTTCAAAACTCAACAACAGAAAGAAACACTTCAATCTGAAAATGGGCAAAAAACTTGAGCAGACACCTACACAAAGAAGACATTCCTGTGGGCAACAAACACATGAAAAGGTGCTCGTGATCATTAGCCATTAGGAAGATACAAATGAAAAATACAATGAGATACCATCTCACCCCTGCATAAATGGTACTGATTTAAAACTAGAAAACAACAAACGCTGGTGAGGTTGCGGGGAGATTGGAACGCTTATACACTACTAATGGATTGTAAAATGGTACAACAACTATGGAAAATAGTATGGCACTTCTTCAAAATCTAGAAATAGAAACACCTCATGATCCTGCAATCCAACCCCTAGGCATATATCCAAAAGACATAGAAGCAGTGAACCAATAGATATATGCATACCTATGTTCATTGCAGCATTATTCCCAATATCAAAAAGTCAGACACAACCTACAAAAAATCAAATCCAACCCATTGCCGTTCAGTTGATTCTTACTTATAGCCACCACATAGGGTTTCCAAGGTTGTAAATCTTTATAAAAGAAGACTGCCACATCTTTCTCCCTTGGAGCCCTTGGTGGTTTTGACCCACCAATCTTTCGGTCAGCGGTCGATCACTTTACTCCCTGCGCCATAACAGTCTAAGTGCCCATCGATGGACGAATAGATAAACAAATTGTGGTACATACATACAATAGGATATTATGCAACTGTAAAGAGTATATTTATAGTTTGTTGTACCCTGAGGCTTGCATATTGCTGTGATGCTGGAATCTATGGCACCGGTATTCAAATACCAGCAGGGTCACCCATGCTGGACAGGTTTCAGCTGAGCTTCCAGACTAAGACAGACTAGGAAGAAGGACCTGGTGGTCTACTTCTGAAAAGAATTAGCCAGTGAAAACTTTATGAATAGCAGTGGAATATTGTCTGATATAGTGCCAGAAGAGGAGCCCCTCAGGTTGGAAGGCACTCAAAAAACAACTGGAGAAGTGCTGTCTCCTCAAAGTAGAGATGACCTTAATGACGTGGACGGAGTTGAGCTTTCAGGACCTTCATTTGCTGATGTGGCTTGTCTCAAAATGAGAAGAAACAGCTGCTAGTATCCATTAATAATTGGAATGTGGAAAGTATGAAGTGTGATTCTAGGAAAATTGGAAATCGTCAAAAATGAATTGGAACACAAAAACACTGATATCCTAGACATTATTGAGCTGAATGATGAATTGAAGAGGAGTGGGGTTGCATTCATTGTCAAAAAGAACATTTCAAGATCTATCCTGAAGTACAGCACTGTCACTGTTAGGATAATATCCATATGCCTACAAGGCACACAAGTTAATACTACTATTATTTAAATCTATGCACCAACCACTAAGGCAAAAATGAAGATACTGTAGTTTTTTTACCAATTTCTGCTGTCTGAAACTGATCGAACATGTGATCAGGAGTCATTGATAATTACTAGTGATTGGAATTCAAAAGTTGGAAGGATCAGGAGGGAGGGGCAAGATGGCGCTCTAGGCAGAAACACCACGCCGTCCCTCCACAGCAAAGATCCGAAAAACTAAGCCTAACAGAGAATCAACAATCCTGAAACCCTAGAACACCAAATGAAGAGATAAAGAACTCAGCCAAACACCAAACGGAGTGAGAATACTAAAAGAGATCGGAGAGCGAGGAGAGACTCAGGCAGAGATTCCTTACCAGCTAACGCACATTAAACCTAAAATAACACTAACCTATAATAAATGATACGATAAATAAATGGAGAGAAAGCACAGATGCTAAGAGACAGAGTTCAAAGTTATAGGGGTTTGATGCTGAGATGCTGAGTGTTGTTCCCGGGAAAGGAGTTTGGCCAGGATGGAGACATGTCCTAGTTGGGACATCGAGCCTGAGGGCCACCTCCTTCCGAGATTTGGGCTTCCACTCCCCGGGGAACCCCCCCCACCAAGTTCATGTGTCAAAGAATGTCCAGCATCTCTGCCTTCCAAAAGGGCCGGGGAGCCACCCCCAGCCCTTCCTGGCAGCCCAGTGATGGCTGGGGCTAGGTGGAGAGGGGGTGACGTGAGGGCAGAGGCTCTGAGGGGCAAGTGAAGAAGCCAGCAAGAAGGCACCCTATCAGCTGCTCCCTCTGTCCCTCACAGGTGCCTGAGATCCAGGTCCCCAGAGAGGTTGACAGATGGCAGATGGCACATGCTGTGGGAGGGGCGCAATCGGCTTCTGCTCCAAGGTGTCCCCACCGCAGACTCTCTCTCCTAGGTGAAGGGGGCTAAGGCCAGCCCCCAGCTTACCTGCCCAGCATGTCTGGGAGGCTGGAGACTGTGGATCATGCCCTGCCTGGAGCCTGGAGGGGTGGGGGGAGTGGACAAAAGAAGCACCGTGGGGTGGTGTTTGCTGGAGGAAAGGAGATGGTCACTGGGTAGGGAGAGCTGGTTGGAGACCCAAGACTCTCCCCTTTTCCCACCCTCAGGGAGCTGCAGAAGGCCATGACACCGGAGACGGGGGAAGACACTCTCACTGTTCGGGGCAAGTGCTGTCTGTTTGAAGGTTTGCTGCAAAACAAAGGTTGGAGACTCTTTCTTCTTCGGATTTCTCTCCGTTAGTGAAAACAGGTACCAATGTAGGTCTTCCTAAAAGCCAGGTAGTGTAAAGGGAACTTTCAGAAAGTGAAGACACCTGTGTATAGCTTCTTGTGTGCCCTTCAATGCTTAAAACACTTTAAAGAAACACTTCCAGGTACATTAAAGCACATTTAAACTAATCATACAGTAATAATAATAACGTTTTGATGAGCATCACAAAGTAGCACCCATTGCATGTACCTCAGATTTTTCGTATAATAGGCTTTACTGGGGTTGGTTCATAACTATGGGCTGTATGTAAGTTGGATGTTTCTAACTGGGGGACTGTCTGTATTCATATATATAACAAAGCACATAGGGGCACAGTTATGAAGACTTTCTAGACATATCCAAACACCTCTCGGGATTGGTTTACTGTGTCAAAAGGCTGAGGACCAAAGTCTTGTGGGACAATTCAGTCAATTGACATAACATAATTCGTAAAGTTAATGTTGTATATCCTACATTGATGAATAGTACCTGGGGTCTTAAAAGCTTGCGAGCAGTCATCTAAAATACAACTATTGGTCTCTACTCATCAGGAGGAAAGAAGAAGGAAGGGAACCAAAGACTCAATGAAGAAACCAGTTCACATGAACCACAGCCTCTTTCAGCCTGAGACCAGAAGAACTAGATGGTGCCTGGCTACCAATATCAACAGTTCTGACCTGGGACGCATTAGAAATTCCCAAATAGAGTGGGACAAGAATGCAGAACAAAAGTCAAATTCCTATAAAAGACCAGACTTACCGAACCGATAGACTAGAGGAGCCCCCCAAAACTATCACTCTAAGATACCCTTTGAACTTGGAACTAGAGCTACTCCTGGAGGTCATGTTTCAGCCAAATAATAGATTGGCTTAAAAAATAAACAATATCAAGTGTGAGTAATGTGTTTCATTAAACAATCAACTATATGTGGCCAAATGGTCAGCATTTACACATAAGCAAATATGAGAAGGCCAGCTAGGGCAGGAAAGGTAGATTAATGGAAATAGAAGAAAGAGAATGGAAATAATGAGAATGCTGACACATTGTGAAAAGTGTAACCAATGTCATAGAACAATTTGTATCAAAATTGTTAAATGGAAACCTAATTTGTTGTGTAAACTTTCACCTAAAAGACAAAAAAATATTAAAAAAGATAAAGCCTATTGCGGAACGGGGGAATAGAATAAGATTTGTTTTATAACAAATTCCAAAAATAGAAGAAATTCTTTCCCAATATTCTTGTAGACTTTATTGAGTATTTCCATGTGGACCAATTGGGAAGGGGAGACTCTACTATACAGGCTGTGTGATGGTTAAGAATGTATGTTAACTTCGCTGGGCCATGATTCTCAGTGTTCACATGTGAGCACTCCCATGATGGGATCTGCTGTGAGAAACCAATGAGTTGAAAGCGAGTTTCCTTGGGCGTGTGGCCTACATCCGAATATAAGCATTGGCTTCTTGCCAACATGGTCTCTGCTGAGAAATCAGAGCTTAATCTTATTGGTTCTCCTGTGTAGGTGACTGATTGTTTTTCCTACACTGCTCTCAGTTTTTTCCTTTGCCTTTGGTTTTGACAAGGTCGATTACCATACGTCTTGGTGATTTTCTTTTGGAGTCTCTCCTGTGTGGGGTTTGTTGAGCTTTTTGGATGGATATATTCCATCTTTTCTGATATTAGGGAAGTTTTCTGCCAGCAAATCTTCAAAAATGTTCTCTGCGTACTTTTTTTCTCTCCTCCTGTTCCTGAACTCCTATCATGCATAAATGATCCCTCTTGTAGTGTCCCACGTAACTCTTTGGTTTCTCCACTTTTCTTCATTTTTTCTCCTGAATGTTGGTCAAATAAATGAGTATCAAGGGATTTGCCTTCTAATTTGCTGATTCTGTCTTCCAATGATTCAATTCTACTCTGACATTCCTCCACTGAGTTATCAATTTCTGAAATTTTGTTGTTAATCGTCTGGATTTCTGGTTGCTATTTTTTATGGCTTCTAATTGTCTATTTTGTTCTTGTATAGTTTCCTTGAATTCTACTAGAATTTTTGTCTGTCTCTTCAGTTCCTTTACCATTTCTTCCTCAGAATGGTCTTCTGACCCTTTAGTTTGGTCACTTGCTTGAGCCATCTTGTTCTGCTTCTTTATGGGATTTGATACTGTTTGTTGTCTTCGAGGCATTAAGGTGTTATTATATTTATTGACTGTATGTTTGTTTACTTTGTCTTGATTTTCTGTTTTGTTTTGATGTATCTGGGATGGCAGCTTGGGTGTGGTACTCAGGTTGCTAGTCTGGCAAGAATGGAGTGCTCACCACCTCTTTCCACGCAGGTGGGGCGGCGGCGGGGAGTGTGAAATCCTTGACAACTTCAACATTTTCTGTGTATATCAGGATGTTATTTATCGGCCCAGTTGTGACGATTTTCTTTTCTTTATGTTGAAGTATAATCTATACTGAAGGTTGTACTGTTTGGGCTTCATCTCTATGTGCTTCAAGTTGTCTGCATGTTTGGCAATCATGGTTGTGTCATTTGCATATTGCAGGTTATTAATGAGTCTTCCTCTCATTCTGATTCCATGTTCTTCATATAGTGTGGCTTATCAGACTACTTGTTGAGTTTACAGATTGAATAAGCAAGGTGAAAAGATACAACACCTTTGGACCACCTTTACCAGTTTTGAACCCTGCAATATCCTCTTGTTCTGTTGGAATGACTTCCTCTGGATCCATGTCCATGTTCCACATGAGCACAATTAAGTGTTCTGGAATTTTCATTCTTCATAATGTTATTCTTAATTTATTATGCTCCACATTATACTTGCTAGACACCCTAGAATTGTCACTGAGGGAAGGCCTTGCGGTATAGTGTTAGGTCTTCAATAGAATCTCTACAAACATTTGAAAAGCCCCAATAGAACAGCCCCACCTGCCTGAATGTCTACCGTTAGGAATTATATATATTAGTTTTATTTCTTAGTCCTGTCTTCCCACTGGGATATAGCCCTAGGTGGGCAGAGATTAACTCTCTTTTATATCATGTTGGATCTGCAGAGTTGGCCACGTAATCAATAAGCACTTGCTCAGAGTGTGTGGGAGTGAATTCATAAGGTCTGATTCTTGATCTTTTGGAGAGGCAGTTCAAGAAAACCTTGGAATTTTCCATTTTGGAGATGCTTTACTCTTTTTATTCACCCTAGCATACTCCACTCTCATTTATTCTCCTAAGACCTGCTTGATTTTTATTTAATTTGCTCAGCAAATTTCTTTGGGAATAGTTCCTTGGTCAAGGGCATTCGAAGGCATGAATATACAATGGTTGCTTAAGGGTTCACTAATCCTATTTATCCAGAACATCATCTAATTCTAATGATTAAAATGATACTAATACAGGAAAGAAAAGGTCATAGGCTATGAGGTCATTGGAGTATGTGTGTGTGTGTGTGTGTGTGTGTGTGTGTGTGTACAGTGATGGTATCTGTGGTGAGCAAAATAATGTCCCCTCAAAGCAATCAGTTCCTATCCCTGAAACCTATAAACATTACCTTAAAAGGAAAAATGACTTTGGCAGATGTAATTAAGTGCAAGATATTGAGATGAAGAAATTGTCTTGAATTATACAGGTGGATTCTACTAGGCAGAATGAGATTCTTATGACACAGAGAAGAAAAGGCAATGTGAAGATGGAGGAGAGAAAAATTTGAAGATGATGGCCTTGTAGATACATCCACAAGCTAAAGGATGATATGTCCACAAGCCAAGAAACCTCGCAGCTACCAGAAACTGAAGAGACAAGGGACAAGTTCTCTCCTGGAGCTTCCAGAGGGAGTGTGGCTGGTGTGAAAAGTATTATCTCATACAGTCAGTGAGTTTGGAGAGGGCCTTGTCCCGAAAGTACACCTCCATTCAGCCTGGGCTTCAGGGTAAAATGGAGGGACTGATTCTGGAGTGAGAAACTGAAAAGCTAAGCAGTTTTCTTTGGAAATATGATCCAAGAGAAAGAAGAGGGACCGACCAGGACCAGGACAGATGGGTAACATTAAATAATAGTTTCATCCTCTACTTGGGGTAAAGTAACATTCCTTGACAGAACCTTCAGAGAATACGTGAGGGAACAGAAAGGTCTACCTTTTAAACCCTGAGTCCAAACACAGCTGTAGTGCCAGGAATAATCAGTACGGGAGAAGAAACACGAGGCTGGGATGCCCTTGGTCTTTGCACTTTGGATCCTTAGAAGTGTGGTCAGTAGCAGCCACGGCCCAGACCACTGCCACAGCAGTTGGAGCTCTGGGAGCCTGTGGAGGCTCAGGCAGTAGCTGTCCCCAGTGCTTATAAGATATGCTAACACCAAGCTCTGAAGTGAGTTTCAGCTCTATTGAGAAGAGGACAAGTGAATGATCTGGTAGTCTCCTGTCTCTTTCTTCCTTCCCAACCTGGAAGGTCATGGAAGTTTCCAGGCTGTCCCTCTGGTGACCGTGAACCAGATGTGACTTCAGCAATGAACCAGTGTGGCCCTGGGCTCTGGAGACCCACTTTTCTCTTACCATCTCTCCTTGGGAAACTGGGTGTTTAAATTATCCAGAACTTGAAAAGAAGGCAAAAACACATTTTTGAACACTCTTACAAATTTATACTACATACTACTAACTAACAGGGCTGCCTAAGTGTCACATGACCCTCTAGGGGATTTTTTTTTGTTTGTTTTACTTTTGTTTAGGGATGAAACACTAAAGATAAATTTAACTTAAGGAGGATTATAAGTTCCAAATTATTTGTGTCTAGTAGAAATGATAACACAATGATGTATTACTCTTTAAAACATTAGGTAGTATTGTAACTAAATTTGCAATCTTATTTTAACAGTCTTTCTTTCTCTGACTATATAGACTTGGAACTCTCCTATTCTCCTTTGGTGTTCTGGTGGCACAGTTGTTAAGAGCCATGGCACGCTACAGATGTTAATAAAAAGGTGAGCATTTCCAATCCACCAGCTGCTCCTTCGAAACCTATGGAGCAGTTGTACTCTGTCCTGTAGGGTTGCTATGCATTGGAATCGACTCGATGGCAACGGGTTTTGGTTTATTCTCCTTGGAAGTAATGTTACCACCCTTCAACCATCTGATTCAGAGTCATATGTTTATGCCTACTTATGTTCACGTACGAAAAACAAGAAAAACTAAGTTGTGTCAAATCTGACTCATGGGAACCCCAGCCGTTACACAGTAGAACTGAGCTCCATGGGCTTTTCTTGGCTGTAATCTTTACAGAAACAGATTGCTAGGGTTTTCTTGTGTGGTGGTGCTGGGTGGGTTGCAACTGCCAACCTTTCAGTTAGTAGGCAAGCACAAATGGTTGTGCTATTCAGAGGCCTTATTTTCACATACAATTTCATGTAAATGCAACACACACACACACAGACACAAGCACACACACACACACACACACACACCAGGCCCACACACAGCTTTGCTTCCTCACTTACACCAGGGTTACAAGCATATCTGTCTAAGACAATGAGGAAACTGAGGATGAGATCACAAGAAGATTGGTCAATGAACCAATGTGTTCCAGTCTCATTGAGAAGGAGATTCAGAACTATATATTTATACAAATTCTGAGCATTTGTACTTATTATGTGACATGTACTATTCTCAGGGCTTAATGTCTGATTTTTTCATTTACACAACAATCTTACTAAATAATGACAATGATTAGCCACATTTATCAGGTGCAAAAATGGAGACTTACATTGTAAGAACTTGCTTAATGTTTCATAGCAAATACTGGTTCTCAGAATTCAAAGCAATGTATTCCATCTCAGGAACCATGCTCTTAACCAGTACTCTGTAGCTGAACTGGGAAGGCTCACGCTCTTTATAATATGAGAAATGCCGACAGTGTAGGGTAAGTTCTTCTCCTCAAGTTAGACTCATAGGAACTGTTGCCTTCTCCTCTGGCTCCAAGAACTATTGTTTCTGGGCTAGTTCCCACACTGCACAGAATTCCTTTCTATTTCCCATGCCCTTCTCTTCTTCTTTGTTCCTCTGTCCTTTCTGAAACCCATTCTCCCAGTGGGGCTCTCTATTTGCCTGCCCTCCTCCTGCTCAGAGCCCCTTCCATGGCTCCCATGGATAAACTCACGATGACGACAGATGAAGAAAAGGCTAGGTCCCTGACAAGGCAAAGCAGAATCTCTTATATAAGGGGTCCAGGACCAGGCTCCAGGACGTGTACTGGTTGTAATAGGAGGGGATGTGACACTTACACATAAAGGTACATATATCCTCATTCCTGATATTCTAGTCGCCTTCTCTCTTCCCTTCCTGGAATGTCATGGAAGAATCCAGGCTGCCTACCTCATCTCCAGATGCTAGATATGACTTCAGTAAGTATCAATACTTTGGTCAATCGCTCTAGGTATCGAGGTCAATATATATCCATCTTGTCTTAGGAAACTGTAGGTCAAACCCTTGCCTCCAGGTGTGCTCTATGAGTTGCGGCCTTAGGATTTGGATTGTCTGTTTTCAGTGGGTAGAAGAGGTTGGAATGAATTGAGAGATGTATTTTACAGGAAGAAACTATAAAGTATTTAACCCATGGCTTGTGGAAGATAGAGAGAGATGAATGGACGGCATTGGTTAGGTCTCATAACTGGTGAATAAGAGAGGTGTTCCCACAAAGACAGACCTGGTTTGCGAGGTGACTAGGCTTGGTGGTAGAATAAGTTTATGTTACGGCAAGGCCTTTGTATCTTTAGGAAAAATGTGGTAGGTTCAACTTGCAGGTTACCGACTTTCTAGGCAATGGAGAGTTGATTCAAGGGAAGTATCTCAAATGCCTCCCAGGTCACTCTTCTAATAACGTTTAATTCATCTATCCATTCAACTAATCAGCATTCCATGGATAATTGCTAGAGTCACCAGATAAGGAATACCTGAAGTTCTCAAGTTCTGGTGAAGTGATGTGATGTGTTGAGATGTGATGGTAATATGGTGACTGTAGGTTTAGACCCAAGAATACCTAGAATTCTTATATGCTGGTGCCAAAGGCCATGATGAGCTGATTCCCAACACTGATTGTTTAGGTTAGATCAAAGAAGCATACACAGAAGGACTTTTTACCTCCTGATATTGGCTTTTTGGGGATGGGATGCCCTTCAGCTTTGTAGCCTTCTATCCAACCCCTCATCCACATTTCTAAGCTTGTGCATGGCCATGAAAACATGCATCCGTACACACACATGTATACACACACCCAACCATAAAGGCACAGCTTTCGCATTCTCTTCCTTTACTGTTACTATCATCCCTGTCAGCAAGAATGAGGAAACCTAGAATGACATCACAGAGGACATTGTCACATGAACCAGTGTCACAGGAATCCTATTGGGAAATGGTGGCTCAGGCAAGTCCAGTCCCTAAACCTCACCTTCTTTTATGCACATGGGTTTCACAGGAGTCTTCCGAATGTCCACTGGACTGTGAATGCCTGGAGGTCACAACACACATGTTGCCTCAATAAACCTAAGTTTTTGGAAAGAACATGTACTGAACACGTGGTAGGTGTTCAAACAATGTTCTTGTAATTAAATGTGTATGTTCAAAAATCTATATTTTTCACAATTTATCTGAAAACGCTCAGAGTAGGAGAGTATATATGAGACTAGGTAATGCAAAATTTTAAGATAGGCCATATGTTAGTCAGATCGAAATGTAAACATCATATACTCTCACCTGCTAGACGAGGGGTATGTGAAGGAAGAGATTGTCTCTCTTTTTCCAAGATGTATTCCCAGTTCATACCATACAGTAGTTCACAGTAAATATCTGATGAATGACTAAAAGGAATCAATTACTGGTTGAATGAGTCTGATTGAAATCCGACTACCCTCTCATTCAATAACAAGATTAAGTAAATCATTGAATTACCATCATCCTCTGGCTAGAAATAATTTTGTTTCTTAGAATCCTAAAGGCACAGTCATTTTCTAGAATTTTCACTAGCCTAATAATATTTTGAAATAAACTTTCTGAGGACAAGAACTGAATATTTTCCATCTCTCTGTCTCACACACTGACCAGACAAAGTGTCTGGATCTAGCAAACGTTCTTTACAAATTGATGCTCACTAAGAATATTCTTTGTGCCTTCTCAGGTCCCAAGAATTCAGTGAGAAAGGTGCTATCCTGCCTCTTTTACAGTTGAGGGTTTAGATTGTCTAAATGAATAACTGGAGGCACCCCAGCTCATAAATGACAGAGTTATAATTTGAACACTGATCTCCTGATTGCCATTTGGTAGAATATTGCTTCAGTAGTCAGGGTTCTCCAGAGAAATAGAATAGGAGATCTACCTACCTACCTACCTATATACTTCTACAACTGCCTACCTACCTACCTACTACCTACCTACCTGCCTACTACCTATCTGCCTACCTACTACCTACCTATCTACTACCTCCCTACCTCCCAACTGCCTATCTACCTGCCTACTACCTATATACCTATCTGTCTATCAAGAGAAATTTGTTATAAGGAATTGGCTCACACAACTGTAGGTCCTGGTAAGTCCAAAATCCATAGAACGGGTAGCAGGCTGGAAACTCTGGGAAAAGTATGTTACAGTCTTGAGGCAGAATACCTTCTCTCTGGGAAAACTCAGTTGTTGCTCTTAAGGCCTTCAGCTGATTGGATGAGGTCCATCCATATTATTGAGGATAATCTCCTTACTTAGAGTCAACTTATTGTCAATGATAATCATATCTAGAAAATTTCTTCACAGCAACTTCTAGACTAGTGTTTGAGAAAACAACTGGGCACTCTAGCCCAGCCAAGTTGACACAGAAAATTAACTGTCATAATTGTCTTATAAGAACCCCCTTGTAACAAAATATGCATTTGGTTTCTTTATAAGTGAAGGAGTTTACTCACAATCATTATTGCTGTTTAAAAAAAAAAAAAGCCAAGGAGACCACCTTGATCCATCTACTAATCCCATCAGCAGGGACCTGAGGGCCACTCAAGGGCCCGGAGTTATGAATGACAAGGGAGGAAGGGTGTATAGAGAAGGGAATCCTGGGAAGTGGGCATTCCCTGGTTCTGTGTTCCAGAGAAGCCAGCCTGGCTATGGAAGCAGGGCTTGGAAGATCATCCTTGGGGATAGGAGGACGACGTTGTAGTGTGGACCTCAGTTTCCTCAGAGGTCACCCCCTAACTCCAGCCCCAGAGTGTGTGCTGGGAACTCCCAAGGTCTCCTGGAAAGGCAGGAACAGGGAGGCAGGGGAATACCAGGAATGACCCAGCACATGCCCTGGGTGAGTAGCAGCCACTTCCTGCCCCTCCCAGAGCCAAGCTGGAGGAACCGCTATATAAGCCATGCCTGGCTCCAGCATCTCATCTCTTCGGACTCCCCAGCGAAGTGTCTGTGCTGGTGTCTGTGACCAGGGTGAGTGTGGTTGTGGGAGCCCCGAGGGGCTCTGAGAGGATCAGGGAAGAGCTGACAGCTGGGAGGCAGACAGCAGGCAGAGGGAAAGGGAGGGAAGAGGGGAACTGAGGAAAGAGGTTCCTGTCTTGGATTCTGATATACACCGAACAGAAGTAAGACTCAGTCTGAACCAAGTCTTTGGACATCTGTCTTGGTCTCAGACAAATATGGGTCCTTCAGTTTGGTCAAAGACATTATTCTTATGTTAGTAGAACAGGTATGTCAGTGTGTGAACACTTTATGTGGGCTCACGAAGGTTAAGAAATACTGGCTACTGATTGTATCCAAGAATGAGAAGCTCCTTGCTATGTCTGATTGTTGGGACGACATATTTTTATTCAGGGGAAAGATTTAAGTTGTTTCTTTACCTTACTGATGTGTATATGCTAGATATCCTTAACTATCCCCATAAAATTTTAGTTTAAAAGAGAACAAATTATCCTCCTTGCTTTCTATCTAAAGAGTTTCATTATTAATTTTCAGGTTGAAAAGTCCTGCTAAAATGTCCTGGCACCAGAACAAGCAGCAGTGCCAGCTCCCTGCCAAATGTACCCCCAAGTGCCCTCCCAAGTGCCCCATCCCCAAGTGTCCCCCCAAGTGTCCCCCAAAGTGCCCTCCAGTCCCTCCCTGCTGCAATGTCAGCTGCGGAGACTGCTGTGGACCTAGCTCTGGGTGCTGCAGCTCTGGAGGTGGCGGCTGCTGTCTGAGCCACCACAGACACCATCTCTTCCACCGACGCCGCTGGTACCAGAGCCCTCACTGCTGTGAGTGTGATCCCTGTGGGCACTCTGGCTGCTGCTCGGGGTCTGGAGGTTGCTGCTGAGCCAGACCTTAGGCATCATAGAGAAAGACTTAGGAAGCACAACCTCGAGGCAGGGACCTACCCCGGGTTGATGCTTCTCCTGTTCTCGCTTCTTCTTTTCATGGGGCTGCGGATCCCATGAAGGAGTTCTGTGTGTTCTAATGTCCTGAGTCCATCCTGGATCCTGATCATCTCTTCCTCCTCTACTTTATACAACAATAAATCTCCTATTGCATATTCACAAGATATGCTGGTCTTTTCAATTCTTTCATTCTTTGCAAGTCCCTGAAGCCTAGAGTTCCAGCAACACACTTAGGCCGGCTTGGTAAGAGTACAGTGTGAGAAAGGGATAAGCTAGAAATAATGCCTAAGCATACGACCATCTAAGAACAAGCTTATGGTAGAGCTTTGCCATGAGATTATCTCTGCACGCTCCACCCTCTTGGATCAGGTGGTGACTGGAAGGGCCTGGGATCCCCAGTACTGAGCTCTTTCGATTGTGAGCCTCCCGGCTAGCTTAACCCATCATGCTGAAAATGATTTTCTTCTTGTCTGTGTGCCATGATTTAACAAATTTGAAAATTCTCTGGAATTCTAAGTAGACGGACAAGGTGTATTTAACAGAACTTTTCTCATTTGTTAAAAAAATGCTTTGCATAGAATTAAAACCCTGATCTACTTCTCAAAGATCAGCCACTGAAAACTCCATGGAGCACAGTTCTCCTGTGAAACTCATGGGGTCACCATGAGTCAGAATGGACTTGATGTCAACTGGTTAGGGGTAAGCTTATGTGACAACATATTGCCACTTACCTGCTTGCCTGGGAGGGTCTGTCTGCCTAGCTCTTGCTTTTATTCATGCTTCAGTCCCTCCTCTGAACAGCTGTGAAATAAATTGTTCAACAGTATAAGGCTTGAGAAGCACCCAGGTAGGTATCTACCCAGTCCCACTGGCTCAGTCCAATGCTCAGTGGAAGTAGAGTGGTCTGAGGGTCACAGGAAGGAGTGTGGGCCAATATCTCACCTTTCTTTCTGCCACCTTGCTCAGGAATGGTGGGTGAGGAGGATAATTAATAGAAACAACACTGTCCTGCGGTTGCACAATGAACTTCACAGGCCAGCAGTCCAGACTGGGGTTGGCCTGCCTTAATTTCTTCTCTTCTCAGCTCAGTCACTCAGAATTTTAGGGCATTGAAGCAGCCTGCCCTGATGGTTGAGACTCTGTGACTGCAGGATGAGGTTTGAAGGGAGGTAATGATACCATGAGAGGACATCCAGAATCACAGTCTATCAGCCAGGCTGAGAGGTTTCTATGTGGGAAATGATCAACTCAGATTGGAGCAAGAAAGACCCTGGTGAGACTTGGCTCTCTCAACAAGGCATCCCATCCCCTTCTCTGGATGAGAGTACTGGCTACCAATTTACATCTCTCTAGACTCCCACTCTAATACCTTCCTTGTAATGCTGAGGCCTTTTTCCTTGCTTTTTGTAAAGGTAAGTTTGTAATGCATTTCATAATGTCATTGTTAATTTAATTTGAAATTGTGTACTAGCAATTTTGGGAGTCCCTTTGTACTTCAAATGGTTAAGCAGTCTACTATTAGCTGAAAAGTTGCTAGTTCAAACCCACCTAGAGGTGCCTCAGAAGACAGGCCTGGAGATCTGCTTCGGAAAGTTCACAGTCGTGAAAACCCTGTGGAGCAGTTGTACTCTGCACACATGGGGTCGCCTCGAGCCAGAATCCACTCAAGGGCAACCAACAACAACTTGTTAATCGTTATTAACTTAATAAACTAATACTTAACTACCCCAGAAGCATATATTTGCATTTAATCACTTTACTACTTTTCTGAATAGTCACCTATGCCATCTGTCAAGGGCACAAATGTGGCTATATCTATCTCTAGGCATTCTATTCTGTTGCATTTTTCTATGTGTCTACGCCTGCTCCAGTTTCACACTGCAGTAATATGGAAACCCTGGTTGCATTGTGGTTAAGCGCTATGGCTGCTAACCAATAGGATGACAGTTCGAATCCACCAGGCATCCTTGGAAACTCTATGTAGCAGTTCTAATCTGTCCTATAGGGTCTCTGTGAGTAGGAAATGACTCCGTGGCAATGGGTTTGGTTTTTCTGGTTTGGTAATTAATATAGTTAAATAGTAAATCTTGATATCTGGTAGATACACGATCTTATTCTACATCAAGAATGACTTGTCACTTTTGGCCGTAAGAAACTCTATACATATTTTCCATTAACTTGTTAAATTGCTAAAAAACTAAATATATACATATATAATAAAATTCTCATGAAAATGCAAGCGACCTAGAATAGCCAAAACATTCTTGAGAAAAGAAGAACACAGCTGGAGCTCTCATGCTTCCTGATTTCAAGTCTTACTAACAAGCGTCCGTAATTAAGACTGCCCTATTGCATAAGGATAAAACGCGTTGTCCATGATTCAGTTCCAACACCCAGAGATCATATAGGACAGAGTAGAACTGCCCCATAGGGTCTCCAAAGTGCAGGTGTTGGATCTGAAATGCCAACCTTTTGGTTAGCAGCTGAGCTCTTAATCGCTGGGACTCCAGGGTTCATAAGAATAGACATACAGATTAATGAAATAAAATTGGGAGTCCAAAACTAAACCCTTCCATTTCTAATTAATTGAGTTTTCACAAAGATGCCAAGACAATCAAACGGAACGAAGAAGAGTCTTTTTAACAAATGGTGCTGAGACAGCTAGATAACCACATACAAAAGAATGAACGGGAACCCGCTTCTCTCAGCAGACAGGAAAGTAACTCAGATTGGCCAATAACCTGAATACAAGAGCCAAAATCTATAAACTCTTAGTAGAAAACATAGGTGTAAATGTTTATTTTCTTGGGTTAGGAAAATGTTTCTTAGCTTTGGCACCGAAGTCACAAATGACAAAAGGAAAAAATAATAAATTAGTCTTCATCAAAATTTAAAACTTTGTGCTTCAGAGGACACTATCAAGAAAGTGAAAAGACAATCTGTAGAATAGGAGAAAATATTTGGAAACCATGTATCTGGTAGGGGATTGTATTTAGAATACATAAAGAATACTTGCCACTCAATGATAAAAAGACAAATAATCTAATTAAAAAATAGCCAAAGGATCTGAATAGACATTTCTTCAAAGAAAGAATACAAACGGCCAATTGCCACAGAAAGAAACACAACATCACTAGTCACCAGGGAAATGCAAATAAAAACCACAATGCAATATCATTCACACCTACTAGGATGGCTATAATTAAAAACCCGAGTTGAGAAGGATGTAGAGAAATTGGAACCCTCATATATTGCCAGTGGGAATGTAAAACGACTTGCAATCACTGTGGGAAACAGCCTGACAGTTCCTCAAAAATGTTAAACAGAGTTACCATACAACTCAGCAGTTCCACTCTTCGCTATGTCTCCAAAAGAAATAAAAAGCAAACACAAACACACAGAAACTTGTACAGGAACGTACATAGAAGTATTCCTCATAAAAGCAAAAAGGCAAGAAGAATCCAAATGCCCATCAACTAATGAATGGATAAAAAATGTGGTATACATGGTCACGGGAAACATCTGGCTTAACTGGCATAACACAGTTTATCAAGACAATGTTCTCCATTTACCTTGGTGACTAGTGTCTGGGGTATTAAATGTCTGTGAGCAGTCATCTAAGATCCTCCACCGGTCTCACGTCTTCGGGAGCAAGGGAGAATGGAGAGAACAGGATACAAGGAAAAGATTAGTCCAAAGAACTAATGGACCACAGCTACCAATGCCCCCACCAGAGTGAGTCCGGTACAGCTTGATGGTACCTGGCTACTATCATTGACTGCTCTGACCAGGATCACAACAGAGGGTCCTGGACAGAGCTTGAGAACAATGTAGAACAAAATTCTAACTCACACACACACACACACACACACACACAAAACAGACTTACTGACCTGACAGAGACTGTAGAAACCCCAAGAATATGGCCCCTGGGCCCCCTTTCAGCTCAGTGGTGAAGTCATGCCCGAGGTTCACCCTTCAGCCGGGGATTGGATAGTCCCATAAAACAAAATGGGACTAATGAGGCACAGCAGTCTAGGGACAAGGACCAGAAGGCAGGAGGGGACAGGAAAGCTGGTGATTGGGAAGCCAAGGTTGAGAAGGGACAGTATTGCCATGTCCTGGGGTTGTTAACCACTGTCATATGGCAATATGTGAACTATTTAATGAGCAACTATTCTGTAAACCCTTACCAAAAGCAAAAAGAAAAAAGGAATTCTCTATGTGAGAGCAATTAGAAAACAGCAACTCAAAAATTTTGATGGGAAGCCTGGGCGGCAGTGAGTTGAAGATAATGGTGATAGAATAATTTGGAAAAGGATAATGAGAACAGTAGCACAACTGGAAGAATGTAATCGATGTCACTGAATTGTACATGTAGAAATTTTTGAAATGGTGTATCTTTGGCTATGTAGATTTTTACCAAAGGGAAAAAAAAAAAATGTCCTCCAAGGCCAAGACGAGAGAGTGTTGCCATGTCGTGGGTTCGTTAACAATTCGTCATAAAACAGCATGTGTACTGACTGTTTAAGGAGAATCTATTTGTTCTGTAAATCTTCCTCTAAAGTACAATAATTTTTTTTAAAGTAGTAGATTCACACAATTTAATATTATTCAGTAGTAAAAAAGAAAGCAGCGATCCATGCCACGACTTGGATGAACCTTGAAAAACACTGTGGTATGAGAGGGATGCCAATTACAAAAAACCACATATTGTAGGATTCCATATATATGACATGTCTAGAATAGGCAAATCTATAGAGACAGGAAATAAATCAGTGGTTGCCTAGAACAGGGCGGTAAGAGGGGGAGGGAGGCAAAAAGCTGGTGTGACTGCTATCAGGTTCAGAGCTTCTTTTTTTGACAAACAAGACACACACACACAAAGACAAAAAAATAAAACACTAATCAGTGTAATTCTAATGGCCATGTTATCCTTTAAAAGGTTGAAACATGAGCAATAGATTGAGGGAAAAATTTCCAATACACATAAATAAACAAGGGAATAAATTCACAATACAGAAATGACTCAAATAAATTCTTATAAAAAACAAAAAATAATTCCTATAAAAATGAACAAGTGTATGGGTAGACCTTTTATATTAGAGAATAATCTGTATAGCAAATAAATATAAAATGAGATGCTAAACCTCATAGGTATTTAGAGAACTGCAGTTAATAAACAATTTGTTATCATGTTTGTCTTTCAACTTTGCCAAAAAAATTTTAAGTTGTAAAATATAAAATATTGACTAAGTTTGGGAAAGAGATATTTGTATAGATTACAGTGGGAGTGTTAATACTCATCACTGAGGTAAATTTTCCATAACTATAGCAATGAAAATTGCCATACTCCTTGTCCCAACAATTTAGTTTTTTAATTTTTTTTGTACTAGTCAACTTCTTGTATATGCAGACAAGAACACTCATAAAAGCAGTTCTATAGGAGAATTTATAGTTAGGGAATATTCAGTAATAGTCTGAATGTCCAGTATTAAGAGAAGAGATACATAAAAACTGACATCTTACTCAAGAAATATAAGGGAAGGGAAGGAGAAAGAAAAGGGAGAGGGTGAATCTGCCAAGACTATGACCTTCCCTAAACGTCCTCTTTACCACCGACACATGTTCAGGTGATGGCAACAGGTATGGAAGCAAGAAGAGACAGAGACTGACCAAGTGGTTTGGTCACCACAGTCACCATCATCATCATCATCATCATTAGTAACAGCAACATCAACAACTTATTATAAGTTCATCTAAAATTTGCATATCAGCTGATTTCTAAAAATGATCTTTCTGTATTCTCAAGGAAAAATACTTTCATTCCTTTATTTATCTATTCACCACATTTTTACTGGAGACTTCATATGGAGACCCTGGGTGGTTCAAACGGTTAACACGCTAAGCAGTTAAGCAAAAGGTTGGAGGTTTGAGTCCATCTAGAGGCACATTGGAAGGAAGTTCTGGTAATCTACTTCCACTTAATCATCCATTGAGATCCGTATGGATCACTGTTCTACTCTGACGTACATGGGGTTGCCATGAGTTGACTCAAGGGCAACTGGTGATTCGTATAAGATGGGCATTTTGTATTGAATATACAGCTTTTAGATTAGTGTAAGAAAGAGAAAATTAAACAGTTCGAATAAAGACTGTGCACAGAAGCACTTAAGAGGGAACCTAATTTAGTCTGAGGTCAGGTCTTCTTCCTTTAGTGAGAGCAATCTACCCCGTCTTCGCCAGCGTTGTCCTGGACTTCTTGGGCTTTTTTCGCGATGAGAAGATCCTTTATTTATCAGCCCCTTCCACATTCGCATAGCTCTGGCATGTCTGTATTTGTATTTTATCTTGTTTTTGTGTACATGTCTATGTTAGAAATTAAGTTTGGCTGCTAGTAACAGAATTCTGAAGTAACAGTACTTAAATAGATGATAATTTTATTTTATAGACAATAGAATTAGAAGGGACGCAGTCCAGAGGTATTTGGGAACTCCATGGTGTCATCAAAGACCTGGACTTTTTCCTTTTCTCTTCTTCCATTCTAAGTGCTGGAATCCTTCCATAAAATTGCCGGAGCACTGGGTGCTGGGGCTCCAATTATGTCTGGGGCCCAGGTGAGAAGAAGTGAAGGGAGTGGCTATAGGGTGTCTACCAGGTCAGTAGGTCCGTTCATTAATCGTTCTTAAAGCTCCACCTTTAGACATTTGCTTTATTTCATTGGCCACTGTCATGGATTGAGATGTGTCCTCCAAAAATATCTTCCAGCTTGGCTAGGTCATGATTCCCAGTATTGTATGCTTGTCTACCATTTTATCATCTGACGTGATTTCCTTATGTGCTGTAAATGCTATCACTGCGATGTAATAAGATAGATTAGCTGCAGTTATATTGATGAGATCTACAAGGTTAGGTAGTCTCTTAAGCCAATATCTTTTGAGATATAAAAGAGAGAATTGAGAAGAGAGACATGGGGACCTCATACCACCAAGAAAGCAGTGGTGGGAGCAGAGCGTGTCCGTTGGATCTGGGTTCCCTACACGCGGAGAAGCTTCTAGTCCAGGGGAAGACTGATGAGAAGCCCGACAGAGGGAGAAAGCCGTCCCCTGGAGCTGACCCTGAAGTTGGACTTTTAGCCGACTTCACTGAGAGGCAATAAACTTCTCCTTGTTCAACTAATCCACTTGGGGTGTTTCTGTTATACCAGCAGTAGAAGACTGAGACAGCCACCTTTATCTGCAAGGGAGGCTGAGATGTGTCAGCCTCCACCCCCACCCCCACTGGGCTCTTTTCTCTCCTTGATTACACAGAGGTTCTGAAGTTAAGGCAGAAGGGCTTGCTGATATTGGTGGGCAACGAGCAGTTTTTGTGACAGTATGATTTTCTAGGGACAACTGGCTAGAGATGTGGTTCTCTAGAAATAGCATGTGCTGCGTGTGCTGCATTATACCTGGAAAACTCACTCGAGTGAACTTCATCAGAAAAAGGGAGGAAATTCATACCTCAAAGGCTACCTTCATGAATCCACACATCAGAAGGTGCCAATATCCTATAGTGAGGGTGTTTCCAAAGATGTGCCTCAGAAAGGGATGTGCACTGTATTTGGGCTGTGCTGTGGGGCACTAGGAAACCCTGGTGGCATAGTGGTTAAGAGCTACAGCTGCTAACCAAAAGTTGAGGAGTTTGAATCCACCAAGTGCTCTTTTGAAACTCTACGTGGTAGTTGTACTTTGTCTGATAGGGTCGCTGTGAGTTGGCTAGATGGCAGCAGGTTTTTTGGTGGGGGACTCCCTGGGACAGAGGAAGCCACTGACTAGACCGTATCTATAATTGAGGAATTGATGACAAAGGGGATCTCCAAGTAATCATTCCCTCCTCTCCCTTTCTCCACCAGACACTATCACCAGGTACAGGGACCAGAGACCCTGGGCAGCCTCTCAGGGGGAAGCAGTGTCTTGGAGGGGCAGGTGAAGATCTGAGCTGAGTGAAAGGATGGGCAGGATCTGAGAGGTAGAAGACTGGGAGCTGCTGGGGTCCAAAGCAGAGCATGAGTTGGGTCCCTGGCTGGAGAGACACTCACCCAGGAAAAAGGTGTAGGGTTGAGAAACAGAGAGGCCAAAACACCTTTGATATCTTAGCAATATAGTGACCTGAGTAAGAGGATCCTGATCTAGGACCTAGAAATCTCCTAAGTGCTCTGTGGGGTGACTTTTTGCAGCTCAGCCTACAGTGCTAGTTCTGAAGAGGAATTCTGACCATTTCTATGGCTTCCTCAGTGCAGACCAGCAAGAAGGCAGGGAAGTGTCAACAATGACAGGAATGCTCTCCTGTTGTGCAGGAGCCACCTCTTGCTCCCATCAGAGCTCCAGGCTAGTCTCCACATTCACCTGACTCCTTAAAAAATTTCAGTCAAGTGGGAAGGCAGGTGATTGTGTCATGGGAGCCCACAGGAGGCTCTGAGCAGGAGGACTAGGTGGCATTGGTGAGGAACCACTAGAGAAAGGGAAGGTGAAGAAGCCTGAGGCACCTCAAAGGAGAAGCTGATAGGAGAAGGAAAGAATGCTGTGAAGTAGGTCCGTTTAAATGTTTCTTGAATGAAACTCAGCCCCTCCAGAAAAAAAGTCAATAGCTGATGGTGCTTCATGAAGTCTTTGCAAACATTTCTAAGTGCCAGCTGTATGCTTTGCCATCTTTTCTGAGTGAGGATAAATCGGTACTTAGTACATGTGAACTCTGTCCAGTCCTGGCTCCTGCTGTAGAAATATAGTTAAGAAAAATTCTACTCCCAACCTAGAAAACTTCTCCACAAATATAGAAGAGAAAGAAAGATTTTATTATAGTATTAAACCAGAATGTGATGCATCATAGGCCAGACGGTAAAGAAGTTGCAAAGACAGAAAGAAATCTTATCGTTTATATATAGAAAAAAGCAAAACCAAAAACCGATGCTGTTGAGTTACTTCTGCCTCATATAGACCCTATAAGACAGAGGAGAACTGCCCCATAGAGTTTCCAAGAAGCACCTGGTGGATTCGAACTACCAAACCTTTGGTTAGCAGCCGAGCTCTTAACCACTGCACTGATTGAATTCATGTACTCAAGATAAAATTGATCATTTTCGAGTTTCTTGATGGATGGAGGTAGATTTGCAGTTAGGGGTCTGAACCTCTTGAGGTCATGCTAATCTCTTTCCAGTTTTCTGGAAGGGGAAGATTACCTGAAGTAACACTTTAAAGAATTGACTTCCAAATCCTTGAGCAAACACCTTATACTTAGGTACTTTTCAAAGAGACCGAGAAAGATTTTAGTGTTACAAGCTATTGAAAGTGAGTTCTGAAAGAACCAGGGACGAAGGGGATTCTTCCCTGATTTGCAAAAGGGAAAATTTGTTGCAATCAACTCCGTGACAACTAACAACAACAACGAATTATCAGTCTAAGGTCCCTGGGTGGTACATTTAAATGCTTGGCTACTAACCCAAAGATTGGCAGTTTGGACCCACCCAGAGGTGCCTCAGAAGAAAGACATGGCAATCTGCTTTCCGAAAGCTCACAGCCATGTAAACCCTTTGGAGTGCAACTCAGTCACAACTGGTTTGGTGCTTTGGTTTTATCTTCAATTTGTGTTTCTCCTTACACTCCTGAGGAGAGGCTGCACAGGCCACTGGAGGTTTTCCCTCCATATCTGTGCAGTAAGTTCCTATAAAGTCTAGAGAGAGCCTGCAGCATACACCTCTCCTCTGCTTCCAATTCTTGGTGCTCATATGTCAAGTCTTAAAAACCTACAGGTTAGCCATAACCAAAGAAAATATTGAAGAGGTCATAAAAAATGCTCCCAACAAAATGAAGCCCTGGCCCAGATGGCTTCACTGGAGAGTTCTACCTAAAATTAAGAGAAGAGTTAACACCAAGTCTACTCAAAATATTCCAGAACATAGAGAAGGAAAGAATACTCCCTAATTTATTCTATAAAGCCCGCATAACACTGATACCAAAGCTTGGCAAAACATCACAAAAAAAAAAAAATTACAAACTGATATCCCTCATGCGTTTTGATGCAAAATTTCCCCATAAAATTCAACCATATGTCAAAAAAATAATACTTCATGATCAATATGGACTCTTACCAAGGATGAAAGGGTGATTCAAAGTTAGAAAATCAGGCCATGTAATTCACCACATAAATAAAACAAAGGAAAAGAATCACATGATTATCTCAATTGATGCAGAAAAGGCATTTGATAAAATCCAACACTCTTTCCTGATAGAAACTCTCAGCAAAAAAGGCATAGACAGAAATGTCTGCAACATAATTACGGCCATATATGGAAAACCCAGAGCCAAAATTATTCTCAACTGAGAAAGATTAAGAGTATTCTCCTTGAGAACCGGAACCAGTCAAGGATGCCCATATCATCACTCTCACTCAATACTGTACTGGGAGTCGTAGCCAGAGTAATAAGGCAAGAAAGGGAATTGAAGTGAAACGAATAGACATATGCATACCTGTGTTCATTGCAGCATTATTCACAATAGCAAAAAGATGGACACAACCTACAAAAACGTCAAATCAAACCCATTGCCGTTGAGTTGATTCTTACTGATAGCCTCGACATAGGGTTTCCAAGCTTGTAAATCTTTATGAAAGCAGACTGCCACATCTTTGTCCTTTGGAGCCCCTGGTGGTTTTGACCCACCAATCTTTCGGTTAGCAGTCAATCACTTTACCCACTGTGCCACAACAACCTAAGTGCCCGTCAATGGATGAATGGATAAACAAATTGTGGTACATACATACAACAGAATACTATGCAATTATAAAGCGTATATTTATAGTTTGTTGTACCGTGAGAGCTTGCATATTGCTGTGATGCTGGAAACTATGCCACCGGTATTCAAATACCAGGAGGGTCAACCATGGTGGACAGGTTTCCGCTGAGCTTCCAGACTAAGACAGTCTAAGAAGAAGTACCTGGTGGTCTACTTCTGAAAAGAATTAGCCAGTGACAACTTTATGAATAGCATTGGAATATTGTCTGATATAGTTCCAGAAGATGAGCCCCTCACGTTGCAAGGCACTCAAAAGACAACGGGGTAAGAGCTGCCTCCTCAAAGTAGAGTTGACCTTAATGACGTGGACGGAGTCGAGCTTTCAGGACCTTCATTTGCTGATGTGGCTTGTCTCAAAATGAGAAGAAACAGCTGCTAATATCCATTAATAATCAGAATGTGGAATGTATGAAGTGTAAATCTAGGAAAATTGGAAATCATCAAAAATGAATTGGAACACATAAACACTGATATCCTAGGCATTAGTGAGCTGAATGATGAATGAAGAGGAATGGAGTTGCATTCATCATCAAAAAGAACATTTCAAGGTCTATCCTGAAGTCCAACACTGTCAGTGTTAAAATAATACCCATATACCTAAAGGAAGACAACTTAATAATACTATTATTGAAATCTATGCACCAACACTAAGGCCAAAAATTGAGACACTGTAGATTTTTGTCAAGTTCTGCAGTCTGAAATTGATCAAGCATGTGATCAGGATTCATTGGTAATTACTAGCGATTGGAATTCAAAAGTTGGAAGGATCAGTAGTTGGAAAATATGCCTCAGTGATAGCAGTGAAGCCTGAGATCACAGGACAGAATTTTGCAAGACCAATCAGTCTTGGAAGAAGTACAGCCAGAATGCTCCTCTGAAGCAAGGATAGTTAAGACTTCATCTCAAAATCTTTGGACATGTTATCTGGAGGAATCCATCCCTGGGGAAGGACGTCATGCTTGGTAAAGTAGAGGGTCATCGAAAAAGAGGAAGATTCTCAGCGAAATGGACTGACACAGTGACTGCAAAAATGGGCTCAAGCATAACAAGGATTGTGCGGATGGTGCAGGACCAGACAGTGTTATGTTCTGTTGTACATACGGTCGATGTGTGTTAGAACCAATTCGATGGCACCTAACAACAAATACAACATAAAGAATACGGAGGAGTTTGCTAAACATCTTATGACATGGATGAATCTGGAGGATATTATGCTGAGTGAAATAAGTCCATAACAAAAGGAGCAACATTGAATGATTTCACTTTCATAAAAAGTCAAGAACAAGTATACACACAGAAAGTAACATTCTTTGACGGTTACCAAGGGTAGGAAGGAGTAGGAGGAGGAATCCCTTTCTAGATAGTAGACACTTGTTATTTTTGGTGATGGGAAAGGCAATACAAATTTGGGCAAAGTCTGCACAATCTGACCAAGGGAAATGAAGATGCTAATTATGCAAGAAAAAGGGACAATTTCTGTAAATGATATAATATATACAATTTTGCAACAACAGTTATAAAAAACAAAACCTATGTGTGTGGTTACATAGGTAGATATGTATACATATATGTGTATAGGAAGGGATATGTGAGTACATGTATAGGTGTATCTGTAGGCTTCTGTATATAGATGTTTGTGGGTGATGCATATATACAGGCAGTCCCTGGATTACAAAAGAGTTCCTTTCCTAAGCCTGTCTTTAAATCAAATTTGTATGTAAGTAGGAGCAGTTAGCTATGTAGGAGCACTTAGGTATGGTTCATATCTAATGTCAGTTAGTGAAATGTTTGTCATACTACAGCTTTCTACCATTATTTGAAAGTAGGGCATTCCTATGAAACCTTTCATAAGCCAAAATGGCAGACCCTCAAAATAATCTACCAAATCATGCCAAATAACACATTAAACCTAAAAGAACACTAACATACAGTAAATGCAGGAATGATATAATAAATAAATTGAGATAAAGCACTGATGCTCACAGACACATTTCAAAGATATGGCAGCTTGATGCTGAGATGCTGAGTGTAGTTGCCAGGGAAGGAGCTTGCCCAGGACAGAGACATGTCCTAGTTGGGACAAAGACCCTGAGGGCCGCCTCCTTCCCAGATTAGGGCTTCCACTCCCCTGGAACCACCCTCCCCAGTTTGAGTGTCCAAGAGTGTCCAGCATCTCTGCCTTCCCAAAGGACCGGGGAGCCGCCCCCAGCCCTTCCTGGCTGCCCAGGGTTGTCCGGGGCTAGGGGGAGACGGGGCGATGTGAGGACAAATCTGTGATGTGCAAGGGAAGAAGCCTGGAAGAAGGCACCATATCACCTGCTCCCACTGTCCCGCACACGTGCCTGAGAAGCTGACAGATGGCAGATGGCACATCCTGCGGGAGGGACGCAATTGGCTTCTGCTCCAAGGTGTCCCCACCACAGACTCTCTCTCCCAAGTGAAGGGGGCTAAGGCCAGCCCTGAGCCTACCTGCCCATGATATCTGGGAGGCTGGAGAATGTGGATCACGCCCTGCCTGGAACCTGGAGTGGTGGGGGAGTGGACAAAAGAAGCACTGTGGGGAGGTGTGTGCTGGCAGAAAGGATAGGGTCACTGGGTGGGGAGAGTTGGGTGGAGACCCAAGACTCTGCCCTTTTCCCACCCTCAGGAAGCTGCAGAAGGCCCTGACACCCTAGATGCGGGAAGACACTCTCACTATTCCAGGCAAGTGCTGTCTGTTTGACGGTTTGCTGCAAAACAAACACTGGAGACTGTTTCCTCTGCGGATTTCTCTCCCTTAGTGAAAACAGGTACCAATGTATGTCTTCCTCAAAGCAAAGTAGTGTAAAGGGAACTTTCAGAAAGTGAGGACTTATATAGCTTAACGTAGGCCTTTCTGTGCATAAAATACATTAAAGAAACACTTCCAGATACGTTAAAACACATTTAAACTAATCATACAATAATAATAATAATGTTTTGATGAGCGTCACAAAGTAGCGCTCGTTTATTCTTATGAACCATTGCATGTACCTCAGATTTTTAGTATAATAGGCTTTACTGGGGTTGGTTCATAACTATGGGTTGTACGTAAGTTGGCTGTTTCTAACTCGGGGACTGTCTGTATTCATATATATAACATAGCACACAGGGGCACAGTGATGAAGACTTTCTGGACATATCCAAACACCTCTAGGGATTGGTTGACTGTGTCAAAAGGCTTAGGACCATAGTCTTGTGGGACAAATCAGTCAATTGATATAACATATTTCGTAAAGATAATGTTCTACATACTAGTCTAGTGAATAGTACCTGGGGTCTTAAAAGCTTGCAAGCGGTCACCTAAAATGCAACTATTGGTCTCTACGTGTCTGGAGGAAACAAGAATGAAGGGAACCAAAGACTCAATGAAGATGCCAGTTCACATGAACCACAGCCTCCTTTAGCCTGAGACCAGAAGAACTAGATGGTGCCTGGCTACCAATATCGGCTGTTGTGACCAGGGACACATTAGAAAGTCCCAATAGAATGGGACAAAAATGTAGAACAAAAGTCAAATTCGTATAAAAGGCCAGACTTACTGAACCAATAGAGACTAGATGAGCCCCTCAAAACTATCACTCTAAGATACCCTTTGAACTTGGAACTAAAGCTACTCCTGGATGTCATCTTTCAGCGAAATAATAGATGGGCTTATAAAATAAACCATATCAGCTGGGAATAATGTGTTTCCTTAAACAATGAACTATATTACCAGCATTTCCTCATTAGCAAAGATGAGAAGGCCAGCTAGGGCAGGAAAGCTAGATTAATGGAAACAGAAGAAAGAGAATGGAAACAATGAGAATGTTGACACATTGTGAAAATTGTAACCAATGTCATAGAACAATTTGTATCAAAATTTTTACATTGGAACCTAATTTGCTGTGTAAACCTTCACCTATAACACAAAAAACATTAAAAAAAAAAAAACTAAAGCCTATTGCTGAATGGCAGAATAGAATAAATTTGTTTTCTATCCAATTCCAAAAATAGAAGAAATTCTTTCCCAATATTCTTGTAGACCTTACTGAGTTTTTCCATGTGGACCAATTTGGATGGGGAGACTGTACTGTACAGGCTGTGTGATGGTTAACATTGTATGTTAACTTGGCTGGGCCATGATTCTCCGTGTTCACATGTGATCACCCCCATGATGGGACCTGCTGTGAGTAACCAATCAGTTGAAAGCTAGTTTCCTTGGGCGTGTGGCCTACATTCAAATATAAGCATTGGCTTCTTGCCAGGTCTCTGCTGAGAAATCAGAGCTTAATCTTGTTGGTTCTCCTTTGCAGGTGACAGTTTCTTTTTCCTGCACTGTTCTCAGTTTTCTCCTTTGTCTTTAGTTCTGACAAGGTCGATTACCATATGTCTTGGTGATTTTCTTTTGGAGTGTCTCCTGTATGGGTTTTGTTGAGCTTCTTGGATGGATATATATTCCATCTTTTATGATATTAGGGATGTTTCTGCCAGCAAATCTTCAAAAAGTTTCTCTGTGACCTTTTTTTGTCTCCTCCTTTTCTTGAATTCCTATCATGCATAAATCATTCCTCTTGTAGTGTCCCACGTAACTATTTGGTTTCTCCATTTTTCTTCATTCTTTCTCCTGAATGTTCCTCAAAGAAATTAGTATCAAGGGATTAGCCTCCTAATTTGCTGATTCTATCTTCCATTGATTCTATTCTACTCCAACATTGCTCCACTGAGTTATCAATTTCTGAAATTTTGTTGTTAATCTTCTGGATTTCTGGTTGTTGTTTTGTATGGCTTCTAATTGTCTATTTTGTTCTTGTATTGTTTCCTTGAATTCTACTAGAATTTTTGTCTGTGTTTTCCTTGACTTTTTCTTAATCTCTTGGAGGATCCTAAATAGACATCTTTTGAACTCTTCATCAGTTAGTTCCATTACCATTTCTTCCTCAGAAAGGTTTTCTGACCCTTTAGCTTGGTCACTTGCTTGAGCCATCTTCTTCTGCTTCTTTATGGGATTTGATATTGTTTGTTGTCTTCAAGGCATTAAGGTGTTATTATATTTGTTGATTGTATGTTTGTTTACTTTGTCTTGATTTTCTGTTTTGATCTGATCTATCTGGGATGGCAGCTTGGGTGTGCTACTCAGGTGGCTAGTCTGGCAGGACTGGAGTGCTCAGCACCTCTTTCCACGTAGGTGGGGCAGTGGCAGGGAGTATGAAATCCTTGACAACTTCAATATTTTCTGTGTGTATCATGATGTTACTTATCGGCCCAGTTGTGAGGATTTTCTTTTCTTTTTGTTGAAGTATAATCTATACTGAAGGTTGTAGTCTTTGGCTTCATCACTATGTGCTTCAAGTTGTCTTCATTTTTGGCAAGCATGGCTGTGTCATTTGCATATTGCAGGTTATTACTGAGTCTTCCTCTAATACTGATTCCACGTTCTTCATATAGTCTGGCTTCTCGGACTACCTGCTGAGTTTACAGATTGAATAAGCAAGGTGAAATGATGCAACACCGTTGGACCACCTTTTCCAATTTTGAACCATGCAATATCCTCTTGTTCTGTTTAAATTACTTCCTCTGGATCCATGTACATCTTCCGCATGAGCACAATTAAGTGTTCTGGAAGTGTCATTCTTCATAATGTATCCTTAATTTATTATGCTCCCCATGATACTTGCTAGACACCCTAGAATTGTCACTGAGGGAAGGCCTTGCGGTATAGTGTTAGGTCTTAATTAGAATCTCTATCAACATTTGAAAACCCCCAATAGAACAGCCTCACCCGCCTGAATGTCTACAGTTAGAAATTATATATATTAGTTTTATTTCTTAGTCCTGTCTTCCCACTGGAATATAGTCCTAGGTGGGCAGAGATTAGCTCTCTTTTATATCATGTTGGATCTGCAGATTCAGCCGCATAATCAATAAACACTGGCTCAGAGTGTGTGGGAATGAATTCATAAGGTCTGATTCTTGATCTTTTGGTGAGGCAGTTCAAGAAAACCTTTGTAGTTTCTACTTTGTTGATGCTTTGCTCTTTTTATTCACCCTAGCATACGCCTCTCTCATTTATTCTCATAAGACCTGCTTGATTTTTATTTAATTTGCTCAGCAAATTTCTTTGGGAATAGTTTCTTGGTCAAGGGCATTCCAAGGCATGAATATACAATGGTTGCTTAAGTGTTCTCTAATCCTAACCTATTTATCCATAACACCATCTAATCCTAATGATTAAAATGATACTAATACAGGATACAAAAGGCCATAGGTTGTGAGGTCTTTGGAATATGTGTGTGTGTGTGTATGCGTGTGTGTAGTGATGGTATCTGTGGTGAGCAAAATAATGTCCCCGGAAAGCAATCAGTTCCTATCCCTGAAACCTATAAACATTACCTTAAAAGGAAAAAGGTCCTTGGCAGATGTAATAAAGTGCCAGATATTGAGAAGACAAAAGTGTCTTGAATTATTCACCTGGGCTCTACTAGGCAGAATGAGATTCTTATGACACAGAGAAGAAAAGGCAGTGTGAAGATGGAGAAGAGAAAAAATTGAAGATGATGCCCTTGTAGATATGTCCACAAGCCAAAGGATGATATGTCCACAAGCTAAGGAACCTGGCAGCTACCAGAAGCGGAAGAGACAAGGGACTAATTCCCTCCTCGAGCTTCCAGAGGGAGTGTGGCTGGTGTCAAAAGTATCATCTCATAGAGTCAGAGAGTTTGGAGAGGGCCTTGTCCCAAAAGCACAGCTCCACTCAGCATGGGCTTCAGGGGAAAATGGAGGAAGTGTTTCACTGGAGTGAGGGACTGAAAAGCTAAGTAGGGGTCATTAGAAATAGGATCCAAGAGAAAGAAGAGTGACCGATAGGGAGCAGGACACATGGGGAACATGAAATAATAGTTTCATCCTCACCTCGGGTAAAGTAACTTTCCTTGACAGAACCTTCAGAGAATGCTTGAGGGCACAGAAAGGTCTACCTGTTAAACCCTGAGTCCAAACACAGCTGTAATGCCAGGAGTAACTATTACGGGAGGAGAAACATGAGGCTGGGATGCCCTTGGTCTTTGCACTTTGGTTCCTTACAAGTGTGGTCAGTAGCAGCCACGGCCAGACCACTGTCACAGCAGTTGGAGCTCTGGGAGCCTGTGGCGGCTCAGGCAGTAGCTGTCCCCAGTGCTTATTAGGTATGCTAACACCAAGCTCTGAAGTGAGTCTCCGCTCTATTGGGAACAGGACAAGTGAATGAACTGGTAGCCCCCTGTCTCTTTCTTCCTTCCCAAACTGGAAAGTCATGGAAGTTTCCAGGCTGTCCCTTTGGTAACCATGAACCAGATGTGCCTTCAGCAATAATCCAGTGTGGTCCTGGGCTCTGGAGACCCACTTGTGTCTTACCATTTCTCCTTAGGAAACTGGGGGTTTCAATTATCCAGAACTTGAAAAGAAGGGAAAAAGAGATTTTCGATCACTCTTTCAAGTTTATACTACATACTACTAACTAACATGGCTGCCAAAGTGTCACATGACTCTCTAGGGGATTTTTTATTTGTTTTACTCTTATTTTTATGGACCAAACACTAAAGATAAATTGAACTTCAAGAGGATTTATAAGTTCCAAATTATTTGTGTCTAGTAGAAATATTAACCCAATGATTTATTACTCTTTAAGACATTAGCTAATATTTTAACTAAATTTGCAATCTTATTTCAACAGTCTTTCTTTCTCTGACTATATATACTTATAACACTACTACTCTCCTTTGGTGTCTTGGTGGCACAGTTGTTAAGAACCATGGCACGCTACAGATGTTAATCAAAAGGTCTGCATGTCGAATCTACCAGCTACTACTTCGAAACCTATGGAGCAGTTCTACTCCGTCCTGTATGGTTACTACGCATTGGAATCGACTCGATGGCAACGGGTTTTAGTTTATTCTCCTTTGAACCAACGTTACCATCCTCCAACCATCTGATTCAGAGTCATATGTATATGCATACTTATGTTCACGTATGAAAAACAGAAGAAAAACTAAGTTGTGTGAAATCTGACTCATGGTATCCCATCTGTTACAGAGTAAAACTGAGCTCCTTGGGGTTTTCTTGGTTGTAATCTTTACAGAAACAGATTGCCAGGGATTTCTTGTGTGGTGCTGCTGGGTGGGTTCCATTTGCCAACCTTTCAGTTTGTAGGCAAGTACAAATGGTTGTGCCATCCAGGGGCGTTATGTTCGCATACAATTTCATGTAAATGCAACACGCACACACACACACACACACACACACACAGGCACACACACAGCTTTGCTTCTTCACTTACACCATGGTTACAAACATATCTGTCCAAGACAATGAGGAAACTGAGGATGATATCACAAGAAGATAGTTGAATGAACCAATGTGTTCCAGTCTCATTGGGAAAGAGATTCAGAAATATATAATTATACAAATTCTCAGCATTTATAATTGTTATGTGACATGTACTCTTTTAAGGGCTTAATGTGTGATTCCTAAATTTACACAACAATCTAACTAAATAATGACAATGATTAGCCACATTTATCAGATGCAAAATTGGAGACACACAATTTAAGAACTTGCTTAAGGTTTCATAGCAAATATCTGGTTCTCAGAATCAAACCAAAGTATTTCAGCTCCGGAACCATGCTCCTAACCAGTACCCTGTAGTTGAACTGGGAAGGCTCATGCCATTTATAATACAAGAAATCCAGACAGTTTAGGGTAAGTTCTTCTCCTCAAGTTGGACTCAGATCAACTGTTGCCTTCTCCTCTGGCTCCAAGAAGTATTGTTTCTGGGCTAGTTCCGACACCGCACAGAATTCCTTTCTGTTTCTCATGCCTTTCTCTTCTTCTTTGTTCCTCTGTCCTTTCTTAAACCCATTCTCCCGGTGGTGCTCTCTATTTGCCTTCCCTGCTCCTGCTCAGAGCCCCTTCCATGGCTCCCATGGATAAACTCACGATAATGAAAGATGAAGAAAAGGCTAGGTCCCTGACAAGGCAAAGCAGAATCTCTTATATACGGGGTCCAGGACCAGGATCCAGGATGTCTACTGGCTGTAAGAGGAGGGGTTGTGACTTACACACTAGGTACACGTATCCTCATTCCTGATATTGTGGTCTTCTCTCTTCCCTCCCTGGAAAGTCATGGAAGATTCCAGGCTGCCTAACTCATCTCCAGAAGCTCGATATGACTTCAGTAAGTATCGACCCTTTGGTAAATGGCTCTAGGTATCTAGGTCACTTTATATCCATCCTTTCTTAGGAAACTGTAGGTCACACCCTTCCCTCCAGGCCTGCTCTATGAGTTGGGGTCTCTGGATTTGGATTATCTGTTTTCCCTGAGTAGAAGAAGTTGGAATGAATTGAGTGATGTATTTTATAGGAAAAAACTATAAAGTAATTAACCCATTGCTTGTGGAAGATAGAGAGAGATGAATGGACGGCATCGGTTAGGTCTCATAACTGGTAAAGAAGAGAGGTATTCCCAGAGAGAGAGAGCAGGTTTGGAGGGTAAGTAGGCTTGGTGGTAGAATAAGTTTAATGTTACAGCAAGGCCTTTGTATCATTAGGAAAAAGTTGGCAGGTTCAAATTACAGCCTAGCGACTCTCTAGGCAAAGGAGAGGTGATTCAAGGGAAGTATCTGAAATGCCTCCCTCGTCATCCTTGTAAGAACTTTTAATTCATCTACCCATTCCTCTAATCAGCATTCCATGGATAATTGCTAGAGTCACCAGATAAGGAACACCTGAGCTCTCAAGTTCTGTTGATGTGATGTGATGTGATGTGTTGAGAGATGTGATGGTAATATGGTGACTGTAGGTTTGGACCCAATAAGACCTAGAGTTCTTATATGCTGGTGCCAAAGGTCATGATGAGCTGTTTTCCAACTCTGGCTGTTTATATTAGAGCACAGAAGGATACACAGAAGGACTTTTTACCTCCTGATAGTGGCATTTTGGGGATGGGATGCCCTTCAGCTTTTGAGCCTTCTATCCAACCCCTCATCCACATTTCTGAGCTTGTACATGAGCATGAAAACATGCATCAGTACACACACATGTATACAGACACCCAACCATAAAGGCACAGCTTTCGCCTTCTCTTCCTTCATTGTTACTATCATCTCTGTCAGCAAGAATGAGGAAACCTAGAATGACATCACAGAGGACATTGTCACATGAACCAGTGTCTCAGGAATCCTATTGGGAAATGGTGGCTCTGGCAAGTCCAGTGCTATTTCTGATTGTTGCGCCCACATATTTTTATTCAGGGGAAAGATTTTAAGTTGTTTCTTATCCTTACTGATGGGTATATGATAGATATCCTTAACAATCCCCATAAGATTTAATTTGAAAAGAGTTCAAATTATCCTCCTTGCTTTCTATCTAAAGAGTTTCATTATTAATTTTCAGGTTGAAAAGTCCTGCTAAAATGTCCTGGCAGCAGAACCAGCAGCAGTGCCAGCTCCCTGCCAAATGTACCCCCAAGTGCCCTCCCAAGTGCCCCATCCCCACGTGTCTGCCCAAGTGTCCCCCAAAGTGTCCTCCAGTCTCTCCCTGCTGCAGTGTCAGCTGCGGAGACTGCTGTGGACCTAGCTCTGGGTGCTGCAGCTCTGGAGGTGGCGGCTGCTGCCTGAGCCACCACAGACACCATCTCTTCCACCGACGCCGCTGGCACCAGAGCCCTGACTGCTGTGAGTGTGATCCCTGTGGGCACTCTGGGTGCTGCTCGGGCCCTGGAGGTTGCTGCTGAGCCAGACCTTAGGGATCACAGAGAAACACTTATGAGGCAACCTCGAGGCAGGGACCTACCCGAGGGTGATGCCTCCTCTGTTCTCGCTTCTACTTATCATGGGGATGAGGATCCTATGAAATAGTTCTGTGTGTTCTAATGTCCCAAGTCCATCATGAATCCTGATCATGTCTTCCTTCTTTACTGTATACAACAATAAATCTCCTATTGTGTATTCACAAGATATCCTGGTCTTTGTCAAGTCTTTCATTCTTTGCAAGTCCCTGAAGCCTAGATTTCCAGCGACACACTTAGGGTGGCTTGGTAAGAGTACAGTGTGAGAAAGGGAAAAGCTAGAAACAGTTTCTAAGGAAACAATCCTCTAAGAACAAGCTTGAAGTAGAGCTTTGCAATGGGATTGTCTCTACACGCTCCAGCCTCTTGGCGCAGGTGGTGACCGGAAGGAGGACTAGGTGGCACTGGTGAGGTACCACTGGAGAAAGGGAAGGTGAAGGAGCCTGAGGGACCTCAAAGGAGAAGCTGATAGGAGAAAGAAAGAATGCTATGAAGTAGGTTCATTCAAATGTTTCTGGAGTGAAACTCAGCCCCTCCAGAAAGAAACTCAATAGCTGATGGTGCTTCATGAAGCCTTTGCAAACATTTCTAAGGGCCCGCTGTGTTCTTTGCCATCTTTTCTGAGTGAGGAAAAATCGGTACTTAGTACCTATAAACTCTATCCAGGCCTGGTTCCTGCTGGAGAAATATAGTTAAGAACAAAATCTCCTCCCATCCTAGAAAACTTCTCCACAAATATAGAAGAGAAAGAAACAATTTATTATAGTAAGTATTAAACCAGAATGTGATTCATCATATACCATCCGGTAAAGAAATTGCAAAGACATAAGGAAATATTTCCCTTTATATATAAAAAAACGCAAAACGAAAAACCTATACTGTTGAGTCAATTCTGCCTCATAGAGAACCTGTAGGACAGAGGAGAACTGCCCCACAGAGTTTTCAGGAAGCACCTGGTGGATTTGAACTGCCAAGCTTTTGGTTAGCAGCCGAGCTCTTAACCAGTGCAATTAGTAAATTCATCTCCTCAAGATAAAATTGCTCATTTTCTGGTTTCTTTATGGCTGGAGGTAGATTTGCAGTTAGGGGTCGGAAGCTCTTGAGGTCATGGTAATCTCTTTCCAGTTTTCTGGAAGGGGAAGATTACCTGAAGTAACACTTTAAAGAATTGACTTCCAAATCCTTGAGCTAACACCTTGAATTTAGGTACTTTTCAATGAGAGCGAGAAAGATTTTACAGTTACAAGCTATTGAAAGTGAATTCTAAAAGAACAGGGGAGGAAGGGTATTCCTCACTTATTTTCAACAGGGAAATTATGGGGCAATCAACTCTGTGACAAGTAACAACAGCAGCGAATTTTCAGCTGAAGGTCCCTGGGTGGTACAGTTAAGTGCTTGGCTACTAACCAAAAGGTTGGGGGTTTTGACCCACCCAGAGGTGCCTCAGAAGAAAGACATGGCAATCTGCTTCCCGAAAGGTCACAGCCATGTAAACCCTTTGGAGTGCAACTCAGTCACAATTGGTTTGGTGCTTTGGTTTTATTTTTAATTTGTATTTGTCCTTACACTCCTGAGGAAAGGCTGCACAGGCCACTGGAGTCTAAGTTCCTATAAAGTCTAGAAAGAGCCTGCAGCACGTACCTCTCCTCTGCGTCCAATTCCCGGTGCTCACCTGTCAAGGCTTAAAAGCCTGCAGGTGATCCATAACCAAAGAAAAAATTGAAGAGGTCATGAAAAAAGCTCCCAACCAAAAAAGCCCTGGCCCAGATGGCTTCACTGGAGAGTTTCACCAAAGATTAAGAGAAGAGTTGACACCAATTCTACTCAAACTATTACAGAACATAGAGAAGGAAAGAATATTCCCTAATTTATTCTATAAAGCCAGCATAACACTGATACCAA
Source organism: Dugong dugon (assembly GCA_030035585.1). Classification (NCBI taxonomy): domain Eukaryota; kingdom Metazoa; phylum Chordata; class Mammalia; order Sirenia; family Dugongidae; genus Dugong; species Dugong dugon. Next base: position 194,034,887 of record CM057462.1, on the reverse strand, counting down.
AGCCAGGCAAAGACGTCCCCAAAAAAGAAAATTACAGACCAATATCCTTCAGGAGTATAGACGCAAAAATTTCTCCATAATATTCAACAGTATGTCAAAAAAATAATACTTCATAATCAAGCTGGATTCATACCAAGGATGCAAGGGTGATTGAACATTAGAAAATTAGTCAAAGTAATTCACCACATAAATAAAACAAAGCAAAAGAATCCCATGATTATCTGAATTGATGCCCAAAAGGCATTTGATAAAATCCAACATCCTTTCCTGTTAAAACTCTCAGCAAAATAGGCATAGAAGGAAATGTCCTCAACATAATTATGGGCATATATGCATAACCAAGAGCCAAAATTATTTTCAACAGAGAAAGATTGAGAGTATTCTCCTTGAGAGCCGGAACCAGACAAGGATGCCCATTATCACCACTCTTACTCTATACTCTTCTGGAAGACGTAGCCAGAGCAATAAGGCAAGAAAGGGAATTAAAGTGTATTCAAATTGGAAAGGAAGTGGTAAAACTATCCTTATTCACAGATGACATCATTCTATGCATAGAAAATCCCAGAGACTCCACAACAAAGTTACTGGAAGTAATGGAAGGATTTAGCAAAGTGGCAGGGCACAAGATCAACACACAAAAATCAGTTGAGTTCCTCTGCACTAACAAGGAGAACTCCAAAAAAGGAAATCAAGAAAACAATACCATTTATAAATGCCTCTAAAAGGATAAAATACCTAGAAGTAAACCTAATCAGGGATGTAAAAGACATATCCTAGGAAAACTGTACAACACTACTGCAAGAAACCAAAAGAGACCTACAGAAATGGGAAAACCTTCCACGTTCATGGCTTGAAAGAGCTAACATTGTGAAAATGTCAATATTACCCAAACGATCTACAGTTATAATACAATCCCGATTCAAATCCCAACAACATTCTTTAATGAGATGGAAAAACTAATCACCAACTTGACATGGAAAGAAAGGAGGCCCAGAATAGCTAAAATAATCCTGAAGAAGAACAAAGTAGGAGGCCTCACACTTCCTGATCTCAAAACTTACTATACACTCACAGTTACCAAAAGAGCCTGGTGCTGGTTCAATGACAGGACACAAAGATGAATGGAATAGAATGGAGAACCAAGAAGTAAAGTAAATCCATTCATCTATGGGCAGCTGATCTTTGACAAAGAATCAAAATTCAGTCAACTGAGAGAAAAATTCTCTTTAACAAACGGTGCTGGCAAAACTGGATATCCATTGGCAAAAAAGATGAAACAGGGTCCACATTCACACCATACACAAAGCCTAAGTGAAAATGGACCAAAGTGCTAAATGTTAAAGCTGAATTATTAAGTTCCTGGTAGGGACTCAACTAGAGGACTGATTTTCAGCATATATAGCCCATCAAACAAGACAATGAGGAACCTGAGGGTGATATCACAAGAAGGTAGTTGAATGAACCAATGTGTTCCATTCTCACTGGGAAAGAGATTCAGAACTATATAATTATACAAATTCTAAGTATTTGTACTTATTATGTGACTTGTACTCTTCTAAGGGCTTAATGTGTGATTCCTTCATTTACACAACGATCTTACTAAATAATGACAATGATTAGCCACATTCATCAGATGCAAGAATGGAGACACACAATTTAAGAACTTGCTTAATGTTTCATAGCAAATATCTGGTTCCCAGAATTCAAACCAAACTAGTTCAGCTCCAGAACCATGCTCCTAACCAGTACTCTGTAGGTGAACTGAGAAGGCTCACGCTATTTATAATACATGAAATCCAAACAGTTTGGGGTAAGATCTTCTCAAGTTACACTCAGAGCAACTGTTGCCTTCTCCTTTGGCTCCAAGAACAATTCTTTCTGGGCTAGTTCCCACACCCCACAGAATTCCTTTGTATTTCTCATGCCCTTCTCTTCTTCTTTGTTCCTCTGTCCTTTCTTAAAACCATTCTCCCAGTGGTGCTCTCTATTTGCCTGCCCTGCTCCTGCTCAGAGCCCCTTCTATGGATCCCATGGATAAACTCACGATAATGACAGATGAAGAAAAGGCTATGTCCCTGACAAGGCAAAGCAGAATCTCTTATATAAGGGGGCCAGGACCAGGCTGCAGGGTGTGTACTAGCTGTAAGAGGAGGGGATGTGACTCTTACACATAAGGGTACATGTATGCTTATTCCTGATTTTCTAGTCTCCTTCTCTTTTCCCTCCCTGGAAAGTCATGGAAGATTCCAGGCTGCCTAACTCATCTCCAGAAGCTATATATGACTTCCGTCACTATCTATCCATTGGTCAATGGCTCTAGATATCTAGGTCACTATATATCCATCTTGTCTTAGGAAACTGTAGGTCACACCCTTGCTTCCAGGTGTGCTCTATGAGTTGGGGCCTCAGGATTTGGATTGTCTGTTTTCAGTGGGTAGAAGAGGTTGGAATGTATTGAGAGATGTATTTTACAGGAAGATACTATAAATTAACCCATTGCTTGTGGAAGATAGAGAGAGATGAATGGACAGCATTGGTTAGGTCTCATAACTGGTGAATAGGAGAGATGTTACCACGGACAGAGAGCATGTCTGGGAGGTTAGTGGGCTTGGTGGTAGAATAAGTTTAATGTTAGAGCAAGGCCTTTGTATCTCTAGGAGAAATTTGGCAGGTTCAACTTGCAGGTTAGTGACTGTCTAGGCAATGGAGAGGTAACTCCCAGGACATTCTTCTAATAACATTTAATTCATCTATCTGATCATCTAATCAGCATTCCATGGACAAATGCTAGAGTTACCAGATAAGGAACACCTGGAGTTCTCAAGTTCTGCTGATGTGATGTGATGTGTTGAGATGGGATGGTAATATTGTGAGTGTAGGTATAGATCCAAGAATACCTGGAATTCTCATATGCTGGTGCCAAAGGCCATGACGAGCTGATTCCCAACACTGGCTGTTTATACTAGATCATGAAAGGATACACAGAAGTACTTTTTACCACCTGATATTGGCTTTTTGGGGATGGGATTCTCTGCAGCTTTGTAGCTTTCTTTCCAACCCCTCATCCACATTTCTGATCTTGTACGTGAGCAAGAAAACATGCATCCATACACACACACGTATACACACACCCATCCATAAAGTCACAGCTGTCACATTCTCTTCCTTTTTGTTACTAGCATCTCTGTCAGCGAGAATGAGGAAACCTAGAATGACATCACTGAGCGCATTGTCAGGTGAACCAGTGTCCCAAGAATCCTATTGGGAAATGGTGGCTCAGGCAAGTGCAGTCCCTAACCCTCGTCTTCTTTTACACACATGGGTTTCACAGTAGTCTTCAGAATTCCCCCTGGATTGTGAGTGCCTGGCAGTCACAACACACATGTTGGTCTCTATAAACCTAAGCGTTTGGGCAGAACATGCACTCAATACCTGGTAGGTGTTCAAATAAGATTCTTGTTATTAAATGTGTACATTCACAAATCAAACGTTTTCACATTTTGTCTAAAAATCCTCAGAGAAGGGGACTATATATGAGACTAGGTGATAAAAAAAATTAAGATAGGCCATATCTTATTCAGATTGAAATGTAAACATCATATACGCTCACCTGCTAGACTAGGAGTATGTGAAAGAAGAGATTGTCTCTCTTTTAGCAAGGTGTATTTCCAGTTCATACCATACAGTAGTTCACAATAAATATGTGATGAATGAATAAAAGGAATCAATTACTGGTTGAATGAGTCTAATTCAAATCCAACCACCCTCTCATTCAATAACAAGATTAAGTAAACCATTTAATAACCGTCATCCTCTGGCTAGAAATAATTTTGTTTCTCAGAATCCTGAAGGCATAATGTCATTTTGTAGAATTTTCACTAGCCTAATAATATTTTGAAATAAACTTCCTGAGGACAAGAACTGAATATTTTCTATCTCTCTGTCTCACACTCTGACGAGACAAAGTGTCCGGATCCAGCAAACATTCTTTACAAATTGATGCTCACTAAGAATCTTCTTTGTGCCTTCTCAGGTCCCAACAATTCCGTAAGGAAGGTACCAAGCTGCCTCTTTTACAGTTGAAGGTTTACATTGCCCAAATGAAGATCTGGAGGAACCCAAGCTCATAAATGGCAGAGTTATAATTTGAGCACTGTTCACCTGATCGCCGTTTGGTAGAATATTGCTTTATTAGTCATAGGTCTCCCGAGAAACAGAATAGGAGATCTATCTATCGACCTACCTACATACCCACCTACGACCTAACTACCTACATACTACCTCCCTACATCCCTACTACCTATCTAACTACCTACTACCTATCTACCTATCTGTCAGTCAAGAGAAATTTATTTTAAGGAATTGGCTCACACATCTGTAGGGGTTGGTAAGTCCAAAATCCATAGAATGGATAGCAGGCTGGAAACTCTGGGAAAACTATGTTACAGTCTTTAGGCAGAATTCCTTCTCTCCAGGAAACCTGCTTTTGCTCTAAAGTCCTTCAGCTGATTGGAGCAGTTCCATCCATATTATTGAAGGTAATCTCCTTTACTTGGAGTCAACTAATTGTAAATGTTAATCACATCTACAAAATTTCTTCACAGCAACATCTAGACTAGTATTTGACAAAACAACCGGGCACTATAACCTAGCCAAGCTGACACAGAAAATTAACTGTCATAATTGTCTTATAAGAACTGCCTCGTAACAAAAAATGCATTTGGTTTGTTTGTTAGTGAAGGTGTTTACACACAATCATTATTGCTGGATAAAAAACAAAAAAAGTGCCGAGGAGACCACCTTGATCCATCTACTAATCCCATCAGCAGGGACCTGAGGGCCACTCAAGGGCCCGGGGTCAGGAAAGGCCAAGGAGGGTGGGTGTGTGGGGAAGGGCATCTTGGGAAGTGGGAATTTCCCGGTTCTGTGTTCCAGAGAAGGTAGCCTGGCTATGGAAGGAGGGCTTGTAAGATCATCCTTGGGGATAGGAGGAAGACATTGTAGTGTGGACCTCAGTTTCCTCAGAGGTCACCCCCCTAAGCTTTTGTCCAGGCACTAGCTTTTGGGAATTGCGAGGCAGCTCCTCTGAGACCTGTCCTGTGGCAGGCTGTGACTGGCCAAAGCCCCTCTAACTCCAGCCCCAGAGGCCATGCCTGGAGCTCCCAAGGCCTCCTGGGAAGGCAGGGACAGGGAGGCAGGGGAATGCCAGGAATGATCCAGCATATGCCGTGGGTGAGTAACAGCTACCTCCTGCCCCTCCCAGAGCCAAGCTGGAGGAGCCGCTATAAAAGCCATGCCCGGCTCCAGCATCTCATCTGCTCGGACTCCCCAGGGACGTGTCTGTGCTCCTGTCTGTGACCAAGGTGAGTGTGAGTGTGGGAGCCCCAAGGGTTCTGAGAGGACCAGGGAAGAGCTGACAGCTGGGAGGCAGAGGGAAGGGGAGCGAGGAGGGGGACTGAGGAAAGAGGGTCCTGTCTTGGATTCTGTGATACACTGAACAGAAGTAAGACTCAGTCTGATCCAAGTCTTTGGAAATCTGTCCTGATCTCAGACACATATGGGTCCCTCAATTTTGTCAAGGACATTATTCTTATGTTAGTAGAACCAGCACATCAGTGTGTGAACGCTTTATGTGGGCTCACGAAGGTTGAGAAATACTGGCTACTCATTGTATACAAGCATGAGAAGCTCCTTGCTATGTCTGATTGATGGGACCACATATTTTTATTTAGGGGAAAGAGTTAGGTAGTTTCTTTTCCTTACTGATGTGTATATGCTAGATATCCTTAACTAGCCCCATAAGATTTAGTTTTAAAAGAGATTAAATTATCATCCTTGCTTTATGATATCTAAAGAGTTTCATTATTAATCTTCAGGTTGAAAAGTGCTGCTAGAATGTCCTGGCAGCAGAACCAGCAGCAGTGCCAGCTCCCTGCCAAATGTACCCCCAAGTGCCCTCCCAAGTGCCCCATCCCCAATTGTCCCCCCAAGTGTCCCCCAAAGTGTCCTCCAGTCTCTCCCTGCTGCAGTGTCAGCTGTGGAGACTGCTGTGGAACTAGCTCTGGGTGCTGCAGCTCTGGAGGTGGTGGCTGCTGCCTGAGCCACCACAGACACCATCTCTTCCACCGACGCCGCTGGCACAAGAGCCCTGACTGCTGTGAGTGTGATCCCTGTGGGCACTCTGGGTGCTGCTCGGGCCCTGGAGGTTGCTGCTGAGCCAGACCTTAGGCATCACAGAGAAACACTTATGAGGCAACCTCGAGGCAGGGACCTACCCGAGGGTGATGCTTCTCCTGTTGTTGCTTCTCCTTTTCATGGCACTGAGGATCCTATGAAAGAGTTCTGTGTGTTCTAATGTCCCAAGTCCATCATGAATCCTGATCATGTCTTCCTTCTTTACTTTATACAACAATAAATCTCCTATTGTGTATTCACAAGATATCCTGGTCTTTGTCAAGTCTTTCATTCTTTGCAAGTCCCTGAAGCCTAGAGTTTCAGCAACACACTTAGGGTGGCTAGGTAAGAGTACAGTGTGATAAACGGACAAGCTAGAAACAGTGTCTAAGGAAACAATCCTCTAAGAACAAGCTTGAAGTAGATCTTTGTAATGGGATTATCTCTGCACACTCTAGCCTCTTGTCCCAGGTAAGGCCTGGAAGGGCCTTAGAGCCCCAGGGCTGAGCACCTTTGACTGCGAGCCTCCTTGCCAGCTTAACCCACCATGATGAAAATGACTTTCATTTTCTCTGTGTGCCATGATTTAAGAAAATTTGAAAATTCTTTGGAATTCTAAGTAGATGGACAGCGGTGTATTTAACAGAACTCTTCTCATTTGATAAAAAAATGCTTTGCATAGAATTAAAACCCTGACCCACTTCTGAAAGATCAGCCACTGAAAACTCCATGGAGCGCAGCTCTCCTGTGAAGCTCATGGGATCGCCATGAGTCAGAATGGCCTTGATGTCAACTGGTGAGGAGCAAGCTTATGTGACAACACATTGCCACTTACCTGCTTGTCAGGGATGGTAAGTCTGCCTACCTCTTGCTTTTATTCATTCTTCAACCCCACCCCCCCCCCCCCCCCGGAACAGCTGTGAAATAAATTGTTTAACAGTATAAGGCTTGAGAAGCACCCAAGTAGGAATCTACCCAGTCCCACCGGCTCAGTCCATTGCTCCGTGGATGTAGAGTGGTCTGACGGTCACAGGAATGAGAGTGGGCCAATACCCCACTTTTCTTTCTGCCATCTGGCTCGCTGGCTGAGGCTCAGGCCTGGTGGGTGAGGAGGATACTTAATAGAAACAACACTGTCCTGTACTTGCACAATGAACTTCACAAACCCAGCAATCCGGACTGGGGTTGGCCTGCCTTAAATTCACCTCTTCTTGGCGCAGTCACGCAGAATTTTAGGGCATTGAAGCAGCCTGCTCTGATGGTTGGGACTCGTTGACTGGAGGAGGAGGTTTGAAGGGAGGTAAGGACACCATGAGAGGACATCCAGAGTCCCAATCTAACAGCCAGGCTGAGAGGTTTCTATGTGGGAAACGATCAACTCAGATTGGAGCAAGAAAGACCCTGGTGAGACTGGGCTCTCTCAACAAGGCATCCCATCCCCTTCTCTGGATGAGATTACTGGCTACCAATTTACACCTCTGTAGACTCCCACTGTAATCCCTTCCCTGTAATGCTGAGGCCTTTTTCCTTGCTCTTTGTAATGGGAATTTTGTAATGCATTTTGTGATGTCACTCTTAATTTAATTTGAAATTCTGTAACTAGCAATTTTGGGAGTACCTGGAGGGTGCAAACTCTTAAGCAGTCTACTGTTAGCTGAAACGTTGGTAGTTCAAACCCACCTAGAGGTGTCTCAGAAGACAGGCCTGGAGATCTGCTTTGGAAAGGTCACAGTCATGAAAACCCTGTGGAGCAGTTGTACTCTGCGCACATGGGGTTGTCATGAGCCAGAATCTACGCAAGGGCAACCAACAACAACTTGTTAATCGTTATTAACTTAATAAAATAATACTTAACTGCCCCAGAAACATATATTTGCATTTTATCCTTTTACTACTTTTCTGAATTGTCACCTATGCCATCTGTCAAGGGCACAAATGTGGGCATATCTATCTCTAGGCATTCCATTCTGTTCCATTTTAATATGTGTCTACGGCTGCTCCAGTTTCACACCGCAGTAATATGCACACCGTGGTGGCATGGTGGTTAAGCGGTATGGCTGCTAACCAAAAGGTTGGCAGCTCGAATCCACCAGGTGCTCCTTGGAAACTCAATGGGCCTGTTCTACTCGCTCCTATGGGGTGGCCATGATCAGGAAATGACTCGATGGTAACGAGTTTGGTTTTTCTGATTTGGTAATTAATATAGTTAAATAGTAAATCTTGATACCTAGTCGATACATGATCTTTTTCTACCTCAAGAATGACTTGACACTTTTGGCCAATTGAACTTCGATACATATTTTCCATTAACTTCTTAAATTGTTTGAAAATGAAAAAAAATAATAAAGTTCTCAGGGAAATGCAAGCAGCCTAGAATAGCCAAATCATTCTTGAAAAAAGAACCAAGCTGGTGGTCTCATACTTCCTAATTTCAAATCTTACTATCAAGCTTCAGTAATTAAGACTGCGGTATTGCATAAGAATAAAACCCGTTGTCGCCGATTCAGTTCTGACACACAGAGATCATATAGGACAGAGTAGAACTGCCCTATAGGGTTTCCAAAGAGCAGGTGGTGGATCTGAACTGCCAACCTTTTGGTTAGCAGCCGAGCTCTTAATCGCTGGGCTTCCTGGGCTCATAAAAATAGATATATGGATTAATGAAATAAAAGTGAGAGTCCCAAAATAAACCCTTCCATTTCTAATTAATTGATTTTTCACAAAGACGCCAAGACAATCAAACGGAACAAAGAAGAGTCTTTTCAACAAATGGTGCTGAGACAGCTGGATAACCACATACAAAAGAATGAACGGGAACCCGCTTCTCTCAGCAGACAGATAAGTAACTCAGATTGGCCCATAACCTGAATACAAGAGCCAAAAGCTAGTAAAATCTTAGTAGAAAACATAGGTGTAAATGTTTATTTTCTTGGGTTAGGAAATTGTTTCTTAGCTTTGGCACCGAAGTCACAAGTGACAAAAGGAAAAAATGACAAATTAGTCTTCATCAAAATTTAAAACTTTGTGCTTCAAAGGACACTATCAAGAAAGTGAAAAGACAGTCTGTAGAATAGGAGAAAATATTAGGAAACCATATATCTGGTAAGGGATTGTATTTAGAATACATAAAGAATACTTGCCACTCAATGATAAAAAGACTAATAAGCTAATTAAAAGATGGGCAAAGGATCTGAATAGAGACTTCTTCAAAGACAGAATACAAATGACCTTTTGCCACAAAAAGAAACACAACGTCATTAGTCACCAGGGAAATGTAAATAAAAACCACAATGCAATATCATTCACACCTACTAGGATGGTTATAATTAAAAAGACCTACCGTAAGCAGAGTTGAGAAGGATGTAGAGCAATTGGAACCCTCATACATTGCAGGTGGGAATGTAAAATGACTTGCAATCACTCTGGGAAACAGTCTGACAGTTCCTCAAAAATGTTAAGCAGAGTTACCATACTACTCAGTAGTTCCACTCTTCGCTATGTCTCCAAGAGAAATAAAAAGCAAGGATGTACACGCAGAAACTTGTACATGAACGTACATAGAAGTATTGCTCATAATAGCCAAAAGGCAGGAAGAATCCAAATGCCCAGCAACTAATGAATGGATAAAAAAATGTGGTATACATGGTCTCGGGAAACATCTAGCTCAACTGGCATAACACAGTTTATCAAGACAATGTTCTCCATTTACCTTGCTGAGTAGTGACTGGGGTATTAAATGTCTGTGAGCAGCCATCTAAGTCACTCCACTGGTCTCACCCCTTTGGGAGCAAGGGAGAATGGAGAGAACAGGGTACAAGGAAAAGATTAGTCCAAAGAACTAATGGACCACAGCTACCAAGGCCTCCACCAGACTGAGGCCTGTACAGCTAGATGGTACTTGGCTACCACCACTGACTGCTCTGACCAGGATCATAACAGAGGGTCCTGGACAGAGATTGAGAACAATGTAGAACAAAATTCTAACTCACACACACAGAAAAAATAAAAAACAGACTTACTGACCTGACAGAGACTGGAGAAACCCCAAGTGTATGGCCCGCGGTGCCCATTTAGCTCAGGTGTGAAGTCACGCCCGAGGTTCACCCTTCAGCCGGGGATTGGACGTCCTATAAAACAAAATGGGACTAATGAGGCACAGCAGTCTAGGGACAAGGACGAGAAGGCAGAAGGGGACAGGAAAGCTGGTGATTGGGAAGCCAAAGTTGACAAGGGACAATACTGCCATGTCCTGAGGTTGTTAACCACTGTCATACGGCAAAATGTGTAGTGTTCAATGAGAAACTATCTGTTCTGTAAACCCTCATCTAAAGTAAAAAAAAAAAAAAAAAAAAAAATAAGAAGAAAGGAGTTCTCTATGTGTAATCAACTTGACAACAGCAACTCAAAAATTTTGATGGGAAGCCTAGGCAGCAGTGAGTTGAAGACAATGGTGATGGAATAATTTGGAAAAGGATAATGAGAACAGTAGCACAACTGGAAGAATGTAATCAATGTCACTGAATTATACATGTAGAAATTTTTGAAATGGTGTATCTTTGGCTATGTATATTTTCATCAAAAAAAAAAAAGTCCTCCAAGGCCATAGTAGACACTTGTTATTTTTGGTAAGGGGAAAGGCAATACAAATTTGGGCGAAGTCTGCACAATCTGACCAAGGGAAATGAAGATGCTAAGTATGCAAGAAAAAGGGACAATTTCTGTAAATGCTATAATATACTCAATTTTGCAACAACAGTTATAAAAAACAAAACCTATGTGTGTGGTTACATAGGTAGATATGTATGCATATATGTGTATAGGAAGGCATATGTGAGTACATGTATAGGTGTATCTGTAGGCTTCTGTATATAGATGTCTGTGGGTGATGCATATATACAGGCAGTCCCTGGATTACAAATGAGTTCCTTTCCTAAGCCTGTCTTTAAATCAAATTTGTACGTAAGTAGGAGCAGTTAGCTATGTAGGAGCACTTAGGTATGGTTTGCATCGAATGTCAGTTAGTGAAATGTTTGTCATACTACATGCTTCTACCATTATTTGAAAGTAGAGCATTCCTATGAAACCTTTCATAAGCCAAAATGGCAGACCCTCAAAATAATCTACCAAAGCATGCCAAATAACACATTAAACCTAAAAGAACACTAACATACAGTAAATGCAGGAATGATATAATAAATAAATTGAGATAAAGCACTGATGCTCACAGACACATTTCAAAGATATGGCAGCTTGATGCTGAGATGCTGAGTGTAGTTGCCAGGGAAGGAGCTTGCCCAGGACAGAGACATGTCCTAGTTGGGACATAGACCCTGAGGGCCGCCTCCTTCCCAGATTAGGGCTTCCACTCCCCTGGAACCACCCTCCCCAGTTTGAGTGTCCAAGAGTGTCCAGCATCTCTGCCTTCCCAAAGGACCGGGGAGCTGTCCCCAGCCCTTCCTGGCTGCCCAGGGTTGTCTGGGGCTAGGGGGAGACGGGGCGACGTGAGGACAAGTCTGTGATGTGCAAGGGAAGAAGCCTGGAAGAAGGCACCATATCACCTGCTCCCTCTGTCCTGCACAGGTGCCTGAGAGGCTGAGAGATGGCAGATGGCACATCCTGCAGGAGGGACGCAATTGGCTTCTGCTCCAAGGTGTCCCCACCACAGACTCTCTCTCCCAGGTGAAGGGGGCTAAGGCCAGCCCGGAGCCTACCTGCCCATGATATCTGGGAGGCTGGAGAATGTGGATCATGCCCTGCCTGGTGTGGTGGGGGAATGGACAAAAGAAGCACTGTGGGGAGGTGTGTGCTGGCAGAAAGGATAGGGTCACTGGGTGGGGAGAGTTGGTTGGAGACCCAAGACTCTGCCCTTTTCCCACCCTCAGGAAGCTGCAGAAGGCCCTGACACCCGAGATGCGGGAAGACACTCTCACTATTCCAGGCAAGTGCTGTCTGTTTGACGGTTTGCTGCAAAACAAACACTGGAGACTGTTTCCTCTGCGGATTTCTCTCCCTTAGTGAAAACAGGTACCAATGTAGGTCTTCCTAAAAGCCAAGTAGTGTAAAAGGAACACCTTGTATAGGTTAACGTATGCCTTTCTATGCATAAAATACATTAAAGAAACACTTCCAGATACGTTAAAACACATTTAAACTAATCATACAATAATAATAATAATGTTTTGATGAGCGTCACAGAGTAGCGCCTGTTTATTCTTACGAACCACTGCATGTACCTCAGATTTTTAATATAATAGGCTTTACTGGGGTTGGTTCATAACTATGGTTGTATGTGAGTTGGATGTTTCTAACTCGGGGACTGTCTGTATTCATATATATAACAAAGCACATAGGGGCACAGTTATGAAGACTTTCTAAACATATCCAAACACCTCTCGGGATTGGTTGACTGTGTCAAAAGGCTTAGGACCATAGTCTTGCGGGACAACTCAGTCAATTGACATAACATAGTTCGTAAAGATAATGTTCTACATCCTAGTTTGGCGAATGGTACCTGGGGTCTTAAAAGCTTGCGAGCGGTCACCTACAATACAACTATTGGTCTCTACTTGTCTGGAGGAAACAAGAAGGAAGGGAAACAAAGACTCAATGAACATACCAGTTCACATGAACCACAGCCTCCTTTAGCCTGAGACCAGAAGAACTAGATGGTGCCTGGCTACCAATATCGGCTGTTGGGACGAGAGACAGATTAGAAAGTCCCAAATAGAATGGGACAAAAATGTAGAACAAAAGTCAAGTTTGTTCAAAAGGCCAGACTTACTGAACCAATAGAGACTAGATGAGCCCCTCAAAACTATCACTGTAAGATACCCTTTGAACTTGGAAATAAAGCTATTCCTGGATGTCATCTTTCAGCGAAATAATAGATGGGCTTATAAAATAAACCATATCAGCTGGGAATAATGTGTTTCCTTAAACAATGAGCTATATTACCAGCATTTCCTCATTAGCAAAGATGAGAAGGCCAGCTAGGGCAGGAAAGCTAGATTAATGGAAACAGAAGAAAGAGAATGGAAAGAATGAGAATGCTGACACATTGTGAAAAGTTTAACCAATGTCATAGAACATTTTGTATCAAAATTTTTACATTGGAACCTAATTTGCTGTGTAAACCTTCACCTAAAACACAAAAAATATTAAAAAAAAAACCTAAAGCCTATTGCTGAATGGCAGAATAGAATAAATTTGTTTTCTATCCAATTCCAAAAATAGAAGAAATTCTTTCCCAATATTCTTGTAGACTTTACTGAGTATTTCCATCTGGACCAATTTGGATGGGGAGAGTGTACTATACAGGCTGTGTGATGGTTAAGATTCTATGTTAACTTGGCTGGGCCATGATTCTGGTGTTAATATGTGATCACTCCCGTGATGGGATCTGTTATGAGTAACCAATCAGTTGAAAGCGAGTTTCCTTGGGCATGTGGCCTACTTCCGAATATAAGCATTGGCTTCTTGCCAACATGGTCTCTGCTGAGAAATCAGAGCTTAATCTTGTTGGTTCACCTTTGCAGGTGACAGTTTCTTTTTCCTGCACTGTTCTCAGTTTTCTCCTTTGTCTTTAGTTCTGACAAGGTCGATTACCATATGTCTTGGTGATTTTCTTTTGGAGTGTCTCCTGTATGGGTTTTGTTGTGCTTCTTGGATGGATATATATTCCATCTTTTATGATATTAGGGATGTTTTCTGCCAGCAAATCTTCAAAAATGTTCTCTGTGACCTTTTTTTGTCTCCTCCTTTTCTTGAATTCCTATCATGCATAAATCATTCCTCTTGTAGTGTCCCACGTAACTATTTGGTTTCTCCATTTTTCTTCATTCTTTCTCCTGAATGTTCCTCAAAGAAATTAGTATCAAGGGATTAGCCTCCTAATTTGCTGATTCTATCTTCCATTGATTCTATTCTACTCCGACATTGCTCCACTGAGTTATCAATTTCTGAAATTTTGTTGTTAATCTTCTGGATTTCTGGTTGCTGTTTTGTATGGCTTCTAATTGTCTATTTTCTTCTTGTATTGTTTCCTTGAATTCTACTAGAATTTTTGTCTGTGTTTTCCTTGACTTTTTCTTAATCTCTTGGAGGATCCTACATAGGCGTCTTTTGAACTCCTCATCAGTTAGTTCCATTACCATTTCTTCCTCAGAAAGGTTTTCTGACCCTTTATTTGGTCACTTGCTTGAGCCATCTTCTTCTGCTTCTTTATGGGATTTGATATTGTTTGTTGTCTTCAAGGCATTAAGGTGTTATTATATTTGTTGATTGTATGTTTGTTTACTTTGTCTTGATTTTCTGTTTTGATCTGATCTATCTGGGATGGCAGCTTGGGTGTGCTACTCAGGTGGCTAGTCTGGCAGGACTGGAGTGCTCAGCACCTCTTTCCACGTAGGTGGGGCAGTGGCAGGGAGTATGAAATCCTTGACAACTTCAATATTTTCTGTGTGTATCATGATGTTATTTATCGGCCCAGTTGTGAGGATTTTCTTTTCTTTATGTTGAAGTATAATCTATACTGAAGGTTGTAGTCTTTGGCTTCATCACCATGTGCTTCAAGTTGTCTTCATTTTTGGCAAGCACGGTTGTGTCATTTGCATATTGCAGGTTATTACTGAGTCTTCCTCTAATACTGATTCCACGTTCTTCATATAGTCTGGCTTCTCGGACTACTTGTTGAGTTTACAGATTGAATAAGCAAGGTGAAATGATGCAACACCGTTGGACCACCTTTTCCAATTTTGAACCCTGCAATATCCTCTTGTTCTGTTGGAATGACTTCCTCTGGATCCATGTCCATGTTCCACATGAGCACAATTAAGTGTTCTGGAAGTGTCATTCTTCATAATGTATCCTTAATTTATTATGCTCCCCATGATACTTGCTAGACACCCTAGAATTGTCACTGAGGGAAGGCCTTGCGGTATAGTGTTAGGTCTTAATTAGAATCTCTATCAACATTTGAAAACCCCCAATAGAACAGCCTCACCCGCCTGAATGTCTACAGTTAGAAATTATATATATTAGTTTTATTTCTTAGTCCTGTCTTCCCACTGGAATTTAGTCCTAGGTGGGCAGAGATTAGCTCTCTTTTATATCATGTTGGATCTGCAGATTTGGCCCCAGAATCAGTAAATACTTGCTCAGAGTGTGTGGGAATGAATTCATAAGGTCTGATTCTTGATCTTTTGGTGAGGCAGTTCTAGAAAACCTTTGTATTTTCCACTTTGTTGATGCTTTGCTCTTTTTATACACCTTAGCATAGGCCTCTCTCATTTATTCTCATAAGACCTGCTTGATTTTTATTTAATTTGCTCAGCAAATTTCTTTGGGAATAGTTTCTTGGTCAAGGGCATTCCAAGGCATGAATATACAATGGTTGCTTAAGGGTTCACTAATCCTAACCTATTTATCCAGAACACCATCTAATCCTAATGATTAAAATGATACTAATACAGGATACAAAAGGCCATAGGTTGTGAGGTCTTTGGAATATGTGTGTGTGTGTGTATGCGTGTGTGTAGTGATGGTATCTGTGGTGAGCAAAATAATGTCCCCTCAAAGCAATCAGTTCCTATACCTGAAACCTATAAATATTACCTTAAAAGGAAAAAGGACCTTGGCAGATGTAATAAAGTGCTAGATATTGAGAAGACAAAATTGTCTTGAATTATTCACCTGGGCTCTACTAGGCAGAATGAGATTCTTATGACACAGAGAAGAAAAAGCAATGTGAAGATGGAAAAGAGAAAAAATTGAAGATGATGGCCTTGTAGATATGTCCACAAGCCAAAGGATGGTATGTCCACAAGCTAAGGAACCTGGCAGCTACCAGAAGCGGAAGAGACAAGGGACTAATTCCCTCCTCGAGCTTCCAGAGGGAGTGTGGCTGGTGTCAAAAGTATCATCTCATAGAGTCAGAGAGTTTGGAGAGGGCCTTGTCCCAAAAGCACAGTTCCACTCAGCCTGGGCTTCAGGGGAAAATGGAGGAAGTGTTTCACTGGAGTGAGGGACTGAAAAGCTAAGTAGGGGTCATTAGAAATAGGATCCAAGAGAAAGAAGAGGGACCTATAGGGAGCAGGACACATGGGGAACATGAAATAATAGTTTCATCATCACCTCGGGTAAAGTAACTTTCCTTGACAGAACCTTCAGAGAATACTTGAGGGAACAGAAAGGTCTACCTGTTAAACCCTGAGTCCAAACACAGGTGTAATGCCAGGAGTAATTATTACAGGAGGAGAAACATGAGGCTGGGATGCCCTTGGTCTTTGCACTTTGGTTTCTTACAAGTGTGGTCAGTAGCAGCCACGGCCAGACCACGGTCACAGCTGTTGGAGCTCTGGGAGCCTGTGGCGGCTCAGGCAGTAGCTGTCCCCAGTGCTTATTAGGTATGCTAACACCAAGCTCTGAAGTGAGTCTCCGCTCTACTGGGAACAGGACAAGTGAATGAACTGGTAGCCCCCTGTCTCTTTCTTCCTTCCCAACCTGGAAAGTCATGGAAGTTTCCAGGCTGTCCCTCTGGTAACCATGAACCAGATGTGCCTTCAGCAATAATCCAGTGTGGTCCTGGGCTCTGGAGACCCACTTGTCTCTTACCATCTCTCCTTAGGAAACTGGGGTTTTCAATTACCCAGAACTTGAAAAGAAGGCAAAAAGAGATTTTCGGTCACTCTTTCAAGTTTATACTACACACTACAAACTAACATGGCTGCCTAAGTGTCACATGACTCTCTAGGGGATTTTTTATTTGTTTTACTTTTGTTTAGGGACCAAACACTAAAGATAAATTGAACTTCAAGAGGATTTATAAGTTCCAAATTATTTGTGTCTAGTAGAAATGCTAACCCAATGATTTATTACTCTTTAAGACATTAGCTAATATTTTAACTAAATTTGCAATCTTATTTCAACAGTCTTTTTTCTCCGACTATAGATACTTATAACACTACTATTCTCCTTTGGTTTCTTGGTGGCACAGTTGTTAAGAACCATGACACGCTACAGATATTAATCAAAAGGTTCAAGTCGAATCCACAAGCTGCTCCTTCAAAACCTATGGAGCAGTTCTGCTCTGTCCTATAGGGTTACTACGCATTGGATTCGACTCGATGGCAACGCGTTTTAGTTTATTCTCCTTTGAACCAACGTTACCATCCTCCAACCATCTGATTCAGAGTCATGTGTATATGCATACTTATGTTCACGTATGAAAATCAGAAGGAAAACTAAGTTGTGTCAAATCTGACTCATGGTGATCCCATCCGTTACAGAATAAAACTGAGCTCCGTGGGGTTTCTTGGTTGTAATCTTTACAGAAACAGATTGCCAGGGTTTTCTTGTGTGGTGCTCCTGGGTGGGTTCCATCTGCCAACCTTTCAGTTTGTAGGCAAGTACAAATGGTTGTGCCACCCAGGGGCGTTATGTTCGCATACAATTTCATGTAAATGCAACACACACACACACACACACACACACACACACACACACACACACACACACACACACACACACACACCAGGCACACACAGAGCTTTGATTCTTCACTTACACCATGGTTACAAACATATCTGTCCAAGACAATGAGGAAACTGAGGATGAGATCACAAGAAGATTGGTCAATGAACCAATGTGTTCCAGTCTCATTGGGAAAGAGATTCAGAACTATATAATTATACAAATCTAAGCATTTATACTTATTATGTGACATGCACTCTTTTAAGGGCTTAATGTGTGATTCCTAAATTTACACAACAATCTAACTAAATAATGACAATGATTAGCCACATTTATCAGATGCAAAATTGGAGACACACAATTTAAGAACTTGCTTAAGGTTTCATAGCAAATATCTGGTTCTCAGAATCAAACCAAAGTATTTCAGCTCCGGAACCATGCTCCTAACCAGTACTCTGTAGTTGAACTGGGAAGGCTCATGCCATTTATAATACAAGAAATCCAGACAGTTTAGGGTAAGTTCTTCTCCTCAAGTTGGACTCAGATCAACTGTTGCCTTCTCCTCTGGCTCCAAGAAGTATTGTTTCTGGGCTAGTTCCGACACCGCAGAGAATTCCTTTCTGTTTCTCATGCCTTTCTCTTCTTCTTTGTTCCTCTGTCCTTTCTTAAACCCATTCTCCCAGTGGTGCTCTCTATTTGCCTGCCCTGCTCCTACTCAGAGCCCCTTCCATGGCTCCCATGGATAAACTCACGATAATGAAAGATGAAGAAAAGGCTAGGTCCCTGACAAGGCAAAGAATAATCTCTTATATAAGGGGTCCAGGACCAGGATCCAGGATGTCTACTGGCTGTAAGAGGAGGGGATGTGACTTACACACTAGGTACATGTATCCTCATTCCTGATATTGTGGTCTTCTCTCTTCCCTCCCTGGAAAGTCATGGAAGATTCCAGGCTGCCTAACTCATCTCCAGAGGCTCGATATGACTTCAGTAAGTATCGACCCTTTGGTAAATGGCTCTAGGTATCTAGGTCACTTTATATCCATCCTTTCTTAGGAAACTGTAGGTCACCCCTTCCCTCCAGGCCTGCTCTATGAGTTGGGGTCTCTGGATTTGGATTATCTGTTTTCCCTGAGTAGAAGTAGTTGGAATGAATTGAGTGATGTATTTTATAGGAAAAAACTATAAAGTAATTAACCCATTGCTTGTGGAAGATGGAGAGAGATGAATGGATGACATCAGTTAGGTCTCATAACTGGTAAAAAAGAGAGGTGTTCCCAGAAAGAGAGACCAGGTTTGGAGGGTAAGTAGGCTTGGTGGTAGAATAAGTTTAATCTTACAGCAAGGCCTTTGTATCATTAGGAAAAATTTGGCAGGTTCAACTTACAGCCTAGCGACTCTCTAGGCAAAGGAGAGGTGATTCAAGGGAAGTATCTGAAATGCCTCCCAAGTCATTCTTGTAAGAAATTTTAATTCATCTATCCATTCATCTAATCAGCATTCCATGGAGAATTGCTAGAGTCATCAGAAAAGGAACACCTGAGTTCTCAAGTTCTGGTGATGTGATGTGATATGTTGAGAGATGTGATGGTAATATGGTGACTGTAGGTTTAGACCCAAGAAGCCGTAGAGTTCTTATATGCTGGTGCCAAAGGTCATGATGAGCTGTTTTCCAACTCTGGCTGTTTATATTAGACCACAGAAGGATACACAGAAGGACTTTTTACCCCCTGATATTGGCATATTGGGGATGGGATGCCCTTCAGCTTTTGAGCCTTCTATCCAACCCCTCATCCACATTTCTGAGCTTGTACATGAGCATGAAAACATGCATCGGTACACACACATGTATACAGACACCCAACCATAAAAGCACAGCTTTCTCCTTCTCTTCCTTCATTGTTACTATCATCTCTGTCAGCAAGAATGAGGAAACCTAGAATGACATCACAGAGGACACTGTCACATGAACCAGTGTCTCAGGAATCCTATTGGGAAATGGTGGCTCTGGCGAGTCCATTCCCTAAACCTCATCTTCTTTTATGTGCATGGGTTTCACAGTAGTCTTCAGTATTCCCACTGGACTGTGAATGCCTGGAGGTCACAGCACACGTTGCCTCAGTAAACCTAAGTATTTGGCAGAACATGTACTCAACACCTGGTAGGTGTTCAAACAATGTTCTTCTAATCAAATGTGTATGTTCAGATATCAAAATTGTTCACAATTTATCTGAAAACCCTCAGAGTAGGGGACAATATATGAGAGTAGGTAATGAAAAATTTTCAGATAGGCCATATGTTAGTCAGACTGAAATGTAAATATCATATACTCTCACCTGCTAGACTAGGGGTATGTGAAGGAAGAGATTGTCTCTCTTTTTCCCAGATGTATTCGCAATTCATACCATACAGTAGTTCACAGTAAATATTTGATGAATGAATAAAATGAATCAATTACTGGTTGAATGAGTCTGATTCAAATCCGACTAACCTCTCATTCAGTAAGAAGATTAACTATTTAATTACCATCATCCTCTGGCTAGAAATAATCTTGTTTCTTAGAATTGCAAAGGCATAAAGTCATTTTCTAGAATTTTCACTAGCCTAATAATATTTTGAAATAAACTTCCTGAGGACAAGAACTGAATATTTTCCATCTCTCTGTCTCACACACTGACCAGACAAAGTGTCTGGATCTAGCAAACGTTCTTTACAACTTGATGCTCACTAAGCATCTTCTTTGTGCGTTCTCAGGTCCCAAGAATTCAGTGAGAAGGTACTAGCCTGCCTCTTTTACAGTTGAGGGTTTATATCGTCTAAATGAAGGACTGGAGGCACCCCAGCTCATAAATGGCAGAGTTTTAATTTGAACACTGATCTCCTGATTGCCATTTGGTAGAATATTCCTTTATTAGTCAGAGTTCTCCAGAGAAACAGAATAGGAGTTCTACCTACATAGCTACCAAACTACCTACTACCTACCTATCTACCTACCTACCTACCTACTACCTACCTACCATCCTACTACCTATCTATCTACCTACTACCTACCTATCTACTACCTACCTACCTCCCGACTTCTTATCTACCTGCCTACTACCTATCTACCGATTGTCTATCAAGAGAAATTTATTTTAAGGAATTGGCTCACACAAATGTAGGGCCTGCTAAGCCCAAAATCCATAGAACGGGTAGCAGGCTGGAAACTCTGGGAGAAGTATATTACAGTCTTGAGGCAGAATTCCTTCTCTCTAGGAAAGCTCAGTTTTTGCTCTTAAGGCCTTCAGCTGATTGGATGAGGTCCATGCATATTATCGAGCGTAATCTCTTTTACTTAGCGTCAACTGATTGTAAATGAGAATCACATCCAGAAAATTTCTTCACAGCAACATCTAGCCTAGTTTTTGACAAAACAACTGGGCACTATAGCCCAGCCAAGTTGACACAGAAAATTAACTGTCATAATGTCTTATAAGAACTCCCTTGTAACAAAATATGCATTTGGTTTCTTTGTAATTGAAGGAGTTTAGTCACAATCATTATTGTTTAAAAAAAAAAAAAAAGCCGAGGAGACCACCTTGATCCATCTACTATTCCCATCATCAGGGAACTAAGGGCCACTCAAGGGCCCGGACTCTGGAACGGCCAAGGAGGGCGGGTGTGTAGAGAAGGGCATCCTGGGAAGTGGGCATTCCCTGGTTCTGTGTTCCAGAGAAGCCAGCCTGGCTATGGAAGCAGGGCTCGGAAGATCATCCACGGGGATAGGAGGAAGACATTGCAGTGTGGACTTCAGTTTCCTTAGAGTTCACCCCTAAGCCTTTATCCAGGCACTGGCTTTTTGGGAATTGACAGGCAGCTCCTCTGAGACCTGTCCTGTGGCAGGTTGTGACTGGCCAAAGCGCCTCTAACTCCAGCCCCAGAGGTCATCCTAGGAACTCCCAAGGTCTCCTGGGAAGGCAGGGACAGGGAGGCAAGGGAATGCCAGGAATGACCCAGCAGGTGCCCTGGGTGAGTAACAGCCACCTCCTGCCCCTCCCAGAGCCAAGCTGGAGGAACTGCTATAAAAGCCATGCCTGGCTCCAGTACCTCAACTGCTTGAACTCCCCAGGAACGTGTCTGTGCTCGTGTCTGTGACCAGGGTGAGTGTGGCTGTGGGAGCCCCGAGGGGCTCTGAGAGGATCAGGGAAGAGCTGACAGCTGGGAGGCAGAGGGAAAGGGAGGGAGGAGGGGAACTGAGGAAAGAGGGTCCTGTCTCGGATTCTGTGATACACTGAACAGAAGTAAGACTTAGTCTGAACCAAGTCTTTGGAAATCTGTCCTGCTCTCAGACACATATGGGTCCCTCAATTTTGTCAAGGACATTATTCTTATGTTAGTAGAGCAGGCACATCAGTGTGTGAACACTTTATGTGGGCTCACGAAGGTTAAGAAATGCTGGATACTCATTGTATACAAGAGTGAGAAGCTCTTTGCTATTTCTGATTGTTGGGCCCACATATTTTTATTCAGGGGAAAGATTTTAAGTTGTTTCTTTTCCTTACTGATGGGTATATGATACATATCCTTAACAATCCCCATAAGATTTAATTTGAAAAGAGTTCAGATTATCATCCTTGCTTTCTTTCTAAAGAGTTTCAATATTAATTTTCAGGTTAAAAAGTCCTGCTAAAATGTCCTGGCAGAACCAGCAGCAGTGCCAGCTCCCTGCCAAATGTACCCCCAAGTGCCCTCCCAAGTGCCCCATCCCCCAGTGTCCCCCCAAGTGTCCCCCAAACTGCCCTCCAGTCTCTCCCTGCTGCAGTGTCAGCTGCGGAGACTGCTGTGGACCTAGCTCTGGGTGCTGCAGCTCTGGAGGTGGCGGCTGCTGCCTGAGCCATAACAGACACCATCTCTTCCACCGACGCCGCTGGCGCCAGAGCCCTGACTGCTGTGAGTGTGATCCCTGTGGGCACTCTGGCTGCTGCTCGGGCTCAGGAGGTTGCTGCTGAGCCAGGCCTTAGGCATCACAGAGAAACACTTAGGAAGCAACCTCGAGGCAGGGACCTACCTGAGGGTGATGCTTCCCCTGTTCTCGCTTCTCGTTTTCATGGTGCTGAGGATCCTATGAAAGAGTTCTGTGTGTTCTAATGTCCTGAGTCCATCCTGGATCCTGATCATGTCTTCCTTCTTTACTTTATACAACAATAAATCTCCTATTGCGTATTTACAAGATATCCTGGTCTTTGGCAAGTCTTTCATTCTTTGCAAGTCCCTGAAGCCTAGATTTCCAGCGACACACTTAGGGTGCCTTGGTAAGAGTACAGTGTGAGAAAGGGACAAGCTAGAAACAGTGTCTAAGGAAACAATCCTCTAAGAACAAGCTTGAAGTAGAGCTTTGCAATGGGATTATCTCTACACACTCTATCCGCTTGGCGCAGGTGGTGACAGGAAGGAAGACTAGGTAGCACTGGTGAGGCACCACTGGAGAAAGGGAAGGTGAAGGAGCCTGAGGGACCTCAAAGGAGAAGCTGATAGGAGAAAGAAAGAATGCTGTGAAGTAGGTTCATTCAAATGTTTCTGGAGTGAAACTCAGCCCCTCCAGAAAGAAACTCAATAGCTGATGGTGCTTCATGAAGCCTTTGCAAACATTTCTAAGGGCCCGCTGTGTGCTTTGCCATCTTTTCTGAGCGAGGAAAAATCGCTACTTAGTACCTCTAAACTCTGTCCAGGCCTGGTTCCTGCTGGAGAAATATAGTGAAGAACAAAATCTACTCCCAACCTAGAAAACGTCTCCACAGATATAGAAGAGAAAGAAAGAATTTATTATAGTATTAAACCAGAATGTGATTCATCATATGCCATCTGGTAAAAAATTGCAAAGGACATAAAAAAATCTTTCCCTTTATATGTAAAAGAACGCAAAAAGAAAAACCTTTACTGTTGAGTCAATTCTGCCTCATAGAGAACTGTAGGACAGAGTAGAACTGCCCCACAGAGTTTTCAGGAAGCACCTGGTGGATTGGAACTTCCAAGCTTTTGGTTAGCAGCCGAGCTCTTAACCAGCGCAATGAGTAAATTCATCTCGTCAAGATAAAATTGCTCATTTTCTGGTTTCTTTATGGCTGGAGGTAGATTTGCAGTTAGGGGTCGGAAGATCTTGAGGTCATGCTAATCTCTTTCCAGTTTTCTGGAAGGGGAAGATTACCTGAAGTAACACTTTAAAGAATTGACTTCCAAATCCTTGAGCTAACACCTTGAATTTAGGTACTTTTCAAAGAGAGCGAGAAAGATTTTACAGTTACAAGCTATTGAAAGTGAATTCTAAAAGAAGAGGGGAGGAAGGGTATTCCTCACTTATTTTCAACAGGGAAACTATGGGGCAATCAACTCTGTGACAAATAACAACGGCAGCGAATTTTCAGTTGAAATTGTCCCTGGGTGGTACAGTTAACAGCTTGGCTACTACTGAAAAGGTTGGGGGTTTTGACCCACCCAGAGGTGCCTCAGAAGAAAGACATGGCAATCTGCTTCCCGAAAGGTCACAGCCATGTAAACCCTTTGAGTGCAACTCAGTCACAACTGGTTTGGTGCTTTGGTTTTATTTTCAATTTGTATTAGTCCATACACTCCTGAGGAAAGGATGCACAGGCCACTGGAGTCTAAGTTCCTATAAAGTCTAGAGAGAGCCTGCAGCACGTACCTCTCCTCTGCTTCCAATTCCCGGTGCTCACATGTCAAGGCTTAAAAACCTTCAGGTGAGCCCTAACCAAAGAAAAAATTGAAGAGGTCATAAAAAAAGCTCCCAACCAAAAAAGCCCTGGCCCAGATGGCTCCACTGGAGAGTTCTACCAAAGATTAGGAGAAGAGTTGACACCAATTCTACTCAAACTATTCCATAACATCGAGAAGGAAAGAATATTCCCTAATTTATTCTATAAAGCCAGCATAACACTGATACCAAAGCCAGGCAAAGACGTCCCAAAAAAAGAAAATTACAGACCAATATCCTTCAGGAGTATAGATGCAAAATATCTCCATAATATTCCACAGTATGTCAAAAAAATAATACTTCATAATCAAGCTGGATTCATACCAAGGATGCAAGGGTGATTCAACATTAGAAAATTAGTCAAAGTAATTCACCACATAAATAAAACAAAGCAAAAGAATCCCATGATTATCTCAATAGATGCCCAAAAGGCATTTGATAAAATCCAACATC
The DNA here is from genome assembly GCA_030035585.1 of Dugong dugon. Taxonomy (NCBI): domain Eukaryota; kingdom Metazoa; phylum Chordata; class Mammalia; order Sirenia; family Dugongidae; genus Dugong; species Dugong dugon. The sequence goes on along the minus strand of CM057462.1, from coordinate 194,010,043 downwards.
CTTTCCTGTTAAAACTCTCAGCAAAATAGGCATAGAAGGAAATGTCCTCAACATAATTATGGGTATATATGCAAAACCAAGAGCCAAAATTATTTTCAACACAGAAAGATTGAGAGTATTCTCCTTGAGAGCCGGAACCAGACAAGGATGCCCATTATCACCACTCTTACTCTATACTCTTCTGGAAGACGTAGCCAGAGCAATAAGGCAAGAAAGGGAATTAAAGTGTACTCAGATTGGAAAGGAAGAAGTAAAACTATCCTTATTCACAGATGACATCATTCTATACATAGAAAATCCCAGAGACTCCACAACAAAGTTACTGCAAGTAACCGAAGGATTTAGCAAAGTGGCAGGGCACAAGATCAACACACAAAAATCAGTTGGGTTCCTCTGCACTAACAAGGAGAACTCCAAAAAAGGAAATCAAGAAAACAATACCATTTATAAATGCCTCTAAAAGGATAAAATACCTAGAAGTAAACCTAATCAGGGATGTAAAAGACATATCCGAGGAAAACTGTACAACACTACTGCAAGAAACCAAAAGAGACCTACAGAAATGGAAAAACATTCCACGCTCATGGCTTGAAAGAGCTAACATTGTGAAAATGTCAATATTACCCAAACGATCTACAGTTATAATACAATCCCGAACCAAATCCCAACAACATTCTTTAATGAGATGGAAAAACTAATCACCAACTTGACATGGAATGAAAGGAGGCCCAGAATAGCTAAAACAATCCTGAAGAAGAACAAAGTAGGAGGCCTCACACTTCCTGATCTCAAAACTTACTATACACTCACAGTTACCAAAAGAGCCTGGTGCTGGTATAATGACAAGACACAAAGATGAATGGAATAGAATAGAGAACCCAGAAGTAAAGTAAATCCATTCATCTATGGGCAGCTGATCTTCGACAAAGAATCAAAATTCAGTCAACTGAGAGAAAAAATTCTCTTTAACAAACGGTGCTGGCAAAACTGGATATCCATTAGCAAAAAAGATGAAACAGGGTTCACATTCGCACCATACACAAAGCCTAAGTGAAAATGGACCAAAGTGCTAAATGTTAAAGCTAAATTATAAAGTTCCTGGTAGGGACACAACTAGAGGACTGATTTTCAGCATATATAGCCCATCAAACACAACAAAAAATGCAAAACCAACAGATGATAAATTAGATACCTGGGAACACTGAAAAATTAAATATTATGCTTATCAGATGTCTACTAAAAGAGTAAACTGAGAACCTATGGATTGGGAACAGATCTTCAGCAACAACATATCTGAGAAGGGTCTAATCTGTAAAACATATAGAAAACTTCAAAACTCAATAACAGAAAGAAACACTTCAATCTAAAAATAGGCAAAAGACTTGAGCAGACACTTCCCCAAGGAAGACATTCATGTGGGCAACAAACACATGAAAATGTGCTCGTGATCATTAGCCCTTAGGGAGATAAAATGAAAACTACAATGACATACCATCTCACCCCTATAAAAATGGTACCGATTAAAAAACCAGAAAACAACAAACGATGGTGAGGTTGCGGTGAGATTGGAACGCTTATACACTGGTAATGGATTGTAAAATGGTACAACCACTATGGAAAACAGTATGGCACTTCTTCAAAATCTAGAAATAGAAACACCATATTGTCTAGCAATCTAAAACTTAAGCATATATCCAAAAGACATAGAAGCAGTGAAACGAATTGACATATGCATACCTGTGTTCATTGCAGCATTATTCACAATAGCAAAAAGAAGACACAACCTACAAAAAAAATCAAATCAAACCCATTGCCGTTGAGTTGATTCTTACTTATAGCCACCACATAGGGTTTCCAAGGTTGTAAATCTTTATGAAAGCAGACTGCTACATCTTTCTCCCTTGGAGCCCCTGGTGGTTTTGACCCACCAATCTTTCGGACAGCAGGCGATCACTTTACACGCTGCGCCATAACAGTCTAAGTGCCCATCGATGGACGAATGGATAAACAAATTGTGGTACATACATACAATAGAATATTACGCAACTATAAAGAGTATATTTATAGTTTGTTGTACCCTGAGGGCTTGCATATTGCTGTGATGCTGGAATCTATGGCACCCGTATTCAAATACCAGCAGGGTCACCCATGGAGGACAGGTTTCCGCTGAGCTTCCAGACTAAGACAGACTAGGAAGAAGGACCTGGTGGTCTACTTCTGAAAAGAATTAGCCAGTGAAATCTTTATGAATAGCAGTGGAATATTGTCTTATATAGTGCCAGAAGATGAGCCCCTCAGGTTGGAAGGCACTCAAAAGACAACTGGAGAAGAACTGCCTCCTCAAAGTAGAGTTGACCTTAATGACGTGGATGGAGTCGAGCTTTCAGGACCTTCATGTGCTAATGTGGCTTTTCTCAAATTGAGAAGAAACAGCTGCTAATATCCGTTAATAATTGGAATGTGGAATGTATGAAGTGTGATTCTAGGAAAATTGGAAACCGTCAAAAATGAAGTGGAACACATAAACATTGATATCCTTGGCATTAGTGAGCTGAATGAGTAACTGAAGAGGAATGGAGATGCATTCATTGTCAAAAAGAATATTTCAAGATCTATCCTGAAGTACAACTCTGTCAGTGTTAGCATAATATCCATATGCCTAAAGGAAGACGAGTTAATAATACTATTATTGAAATCTATGCACCAACCACTAAGGCCAAAAACGAAGACACTGTAGATATTTACCAATTTCTGCAGTCTGAAAGTGATTCGAACATGTGACCAGGTTTCATCGATAATTACTAGTGATAGGAATTCAAATGTTGGAAGGGCAGTAGTTGGAAAATATGGCCTTAGTGCTAGCAATGAAGCTTGAGATCATATGATGGAATTTTGCAAGACGAATTTGTCTTGGAAGAAGTACAGCCAGAATGTTCCTCAGAAGTAAGGATGGTTAAGATTTCATCGCATATACTTTCGACAGGTTATCAGGGGGAATCAATCCCTGGAGAAAGACATCATGCTTGGTGAAGTAGAGGGTCATTGAAAAAGAGGAAGTTTCTCAATGAAATGAACTGACACAGTGACTGCAACAATGGGCTCAAGCATAACAATGATTGTGAGGATGGTACAGGACCAGACAGTGTTCTGTTCTGTTCTACATACGTTCGCTATGAGTCAGAACCAATTCGATGGTACCTAACAACAAAAGGAACATAAAGAATAAGGAGGAGTTTGCTAAAGATCTTATGACATGGATGAATCTTGAGGACACTTTGCTGTGTGAAAAAAGTCCATAAAAAAAGGACCAATATTGAATGGTTTCACTTTTATAAAAAGTGAACAATAAGTAAACACTCACAGAAAGCAACATTCTTTGATGGTTACCAAGGGTAGGAATGGGTAGGAATGGGTAGGAGGAGGAATCACTTTGTAGATAGTAGACACTTGTTATTTTTGGTGAGGGGAAAGGCAATACAAAAATGGGGGAAGTCTGCACAATCTGACCAAGGGAAATGAAGATGCTAATTATGCAAGAAAAAGGGACAATTTCTGTAAATGCTATAATATATACAACTTTGCAACAACAGTTTTAAAAAACAAAACCTATGTGTGTGGTTACATAGCTAGATATGTATGCATATATGTGTATAGGAAGTCATATGTGAGTACATATATAGGTGTATCTGTAGGCTTATGTATGTAGATGTTTGTGTGTGAGGCATATATATAGGCAGTCCCTGGATTACAGATGAATTCCATTCCTAAGCCTGTCTTTAAATCAAATTTGTACGTAAGTAGGAGCAGTTAGCTATGTAGGAGCACTTAGGTATGGTTCATATCTAATCTCAGTTAGTGAAATGTTTGTCATACTACATGCTTCTACCATTATTTGAAAGTAGAGCATTCCTATGAAACCTTTCATAAGCCAAAATGGCAGACCCACAAAATAATCTACCAAATCATACCAAATAACACATTAAACCTAAAATAACAGTAACGGACAGTAAATGCAGGAATGATATGATAAATAAATTGAGTTAAAGCACAGATGCTCACAGACACAGTCAAAGTGATGGCAGTTTGATGCTGAAATGAAAGAGTGTAGTTACCGGGGAAGGAGTTTGGCCAGGACAGAGACATGTCCTACTTGGGACATAGACACAGAGGGCCGCCTCCTTCCCAGATTAGGGCTTCCACTCCCCGGGGAACTGGCCTCCGCAGTTGGTGTGTCCAAGAGTGTCCAGGATCTCTGCCTTCCCAAAGGGCCGGGGAGCCGCCCCCGGCCCTTCCCTGCAGCCCCGCGTTGTCCGGGGCTAAGAGGAGAGTGGGCGACGTTATGGCAAATCTGTGATGGGCAGGGGAAGAAGCCAGGAAGAAGGAACCATTTCACCTGCTCCCTCTGTCTCGCACAGGTGCCTGAGATCGAGGTCCACAGAGAGGCCTGCAGAACCCAGATGGCACACGTGCTATGGGAGGGGCGCAACTGGCTTCTGCTCCAAGCTGTCCCCACCACAGACTCTCTCTCCTAGGTGAAGGGGGTAAGGCCAGCCCCCAGCTTAGCTGCCCATGATATCTGGGAGTCTGGAGACTGTGGATCATGCCCTGCCTGGAGCCTGGAGGGGTGGGGGCAGTGGACAAAAGAAGCACTGGGGGGAGGTGTGTGCTGGAGGAAAGGACAGGGTCACTGGGTGGGGAGAGCTGGTTGGAGACCCAAGACTCTGCCCTTTTCCCACCCTCAGGGAGCTTCAGAAGGCCCTGACAAATGAGATGGGGGGAAGACACTCTCACTGTTCAGGGCAAGTGCTGTCTGTTTGACAGTTTGCTGCAAAACAAATGCTAGAGACTGTTTCCTCTGCAGATTTCTCTCCATTAGTGAAAACCCGTACCAATGTAGGTCTTTGTAAAAGTGAAGTAGTGTATAGGGAACTTTCAGAAAGTGCGGAAACCTGTGTATATCTTAGTGTGTGCGTTTGTATGCATAAAACACATTAAAGAAACATTTCCAGGTACATTAAAACACACTTAAAATAATCATACAGTAATAATAATAATGTTTTGATGAGCGTCACAAAGTAGCGCCGTTTGTTATTACGTACCATTGCACGTACCTCAGATTTTTAAGATAATAGGCTTTATTGGGGTTGGTTCCTAACTATGGGTTGTATGTAAGTTGGATGTTTCTAACTCGGGGATTGTCTTTATACATATATATAACAAAGCACATAGGGTTACAGTTCGGAAGCCTCTCTAGACATTTCCAAACACTCTTGGGATTGGTTTACTGTGTCAAAAGGCTGAGGACCATAGTCTTGTGGGACAAATCAGTCAATTGACATAACATAGTTCATAAAGATTATGTTCTACATCTTAGTTTGTGGAATAATACCTGGGGTCTTAAAAGCTTGTGAGCGGTCATCTAAAATACAACTATTGGTTTCTACTTGTCTGGAGCAATCAAGAAGGAAGGGAACCAAAGACTCAATGAAGAACAAGTTCACATGAACCACGGCCCCATTTTGCCTGAGACCTGAAGACCTAGATGGTGCCTGGCTACAAATATCAACAGTTCTGACAAGGGACACATTAGAAAGTCCCAAACAGAGTGGGACAAAAATGTAGAACAAAAGTCAAGTTTGTACAAAAGGCCAGACTTACTGAACCAACAGAGACTAGATGAGTCCCCCAAAACTATCACCCTAAACTTGGAACTAAAGCTACTCCTGGAGGTCATCTTTCAGCCAAATAATAGATTGGCCTATAAAATAAAAAGTATTACCTGTGAGTAATGTCTTTCCTTAAAGAATCAACTATAAGAGGCCAAACAGTCAGCATTTACCAATAAGCAAAAATGAGACGGCCAGCTAGGGCAGGAAAGGTAGATTAATGGAAACAGAAGAAGGAGAATGGAAACAATGAGAATGTTGACGCATTGTGAAAAGTGTAACCAATGTCATAGAACAATTTGTATCAAAATTTTTAAATTGGAACCTAATTTGCTGTGTAAACTTTCATCTAAAACACAAAAAATACTAAAAAAAAAGAAAAGCCTATTGCTGAATGAGGGAATAGAATAAGATTTGTTTTCTATCCAATTCCAAAAAGAGAAGAAATTCTTTCCCAATATTCTTGTAGACTTTATTCAGTATTTCCAAGTGGATCAGTTTGTATGGGGAGAGTGTACTATACAGGATGTGTGATGGTTAAGAATGTATGTTAACTTCGCTGGGCCATGACTCTCAGTGTTCCCATGTGAGCACTCCCATGATGGGATCTGCTGTGAGTAACCAATCAGAAGAAAGTGAGTTTCCTTGGGCGTGTGGCCTACATCGGAATAGAAGCATTGGCTTTTTGCCAACATGGTCTCTACTGAGAAATCTGATTTGTTCTCCTTTTTATGTGACAATTGGTTTTTCCTGCACTGCTCTGAGTTTTTTCCTTTGTCTTTGGTTTTGACAAGCTGGATTACGATATGTCTTGGTGATTTTCTTTTGGAGTCTCTCTTGTATGGGGTTTGTTGAGCTTCTTGGGTGGATATAGTCCATCTTTTATGATATGAGGGAAGTTTTCTGCCAGGAAATCTTCAAAATGTTCTCCGTGATTTTTTTTTGTCTCCTCCTGTTCTTGAACTTCTATCATGCGTAAATGATCCCTCTTGTAGTGTCCCAGGTAACTCTTTGCTTTCTCCATTTGTCTTCATTCTTTCTCCTGGATGTTCCTCAAAGAAACTAGTATCAAGGGATTTGCCTTCTCATTTGCTGATTCTGTCTTCCACTGATTCAATTCTACTCCGATATTCCGCCAGTGAGTTATCTATTTCTGAAATTTTGTTGTTAATCTTTGGATTTCTGGTTGCTGTTTTGTATGATTTCTTATTGTCTATTTTGTTATTGTACTGTTTTCTTGAATTCTTCTAGAATTTTTGTGTGTGTTTTCCTGGTTTTATCTGTGTCTTCCTTGACTCTTTCTTAATCTGTTGGAGGGTCCTAAATAGAAGTGTTTTGAATTCCTCATCAGTTAGTTCCATTACCATTTCTTCCTCAGAAAGGTTTTCTGACCCTTTAGTTTGGTCACTTGCTTGAGCCATCTTGTTCTGTTTCTTTATGGGATTTGATATTGTTTGTTGTCTTTGAGGCATTAAGGTGTTATTCTATATATTGACTGTATGTTTGTTTAATTTGTCCTGATTTTCTGTTTTGTTTTGATATATTTGGGATGGCAACTTGGGTTGCTACTCACGTTGCTAGCCTGGCAAGACTGGAGTGCTCACCACCTGTATCCAGGTAGGTGGGGCAGGGGCTGGGTGTCTGAAATCCTTGAGAACTTCAACATTTTCTGTGTATATCCTGATGTTATTTATTGGCCCACATGTGAGGATTTTGTTTTCTTTATGTTGAGGTGTAATTTATACTGAAGGCTGTTGTCTTTGCTTTCATCAGCATGTGCTCTAAGTTGTATTCATTTGTGGGAAGCAAGGTTGTGTTATTTACATACCGCAGGCTATCAATGAGTTTTCCTCTCATTCTGATACCATGTTCTTCATATAGTCTGGCTTCTCGGACTATTTGTTGAGTTTACAGAATGAATAAGCAATGTGAAATGATACAACATCTTTGGACCACCTTTTCCAATTTTGAACCATGCAATATCCTCTTGTTCTCTTTGAGTGACTTCCTCTGGATCCATGTACATTTTCCCCATGAGCAAAATTAAGTGTTCTGGAATTTTCATTCTTCATAATGTTATCCTGAATTTGTTATGCTCCAGTGATACTTGCTAGACACCCTAGCATTGCCATTGAGGGAAAGCCTTGCAGTATAGTGTTAGGTCTTAAATAGAATCTCTACCAACATTTCAAAACCCCCCACTAGAACGGCCCCACCTGCCTGAAGGCCTATAGTTATTAATTATATATATTATTTTAAATTCTTAGTCCTGTCTTCCCACTGGAATATAGTCCTAGATAGGCAGATATTAGCTGTCTTTTATATCATGTTGGATCTGCAGATTCGGCCACGTAACTAATGACCACTTCCGCAGAGTGTGTGGGAGTGAATTCAAAAGGTCTGATTCTTGATCTTTTGGTGAGGCAGTTCAAGAAAACCTTTGAATTTTCCACTTTGGAGATGCTTTGCTTTTTTTATTCACCCTAGCATACTCCTTTCTCATTGATTCTCATAAGACCTGCTTGATTTTTATTTAATTCACTCAGCAAATTTCTTTGGGAATAGTTCCTTGGTCAAGAGCATTCCACAGCATGAATATACAATGGTTGCTTAAGGGTTCACTAATCCTAACCTATTTATCCAGAACATCATCTAATTCTAATGATTAAAAGGATACTAATACAGGATACAAAAGACCATAGGCTGTGAGGTCCTTGGGGTATATGTGTGTGTGTGCGTGCGTGTGTGTGTGTGTGTGTGTGTGTGTGTGTGTGTGTGTGTGTGTGTGTGTGTGTAGTGATGGTATCCGTGGTGAGCAAAATAATGTCCATCCAAAGCAATCAGTTCCTATCCCTGAAACTTATAAACGTTACCTTAAAAGGAAAACAGATCTTGGCAGATGTAATAAAGTTCAAGATCTTGAGATGAAGAAATTGTCTTGAATTATATAGGTGGGTTCTAAATGCAACCTATGTATCCTTACAAGGCAGAATGAGATTCTTATGACACAGAGAAGAAAAGGCAATGTGAAGATGGAGAAGAGAAAAATTTGAAGAAGCTGGCCTTGGTGATATGTCCACAAGCAAAAGAATGATATGCCCACAATCCAAAGGACCTGGCAGCCCCCAGAAGCTGAAGAGACAAGGGACTAATTACCTCCTCGAGCCTCCAGAGGGAGTGTGGCTGGTGTCCAAAGTATTATCTCATACAGTCAGGGAGTTTGGAGAGGTCCTTGTCCCAAAAGTACAGCTCCACTCAGCCTGGTCTTCAGGGGAATTGGGTAGGAGTTTTTCTCTGGAGTAAGGGACTGAAAAGCTAAGTAGGGGTCGTTAGAAATATGATTGAAGAGAAAGAAGAGGGGCAAATAGGGACCAGGACATATGGGGAACATGAAATAATAGTTTCATCCTCACTTGGGGTAAGGTAACATTCCTTGACAGAAACTTCAGAGAATACTTGAGGGAACAGAAAGGTCTACCTGTGAAATCCTGAGTCCAAACACAGCTGTAACGCAAGGAGCAATCGTTACGGGAGAAGAAACATGAGGCTGGGATGCCCTTGGTCTTTGCACTTTGGTTCCTTACAACTGTGGTCAGTAACAGCCACAGCCCAGAACACTGCCACAGCAGTTGGAGCTCTGGGAGCCTGTGGAGGCTCAGGCAGTAGCTGTCCCCAGTGCTTATAAAATATGCTAACACCAAGCTGTGAAGTGAGTTTCAGCTCTATTGGGAACAAGACTAGTGAACGAACTGGTAGTCCCCTTTCTCTTTCTTCCTTCCCAACCTGGAAGGTCATGGAAGTTTCTAGGCTGTCCCTCTGGTGACCATGAACCAGATGTGACTTCAGCAGTGTCCCAGTGTGGTCCTGGGCTCTGGAGCCCCGCTTCTTCCTTACCATCTCTCCTTATGAAACTGGAAGTTGAAATTATCCAGAACTTGAAAAGAAGGCAAAAACAGATTTTTGCTCACTTTTTCAAATTTATACTACATACTACGAACTAACAAGGCTGCCTAAGGGTCACATTGATCTCTACGGAATTTTTTTATTTCTTTTACTTTTGATTAGGGAAGACATTAAAGATAAAATTAACTTGCAGAAGTTTTATAAGTTCCAAATTGTTTGTGTCTAGTAGAAATGATAACCCAATGATTTATTGCTCCTTAAGACATTAGCTAATATTGAAACTAAAGTTGCTATCTTATTTCAATAGTCTTTCTTTGTCTGACTTTACTTTGAACTCTCCTACTCTCCTCTGGGGTCTTGGTGGCACAGTGGTTAAGAGGTACGGTATGCTACAGATTTTAATCAAAAGGTTGGCAAGTCGAATCCACTAGCTCCTCCTTGGAAACTCTATGGAGCAGTTCTACTCTGTCCGATAGGGTTGCTATGAATTGGAATCGAGGAGATGGCAACGTGTTTTGGTTTATTCTCCTTTGAACCAACTTTACCATCCTCCAACAATCTGATTCAGAGTCATATGTATGTGCATACTTATGTTCACTTTCCAAAATCAGAAGAGAAACAAACTCGTGTCAATTCTGACTTATGGTAACCCCATCCGTTACAGAGTAGAACTGAGCTCCTGGGGTTTTGTTGGCTGTAATCTTTACGGAAACATATTACCAGGATTTTCTTGTGTGGCGCTGCTGGGTGAGTTCAAAATGCCAACATTTCAGTTAGTAGGCAAGCACAAATGGTTGTGCCACCCAGGAGCCTTATGTTCACATAGATTTTCATGTAAATTCAACACACACACACACACACACACACCAGGCACACACACAGCTTTGCTTCCTCACTTACACCATGGTTACAAACATATCTGTCCAAGACAATGAGGAACCTGAGGGTGATATCACAAGAAGTTAGTTGAAGCAACCAATGTGTTCCATTCTCACTGGGAAAGAGATTCAGAACTATATAAATATACAAATTCTAAGCATTTGTACTTATTATGTGACATGTACTCTTCTCAGGGTTTAATGTGTGATTCCTTCATTTACACAACAATCTTACTAAATAATGACAATGATTAGCCACATTTATCAGGTGCAAAATTGGAGACACACAACTTAAGAACTTGCTTAAGTTTTCATAGCAAATATCTGGTTCTCAGAATTCAAACCAAAGTATTTCAGCACCGGAACCATGCTCCTAACCAGTACTCTGTAGTTGAACTGGGAGGGCTCATGCCATCTATAATATAAGAAATGCAACAGTTTAGGGTAAGTTCTTCTCCTCAAGTTGGACTCAGAGCAACTGTTGCCTTCTCCTCTGGCTCCAAGAAGTATTGTTTCTGGGCTAGTTCCGACACCGCACAGAATTCCTTTCTATTTCTCATGCCATTCTCTTCTTCGTTGTTCCTCTGTCCTTTCTTAAACCCATTCTCCCAGTGGTGCTCTCTATTTCCCTGCCCTGCTCCTGCTCAGAGCACCTTCTATGGATCCCATGGGTAAACTCACGATAATGAAAGATGAAGAAAAGGCTAGGTCCCTGACAAGGCAAAGAAGAATCTCTTATATAAGGGGGCCAGGACCAGGATCCAAGATGTCTACTGGCTGTAAGACGAGGGGATGTGACTTACACACAAGGTACACGTATCCTCATTCCTGGTATTCTGGTCTTCACTCTTCCCTCCCTGGAAAGTCATGGAAGATTCCAGGCTGCCTAACTCATCTAAAGAAGCTATACATGACTTCGGTAAGTATTGATCCTTTGGTAAATGGCTCTAGGTATGTAGGTCACTTTATATCTATCCTTTCTTAGGAAACTGTAGGTCACACCCTTCCCTCCAGGCCTGCTCTATGAGTTGGGGTCTCTGGATTTGGATTATCTGTTTTCCCTGAGAAGACGAAGTTGGAATGAATTGAACGACGTATTTTATAAGAAAAATCTATAAAGTAATTAACCCATTGCTTGAGGAAGATGGAGAGAGTTGAATGGACGGCATCGATTAGGTCTCATAACTGGTAAAGAAGAGAGGTGTTCCCAGAAAGAGAGACCAGGTTTGGAGGGTGAGTAGGTTTGGGGGTAGAATAAGTTCAATGTTACAGCAAGGCCTTTGTATCTTTAGGAAAAATTTGGCAGGTTCAACTTGCAGCATAGCGACTCTCTAGGCAAAGGAGAGGTGATTCAAGGGAAGTATCTGAAATGCCTCCCACATAATTCTTGTAAGAACTTTTAATTCATCTATACATTCATCTAATCAGCATTCCATGGATAATTGCTAGAGTCACCAGATAAGGAACACCTGAGTTCTCAAGTTCTGGTGATGTGATTTGATGTGTTGAGAGATGTGATGGTAATATGGTGACTGTAGGTTTAGACCCAAGAATACCTTGAGTTCTTATATGCTGGTGCCAAAGGTCATGATGAGCTGTTTTCCAACTCTGGCTGTTTATATTAGATCACAGAAGGATACACAGAAGGACTTTTTACCTCCTGATATTGGCATTTTGGGGATGGTTGCCCCTCAGCTTTGTAGCCTTCTATCCAACCCCTCATTCACATTTCTGAGCTTGTGCATTGCCATGAGAACATGCATCTGGACACACACATGTATACACACACCCAACCTTAAAGGCACAGCTTTCGCATTCTCTTCCTTCATTGTTACTATCATCTTGTCAATGAGAATGAGGTAACCTAGAATGACATCACTGAGGGCATTGTCATCTGAACCAGTGTCCAAGTATCCTATTGGGTAATGGTGGCTCAGGCAAGTCCAGTCCCTAAACCTCATCATCTTTTATGCACATGGGTTTCCCAGTAGTCTTCAGAATGCCCACTGGATTGTGAGTGCCTGGCGGTCACAACAAGCATGTTGCCTCAATAAACCTAAGTGTTTGGGAGAACATGCACTCAACCTCTTGTATCTGTTGAAACAACATTCTTGTAATAAAATGTGTAACTTCAAAAATCAAAACTTATTCAGAATGTATCTAACAACCCTCAGAGTAGGGGACTTTATATGAGACTAGGTAAAGAAAAATTTTAAGATAGGACATATGTTAATCAGATTGAAATGTAAACATCATATACTCTCACCTGCTAGACTAGGGGTATGTGAAGAAAGAGATTGCCTCTCCTTTTCCAAGATGTATTCCCAGTTTTTACCATACAGTAGTTCACAGTCAATATTGATGAATGAATAAAATGATTCAATTACTGGTTGAATGTGTCTGATTCAAATCCGACTACCCTCTCATTCAATAACAAGATTAAGCAAAACATTTAATTCCCATCATCCTCTGGCTAGAAATAATTTTGTTTGTCAGAATTTCGAAGGCATAAAGTCATTTTCTGGAATTTTCACTAGCCTAATAATATTTTGAAATAAACTTTCTGAGGACAAGAACCGAATATTTTCCATCTCTCTGTCTCACACGCTGACCAGACAAAGTGTCTGGATCTAGCAAACATTCTTTACAAATTGATGCTTACTAAGAATCTTCTTTGGGCCTTCTCAGGCCCCAACAATTCAGTGAGGAAGGTATTAACCTGCCTCTTTTACAGTTGGAGGTTTATATTGACTAAATGAATATCTGGACGCACCCCAGCTCATAAATGGCAGAGTTATAATTTCAACACTGATCTCCTGATTGCCATTTGGTAGAATATTGCCTTATTAGTCAGAGTTCTCCATAGAAACAGAATAGGAGATCTAACTATCTACCTACCTACATACCTACCTACTACCTACCTACCTACTACCTACCTATCTACTACCTCCCTACCTCCCGACTACATATCTACCTACCTACTATCTACTATTTATCTGTCTATCAAGAGAAATTTATTTTAAGGAATTGGCTCACATAACTGTAGGGCTGCTAAGTCCAAAATTAAAAGAACACGTAGCAGGCTGGGAACTCTGGGAGAACTATGTTACAGTCTTGAGGCAGAATTCCTTCTCTCCAGGAAACCTCAGTTTTTGCTCTTAAGGCCTTCAGCTGATTGGATGAGCTCCATGCCTATTATTGAGGGTAATCTCCTTACTTAGAGTCAACTGATTGCAAATGATAATCACATCCAGAACATTTCTTCACAGCAACATCTAGACTAGTGTTTGACAAAACAACTGGGCACTATAGCCTCACCAAGTTGACTCAGAAAATTAACTTCATAATTGTCTTATAAGAACTGCCTTGTAACAAAATATGCATTTGTTTTTTTATTTGGTTTTTTGTAAGTGAAGGAGTTTAGACACACTCATTATTGTTGTTTAAAAAAAAAAAAAAAAACCGAGGAGAGTACTTGATCCATCTACTAATCCCATCTGAGGGACCTGAGGGCCACTCAAGGGCCCGGGGTCAGGAAGGGCCAAGGAGGCGGGTATGTGGAGAAGGGCATCTTGGGAAGTGGGCATTCCCTGGTTCTGTGTTCTAGAGAAGCCAGCCTAGCTATGGAAGCAGGGCTTGGAAGATCATCCTTGGGGGTAGGAGGAAGAAGTTGTAGTGTGGACCTCAGTTTCCTCAGAGGTCACCTCGTAAGCCTTTATCCAGGCACTGGCTTGTTGGGAATTGCGAGGCAGCTTCTCTCAGAGCTAGCCTGTGGCAGGCTGTGACTGGCCAAAGCCCCTCTAACTCCAGCCCAAGGGGGAGTGCTGGGAGCTCCCAATGTCTCCTGGGAAGGCAGGGAAAGGGAGGCAGGGGAATGCCAGGAATGCCAAATCACATGCCATGGGTGAGTAGCAGCCATGTCCTGCCCCGCCCAGAGCCAAGCTGGAGGAGCCACTATAAAAGCCATGCCTGGCTCCAGCATCTCATCTGCTCGGACTCCCCAAGGACGTGTCTGTTCTCGTGTCAGTGACCAGGGTGAGTGTGAGTGTGGGAGCCCCAAGGGTTCTGAGAGGACCAGAGAAGAGCTGACAGCTGGGAGGCAGAGGGAAGGGGAGGGAGGTGGGGCACCGAGGAAAGAGAGTCGTGTCTTTGATTCTTTGATACAGTGAACAGAAATAAGACTCAGTCTGAACTAAGTCTTTGGAAATCTGTCCTGGTCTCAGATACAGATGGGTCCCTCAATTTTGTCAAGGACATTACTCTTCTGTTAGTAGAACAGGCACATCAGTGTATGAACGCTTTATGTGGGCTCACGAAGGTTGAGAAACACTGGCTACTCATTGTGTACAAGATTGAGAAGCCTCTTACTATGTCTGATTGTTGGGACCACATATTTTTCTTCAGGGGAAAGATTTAGGTTGTTTCTTTTCTTTACTGATGTGTATATGCTAGATATCCTTAACTATCCCCATAAGATTTAAGTTTAAAAGAGATCAAATTATCATCCTGGCTTTCTATCTAAAGAGTTTCATTATTAATTTTCAGGTTGCAAATTCCTGCTAAAATGTCCTGGCAGCAGAACCAGCAGCAGTGCCAGCTCCCTGCCAAATGTACCCCCAAATGCCCTCCCAAGTGCCCCATCCCCACGTGTCCACCGAAGTGTCCCCCAAAGTGTCCTCCAGTCTCTCCCTGCTGCAATGTCAGCTGCGGAGACTGCTGTGGACCTAGCTCTGGGTGCTGCAGCTCAGGAGGTAGCAGCTGCTGCCTGAGCCACCACAGACATCATATCTTCCACCGACGCCGCAGGCACCAGAGCCCTGACTGCTGTGAGTGTGATCCCTGTGGGCACTCTGGCTGCTGCTCGGGCTCAGGAGGTTGCTGCTGAGGCAGGCCTTAGGCATCACAGAGAAACACTTAGACAGGAATCTCGAGGCAGGGACCTACCTGAGAGTGATGCTTCTCCTGATCTCGCTTCTTGTTTTCATGGCGCTGAGGATCCTGTGAAAGAGTTCTGTGTTTTCTAATATCCCGATTCCATCATGGATCCTGATCATGTCTTCCTTCTTTACTTTATACAACAATAAATCTCCTATTGCGTATTCACAAGATATCCTGGTCTTTGTCAAGTCTTTCATTCTTTGCAAGTCCCTGAAGGCTAGAGTTCCAGCGACACACTTAGGGTGGCTTGGTAAGAGTATAGTGTGAGAAAAGGACAAGCTAGAAACAGTTTCTAAGGAAACAATCCTCTAAGAACAAGCTTGAAGTAGAGCTTTGCAATGGGATTATCTCTACACTCTCCAGCCTTTTGGAGCAGGTGGTGACCGGAAGGAGGACTAGGTGGCACTAGTGAGGCACCACTGGAGAAAGGGAAGGCGAAGGAGCCTGAGGGACCTCAAAGGAAAAGCTGATAGGAGAAAGAAAGAATGCTCTGAAGTAGGTTCATTCATATGTTTCTGGAATGAAACTCAGCCCCTCCAGAAAGAAACTCAATAGCTGATGGTGCTTCATGAAGCCTTTGCAAACATTTCTAAGGGCCCGCTGTGTGCTTTGCCGTCTTTTCTGAGTGAGGAAAAATCGGTACTTAGTACCTCTAAACTCTGTCCAGGCCTGGTTCCTGCTGGAGAAATATAGTGAAGAACAAAATCTACTGCCAACCTAGAAAACTTCTCCACAAATATAGAAGAGAAATAAAGATTTTATTATAGTATGTATTAAACCAAAATGTGATTCATCATAGTCCATCCGGTAAAGAAATTGCAAAGACATAAAGAAATCTTTCCATTTATATGTAAAAAAATGCAAAACGAAAAACCTATACTGTTGAATCAATTCTGCCTCATAGAGAACCTGTAGGACAGAGTAGAACTGCCCCATAGAGTTTTGAAGAAGCACCTGGTGGATTTGAACTGCCAAGCTTTTGGTTAGCAGCCGAGCTCTTAACCAGTGCAACGAGTGAATTCATCTCCTCAAGATAAAATTGCTCATTTTCTGGTTTCTTTATGGCTGGAGGTAGATTTGCAGTTAGTGGTGGGAAGCTCTTCAGGTCATGCTAATCTCTTTCCCTTTTTCTGGAAGGGGAAGATTACCTGAAGTAACACTTTAAAGAATTGACTTCCAAATCCTTGAGCTAACACCTTGAATTTAGGTACTTTTCAAAGAGAGCGAGAAAGATTTTACAGTTACAAGCTATTGAAAGTGAATTCTAAAAGAAGAGGGGAGGAAGGGTATTCCTCACTTATTTTCAACAGGGAAACTATGGGGCAATCAACTCTGTGACAAGTAACAACAGCAGCGAATTTTCAGCTGAAGGTCCCTGGGTGGTACAGTTAAGTGCTTGGCTACTAGTGAAAAGGTTGGGGGTTTGGACCCACCCAGAGGTGCCTCAGAAGAAAGACATGGCAATCTGCTTCCCGAAAGACCACAGCCATGTAAACCCTTTGGTGTGCAACTCAGTCACAACTGGTTTGGTACTTTGGTTTTATTTTCAATTTGTATTTGTCCTTACACTCCTGAGGAAAGGATGCACAGGCCACTGGAGTCTAAATTCCTATAAAGTCTAGAGAGCGCCTGCAGCACGTACCTCTCCTCTGCTTCCAATTCCCGGTGCTCACCTGTCAAGGCTTAAAAGCCTGCAGGCGATCCATAACCAAAGACAAATTTGAAGAGGTCATGAAAAAAGCTCCCAACCAAAAAAGCCCTGGCCCAGATGGCTCCACTGGAGAGTTCTACCAAAGATTAGGAGAAGAGTTGACACCAATTCTACTCAAACTATTCCAGAACATAGAGAAGGTAAGAATATTCCCTAATTTATTGTATAAAGCCAGCATAACACTGATACCAAAGCCAGGAAAAGATGTCACAAAAAAAGAACATTACAGATCAATATCCTTCAGGAGTATAGATGCAAAATTTGTCCGTAACATTCAACAGTATGTCAAAAAAATAATACTTCATAATCAAGCTGGATTCATACCAAGGATGCAAGGGTGATTCAACATTAGAAAATTAGTCAAAGTAATTCACCACATAAATAAAACAAAGGAAAAGAATCCCATGATTATCTCAATTGATGCCCAAAAGGCATTTGATAAAATCCAACATCCTTTCCTGTTAAAACTCTCAGCAAAATAGGCATAGAAGGAAATGTCCTCAACATAATCATGGGCATATATGCAAAACCAAGAGTCAAAATCATTTTCAACAGAGAAAGATTGAGAGTATTCTCCTTGAGAGCCGGAACCAGACAAGGATGCGCATTATCACCACTCTTCCTCTATACTCTTCTGGAAGACGTAGCCAGAGCAATAAGGCAAGAAAGGGAATTAAAGTGTACTCAAATTGGAAAGGAAGATGTAAAACTATCCTTTTTCACAGATCACATCATGGTACGCACAGAAAATCCCAGAGACTCCACAACAAAGTTACTGGAAGTAATAGAAGGATTTAGCAAAGTGGCAGGGCACAAGATCAACACACAAAAATCAGTTGGGTTCCTCTGCACTAACAAGGAGAACTCCAAAAAAGGAAAACAAGAAAACAATACCATTTACAAATGCCTCTAAAAGGATAAAATACCTAGAAGTAAACTTAATCAGGGATGTAAAAGACATATCCGAGGAAAACTGTACAACACTACTGCAAGAAACCAAAAGAGACCTACAGAAATGGAAAAACATTCCACGCTCATGGCTTGAAAGAGCTAATATTGTGAAAAAGTCAATATTACCCAAACGATCTCAGTTATAATACAATCCCGATCCAAATCCCAACAACATTCTTTAACGAGATGGAAAAACTAATCACCAACTTGACACGGAAAGAAAGGAGGCCCAGAATAGTTATAACAATCCTGAAGAAGAACAAAGTAGGAGGCCTCACACTTCCTGTTCTCAAAACTTTCTATACACTCACAGTTACCAAAAGAGCCTGGTGCTGGTTCAATGACAAGACACAAAGATGAATGGAGTAGAATGGAGAACCCAGAAGTAAAGTAAATCCATTCATCTACGGGCAGCTGATCTTCGACAAAGAATCAAAATTCAGTCCATAGAGAGAAAAAATTCTCTTTAACAAACGGTGCTGGCAAAACTGGATATCCATTGGCAAAAAAGATGAAACAGGGTCCACACTCGCACCATACACAAAGCCTAAGTGAAAATGGACAAAAGTGCTAAATGTTAAAGTTAAATTATAAAGTTCCTGGTAGGGACACAACTAGAGGACTGAATTTTCAGCTTAAATAGCCCGTCAAACACAACAAAAATTGCAAAACCAACAGATGATAAATTAAATAACTGGGAACTCTTAAAAATTAAATACTATGCTTATCAGAAGTCAACTAAAAGAGTAAACTGAGAACCTATGGACTGGGAACAGATCTTCAGCAACAACATATCTGAGAAGGGTCTAATCTGTAAAACATATAGAAAACTTCAAAACTCAACAAAAGAAAGAAACACTTCAATCTAAAAATGGGCAAAACACTTGAGCAGACACTTCCGCAAAGAAGACATTCATGGGGGCAACAAACACATGAAAATGTGCTCGTGATCATTAGCCCTTAGGGAGATACAAATCAAAACTACAATGACATACCATCTCACCCGTATAAAAATGGTACTGATTAAAAAAACAGAAAACAACAAACGCTGGTGAGGTTGCGGTGAGATTGGAACGCTTATACACTGGTAATGGACTGTAAAATGGTACAACCACTATGGAAAACAGTATGGCACTTCTTCAAAATCTAGAAATAGAAACACCATATTGTCTAGCAATCTAAAACTTAAGCATATATCCAAAAGACATAGAAGCAGTGAAACGAATAGACATATGCATACCTATGTTCATTGCAGCATTATTCACAATAGCAAAAAGAAGACACAACCTACAAAAAAATCAAATCAAACCCATTGCCGTTGAGTTGATTCTTACTTATAGCCACCACATAGGGTTTCCAAGGTTGTAAATCTTTATGAAAGCAGACTGCCACATCTTTCTCCCTTGGATCCCCTGGTGGTTTTGACCCACCAAGCTTTCGGTCAGCAGTCGATCACTTTACTCGCTGCGCCATAACAGTCTAAGTGCCCATCGATGGGCGAATGGATAAACAAACTGTGGTACATACATACAATAGAATATTATGCAACTATAAAGAGTATATTTATAGTTTGTTGTACCCTGAGGGCTTGCATATTGCTGTGATGCTGGAATCTATGGCACCGGTATTCAAATACCAGCAGGGTCACCCATGGGGGACAGGTTTCAGCTGAGCTTCCAGACTAGGACAGACTAGGAAGAAGGAGCTGGTGGTTTACTTCTGAAAAGAATTAGCCGGTGAAGACTTAATGAATAGCAGTGGAATGTTGTCTGATATAGTGCCAGAAGATGAGCCCCTCAGGTTGGAAGGCACTCAAAAGACAACCAGAGAAGAGCTGCCTCCTCAAAGTAGAGTTGACCTTAAGGATGTGGACGGAGTCGAGCTTTCAGGGCCTTCATTCGCTAATGTGGGTTGTCTCAAATGAGAAGAACCAGCTGTTAATATCCATTAATAATCGGAATGTGGAATGTATGAAGTGTGATTCTAGGAAAATTGGAAACTGTCAAAAGTGAAGTGGAACACATAAACATTGATATCTTAGGCATTAGTGAGCTGAATGTGTAACTGAAGAGGTATGGAGTTGCATTCATTGTCAAAAAGAACATTTCAAGATCTATCCTGAAGTACAACACTGCCAGTGTTAGGATAATATCCATATGCCTAAAGGAAGACGAGTTAATAATACTATTATTGAAATCTATGCACCAACCACTAAGGCCAAAAATGAAGACACTGTAGATATTTACCAATTTCTGCAGTCTGAAAGTGATTCGAACATGTGACCAGGTTTCATCGATAATTACTAGTGATAGGAATTCAAATGTTGGAAGGGCAGTAGTTGGAAAATATGGCCTCAGTGCTAGCAATGAAGCCTGAGATCATATGATAGAATTTTGTAAGACGAATTTGTCTTGGAAGAAGTACAGCCAGAATGTTCCTCAGAAGCAAGGATGGTTAAGACTTCATCTCATATACTTTCGACAGGTTATCAGGGGGAATCAATCCCTGGAGAAAGACATCATGCTTGGTGAAGTAGAGGGTCATCAAAAAAGAGGAAGTTTCTCAATGAAATGAACTTACACAGTGACTGCAACAATGGGCTCAAGCATAACAATGATTGTGAGGATGGTACGGGACCAGACAGTGTTGTGTTCTGTTCTATATACGGTCGCTAGGAGTCAAAACCAATTCGATGGTACCTAACAAAAAAAGGAACATAAAGAATAAGGAGGAGTTTGCTAAAGATCTTACGACATGGATGAATCTGGAGGACACTTTGCTGAGTGAAATAAGTCCATAAAAAAAGGACCAATATTGAATGGTTTCACTTTTATAAAAAGTCTACAATAAGTAAACACTCACAGAAAGCAACATTCTTTGATGGTTACCAAGGGTAGGAATGGGTAGGATTGCGTAGGAGGAGGAATCACTTTGTAGATAGTAGACACTTGTTATTTTTGGTGAGGGGAAAGGCAATACAAAAATGGGGGAAGTCTGCACAATCTGACCAAGGGAAATGAAGATGCTAATTATGCAAGAAAAAGGGACAATTTCTGTAAATGCTATAATATATACAACTTTGCAACAACAGTTTTAAAAAACAAAACCTATGTGTGTGGTTACATAGCTAGATATGTATGCATATATGTGTATAGGAAGTCATATGTGAGTACATATATAGGTGTATCTGTAGGCTTATGTATGTAGATGTTTGTGTGTGATGCATATATATAGGCAGTCCCTGGATTACAGATGAATTCCATTCCTAAACCTGTCTTTAAATCAAATTTGTACGTAAGTAGGAGCAGTTAGCTATGTAGGAGCACTTAGGTATGGTTCATATCTAATCTCAGTTAGTGAAATGTTTGTCATACTACATGCTTCTACCATTATTTGAAAGTAGAGCATTCCTATGAAACCTTTCATAAGCCAAAATGGCAGACCCACAAAATAATCAACCAAATCATACCAAATAACACATTAAACCTAAAATAACAGTAACGGACAGTAAATGCAGGAATGATATGATAAATAAATTGAGTTAAAGCACAGATGCTCACAGACACAGTCAAAGTGATGGCAGTTTGATGCTGAAATGAAAGAGTGTAGTTACCGGGGAAGGAGTTTGGCCAGGACAGAGACATTTCCTACTTGGGACATAGACACAGAGGGCCGCCTCCTTCCCAGATTAGGGCTTCCACTCCCCCGGGAACCGGCCTCCGCAGTTGGTGTGTCCAAGAGTGTCCAGCATCTCTGCCTTCCCAAAGGGCCGGGGAGCCACACCCAGCCCTTCCCGGCAGCCCCACGTTGTCCGGTGCTAAGAGGAGAGTGGGCGACGTGAGGGCAAATCTGTGATGGGCAGGGGAAGAAGCCAGGAAGAAGGCACCATGTCACCTGCTCCCTCTGTCCCGAACAGGTGCCTGAGATCAAGGTCCACAGAGAGGCCTACAGAACGCAGATGGCACACGTGCTGTGGGTGGGGCGCAATTGGCTTTGCTCCAAGCTGTCCCCACCACAGACTCTCTCTCCTAGGTGAAGGGGGTAAGGCCAGCCCCCAGCTTAGCTGCCCATGATATCTGGGAGTCTGGAGACTGTGGATCATGCCCTGCCTGGAGCCTGGAGGGGTGGGGGCAGTGGACAAAAGAAGCACTGGGGGGAGGTGTGTGCTGGAGGAAAGGACAGGGTCACTGGGTGGGGAGAGCTGGTTGGAGACCCAAGACTCTGCCCTTTTCCCACCCTCAGGTAGCTGCAGAAGGCCCTGACAAATGAGATGGGGGGAAGACACTCTCACTGTTCAGGGCAAGTGCTGTCAGTTTGACAGTTTGCTGCACAACAAATGCTAGAGACTGTTTCCTCTGCAGATTTCTCTCCATTAGTGAAAACCCGTACCAATGTAGGTCTTCGTAAAAGTGAAGTAGTGTATAGGGAACTTTCAGAAAGTGCGGAAACCTGTGTATATCTTAGTGTGTGCCTTTGTATGCATAAAACACATTAAAGAAACACTTCCAGGTACATTAAAACACATTTAAACTTATCATACAGTAATAATAATAATGTTATTATGAGCGTCACAAAGTAGCGCGGTTTGTTATTACGTACCATTGCACGTACCTCAGATTTTTAATATAATAGGCTTTATTGGGGTTGGTTCCTAACTATGGGTTGTATGTAAGTTGGATGTTTCTAACTCGGGGACTGTCTTTATTCATATATATAACAAAGCACATAGGGTTACAATTCGGAAGCCTCTCTAGACATTTCCAAACACTCTTGGGATTGGTTTACTGAGTCAAAAGTCTGAGGACCATAGTCTTGTGGGACAAATCAGTCAATTGACATAACATATTTCGTAAAGATTATGTTCTACATCTTAGTTTGTGGAATAATACCTGGGGTCTTAAAAGCTTGTGAGCGGTCATCTAAAATACAACTATTGGTTCCTACTTGTCTGGAGCAAACAAGAAGGAAGGGAACCAAAGACTCAATGAAGAACAAGTTCACATGAACCACGGCCCCATTTTGCCTGAGACCCGAAGAACTAGATGGTGCCTGGCTACCAATATCAACAGTTCTGACCAGGGACACATTAGAAAGTCCCAAACAGAATGGGACAAAAATGTAGAACAAAAGTCAAGTTTGTACAAAAGGCCAGACTTACTGAACCAACAGAGACTAGATGAGTCCCCCAAAACTATCACCCTAAGATACCTTTTGAACTTGGAACTAAAGATACTCCTGGATGTCATCTTTCAGCCAAATAGTAGACTGGCCTATAAAATAAACAGTATTACGTGTGAGTAATGTCTTTCCTTAAAGAATCAACTATAAGAGGCCAAACAGTCAGAATTTACCCATAAGCAAAAATGAGACGGCCAGCTAGGGCAGGAAAGGTAGATTAATGGAAACAGAAGAAAGAGAATGGAAACAATGAGAATGTTGACGCATTGTGAAAAGTGTAACCAATGTCGTAGAACAATTTGTATCAAAATTTTTAAATTGGAACCTAATTTGCTGTGTAAACTTTCATCTAAAACACAAAAAATACTGAAAAAAACTAAAGCTTATTGCTGAATGAGGGAATAGAATAAGATTTGTTTTCTATCCAATTCCAAAAAGAGAAGAAATTCTTTCCCAATATTCTTGTAGACTTTATTCAGTATTTCCAAGTGGATCAATTTGGATGGGAAAAGTGTACTATACAGGCTGTGTGATGGTTAAGAATGTATGTTAACTTCGCTGGGCCATGATTCTCAGTGTTCCCATGTGAGCACTCCCATGATGGGATCTGCTGTGAGTAACCAATCAGTTGAAAGTGAGTTTCCTTGGGCGTGTGGCCTACATCGGAATAGAAGCATTGGCTTCTTGCCAACATGGTCTCTGCTGAGAAATCTGATTTGTTCTCCTTTTTATGTGACAGTTGGTTTTTCCTGCACTGCTCTGAGTTTTTTCTAAGTTGTATTCATTTGTGGGAAGCAAGGTTGTGTCAATTACATACCGCAGGCTATTAGTGAGTCTTCCTCTCATTCTGATACCATGTTCTTCATATAGTCTGGCTTCTCGGACTATTTGTTGAGTTTACAGAATGAATAAGCTATGTGAAATGATACAACATCTTTAGACCACCTTTTCCAATTTTGAACCATGCAATATCCTCTTGTTCTCTTTGAGTGACTTCCTGTGGATCCATGTACATTTTCCACATGAGCACAATTAAGTGTTCTGGAATTTTCATTCTTCATAATGATATCCTGAATTTGTTATGCTCCAATGATACTTGCTAGACACCCTAGCATTGCCATTGAGGGAAGGCTTTGCAGTATAGTGTTAGGTCTTAAATAGAATCTCTACCAACATTTCAAAACCCCCCACTAGAACAGCCCCACCTGCTTGAAGGCCTATAGTTATTAATTATATATATTATTTTAAATTCTTAGTCCTGTCTTCCCACTGGAATATAGTCCTAGATAGGCAGAGATTAGCTGTCTTTTATATCATGTTGGATCTGCCGATTCGGCCACGTAACCAACGAGCACTTCCGCAGAGTGTGTGGGAGTGAATTCAAAAGGTCTGATTCTTGATCTTTTGGTGAGGCAGTTCAAGAAAAACTTTGAATTTTCCACTTTGGAGATGCTTTGCTCTTTTTATTCACCCTAGCATACTCCTCTCTCATTGATCCTCATAATACCTGCTTGATTTTTATTTAATTCGCTCAGCAAATTTTTTTGGGAATAGTTTTTGGCCAAGAGCATTCCACAGCATGAATATACAATGGTTGCTTAAGGGTTCACTAATCCTAACCTATTTATCCAGAACATCATCTAATTCTAATGATTAAAAGGATACTAATACAGGATACAAAAGACCATAGGCTGTGAGGTCCTTGGGGTATATGTGTGTGTGTGTGTGTGTGTGTGTGTGTGTGTGTGTGTGTGTGTGTGTGTTTGTGTGTGTGTGTACAGTGATGGTATCCGTGGTGAGCAAAATAATGTCCACCCAAAGCAATCAGTTCCTATCCCTGAAACTTATAAACGTTACCTTAAGAGGAAAAAAGATCTTGGCAGATGTAATAAAGTTCAAGATCTTGAGATGAAGAAATTGTCTTGAATTATATAGGTGGATTTTAATGCAACCTATGTATCCTTACAAGGCAGAATGAGATTCTTATGACACAGAGAAGAAAAGGCAATGTGAAGATGGAGAAGAGAAAAATTTGAAGAAGCTGGCCTTGTTGATATGTCCACAAGCAAAAGAATGATATGTCCACAATCCAAAGAACCTGCCAGCCACCAGAAGCTGAAGAGACAAGAGACTAATTCCCTCCTCGAGCTTCCAGAGGGACTGTGGCTGGTGCCCAAAATATTATCTCATACAGTTAGGGAGTTTGGAGAGGTCCCTGACCCAAAAGCACAGCTGTACTCAGCCTGGGCTTCAGAGGAAATTGGTGGGAGTATTTCCCTGGAGTAAGGGACTGAAAAGCTAAGTAGGGGTCATTAGAAATATGATTCAAGAGAAAGAAGAGGGGCAGATAGGGAGCAGGACACGGGGAACATGAAATAATAGTTTCATCCTCACTTGGGGTAAAGTAACATTCCTTGACAGAACCTTCAGAGAATACTTGCGGGAACAGAGAGGTCTACCTGTGAAACCCTCAGTCCAAACACAGCTATAACGCCAGGAGTAATCATTACGGGAGAAGAACCATGACGCTGGGATGCCCTTGGTCTTTGCACTTTGGTTCCTTACAAGTGTGGTCAGTAGCAGCCACGGCCCAGACCACTGCCACAGCAGTTGGAGCTCTGGGAGCCTGTGGAGGCTCAGGCAGTAGCTGTCCCCAGTGCTTATAAGATATGCTAACACCAAGCTGTGAAGTGAGTTTCAGCTCTATTGGGAACAGGACAAGTGAATGAACTGGTAGTCCCCTGTCTCTTTCTTCCTTCCCAACCTGGAAGGTCATGGAAGTTTCCAGGCTGTCCCTCTGGTGACCATGAACCAGATGTGACTTCAGCAGTGACCAAGTGTGGTCCTGGGCTCTGGAGCCCCACTTCTTCCTTACCATCTCTCCTTAGGAAACTGGAGATTGAAATTATCCAGAACTTGAAAAGAAGGCAAAAACAGATTTTTGCTCACTTTTTCAAATTTATACTACATACTACGATCTAACAAGGCTGCCTAAGGTTCACATTGCTCTCTAGGGGATTTTTTTATTTCTTTTACTTTTGATTAGGGAAGACACTAAAGATAAATTTAACTTTTAGAAGTTTTATAAGTTCGGAAGTATTTGTGTCTAGTAGAAATGATAACCCAATGATTTATTGCTCTTTAAGACATTAGCTAATATTGAAACTAAAGTTGCTATCTTATTTCAATAATCTTTCTTTGTCTGACTTTACTTTGAACTCTCCTACTCTCCTTTGGGGTCTTGGTGGCACAGTGGTTAAGAGCTATGGTACGCTACAGATGTGAATCAAAAGATTGTCAAGTCAAATCCACCAGCCGCTCCTTGGAAACTCTATGGAGCAGTTTTACGCTGTCCTATAGGGTTGCTATGAATTGGAATCGAGTCGATGGCAACGTGTGTTGGTTTATTCTCCTTTGAACCAACTTTACCATCCTCTAACCATCTGATTCAGAGTCATATGTATGTGCATACTTATGTTCGCTTACTAAGAACAGAAGAGAAACAAACTCGTGTCAATTCTGACTTATGGTAACCCCATCCGTTACAGAGTAGAACTGAGCTCCTGGGGTTTTGTTGGCTGTAATCTTTACAGAAACAGATTACCAGGATTTTCTTGTGTGGCGCTTCTGGGTGAGTTCAAAATGACAACATTTCCGTTAGTAGGCAAGCGCAAATGGTTGTGCCACCCAGGAGCCTTATGTTCACATAGATTTTCATGTAAATTCAACACACACACACACACACACACACACACACACACCAGGCACACACGCAGCTTTGCTTCCTCACTTACACCATGGTTACAAACATATCTGTCCAAGACAATGAGGAACCTGAGGGTGATATCACAAGAAGGTAGTTGAATGAACCAATGTGTTCCATTCTCACTGGGAAAGAGATTCAGAACACCTGGCCAGAACACCTGGCGTTCTCAAGTTCTGCTGATGTGATGTGATGTGTTGAGATGGGATGGTAATATTGTGAGTGTAGGTATAGATCCAAGAATACCTGGAATTCTCATATGCTGGTGCCAAAGGCCATGATGAGCTGATTCCCAACACTGGCTGTTTATACTAGATCATGAAAGGATACGCAGAAGGACTTTTTACCACCTGATATTGGCTTTTTGGCGATGGGATGCTCTGCAGCTTTGTAGCTTTCTTTCCAACTCCTCATCCACATTTCTGAGCTTGTACGTGAGCATGAAAACATGCATCCATACACACACACGTATACACATACCCAACCATAAAGGCACAGCTGTCACATTCTCTTCCTTTTTGTTACTAGCATCTCTGTCAGCGAGAATGAGGAAACCTAGAATGACATCACTGAGCGCATTGTCAGGTGAACCAGTGTCCCAAGAATCCTATTGGGAAATGGTGGCTCAGGCAAGTGCAGTCCCTAAACCTCATCTTCTTTTACACACATGGGTTTCACAGTAGTCTTCAGAATTCCCACTGGATTGTGAGTGACTGGCGGTCACAACACAAATGTTGGTCTCTATAAACCTAAGCGTTTGGGCAGAACATGCACTCAATACCTGGTAGGTGTTCAAATAAGATTCTTGTAATTAAATGTGTACGTTCACAACTCAAAAGTTTTCACATTTTGTCTAAAAACCCTCAGAGTAGGGGACTATATATGAGACTAGGTGATGAGAAAAATTAAGGTAGGCCATATCTTCTTCAGATTGAAATGTAGACATCATATACGCTCACCAGCTAGACTAGGGGTATGTGAAAGAAGAGATTGTCTCTCTTTTACCAAGGTGTATTCCCAGTTCATACCATACAGTAGTTCACAGTAAATATGTGATGAATGAATAAAATGAATCAATTAAGGTTGAATGAGTCTAATTCAAATCCGACTACCCTCTCATTCAATCACCAGATTAAGTAAACCATTTAATTACCGTCATCCTCTGGCTAGAAATACATTTGTTTCTTAGAATCCTGAAGGCATAATGTCATTTTCTAGAATTTTCACTAGCCTAATAATATTTTGAAATAAACTTCCTGAGGACAAGAACTGAATATTTTCTATCTCTCTGTCTCACACTCTGACGAGACAAAGTGTCTGGATCTAGCAAAAATTCTTTACTAACTGATGCTCACTAAGAATCTTCTTTGTGCCTTCTCAGGTCCCAACAATTCCGTGAGGAAGGTACCAACCTGCCTCTTTTACAGTTGAAGGTTTACATTGCCCAAATGAAGTTCTGGAGGAACCCACGCGCATAAATGGCAGAGTTATAATTTGAGCACTGATCACCTGATTGCCGTTTGGTAGAATATTGCTTTATTAGTCAGAGTTCTCCCGAGAAACAGAATAGGAGACCTATCTACCGACATACCTACATGCCTACCTACGACCTAACTCCCTACCTACTACCTCCCTACCTCCCTACTACGTATCTACCTACCTACTAACCATCTACCTATCTGTCAGTCAAGTGAAATTTATTTTAAGGAATTGGCTCACACAACTATAGGGCCTGGTAAGTCCAAAATCCATAGAACGGGTAGCAGGCTGGAAACTGGGAGAACTACGTTACAGTCTTGAGGCAGAATTCCTTCTCTCCAGGAAACCTGTTTTTGCTCTAAATGCCTTCAGCTGATTGGAGCAGTTCCATCCATATTTTTGAGGGTCAACTCCTTTACTCGGAGTCAACTAATTGTAAATGTTAATCACATCTACAAAATTTCTTCACAGCAACATCTAGACTAGTATTTGACAAAACAACCGGGTACTATAGCCTAGCCAAGCTGACACAGAAAATTAACTGTCATAATTGTCTTATAAGAACTGCCTCGTAACAAAAAATACATTTGGTTTGTTTGTTAATGAAAGTGTATACACACAATCATTACTGTTGGATAAAAAACAAAAAAAGTGTCGAGGAGACCACCTTGATCCATCTACTAATCCCATCAGCAGGGACCTGAGGGCCACTCAAGGGCCCGGGGTCAGGAAGGGCCAAGGAGGGTGGG
The DNA here is from genome assembly GCA_030035585.1 of Dugong dugon. Lineage (NCBI taxonomy): Eukaryota > Metazoa > Chordata > Mammalia > Sirenia > Dugongidae > Dugong > Dugong dugon. The sequence continues at coordinate 193,980,827 of CM057462.1, read as the reverse complement.
TGTGTGGAGAAGGGTATCTTGGGAAGTGGGAATTCTCCAGTTCTGTGTTCCAGAGAAGGTAGCCTGGCTATGGAAGGAGGGCTTGGAAGATCATCCTTGGGGATAGGAGGAAGACGTTGTAGTGTGGACCTCAGTTGCCTCGGAGGTCACATTTATCCAGGCACTGGCTTTTTGAGAATTGCCAGGCAGCTCCTCTGAGACTTGTCCTGTGGCAGGCTGTGACTGGCTAAAGCCCCTCTAACTCCAGCCACAGAGGTCATGCCTGGAGCTCCCAAGGCCTCCTGGGAAGGCAGGGACAGGGAGGCAGGGGAATGCCAGGAATGATCCAGCACATGCCATGGGTGAGTAACAGCCACCTCCTGCCCCTCCCAGAGCCAAGCTGGAGGAGCCGCTATAAAAGCAATGCCCGGCTCCAGCATCTCATCTGCTCGGACTCCCCAGGGACGTGTCTGTGCTCCTGTCTGTGACCAGGGTGAGTGTGAGTGTGGGAGCCCCAAGGGTTCTGAGAAGACCCCGGAAGAGCTGACAGCTGGGAGGCAGAGGGAAGGGGAGAGAGGAGGTTTACTGAGGAAAGAGGGTCCTGTCTTGGATTCTGTGATACACTCAACAGAAGTAAGACTCGGTCTGAACCAAGTCTTTGGAAATCTGTCCTGGTCTCAGACACATATGGGTCCCTCAGTTTTGTGAAGGACATTATTCTTATGTTATTAGAACCGGCACATCAGTGTGTGAACGCATTATGTAGGCTCACGAAGGTTGAGAAATACTGGCTACTCACTGTATACAACTATGAGAAGCTCCTTGCTATGTCTGATTGATGGGACCACATATTTTTATTCAGGGGAAAGATTTAGGTTGTTTCTTTTCCTTACTGATGTTTATATGCTAGATATCCTTAACTATCCCCATAAGATTTACTTTTAAAAAAGATTAAATTATCATCCTTGCTTTATGATATCTAAAGAGTTTCTTTATTAATCTTCAGGTTGAAAAGTGCTGCTAGAATGTCCTGGCAGCAGAACCAGCAGCAGTGCCAGCTCCCTGCCAAATGTACCCCCAAGTGCCCTCCCAAGTGCCACATTCTCAAGTGTCCCCCCAAGTGTCCCCCAAAGTGTCCTCCAGTCTCTCCCTGCTGCAGTGTCAGCTGCGGAGACTGCTGTGGACCTAGCTCTGGGTGCTGCAGCTCTGGAGGTGGCGGCTGCTGCCTGAGCCACCACAGACACCATCTCTTCCACCGACGCCGCTGGCACCAGAGCCCTGACTGCTGTGAGTGTGATCCCTGTGGGCACTCTGGCTGCTGCTCGGGCTCTGGAGGTTGCTGCTGAGCCAGGCCTTAGACATCATAGAGAAACACTTAGGAAGCAACCTCGAGGCAGGGACCTACCCGTGGGTGATGCTTCTCCTGTTCTCGCTTCTCCTTTTTATGGTGCTGAGGATCCTATGAAAGAATTCTGTGTGTTCTAATGTCCCGATTCCATCCTGGATCCTGATCATGTCTTCCTTCTTTACTTTATACAACAATAAATCTCCTATTGCATATTCACAAGATATCCTGGTCTTTGTCAAGTTTTTCATTCTTTGCAAGTCCCTGAAGCCTAGAGTTTCAGCAACACACTTATGGTGGCTTAGTAAGAGTACAGTGTGAGAAAGGGAAAAGCTAGAAACAGTTTCTAAGGAAAGAATCCTCTAAGAACAAGCTTGTAGTAGAGCTTTGCGATGGGATTATCTCTGCACACTCTAGCCTCTTGTCCCAGGTAGTGACTGGAAGGGCCTGAGAGCCCCAGGGCTGAGCAACTTTGACTGCGAGCCTCCTGGCCAGCTTAACCCACCATGATGAAAATGACTTTCATTTTCTCTGTGTGGCATGATTGAAGAAAATTTGAAAATTCTTCAGAATTCTAAGTAGATGGACAGCGGTGTATTTAACAGAACTCTTCTCATTAGATAAAAAAATGCTTTGCATAGAATTAAAACCCTGATCTACTTCTGAAAGATCAGCCACTGAAAACTCCATGGAGCACAGCTCTCCTGTGAAGCTCATGGGATCGCCATGAGTCAGAATGGCCTTGATGTCAACTGGTGAGGTGCAAGCTTACGTGACAACACATTGCCACTTACCTGCTTGTCAGGGAGGGTAAGTCTGCCTACCTCTTGCTTTTATTCATGCTTCAGCCCTCCCACCCGAACAGCTGTGAAATAAATTGTTCAACAATATAAGGCTTGAGAAGCACCCAAGTAGGAATCTACCCAGTCCCACTGGCTTAGGCCATTGCTCCGTGGATGTAGAGTGGTCTGACGGTCATAGGAACAAGTGTGGGCCAATACCCCACTTTTCTTTCTGCCATCTGGCTCGCTGGCTGAGGCTCAGGCCTGGTGGGTGAGGAGGCAACTTAATAGAAACAACACTGTCCTGTACTTGCACAATGAACTTCACAAGGCAGCAATCCGGACTGGGGCTGGCCTGCCTTAAATTCACCTCTTCTCAGCGCAGTCACTCAGAATTTTAGGGCACTGAAGCAGCCTGCTCTGATGGTTGGGACTCGTTGACTGGAGGAGGAGGTTTGAAGGGAGGTAAGGACACCATGAGAAGACATCCAGAATCCCAGTCTAACAGCCAGGCTGAGAGGTTTCTATGTGGGAAACGATCAACTCAGATTGGAGCAAGAAAGACCCTGGTGAGACTGGGCTCTCTCAACAAGGCATCCCATCCCCTTCTCTGGATGAGATTACTGGCTACCAATTTACACCTCTGTAGACTCCTACTCTAATCCCTTCCCTGTAATGCTGAGGCCTTTTTCCTTGCTTTTTGTAATGGGAATTTTGTAATGCATTTCATGATGTCACTCTTAATTTAATTTGAAATTCTGTAACTAGCAATTTTGGGAGTACCTGGAGGGTGCAAACTCTTAAGCAGTCTACTGTTAGCTGAAACGTTGGTAGTTCAAACCCACCTAGAGGTGTCTCAGAAGACAGGCCCGGAGATCTGCTTTGGAAAGGTCACAGTCATGAAAACCCTGTGGAGCAATTGTACTCTGCACACATGGGGTCGCCACGAGCCAGAATCCACTCAAGGGCAACCAACAACAACTTGTTAATCGTTATTAACTTAATAAATTAATACTTAACTGCCCCAGAAACATATATTTGCATTTTAACCTTTTACTACTGTTCTGAACTGTCACCTATGCCATCTGTCAAGCGTGCAAATGTGGGTATATCTATCCCTAGGCATTCTATTCTGTTCCATGTTAATATATGTCTACGCCTGCTCCAGTTTCACACTGCAGTAATATGCAAACCCTGGTGGCATCGTGGTTAAGGGGTATGGCTGCTAACCAAAAGGTTGGCAGCTTGAATCCACCAGGTGCTCCTTGGAAAGTCAATGGGCTGGTTCTACTCGCTCCTATGGGGTGGCCATAAACAGGAAATGGCTCAATAGTAACGGGTTTAGTTTTTCTGATTTGGTAATTAATATAGTTAAATAGTAAAGCTTGATACCTAGTCGATAGACGATCTTTTTCTACATCAACAATGACTTGACACTTTCGGCCATTTGAACTTCGATACATTTTTCCATTAACTTCTTAAATTGTTTGAAAATGAAAAAAAATAATAAAATTCTCAGGGAAATGCAAGCAACCTAGAATAGCCAAATCATTCTTGAGAAAAGAACCAAGCTGGTGGTCTCATACTTCCTAATTTCAAATCGTACTATCAAGCTTCGGTAATTAAGACTGCGGTATTGCGTAAGAATAAACCCGTTGTCGGCGTTTCAGTTCTCATGCACAGAGATCATATAGGACAGAGTAGAACTGCCCTATAGGGTTTCCAAAGAGCGGGTGGTGGATCTGAACTGCCAACCTTTTGGTTAGCAGCCGAGCTCTTAATCGCTGGGCCACCTGGGCTCATGGAAATAGATAAATGGATTAGTGAAATAAAATTGAGAGTCCCCAAATAAACCCTTACGGTTATAATATCTTGATTTTAGACAGAGACGCCAAGACAATCAAACGGAATGAAGAAGAGTCTTTTCAACAAATGGTGCTGAGACAGCTGGATAACCACATACAAAAGAATGAACGGGAACCCGCTTCTCTCAGCAGACAGGAAAGTAACTCAGATTGGCCCATAACCTGAATACAAGAGCCAAAAACTATAAACTCTTAGTAGAAAACATAGGTGTAAATGTTTATTTTCTTGGGTTAGGAAATTGTTTCTTAGCTTTGGCACCGAAGTCACAAGTGATAAAAGGAAAAAATGACAAATTAGTCTTCATCAAAATTTAAAACTTTGTGCTTCAAAGGACACTATCAAGAAAGTGAAAAGACAATCTGTAGAATAGGAGAAAATATTAGGAAACCATATATCTGGTAAGGGATTGTACGCAGAATACATAAAGAATACTTGCCACTCAATGATAAAAAGACTAATAACCTAATTAAAAGATAGGCAAAGGATCTGAAAAGAGACTTCTTCAAAGAAAGAATACAAATGGCCATTTGCCACAAAAAGAAACACAACGTCATTAGTCACCAGGGAAATGTAAATAAAAACCACAATGCAATATCATTCACACCTACTAGGATGGTTATAATTAAAAAGACATACCGTAAGCAGAGTTGAGAAGGATGTAGAGCAATTGGAACCCTCATACATTACAGGTGGGAATGTAAAATGACTTGCAATCACTCTGGGAAACAGTCTGACAGTTCCTCAAAAATGTTAAGCAGAGTTACCATACTACTCAGCAGTTCCACTCTTCGCTATTCCTCCAAGAGAAATAAAAAGCAAGGACGTACACACAGAAACTTGTACATGAACGTACATAGAAGTATTGCTCATAATAGCCAAAAGGCAGGAAGAATCCAAATGCCCATCAACTAATGAATGGATAAAAAAATGTGGTATACATGGTCTCGGGAAACATCTAGCTCAACTGGCATAACACAGTTTATCAAGACAATATTCTCCATTTACCTCGCTGAGTAGTGACTGGGATATTAAATGTCTGTGAGCAGCCATCTAAGTTTCTCCACTGGTCTCACCCCTTTGGGAGCAAGGGAGAATGGAGAGAACAGGGTACAAGGAAAAGATTTGTCCGAAGAACTAATGGACCACAGCTACCAAGGCCTCCACCATACTAAGGCCGGTACAGCTAGATGGTACCTGGCTACCACCACTGACTGCTCTGACCGGGATCACAAGAAAAGGTCCTGGACAGAGCTTGAGAACAACGTAGAACAAAATTCTAACTCACACACACAGAAAAAATAAAAAACAGACTTACTGACCTGACAGAGACTGGAGAAACCCCAAGTGTATGGCCCGCGGGCGCCCTTTTAGCTCAGGTGTTAAGTCACGCCCGAGGTTCACCGTTCAGCCGGGGATTGGACAGTCCCATAAAACAAAATGGGACTAATGAGGCACAGCAGTCTAGGGACAAGGACGAGAAGGCAGAAGGTGATAGGAAAGCTGGTGATTGGGAAGCCAAAGTTGACAAGGGACAATACTGCCATGTCTTGGGGTTGTTAACCACTGTCATAGGGCAAAATATGTAGTGTTCAATGAGAAATTATCTGTTCTGTAAACCCTCATCTAAAAAAAAAAAAAAAAAGAAGAAGAAGAAGAAAGGAATTCTCTATGTGTAATCAACTTGACAACAGCAACTCAAAAATTTTGATAGGAAGCCTAGGCGGGAGTGAGTTGAAGATAATGGTGATGGAATAATTTGGAAAAGGATAATGAGAACAGTAGCACAACTGGAAGAATGTAATCAATGTCACCGAATTGTACATGTAGAAATTTTTGAAATGGTGTATATTTGGCTGTGAATATTTTCATCAAAAAAAAAAAAAAAAAAAAGTCCTCGAAGGCCAAGAGGGGAGAGTGTTGACATGTCGTGGAGTTGTTAACCATTGTCATAAAACAGTATGTGTACTGACTGTTTAAGGAGAAACTATTTGTTCTGTAAATCTTCATCTAACGTACAATAAAAAAAAAATTTTAAAACAAAGTAGTACATTCGTACATTTTAAGATTATTCAGTAATAAAAAAGAAAGCAGTGATCCATGCTACGACGTGGATGAAGCTTGAAAACACTGTGTTATGAGAAAGATGCCAATTACAAAAGACCATATATTGTAGGATTCCATTTCTATGACATGTATAGATTAGGCAAATCTATAGAGACAGGAAATAAATCAGTGGTTGCCTAGACCAGGGCGGTAAGAGGGGGAAGGAGGGGAGAAGGTGGTGTGACTGCTAATACGTTCAGGGCTTGTTTTTTTGAAAAACAAGATACACAGACACAAAGACAAAAAAACAAAAGACTAATCAGGGTAATTCTAATGGCGATGTTATCATTTAAAAAGTTGAAACATGAGGAATAGATTGAGGGAAAAATTTCCAATACACATAAATAAACAAGGGAATAAATTCACAATATAGAAGTGACTCATATAAATTCTTATAAAAGAAGAAATATAATTCCAAGAAAAATGAACAAGTGTATGGATAGGCCTTTTACATTAGAGAAAATCTGTATAACAAATAAATATAAAATGTGATGCTAAACCTCATAGGTATTTAGAGAACTACAGTTAATAAACAATTGGATATCATGTTTGTCTTTCAACTTGGCCTAAAAAAATTTAAGTTGTATAATATAAAATATTGACTAAGTTAGGGAAAGAGATATTTGTATAGATTACAGCGGGAGTGTTAATACTCATCATCATGGAGGTAAATTTTCCGTATCTATAGCAATGAAAATTGCCACACTCTTTGTCAGAACAATTTAATTTTTTCAGTTTTTTGGTACTAGTCAACTGCTTGTACATGCACACAAGGACATCCATAAAGGCAGGTCTACAGCAGAATTTATACTTAGGGAATATTCAGTAATAGTCTAAATGCCCAGCATTAAGAGAAGACATACATAAATACCGACATCTTACTCAAGAAATATAAGGGAAGCGGAGTAGAAAGAAAAGGGAGAGGCTGGAACTGCCAAGACTATGACCTTCCCTAAACATCCTCTTTACCACCGACACATGTTCAGGTGATGGCAACAGGTATGGAAGCAAGAAGAGACAGAGACTGACCAAGTGGTTTGGTCACCACAGTCACCATTATCATCATCAGCATCACCAACATCGTCATCATCAGCATCAGTAACAGCAACATCAACAACTTATAATAAGTTCATCTCTAATTTGCATATCTGGTGATTTCTAAAAATGATCGTTGTGTACTCTCAAGGAAAAATACTTTCATTCTTTTGTTTATCTATTCACCACATGTTTACTGGAGACTTCATATGGAGCCCCTGGGTGGTGCCAATGGTTAAAACACTAAGCTGCTAAGCAAAATGTTGGAAGTTTGAATCCACCTAGAGGCACCTTGGAAGAAAGTTCTGGTAATGTACTTCCAATTAATCATCCATTGAGATCCGTATGGATCACTGTGCTACTCTGACGTACATGGGGTTGCCATGAGTTGACTCAAGGGTAACTGGTGATTCGTATAAGATGGGCATTTTGTATTGAATATACAGCTTTTAGATTAGTGGAAGAGTTAGAAAATTAAACAGTTAGAATAAAGACCATGTACAGAACACTTAACAGCGAACCTAAGTTAGTCTGAGGGCATGTATTCTTCCTTTAGTGAGAGTAATCTACCCCTTCTTCCCCAGCGGTGTCCTGGACTTCTTGGGCTTTTTTCGCGATGAGAAGATCCTTTATTTATCAGCCCCTTCCACATTCGCATAAGCTCTGGCATGCCTGTATTTGTATTTTATCTTGTTTTTGTGTACATGTCTATGTTAGAAAGTCAGTTTGGCTGCTAGTAACAGAATTCTGAAGTAACAGTACTTAAATAGAGGATTATTTTATTTTATAGACCATAAAATTAGAAAGGATGCAGTCCAGAGCTGTTTGGGAGCTCCATGATGTCATCAAAGACCTGGAATTTTCCCTTTTCTCTTCTTTCATTCTAAGTGCTGGCTTCCTTCCATAAAATTGCCAGAGCACTGGGTGGTAGGGCTCCGATTATGTCTGGGTCCCATGTGGGAAGAAGAGAAGGGAGTGGCCATAGGGTGTCTATGAGCTCAGTGGGCACATTCATTAAGCTTGCTTAAAGCTCCACCTTTAGAGATGTGCTTTATTTCATTGGCCACTGTCATGAATTGAGTTGTGTCCTCCAAAAATATCAGCCAGCTTGGCTAGGTCATGATTCCCAATATTGTATGATTGCCTACCATTTTGTCATCTGACGTGATTTCCTTATGTGATGTAAATGCTATCACTGTGATGTAATAAGATGGATTAGCTGCAGTTATATTGATGAGATCTACAAGGTTAGGTAGTCTCTTAAGCCAATCTGTTTTGAGATATGAAAGAGAGAACTGAGAAGAGAGACATGGGGACCTCATACCACAAAGAAAGCACTGGTAGGAGCAGAACGTGTCCTTTGGATCTGGGGTCCCTGCCCGCGGAGAAGCTTCTAATCCAGGGGAAGATGATGAGAAGGCCGACAGAGAGAGAAAGCCTTCCCTTGGAGCTGACCGTGAATTTGGACTTTTAGCCTACTTCACTGAGAGGCAATAAACTTCTCCTTGTTAAAGTAATCCACTTGGGGTATTTCTGTTATAGCAGCAGTAGATGACTGAGACAGCCACCTTTATCTCCAAGGGAAGCTGAGATGTGTCAGGCTCCACCCCCACCCCCACTGGGCCCTTTGCTGCCCTTGATAACACAGAGGTTCTGAAGGTAAGGATGAAGGGCATACTGATATTGGTGGGCAACTAGCAGTTTCAGTGACAGTATGATTTTCTAGGGACAAATGGCTAGAGATGTGGTTCTCTAGAAATAGCATGTGCTCCGTGTGCTGCATCATACCTGGAAAAATCACTCGAGTGAACTTTATCACAAAAAGGGCAGAAATTCATACCTCAAATGCTACCTTCATGAATCCACACATCAGGAGGTACCAATATCCTATCGTGAGGGTGTTTCCAAAGGTGTGCCTCAGAAAGGGATGTGCACTGTATTTGGGCTGTGCTGTGGGGCACTAGGAAACTCTGGTGGCATAGTGGTTAAGAGCTATAGCTGTTAACCAAAAGTTGAGCAGTTCGAATCCACCAAGTTCTCCTTGGAAACTCTATGGGGCAGTTCTACCCTGTCCAATAGGGTCACTGTGAGTCGGCTAGATGGCAACAGGTTTTTTGGTGGGGCACTCCCTGGGGCAGAGGTAGCCACTGACTAGACCTTATCAATAATTGAGGAATTGATGACAATGGGGATCTCTGAGTTCTCATTCCCTTCTCTCCCTTTCTCCACCAGACACTGTTACCAGGTACACGGACCAAGGTCCCTGGGCAGCCTCTCAGGGGGAAGCAGTGTTTTGGAGGGCCAGGTAAAGAGCTGAGCTGAGTGAGAGGACAGGCAGGATCTGAGAGGTAGAAGACTGGAAGCTGCTGGGGTCCAAAGGAAGCATGAGCTGGGTACCTGGGTGGAGAGACATTCCCCCAGGAAAAATGTAAGGCATTGGGAAAGAGAGGCCAGAACACCTTTGATTTCTTAGAAATATAGTGACCTGAGTAAGAGGATCCTGATCTAGGACCTAGAAAACTCCTAAGTGCTCTGTGGGGTGACTTTTTGCAGCTCAGCCTACAGTGCTAGTTCTGAAGAGGAATTGTGACCATTTCTATGGCTTCCTTAGTGCAGACCAGTAAGGAGGCTGGGAAGTGTCAGCAATGATTGGCACATTCTCCTGTTGTGCGGGAGCCACCTCTTGCTCCTATCAGAACCCCAGGCTAGTCTCCACATACACTTGACTCCTTAAAAATTTTGAATCATGTCGGAAGCCAGGTGAATGTGTCATGGGAGCCCACAGGAGGCTCTGAGCAGGAGAACTAGGTGGTATTGGTGAGGCACCACTGGAGAAAGGGAAGGTGAAGGAGCCTGAGGTACCTCAGAGGAGAAGCTGATATGAGAAGGAAAGAATGCTGTGAAGTAGGTTCGTTCAAATATTTCTGGAATGAAACTCAGCCCCTCCAGAAAGAAACTCAATAGCTGATGGTGCTCTATGAAGCTTTTGCAAACATTTCTAAGTACCTGTTTTGTGCTTTGCCATCTTTTCTGAGTGAGGAAAAATCAGTACTTAGTACGTATAAACTCTGTCCAGGCCTGGCTCCTGCTGGAGAAATATAGTTAAGTACAAAATCTACTCCCAACCTAGAAAACTTCTCCACAAATATAGAAGAGAAAGAAAGATTTTACTCTAGTAAGCATTAAACCAGAATGTGATGCATCACAGGTCGGAAGGTAAAGAAGTTGCAAAGACAGAAGGAAATCTTACCCTTTATATATAAAAAAAACCAAAACCAAAAACGGATGCTTTTGAGTTAATTCTGCCTCATAGAGAACCTATAGGACAGAGCAGAACTGCCCCATAGAGTTTCCAAGAAGCACCTCGTGGATTCGAACTGTCAAGCATTTAGTTAGCAGCCGAGCTCTTAACCACTGCACTGATTGAATTCATGTCCTGAAGATAAAATTGCTCATTTTCTGGTTTCCTTATGGCTGGAGGTAGATTTGCAGTTAGGGGTCTGAACCTCTTGAGGTCGTGCTAATCTCTTTCCAGTTTTCTGGAAGGGGAAGACTACCTGAAGTAACACTTTAAATTATTGACTTCCAAATCCTTGAGCTATCACCTTGAATTTAGGTACTTTTCAAAGAGACCGAGAAAGATTTTAGTGTTACAAGCCATTGAAAGTGAATTCTAAAAGAACAGGGGAAGAAGGGGATTTGTCACTTATTTTCAATAGGGAAAATATGGAGCAATCAACTCTGTGACAAATAACAACAACAACGAATTTTCAATGGAAGGTCACTGGGTGGTACAGTTATGTGCTTGGCTACTAACCAAACGGTTGGCAGTTTGGACCCACCCAGAGGTGCCTCAGAAGAAAGAAATGGCAATCTGTCTTCCCAAAGGTCACAGCCATGTAAACCCTTTGGAGTGGAACTCAGTCACAACAGGTTTGTTGCTTTGGTTTTATTTTCAATTTGTGTTTCTCCTTACACTCTTGAGGAAAGGCTTCACAGGCCACTGGAGGTTTTCCCTCCATATCTGTGCAGTAAGTTCCTATAAAGTCTAGAGAGAGCCTGCAGCATACACCTCTCCTCTGCTTCCAATTCTTGGTGCTCATATGTCAAGTCTTAAAAACCTACACGTGAGCCATAACCGAAGAAAAAATTGAAGAGGTCATAAAAAATGCTCCCAACAAAAAGAAGCCCTGGCCCTGATGGCTTCACTGGAGAGTTCTACCTAAAATTAAGAGAATAGTTAACACCAACTCTACTCAAACTATTCCAGAACATAGAGAAGGAAAGAATACTCCCTAATTTATTCTATAAAGCCCGCATAACGCTGATACCAAAGCTGGGCAAGGACATCACAAAAAAAGAAAATTACAAACCGATATCCCTCAGGCGTATTGATGCAAAATTTCTCCATAAAATTCAACAGTAGGTCAAAAAAATAATACTTCATGATCAATCTGGATTCATACCAAGGATGCAAGTATGATTCAACATTAGAAAATCAGTCAAAGTAGTTCACCACATAAAACAAAGGAAAAGAATCACATGATTATCTCAATTGATGCAGAAAAGGCATTTGATAAAATCCAACACTCTTTCTTGATAAAAACTGTCAGCAAAATAGGCATAGAAGGAAATGTCCGCAACATAATTACAGGCATATATGCAAAACCCAGAGCCAAAATTATTCTCAATGGAGAAAGATTAAGAGTATTCTCCTTGAGAACTGGAACCAGTCAAGGATGCCCATTATCATCACTCTTACTCAATACTGTACTGGGAGTCGTAGCCAGAGTAATAAGGCAAGAAAGGGAATTAAAGTAAAACGAATAGACATATGCATACCTGTGTTCATTGCAGCATTATTCACAATAGCAAAAAGATGGACACAACCTATAAAAAAATCAAACCAAACCCATTACCGTTTTGATGATTCTTACTTATAGCAACCACATAGGGTTTCCAAGGCTGTAAATCTTTATGAAAGCAGACTGCCACATCTTTCTCCCTTGGAGCTCGTGGTGGTTTTGACCCACCAATCTTTCAGTTAGCAGTCGATCACTTTACCCACTGTGCCACAACAACCTAAGTGCCCATCAATGGATGAATTGATAAACAAATTGTGGTACATACATACAACAGAATACTATGCAACTATATAGAGTATATTTATAGTTTGTTGTACCGTGAGAGCTTGCATATTGCTGTGATGCTGAAAACTATGCCACCGGTATTCAAATACCAGGAGGGTCACCCATGGTGGACAGGTTTCCGCTGAGCTTCCAGACTAAGACAGACTAAGAAGAAGGACCTGGTGGTCTACTTCTGAAAAGAATTAGCCAGTGAAAACTTTATGAATAGCATTGGAATTTTGTCTGATATAGTGCCAGAAGATGAGCCCCTCAGGTTGCAAGGCACTCAAAAGACAACGGGGTAAGAGCTGCCTCCTCAATGTAGAGTTGACCTTAATGACGTGGATGGAGTCGAGCTTTCAGAACCTTGATTTGCTGATGTGGCTTGCCTCAAAATGAGAAGAAACAGCTGCTAATATCCATTAATAATCAGAATGTGGAATGTATGAAGTGTGAATCTAGGAAAATTGGAAATCGTCAAAAATGAATTGGAACACATGAACACTGATATCCTAGGCATTAGTGAGCTGAATGATGAATGAAGAGGAATGGAGTTGCATTCATCATCAAAAAGAACATTTCAAGGTCTATCCTGAAGTCCAACACTGTCAGTGTTAAAATAATACCCATATACCTAAAGGAAGACAACTTAATAATACTATTATTGAAATCTATGCACCAACACTAAGGCCAAAAATTGAGACACTGTAGATTTTTGCCAAGTTCTGCAGTCTGAAATTGATCAAGCATGTGATCAGGATTCATTGGTAATTACTAGCGATTGGAATTCAAAAGTTGGAAGGATCAGTAGTTGGAAAATATGGCCTCAGTGATAGCAGTGAAGCCTGAGATCACAGGATAGAATTTTGCAAGACCAATCTGTCTTGGAAGCAGTACAGCCAGAATGCTCCTCTGAAGCAAGGATAGTTAAGACTTCATCTCAAAATCTTTGGACATGTTATCTGGAGGAATCCATCCCTGGGGAAGGATGTCATGCTTGGTAAAGTAGAGGGTCATCGAAAAAGAGGAAGATTCTCAGCGAAATGGACTGACACAGTGACTGCAACAATGGGCTCAAGCATAACAAGGATTGTGCAGATGGTGCAGCACCAGACAGTGCTATGTTCTGTTGTACATACGGTCTCTGTGTGTTAGAACCAATTCGATGGCCCCTAACAACAAATACAACATAAAGAATACGGAGGAGTTTGCTAAACATCTTATGACATGGATGAATCTGGAGGATATTATGCTGAGTGAAATAAGTCCATAACAAAAGGACCAACATTGAATGGTTTCACTTTTATAAAAAGTCAAGAACAAGTATACACACAGAAAGTAACATTCTTTGACGGTTACCAAGGGTAGGAAGGAGTAGGAGGAGCAATCCCTTTCTAGATAGTAGACACTTGTTATTTTTGGTGAGGGGAAAGGCAATACAAATTTGGGCGAAGTCTGCACAATCTGACCAAGGGAAATGAAGATGCTAGGTATGCAAGAAAAAGGGACAATTTCTGTAAATGCTATAATATATACAATTTTGCAACAACAGTTATAAAAAACAAAACCTATGTGTGTGGTTACATAGGTAGATATGTATGCATATATGTGTATAGGAAGGCATATGTGAGTACATGTATAGGTGTATCTATAGGCTTCTGTATATAGATGTTTGTGGGTGATGCATATATACACGCAGTCCCTGGATTACAAACGAATTCCTTTCCTAAGCCTGTCTTTAAATCAAATTTGTACGTAAGTAGGAGCAGTTAGCTATGTAGGAGCATTTAGGTATGGTTTGCATCGAATGTCAGTTAGTGAAATGTTTGTCATACTACATGCTTCTACCATTATTTGAAAGTAGAGCATTCCTATGAAATCTTGCATAAGCCAAAATGGCAGACATTCAAAATAATCTACCAAATCATACCAAATAACACATTAAACCTAAAAGAACACTAACATACAGTAAATGCAGGAATGATATGATAAATAAATTGAGATAAAGAACTGATGCTCACAGACACATTTCAAAGATATGGCAGCTTGATACTGAGAGGCTGAGTGTAGTTGCCAGGGAAGGAGCTTGCCCAGGATAGAGACATGTCCTAGTTGGGACAAAGACCCTGAGGGCCACCTTCTTCCCAGATTAGGGCTTCCACTCCCCTGGAACCAACATCCCCACTTTGAGTGTCCAAGAGTGTCCAGCATCTCTGCCTTTCCAAAGGGCCGGGGAGCCGCCCCCAGCCCTTCCTGGCTGCCCAGGGTTGTCCGGGGCTAGGGGGAGACGGGGCGACGTGAGGACAAATCTGTGATGTGCAAGGGAAGAAGCCTGGAAGAAGGCACCATATCACCTGCTCCCTCTGTCCCGCACAGGTGCCTGAGAGGCTGAGAGGTGGCAGATGGCACATCCTGCGGGAGGGACGCAATTGGCTTCTGCTCCAAGGTGTCCCCACCACAGACTCTCTCTCCCAGGTGAAGGGGGCTAAGGCCAGCCCCGAGCCTACCTGCCCATGATATCTGGGAGGCTGGAGAATGTGGATCATGCCCTGCCTGGAGCCTGGAGTGGTGGGGGAGTGGACAAAAGAAGCACTGTGGGGAGGTGTGTGCTGGCAGAAAGGATAGGGTCACTGGGTGGGGAGAGTTGGTTGGAGACCCGACTCTGCCCTTTTCCCACCCTCAGGAAGCTGCAGAAGGCCCTGACACCCTAGATGCGGGAAGACACTCTCACTATTCCAGGCAAGTCCTGTCTGTTTGAAAGTTTATTGCAAAACAAACACTGGAGACTGTTTCCTCTGCGGATTTCTCTCCCTTAGTGAAAACAGGTACCAATGTAGGTCTTACTAAAAGCCAAGTAGTGTAAAGGGAACACCTTGTATCGCTTAACGTATGTCTTTCTATGCATAAAATACATTAAAGAAACACTTCCAGATACGTTAAAACACATTTAAACTAATCATACAATAATAATACTAATGTTTTGATGAGCGTCACAGAGTAGCGCCTGTTTATTCTTACGAACCACTGCATTTACCTCAGATTTTTAATATAATAGGCTTTACTGGGGTTGGTTCATAACTATGGTTGTATGTAAGTTGGATGTTTCTCACTCGGGGACTGTCTGTATTCATATATATAACAAAGCATATAGGGGCACAGTGATGAAGACTTTCTAGACATATCCAAACACCTCTCGGGATTGGTTGACTGTGTCAAAAGGCTTAGGACCATAGTCTTGTGGGACAACTCAGTCAATTGACATAACATAGTTCGTAAAGATAATGTTCTACATCCTAGTTTGGTGAATGGTACCTGGGGTCTTAAAAGCTTGCGAGCGGTCACCTACAATACAACTATGGTCTCTACTTGCCTGGAGGAGACAAGAAGGAAGGGAACCAAAGACTCAATGAATATACCAGTTCACATGAACCACAGCCTCCTTTAGCCTGAGACCAGAAGAACTAGATGGTGCCTGGCTACCAATATCAGCTGTTGTGACCAGGGACACATTAGAAAGTCCCAAATAGAATGGGACCAAAATGTAGAACAAAAGTCAAATTCGTATAAAAGGCCAGACTTACTGAACCAATAGAGACTAGATGAGCCCCTCAAAACTATCACTCTAAGATCCCCTTTGAACTTGGAACTAAAGCTACTCCTGGATGTCATCTTTCTGCGAAATAATAGATGGGCTTATAAAATAAACCATATCAGCTGGGAATAATGTGTTTCCTTAAACAATGAAGTATATTACCAGCATTTCCACATTAGCAAAGATGAGAAGGCCAGCTAGGGCAGGAAAGCTAGATTAATGGAAACAGAAGAAAGAGAATGGAAATAATGAGAATGCTGACACATTGTGAAAAGTTTAACCAATGTCAAAGAACAATTTGTATCAAAATTTTTACATTGGAATCTAATTTGCTGTTTAAACTTTCACCTAAAACACAAAATGTATTAAAAAAAAAACAAAACTAAAGCCTATTGCTGAATGACAGAATAGAATAAGATTTGTTTTCTATCCATTTCCAAAAACAGAAGAAATTCTTTCCAAATATTCTTGTAGAATTTATTGAGTGTTTCCATGCGGACCAATTTGGATGGGGAGACTGTACTATACAGGCTGTGTGATGGTTAAGATTCTATGTTAACTTGGCTGGGCCATGATTCTCAGTGTTCACATGTGATCACCCCCATGATGGGATCTGCTGTGAGTAACCAATCAGATGAAAGCGAGTTTCCTTGGGCGTGTGGCCTACATGAGTTCACAAGGGTTCACTAATCCTAACCTATTTATCCAGAACACCATCTAATCCTAATGATTAACATGATACTAATACAGGATACAAAAGGCCATAGGTTGTGAGGTCTTTGGAATATGTGTGTGTGTGTGTGTGTATGCGTGTGTGTAGTGATGGTATCTGTGGTGAGCAAAATAATTTCCCTGGAAAGCAATCAGTTCCTATCCCTGAAACCTATAAATATTACCTTAAAAGGAAAAACGACCTTGGCAGATATAATAAAGTGCCAGATATTGAGAAGACAAAATTGTCTTGAATTATTCACCTGGGCTCTACTAGGCAGAATGAGATTCTTATGACACAGAGAAGAAAAAGCAATGTGAAGATGGAGAAGAGAAAAAATTGAAGATGATGGCCTTGTAGATATGTCCACAAGCCAAAGGATGATATGTCCACAAGCTAAGGAACCTGGCAGCTACCAGAAGCGGAAGAGACAAGGGACTAATTCCCTCCTCGAGCTTCCAGAGGGAGTGTGGCTGGCGTCAAAAGTATCATCTCATAGAGTCAGAGAGTTTGGAGAGGGCCTTGTCCCAAAAGCACAGCTCCACTCAGCCTGGGCTTCAGGCGAAAATGGAGGAAGTTTTTCACTGGAGTGAGGGACTGAAAAGCTAAGTAGGGGTCATTAGAAATAGGATCCAAGAGAAAGAAGAGGGACCGATAGGGAGCAGGACACATGGGGAACATGAAATAATAGTTTCATCCTCACCTCGGGTAAAGTAACTTTCCTTGACAGAACCTTCAGAGAATGCTTGAGGGAACAGAAAGGTCTACCTGTTAAACCCTGAGTCCAAACACAGCTGTAATGCCAGGAGTAATTATTACGGGAGGAGAAACATGAGGCTGGGATGCCCTTGGTCTTTGCACTTTGGTTCCTTACAAGTGTGGTCAGTAGCAGCCACGGCCAGACCACTGTCACAGCAGTTGGAGCTCTGGGAACCTGTGGCAGCTCAGGCAGTAGCTGTCCCCAGTGCTTATTAGGTATACTAACACCAAGCTCTGAAGTGAGTCTCCGCTCTATTGGGAACAGGACAAGTGAATGAACTGGTAGCCCCCTGTCTCTTTCTTCCTTCCCAACCTGGAAAGTCATGGAAGTTTCCAGGCTGTCCCTCTGGTAACCATGAACCAGATGTGCCTTCAGCAATAATCCAGTGTGGTCCTGGGCTCTGGAGACCCACTTGTCTCTTACCATCTCTCCTTAGGAAACTGGGGTTTTCAATTACCCAGAACTTGAAAAGAAGGCAAAAAGAGATTTTCGATTACTCTTTCAAGTTTATACTACACACTACAAACTAACATGGCTGCCTAAGTTTCACATGACACTCTAGGGGATTTTTTATTAGTTTTACTTTTGTTTAGGGACCAAACACTAAAGATAAATTGAACTTCAAGAGGATTTATAAGTTCCAAATTATTTGTGTCTAGTAGAAATGTTAACCCAATGATTTATTACTCTTTAAGACATTAGCTAATATTTTAACTTAATTTGCAATCTTATTTCAACAGTCTTTCTTTCTCTGACTATATATACTTATAACACTACTATTCTCCTTTGGTGTCTTGGTGGCACAGTTGTTAAGAACCATGACACGCTACAGATGTTAATCAAAAGGTCTGCAAGTCGAATCCACCAGCTGCTCCTTCCAAACCTATGGAGCAGTTCTACTCTGTCCTATAGGGTTACTCCGCATTGGAATCGACTCGATGGCAACGGGTTTTAGTTTATTCTCCTTTGAACCAACGTTACTATCCTCCAACCATCTGATTCAGAGTCATGTGTATATGCATACTTATCTTCACGTATGAAAAACAGAAGAAAAACTAAGTTGCGTCAAGTCTGACTCATGGTAATCCCATCCGTTACAGAGTAAAACTGAGCTCCGTGGGGTTTTCTTGGTTGTAATCTTTACAGAAACAGATTGCCAGGGTTTTCTTGTGTGGTCCTCCTGGGTGGGTTCCATCTGCCAACCTTTCATTTTGTAGGCAAGTACAAATGGTTGTGCCACCCAGAGGCGTTATGTTCGCATACAATTTCATGTAAATGCAACACGCACACACACACACACACACACACGAGGGACACACACAGCTTTGCTTCTTCACTTACACCATGGTTACAAACATATCTGTCCAAGACAATGAGGAAACTGAGGATGATATCACAAGAAGATAGTTGAATGAACCAATGTGTTCCAGTCTCATTGGGAAAGAGATTCAGAACTATATACTTATACAAATTCTAAGCATTTATACTTATTATGTGACATGCACTCTTTTAAGGGCTTAATGTGTGATTCCTAAATTTACACAACAATCTAACTAAATAATGACAGTGATTAGCCACATTTATCAGATGCAAAATTGGAGACACACAATTTAAGAACTTGCTTAAGGTTTCGTAGGAAATATCTGGTTCTCAGAATCAAACCAAAGTATTTCAGCTCCGGAACCTTGCTCCTAACCAGTACTCTGTAGTTGAACTGGGAAGGCTCATGCCATTTATAATACAAGAAATCCAGACAGTTTAGGGTAAGTTCTTCTCCTCAAGCTGGACTCAGATGAACTGTTGCCTTCTCCTCTAGCTCCAAGAAGTATTGTTTCTGGGCTAGTTCCGACACCGCAGAGAATTCCTTTCTGTTTCTCATGCCTTTCTCTTCTTCTTTGTTCCTCTGTCCTTCCTTAAACCCATTCTCCCGGTGGTGCTCTCTATTTGCCTTCCCTGCTCCTGCTCAGAGCCCCTTCCAAGGCTCCCATGGATAAACTCACGATAATGAAAGATGAAGAAAAGTCTAGGTCCCTGACAAGGCAAAGCAGAATCTCTTATATACGGGGTCCAGGACCAGGATCCAGGATGTCTACTGGCTGTAAGAGGAGGGGATGTGACTTACACACTAGGTACACGTATCCTCATTCCTGATATTGTGGTCTTCTCTCTTCCCTTTCTGGAAAGTCATGGAAGATTCCAGGCTGCTTAACTCATCTCCAGAAGCTCGATATGACTTCAGTAAGTATCTACCCTTTGGTAAATGGCTGTAGGTATCTAGGTCACTTTATATCCATCTTTCTTAGGAAACTGTAGGTCACACCCTTCCCTCCAGGCCTGCTCTATGAGTTGGGGTCTCTGGATTTGGATTATCTGTTTTCCCTGAGTAGAAGAAGTTGGAATGAATTGAGTGATGTATTTTATAGGAAAAAACTGTAAAGTAATTAACCCATTGCTTGTGGAAGTTAGAGAGAGATGAATGGACGGCATCGATTAGGTCTCATAACTGGTAAAGAAGAGAGGTGTTCCCAGAAAGAGAGACCAGGTTTGGAGGGTAAGTAGGCTTAGTTGTAGAATAAGTTTAATGTTACAGCAAGGCCTTTGTATCATTAGGAAAAATTCGGCAGGTTCAACTTACAGCCTAGCGACTCTCTAGGCAAAGGAGAGGTGATTCAAGGGAAGTATCTGAAATGCCTCCCACGTCATTCTTGTAAGAACTTTTAATTCATCTATCCATTCAACTAATCAGCATTCCACGGATAATTGCTAGAGTCACCAGATAAGGAAACCTGAGTTCTCAAGTTCTGGTGATGTGATGTGATGTGTTGAGAGATGTGATGGTAATATGGTGACTGTAGGTTTAGACACAAGAAGACCTAGAGTTCTTATATGCTGGTGTCAAAGGTCATGATGAGCTGTTTTCCATCTCTGGCTGGTTATACTAGACCACAGAAGGATACACAGAAGGACTTTTTACCTCCTGATAGTGGCATTTTGGGGATGGGATGCCCTTCAGTTTTGAGCCTTCTATCCAACCCCTCATCGACATTTCTGAGCTTGTACATGAGCATGAAAACATGCATCGGTACGCACACATGTATACAGACACCCAACCATAAAGGCACAGCTTTCGCCTTCTCTTCCTTCATTGCTACTATCATCTCTGTCAGCAAGAATGAGGAAACCTAGAATGACATCACAGAGGACATTGTCACATGAACCAGTGTCTCAGGAATCCTATTGGGAAATGGTGGCTCTGGCAAGTCCAGTCCCTAAACCTCATCTTCTTTTATGCACATGGGTTTCACAGTAGTCTTCAGTATGCCCACTGGACTGTGAATGCCTGGAGGTCACAGCACACATTGCCTCAGTAAACCTAAGTGTTTGGCAGAACATGTACTCAACACCTGGTAGGTGTTCAAACAATGTTCTTCTAATTAAATGCGTATGTTCAGATATCAAAATTTACACAATTTATCTGAAAACCCTCAGCGTAAGGGACAATATATGAGAGTAGGTAATGAAAAATTTTCAGATCGGCCATATGTTAGTCAGACCGAAATGTAAATATCATATACTCTCACCTGCTAGACTAGGGGAATGTGAAGGAAGAGATTGTCTCTCTTTTTCCAAGATGTATTCCCAATTCATACCATACAGTAGTTCACAGTAAATATTTGATGAATGAATAAAATGAATCAATTACTGGTTGAATGAGTCTGATTCAAATCCGACTAACCTCTCATTCAGTAACAAGATTAAGTAAACTATTTAATTACCATCATCCTCTGGCTAGAAATAATCTTGTTTCTTAGAATTGCAAAGGCATAAAGTCATTTTCTAGAATTTTCACTAGCCTAATAATATTTTGAAATAAACTTCCTGAGGACAAGAACTGAATATTTTCCATCGCTCTGTCTCACACACTGACCAGACAAAGGGTCTGGATCTAGCAAACGTTCTTTACAACTTGATGCTCACTAAGAATCTTCTTTGTGCCTTCTCAGGTCCCAAGAATTCAGTGAGGAAGGTACTAGCCTGCCTCTTTTACAGTTGAGGGTTTATATTGTCTAAATGAAGGACTGGAGGCACCCCAGCTCATAAATGGCAGAGTTTTAATTTGAACACTGATCTCCTGATTGCCATTTGGTAGAATATTCCTTTATTAGTCAGAGTTCTCCAGAGAAACAGAATAGGAGTTCTACCTACCTACCTACCAAACTACCTACTACCTACCTACCTACCTACTACCTACCTACTACCTACCTACTACCTACCTACCATCCTACTACCTATCTACCTAGTACCTACCTATCTACTACCTACCTACCTCCCGACTTCTTATCTACCTGCCTACTACCTATCTACCGATTGTCTATCAAGAGAAATTTATTTTAAGGAATTGGCTCACACAAATGTAGGGCCTGCTAAGCCCAAAATCCATAGAACGGGTAGCAGGCTGGAAACTCTGGGAGAACTATATTACAGTCTTGAGGCAGAATTCCTTCTCTCTAGGAAACCTCAGTTTTTACTCTTAAGGCCTTCAGCTGATTGGATGAGGTCCATGCATATTATCGAGGGTAATCTCTTTTACTTAGCGTCAACTGATTGTAAATGAGAATCACATCCAGAAAATTTCTTCACAGCAACATCTAGCCTAGTTTTTGACAAAACAACTGGGCACTATAGCCCAGCCAAGTTAACACAGAAAATTAACTGTCATAATGTCTTATAAGAACTCCTTTGTAACAAAATATGCATTTGGTTTCTTTGTAATTGAAGGGGTTAAGTCACAATCATTATTGTTGTTTAAAAAAAAAAAAAAAAGCCGAGGAGACCACCTTGATCCATCTACTATTCCCATCATCAGGGAACTAAGGGAGATTCAAGGGCCCGGAGTCTGGAACGGCCAAGGAGGGCGGGTGTGTACAGAAGGGCAACCTGGGAAGTGGGCATTCCCTGGTTCTGTGTTCCAGAGAAGCCAGCCTGGCTATGGAAGCAGGGCTTGGAATATCATCCATGGGAATAGGAGGAAGACATTGCAGTGTGGACTTCAGTTTCCTCAGAGTTCACCCCCTAAGCCTTTATCCAGGCACTGGATTTTTCAAAATTCCCACGCAGCTCCTCTGAGACCTGTCCTGTGGCAGGGTGTGACTGGCCAAAGCGCCTCTAACTCCAGCCCCAGAGGTCATCCTAGGAACTCCCAAGGTCTCCTGGGAAGGCAGGGACAGGGAGGCAAGGGAATGCCAGGAATGACCCAGCAGGTGCCCTGGGTGAGTAACAGCCACCTCCTGCCCCTCCCAGAGCCAAGCTGGAGGAACTGCTATAAAAGCCATGCCTGGCTCCAGTACCTCAACTGCTTGAACTCCCCAGGAACGTGTCTGTGCTCGTGTCTGTGACCAGGGTGAGCGTGGCTGTGGGAGCCCCGAGGGGCTCTGAGAGGATCAGGGAAGAGCTGACAGCTGGGAGGCAGAGGGAAGGGGAGAGAGGAGGGGAACTGAGGAAAGAGGGTCCTGTCTCGGATTCTGTGATACACTGAACAGAAGTAAGACTTAGTCTGAACCAAGTCTTTGGAAATCTGTCCTGCTCTCAGACACATATGGGTCCCTCAATTTTGTCAAGGACATTATTCTTATGTTAGTAGAGCAGGCACATCAGTGTGTGAACACTTTATGTGGGCTCACGAAGGTTAGGAAATGCTGGATACTCATTGTATACAAGAGTGAGAAGCTCTTTGCTATTTCTGATTGTTGGGCCCACATATGTTTATTCAGGGGAAAGATTTTAAGTTGTTTCTTATCCTTACTGATGCGTATATGATAGATATCCTTAACAATCCCCAGAAGATTTAATTTGAAAAGAGTTCAAATTATCATCCTTGCTTTGTATCTAAAGAGTTTCATTATTAATTTTCAGGTTGAAAAGTCCTGCTAAAATGTCCTGGCAGCAGAACCAGCAGCAGTGCCAGCTCCCTGCCAAATGTACCCCCAAGTGCCCTCCCAAGTGCCCCATCCCCAAGTGTCCCCCCAAATGTCCCCCAAAGTGCCCTCCAGTCTCTCCCTGCTGCAGTGTCAGCTGTGGAGACTGCTGTGGACCTAGCTCTGGGTGCTGCAGCTCTGGAGGTGGCGGCTGCTGCCTGAGCCACCACAGACACCATCTCTTCCACCGACGCCGCTGGCACCAGAGCCCTGACTGCTGTGAGTGTGATCCCTGTGGGCACTCTGGCTGCTGCTCTGGCTCAGGAGGTTGCTGCTGAGCCACGCCTTAGGCATCACAGAGAAACACTTAGAAAGCAACCTCGAGGCAGGGAGCTACCCGAGGGTGATGCTTCCCCTGTTCTCGCTTCTCGTTTTCATGGTGCTGAGGATCCTATGAAAGAGTTCTGTGTGTTCTTATGTCCTGAGTCCATCCTGGATCCTGATCATGTCTTCCTTCTTTACTTTATACAACAATAAATCTCCTATTGCGTATTTACAAGATATCCTGGTCTTTGTCAAGTCTTTCATGCTTTGCAAGTCCCTGAAGCCTAGATTTCCAGCGACACACTTAGGGTGGCTTGATAAGAGTACTGTGTGAGAAAGGGACAAGCTAGAAACAGTTTCTAAGGAAACAAGCCTCTAAGAACAAGCTTGAAGTAGAGCTTTGCAATGATTTATCTCTACACGCTCCAGCCTCTTGGCGCAGGTGGTGACCGGAAGGAAGACTAGGTAGCACTGGTGAGGCACCACTGGAGAAAGGGAATGTGAAGGAGCCTGAGGGACCTCAAAGGAGAAGCTGATAGGAGAAAGAAAGAATGCTGTGAAGTAGGTTCATTCAAATGTTTCTGGAGTGAAACTCAGCCCCTCCAGAAAGAAACTCAATAGCTGATGGTGCTTCATAAAGCCTTTGCAAACATTTCTAAGGGCACGCTCTGTGCTTTGCTGTCTTTTCTGAGTGAGGAAAAATCGGTACTTAGTACCTATAAACTCTGTCCAGGCTTGGTGCCTACTGGAGAAATATAGTTAAGAACAAAATCTACTCCCAACCTAGAAAACTTCTCCACAAATATAGAAGAGAAAGAAAGATTTTATTATAGTAAGTATTAAACCAGAATGTGATTCATCATAGGCCATCCGGTAAAGAAATTGCAAAGACATAAAGAAATCTTTCCCTTTATATGTAAAAAAACGCAAAACGAAAAACCTATACTGTTGAGTCAATTCTGCCTCATAGAGAACCTCTAGGACAGAGTAGAACTGCCCCACAGAGTTTTCAAGAAGCACCTGGTGGATTTGAACTGCCAAGCTTTTGGTTAGCAGCCAAGCTCTTAACCAGTGCAACGAGTGAATTCATCTCCTCAAGATAAAATTGCTCGTTTTCTGGTTTCTTTATGGCCGGAGGTAGATTTGCAGTTAGGGGTCGGAAGCTCTTGAGGTCATGGTAATCTCTTTCCAGTTTTTTGAAAGGGGAAGATTACCTGAAGTAACACTTTAAAGAATTGACCTCCAAATCCTTGAGCTAACACCTTGAATTTATGTACTTTTCAAAGAGAGTGAGAAAGATTTTACTCTTACAAGCTATTGAAAGTGAATTCTAAAAGAACAGGGGAGGAAGGTTATTCCTCACTTATTTTCCACAGGGCAACTATGGGGCAATCAACTCTGTGACAAATAACAACGGCAGCGAATTTTCAGTTGAAGGTCCCTGGGTGGTACAGTTAACTACCTGGCTACTAATGAAAAGGTTGAGGGTTTTAACCCACCCAGAGCTGCCTTAGAAGAAAGACATGGCAATCTGCTTCCCGAAAGATCACAGCCATGTAAACCCTTTGGCGTGCAACTCAGTCACAACTGGTTTGGTGCTTTGGTTTTATTTTCAATTTGTATTTGTCCTTACACTCCTGAGGAAAGGATGCACAGGCCACTGGAGTCTAAATTCCTATAAAGTCTAGAGAGAGCCTGCAGCACGTACCTCTCCTCTGCTTCCAATTCCCGGTGCTCACCTGTCAAGGCTTAAAAGCCTGCAGGTGATCCATAACCAAAGACAAATTTGAAGAGGTCATGAAAAAAGCTCCCAACCAAAAAAGCCCTGGCCCAGATGGCTCCACTGGAGAGTTCTACCAAAGATTAGGAGAAGAGTTGACACCAATTCTACTCAAACTATTCCAGAACATAGAGAAGGAAAGAATATTCCCTAATTTATTGTATAAAGCCAGCATAACACTGATACCAAAGCCAGGAAAAGATGTCACAAAAAAAGAACATTACAGACCAATATCCTTCAGGAGTATAGATGCAAAATTTGTCCGTAACATTCAACAGTATGTCAAAAAAATAATACTTCATAATCAAGCTGGATTCATACCAAGGATGCAAGGGTGATTCAACATTAGAAAATTAGTCAAAGTAATTCACCACATAAATAAAACAAAGGAAAAGAATCCCATGATTATCTCAATTGATGCCCAAAAGGCATTTGATAAAATCCAACATCCTTTCCTGTTAAAACTCTCAGCAAAATAGGCATAGAAGGAAATGTCCTCAACATAATCATGGGCATATATGCAAAACCAAGAGTCAAAATCATTTTCAACAGAGAAAGATTGAGAGTATTCTCCTTGAGAGCCGGAACCAGACAAGGATGCGCATTATCACCACTCTTCCTCTATACTCTTCTGGAAGACGTAGCCAGAGCAATAAGGCAAGAAAGGGAATTAAAGTGTACTCAAATTGGAAAGGAAGATGTAAAACTATCCTTTTTCACAGATCACATCATGGTACGCATAGAAAATCCCAGAGACTCCACAACAAAGTTACTGGAAGTAATAGAAGGATTTAGCAAAGTGGCAGGGCACAAGATCAACACACAAAAATCAGTTGGGTTCCTCTGCACTAACAAGGAGAACTCCAAAAAAGGAAAACAAGAAAACAATACCATTTACAAATGCCTCTAAAAGGATAAAATACCTAGAAGTAAACTTAATCAGGGATGTAAAAGACATATCCGAGGAAAACTGTACAACACTACTGCAAGAAACCAAAAGAGACCTACAGAAATGGAAAAACATTCCACGCTCATGGCTTGAAAGAGCTAATATTGTGAAAAAGTCAATATTACCCAAACGATCTCAGTTATAATACAATCCCGATCCAAATCCCAACAACATTCTTTAACGAGATGGAAAAACTAATCACCAACTTGACACGGAAAGAAAGGAGGCCCAGAATAGTTATAACAATCCTGAAGAAGAACAAAGTAGGAGGCCTCACACTTCCTGTTCTCAAAACTTTCTATACACTCACAGTTACCAAAAGAGCCTGGTGCTGGTTCAATGACAAGACACAAAGATGAATGGAGTAGAATGGAGAACCCAGAAGTAAAGTAAATCCATTCATCTACGGGCAGCTGATCTTCGACAAAGAATCAAAATTCAGTCCATAGAGAGAAAAAATTCTCTTTAACAAACGGTGCTGGCAAAACTGGATATCCATTGGCAAAAAAGATGAAACAGGGTCCACACTCGCACCATACACAAAGCCTAAGTGAAAATGGACAAAAGTGCTAAATGTTAAAGTTAAATTATAAAGTTCCTGGTAGGGACACAACTAGAGGACTGAATTTTCAGCTTAAATAGCCCGTCAAACACAACAAAAAATGCAAAACCAACAGATTATAAATTAAATAACTGGGAACTCTTAAAAATTAAATACTATGCTTATCAGAAGTCAACTAAAAGAGTAAACTGAGAACCTATGGACTGGGAACAGATCTTCAGCAACAACATATCTGAGAAGGGTCTAATCTGTAAAACATATAGAAAACTTCAAAACTCAACAAAAGAAAGAAACACTTCAATCTAAAAATGGGCAAAACACTTGAGCAGACACTTCCGCAAAGAAGACATTCATGGGGGCAACAAACACATGAAAATGTGCTCGTGATCATTAGCCCTTAGGGAGATACAAATCAAAACTACAATGACATACCATCTCACCCGTATAAAAATGGTACTGATTAAAAAAACAGAAAACAACAAACGCTGGTGAGGTTGCGGTGAGATTGGAACGCTTATACACTGGTAATGGACTGTAAAATGGTACAACCACTATGGAAAACAGTATGGCACTTCTTCAAAATCTAGAAATAGAAACACCATATTGTCTAGCAATCTAAAACTTAAGCATATATCCAAAAGACATAGAAGCAGTGAAACGAATAGACATATGCATACCTATGTTCATTGCAGCATTATTCACAATAGCAAAAAGAAGACACAACCTACAAAAAAATCAAATCAAACCCATTGCCGTTGAGTTGATTCTTACTTATAGCCACCACATAGGGTTTCCAAGGTTGTAAATCTTTATGAAAGCAGACTGCCACATCTTTCTCCCTTGGATCCCCTGGTGGTTTTGACCCACCAAGCTTTCGGTCAGCAGTCGATCACTTTACTCGCTGCGCCATAACAGTCTAAGTGCCCATCGATGGGCGAATGGATAAACAAACTGTGGTACATACATACAATAGAATATTATGCAACTATAAAGAGTATATTTATAGTTTGTTGTACCCTGAGGGCTTGCATATTGCTGTGATGCTGGAATCTATGGCACCGGTATTCAAATACCAGCAGGGTCACCCATGGGGGACAGGTTTCAGCTGAGCTTCCAGACTAAGACAGACTAGGAAGAAGGAGCTGGTGGTTTACTTCTGAAAAGAATTAGCCGGTGAAGACTTAATGAATAGCAGTGGAATGTTGTCTGATATAGTGCCAGAAGATGAGCCCCTCAGGTTGGAAGGCACTCAAAAGACAACCAGAGAAGAGCTGCCTCCTCAAAGTAGAGTTGACCTTAAGGATGTGGACGGAGTCGAGCTTTCAGGGCCTTCATTCGCTAATGTGGGTTGTCTCAAATGAGAAGAACCAGCTGTTAATATCCATTAATAATCGGAATGTGGAATGTATGAAGTGTGATTCTAGGAAAATTGGAAACTGTCAAAAGTGAAGTGGAACACATAAACATTGATATCTTAGGCATTAGTGAGCTGAATGTGTAACTGAAGAGGTATGGAGTTGCATTCATTGTCAAAAAGAACATTTCAAGATCTATCCTGAAGTACAACACTGCCAGTGTTAGGATAATATCCATATGCCTAAAGGAAGACGAGTTAATAATACTATTATTGAAATCTATGCACCAACCACTAAGGCCAAAAATGAAGACACTGTAGATATTTACCAATTTCTGCAGTCTGAAAGTGATTCGAACATGTGACCAGGTTTCATCGATAATTACTAGTGATAGGAATTCAAATGTTGGAAGGGCAGTAGTTGGAAAATATGGCCTCAGTGCTAGCAATGAAGCCTGAGATCATATGATAGAATTTTGTAAGACGAATTTGTCTTGGAAGAAGTACAGCCAGAATGTTCCTCAGAAGCAAGGATGGTTAAGACTTCATCTCATATACTTTCGACAGGTTATCAGGGGGAATCAATCCCTGGAGAAAGACATCATGCTTGGTGAAGTAGAGGGTCATCAAAAAAGAGGAAGTTTCTCAATGAAATGAACTTACACAGTGACTGCAACAATGGGCTCAAGCATAACAATGATTGTGAGGATGGTACGGGACCAGACAGTGTTGTGTTCTGTTCTATATACGGTCGCTAGGAGTCAAAACCAATTCGATGGTACCTAACAAAAAAAGGAACATAAAGAATAAGGAGGAGTTTGCTAAAGATCTTACGACATGGATGAATCTGGAGGACACTTTGCTGAGTGAAATAAGTCCATAAAAAAAGGACCAATATTGAATGGTTTCACTTTTATAAAAAGTCTACAATAAGTAAACACTCACAGAAAGCAACATTCTTTGATGGTTACCAAGGGTAGGAATGGGTAGGATTGCGTAGGAGGAGGAATCACTTTGTAGATAGTAGACACTTGTTATTTTTGGTGAGGGGAAAGGCAATACAAAAATGGGGGAAGTCTGCACAATCTGACCAAGGGAAATGAAGATGCTAATTATGCAAGAAAAAGGGACAATTTCTGTAAATGCTATAATATATACAACTTTGCAACAACAGTTTTAAAAAACAAAACCTATGTGTGTGGTTACATAGCTAGATATGTATGCATATATGTGTATAGGAAGTCATATGTGAGTACATATATAGGTGTATCTGTAGGCTTATGTATGTAGATGTTTGTGTGTGATGCATATATATAGGCAGTCCCTGGATTACAGATGAATTCCATTCCTAAACCTGTCTTTAAATCAAATTTGTACGTAAGTAGGAGCAGTTAGCTATGTAGGAGCACTTAGGTATGGTTCATATCTAATCTCAGTTAGTGAAATGTTTGTCATACTACATGCTTCTACCATTATTTGAAAGTAGAGCATTCCTATGAAACCTTTCATAAGCCAAAATGGCAGACCCACAAAATAATCAACCAAATCATACCAAATAACACATTAAACCTAAAATAACAGTAACGGACAGTAAATGCAGGAATGATATGATAAATAAATTGAGTTAAAGCACAGATGCTCACAGACACAGTCAAAGTGATGGCAGTTTGATGCTGAAATGAAAGAGTGTAGTTACCGGGGAAGGAGTTTGGCCAGGACAGAGACATTTCCTACTTGGGACATAGACACAGAGGGCCGCCTCCTTCCCAGATTAGGGCTTCCACTCCCCGGGGAACCGGCCTCCGCAGTTGGTGTGTCCAAGAGTGTCCAGCATCTCTGCCTTCCCAAAGGGCCGGGGAGCCACACCCAGCCCTTCCCGGCAGCCCCACGTTGTCCGGGGCTAAGAGGAGAGTGGGCGACGTGAGGGCAAATCTGTGATGGGCAGGGGAAGAAGCCAGGAAGAAGGCACCATGTCACCTGCTCCCTCTGTCCCACACAGGTGCCTGAGATCAAGGTCCACAGAGAGGCCTACAGAACGCAGATGGCACACGTGCTGTGGGTGGGGCGCAATTGGCTTTGTTCCAAGCTGTCCCCACCACAGACTCTCTCTCCTAGGTGAAGGGGGTAAGGCCAGCCCCCAGCTTAGCTGCCCATGATATCTGGGAGTCTGGAGACTGTGGATCATGCCCTGCCTGGAGCCTGGAGGTGTGGGGGCAGTGGACAAAAGAAGCAGTGGGGGGAGGTGTGTGCTGGAGGAAAGGACAGGGTCACTGGGTGGGGAGAGCTGGTTGGAGACCCAAGACTCTGCCCTTTTCCCACCCTCAGGAAGCTGCAGAAGGCCCTGACAAATGAGATGGGGGGAAGACACTCTCACTGTTCAGGGCAAGTGCTGTCAGTTTGACAGTTTGCTGCAAAACAAATGCTAGAGACTGTTTCCTCTGCAGATTTCTCTCCATTAGTGAAAACCCGTACCAATGTAGGTCTTCGTAAAAGTGAAGTAGTGTATAGGGAACTTTCAGAAAGTGCGGAAACCTGTGTATATCTTAGTGTGTGCCTTTGTATGCATAAAACACATTAAAGAAACACTTCCAGGTACATTAAAACACATTTAAACTTATCATACAGTAATAATAATAATGTTATGATGAGCGTCACAAAGTAGCGCCGTTTGTTATTACGTACCATTGCACGTACCTCAGATTTTTAATATAATAGGCTTTATTGGGGTTGGTTCCTAACTATGGGTTGTATGTAAGTTGGATGTTTCTAACTCGGGGACTGTCTTTATTCATATATATAACAAAGCACATAGGGTTACAATTCGGAAGCCTCTCTAGACATTTCCAAACACTCTTGGGATTGGTTTACTGAGTCAAAAGGCTGAGGACCATAGTCTTGTGGGACAAATCAGTCAATTGACATAACATATTTCGTAAAGATTATGTTCTACATCTTAGTTTGTTGAATAATACCTGGGGTCTTAAAAGCTTGTGAGCGGTCATCTAAAATACAACTATTGGTTTCTACTTGTCTGGAGCAAACAAGAAGGAAGGGAAGCAAAGACTCAATGAAGAACTAGTTCACATGAACCACGGCCCCATTTTGCCTGAGACCCGAAGAACTAGATGGTGCCTGACTACCAATATCAACAGTTCTGACCAGGGACACATTAGAAAGTCCCAAACAGAATGGGACAAAAATGTAGAACAAAAGTCAAGTTTGTACAAAAGGCCAGACTTACTAAACCAAGAGAGACTAGATGAGTCCCCCAAAACTATCACCCTAAGATACCTTTTGAACTTGGAACTAAAGATACTCCTGGATGTCATCTTTCAGCCAAATAGTAGACTGGCCTATAAAATAAACAGTATTACATGTGAGTAATGTCTTTCCTTAAAGAATCAACTATAAGAGGCCAAACAGTCAGAATTTACCCATAAGCAAAAATGAGACGGCCAGCTAGGGCAGGAAAGGTAGATTAATGGAAACAGAAGAAAGAGAATGGAAACAATGAGAATGTTGACGCATTGTGAAAAGTGTAACCAATGTCATAGAACAATCTGTATCAAAATTTTTAAATTGGAACCTAATTTGCTGTGTAAACTTTCATCTAAAACACAAAAAATCATAAGGAAACTAAAGCGTATTGTTGAATGAGGGAATAGAATAAGATTTGTTTTCTATCCAATTCCAAAAAGAGAAGAAATTCTTTCCCAGTATTCTTGTAGACTTTATTCTGTATTTCCAAGTGGATCAATTTGGATGGGGAGAGTGTACTATACAGGCTGTGTGATGGTTAAGAATGTATGTTAACTTCTCTGGGCCATGATTCTCAGTGTTCACATGTGAACACTCCCATGATGGGATCTGCTGTGAGTAACCAATCAGTTGAAATTGAGTTTCCTTGGGCATGTGGCCTACTTCGGAATAGAAGCATTGGCTTCTTACCAACATGGTCTCTGCTGAGAAATCTGATTTGTTCTCCTTTTTATGTGACAGTTGGTTTTTCCTGCACTGCTCTGAGTTTTTTCCTTTGTCTTTGGTTTTGACAAGCTCGATTACGATATGTCTTGGTAATTTTTTTTTTGGAGTCTCTCCTGTATGGGGTTTGTTGAGCTTCTTGGGTGGATATATTCCATCTTTTATGATATTAGGGAAGTTTTCTGCCAGCAAATCTTCAAAATGTTCTCCGTGAATTTTTTTTGTCTCCTCCTGTTCTTGAACTTCTATCATGCGTAAATGATCCCTCTTGTAGTGTCCCACGTAACTCTTTGCTTTCTCCATTTGTCTTCATTCTTTCTCCTGGATTTCCTCAAAGAAAGTAGT
Organism: Dugong dugon; assembly: GCA_030035585.1. Taxonomy (NCBI): domain Eukaryota; kingdom Metazoa; phylum Chordata; class Mammalia; order Sirenia; family Dugongidae; genus Dugong; species Dugong dugon. Next base: position 193,948,314 of record CM057462.1, on the reverse strand, counting down.
ATGAAGGGATTTGCCTTCTCATTTGCTGATTCTGTCTTCCATTGATTCAATTCTACTCTGATATTCCTCCACTGAGTTATCTATTTCTGAAATTTTGTTGTTAATCTTTGGATTTCTGGTTGCTGTTTTGTATGGTTTCTAATTGTCTATTTTGTTTCTGTACTGTTTTCTTGAATTCTTCTAGAATTTTTGTCTGTGTTTTCCTGGTTTTATCTGTGTCTTCCTTGACTCTTTCTTAATCTGTTGGAGGGTCCTAAATAGAAGTGTTTTTTATTCCTCTTCAGGTAGTTCCATTACCATTTCTTCCTCAGAAAGATTTTCTGACCCTTTAGTTTGGTCACTTGCTTGAGGCATCTTGTTCTGTTTCTCTATGGGATTTGATATTGTTTGTTGTCTTTGAGGCATTAAGGTGTTATTCTATATATTGACTGTATGTTTGTTTACTTTGTCCTGATTTTCTGTTTTGTTTTGATATATGTGGGATGGCAACTTGGGTTGCTACTCAGGTTGCTAGCCTGGCAAGACTGGAGTGCTCACCACCTGTTTCCAGGTAGGTGGCGCAGGGGCTGGGTGTCTCAAATCCTTGAGAACTTCAACATTTTCTGTGTATATCCTGATGTTATTTACTGGCCCACTTGTGAGGATTTTGTTTTCTTTATGTTGAGGTGTAATCTATACTGAAGGCTGTTGTCTTTGCTTTCATAAGCATGTGCTCTAAGTTGTATTCATTTGTGGGAAGCAAGGTTGTGTCAATTACATACCACAGGCTATTAATGAGTCTTCCTCTCATTCTGATACCAGGTTTTTCATATAGTCTGGCTTCTCGGACTATTTGTTGAGTTTACAGAATGAATAAGCAATGTGAAATGATACAACATCTTTGGACCACCATTTCCAATTTTGAACCATGCAATATCCTCTTGTTCTCTTTGAGTGACTTCCTCTGGATCCATGTACATTTTCCCCATGAGCACAATTAAGTGTTCTGGAATTTTCATTCTTCATAATTTTATCCTGAATTTGTTATGCTCCAATGATACTTGCTAGACACACTAGCATTGCCATTGAGGGAAGACCTTGCAGTATAGTGTTAGGTCTTAAATAGAATCTCTACTAACATTTGAAAACCCCCCAGTAGAATGGCCCCACCTGCCTGAAGGCCTATAGTTATTAATTATATATATTATTTTAAATTCTTAGTCATGTCTTCCCACTGGAATATAGTCCTAGATAGGCAGAGATTAGCTGTCTTTTATATCATGTTGGATCTGCAGATTCGGCCACGTAACTAATGAGCACTTCCACACAGTGTGTGGGAGTGAATTCAAAAGGTCTGATTCTTGATCTTTTGGTGAGGAAGTTCAAGAAAACCTTTGAATTTTCCACTTTGGAGATGCTTTTCTTTTTTTATTCACCCTAGCATACTCCTCTCTCATTGATTCTCATAAGACCTGCTTGATTTTTATTTAATTCACTCAGCAAATTTCTTTGAAAATAGTTCCTTGGTCAAGAGCATTCCACAGCATGAATATACAATGGTTGCTTAAGGGTTCACTAATCCTAACCTATTTATCCAGAACATCATCTAATTCTAATGATTAAAAGGATACTAATACAGGATACAAAAGGCCATAGGCTGTGAGGTCCGTGGGTAAGTGTGTGTGTGTGTGTGTGTGTGTGTGTGTGTGTGTGTGTGTGTGTGTGTGTGTGTGTGTGTATAGTGATGGTATCCGTGGTGAGCAAAATAATGTCCACCCAAAGCAATCAGTTCCTATCCCTGAAACTTATAAACGTTACCTTAAGAGGAAAAAAGATCGTGGCAGATGTACTAACGTTCAAGATCTTGAGATGAAGAAATTGTCTTGAATTATACAGGTGGGTTCTAAATGCAACCTATGTATCCTTACAAGGCAGAATGAGATTCTTATGACACAGAGAAGAAAAGGCAATGTGAAGATGGAGAAGAGAAAAATTTGAAGAAGCTGGCCTTGTTGATATGTCCACAAGCAAAGAATGATATGTCCACAATTCAAAGCACCTGGTAGCCACCAGAAGCTGAGGAGACAAGGGACTAATTCCCTCCTCGAGCTTCCAGAGGGAGTGTGGCTGGTGTCTAAAGTATTATCTCATACAGTCCGAGAGTTTGGAGAGGTCCGTGTCCCAAAAGCACAGCTCTACTCAGCCTGGTCTTCAGGGGAAATGGGTGGGAGTTTTTCTCTGGAGTAAGGGACTGAAAAGCTAAGTAGGGGTCATTAGAAATATGATTCAAGAGAAAGAAGAGGAGCAGATAGGGACCAGGACACATGGGGAACATGAAATAATAGTATCATCCTCACTTGGGGTAAGGTAACATTCCTTGATAGAACCTTCAGAGAATATGTGAGGGAACAGAAACTTCTACCTGTGAAACCCTGAGTCCAAACACAGCTGTAACGCACGGAGGAATCATTACGGGAGAAGAAACATGAGGCTGGGATGCCCTTGGTCTTTACACTTTGGTTCCTTACAAGTGTGGTCAGTAGCAGCCACGGCCCAGACCACTGCCACAGCAGTTGGAGCTCTGGGAGCCTGTGGAGGCTCAGGCAGTAGCTGTCCGCAGTGCTTATAAGATATGCTAACACCAAGCTGTGAAGTGAGTTTCAGCTCTATTGGGAACAGGACAAGTGAATGAACTGGTAGTCCCCTGTCTCTTTCTTCCTTCCCAACCTGGAAGGTCATGGAAGTTTCTAGGCTGTCCCTCTGGTGACCATGAACAAGATGTGACTTCAGCAGTGCCCCAGTGTGGTCCTGGGCTCTGGAGCCCCACTTCTTCCTTACCATCTCTCCTTAGGAAACTGGAGGTTGAAATTATCCAGAACTTGAAAAGAAGGCAAAAACAGATTTTTGCTCACTTTTTCAAATTTATACTACATACTACGAACTAACAAGGCTGCCTAAGGGTCACATTGATCTCTACGGGATTTTTTTATTTCTTTTACTTTTGATTAGGGAAGACATTAAAGATAAATTTAACTTGCAGAAGTTTTATAAGTTCCAAATTATTTGTGTCTAGTAGAAATGATAACCCAATGATTTATTGCTCCTTAAGACATTAGCTAATTTTGAAACTAAAGTTGCTATCTTATTTCAATAGTCTTTCTTTGTCTGACTTTAATTTGAACTCTCCTACACTCCTCTGGAGTCTTGGTGGCACAGTGGTTAAGAGGTATGGTATGCTACAGATTTTAATCAAAAGGTTGGGAAGTCGAATCCACCAGCCGCTCCTTGGAAACTCTATGGAGCAGTTCTACTCTGTCAGATAGGGTTGCTATGAATTGGAATCGAGGCGATGGCAACGTGTGTTGGTTTATTCTCCTTTGAACCAACTTTACCATCCTCCAACCATCTGATTCAGAGTCATATGTATGTGCATACTTATGTTCACTTACTAAGAACAGAAGAGAAACAAACTCGTGTCAGTTCTGACTTATGGTAACCCCATCCGTTACAGAGTAGAACTGAGCTCCTGGGGTTTTGTTGGCTGTAAACTTTACAGAAACAGATTACCAGGATTTTCTTGTGAGGCGCTGCTGTGTGAGTTCAAAATGACAACATTTCCGTTAGTAGGCAAGCACAAATGGTTGTGCCACACAGGAGCCTTATGTTCACATAGATTTTCATGTAAATTCAACACACACACACACACACACACACACAAGGCACACACACAGCTTTGCTTCCTCAATTACACCATGTTTACAAACATATCTGTCCAAGACAATGAGGAACCTGAGGGTGATATCACAAGAAGGTAGTTGAAGGAACCAGTGTGTTCCATTCTCTCTGGGAAAGAGATTCAGAACTATATAAATATACAAATTCTAAGCATTTGTACTTATTATGTGACATGTACTCTTCTCAGGGTTTAATGTGTGATTCCTTCATTTACACAACAATCTTACTAAATAATGACAATGATTAGCCACATTTATCAGGTGGAAAATTGGAGACACACAACTTAAGAACTTGCTTAAGTTTCATAGCAAATATCTGGTTCTCAGAATTCAAACCAAAGTATTTCAGCTCCGGAACCATGCTCATAACCAGTACTCTGTAGTTGAACTGGGAGGGCTCATGCCATCTATAATACAAGAAATCCAACAGTTTAGGGTAAGCTCTTCTCCTCAAGTTGGACTGGGAGCAACTGTTGCCTTCTCCTCTGGCTCCAAGAACTATTGTTTCTGGGCTAGTTCCGACACCGCACAGAATTCCTTTCTATTTCTCATGCCCTTCTCTTCTTCGTTGTTCCTCTGTCCTTTCTTAAACCCATTCTCCCAGTGGTGCTCTCTATCTGCCTGCCCTGCTCCTGCTCAGAGCCCCTTCTATGGATCCCATGGATAAACTCACGATAATGAAAGATGAAGAAAAGGCTAGGTCCCTGACAAGGCAAAGCAGAATCTCTTATATAAGGGGGCCAGGACCAGGATCCAAGATGTCTACTGGCTGTAAGACGAGGGGATGTGACTTACACACAAGGTACACGTATCCTCATTCTTGGTATTCTGGTCTTCTCTCTTCCCTCCCTGGAAAGTCATGGAAGATTCCAGGCTGCCTAACTCATCTCCATAAGCTATACATGACTTCGGTAAGTATTGATCCTTTGGTAAATGGCTCTAGGTATGTAGGTCACTTTATATCTATCCTTTCTTAGGAAACTGTAGGTCACACCCTTCCCTCCAGGCCTGCTCTATGAGTTGGGGTCTCTGGATTTGGATTATCTGTTTTCCCTGAGAAGACGAAGTTGGAATGAATTGAGCGACGTATTTTATAAGAAAAATCTATAAAGTAATTAACCCATTGCTTGTGGAAGATAGAGAGAGATGAATGGACGGCATCGATTAGGTCTCATAACTGGTAAAGAAGAGAGGTGTACCCAGAAAGAGAGACCAGGTTTGGAGGGTGAGTAGGCTTCGGGGTAGAATAAGTTCAATGTTACAGCAAGGCCTGTGTATCTTTAGGGAAAATTTGGCAGGTTCAACTTGCAGCATAGCGACTCTCTAGGCAAAGGAGAGGTGATTCAAGGGAAGTATCTGAAATGCCTCCCACGTCATTCTTGTAAGAACTTTTAATTCATCTATCCATTCATCTAATCAGCATTCCATGGATAATTGCTAGAGTCACCAGATAAGGAACACCTGAGTTCTCAAGTTCTGGTGATGTGATGTGATGTGTTGAGAGATGTGATGGTAATATGGTGACTGTAGGTTTAGACCCAAGAATACCTAGACTTCTTATATGCTGGTGTCAAAGGTCATGATGAGCTGTTTTCCAACTCTGGTTGTTTATATTAGATCACAGAAGGATACACAGAAGGACTTTTTACCTCCTGATATTGGCATTTTGGGGATGGTTGCACCTCAGCTTTGTAGCCTTCTATCCAACCCCTCATCCACATTTCTGAGCTTGTGCATGGCCATGAGAACGTGCATCTGGACACACACATGTATACACACACCCAACCTTAACGGCACTGCTTTCTCATCTCTTCCTTCATTGTTACTATCATCTTGTCAATGAGAATGAGGAAACCTAGAATGACATCACTGAGGGCATTGTCATCTGAATCAGTGTCCAAGTATTCTATTGGGTAATGGTGGCTCAGGCAAGTCCAGTCCCTAAACCTCATCATCTTTTATGCACATGGGTTTTCCAGTAGTCTTCAGAATGCCCACTGGATTGTGAGTGCCTGGCGGTCACAACACGCATGTTGCCTCAATAAACCTAAGTGTTTGGGAGAACATGCACTCAACCTCTGGTAGCTGTTGAAACAACATTCTTGTAATAAAATGTGTATGTTCAAAAATCAAAAGATTTTCACAATGTATCTGACAAACCTCAGAGTAGGGGACTGTATATGAGACTAGGTAAAGAATAATTTTAAGATAGGACATATGTTAATCAGATCGAAATGTAAACATCATATACTCTCAACTGCTAGACTAGGGGTATGTGAAGAAAGAGATTGCCTCTCCTTTTCCAAGATGTATTCCCAGTTTTTACCATACAGTAGTTCACAGTCAATATTGAAGAATGAATAAAATGATTCAATTACTGGTTGAATGTGTCTGATTCAAATCCGACTACCCTCTCATTCAATAACAAGATTAAGCAAAACATTTAATTCCCATCATCCTCTGGCTAGAAATAATTTTGTTTCTCAGAATTCCGAAGGCATATAGTCATTTTCTATAATTTTCACTAGCCTAATAATATTTTGAAATAAACTTTCTGAGGAGAAGAACCGAATATTTTCCATCTCTCTGTCTCACACGCTGACCAGACAAAGTGTCTGGATCTAGCAAACATTCTTTACAAATTGATGCTCACTAAGAATCTTCTTTGGGCCTTCTCAGGCCCCAACAATTCAGAGAGGAAGGTACTAACCTGCCTCTTTTACAGTTGGAGGTTTATATTGACTAAATGAAGATCTGGAGTCACCCCAGCTCATAAATGGCAGAGTTATAATTTCAACACTGATCTCCTGATTGCCATTTGGTAGAATATTGCCTTATTAGTCAGAGTTCTCCAGAGAAACACAATAGGAGATCTAAGTATCTACCTACCTACATACCTACCTACTACCTACCTACCTACTACCTACCTATCTACTACCTCCCTATCTCCCGACTACATATCTACCTACCTACTATCTACTATCTATCTGTCTATCAAGAGAAATTTATTTTAAGGAATTGGCTCACACAACTGTAGGGCCTGCTAAGTCCAAAATCCGTAGAACGCGTAGCAGGCTGGGAACTCTGGGAGAAATATCTTACAGTCTTGAGGCAGAATTCCTTCTCTCCAGGAAACCTCAGTTTTTGCTCTTAAGGCCTTCAGCTGATTGGATGAGCTCCATGCCTATTATTGAGGGTAATCTCCTTACTTAGAGTCAACTGATTGCAAATGATAATCACATCCAGAACATTTCTTCACAGCAACATCTAGACTAGTGTTTGACAAAACAACTGGGCACTATAGCCTAGCCAAGTTGACTCAGAAAATTAACTTCATAATTGTCTTATAAGAACCGCCTTGTAACAAAATATGCATTTGGTTTTTTATTTGGTTTTTTGTAAGTGAAGGAGTTTAGACACACTCATTATTGTTGTTCAAAAAAAAAAAAAAAAAAAAAAAAAACCGAGGAGAGTATTTGATCCATCTACTAATCCCATCTGAGGGACCTCAGGGCCACTCCAGGGCCCGGGGTCAAAAGGGCCTAGGAGGCGGGTATGGGGAGAAGGGCATCTTGGGAAGTGGGCATTCCCTGGTTCTGTGTTCTAGAGAAGCTAGCCTAGCTATGGAAGCAGGGCTTGGAAGATCATCCTTTGGAGTAGGAGGAAGAAGTTGTAGTGTGGACCTCAGATTCCTCAGAGGTCACCTCGTAAGACTTTATCCAGGCACTGGCTTGTTGGGAATTGTGAGGCAGCTTCTTTGAGAGCTAGCCTGTGGCAGGCTGTGACTGGCCAAAGCCCCTCTAACTCCAGCCCAAGGGGGAGTGCTGGGAGCTCCCAAGGTCTCCTGGGAAGGCAGGGACAGGGAGGCAGGGGAATGCCAGGAATGCCAAATCACATGCCATGGGTGAGTAACAGCCATGTCCTGCCACGCCCAGAGCCAAGCTGGAGGAGCCACTATAAAAGCCATGCCTGGCTCCAGCATCTCATCTGTTCGGACTCCCCAAGGACGTGTCTGTTCTTGTGTCAGTGATCAGGGTGAGTGTGAGTGTGGGAGCCCCAAGGGTTCTGAGAGGACCAGAGAAGAGCTGACAGCTGGGAGGCAGAGTGAAAGGGCGGGAGGTGGGGCACCGAGGAAAGAGAGTCGTGTCTTTGATTCTTTGATACAGTGAACAGAAATAAGACTCAGTCTGAACTAAGTCTTTGGAAATCTCTCCTGGTCTCAGATACAGATGGGTCCCTCAATTTTGTCAAGGACATTATTCTTCTGTTAGTAGAACAGGCACATTAGTGTATGAACGCTTTATGTGGGCTCACGAAGTGTTGAGAAACACTGTCTACTCATTGTGTACAAGAGTGAGAAGCCTCTTACTATGTCTGATTGTTGGGACCACATATTTTTATTCAGGGGAAAGATTTAGGTTGTTTCTTTTCTTTACTGATGTGTATATGCTAGATATCCTTAACTATCCCCATAAGATTTAAGTTTAAAAGAGATCAAATTATCATCCTTGCTTCCTATTTAAAGAGTTTTATTATCAATTTTCAGGTTGCAAATTCCTGCTAAAATGTCCTGGCAGCAGAACCAGCAGCAGTGCCAGCTCCCTGCCAAATGTACCCCAAGGTGCCCTCCCAAGTGCCCCATCCCCATGTGTCCACCGAAGTGTCCCCCAAAGTGTCCTCCAGTCTCTCCCTGCTGCAGTGTCAGCTGCGGAGACTGCTGTGGACCTAGCTCTGGGTGCTGCAGCTCAGGAGGTAGCAGCTGCTGCCTGAGCCACCACAGACATCATATCTTCCATCGACGCCGCAGGCACCAGAGCCCTGACTGCTGTGAGTGTGATCCCTGTGGGCACTCTGGATGCTGCTCGGGCTCAGGAGGTTGCTGCTGAGCCACGCCTTAGGCATCACAGAGAAACACTTAGACAGGAAGCTCGAGGCAGGGACCTACCTGAGAGTGATGCTTCTCCTGTTCTGGCTTCTCATTTTCATGGGGCTGAGGATCCTGTGAAAGAGTTCTGTGTGTTCTAATATCCCGATTCCATCATGGATCCTGATCATGTCTTCCTTCTTTACTTTATACAACAATAAATCTCCTATTGCGTATTCACAAGATATCCTGGTCTTTGTCAAGTCTTTCATTCTTTGCAAGTCCCTGAAGGCTAGAGTTCCAGTGACACACTTAGGGTGGCTTGGTAAGAGTATAGTGTGAGAAAGGGACAAGCTAGAAACAGTTTCTAAGGAAACAATCCTCTAAGAACAAGCTTGAAGTAGAGCTTTGCAATGGGATTATCTCTACACTCTCCAGCCTCTTGGCGCAGGTGGTGACCGGAAGGAGGACTAGGTGGCACTAGTGAGGCACCACTGGAGAAAGGGAAGGTGAAGGAGCCTGAGGGACCTCAAAGGAGAAGCTGATAGGAGAAAGAAAGAATGCTGTGAAGTAGGTTCATTCAAATGTTTCTGGAGTGAAACTCAGCCCCTCCAGAAAGAAACTCAATAGCCGATGGTGCTTCATGAAGCCTTTGCAAACATTTCTAAGGGCCCCCTGTGTGCTTTGCCGTCTTTTCTTTGTGAGGAAAAATCGGTACTTAGTACCTCTAAACTCTGTCCAGGCCTGGTTCCTGCTGGAGAAATATAGTGAAGAACAAAATCTACTCCCATCCTAGAAAACTTCTCCACAAATATAGAAGAGAAAGAAAGATTTTATTATAGTAAGTATTAAACCAGAATGTGATTCATCATATGCCATCCGGTAAAGAAATTGCAAAGACATAAAGAAATCTTTCCCTTTATATGTAAAAAAATGCAAAACGAAAAACCTATACTGTTGAGTCAATTCTGCCTCATAGAGAACCTCTAGGACAGAGTAGAACTGCCCCATAGAGTTTTCAAGAAGCACTTGGTGGATTTTAACTGCCAAGCTTTTGGTTAGCAGCCGAGCTCTTAACCAGTGCAACGAGTGAATTCATCTCCTCAAGATAAAATTGCTCATTTTCTGGTTTCTTTATGGCTGGATGTAGTTTTGCAGTTAGGGGTCGGAAGCTCTTGAGGTCATGGTAATCTCTTTCCAGTTTTCTGGAAGGGGAAGATTACCTGAAGTAACACTTTAAAGAATTGACTTCCAAATCCTTGAGCTAACACCTTGAATTTAGGTACTTTTCAAAGAGAGCGAGAAAGATTTTACAGTTACAAGCTATTGAAAGTGAATTCTAAAAGAAGAGGGGAGGAAGGGTATTCCTCACTTATTTTCAACAGGGAAACTATGGGGCAATCAACTCTGTGACAAGTAACAACAGCAGCGAATTTTCAGCTGAAGGTCCCTGGGTGGTACAGTTAAGTGCTTGGCTACTAGTGAAAAGGTTGGGGGTTTGGACCCACCCAGAGGTGCCTCAGAAGAAAGACATGGCAATTTGCTTCCCGAAAGGTCACAACCATGTAAACCCTTTGGAGTGCAACTCAGTCACAACTGGTTTGGTGCTTTGGTTTTATTTTTAATTTGTATTTGTCCTTACACTCCTGAGGAAAGGCTGCACAGGCCACTGGAGTCTAAGTTCCTATAAAGTCTAGAGAGAGCCTGCAGCACGTACCTCTCCTCTGCTTCCAATTCCCGGTGCTCACCTGTCAAGGCGTAAAAGCCTGCAGGTGATCCATAACCAAAGAAAAAATTGAAGAGGTCATGAAAAAAGCTCCCAACCAAAAAAGCCCTGGCCCAATGGCTTCACTGGAGAGTTCTACCAAAGATTACGAGAAGAGTTGACACCAATTCTACTCAAACTATTCCAGAACATAGAGAAGGAAAGAATATTCCCTAATTTATTCTATAAAGCAAGCATAACACTTATACCAAAGCCAGGCAAAGACGTTCCCCCCCCCCCAAAAAAAAGAGAAAATTACAGACCAATATCCCTCAGGATTATAGATGCAAAATTTCTCCATAAAATTCAACAGTATGTCAATAAAATAATATTGCATAATTTAGCTGGATTCATACCAAGAATGCAAGGGTGATTTAAGATTAGAAAATTAGTCAAAGTAATTCACCACATAAATAAAACAAAGGAAAAGAATCCCATGATTATCTCAATTGATGCAGAAAAGGCATTTGATAAAATCCAACATCATTTCCTGATAAAAACTCTTAGCAAAATAGGCATAGAATGAAATGTCCTCAAAATAATTACGGGCATATATGCAAAACCAAGAGCCAAAATTATTTTCAACGGAGAAATATTGAGAGTATTCTCCTTGAGAGCCGGAAACAGACAAGGATGCCCATTATCACCACTCTTACTCTATACTCTTCTGGAAGATGTAGCCAGAGCAATAAGGCAAGAAAGGGAATTAAAGTGTACTGAAATTGGAAAGGAAGAAGTAAAACTATCCTTTTTCACAGATGACATCATTCTATACATAGAAAATCCCAGAGACTCCACAACAAAGTTACTGCAAGTAACAGAGGGATTTAGCAAAGTGGCAGGGCACAACATCAACACACAAAGATCAGTTGGATTCCTCTGCACTAACAAAGAGAAATCCAAAAAAGGAAATCAAGAAAACAGTACCATTTATAATAGCCTCCAAAAGGATAAAATACCTAGAAGTAAACCTAATCAGGGATGTAAAAGATGTATCCGAGGAAAACTGTATAACACTACTGCAAGAAACCCAAATAGATCTACAGAAATGGAAAAACATTCCACGCTCATGGCTTGAAAGAGCTAACATTGTGAAAATGTCAATATTACCCAAACGATCTACAGATATAATACAATCCCGATGCAAACCCCAACAACAGTCTTTAATGAGATAGAAAAACTAATCACCAACTTGATATGGAAAGAAAGGAGGTCCAGAATAGCTAAAACAATCCTGAAGAAGAAGAAAGTAGGAGGCCTCACACTTCCTGATCTCAAAACTTACTATACACTCACAGTAACCAAAACAGGCTGGTGCTGGTTCAATGACAAGACACAAAGATGAATGGAATAGAATGGAGAACCCAGAAGTAAAGTAAATCCAGTCATCTACGGGCAGTTGATCTTTGACAAAGAGTCAAAATTCAGTCAATGGAGAGAAAAAAATTCTCTTTTAACAAATGGTGCTGGCAAAACTGAATATCCATTGGCAAAAAGATGAAACAGGGTCCACACCTCACACCATACACAAAGCCTAAGTGAAAATGGACCAAAAGTGCTAAATGTTAAAGCTAAATTATAAAGTTCCTGGTAGGGACACAACTGGAGGACTTAATTTTCAGCATACATACTCTATCAAACACAACAAAAAATGCATAAACAACAGATGATAAATTAGATAACTGGGAACTCCTAAAAATTAAATACTATGCTTGTCAGAAGACTACCAAAAGATTAAACTGAGAACCTATGGATTGGGAACACATCTTCAACAACAACATATCTGACAAAGGTGTTATCGGTAAAACATATAGAAAACTTCAAAACTCAACAACAGAAAGAAACACTTCAATCTGAAAATGGGCAAAACACTTGAGCAGACACCTACACAAAGAAGACATTCATGTGGGCAACAAACACATGAAAAGTTGCTCGTGATCATTAGCCATTAGGAAGATACAAATGAAAACTACAATGAGATACCATCTCAACCCTGCATAAATGGTACTGATTTAAAAATAGAAAACAACAAACGCTGGTGAGGTTGCGGGGAGATTGGAACGCTTATACACTACTAATGGATTGTAAAATGTTTCAACAACTATGGAAAACAGTATGGCACTTCTTCAAAATCTAGAAATAGAAACACCTCATGATCCTGCAATCCAACCCCTAGGCTTATATCCAAAAGACATAGAAGCAGTGAACCAATAGATATATGCATACCTATGTTCATTGCAGCATTATTCCCAATATCAAAAAGTCAGACACAACCTACAAAAAATCAAATCAAACCCATTGCCTTTCAGTTGATTCTTACTTATAGCCACCACATAGGGTTTCCAAGGTTGTAAATCTTTATAAAAGAAGACTGCCACATCTTTCTCCCTTGGAGCCCCTGGTGGTTTTGACCCACCAATCTTTCAGTCAGCAGTCGATCACTTTAGATGCTGCGCCATAACAGTCTAAGGGCCCATTGATGGACGAATAGATAAACAAATTGTGGTACATACATACAATAGGATATTATGCAACTGTAAGAGTATATTTATAGTTTGTTGTACCCTGAGGGCTTGCATATTGCTGTGATGCTGGAATCTAAATCTATGGCACCGGTATTCAAATACCAGCATGGACACCCATGCTGGACAGGTTTCAGCTGAGCTTCCAGACTAAGACAGACTAGGAAGAACGACCTGGTGGTCTACTTCTGAAAAGAATTAGGCAGTGAAAACTTTATGAATAGCAGTGGAATATTGTCTCATATAGGGCCAGAAGAGGCGCCCCTCAGGTTGGAAGGCACTCAAAAAACAACTGAAGAAGAGCTGTCTCCTCAAAGTAGAGATGACCTTAATGACGTGGACGGAGTTGAGCTTTCAGGACCTTCATTTGCTGATGTGGCTTGTCTCAAAATGAGAAGAAACAGCTGCTAGTATCCATTAATAATTGGAATGTGGAAAGTATGAAGTGTGATTCTAGGAAAATTGGAAATCGTCAAAAATGAATTGGAACACAAAAACACTGATATCCTAGACATTATTGAGCTGAATGATGAATTGAAGAGGAGTTGGGTTGCATTCATTGTCAAAAAAAAACATTTCAAGATCTATCCTGAAGTACAGCACTGTCAGTGTTAGGATAATATCCATATGCCTACAAGGCACACAAGTTAATACTACTATTATTTAAATCTATGCACCAACCACTAAGGCAAAAATGAAGATACTGTAGTTTTTTACCAATTTCTGCTGTCTGAAACTGATCGAACATGTGATCAGGAGTCATTGATAATTACTAGTGATTGGAATTCAAAAGTTGGAAGGATCAGTAGTTGGAAAATATGACGTCAGTGATAGCAGTGAAGCCTGAGATCGCATGATAGGATTTTGCAAGAGCAATCTGTCTTGGAAGAAGTACATCAGAATGCTCCTCAGAAGCAAGGATCGTTAAGACTTCATCTCATATACTTTGGACAGGATGTCAGGAGGAATCAATCCCTGGGGAAGGACGTCATGCTTGGTAAAGTAGAGGGTCATCGAAAAAGAGGAAGATTCTCAGCGAAAGGGACTGACACAGTGACTGCAACAATGGGCTCAAGCATAACAAGGATTGTGAGGATGGTGCAGGACCAGACAGTGTTTTGTTCTGTTCTACATACGGTCGCTATGTTTCAGAACCAAGTCGATGGCAGCTAACAACAAAAACAACATAAAGAATAAGGAGGAGTTTGCTAAACATCTTATGACATGGATGAATCTGGAGGACATTATGCTGAGTGAAATAAGTCCATAAGAAAAGGACCAATATTGAATGGTTTCACTTTTATAAAACGTCAAGAATAGGTATAGACAAAGAAAGTAACATTCTTTGATGGTTACCAAGGGTAGGAAAGAGTAGGAGGAGCAATCCCTTTCTAGATAGTAGACACTTGTTATTTTTGGTGAGGGGAAAGGCAATACAAAATTGGGTAAAGTCTGTATAATCTGACCAAGGGAAATGAAGTTGCTAAGTATGCAAGAAAAAGGGACAATTTCTGTAATTGCTATAATATATACGATTTTGCAACAACAATTATGAAAAACAAAACCTATGTGTGTGATTACATAGGTAGATATGTATGTATATATGTGTATAGGAAGGCATATGTGAGCACATGTATAGGTGTATCTGTAGGCTTTGGTATATAGATGTTTGTGTGTGATGCATATATATATAGGCAGTCCCCGGATTACAAATGAGTTCCATTCCTAAGCCTTTCTTTAAATCAAATTTGTACATAAGTAGGAGCAGTTAGCTATGTAGGAGCACTTAGGTGTGGCTCAGATCTAACGTCAGTTAGTGAAATAATTGTCATACTACAGGTTTCTAGAATTATCTGAAAGTAGAGTGTTCCTACGAAATCTTTTATAAGCCCATATGGCAGACCCCAAAAATAATCTACCAAATCATACCAAATAACACATTAAACCTAAAATAACACTAACCTATAGTAAATGATACGATAAATAAATGGAGAGAAAGCACAGATGCTGAGAGACAGAGTTCAAAATTATGGGGGTTTGATGCTGTGATGCTGAGTGTTGTTCCCGGGAAAGGAGTTTGGCCAGGATGGAGACATGTCCTAGTTGGGACATCGAGCCTGAGGGCCGCCTCCTTCCGAGATTTGGGCTTCCACTCCCCGGGGAATCCCCCCCCCCCCAAGTTCATGTGTCAAAGAATGTCCAGCATCTCTGCCTTCCAAAAGGGCTGGGGAGCCACCCCCAGCCCTTCCTGGCAGCCCAGTGATGGCCGGGGCTAGGTGGAGAGGGGGCGACGTGAGGGCAGAGGCTCTGAGGGGCAAGTGAATAAGCCAGCAAGAAGGCACCATATCAGCTGCTCCCTCTGTCCCTCACAGGTGTCTGAGATCCAGGTCCCCAGAGAGGTTGACAGATGACAGATGGCACATGCTGTGTGAGGGGCGCAATTGGCTTCTGCTCCAAGGTGTCCCCACCGCAGACTCTCTCTCCTAGGTGAAGGGGGCTAAGGCCAGCCCCCAGCTTACCTGCCCAGCATGTCTGGGAGGCTGGAGACTGTGGATCATGCCCTGCCTGGAGCCTGGAGGGGTGGGGGAGTGGACAAAAGAAGCACCGTGGGGTGGTGTTTGCTGGAGGAAAGGAGATGGTCACTGGGTGGGGAGAGCTGGTTGGAGACCCAAGACTCTGCCCTTTTCCCACCCTCAGGGAGCTGCAGAAGGCCCTGACACCGGAGATGGGGGAAGACACTCTCACTGTTCGGGGCAAGTGCTGTCTGTTTGAAGGTTTGCTGCAAAACAAAGGTTGGAGACTCTTTCTTCTTCGGATTTCTCTCCGTTAGTGAAAACAGGTACCAATGTAGGTCTTCCTAAAAGCCAGGTAGTATAAAGGGAACTTTCAGAAAGTGAAGACACCTGTGTATAGCTTATTGTGTGCCCTTCAATGTTTAAAACACTTTAAAGAAACACTTCCAGGTACATTAAAACACATTTAAACTAATCATACAGTAATAATAATAATGTTTTGATGAGCATCACAAAGTAGCACCCATTGCATGTACCTCAGATTTTTCATATAATAGGCTTTACTGGGGTTGGTTCATAACTATGGGCTGTATGTAAGTTGGATGTTTCTAACTGGGGGACTGTCTGTATTCATATATATAACAAAGCACATAGGGGCACAGTTATGAAGACTTTCTAGATATCCAAACACCTCTCGGGATTGGTTTACTGTGTCAAAAGGCTGAGGACCAAAGTCTTATGGGACAATTCAGTCAATTGACATAACATAATTCGTAAAGATAATGTTGTATATCCTACATTGGTGAATAGTACCTGGGGTCTTAAAAGCTTGCGAGCAGTCATCTAAAATACAACTATTGGTCTCTACTCATCAGGAGGAAAGAAGAAATAAGGGAGCCAAAGACTCAATGAAGAAACCAGTTCACATGAACCACAGCCTCTTTCAGCCTGAGACCAGAAGAACTAGATGGTGCCTGGCTACCAATATCAACAGTTCTGATCTGGGACGCATTAGAAATTCCCAAATAGAGTGGGACAAGAATGCAGAACAAAAGTCAAATTCCTATAAAAGACCAGACTTACCGAACCGATAGAGACTAGAGGAGCCCCCCAAAACTATCACCCTAAGATACCCTTTGAACTTGGAACTAGAGCTACTCCTGGAGGTCATGTTTCAGCCAAATAATACATTGGCTTAAAAAATAAACAATATCAAGTGTGAGTAATGTGTTTCATTAAACAATCAACTATATGTGGCCAAATGGTCAGCATTTACCCATAAGCAAATATGAGAAGGCCAGCTAGGGCAGGAAAGGTAGATTAATGGAAATAGAAGAAAGAGAATGGAAATAATGAGAATGCTGACACATTGTGAAAAGTGTAACCAATGTCATAGAACAATTTGTATCAAAATTGTTAAATGGAAACCTAATTTGTTGTGT
Source organism: Dugong dugon (assembly GCA_030035585.1). NCBI lineage: Eukaryota > Metazoa > Chordata > Mammalia > Sirenia > Dugongidae > Dugong > Dugong dugon. Next base: position 193,931,495 of record CM057462.1, on the reverse strand, counting down.
AAACTTTCACCTAAAAGACAAAAAATATTAAAAAAGATAAAGCCTATTGCGGAACGGGGGAATAGAATAAGATTTGTTTTATAACAAATTCCAAAAATAGAAGAAATTCTTTCCCAATATTCTTGTAGACTTTATTGAGTATTTCCATGTGGACCAATTGGGAAGGGGAGACTGTACTATACAGGCTGTGTGATGGTTAAGAATGTATGTTAACTTCGCTGGGCCATGATTCTCAGTGTTCACATGTGAGCACTCCCATGATGGGATCTGCTGTGAGTAACCAATGAGTTGAAAGCGAGTTTCCTTGGGCGTGTGGCCTACATCCGAATATAAGCATTGGCTTCTTGCCAACATGGTCTCTGCTGAGAAATCAGAGCTTAATCTTATTGGTTCTCCTGTGTAGGTGACGGTTTGTTTTTCCTACACTGCTCTCAGTTTTTTCCTTTGTCTTTGGTTTTGACAAGCTCGGTTACCATATGTCTTGGTGATTTTCTTTTGGGGTCTCTCCTATGTGGGGTTTGTTGAGCTTCTTGGATGGATATATTCCATCGTTTCTGATATTAGGGAAGTTTTCTGCCAGCAAATCTTCAAAAATGTTCTCTGCGTACTTTTTCTCTCTCCTCCTGTTCCTGAACTCCTATCATGCATAAATGATCCCTCTTGTAGTGTCCCACGTAACTCTTTGGTTTCTCCAATTTTCTTCATTTTTTCTCCTGAATGTTGGTCAAATAAATTAGTATCAAGGGATTTGCCTTCTAATTTGCTGATTCTGTCTTCCAATGATTCAATTCTACTCTGACATTCCTCCACTGAGTTATCAATTTCTGAAATTTTCTTGTTAATCTTCTGGATTTATGGTTGCTATTTTGTATGGCTTCTAATTGTCTATTTTGTTCTTGTATAGTTTCCTTGAATTCTAGTAGAATTTTTGTCTGTCTCTTCAGTTCCATTACCATTTCTTCCTCAGAAAGGTCTTCTGACCCTTTAGTTTGGTCACTTGCTTGAGACATCTTGTTCTGCTTCTTTATGGGATTTGATATTGTTTGTTGTCTTCGAGGCATTAAGGTGTTATTATATTTATTGACTTATGTTTGTTTACTTTGTCTTGATTTTCTGTTTTGTTTTGATGTATCTGGGATGGCAGCTTGGGTGTGGTACTCAGGTTGCTAGTCTGGCAAGACTGTAGTGCTCACCACAACTTTCCACGTAGGTGGGGCAGCGGCGGGGAGTGTGAAATCCTTGACAACTTCAACATTTTCTGTGTATATCATGATGTTATTTATCGGCCCAGTTGTGGCGATTTACTTTTCTTTATGTTGAAGTATAATCTAATCTGAAGGTTGTACTGTTTAGGCTTCATCAGTATGTGCTTCAAGTTGTCTGCATGTTTGTCAAGCATGCTTGTGTCATTTGCATACTGCAGGTTATTAATGAGTCTTCCTCTCATTCTGATACCATGTTCTTCATATAGTGTGGCTTCTCAGACTACTTGTTGAGTTTACAGATTGAATAAGCAAGGTGAAAAGATACAACACCTTTGGACCACCTTTTCCAGTTTTGAACCCTGCAATATCCTCTTGTTCTGTTGGAATGACTTCCTCTGGATCCTTGTCCATGTTCCACATGAGCACATTTGAGTGTTCTGGAATTTTCATTCTTCATAATGTTATTCTTAATTTATTATGCTCCACATGATACTTGTTAGACACCCTAGAATTGTCACTGAGGGAAGGCCTTGCGGTATAGTGTTAGGTCTTCAATAGAATCTCTATCAACATTTGAAAAGCCCCAATAGAACAGCCCCACCTGCCTGAATGTCTACCGTTAGGAATTATATATATTAGTTTTATTTCTTAGTCCTGTCTTCCCACTGGGATATAGCCCTAGGTGGGCAGAGATTAACTCTCTTTTATATCATGTTGGATCTGCAGAGTTGGCCACGTAATCAATAAGCACTTGCTCAGAGTGTGTGGGAGTGAATTCATAAGGTCTGATTCTTGATCTTTTGGAGAGGCAGTTCAAGAAAACCTTGGAATTTTCCATTTTGGAGATGCTTTACTCTTTTTATTCACCCTAGCATACTCCACTATCATTTATTCTCCGAAGACCTGCTCGATTTTTATTTAATTCGCTCAGCAAGTTTCTTTGGGAATAGTTCCTTGGTCAAGGGCATTCCAAGGCATGAATATACAATGGTTGCTAAAGGGTTCACTAATCCTAACCTATTTATCCAGAACATCATCTAATTCTAATGATTAAAATGATACTAATACAGGACAGAAAGGGTCATAGGTTGTGAGGTCATTGGAGTATGTGTGTATGTGTGTGTGTGTGTGTGTGTGTGTGTATTTGTATGTGTGTGTGCGTGTGCGTGTGTAGTGATGGTATCTGTGGTGAGCAAAATAATGTCCCCTCAAAGTAATCAGTTCCTATCCCTGAAACCTATAAACATTACCTTAAAAGGAAAAAGGACCTTGGCAGATGTAATTAAGTGCAAGATATTGAGATGAAGAAATTGTCTTGAATTATACAGGTGGGTTCTACTAGGCAGAATGAGATTCTTATGACACAGAGAAGAAAAGGTAATGTGAAGATGGAGGAGAGAAAAATTTGAAGATGATGGCCTTGTAGATACATCCGCAAGCTAAAGGATGATAGGTCCACAAGCCAATAAACCTCGCAGCTACCAGAAACTGAAGAGACAAGGGACAAGTTCTCTCCTTGAGCTTCCAGAGGGAGTGTGGCTGGTGTGAAAAGTATTATCTCATACAGTCAGGGAGTTTGGAGAGGGCCTTGTCCCAAAAGCACATCTCCATTCAGCCTGGGCTTCAGGGGAAAATGGAGGGAGTGATTCAGTGGAGTGAGGAACTGAAAAGCTAAGCAGCTTTCATTAGAAATATGATCCAAGAGAAAGAAGAGGGACCGACCAGGACCAGGACAGTTGGGGAACATGAAATAATAGTTTCATCCTCACTTGGGGTAAAGTAAAATTCCTTGACAGAACCTTCAGAGAATACTTGAGGAAACAGAAACGTCTACCTTTTAAACCCTGAGTCCAAACACAGCTGTAGTGCCAGGAGTAATCATTACGGGAGAAGATACATGAGGCTGGGATGCCCTTAGTCTTTGCACTTTGGTTCCTTACAAGTGTGGTCAGTAGCAGCCATGGCCCAGACCACTGCCACAGCAGTTGGAGCTCTGGGAGCCTGTGGAGGCTCAGGCAGTAGCTGTTCCCAGGGCTTATAAGATATGCTAACACCAAGCTCTGAAGTGAGTTCAGCTCTATTGAGAAGAAGACAAGTGAATGATCTGGTAGTCCCCTGTCTCTTTCTTCCTTCCCAACCTGGAAGGTCATGAAAGTTTCCAGGCTGTCCCTCTGGTGACCGTGAACCAGGTGTGACTTCAGCAATGACCCAGTGTGGTCCTGGGCTCTGGAGACCCACTTGTCTCTTACCATCTCTCCTTGGGAAACGGGGTGTTTAAATTATCCAGAACTTGAAAAGAAGGCAAAAACACATTTTTGATCACTCTTACAAATTTATACTACATACTACTAACTAACAGGGCTGCCTAAGTGTCACACACACTCTAGGGGATTTTTTATTTGTTTTACTTTTGTTTAGGGATGAAACACTAAAGATAAATTTAACTTAAGGAGGATTATAAGTTCCAAATTATTTGTGTCTAGTAGAAATGATAACACAATGATGTATTACTCTTTAAAACATTAGGTAGTATTGTAACTAAATTTGCAATCTTATTTCAGCAGTCTTTCTTTCTCTGACTATATAGACTTGGAACTCTCCTATTCTCCTTTGGTGTTTTGGTGGCACTGTTGTTAAGAGCCATGGCACGCTACAGATGTAAATAAAATGGCGAGCATTTCGAATCCACCAGCAGCTCCTTCGAAACCTATGGAGCAGTTGTACTCTGTCCTGTAGGGTTGCTATGCATTGGAATCGACTCGATGGCAACGGGTTTTGGTTTATTCTCCTTGGAAGTAACGTTACCACCCTTCAACCATCTGATTCAGAGTCATGTTTATGCCTACATATGTTCACGTACGAAAAACAGAAGAAAAACTAAGTCGTGTCAAATCTGACTCATGGGAACCCCAGCCGTTACACAGTAGAACTGAGCTCCGTGGGCTTTTCTTGGCTGTAATCTTTACAGAAACAGATTGCTAGGGTTTTGTTGTGTGGTGCTGCTGGGTGGGTTGCAACTGCCAACCTTTCAGTTAGTAGGCAAGCACAAATGGTTGTGCCATTCAGAGGCCTTACATTCACATACAATTTCATGTAAATGCAACACACACATACACACAGACACAAGCACACACACACACACATATACCAGGCACACACACAGCTTTGCTTCCTCACTTACACCAGGGTTACAAGCATATCTATCCAAGACAATGAGGAAACTGAGGATGAGATCACAAGAAGATAGGTCAATGAACCAATGTGTTCCAGTCTCATTGGGAAAGAGATTCAGAACTATATAATTATACAAATTCTGAGCATTTGTACTTATTATGTGACATGTACTATTCTCAGAGCTTAATGTGTGATTCTTTCATTTACACAACAATCTTACTAAATAATGACAATGATTAGCCACATTTATCAGGTGCAAAAATGGAGACACACAATGTAAGAACTTGCTTAATGTTTAATAGCAAATATCTGGTTCTCAGAATTCAAAGCAAAGTATTCCAGCTCCGGAACCATGCTTTTAACCAGTACTCTGTAGTTGAACTGGGAAGGCTCACACTCTTTATAATATGAGAAATACAGACAGTTTAGGGTAAGTTCTTCTCCTCAAGTTAGACTTATAGCAACTGTTGCCTTCTCCCCTGGCTCCAAGAACTATTGATTCTGGGCTAGTTCCCACACTGCACAGAATTCCTTTCTATTTCCCATGCCCTTCTCTTCTTCTTTGTTCCTCTGTCCTTTCTGAAACCCATTCTCTCAGTGGGGCTCTCTATTTGCCTGCCCTCCTCCTGCTCAGAGCCCCTTCCATGGCTCCCATGGATAAACTCACGATGACGACAGATGAAGAAAAGGCTAGGTCCCTGACAAGGCAAAGCAGAATCTCTTATATAAGGGGTCCAGGACCAGGCTCCAGGATGTGTACTGGTTGTAATAGGAGGGGATGTGACACTTACACATAAGGGTACATGTATCCTCATTCCTGATATTCTAGTCGCCTTCTCTCTTCCCTTCCTGGAATGTCATGGAAGAATCCAGGCTGCCTAACTCATCTCCAGATGCTAGATTTGACTTCAGTAAGTATCAATACTTTGGTCAATCCCTCTAGGGATTGAGGTCAATATATATCCATCTTGTCTTAGGAAACTGTAGGTCACACCCTTGCCTCCAGGTGTGCTCTATGAGTTGGGGCCTTAGGATTTGGATTGTCTGTTTTCAGTGGGTAGAAGAGGTTGGAATGAATTGAGAGATGTATTTTACAGAAAGAAACTATAAAGTATTTAACCCATGGCTTGTGGAAGATAGAGAGAGATGAATGGACGGCATTGGTTAGGTCTCATAACTGGTGAATAAGTGAGGTGTTCCCACAAAGACAGACCTGGTTTGCGAGGTGACTAGGCTTGGTGGTAGAATAAGTTTATGTTACGGCAAGGCCTTTGTATCTTTAGGAAAAATGTGGTAGGTTCAACTTGCAGGTTACCGACTTTCTAGGCAATGGAGAGTTGATTCAAGGGAAGTATCTCAAATGCCTCCCAGGTCACTCTTCTAATAACGTTTAATTCATCTATCCATTCACCTAATCAGCATTCCATGGATAATTGCTAGAGTCACCAGATAAGGAATACCTGGAGTTCTCAAGTTCTGGTGATGTGATGTGATGTGTTGAGATGGGATGGTAATATGGTAACTGTAGGTTTAGACCCAAGAATACCTAGAATTCTTATATGCTGGTGCCAAAGGCCATGATGAGCTGATTCCCAACACTGATTGTTTAGGTTAGATCAAAGAAGCATACACAGAAGGACTTTTTACCTCCTGATATTGGCTTTTTGGGGATGGGATGCCCTTCAGCTTTGTAGCCTTCTATCCAACCCCTCATCCACATTTCTAAGCTTGTGCATGGCCATGAAAACATGCATCCGTACACACACATGTATACACACACCCAACCATAAAAGCACAGCTTTCGCATTCTCTTCCTTTACTGTTACTATCATCTCTGTCAGCAAGAATGAGGAAACCTAGAATGACATCACAGAGGACATTGTCACATGAACCAGTGTCACAGGAATCCTATTGGGAAATGGTGGCTCAGGCAAGTCCAGTCCCTAAACCTCACCTTCTTTTATGCACATGGGTTTCACAGGAGTCTTCCGAATGTCCCCTGGACTATGAATGCCTGGAGGTCACAACACACATGTTGCCTCAATAAACCTAAGTTTTTGGAAAGAACATGTACTGAACACGTGGTAGGTGTTCAAACAATGTTCTTGTAATTAAATGTGTATGTTCAAAAATCAATATTTTTCACAATTTATGTGAAAACGCTCAGAGTACGGGAGTATATATGAGACTAGGTAATGAAACATTTTAAGATAGGCCATATGTTAGTCAGATCGAAATGTAAACATCATATACTCTCACCTGCTAGACGAGGGGTATGTGAAGGAAGATATTGTCTCTCTTTTTCCAAGATGTATTCCCAGTTCATACCATACAGTAGTTCACAGTAAATATCTGATGAATGAATAAAAGGAATCAATTACTGGTTGAATGAGTCTGATTGAAATCCGACTACCCTCTCATTCAATAACAAGATTAAGTAAATCATTGAATTACCATCATCCTCTGCCTAGAAATAATTTTGTTTCTTAGAATTCTAAAGGCACAGTCATTTTCTAGAATTTTCACTAGCCTAATAATATTTTGAAATAAACTTTCTGAGGACAAGAACTGAATATTTTCCATCTCTCTGTCTCACACATTGACCAGACAAAGTGTCTGGATCTAGCAAAGGTTCTTTACAAATTGATGCTCACTAAGAATCTTCTTTGTGCCTTCTGAGGTCCCAAGAATTCAGTGAGAAAGGTGCTAACCTGCCTCTTTTACAGTTGAGGGTTTAGATTGTCTAAATGAATAACTGGAGGCACCCCAGCTCATAAATGACAGAGTTATAATTTGAACACTGATCTCCTGATTGCCATTTGGTAGAATATTGCTTCAGTAGTCAGGGTTCTCCAGAGAAATAGAATAGGACATCTACCTACCTACCTACCTATATAGCTACCTACCTACCTATATACCTACCTACAACTGCCTACCTACCTACCTACTACCTACCTACCTGCCTACTACCTATCGGCCTACCTACTACCTACCTACGTACTACCTCCCTACCTCCCAATTACCTATCTACCTGCCTACTACCTATGTACCTATCTGTCTATCAAGAGAAATTTGTTATAAAGAATTGGCTCACACAACTGTAGGTCCTGGTAAGTCCAAAATCCATATAACAGGTAGCAGGCTGGAAACTCTGGGAGAAGTATGCTACAGTCTTGAGGCAGAATACCTTCTCTCTGGGAAAACTCAGTTGTTGCTCTTAAGGCCTTCAGCTGATTGGATGAGGTCCATCCATATTATTGAGGATAATCTCCTTACTTAGAATCAACTTATTGTCAATGATAATCATATCTAGAAAATTTCTTCACAGCAACTTCTAGACTAGTGGTTGAGAAAACAGCTGGGCACTCTAGCCCAGCCAAGTTGACACAGAAAATTAACTGTCATAATTGTCTTATAAGAACCCCCTTGTAACAAAATATGCATTTGGTTTCTTTATAAGTGAAGGAGTTTACTCACAATCATTATTGCTGTTTAAAAAAAAAAAAAAGCCAAGGAGACCACCTTGATCCATCTACTAATCCCATCAGCAGGGACCTGAGGGCCACTCAAGGGCCCGGAGTTATGAATGACAAGGGAGGAAGGGTGTATAGAGAAGGGAATCCTGGGAAGTGGGCATTCCCTGGTTCTGTGTTCCAGAGAAGCCAGCCTGGCTATGGAAGCAGGGCTTGGAAGATCATCCTTGGGGATAGGAGGAAGACGTTGTAGTGTGGACCTCAGTTTCCTCAGAGGTCACCCCCTAACTCCAGCCCCAGAGGGTGTGCTGGGAACTCCCAAGGTCTCCTGGAAAGGCAGGAACAGGGAGGCAGGGGAATACCAGGAATGACCCAGCACATGCCCTGGGTGAGTAGCAGCCACTTCCTGCCCCTCCCAGAGCCAAGCTGGAGGAACCGCTATATAAGCCATGCCTGGCTCCAGCATCTCATCTCTTCGGACTCCCCAGCGAAGTGTCTGTGCTGGTGTCTGTGACCAGGGTGAGTGTGGTTGTGGGAGCCCCGAGGGGCTCTGAGAGGATCAGGGAAGAGCTGACAGCTGGGAGGCAGACAGCAGGCAGAGGGAAAGGGAGGGAAGAGGGGAACTGAGGAAAGAGGTTCCTGTCTTGGATTCTGATATACACCGAACAGAAGTAAGACTCAGTCTGAACCAAGTCTTTGGACATCTGTCTTGGTCTCAGACAAATATGGGTCCTTCAGTTTGGTCAAAGACATTATTCTTATGTTATTAGAACAGGTATGTCAGTGTGTGAACACTTTATGTGGGCTCACAAAGGTTAAGAAATAATGGCTACTCATTGTATCCAAGAATGAGAAGCTCCTTGCTATGTCTGATTGTTGGGACGACATATTTTTATTCAGGGGAAAGATTTAAGTTGTTTCTTTACCTTACTGATGTGTATATGCTACATATCCTTAACTATCCCCATGAAATTTAAGTTTAAAAGAGAACAAATTATCCTCCTTGCTTTCTATCTAAAGAGTTTCATTATTAATTTTCAGGTTGAAAAGTCCTGCTAAAATGTCCTGGCAGCAGAACCAGCAGCAGTGCCAGCTCCCTGCCAAATGTACCCCCAAGTGCCCTCCCAAGTGCCCCATCCCCAAGTGTCCCCCAAAGTGTCCTCCAATCTCTCCCTGCTGCAATGTCAGCTGCGGAGACTGCTGTGGACCTAATTCTGGGTGCTGCAGCTCTGGAGGTGGCGGCTGCTGTCTGAGCCACCACAGACACCATCTCTTCCACCGACGCCGCTGGCACCAGAGCCCTCACTGCTGTGAGTGTGATCCCTGTGGGCACTCTGGCTGCTGCTCGGGGTCTGGAGGTTGCTGCTGAGCCAGACCTTAGGCATCATAGAGAAAGACTTAGGAAGCACAACTTCGAGGCGGGGACCTACCCCGGGTTGATGCTTCTCCTGTTATCGCTTCTCCTTTTCATGGGGCTGCGGATCCCATGAAAGAGTGCTGTGTGTTCTAATGTCCTGAGTCCATCCTGGATCCTGATCATCTCTTCCTCCTCTACTTTATACAACAATAAATCTCCTATTGCATACTCACAAGATTTGCTGGTCTTTTCAATTCTTTCATTCTTTGCAAGTCCCTGAAACCTAGAGTTCCAGCAACACACTTAGGCCGGCTTGTTAAGAGTACAGTGTGAGAAAGGGATAAGCTAGAAATAATGCCTAAGAATACGACCATCTAAGAACAAGCTTATGGTAGAGCTTTGCCATAAGATTATCTCTGCACGCTCCGCCTCTTGGCTCAGGTGGTGACTGGAAGGGCCTGGGATCCCCAGTACTGAGCTTTTTCGATTGTGAGCCTCCCGGCTAGCTTAACCCATCATGCTGAAAATGATTTTCTTCTTGTCTGTGTGACATGATTTAACAAATTTGAAAATTCTCTGGAATTCTAAGTAGATGGACAAGGTGTATTTAACAGAACTCTTCTCATTTGATAAAAAATGCTTTGTGTAGAATTAAAACCCTGATCTACTTCTGAAAGCTTAGCCACTGAAAACTCCATGGAGCACAGTTCTCCTATGAAACTCATGGGGTCACCATGAGTCAGAATGGACTTGATGTCAACTGGTTAGGGGCAAGCTTATGTGACATCATATTGCCACTTACCTGCTTGCCTGGGAGGGTCTGTCTGCCTAGCTCTTGCTTTTATTCATGCTTCAGTCCCTCCTCTGAACAGCTGTGAAATAAATTGTTCAACAGTATAAGGCTTGAGAAGCACCCAGGTAAGAATCTACCCAGTCCCACTGGCTCAGTCCAATGCTCAGTGGAAGTAGAGTGGTCTGAGGGTCACAGGAAGGAGTGTGGGCCAATATCTCACCTTTCTTTCTGCCACCTTGCTCAGGTCTGGTGGGTGAGGAGGATAATTAATAGAAACAACACTGTCCTGTGGTTGCACAATGAACTTCACAATCCAGCAGTCCGGACTGGGGTTGGCCTGCCTTAATTTCTCCTCTTCTCAGCTCAGTCACACAGAATTTTAGGACACTGAAGCAGCCTGCCCTGATGGTTGAGCTCTGTGACTGGAGGATGAGGTTTGAAGGGAGGTAATGACACCATGAGGGGACATCCAGAATCACAGTCTACCAGCCAGGCTGAGAGGTTTCTATGTGGGAAATGATCAACTCAGATTGGAGCAAGAAAGACCCTGGTGAGACTTCGCTCTCTCAACAAGGCATCCCATCCCCTTCTCTGGATGAGAGTACTGGCTACAAATTTACATCTCTCTAGACTCCCACTCTAATCCCTTCCTTGTAATGCTGAGGCCTTTTTCCTTGCTTTTTGTAAAGGTAAGTGTGTAATGCATTTCATAATGTCATTGTTAATTTAATTTGAAATTGTGTACTAGCAATTTTGGGAGTCCCTTTGTATTTCAAATGGTTAAGCACTCTACTATTAGCTGAAAAGTTGGTAGTTCAAACCCACATAGAGGTGCCTCAGAAGACAGGCCTGGAGATCTGCTTCGGAAAGTTCACAGTCGTGAAAACCCTGTGGAGCAGTTGTACTCTGCACACATGGGGTCGCCTCGAGCCAGAATCCACTCAAGGGCAACCAACAACAATTTGTTAATCGTTATTAACTTAATAAACTAATACTTAACTGCCCCAGAAGCATATATTTGCATTTAATCACTTTACTACTTTTCTGAATAGTCACCTATGCCATCTGTCAAGGGCACAAATGTGGCTATATCTATCTCTAGGCATTCTATTCTGTTGCATTTTTCTATGTGTCTACGCCTGCTCCAGTTTCACACTGCAGTAATATGGAAACCCTGGTTGCATTGTGGTTAAGCGCTATGGCTGCTAACCAATAGGATGGCAGTTCGAATCCACCAGGCATCCTTTGAAACACTATGTAGCAGTTCTAATCTGTCCTATAGGGTCTCTGTGAGTAGGAAATGACTCCGTGGCAATGGGTTTGGTTTTTCTGGTTTGGTAATTAATATAGTTAAATAGTAAATCTTGATATCTAGTAGATACACGATCTTATTCTACATCAAGAATGACTTGTCACTTTTGGCCGTAAGAACCTCTATACATATTTTCCATTAACTTGTTAAATTGCTAAAAAATTAAATATATAGATAATAAAATTCTCATGAAAATGGAAGCGACCTAGAATAGCCAAAACATTCTTGAGAAAAGAAGAACACAGCTGGAGCTCTCATGCTTCCTGATTTCAAGTCTTACTAACAAGCGTCCGTAATTAAGACTGCCCTATTGCATAAGGATAAAACGCGTTGTCCATGATTCAGTTCCAACACCCAGAGATCATATAGGACAGAGTAGAACTGCCCCATAGGGTCTCCAAAGTGCAGGTGTTGGATCTGAAATGCCAACCTTTTGGTTAGCAGCCGAGCTCTTAATCGCTGGGACTCCAGGGTTCATAAGAATAGACATACAGATTAATGAAATAAAATTAGGAGTCCAAAACTAAACCCTTCCATTTCTAATTAATTGAGTTTTCACAAAGACGCCAAGACAATCAAACGGAACGAAGAAGAGTCTTTTCAACAAATGGTGCTGAGACAGCTGGATAACCACATACAAAAGAATGAACGGGAACCCGCTTCTCTCAGCAGACAGGAAAGTAACTCTGATTGGCCCATAACCTGAATACAAGAGCCAAAAACTATAAACTCTTAGTAGAAAACATAGGTGTAAATGTTTATTTTCTTGGGTTAGGAAAATGTTTCTTAGCTTTGGCACCGAAGTCACAAATGACAAAAGGAAAAAATAACAAATTAGTCTTCATCAAAATTTAAAACTTTGTGCTTCAGAGGACACTATCAAGAAAGTGAAAAGACAATCTGTAGAATAGGAGAAAATATTTGGAAACCATGTATCTGGTAAGAGATTGTATTTAGAATATATAAAGAAGACTTGCCACTCAATGATAAAAAGACAAATAATCTAATTAAAAAATAGCCAAAGGATCTGAATAGACATTTCTTCAAAGAAAGAATACAAACGGCCAATTGCCACAGAAAGAAACACAACATCACTAGTCACCAGGGAAATGCAAATAAAAACCACAATGCAATATCATTCACACCTACTAGGATGGCTATAATTAAAAACCCGAGTTGAGAAGGATGTAGAGAAATTGGAACCCTCATATATTGCCAGTGGGAATGTAAAATGACTTGCAATCACTCTGGGAAACAGTCTGACAGTTCCTCAAAAATGTTAAACAGAGTTACCATACTACTCAGTTCCACTCTTTGCTATGTCTCCAAGAGAAATAAAAAGCGAGGACGTACACACAGAAACTTGTACATGAACGTACATAGAAGTATTGCTCATAATAGCCAAAAGGCAGGAAGAATCCAAATGCCCATCAACTAATGAATGGATAAAAAAATGTGGTATACATGGTCTCGGGAAACATCTAGCTCAACTGGCATAACACAGTTTATCAAGACAATGTTCTCCATTTACCTTGCTGAGTAGTGACTGGGGTATTAAATGTCTGTGAGCACCCATCTAAGTTACTCCACTGGTCTCACCCCTTTGGGAGCAAGGGAGAATGGAGAGAACAGGGTACAAGGAAAAGATTAGTCCGGAGAACTAATGGACCACAGCTACCAAGGCCTCCACCAGACTGAGGCCGGTACAGCTAGATGGTACCTGGCTACCACCACTGACTGCTCTGACCGGGATCACAACAGAGGGTCCTGGACAGAGCTTGACAACAATGTAGAACAAAATTCTAACTCACACACACAGAAAAAATAAAAAACAGACATACTGACCTGACAGAGACTGGAGAAACCCCAAGAGTATGGCCCGCGGGTGCCCTTTTAGCTCAGGTGTGAAGTCACGCCCGAGTTTCAACCTTCAGCCAGGGATTGGACAGTCCCATAAAACAAAATGGGACTAATGAGGCACAGCAGTCTGGGGACAAGGACGAGAAGGCAGAAGGGGACAGGAAAGCTGGTGATTAGGAAGCCAAAGTTGACAAGGGACAATAGTGCCATGTCCTGGGGTTGTTAACCACTGTCATAGGGCAAAATGTGTAGTGTTCAATGAGAAACTATCTGTTCTGTAAACCCTCATCTAAAGTAAAAAAAAAAAAAAGAAGAAGAAGAAAGGAGTTCTCTATGTGAGATCAACTTGACAACAGCAACTCAAATATTTTGATGGGAAGCCTAGGCGGCAGTGAGTTGAAGATAATGGCAATGGAATAATTTGGAAAGGATAATGAGAACAGTAGCACAACTGGAAGAATGTAATCAATGTCACTGAATTGTACATGTAGAAATTTTTAAAATGGTTATCTTTGGCTGTGTATATTTTCATCAAAAAAAAAAAAAAAAAAAAAAGTCCTCCCAGGCCAAGAGGGGAGAGTTCTGACATGTCGTGGGGTTGTTAACCATTGTCATAAAACAGTATGTGTACTGACTGTTTAAGGAGAAACTATTTGTTCTGTAAATCTTCATCTAACGTACAATAAAAAAAAATTTTAAAACAGAGTAGTACATTCATACATTTTAATATTATTCAGTAATAAAGAAGAAAGCAGTGATCCATGCCACGACGTGGATGAAGCTTGAAAACACTGTGTTATGAGAAAGATGCCAATTACAAAAGACCATATATTGTAGGATTCCATTTCTATGACATGTATAGATTAGGCAAATCTATAGAGACAGGAAATAAATCAGTGGTTGCCTAGCCCAGGGCGGTAAGAGGGGGAGGGAGGGGAGAAGGTGGTGTGACTGCTAATATGTTCATGGCTTGTTGTTTTGAAAAACAAGATACACAGACACAAAGACAAAAAAACAAAAGACTAATCAGAGTAATTCTAATGGCGATGTTATCATTTAAAAAGTTGAAACATGAGGAATAGATTGAGGGAAAAATTTCCAATACACATAAATAAACAAGGGAATAAATTCACAATATAGAAATGCCTCATATAAATTCTTATAAAAGAAGAAATATAATTCCAAGAAAAATGAACAAGTGTATGGATAGGCCTTTTACATTAGAGAAAATCTGTATAACAAATAAATATAAAAGGAGATGCTAAACCTCATAGGTATTTAGACAACTACAGTTAATAAACAATTGGATATCATGTTTGTCTTTCAACTTGGCCTAAAAAAATTTAAGTTGTATAACATAAAATAATGACTAAGTTAGGGAAAGAGATATTTGTATAGATTACAGCGGGAGTGTTAATACTCATCATCATGGAGGTAAATTTTCCGTATCTATAGCAATGAAAATTGCCATACTCTTTGTCAGAACAATTTAATTTTTTCAATTTTTTGGTACTAGTCAACTGCTTGTACATGCACACAATGACATCCATCAAGGCAGGTCTACAGCAGAATTTATACTTAGGGAATATCCAGTAATAGTCTAAATGCCCAGCATTAAGAGAAGACATACATAAATACCGACATCTTACTCAAGAAATATAAGGGAAGCGGAGGAGAAAGAAAAGGGAGAGGCTGGAATTGCCAAGACTATGACCTTCCCTAAACATCCTCTTTACCACCGACACACGTTCAGGTGATGGCAACAGGTATGGAAGCAAGAAGAGACAGAGACTGACCAAGTGGTTTGGTCACCACAGTCACCATCATCATCATCAGCATCACCAACATCGTCCTCATCATCATCAGTAACAGCAACATCAACAACTTATAATAAGTTCATCTCTAATTTGCATATCTGGTGATTTCTAAAAATGATCTTTATGTACTCTCAAGGAAAAAATACTTTCCTTCTTTTGTTTATCTATTCACCACATGTTTACTGGAGACTTCATATGAAGCCCCTGGGTGGTGGCAATGGTTAACACGCTAAGCTGCTAAGCAAAAGGTTGGAAGTTTGAGTCCACCTAGAGGCATCTTGGAAGAAAGTTCTGGTAATGTACTTCCAATTAATCATCCATTGAGATCCGTATGGATCACTGTGCTACTCTGACGTACATGGGGTTGCCATGAGTTGACTCAAGGGTAACTGGTGATTCGTATAAGATGGGCATTTTGTATTGAATATACAGCTTTTAGATTAGTGGAAGAGTTAGAAAATTAAACAGTTAGAATAAAGACAATGTATAGAAGCACTTAACAGCGAACCTAAGTTAGTCTGAGGGCATGACTTCTTCCTTTAGTGAGAGTAATCTACCCCTTCTTCCCCAGCGATGTCCTGGACTTCTTGGGCTTTTTTCGCTATGAGAAGCTCTTTATTCATCAGCCCCTTCCACATTCGCATAAGCTCTGGCATGTCTGTATTTGTATTTTATCTTATTTTTGTGTACATGTCTATGTTAGAAATTCAGTTTGGCTGCTAGTAACAGAATTCTGAAGAAACAGTACTTAAATAGAGGATTATTTTATTTTATAGACCATAGAATTAGAAAGGATGCAGTCCAGAGCTGTTTGGGAGCTCCATGATGTCATCAAAGACCTGGAATTTTCCCTTTTCTCTTCTTTCATTCTAAGTGCTGGCTTCCTTCCATAAAATTGCCAGAGCACTGGGTGGTAGGGCTCCAATTATGTCTGGGTCCCATGTGGGAAGAAGAGAAGGGAGTGGCCATAGGGTGTCTATGAGCTCAGTGGGCACATTCATTAAGCTTTCTTAAAGCTCCACCTTTAGAGGTTTGCTTTATTTAATTGGCCACTGTCATGAATTGAGTTGTGTCCTCCAAAAATATCAGCCAGCTTGGCTAGGTCATGATTCCCAATATTGTATGATTGCCTACCATTTTGTCATCTGACGTGATTTCCTTATGTGATGTAAATGCTATCACTGTGATGTAATAAGATGGATTAGATGCAGTTATATTGATGAGATCTACAAGGTTAGGTAGTCTCTTCAGCCAATCTGTTTTGAGATATGAAAGAGAGAACTGAGAAGAGAGACATGGGGACCTCATACCACAAAGAAAGCACTGGTAGGAGCAGAACGTGTCCTTTGGATCTGGGGTCCCTGCTCACGGAGAAGCTTCTAATCCAGGGGAAGATGATGAGAAGGCCGACAGAGAGAGAAAGCCTTCCCTTGGAGCTGACCATGAATTTGGACTTTTAGCCTACTTCACTGAGAGGCAATAAACTTCTCCTTGTTAAAGTAATCCACTTGGGGTATTTCTGTTATAGCAGCAGTAGATGACTGAGACAGCCACTTTTATCTCTAAGGGAGGCTGAGATGTGTCAGGCTCCACCCCCACCCCCACTGGGCCCTTTGCTGTCCTTGTTAACACAGACGTTCTGAAGTTAAGGATGAAGGGCATACTGATATTGGTGGGCAATGAGCAGTTTTTGTGACAGTATGATTTTCTAGGGACAAATGGCTAGAGATGTGGTTCTCTAGAAATAGCATGTGCTGCATGTGCTGCATTATACCTGGAAAAATCACTCGAGTGAACTTCATCACAAAAAAGGGGGAAATTCATACCTCAAATGCTACCTTCATGAATCCACACATCAGGAGGTACCAATATCCTATAGTGAGGGTGTTTCCAAAGGTGTGCCTCAGAAAGGGATGTGCACTGTATTTGGGCTGTGCTGTGGGGCACTAGGAAACTCTGGTGGCATAGTGGTTAAGAGCTATAGCTGTTAACCAAAAGTTGAGCAGTTCGAATCCACCACGTTCTCCTTGGAAACTCTATCGGGCAGTTCTACCCTGTCCAATAGGGTCACTGTGAATCGGCTAGATGGCAACAGGTTTTTTGGTGGGGCACTCCCTGGGGCAGAGGAAGCCACTGACTAGACCTTATCAATAATTGAGGAATTGATGACAATGGGGATCTCTGAGTTCTCATTCCCTTCTCTCCCTTTCTCCACCAGACACTGTCACCAGGTACACGGACCAGGGTCCCTGGGCAGCCTCTCACGGGGATGCAGTGTCTTGGAGGGCCAGGTAAAGAGCTGAGCTGAGTGAGAGGACGGGCAGGATCTGAGAGGTAGAAGACTGGGAGCTGCTGGGGTCCAAAGCAAGCATGAGCTGGGTCCCTGGGTGGAGATACATTCCCCCAGGAAAAATGTAAGGCATTGGGAAAGAGAGGCCAGAACACCTTTGATTTCTTAGAAATATAGTGACCTGAGTAAGAGGATCCTGATCTAGGACCTAGAAAACTCCTAAGTGCTCTGTGGGGTGACTTTTTGCAGCTCAGCCTACAGTGCTAGTTCTGAAGAGGAATTGTGACCATTTCTATGGCTTCCTTAGTGCAGACCAGTAAGGAGGCTGGGAAGTGTCAGCAATGACTGGCACGTTCTCCTGTTGTGCGGGAGCCACCTCTTGCTCCTATCAGAGCCCCAGGCTAGTCTCCACATACACTTGACTCCTTAAAAATTTTGAGTCATTTGGGAAGCCAGGTGAATGTGTCATGGGAGCCCACAGGAGGCTCTGAGCAGGAGAACTAGGTGGTATTGGTGAGGCACCACTGGAGAAAGGGAAGGTGAAGGAGCCTGAGGTACCTCAAAGGAGAAGCTGATACGAGAAGGAAAGAATGCTGTGAAGTAGGTTCGTTCAAAAATTTCTGGAATGAAACTCAGCCCCTCCAGAAAGAAACTCAATAGCTGATGGTGCTCTATGAAGCCTTTGCAAACATTTCTAAGTACCTGTTTTGTGCTTTGCCATCTTTTCTGAGTGAGGAAAAATCGGTACTTAATACCTATAAACTCTGTCCAGGCCTGGATCCTACTGGAGAAATATAGTTAAGAACAAAATCTTCTCCCAACCTAGAAAACTTCTCCACAAATATAGAAGAGAAAGAAAGATTTTACTCTAGTAAGAATTAAACCAGAATGTGATGCATCACAGGTCAGATGGTAAAGAAGTTGCAAAGACAGAAGGAAATCTTACCCTTTATATATAAAAAAAAACCAAAACCAAAACCTATACTGTTGAGTCAATTCTGCCTCATAGAGAACCTATAGGACAGAGCAGAACTG
Source organism: Dugong dugon (assembly GCA_030035585.1). Taxonomy (NCBI): domain Eukaryota; kingdom Metazoa; phylum Chordata; class Mammalia; order Sirenia; family Dugongidae; genus Dugong; species Dugong dugon. The sequence goes on along the minus strand of CM057462.1, from coordinate 193,913,179 downwards.
CCCCATAGAGTTTCCAAGAAGCACCTGGTGGATTCGAACTGCCAAGGTTTTGGTTAGCAGCCGAGCTCTTAACCACTGCACTGATTGAATTCATGTCCTGAAGATAAAATTGCTCATTTTCTGGTTTCCTTATGGCTGGAGGTAGATTTGCAGTTAGGGGTCTGAACCTCTAGAGGTCGTGCTAATCTCTTTCCAGTTTTCTGGAAGGGGAAGACTACCTGAAGTAACACTTTAAAGAATTGACGTCCAAATCCTTGAGCTATCACCTTGAATTTAGGTACTTTTCAAAGAGACAGTGAAAGATTTTAGTGTTACAAGCCATTGAAAGTGAATTCTAAAAGAACAGGGGAAGAAGGGGATTTGTCACTTATTTTCAATAGGGAAAATATGGAGCAATCAACTCTGTGACAAATAACAACAACAACGAATTTTCAATGGAAGGTCACTGGGTGGTACAGTTATGTGCTTGGCTACTAACCAAACGGTTGGCAGTTTGGACCCACCCAGAGGTGCCTCAGAAGAAAGAAATGGCAATCTGTCTTCCCAAAGGTCACAGCCATGTAAACCCTTTGGAGTGGAACTCAGTCACAACAGGTTTGGTGCTTCGGTTTTATTTTCAATTTGTGTTTCTCCTTACACTCTTGAGGAAAGGCTTCACAGGCCACTGGAGGTTTTCCCTCCATATCTGTGCAGTAAGTTCCTATAAAGTCTAGAGAGAGCTGGCAGCATACACCTCTCTTCTGCTTCCAATTCTTGGTGCTCATATTTCAAGTCTTAAAAACCTACAGGTGAGCCATAACCAAAGAGAAAATTGAAGAGGTCATAAAAAATGCTCCCAACAAACAGGATACAAGGAAAAGATTAGTCCGAAGGACTAATGGTCCACAGCTACCAAGGCCTCCACGGGACTGAGCCCAGTACAGCTGGATGGTGCCCGGCTACCACCAATGACTCCTCTGACCAGGATCACAACAGAGGGTTCTGGGCAGAGCTGGAGTAGGATGTAGAGCATAATTTTAACTCCCAAAAAAAAAAAAAGAAGACCAGATATACTGGCCTAAAGAATACTAGAGAAACCTCGAGAGTGTGGCCCCCAGACACCCTTTCAGCTCAGAGGTGAAGTTACCTTCAAGGTTCGATGTTAAGCCTGGGAATGGACACCCCAGTAAAACTAAATGGGACTAACGATGTACAGGAGTCCGGTGACAAGGGCCAGAAGGCAGAGGGAGAGTAGGAAACTGATGATAAGGAACACAAATTGAATAAGGACACTGTCGATGTATTGTGAGATTGTTGACCACTGCTATAGGGCAACATTTGTAGTAACTATTAAATGGGAGGCTGTTTTGTCCTGTAAGCCTTCATCTTGGGCGAGAATGGCAGCACAATTGGAAGAGCATAGTCAATATCACTTAAATGTGTAAGTAAAAAGTTTTGAAATGGTGTTTAAATAAAATAAAAATAAAAAAATAAATAAATAAATAAATAAACAAATGAGACTAAAGAGGTACAATAGTCCACTGACAAGGTCCAGAAGACAGAAGGGGACAAGGAAGCCCCCTGGTGATAGGGAACACAAGGTGGAGTAAGGATATTCTTGATGTGCTGTGAGATTGTTAACCATTGTCATAGGGCAACATGTGTAGTAACTGTTAAATGAAAAACTATTTTGTTCTGTAAGCCTTCATCTTAAGTGAGAATAACAGCACAGATGGAAGAGCGTAGTCAATGTCACTGAACTGTGAATGTAGAAATTTTTGAAACGGTGTATCTTTGGCCATCTGTAATTTTCATCAAAAAAAAAGGTTGAGAATTTAGAGGCTTAATACGTTGTGGGGTTGTTAACCAATGTCAAAAAACAACATGTGTACTACTATTTCATGAGAAACTATTTGCTCTGTAAGCTTTCACCTGAAGTACAATAAAATATATATATATTAAAAAAAAAAAAAAAATGCTCCCAACAAAAAAAAAGCCCTGGCCCAGATGGCTTCACTGGAGAGTTCTACCTAACATTAAGAGAAGAGATGACACCAACTCTACTCAAACTATTCCAGAACATAGAGAAGGAAAGAATACTCCCTAATTTATTCTATAAAGCCCGCATAACACTGATACCAAAGCTGGGCAAGGACATCACAAAAAAAGAAAATTACAAACCGATATCCCTCAGGAGTATTGATGCAAAATTTCTCCATAAAATTCAACAGTAGGTCAAAAATATAATACTTCATGATCAATCTGGATTCATACCAAGGATGCAAGTGTGATTCAACATTAGAAAATCAGTCAAAGTAGTTCACCACATAAAACAATGGAAAAGAATCACATGATTATCTCAATTGATGCAGAAAAGGCATTTGATAAAATCCAACACTCTTTCTTGATAAAAACTGTCAGCAAAATAGGCATAGAAGGAAATGTCCGCAACATAATTATGGGCATATATGCAAAACCCAGAGCCAAAATTATTCTCAACGGAGAAAGATTAAGAGTATTCTCCTTGAGAACTGGAACCAGTCAAAGATGCCCATATCATCACTCTTACTTAATTCTGTACTGGGAGTCGTAGCCAGAGTAATAAGGCAAGAAAGGGAATTAAAGTGAAACGAATAGACATATGCATACCTGTGTTCATTGCAGCATTATTCACAATAGCAAAAAGATGGACACAACCTACAAAAAAATCAAACCAAACCCTTTACCGTTTTCTTGATTCTTACTTATAGCAACCACATAGGGTTTCCAAGGTTGTAAATCTTTATGAATGCAGACTGCCACATCTTTCTCCCTTGGAGCCCCTGGTGGTTTTGACCCACCAATCTTTCGGTCAGCAGTCGATCACTTTACCCACTGTGCCACAGCAACCTAAGTGCCCATCAATGGATGAATGGATAAAGAAATTGTCGTACATACATACAACAGAATACTATGCAACTATAAAGAGTATATTTATAGTTTGTTGTACCGTGAGAGCTTGCATATTGCTGTGATGCTGGAAACTATGCCACCGGTATTCAAATACCAGCAGGGTCACCCATGGTGACAGGTTTCCGCTGAGCTTCCAGACTAAGACAGACTAAGAAGAAGGACCTGGTGGTCTACTTCTGAAAAGAATTAGCCAGTGAAAAATTTATGAATAGCATTGGAATTTTGTCTGATATAGTGCCAGAAGATGAGCCCCTCAGGTTGCAAGGCACTCAAAAGACAACGGGGCAAGAGCTGCCTCCTCAAAGTAGAGTTGACCTTAATGACGTGGACGGAGTCGAGCTTTTAGAACCTTCATTTGCTGATGTGGCTTGTCTCAAAATGAGAAGAAATAGCTGCTAATATCCATTAAGAATTGGAATGTGGAATGTATGAAGTGTGAATCTAGGAAAATTGTAAAATCGTCAAAAATGAATTGGAACACATAAACACTGATATCCTAGGCATTAGTGAGCTGAATGATGAATGAAGAGGAATGGAGTTGCATTCATCATCAAAAAGAACATTTCAAGATCTATCCTGAAGTCCAACACTGTCAGTGTTAAGATAATACCCATATACCTAAAGGAAGACGAGTTAATAATACTATTATTGAAATCTGTGCACCAACCACTAAGGCCAAAAATGAAGACACTGTAGATTTTTGCCAATTTCTGCTTTCTGAAATTGATCAAGCATGTGATCAGGATTCATTGGTAATTACTAGCGATTGGAATTCAAAAGTTGGAAGGATCAGTAGTTGGAAAATATGGCCTCAGTGATAGCAGTGAAGCCTGAGATCACAGGATAGAATTTTGCAAGACCAATCTGTCTTGGAAGCAGTACAGCCAGAATGCTCCTCTGAAGCAAGGATAGTTAAGACTTCATCTCAAAATCTTTGGACATGTTATCTGGAGGAATCCATCCCTGGGGAAGGACGTCATGCTTGGTAAAGTAGAGGTTCATCGAAAAAGAGGAAGATTCTCAGCGAAATGGGCTGACACACTGAGCGCAACAATGGGCTCAAGCATAACAAGGATTGTGCACATGGTGCAGCACCAGACAGTGCTATCTTCTGTTGTACATACGGTCGCTGTGTGTTAGAACCAATTCGATGGCACCTAACAACAAATACAACATAAAGAATACGGAGGAGTTTGCTAAACATGTTATGACATGGATGAATCTGGAGGATATTATGCTGAGTGAAATAAGTCCATAACAAAAGGACCAACACTGAATGGTTTCACTTTTATAAAAAGTCAAGAACAAGTATACACACAGAAAGTAACATTCTTTGACAGTTACCAAGGGTAGGAAGGAGTAGGAGGAGCAATCCCTTTCTACATAGTAGACACTTGTTGTTTTTGGTGAGGGGAAAGGCAATATAAATTTGGGCGAAGTCTGCACAATCTGACCAAGGGAAATGAAGATGCTAAGGATGCAAGAAAAAAGGACAATTTCTGTAAATGCTATAATATATACAATTTTGCAACAACAGTTATAAAAAACAAAACATATGTGTATGGTTACATAGGTAGATATGTATGCATATATGTGTATAGGAAGGCATATGTGAGTACATGTATAGGTGTATCTGTACGCTTCTGAATATAGATGTTTATGGGTGATGCATATATACAAGCAATCCCTGGATTACAAACGAGTTCCTTTCCTAAGCCTGTCTTTAAATCAAATTTGTACGTAAGTAGGAGCAGTTAGCTATGTAGGACCACTTAGGTATGGTTTGCATCGAATGTCAGTTAGTGAAATGTTTGTCATACTACATGCTTCTACCATTATTTGAAAGTAGAGCATTCCTATGAAACCTTTCATAAGCCAAAATGGCAGACCCTCAAAATAATCTACCAAGTCATACCAAATAACACATTAAACCTAGAAGAACACTAACATACAGTAAATGCAGGAATGATATAATAAATAAATTGAGATAAAGCAATGATGCTCACAGACACATTTCAAAGATATGGCAGCTTGATGCTGAGATGCTGAGTGTAGTTGCCAGGGAAGGAGCTTGCCCAGGACAGAGACATGTCCTAGTTGGGACATAGACCCTGAGGGCTGCCTCCTTCCCAGATTAGGGCTTCCACTCCCCTGGAACCACCCTCCCCAGTTTGAGTGTCCAAGAGTGTCCAGCATCTCTGCCTTCCCAAAGGGCCGGGGAGCCGCCCCCAGCCCTTCCTGGCTGCCCAGGGTTGTCCGGGGCTAGGGGGAGACGGGGCGATGTGAGGACAAATCTGTGATGTGCAAGGGAAGAAGCCTGGAAGAAGGCACCATATCACCTGCTCCCTCTGTCCCGCACAGGTGCCTGAGAGGCTGAGAGATGGCAGATGGCACATCCTGCTGGAGGGACGCAATTGGCTTCTGCTCCAAGGTGTCCCCACCACAGACTCTCTCTCCCAGGTGAAGGGGGCTAAGGCCAGCCCCGAGCCTACCTGCCCATGATATCTGGGAGGCTGGAGAATGTGGATCATGCTCTGCCTGGAGCCTGGAGTGGTGGGGGAGTGGACAAAAGAAGCACTGTGGGGAGGTGTGTGCTGGCAGAAAGGATAGCGTCACTGGGTGGGGAGAGTTGGTTGGAGACCCGACTCTGCCCTTTTCCCACCCTCAGGAAGCTGCAGAAGGCCCTGACACCCTAGATGCGGGAAGACACTCTCACTTTTCCAGGCAAGTCCTGTCTGTTTGACGGTTTGCTGCAAAACAAACACTGGAGACTGTTTCCTCTGCGGATTTCTCTCCCTTAGTGAAAACAGGTACCAATGTAGGTCTTCCTAAAAGCCAAGTAGTGTAAAGGGAACACCTTGTATCGCTTAACATATGTCTTTCTATGCATAAAATACATTAAAGAAACACTTCCAGATACGTTAAAACACATTTAAACTAATCATACAATAATAATACTAATGTTTTGATGAGCGTCACAGAGTAGCGCCTGTTTATTCTTACGAACCACTGCATGTACATCAGATTTTTAATATAATAGGTTTTACTGGGGTTGGTTCATAACTATGGTTGTTTGTGAGTTGGATGTTTCTAACTCGGGGAGTGTCTGTATTCATATATATAACAAAGCACATAGGGGCACAGTGATGAAGACTTTCTAGACATATCCAAACACCTCTCGGGATTGGTTGACTGTGTCAAAAGGCTTAGGACCATAGTCTTGCGGGACAACTCAGTCAATTGAAATAACATAGTTCGTAAAGCTAATGTTCTACATCCTAGTTTGGTGAATGGTGCCTGGGGTCTTAAAAGCTTGCGAGCGGTCACCCACAATACAACTATTGGTCTCTACTTGTCTGGAGGAAACAAGAAGGAAGGGAACCAAAGACTCAAGGAACATACCAGTTCACATGAACCACAGCCTCCTTTAGCCTGAGAGCAGAAGAACTAGATGGTGCCTGGCTACCAATATCGGCTGTTGTGACCAGAGACACATTAGAAAGTCCCAAATAGAATGGGACAAAAATGTAGAACAAAAGTCAAGTTTGTACAAAAGGCCAGACTTACTGAACCAATAGAGCCTAGATGAGCCCCTCAAAACTATCACTCTAAGATACCCTTTGAACTTGGAACTAAAGCTACTCCTGGATGTCATCTTTCAGCGAAATAATAGATGGGCTTATAAAATAAACCATATCAGCTGGGAATAATGTGTTTCCTTAAACAATGAACTATATTACCAGCATTTACTCATTAGCAAAGATGAGAAGGCCAGCTAGGGCAGGAAAGCTAGGTTAATGGAAACAGAAGAAAGAGAATGGAAACAATGAGAATGCTGACACATTGTGAAAAGTGTAACCAATGTCATAGAGCAATTTGTATCAAAATTTTTACATTGGAACCTAATTTGCTGTGTAAACCTTCACCTAAAACACAAAAAATATTAAAAAAAAAACCCTAAAGCCTATGGCTGAATGGCAGAATACAATAAATTTGTTTTCTATCCAATTCCAAAAATAGAAGAAATTCTTTCCCAATATTCTTGTAGACTTTACTGAGTATTTCCATGTGGACCAATTTGGATGGGGAGACTGTACTATACAGGCTGTGTGATGGTTAAGATTGTATGTTAACTTGGCTGGGCCATGATTCTGGTGTTAATATGTGATCACTCCCGTGATGGGATCTGCTGTGAGTAACCAATCAGTTGAAAGCGAGTTTCCTTGGGCATGTGGCCTACTTCCGAATATAAGCATTGGCTTCTTGCCAACATGGTCTCTGCTGAGAAATCAGAGCTTAATCTTGTTGGTTCTCCTTTGCAGGTGACAGTTTCTTTTTCCTGCACTGTTCTCAGTTTTCTCCTTTGTCTTTAGTTCTGACAAGGTCGATTACCATATGTCTTCTTGATTTTCTTTTGGAGTGTCTCCTGTATGGGTTTTGTTGAGCTTCTTGGATGGATATATATATTCCATCTTTTATGATATTAGGGATGTTTTCTGCCAGCAATTCTTCAAAAATGTTCTCTGTGACCTTTTTTTGTCTCCTCCTTTTCTTGAATTCCTATCATGCATAAATCATTCCTCTTGTAGTGTCCCACGTAACTATTTGGTTTCTCCATTTTTCTTCATTCTTTCTCCTGAATGTTCCTCAAAGAAATTAGTATCAAGGGATTAGCCTCCTAATTTGCTGATTCTATCTTCCGTTGATTCTCTTCTACTCTGACATTGCTCCACTGAGTTATCAATTTCTGAAATTTTGTTGTTATTCTTCTGGATTTCTGGTTGCTGTTTTGTATGGCTTCTAATTTTCTATTTTGTTCTTGTATTGTTTCCTTGAATTCTACTAGAATTTTTGCCTGTGTTTTCCTTGACTTTTTCTTAATATCTTGGATGATCCTAAATAGACGTCTTTTGAACTCTTCATCAGTTAGTTCCATTACCATTTCTTCCTCAGAAAGGTTTTCTGACCCTTTAGTTTGGTCACTTGCTTGAGCCATCTTCTTCTGCTTCTTTATGGGATTTGGTATTGTTTGTTGTCTTCAAGGCATTAAGGTGTTATGATATTTGTTGATTGTATGTTTGTTTACTTTGTCTTGATTTTCTGTTTTGATCTGATCTATCTGAGATGGCAGCTTGGGTGTGCTACTCAGGTGGCTAGTCTGGCAGGACTGGAGTGCTCAGCACCTCTTTCCACGTAGGTGGGGCAGTGGCAGGGAGTATGAAATCCTTGACAACTTCAATATTTTCTGTGTGTATCATGATGTTATTTATCGGCCCAGTTGTGAGGATTTTCTTTTCTTTATGTTGAAGTATAATCTATACTGAAGGTTGTAGTCTTTGGCTTCATCACCATGTGTTTCAAGTTGACTTCATTTTTGGCAAGCATGGTTGTGTCATTTGCATATTTCAGGTTATTAATGAGTCTTCCTCTAATACTGATTCCACGTTCTTCATATAGTCTGGCTTCTCGGACTACTTGTTGAGTTTACCGATTGAATAAGCAAGGTGAAATGATTCAACACCATTGGACCACCTTTTCCAATTTTGAACCCTGCAATATCCTCTTGTTGTTTTGGAATGACTTCCTCTGGATCCATGTCCATGTTCCACATGAGCACAATTAAGTGTTCTGGAAGTGTCATTCTTCATAATGTATCCTTAATTTATTATGCTCCCCATGATACTTTCTAGACACCCTAGAATTGTCACTGAGGGAAGGCCTTGCGGTATAGTGTTAGGTCTTAATTAGAATCTCTATCAACATTTGAAAACCCCCAATAGAACAGCCTCACCCGCCTGAATGTCTACAGTTAGAAATTATATATATTAGCTTTATTTCTTAGTCCTGTCTTCCCACTGGAATATAGTCCTAGGTGGGCAGAGATTAGCTCTCTTTTATATCATGTTGGAGCCGCAGATTCGGCCCCAGAATCAATAAATACTTGCTCAGAGTGTGTGGGAATGAATTCATAAGGTCTGATTCTTGATCTTTTGGTGAGGCAGTTCAAGAAAACCTTTGTATTTTCCACTTTGTTGATGCTTTGCTCTTTTTATACACCCTAGCATAGGCCTCTCTCATTTATTCTCATAAGACCTGCTTGATTTTTATTTAATTTGCTCAGCAAATTTCTTTGGGAATAGTTTCTTGGTCAAGGGCATTCCAAGGCATGAATATACAATGGTTGCTTAAGGGTTCACTAATCCTAACCTATTTATCCAGAACACCATCTAATCCCAATGATTAAAATGATACTAATACAGGATACAAAAGGCCATAGGTTGTGAGGTCTTTGGAATATGTGTGTGTGTGTGTGTGTATGCGTGTGTGTAGTGATGGTATCTGTGGTGAGCAAAATAATGTCCCCTCAAAGCAATCAGTTCCTATCCCTGAAACCTATAAATATTACCTTCAAAGGAAAAAGGACCTTGGCAGATGTAATAAAGTGCCAGATATTGAGAAGACAAAATTGTCTTGAATTATTCACCTGGACTCTACTAGGCAGAATGAGTTTCTTATGACACAGAGAAGAAAAAGCAATGTGAAGATGGAGAAGAGAAAAAAATTGAAGATGATAGCCTTGTAGATATGTCCACAAGCCAAAGGATGATATGTCCACAAGCTAAGGAACCTGGCAGCTACCAGAAGCGGAAGAGACAGGGGACTAATTCCCTCCTCGAGCTTCCAGAGGGAGTGTGGCTGGTGTCAAAAGTATCATCTCATAGAGTCAGAGAGTTTGGAGAGGGCCTTGTCCCAAAAGCACAGCTCCACTCAGCCTGGGCTTCAGGGGAAAATGGAGGAAGTGTTTCACTGGAGTGAGGGACTGAGAAGCTAAGTAGGGGTCATTGGAAATAGGATCCAAGAGAAAGAAAAGGGACCGATAGGGAGCAGGACACATGGGGAACATGAAATAATAGTTTCATCCTCACCTCGGGTAAAGTAACTTTCCTTGACAGAACCTTCAGAGAATGCTTGAGGGAACAGAAAGGTCTACCTGTTAAACCCTGAGTCCAAACACAGCTGTAATGCCAGGAGTAATTATTACAGGAGGAGAAACATGAGGCTGGGATGCCCTTGGTCTTTGCACTTTGGTTCCTTATAAGTGTGGTCAGTAGCAGCCACGGCCAGACCACGGTCACAGCAGTTGGAGCTCTGGGAACCTGTGGCGGCTCAGGCTGTAGCTGCCCCCATGCTTATTAGGTATGCTAACACCAAGCTCTGAAGTGAGTCTCCGTTCCATTGGGAACAGGACAAGTGAATGAACTGGTAGCCCCTTGTCTCTTTCTTCCTTCCCAACCTGGAAAGTCATGGAAGTTTCCAGGCTGTCCCTCTGGTAACCATGAACCAGATGTGCCTTCAGCAATAATCCAGTGTGGTCCTGGGCTCTGGAGACCCACTTGTCTCTTACCATCTCTCCTTAGGAAACTGGGGTTTTCAATTACCCAGAACTTGAAAAGAAGGCAAAAAGAGATTTTCGATTACTCTTTCAAGTTTATACTACACACTACAAACTAACATGGCTGCCTAAGTGTCACATGACTCTCTAGGGGATTTTTTATTAGTTTTACTTTTGTTTAGGGACCAAACACTAAAGATAAATTGAACTTCAAGAGGATTTATAAGTTCCAAATTATTTGTGTCTAGTAGAAATGTTAACCCAATGATTTATTACTCTTTAAGACATTAGCTAATATTTTAACTAAATTTGCAATCTTATTTCAACAGTCTTTCTTTCTCTGACTATAGATACTTATAACACTACTATTCTCCTTTGGTTTCTTGGTGGCACAGTTGTTAAGAACCATGACACGCTACAGATGTTAATCAAAAGTTCTGCAAGTCGAATCCACCAGCTGTTCCTTCAAAACCTATGGAGCAGTTCTACTTTGTCCTATATGGTTACTACGCATTGGAATCGACTCGATGGCAACGCGTTTTAGTTTATTCTCCTTTGAACCAACGTTACCATCCTCCAACCATCTGATTCAGAATCATGTGTATACGCATACTTATGTTCACGTACGAAAAACAGAAGAAAAACTAAGTTGTGTCAAATCTGACTCATGGTATCCCATCCGTTACAGAGTAAAACTGAGCTCCGTGGGGTTTTCTTGGTTGTAATCTTTACAGAAACAGATTGCCAGGGTTTTCTTGTTTGGTGCTTCTAGGTGGGTTCCATCTGCCAACCTTTCAGTTTGTAGGCAAGTACAAATGGTTGTGCCACCCAGGGGCGTTTTGTTCGCGTACAATTTCATGTAAATGCAACACGCACACACACACACACACACACACACATACACACACACACACACACACACCACGCAGAAACACAGCTTTGCTTCTTCACTTACACCATGGTTACAAACATATCTGTCCAAGACAATGAGGAAACTGAGGATGATATCAAAAGAAGATAGTTGAATGAACCAATGTGTTCCAGTCTCATTGGGAAAGAGATTCAGAACTATATAATTATACAAATTCTAAGCATTTATACTTATTATGTGACATGCACTCTTTTAAGGGCTTAATGTGTGATTCCGAAATTTACACAACAATCTAACTAAATAATGACAATGATTAGGCACATTTATCAAATGCAAAATTGGAGACACACAATTTATGAACTTGCTTAAGGTTTCATAGGAAATATCTGGTTCTCAGAATCAAACCAAAGTATTTCAGCTCTGGAACCATGCTCCTAACCAGTACTCTGTAGTTGAACTGGGAAGGCTCATGCCATTTATAATACATGAAATCCAGACAGTTTAGGGTAAGTTCTTCTTCTCAAGTTGGACTCAGATGAACTGTTGCCTTCTCCTCTAGCTCCAAGAAGTATTGTTTCTGGGCTAGTTCCGACACCGCAGAGAATTCCTTTCTGTTTCTCATGCCTTTCTCTTCTTCTTTGTTCCTCTGTCCTTTCTTAAACCCATTCTCCCGGTGGTGCTCTCTATTTGCCTGCCCTGCTCCTGCTCAGAGCCCCTTCCATGGCTCCCATGGATAAAGTCACGATAATGAAAGATGAAGAAAAGTCTAGGTCCCTGACAAGGCAAAGCAGAATCTCTTATATACGGGGTCCAGGACCAGGATCCAGGATGTCTACTGGCTGTAAGAGGAGGGGATGTGACTTACACACTAGGTACACGTATCCTCATTCCTGATATTGTGGTCTTCTCTCTTCCCTCTCTGGAAAGTCATGGAAGATTCCAGGCTGCCTAACTCATCGCCAGAAGGTCGATATGACTTTAGTAAGTATCGACTCTTTGGCAAATGGCTCTAGGAATCTAGGTCACTTTATATCCATCTTTCTTAGGAAACTGTAGGTCACACCCTTCCCTCCAGGCCTGCTCTATGAGTTGGGGTCTCTGGATTTGGATTATCTGTTTTCCCTGAGTAGAAGAAGTTGGAATGAATTGAGTGATGTATTTTATAGGAAAAAACTATAAAGTAATTAACCCATTGCTTGTAGAAGATAGAGAGAGATGAATGGACGGCATCGGTTAGGTCTCATAACTGGTAAAGAAGAGAGGTGTTCCCAGAAAGAGAGACCAGGTTTGGAGGGTAAGTAGGCTTGGTGGTAGAATAAGTTTAATGTTACAGCAAGGCCTTTGTATCATTAGGAAAAATTTGGCAGGTTCAACTTACAGCCTAGCGACTCTCTAGGCAAAGGAGAGGTGATTCAAGGGAAGTGTCTGAAATGCCTCCCAAGTCATTCTTGTAACAACTTTTAATTCATCTATCCATTCATCTAATCAGCATTCCATGGATAATTGCTAGAGTCACCAGATAAGGAACACCTTAGTTGTCAATTTCTGGTGATGTGAGGTGATGTGTTGAGAGATGTGATGGTAATATGGTGACTGTAGGTTTAGACCCAAGAAGACCTAGAGTTCTTACATGCTGGTGCCAAAGGTCATGATGAGCTGTTTTCCAACTCTGGCTGTTTATATTAGACCACAGAAGGATACACAGAAGGACTTTTTACCTCCTGATAGTGGCATTTTGGGGATGGGATGCCCTTCAGCTTTTGAGCCTTCTATCCAACCCCTCATCCACATTTCTGAGCTTGTACATGAGCATGAAGACATGCATCGGTACACACACATGTATACAGACCCCCAACGATAAAGGCACAGCTTTCGCCTTCTCTTCCTTCATTGTTACTATCATCTCTGTCAGCAAGAATGAGGAAACCTAGAATGACATCACAGAGGACATTGTCACATGAACCAGTGTCTCAGGAATCCTATTGGGAAATGGTGGCTCTGGCAAGTCCAGTCCCTAAACCTCATCTTCTTTTATGCACATGGGTTTCACAGTAGTCTTCAGTATGCCCACTGGTCTGTGAATGCCTGGAGGTCACAGCACACGTTGCCTCAGGAAACCTAAGTGTTTGGCAGAACATGTACTCAACACCTGGTAGGTGTTCAAACAATGTTCTTGTAATTAAATGTGTATGTTCAGATATCAAAATTTTTCACAATTTATCTGAAAACCCTCAGAGTAGGGGACAATATATGAGAGTAGGTAATGAAAAATTTTCAGATCGGCCATATGTTATTCAGACTGAAATGTAAATCTCATATACTCTCACCTGCTAGACTAGGAGTATGTGAAGGAAGAGATTGTCTCTCTTTTTCCAAGATGTATTCCCAATTCATACCATACAGTAGTTCACAGTAAATATTTGATGAATGAATGAAATGAATCAATTACTGGTTGAATGAGTCTGATTCAAATCCGACTAAACTCTCATTCAGTAACAAGATTAAGTAAACTATTTAATTACCATCATCCTCTGGCTAGAAATAATCTTGTTTCTTAGAATTGCAAAGGCATAAAGTCATTTTCTAGAATTTTCACGAGCCTAATAATATTTTTAAATAAAGTTCCTGAGGACAAGAACTGAATATTTACCATCTCTCTGTCTCACACACTGACCAGACAAAGGTTCTGGATCTAGCGAACGTTCTTTACAAACTGATGCTAACTAAGAATCTTCTTTGTGCCTTCTCAGGTCCCAAGAATTCAGTGAGGAAGGTGCTAGCCTGCCTCTTTTACAGTTGAGGGTTTATATCGTCTAAATGAAGGACTGGAGGCACCCCAGCTCATAAATGGCAGAGTTTTAATTTGAACACTGATCTCCTGATTGCCATTTGGTAGAATATTCCTTTATTAGTCAGAGTTCTCCAGAGAAACAGAATAGGAGTTCTACCTACCTACCTACTACCTACCTACTACCTACCTATCTACTACCTACCTACCTCCTGACTTCTTATCTACCTGCCTACTACCTATCTACCGATTGTCTATCAAGAGAAATTTATTTTAAGGAACGGGCTCACACAAATGTAGGGCCTGCTAAGCCCAAAATCCACAGAACGGGTAGCAGGCTGGCAACTCTGGGAGAACTATATTACAGTCTTGAGGCAGAATTCCTTCTCTCTAGGAAACCTCAGTTTTTGCTCTTAAGGCCTTCAGCTGATTGGATGAGGTCCATGCATATTATCGAGGGTAATCTCTTTTACTTAGCGTCAACTTATTGTAAATGAGAATCACATCCAGAAAATTTCTTCACAGCAACATCTAGCCTAGTTTTTGACAAAACAACTGGGCACTATAGCCCAGCCAAGTTGACACAGAAAATTAACTGTCATAATATCTTATAAGAACTCCCTTGTAACAAAATATGCATTTGGTTTCTTTGTAATTGAAAGATTTTAGTCACAATCATTATTGGTGTTTAAAAAAAAAAAAAAGCCGAGGAGACCACCTTGATCCATCTACTATTCCCATCATCAGGGAACTAAGGGCCACTCACGGGCCCGGAGTCTGGAACAGCCAAGGAGCGCGGGTGTGTAGAGAAGGACATCCTGGGAAGTGGGCATTCCCTGGTTCTGTGTTCCAGAGAAGCCAGCCTGGCTATGGAAGCAGGGCTTGGAAGATCATCCACGGGGATAGGAGGAAGACATTGCAGTGTGGACTTCAGTTTCCTTAGAGGTCACCCCCTAAGCCTTTATCCAGGCACTGGCTTTTTGGAAATTCCCACGCAGCTCCTCTGAGACCTGTCCTGTGGCAGGCTGTGACTGGCCAAAGCCCCTCTAACTCCAGCCCCAGAGGTCCTGCTAGGAACTCCCAAGGTCTCCTGGGAAGGCAGGGACAGGGAGGCAAGGGAATACCAGGAATGACCCAGCATGTGCCCTGGGTGAGTAACAGCCACCTTCTGTCCCTCCCAGAGCCAAGCTGGAGGAACTGCTATAAAAGCCATGCCTGGCTCCAGTACCTCATCTGCTTGAACTCCCCAGGAACGTGTCTGTGCTCGTGTCTGTGACCAGGGTGAGTGTGGCTGTGGGAGCCCCGAGGGGCTCTGAGAGGATCAGGGAAGAGCTGACAGCTGGGAGGCAGAGGGAAAGGGAGGGAGGAGGGGAACTGAGGAAAGAGGGTCCTGTCTCGGATTCTGTGATACACTGAACAGAAGTAAGGCTTAGTCTGAACCAAGTCTTTGGAAATCTGTCCTGCTCTCAGACACATACGGGTCCCTCAATTTTGTCAGGACATTATTCTTATGTTAGCAGAGCAGGAACATCAGTGTGTGAACACTTTATGTGGGCTCACGAAGGTTAAGAAATGCTGGATACTCATTGTATACAAGAATGAGAAGCTCTTTGCTATTTCTGATTGTTGGGCCCACATATTTTTATTCAGGGGAAAGATTTTAAGTTGTTTCTAATCCTTACTGATGCGTATATGATAGATATCCTTAACAATCCCCATAAGATTTAATTTGAAAAGAGTTCAAATTATCCTCCTTGCTTTGTATCTAAAGAGTTTCATTATTAATTTTCAGGTTGAAAAGTCCTGCTAAAATGTCCTGGCAGCAGAACCAGCAGCAGTGCCAGCTCCCTGCCAAATGTAACCCCAAGTGCCCTCCCAAGTGCCCCATCCCCACGTGTCCACCCAAATGTCCCCCAAAGTGCCCTCCAGTCTCTCCCTGCTACAGTGTCAGCTGCGGAAACGGCTGTGGATCTAGCTCTGGGTGCTGCAGCTCTGGAGGTGGTGGCTGCAGCCTGAGCCACCACAGACATCATATCTTCCACCAACGCCGCTGGCACCAGAGCCCTGACTGCTGTGAAAGTGATCCCTGTGGGCACTCTGGCTGCAGCTCGGGCTCAGGAGGTTGCTGCTGAGCCAGGCCTTAGGCATCACAGAGAAACACTTAGAAAGCAACCTCGAGGCAGGGACCTAACCGAGGGTGATGCTTCTCCTGTTCTCGCTTCTCGTTTTCATGGTGCTGAGGATCCTATGAAAGAGTTCTGTGTGTTCTAATGTCCTGAGTCCATCCTGGATCCTGATCATGTCTTCCTTCTTTACTTTATACAACAATAAATCTCCTATTGCGTATTTATAAGATATCCTGGTCTTTGTCAAGTCTTTCATTCTTTGCAAGTCCCTGAAGCCTAGATTTCCAGCGACACACTTAGGGTGGCTTGGTAAGAGTACAGTGTGAGAAAGGAACAAGCTAGAAACGGTGTCTAAGGAAACAATCCTCTAAGAACAAGCTTGAAGTAGAGCTTTGCAATGGGATTATCTCTACACACTCCAGCCGCTTGGCGCAGGTGGTGACCGGAAGGAAGAGTAGGTGGCACTGGTGAGGCACCGCTGGAGAAAGGGAAGGTGAAGGAGCCTGAGGGACCTCAAATGAGAAGCTGATAGGAGAAAGAAAGAATGCTGTGAAGTATGTTCATTCAAATGTTTGTGGAGTGAAACTCAGCCCCTCCAGAAAGAAACTAAATAGCTGATGGTGCTTCATGAAGCCTTTGCAAACATTTCTAAGGGCCCGCTGTGTGCTTTGCCATCTTTTCTGAGTGAGGAAAAATTGGTACTTAGTACCTATAAACTCTGTCCAGGCCTGGTTCCTGCTGGAGAAATATAGTGAAGAACAAAATCTACTCCCAACCTAGAAAACTTCTCCACAAATATAGAAGAGAAAGAAAGAATTTATTATAGTAAGTATTAAACCAGAATGTGATTCATCATATGCCATCCGGTAAAGAAGTTGCAAAGACATAAAGAAATCTTTCCCTTTATATGTAAAAAAAACACAAAACGAAAAACCTATACTGTTGAGTCAATTCTGCATCATAGAGAACCTGTAGGACAGAGTAGAACTGCCCCACAGAGTTTTCAAGAAGCACCTGGTCGATTTGAACTGCCAAGCTTTTGGTTAGCAGCCGAGCGCTTAACCAGTGCAATGAGTAAATTCATCTCCTCAAGATAAAATTGCTCATTTTCTGGTTTCTTTATGGCTGGAGGTAGATTTGCAGTTAGGGGTCTGAACCTCTTGAGGTCATGCAAATCTCTTTCCAGTTTTCTGGAAGGGGAAGATTACCTGAAGTAACACTTTAAAGAATTGACTTCCAAATCCTTGAGCTAACACCTTGAATTTAGGTACTTTTCAAAGAGAGTGAGAAAGATTTTACAGTTACAAGCCATTGAAAGTGAAGTCTAAAAGAACAGGGGAGGAAGGGTATTCCTCACTTATTTTCAACAGGGAAACTATGGGGCAATCAACTCTGTGACAAGTAACAACAGCAGGAAATTTTCAATTGAAGGTCCCTGGGTGGTACACTTAAGTGCTTGGCTACTAACGAAAAGGTTGGGGGTTTGGAACCACCGAGAGGTGCCTCAGAAGAAAGACATGGCAATCTGCTTCCCGAAAGGTCACAGCCATGTAAACCCTTTGGAGTGCAACTCAGTCACAACTGGTTTGGTGCTTTGGTTTTATTTTCAATTTGTATTTGTCCTTACACTCACGAGGAAAGGATGCACAGGCCACTGGAGTCTAAGTTCCTATAAAGTCTAGAGAGTGCCTGCAGCACGTACCTCTCCTCTGCTTCCAATTCCCGGTGCTCACCTGTCAAGGCTTAAAAGCCTGCAGGTGATCCATAACCAAAGAAAAAATTGAAGAGGTCATGAAAAAAGCTCCCAACCAAAAAAGCCCTGGCCCAGATGGCTCCACTGGAGAGTTCTACCAAAGATTAGGAGAAGAGTTGACATCAATTCTACTCAAATTATTCCAGAATATAGAGAAGGAAAGAATATTGCCTAATTTATTCTATAAAGCCAGCATAACACTGATACCAAAGACAGGCAAAGACATCACAAAAAAAAGAAATTACAGACCAATATCCTTCAGGAGTATAGATGCAAAATTTCTCCATAATATTCAACAGTATGTCAAGAAAATAATCCTTCATGATCAATATGGACTCATACCAAGGATGCAAGGGTGATTCAACATTAGAAAATCAGGCCATGTAATTCACCACATAAATACAACAAAGGAAAAGAATCCCATGATTATCTCAGTTGTTGCAGAAAAGGCATTTGATAAAATACAACATACTTTCCTGATATAAACTCTCAGCAAAATAGGCATAGAAGGAAATGTCCTCAACATAATTATGGGCATATATGCCAAACCAAGAGCCAGAATTATTTTCAACAGAGAAAGATTAAGTGTATTCTCCTTGAGAGCCGGAACCAGACTAGGATGCCTATTATCACCACTCTTACTCTATACTGTTCTGGAAGACATAGCCAGAGCAATAAGGCAAGAAAGGGAATTAAAGTGTCCTCAAATTGGAAAGGAAGAAGTAAAACTATCCTTATTCACAGATGACATCATTCTATACATAGAAAATCCCAGAGACTTCACAACAAAGTTACTGGAAGTAATAGAAGGATTTAGCAAAAGGGCAGGGCACAAGATCAACACACAAAAATCATTTGGGTTCGTCTGCACTAAGAAAGAGAACTCCAAAAAAGGAAATCAAGAAAACAATACCATTTATAATTGCCTCCAAAAGGATAAAGTACCTAGAAGTAAACCTAATCAGGGATGTAAAAGACATATCCGAGGAAAACTGTATAACACTACTGTAAGAAACCAAAAGAGACCTACAGAAATGGAAAAACATTCCACGCTCATGGCTTGAAAGAGCTAACATTGTGAAAATGTCAATATTACCCAAACGATCTACAGTTATAATACAATCCCGATCCAAATCCCAATAATATTCTTTAATGAGATGGAAAAACTTATCACCAACTTGAGATGGAAAGAAAGGAGGCCCAGTATAGCTAAAACAATACTGAAGAGAACAAAGTAGGAGGCCTCACATTTCCTGATCTCAAAACTTACTCTACACTCATATTAACCAAAACAGCCTGGTGCTGGTTCAATGACAAGACATATAGACGAGTGTAATAGAATGGAGAACCCAGAACTAAACTAAATCCATTCATCTACAGGCAGCTGATGTTCGACAAGGGTCAAAATTCAGTCAATGGAGAAGAAACAGTCTCTTTAACAAGTGGTGCAGGGAAAACAGAATATCCATTGGGGAAAAAAAAAAAAAAAAAAACAGGGTCCACACCTCACATCCTAAACAAAACCTATGTGAAAATGGAATGAAGACCTAAATGTTAAGGCTAAATCATAAAGTTCCTGGTAAGGACACAACTAGAGGACTTAATTTTCAGCATAAGCAGTCTATCAAACTCAACAAAAAAATGCATAAACAACAGATGATAAATTAGATAACTGGGAACTCTTAAAAATTAAATACTATGCTTATCAAAAGACTACTAAAAGAGTAAACAGAGAACCTATGGATTGGGAAAAGGTGTTTGGCAACAACATATCTGACAAGCGCCTAATCTCTACAACATATAGAAAACTTCAACAACTCAACAACAAAAAGAAACACTTCAATCTAAAAATGGGCCATGGACATGAGCAGACACTTCAGCAAAGAGGACATTCATGTGGGCAACAAACACATGAAAAGGTGCTGGTGATCATTAGCCCTTAGGGAGATACAAATCAAAACTACAATGAGATACCATCTCACCCCTGCAAAAATGGTACTGATTAAAAAAACAGAAAAGAACAAATGCTGGTGAGGTAGCGAGGAGATTGGAACTCTTATACGCTGCTAATGGCTTGGAAAATGGTACAAACTATGGAAAACAGTATGGCACTTCTTCAAAAAGCTAGAAATAGAAAGACCTATAATCCTGCCCTCCAACCCCTAGGCATATATCCAAAAGATATAGAAGCAGTGAAACGAATCCACATATGCATACCTGAGTTCATTGCAGCATTATTCACAATAGCAAAAAGATGGACACAACCTACAAGAAAATCAAACCAAACCCATTGCCGTTCAGTTGATTCTTACTTATGGCAACCACATAGGGTTTCCAAAGTTGTAAATCTTTATGAAAGTACACTTCCACATGTTTCTCCCTCGGAGCCCCTGGTGGTTTTGACCCGCTGATCTTTCGGTTAGCAGTGGATCAATTTACCTGCTGCGCCATAACAGTCTAAGTGCCCATCGATGGACGAATGGATAAACAAATTGTGGTACATACACTCAATAGAGTATTATGCAACTATAAAGAGTATATTTATAGTTTGTTGTACCGTGAGGGCTTGCATATTGCTGTGATGCTGGAATCTATGCCACCGGTATTCAAATACCAGCAGGGTCACCCATGGTGGACAGGCTTCAGCTGAGCTTCCAGACTAAGACAGACTAGGAAGAAGGACCTGGTTGTCTACTTCTGAAAAGAATTAGCCAGTGAAAACTTTATGAATAGCAGTGGAATATTGTCTGATACAGTGCCACAAGATGAGCCCCTCAGGTTGGAAGGCACTCAAAAGACAACTGGAGATGAGGGGCCTCCTCAAAGTAGAGTTGACCTTAATGACGTGGATGGAGTTGAGCTTTAAGGACCTTTATTTGCTGATGTGGTTTGTTTCAAAATGAGGAGATACAGCTGCTAATATCCATTAATAATCAGAATGTGGAATGTATGAAGTGTGACTAGGAAAATTGGAAACTTTCAAAAATGAATTGGAACACATAAACATTGATATCCTAGGCATTAGTGAGCTGAATGACTACTTGAAGAGGAATGGAGTTGCAATCATCGTCCAAAAGAACATTTCAAGATCTGTCCTGAAGTACAACACTGTCAGTGATAGGATAATATCCATATGCCTACAAGGAAGACAAGTTAATGCTACTTTTCTTTAAATCTATGCACCAACCACTAAAGCCGAAACTGAAGACACTGAAGATTTGTACCAATTTCTGCAGTCTGAAATTGATGGAACACATGATCAGGATGCATTGATAATTACCAGGGATTTTAATTCAAAAGTTGGAAGGGTCAGTAGTTGGAAAATATGGCCTCAGTGATAGCAGTTAAGCCTGAGATCACATGATAGACTTTTGCAAGACTAATCTGTCTTGGAAAAAGTACAGCCAGAATGCTCCTCAGAAGCAAGCATTTTTAAGACTTCATCTCATATACGTTGGATAGCTTATCAGATGGAATCAGTCCCTGGGGAAGCTTATTATGTTTGGTAAAGTAGAGGGTCATTGAAAAAGAGGAAGATTTTCAGCAAAAACGACTGACACAGTGACTGCAACAATGGGCTCAAGCATAACAAGGATTGTGTGGATGGGGCAGGACCAGACAGTGGTTTGTTCTGTTGTACACACGGTCGCTATGAGTAAGAACCAACTCAATGGCAGCTAACAACAAAAACAACATAAAGAATACGGAGGAGTTTGCTAAACATCTTATGACATGGATGAATCTGGAGGACATTATGCTGAGTGAAATAAGTCCATAAAAAAAGGACCAACATTGAATGGTTTCACTTTTATAAAAAGTCAAGAAAAGGTATACACACAGCAAGCAACATTCTTTGACGGTTACCAAGGGTAGGGATGGGTAGGAGGAGGAATCCTTTCTAGATAGTAGACACTTGTTATTTTTGGTGAGCGGAAAGGCAATACAAATTTGGGTGAAGTCTGCACAATCTGACCAAGGGAAATGAAGATGCTAAGTATGCAATAAAAAGGGACAATTTCTGTAAATGCTATAATATATACAATTTTGAAACAACAGTTATAAAAACAAAAACTATGTGTATGGTTACGTAGTTACATTTGTATGCATATATGTGTATAGGAAGCATGTCAGTACACGTATACATGTATTAGTAGGCTTATGTATATAGATGTTTGTGTGTGATGCATATATATAGGCAGTCCCCGGATTACAAATGAGTTCTATTCCTAAACCTGTCTTTAAATCAAATTTGTACGTAAGTAGGAGCAGTTAGCTATGTAGGAGCACTTAGTTATGGTTCGTATCGAATGTCAGTTAGTGAAATGTTTGTCATACTACATGCTTCTACCATTATTTGAAAGTACAGCATTCCTAAGAAACCTTTCATAAGCTAGAATGGCAGAGCCTCAAAATAATCTACCAAATCATGCCAAATAACACATTAAACCTCAAATAACACTAACATACAGTAAATGCAGGAATGATATGTTAAATAAATTGAGATAAAGCACAGATGCTCACACAGTTCAAAGTTAAGGCGGTTTAATGCTGAGATATAGAGTGTAGTTCCCGGGGAAGGAGTTTGGCCAAGACAGAGATATGTCCTAGCTGGTACATAGACCCTGAGGGCCGCCTCCTTCCCAGATTAGGGCTGCCACTCCCCGGGAAACCGCCCTCCCCAGTTTGTGTGTCCAAGAGTGTCCAGCATCTCTGCCTTCCCAAAGGGCCGAGGAGCCGCCCCCAGTCACTTCCAGCAGCCCAGGGTTGCTCAGGTCTATGTGGCGAGGGGGTGACATGAGGGGAAATCTGTGATGTGCAAGGGAAGAAGCCAGGAGGAAGGCACCATGTCACCTGCTCCCTCTGTCCCTAACAGGTGCCTGAGATCCAGGTCCACAGAGAGGCTGATAAAATGCAGATGGCACATGCTGTCGGAGGGGCTCAATTGGCTTCTGCTCCAAGGTGTCCCCACTACAGACTTTATCTCCTAGGCGAACGGGGCTAAGGCCAGCCTCCAGCTTAGAAGCCCAGGATATCTGGGAGGCTAGATACTGTGGATCATGCCCTGCTTGGAGCCTGGAGGGGTGGGGGGAGTGGACAAAAGAAGCACTGTGGGGTAGTGTGTGCTGGAGGAAAGGAGAGGGTCACTGGGTGGGGAGAGCTGGTTGGAGACCGAAGACTCTGTCGTTTTCCCACCCTCAGGTTGCTGCAGAAGGCCCTGATACACCAGATGAGGGGAAGACACACTCACTGTTCAGGGCAAGTGCTTTCTGTTTGTCGGTTTGCTGCAAAACAAATGCTGGAGACTGTTTCCTCTGCAGATTTCTCTCCGTTAGTGACAACAGGTGTCAATGTAGGTCTTCCTAAAAGCGAAGTAATTTAAAGGGAACTTTCAGAAATTGAGGACACCTGTGTATAGCTTATCGTGTGCCTTTGTATGCATAAAACAAATTAAAGAAACACTTTCAGATACATTAAAACACATTTAAACTAATCATACAGTAATAATAACAATGTTTTGATGAGCGTCATAAAGTAGCACTGTTTCTTATTACGAACCATTGCATGTACCTCAGATTTTTAATATAATAAGCTTTACTGGGGTTGGTTCATAACTATGGGTTGTATGTAAGTTGGATGTTTCTAACTCGGGGACTGTCTGTATTCATATATATAACAAAGCACATAGGGGCACAGTTATGAAGACTTTCTAGACATATCCAAATACCTCTCGGGATTGGTTTACTGTGTCAAAAGCTTAGGACCATAGTCTTGCGGGACAACTCAGTCCATTGACATAACAAATTTCGTAAAGATAATGTTCTACTTCCAAGTTTGGTGAATAATACCTGGGGTCTTAAAAGCTTGCGAGCAGTCATCTAAAATACAACTGTTGGTCTCTACTCTCTGGAGCAAACAAGAAGGAAGGGAACCAAAGACTCAATGAAGATACCAGTTCACATGAACCATGGCCTCTTTTAGCCTGAGACCCGAAGAACTAGATGGTGCCTGACAACCAATATCAACAGTTCTGACCAGGGACACATTAGAAAGTCCCAAATAGTATGGGACTAAAAGGTAGAAGAAAAGTCAAATTCCTGTGAAAGGCCAGACTTACTGAACCAATAAAGACTAGAGGAGCCCCCCAAAACTATCACTCTATGATACCCTTTGAAGTTGGAAATAAAGGTACACCTGGAGGTCATCTTTCAGTCAAATAATAGATGGGCTTATAAAATAAACCGTATCAGCTGTGAATAATGTATTTCCTTAAACAATCAACTGTATGAGACCAAACAGTATTTCCTCATTAGCAAAGGTGAGAAGGCAAGCTAGGGCAGGAAATCTAGATTAATGGAAACAGAAGAAAGAGAATGGAAATAATGAGAATGTTGACACATTGTGAAAAGTGTAACCAATGTCATAGAACATTTTGTATACAAATTGTTAAATGGGAACCTAATTTGTTGTGTAAACTTTCACCTACAACACCAAAAAACATTAAAAAATACTAAAGCCTATTGCTGAACGGGGGAATAGAATAAGATTTGTTTTCTATCAAATTCCAAATAGAAGAAAATCTTTCTGAATATTCTTTTAGACTTTATTCAGTAGTTCCACGTGGACCAATTTGGATGGGGACACTGTACTATACAGGCTGTGTGATGGTTAAGATTGTATGTTACCTTGGCTGGGCCATGATTCTCAGTGTTTATAGGTGATCAATCCCATGATGGGATCTGCTGTGAGTAACCAATCAGTTGAAAGCGAGTTTCCTTGGGCGTGTGGCCTACATCTGAATATAGGCATTGGCGTCTTGGCAACATGGTCTCTGCTGAGAAATCAGAGCTTAATCTTATTGGCTCTCCTGTGTAGGTGACGGTTTGTTTTTCCTGCACTGCTCTAAGTTTTCTCCTTTGTCTTTGGTTTTGACAAGCTCGGTTACAATATGTCTTGGTGATTTTCTTTTGGAGTCTCTCCAGTATGGGGTTTGTTGAGCTTCTTGGATGGATATAGTCCATCTTTTATGATATTAGGGAAGCTTTCTGCCAGCAAATCTTCAAAAATGTTCTCTGTGAACTTTTTTTGTCTTCTCCTGTTTTTGAATTCCTATCATGCATAAATGATTCCTCTTGTAGTTTCCCAGATAACTCTTCAGTTTCTCCATTTGTCTTCATTCTTTCTCCAGAATGTTCCTCAAATACATTAGTATCAAGGGATTTGCCTTCTAATTTGCTGATTCTGTATTCCATTGATTCAATTCTACTCTGACATTCCTCCACTGAGTTATCAGTTTCTGAAATTTTGTTGTTAATCTTCTGGATTTCTAGTTGCTGTTTTGTATGGTTTCTAATTGTCTATTTTGTTCTTGTACTGTTTTCTTGAATTCTTCTAGAATTTTTGTCTGTGTTTTCCTTGACTCTTTCTTAATCTCTTGGAGGGTCTTAAACAGAAGTCTTTTGAATGCCTCATCAGTTAGTTCCATTACCATTTCTTCCTCAGAAAGGTCTTCGGACCCTTTAGTATGGTCACTTGTGTGAGCCATCTTGTTCTGCTTCTTTATGGGATTTGATATTTGTTATCTCCGAGGCATTAAGATGTTATTATATTTATTGACTCTATGTTTGTTTACTTTGTCCTGATTTTCTGTTTTGTTTTAATATATCTGGGAAGGCAGCTTGGGTATGCTACTCAGGTGGCTAGTCTTCCAGGTAGGTGGGGCATCGGCTGGGAGTGTGAAATCCTTGATAACTTCAATGTTTTCTGTGTTTATCATGATGTTACCTATTGTCCCACTTGTGAGGATTTTGTTTTCTTTATGTTGAGGTGTCATCTATACTGAAGGCTGTTGTCTTTGCACTTCATCAGTATGTGCTCCAAGTTGCATTCATTTGTGGCAACAAAGTTGTGTCATTTGCATACTGCAGGTTATTAATAAGTCTTCCTCTAATTCTGATGCCATGCTCTTCATAGAGTCTGGCTTCTCAGACTATTTGTTGAGTTTATAGATTGAATAAGCAAGGTGAAATGATACAACACCTTGGGACCACCTTTTCCAATTTTCAACCATGCAACATCCTCTTGTTCTCTTTGAGTGACTTCCTCTGGATCCACGTACATGTTCCACATAAGCACAATTAAGTGTTCTGGAATTTTCACTCTTCATAATGTTATCCTTCATTTGTTATGCTCCACATGATACTTGCTAGACACCCTAGCATTGTCATTGAGGGAAGGCCTTGCGGTATAGTGTTAGGTCTTAAATAGAATCTCTACCAACATTTGAAAACCCCCCAGTAGAACGGCCCCACCTGCCTGAAGACATATAGTTATTAATTATATATATATTTTTTAATTCTTAGTCCTGTCTTCCCAGTGGAATATAGCCCTAGGTGAGTAGAGATTAGCTCTCTTTTATATCATGTTGGATCTGCAGAGTCAGCCAGATAATAAATACTTGCACAGACTACGTGGGAGTGAATTCAAAAGGTCTGATTCTTGATCTTTTGGTGAGGCAGTTCAAGAAAAACCTTTGAATTTTCCACTTTGGAGATGCTTTGCTCTTTTTAGTCACCCTAGCATAATCCTCTCTCATTTATTCTCATAAGACCTGCTTGATTTTTATTTACTTTGCTCAGCAAAGTTCTTTGGGAATAGTTCCTTGGTCAAGGACATTCTAAGGCATGAATATACAATGGTTGCTTGAGGGTTCAATAATCCTAACCTATTTATCTAAAACATCGTCTAATTCTAATGCTTAAAATGATACTAATATAGGATACAAAAGGCCATAGGCTGTGAGGTCATTGGGGGTATATATATGTGTGTGTCTGTGTGTGTGTGTGTGTGTGTAGTGATGGTATCTGTGGTGAGCAAAATAATGTTCCCCCAAAGCAATCAGTTCCTATCCCTGAAAAACCTATAAACGTTACCTTAAAAGGAAAAAAGGCCTCGGCAGATGTAATTCAGTGCAAGATCTTGAGATGAAGACATTGTTTTGAATTATATAGGATGGTTCTAGAAGCAACGTATGTATCCTTACAAGGCAGAATGAGATTCTTATGACACAGAGAAGAAAAGGCAATGTGAAGATGGAGAAGAGAAAAATTTGAAGACGTTGGCCTTGTTGATATGTCCACAAGCTAAAGGATAATATGTCCACAAGCCAAAGAACTTGGCAGCCACCAGAAACTGAAGAGACAAGGGACAAATTCCCTCCTTGAGCTTCCAGAGGGAGTGTGGCTGGTGTCAAAAGTATTATCTCATACAGTCAGGGAGTTTGGAGAGGGCCTTGGCGCAAAAGCACAGCTCCACTCAGCCTGGGCTTTAGGGGAAAATAGAGGAAGTGTTTCACTGGAGTGAGGGACTGAAAAGCTAAGTAGGGGTCATTAGAAATATGATCGAAGAGAAAGAAGAGGGACAGACAGGGACCAGGACACATGGGGAACATGAAATAATAGTTTCATCCTCACCTGGGGTAAAGTAACATTCCTTGACAGAACCTTCAGAGAATACTTGAGGGAACACAAACGTTTACCTGTTAAACCCTGAGTCCAAACACAGCTGTAATGCCAGGAGTAATCATTACGGGAGAAGAACCATGAGGCTGGGATGCCCTTGGTCTTTGCACTTTGGTTCCTTACAAGTGTGGTCAGTAGCAGCCACGGCCCAGACCACTGCCACAGCAGTTGGAGCTCTGGGAGCCTGTGGAGGCTCAGGCAGTAGCTGTCCCCTGTGCTTACAAGGTATGCTAACACCAGTCTCTGAAGTGAGTTTCAGCTCTATTGTGAACAGGACAAGTGAATGACCTGGTAGTCCCCTGTCCCTTTCCTCCTTCCCAACCTGGAAGGTCATGGAAGTTTCCAGGCTGTCCCACTGCTGACCATGAACCAGATGTGACTTCAGCAGTGACCCAGTGTGGGCCTGGGCTCTGGAGATCCACTTCTCCCTTACCATCTCTCCTTCGGAAACTGGAGGTTGAAATTATCCAGAACTTGAAAAGATGGCAAAAATAGATTTTTGGTCACTCTTTCAAATTTATACTACATACTACTAACTAACAAGGCTGCCTAAGAGTCACATTGCTCTCTAGAGGATTTTTTATTTCTTTTACTTTTGATGAGGGAAGACACTAAAGATAAGTTTAACATGCAGAAAATTTAGGAGTTCCAAATTATTTGTGTCTAGTAGAAAAGATAACCCAATGATTTATTGCTCTTTAAGAGATTAGCTAATATTGAAACTAAATTTGCAATCTTATTTCAATAGTCTTTCTTTGTCTGACTATACTTTGAACTGTCCTATTCTCCTTTGGGGTCTTGGTGGCACAGTGGTTAAGAGCTATGGCACGCTACAGATGTTAATCAAAAGGTTGGCGAGTCGAATCCACCAGCCGCTCCTTGGAAACTCTATGGAGCAGTTCTACTCTGTGCTATAGGGTTGCTATGATTTGGAATCGAGTCGATGGCAACGTGTTTTTTGGTTTATTCTCCCTTGAACCAACCTTACCATCCTCCATCCATCTGATTTAGAGTCATATGTATGTGCATACTTATGTTCACTTACCAAGAACAGAAGAAAAATAACTCGTGTCAGTTCTGACTTACGGTAACCCCATCCATTACAGAGTAGAACTGAGCTCGTGGGGTTTTCTTGGCTGTAATCTTTAGAGAAACAGATTAGCAGGGTTTTCTTTGTGGCGCTGCTGGGTGAGTTTGAAATGCTAACATTTCAGTTAGTAGGCAAGCACAAATGGTTGTGCCACCCAGGGGTCTTATGTTCACATACATTTTCATGTAAATTCAACACACACACACACAGGTCCACACCAGGCACACACACAGCTTTGCTTCCTCACTTACACCATGGTTACAAACATATCTGTCCAAGAGAATGAGGAAACTGAGGGTGATATCACAAGAAGATAGGTGAATGAACCAATGTATTCTGTTCGCATTGGGAAAGAGATTTGGAACAATATAATTATACAAATTCTAAGCATTTGTACTTATTATGTGACATGTACTCTTCAAAGGGCTTAATGTGTGATTCCTTCATTTACACAACAATCTTACTAAATAATGACAATGATTAGCCACATTTATCAGATGAAAACATGGAGACACAATTTAAGAACTTGCTTAAGGTTTCCTAGCAAATAGCTGGTTCTCAGAATTCACATCAAACTAGTTCAGCTCCAGAACCATGCTCCTAACCAGTACTCTGTAGGTGAACTGAGAAGGCTCACGCTATTTATAATACATGAAATCCTAACAGTTTAGGGTAAGTTCTTCTCCTCAAGTTACACTCAGAGCAACTGTTGCCTTCTCCTGTGGCTCCAAGAACTGTTATTTCCAGGCTAGTTCCCATACCACCCAGAATTCCTTTCTATTTCTCATGCCCTTCTCTTCTTCGTTGTTCCTCTGTCCTGTCTTAAACACATTCTCCCAAGTGGCTCTGTATTTGCATGCCTGCTGCTGCTCAGAGCCCCTTCCATGACTCCCATGGATAAACTCACGATAATGACAGATGAAGAAAAGGCTAGGTCCCTGACAAGGCAAAGCAGAATCTCTTATATAAGGGGTCCTGGACCAGGCTCCAGGGTGTGTACTAGCTGTAAGAGGAGGGATGTGACTCTTATACATAAGGGTACACGCATGGTTATTCCTGATAGTCTAGTCTCCTTCTCTCTTCCCTCTCTGGAAAGTCATGGAAGATTCCAGGCTGCCTAACTCATTTCCAGAAGCTAGATACGACTTCAGTAAGTATCGATCCATTGGTCAATGGCTCTAGATATCTAGGTCACTATATATCCATCCTTTTTTAGGAAACTCTAGGTCACACCCTTGCCTCCAGGCCTGCACTATGAGTTGGGCCTCAGAATTTGGATTGTCTGTTTTCTGTGGGTAGAAGAGGTTGGAATGAATTGAGAGATGTATTTTACTGGAAGAAACTATAAAGTATTTAACCCATTGCTTGTGGAAGATAGAGAGAAATGAATGGACTGCATTGGTTAGGTCTCATACCTGGTGAATAGGAGAGGTGTTACCACAGAGAGAGAGCATATTTGGGAGGTGAGTAGGCTTGGTGGTAGAATAAGTTGAATCTTACAGCAAGGCCTTTGTATCTTTAGGAGAAATTTGGCAGGTTCAACTTGTAGGTTAGTGACTGTCTAGGCAATGGAGAGGTAACTCCCAGGTCATTCTTCTAATAACATTTAATTCACCTATCCATTCATCTAATCAGCATTCCATGGACAATTGCTAAAGTTACCAGATAAGGAACACCTGAAGTTCTCAAGCTCTGGTGATATGATGTGATGTGTTGAAATGCGATGGTAATATGGTGACTATTGGTATAGACCAAGGAATACCGAGACTTCTCATATGCTGGTGCCAAAGGCCATGATGAGCTGATTCCCAATATTGGCTGTTTATATTTGATCACAGAAGGATACACAGAAGGACTTTTTATCTCCTGATATTGGCTTTTTGGGGATGGGAGCCTCTGCAGCTTTGTGGCCTTCTATCCAACCCCTCATCTACATTTCTGAGCTTGTGCATGGCCATGAAAACATACATGCTTACACACACATGTATACACACTCCCAACCATAAAGGCACAGCTTTCGCATTCTCTTCCTTTTTGTTACTAGCATCTCTGTCAGTGAGAATGAGGAAACCTAGAATGGCATCACTGAGCGCATTGTCAGGTGAACCAGTATCCCAAGAATCCTAGTGGGAAATGGTGGCTCAGGCAAGTCCAGTCCCTAAACCTCATCTTTTATACACGTGGGTTTCACAGTAGTCTTCAGAATTCCCACTGGATTGTGAATGCCTGGCGGTCACAACACACACGTTGGCCTCTATAAACCTAAGCGTTTGGGCCAAACATGCACTCAACACCTGGTAGGTATTCAAACAAGATTCCTGTAATTAAATGTGTATGTTCACAAATCAAAATTTTTCACATATTGTTTAAAAACCCTCAGAATAGGGGACTATATATGAGACTAGGTAATGAAAAATTTAAGATAGGCCATATCTTATTCAGATTGAAACGGAAACATCATATACGCTCACCAGTTAGACTAGGGGTATGTGAAAGAAGAGATTGTCTCTCTTTTACCAAGGTGTATTCCCAGTTAATACCATACAGTAGTTCACAGCAAATATTTGATGAATGAATAAAATGAATCAATTACTGGTTGAATGAGTCTAATTCAAATAAGACTACCTTCACATTCAATAACAAGATTAAGTTAACCATTTAATTAACTTCATCTTCTGGCTAGAAAGAATTTTGTTTCTTAGAATCTGGAAGGCATAATGTCATTATCTAGTATTTTCAGTAGCCTAATAATATGTTGAAATAAACTTCCTGAGGACAAGAACTGAATATTTTCCATCTCTCTCTCACACACTGACCAGACAAAATCTCTGGATCTAGCAAACATTCTTTACAAATTGATGTTCACTAAGAATTTTCTTTGTGCCTTCTTAGCTCCCAAGAATTCAGTGAGGAAGGTACTAACCTGCCTCTTTCACAGTTGAAGGTTTATATTGTCTAAATGAAGATCTGGAGGAACTCAAGCTCATAAATGGCAGAGTTACAATTTGAGCACTGTTCCCATGATTGCCGTTTGGTAGAATATTGCTTTATTAGTCATAGTTCTCCAGAGAAACAGAATAGGAGATGTATCTACCGACTTATCTACATGCCTACCTACGACCTAACTACCTACCTACTACCTCCCTACCTCCCTACTACCTATCTACCTACCTACTACCTATCTACCTACCTGTCAGTCAAGGTAAATTTATTTTAAGGAATTGGCTCACACAACTGTAGGGGCTGGTAAGTCCAAAATCCATAGAACGGTTAGCAGGCTGGAAACTCTGGGAGAACTATGTTACAATCTTGAGGCCGAATTCCTTCTCTCCAGGAAACCTCAATTTTTGCTCTTAAGGCCTTCAGCTGATTGGAGCAGGTCTATCCATATTATTGAGGGTAATCTCCTTTACTCGGAGTCAACTGATTGTAAATGTTAATCACATCTACTAAATATCTTCACAGCAACATCTAGACTAGTGTTTGACAAAACAACCGGGCACTATAGCCTAGCCAAGATGACAAAGAAAATTAACTGTCATAATTGTCTTATAAGAACTGCCTTGTAACAAAAAATGCATTTGGTTTTTTTGTAAGTGAAAGTGTTTAGTCACAATCATTATTGGTGTTTAAAAAAAAAAAAATCCTAGGAGACCACCTTAATCCATCTACTAATCCCATCAGCAAGAATCTGAGGGCCACTCAAGGGCCCGGGGTCTTGAAGGGCCAAGGAGGGCGGGTGTGTGGAGAAGGGCACCTTGGGAAGTAGGAATTCCCTGGTTCTGTGTTCCAGAGAAGCCAGCCTGGCTATGGAAGCAGGGCTTGGATGATCATCCTTGGGGATAGGAGGAAGATGTTGTAGTGTGGACGTCAGTTTCCTCAGAGGTCACCCAGTAAGCCTTTATCCAGGCACTGGCATTTTGGGAATTACCAGGCAGCTCCTCTGAGACCTGGCCTGTGGCAGGCTGTGACTAGCCAAAGCCCCTCTAACTCCAGCCCCAGAGGGCATACTGGGAATTCCCAAGGCCTCCTGGGAAGGCAGGGACAGGGAGGCAGGGAAATGCCAGGAATGACCCAACACATGCCCTGGGTGAGTAACAGCCACCTCCTGCCCCTCCCAGAGCCAAGCTGGAGGAATTGCTATAAAAGCAATGCCCGGCTCCAAAATCTCATCTGCTCGGACTCCCCAGGGACGTGTCTGTGCTCCTGTCTGTGACCAGGGTGAGTGTGAATGTGACAGCCCCAAAGGTTCTGAGAGGACCAAGGAAGAGCTGACAGCTGGGAGGCAGAGGGAAGGGGAGGGAGCAGGGTCCCTGAGGAAAGAGGGTCCTGTCTTCCATTCTGTGATACACTGAACAGAAGTAAGACTCAATGTGAACCAAGTCTTTGGAAATCTGTCCTGATCTCAGACACATATGGGACCCTCAATTTTGTCAAGGACATTATTCTTATGTTAGTAGAACAGGCACATCGGTGTGTGAACGCTTTATGTGGGCTCAGGAAGGTTGAGAAATACTGGCAACTCATTGTATCCAAGAATGAGAAGCTCCTTGCTATGTCTGATTGCTGGGACCACATATTTTGATTCAGGGGAAAGATTTGGGTTGTTTCTTTTCCTTACTGATGTGTATATGCTAGATATCCTTAACTATCCCCATAAGATTTAGTTTTAAAAGTGAACAAATTATCCTCCTTGCTTTCTATCTAAAGAGTTTCATTATTAATTTTCAGGTTGCAAATTCTTGTTAAAATGTCCTGGCAGCAGAACCAGCAGCAGTGCCAGCTCCCTGCCACATGTAACCCCAAGTGCCCTCCCAAGTGCCCCATCCCCAAGTGTCCCCCCAAGTGTCCCCCAAAGTGTCCTCCAGTCTCTCCCTGCTGCAGTGTCAGCTGCGGAGACTGCTGTGGACCTAACTCTGGGTGCTGCAGCTCTGGAGGTGGCGGCTGCTGCCTGAGCCACCACAGACATCATATCTTCCACCGACGCCGCTGGCACCAGAGCCCTGACTGCTGTGAATGTGATCCCTGTGGGCACTCTGGCTGCTGCTCGGGCTCAGGAGGTTGCTGCTGAGCCAGGCCTTAGGCATCACAGAGAAACACTTAGAAAGCAACCTCGAGGCAGGGACCTACCTGAGGGTGATGCTTCTCCTGTTCTCGCTTCTCGTTTTCATGGGGCTGAGGATCCTATGAAAGAGTTCTGTGTGTTCTAATGTCCTGAGTCCATCCTGGATCTTGATCATGTCTTCCTTCTTTACTTTATACAACGATAAATCTCCTATTGCGTATTCACAAGATATCCTGGTCTTTGTCAAGTCTTTCATGCTTTGCAAGTCCCTGAAGCCTCGATTTCCAGCGACACACTTAGGGCGGCTTGGTAAGAATACAGTGTGAGAAAGGGAAAAGCTAGAAACAGTTTCTAAGAAAACAATCCTCTAAGAACAAGCTTGAAGTAGAGCTTTGCAATGGGATTATCTCTACACGCTCCAGCCTCTTGTCCCAGGTGGTGACTGGAAGGGCCTGGGAGCCCCAGGGCTGAATACTTTTGACTGCGAGCCTCCTGGCCAGCTTAACCCAGCATGATGAAAATAATTTTCATTTTCTCTGTGTGCCATGATTTAAGAAAATTAGAAAATTCTTCAGAATTCTAAGTAGATGGATAGAGGGGTATTTAACAGAACTCTTCTCATTTGATAAATAAATGCTTTGCATAGAATTAAAACCCTGATCTACTTCTGAAAGATCAGCCACTGAAAACTCCATGGAGCACCGTTCTCCTGTAAAACTCATGGGGTTGCCATGAGCCAGAATGGAGTTGATGTCAACTGGTTAGGAGCAAGCTTACGTGACAACACATTGCCACCTACCTGCTTGTCAGGGAGGGTAAGTCTGCCTCCTTCTTGCTTTTATTCATGCTTCAGCCCCTCCTCTGCACTGCTGTGAAATAAATTGTTCAACAGTATAAGGCTTGAGAAGCACCCAAGTAGGAATCTACCCAGTCCCACTGGCTCAGCCCATTGTTCCGTGGATGTAGAGTGGTCTGAAGGTCACAGGAACGAGTGTGGGCCAATATCCCACTGTTCTTTCTGCCATCTGGCTCACTGGCTGAGGCTCCAGTCTAGTGGGTGAGGAAGATAATTAATAGAAACAACACTGTCCTGTACTTGCACAATGAACTTCACAAGCCAGCAATACAACTGGGGTTGGCCTGCCTTAAATTCACCTCTTCTCAGCTCAGTCACTCAGAATTTTAGGGCACTGAAGTAGCCTGCTCTGATGGTTGAGACTCTTTGACTGGACAAGGAGGTTTGAAGGGAGCTAAAGACACCTTGAGGGGACATCCAGAATCACAGTCTATCAGCCTGGCTGAGAGGTTTCTATGTGGGAAATGATCAACTCAGATTGGAGCAAGAAAGACCCTGGTGAGACTGGGCTCTCTCAACAAGGCATGCCATCCCCTTCTCTGGATGAGAGTACTGGCTACCAATTTACATCTCTGTAGATTCCCACTCTAATCCGTTCCCTGTAATGCTGTGGCCTTTTTCCTTGCTTTTTGTAATTGCAGTTTTGTAATGCATTTCATAATGTCACTGTTAATGCAATTTGATATTGTGTACTTGCAATTTCGGGAGTACCTGGAGAGTGCAAACTGTTAAGCAGTCTAATATTCGCTGAAAATTTGGTAGTTCAAACCCACCTAATGGTTTCTCAGAAGACAGGCCTAGAGATCTGCTTTGGAAAGGTCACAGTCATGAAAACCCTGTGGAGCAGTTGTACTCTGCACACATGGGGTTGCCCCGAGCACGAATCCACTCAAGGGCAACCAACAACAACTTGTTAATCGTTATTAACTTAATAAATTAACACTTAACTGCCCCAGAAACATATATTTGCATTTTATCCTTTTATTACTTTTCTGAACTCTCACTTATGCCATCTGTCAAGGGCACAAATGTGGGTATATCTATCTCTAGGTATTCTCTTCTGTTCCATTTTTCTCTGTGTCTACGCCTGCCCCAGTTTCACTCTGCAGTAATATGCAAACCCTGGGGGCATGGTGGTTAAGCGCTATGGCTACTGACCAAAAGGTTGGCAGTTCGAATCTACCAGGTGCTCCTTGGAAACTCTATTGGGCATTTCTACTCGCTTCTATAGGGTGACTATGAACAGGAAATGACTCGATGGCAAAGGGTTTGGTTTTTCTGGTTTGGTAATTAATATAGTTAAATAGTAAATCTTGATATATAGTAGATATTCGATCTTATTCTACATCAAGAATGACTTGACACTTTTGGCCGTTTGAACTTCTATACATATATTCCATTAACTTATTAAATTGCTAAATAATGAAAAAGATAATAAAATTTTCAAGGAAATGCAAGTGACCTAGAATAGCCAAAACATTCTTGAAAATAGAACCAAGCTGGTGGTCTCATACTTCCTAATTTCAAATCTTACTATCTAGCTTCAGTAATTAAGGCTGCAGTATTGCATAAGAATAAAACCCGTTGTAGGCGATTAAGTTCTGACACACAGAGATCATATAGGACAGAGTAGAACAGACCGATTGGGTTTCCAAAGAGTGGGTGGTGGATCCAAAGTGCCAACCTTTTGGTTAGCAGCCGAACTCTTAACCACTGGGACGCCAGGGTTCATAAGAATAGACATACAGATTAATGAAATAAAATTGGGGGTCCAAAACTAAACCCTTCCATTTCTAATTAATTGATTTTTCACAAGGATGCCAAGACAATCAAATGGAACGAAGAAGAGTCTTTCCACAAACGGTGCTGAGACAGCTGGATAACCACATACAAAAGAATGAACGGGAACCCGCTTCATTCAGCAGACAGGAAAGTAACTCAGATTGGCCCATAACCTGAATACAAGAGCCCAAAACTATAAACTCTTAGTAGAAAACATAGATGTAAATGTTTCTTTTCTTGGGTTAGGAAAATGTTTCTTAGCTTTGGCACCGAAGTCACAAATGACAAAAGGAAAAAATAACAAATTAGTCTTCATCAAAATTTAAAACTTTGTGCTTCAGAGGACACTATCAAGAAAGTGAAAAGACAATCTGTAGAATAGGAGAAAATATTTGGAAACCATATATCTGGTAAGGGATTGTATGCAGAATACATAAAGAATACTTGCCACTCAATGATAAAATGACTAATAACCTAATTAAAAAATAGGCAAAGGATCAGAATAGACATTTCTTCAAAGAAAGAATACAGAAGGCCAACTGACACAGAAAGAAACACAACGTCATTAGTCACCAGGGAAATGCCAATAAAAACCACAATGCAATATCATTCACACCTACTAGGATGGCTATAATTAAAAAGCCATACCATAACCCGAGTTGAGATGGATGTAGAGAAATTGGAACGATCATATATTGCCAGTGGGAATGTAAAATGACTTGCAATCACTCTGGGAAACAGTCTGACAGTTCCCCAAATATGTTAAATAGAGTTACCATACTACTCAGCAGTTCCACTCTTCGCTATGTCTCCAAGATAAATAAAAAGCAAACACATACACACAGAAACTTGTACATGAACGTACATAGAATTGTTGCTCATAATAGCCAAAAGGCAGGAACAATCCAAATGCCCATCAACTAATGAATGGATAAAAATATGTGGTATACATGGTCTCGGTAAACATCTAGCTCAACTGGGATAACACAGTTTATCAAGACACTGTTCTCCAGTGACCTTGGTGAATAGTGTCTGGGGTATTAAATGTCTGTGAGCAGGCATCTAAGTTATTCCACTGGTCTCACCCCTCTGGGAGCAAGGGAGAATGGAGAGAACAGGATACAAAGAAAAGATTACTCCAAAGGACTAATGGACCACAGCTACCAAAGTCTCCACCAGACTGAGTTAGCTACAGCTAGATGGTCCTCAGACTGCTCTGACAGGGATCACAACAGAGGGTCCTGGACAGAGCTTGAGAACAATGTAGAACAAAATTCTAACTCTCTCTCTCTCTCACACACACACACACAAAACAGACTTACTGAACTGACAGAGACTGGAGAAACCCCAAGTGTATGGCCCCCGGGCTCCCTTTTAGCTGAGTGGTGAAGCCACGCCTGAGGTTCATCCTTCAGCCGGTGATTGGACAGTCCTATAAAACAAAATGGGAGGAATGAGGCACAGCAGTCTGGGGACAAGGACCAGAAGGCAGGAAGGGACAAGAAAGCTGGTGATTGGGAAGCCAAATTTGAGAAGGGAAGGTATTGACATATCCTGGGCATATTAAGCACTGTCATAGGGCAATATGTGTACTGTTTAATGAGAAACTATTTGTTCTGTAAATCCTCATCGAAAGTAAAAAAGAAAAAAGGAATTCTCTATGTGAGATCAACTTGACAACAGCAACTCAATAATTTTGATGGGAAGCCTAGGTGGCAGTGAGTTGAAGATAATGGTGATGGAATATTTTGGAAAAGGATAATGAGAAGAGTAGCACAACTGGAAGAATGTAATCAATGCCACTGAATTGTACATGTAGAAATTTTTGAAATGGTGTATCTTTGGCTGCGTATATTTTCACCAAAAAAAAAAAAGTCCTCCAAGGCCAAGAGGGGAGAGTGTTGACATGTCATGGGGATGTTAACCATTGTCATAAAACAGCATGTGTACTGACTGTTTAAGGAGAAACTATTTGTTCTGTAAATCTTCATCTAAAGTACAATAAAAAAATGTTTTTAAAACAAAGTGGTATATTCATACAATTTGATATTATTCAGTAATAAAAAAGGAAGCAGAGATCCATGCCACGATATGGATGAACCTTGAAAACACCGTGTTATGAGAAAGATGCAAATTACA
The DNA here is from genome assembly GCA_030035585.1 of Dugong dugon. NCBI lineage: Eukaryota > Metazoa > Chordata > Mammalia > Sirenia > Dugongidae > Dugong > Dugong dugon. The sequence continues at coordinate 193,874,867 of CM057462.1, read as the reverse complement.
AAAGACCACACATTGTAGGGGTCCATTTATATGACATGTCTAGAATAGGCAAATCTATAGAGACAGGAAATAAATCAGTGGTTGCCTAGACTAGGGCAGTAAGAGGGGGAGGGAGGCAAGAAGGTGGTGTGACTGCTAATAGGTTCAGGGCATCTTTTTTAGAAAAACAAGACACACACAAACAAAGACAAAAAAAAAAGACTAATCAGTGTAATTCTAATGGCCATGTTATCCTTTAAAAGGTTGAAACATGAGCAACAGATTGAGGGAAAAATTTCCAATACACATAAATAAACTAGGGACTAAATTCAGAATATATAAATGACACATATAAATTCATATAAATAAAGAAAAATAATTCCTATAAAAATGAACAAGTGTGTGGATAGGCCTTTTACATTAGAGAAAAATCGGTGTAGCAAATAAATATAAAATGAGATGCTAAACCTCATAGGTATTTAGAGAATTGCAGTTAATAAACAATTGGATATCATGTTTGTCTTTCAACTGGACCAAAAAAAATTTAAGTTGTATAATATAAAATATTGACTAAGTTTGGGAAAGAGATATCTGTATAGACTACTGTGGGAAAGTTAATACTCATCATCATGGAGGTAAATTTTCCATATCTATAGCAATGAAAATTGCCATACTCTTTGTCCCTACAATTTAATTTTTTAAATTTTTTGATACTAGTCAACTGTTTGTATATGCACACAAGGACATCCATAAAGGCAGGTCTACAGCAGAATTTATACTTAGGGAATATTCAGTAATTGTCTAAATGTCCAGTATTAAGAGAAGAGATACATAAAAACTGCCATCTTACTCAAGAAATACAAGGGAAGCGGAGGAGAAAGAAAAGGGAGAGGCTGGAATTGCCAAGACTATGACCTTCCCTAAACATCCTCTTTACCACCGACACATGCTCAGGTGATGGCAACAGGTATGGAAGCAAGAATAGACAGAGACTGACCAAGTGGTTTGGTCACCACAGTCACCATGATCATCATCATCATCATCATAAGTAACAGCGGCATCAACAACTTATTATAAGTTCATCTCTAATTTGCATATCAGCTGATATCTAAAAATGATCTTTCTGTACTCTCAAAGAAAAATACTTTCATTCTTTTGTTTATTCACCACATTTTTACTGGAGACTTCATATGGAGCCCCTGGGTGGTGCCAATGGTTAACACTCTAAGCTGCTAAGCAAAAGGTTGGAGGTTTGAGTCCACCTAGAGGCACCTTGGAAGAGAGTTCTGGTAATCTACATCCACTTAATCATCCATTGAGATCCGTATGGATCACTGTTCTACTCTGACGTACATGGGGTTGCCATGAGTTGAATCAAGGGCAACTGGTAATTCGTATAAGATAGGCATTTTGTATTGGATATAAAGCTTTCAGATTAGTGGAACAGATAGAAAATTAAACAGTTAGAATAAACACCATGTATAGAAGCACTTAACAGGGAACCTAAGTTAGTCTGAGGTCAGGTCTTCTTCCTTTAGTGAGAGCAATCTACCCCTTCTTAGCCAGCACTATCCTGGACTTCTTGGGCATTTTTCGCGATGAAAAGTTCCTTTATTTATCAGCCCCTTCCACATTCGCATAAGCTCTGGCATGTCTGTATTTGGATTTTATCCATTTTTTCTGTACATGTCTATCTTAGAAATTCAGTTTGGCTGCTAGTAACAGAATTCTGAAGTAACAGTACTTAAATAGAGGATTAGTTTATTGTATAGACCATAGAATTAGAATGGATGCAGTCCAGAGATATTTGGGAGATCCATGGTATCATCAAAGACCTGGAATTTTCCCTTTTCTCTTCTTTCACTCTAAGTGCTGGCTTCCTTCCATAAAATTGCCACAGTAATGGGTGCTGGGGCTCCAATTATGTCTGGGGCCCTGGTGGGAAGAAGAGATAGCCGTGGCTATAGGGTGTCTACAAGCTCAGTGGGTCCGTTCATCAACATTTCCTAAAGCTCCACCTTTAGACATTTGCTTTATTTCATTGGCCACTGTCATGGATTGAGATGTGTCCTCCAAAAATATCAGCCATCTTGGCTAGGTCATGATTCCCAGTATTGTATGATATTCTACCATTTTATCATCTGACGTGATTTCCTTAGGTGCTGTTAATGCTATCACTGCGATGTAATAAGATGGATTAGCTGCAGTTATATTGATGAGATCTACAAGGTTAGGTAGTCTCTTAAGCCAATGTCTTTTGAGATATAAAAGAGAGAATTGAGAAAAGAGACATGGGGACCTCATACCACCAAGAAAGTAGTGGTGGGAGCAGAGTGTGTCCGTTGGATCTGGGGTCCCTACACGCGGAGAAGCTTCTAGTCCAGGGTAAGACTGATGAGAAGGCTGACAGAGGGAGAAAGCTGTCCCCTAGAGCTGACCCTGATGTTGGACTTTTAGCCGACTTCACTGAGAGGCAATAAACTTCTCCTTGTTCAACTAATCCACTTGGGGTGTTTCTGTTATAGCAACAGTAGATGACTGAGACAGCCACCTTTATCTGCAAGGGAGGCTGAGATGTGTCAGCCTCCACCCCCACTCCCACTGGGCTCTTTTCTGTCCTTGATTACACAGAGGTTCTGCAGTTAAGGCAGAAGGGCATGCTGATATTGGTGGGCAACGAGCAGTTTTTGTGACAGCATGATTTTCTAGGGACAAATGGCTAGAGATGTGGTACTCTAGAAATAGCATGTGCTGCGTGTGCTGCATTATACCTGGAAAACTCACTCGAGTGAACTTCATCACAAAAAGGGAGGAAATTCATACCTCAAATGCTACCTTCATGAATCCACACATCAGAAGGTGCCAATATCCTATAGTGAGGGTGTTTCCAAAGATGTGCCTCAGAAAGGGATGTGCACTGTATTTGGGCTGTGCTGTGGGGCACTAGGAAACCCTGGTGGCATAGTGGTTAAGAGCTACAGCTGCTAACCAAAAGTTGAGCAGTTCAAATCCACCAAGTGCTCCTTGGAAACGCTACGTGGTAGTTGTACTCTGTCTTATAGGGTCGCTGTGAGTCAGCTAGACGGCAGCAGGTTTTTTGGTGGGGGACTCCCTGGGGCAGAGGAAGCCACTGACTAGACCGTATCTATAATTGAGGAATTGATGACAAAGGGGATCTCCAAGTAATCATTCCCTCCTCTCCCTTTCTCCACCAGACACGATCACCAGGTACAGGGACCAGAGTCCCTGGGCAGCCTCTCAGGGGGAAGCAGTGTCTTGGAGGGCCAGGTGAAGAGCTGAGCTGAGTGACAGGACGGGCAGGATCTGAGAGGTAGAAGACTGGGAGCTGCTAGGGTCCAAAGCAGAGCATGAGCTGGGTCCCTGGCTGGAGAGACACTCACCCAGGAAAAAGGTGAGGGGTTGGGAAACAGAGAGGCCAAAACACTTTTGACTTCTTAGCAATATAGTGACCTGAGTAAGAGGATCCTGATCTAGGACCTAGAAATCTCCTAAGTGCTCTGTGGGGTGACTTTTTGCAGCTCAGCCTACAGTGCTAGTTCTGAAGAGGAATTCTGACCATTTCTATGGCTTCCTCAGTGCAGACCAGCAAGAAGGCAGGAAAGTGTCAACAATGACAGGAATGCTCTCCTGTTGTGCAGGAGCCACCTCTTGCTCCCATCAGAGCTCCAGGCTAGTCTCCACATTCACCTGACTCCTTAAAAATTTTCAGTCATGTGGGAAGCCAGGTGAATGTGTCATGGGAGCCCACAGGAGGCTCTGAGCAGGAGGACTAGGTGGCATTGGTGAGGAACCACTGGAGAAAGGCAAGGTAAAGAAGCCAGAGGGACCTCAAAGGAGAAGCTGATACGAGAAGGAAAGAATGCTGTGAAGTAGGTCCGTTTAAAAGTTTCTTGAATGAAACTCAGCTCCTCCAGAAAGAAACTCAATAGCTGATGGTGCTCTATGAAGCCTTTGCAAACATTTCTAAGTGCCATCTGTGTGCTTTGCCATCTTTTCTGAGTGAGGAAAAATCAGTACTTAGTACGTATAAACTCTGTCCAGTACTGGCTCCTGCTGGAGAATTATAGTTAAGAACACATTCTACTCCCAACCTAGAAAACGTCTCCACAAATATAGAAGAGAAAGAAAGATTTTATTATAGTAAAGTTTACACCAGAATGTGATGCATCATAGGCCAGATGGTAAAGAAGTTGCAAAGACAGAAAGAAATCTTATCCTTTATATATAGAAAAAAGCAAAACGAAAAACCGATGCTGTTGAGTTAATTCTGTCTCATAGAGACCCTATAAGACAGAGGAGAACCGCCCCATAGAGTTTCCAAGAAGCACCTGGTGGATTCGAACTACAAAACTTTTGGTTAGCAGCCGAGGTCTTAACCACTGCACTGATTGAATTCATGTACTCAAGATAAAATTGATCATTTTCGAGTTTCTTGATGGATGGAGGTAGATTTGCAGTTAGGGGTCTGAACCTCTTGAGGTCATGCTAATCTCTTTCGAGTTTTCTGGAAGGGGAAGATTACCTGAAGTAACACTTTAAAGAATTGACTTCCAAATCCTTGAGCAAACACCTTATATTTAGGTACTTTTCAAAGATACCGAGAAAGATTTTAGTGTTACAAGCTATTGAAAGTGAGTTCTGAAAGAACCGGGGATGAAGGGGATTCTTCCCTGATTTTCAACAGGGAAAATCTGTTGCAATCAACTCCGTGACAACTAAGAACAACAACGAATTTTCAGTCTAAGGTCCCTGGGTGGTACAGTTAAGTGCTTGGCTACTAACCCAAAGGTTGGCAGTTTGGACCCACCCAGAGGTGCCTCAGAAGAAAGACATGGCAATCTGCTTTCCGAAAGGTCACAGCCATGTAAACCCTTTGGAGTGCAACTCAGTCACAACTGGTTTGGTGCTTTGGTTTTATTTTCAATTTGTATTTGTCCTTACACTCCTGAGTAAAGGCTGCACAGGCCACTGGAGGTTTTCCCTCCATATCTGTGCAGTAAGTTCCTATAAAGTCTAGAGAGAGCCTGCAGCATACACCTCTCCTCTGCTTCCAATTCTTGGTGCTCCTATGTCAAGTCTTAAAAACCTACAGGTGAGCCATAACCAAAGAAAAAATTGAAGAGGTCATAAAAAATACTCCGAACAAAAAGAAGCCCTGGCCCAGATGGCTTCACTGGAGAATTCTACCTAAAATTAAGAGAAGAGTTAACACCAACTCTACTCAACCTATTCCAGAACATAGAGAAGGAAAGAATACTCCCTAATTTTTTCTATAAAGCACGCATAACACTGATACCAAAGCTGGGCAAGACATCACAAAAAAAAAAAAAAAAAATTACAAACTGATATCCCTCAGGAGTATTGATGCAAAATTTCTCCATGAAATTCAACAGTATGGCAAGAAAATAATACTTCATGATCAATATGGACTCATACCAAGGATGCAAGGGTGATTCAGTGTTAGAAAATCAGGCCATGTAATTCACCACATAAATAAAACAAAGGAAAAGAATCACATGATTATCTCAATTCTTGCAGAAAAGGCATTTGATAAAATCCAACACTCTTTCCTTATAAAAACTCTCAGCAAAAAAGACATAGACGGAAATGTCTGCAAAATAATTACGGGCATATATGCAAAGCCCAGAGCCAAAATTATTCTCATCTGAGAAAGATTAAGAGTATTCTCCTTGAGAACCGGAACCAGTCAAGAATGCCCATATCATCACTCCTACTCAATACTGTACTGGGAGTTGTTGCCAGAGTAATAAGGCAAGAAACGGAATTAAAGTGAAACGAATAGACATATGCATACCTGTGTTCATTGCAGCATTATTCACAATAGCAAAAAGATGGACACAACCTACAAAAACGTCAGATCAAACCCATTGCCGTTGAGTTGATTCTTACTGATAGCCTCGACATAGGGCTTCCAAGGTTGTTAATCTTTGTGAAAGCAGACTGCCACATCTTTCCGCCTTGGAGCCCCTGGTGGTTTTGACCCACCAATCTTTCGGACAGCAGTCGATCACTTTACTCCCTACACCATAACAGTCTAAGTGCCCATCTATGGAGGAATGGATAAACAAATTGTGGTACATACATACAATAGAGTATTATGCAACTATAAAGAGTGTATTTATAGTTTGTTGTACCCTGAGGGCTTGAATATTGCTGTGATGCTGGAAGCTATGGCACTGGTATTCAAATAGCAGCAGGGTCACCCATGGTGGACAGGCTTCAGCTGAGCTTCCAGACTAAGACAGACTAGGAAGAAGGACCTGGTGGTCTACTTCTGAAAAGAATTAGCCAGTGAAAACTTTATGAATAGCAGTGGAATATTGTCTGATATAGTGCCAGAAGAGGAGCCCCTTAGGTTGGAAGGCACTCAAGAGACAACTGGAGAAGAGCTGCCTCCTCAAAGTAGAGTTGACCTTAATGATGTGGACGGAGTTGAGCTTTCAGGACCTTCATTTGCTGATGTGGCTTGTCTCAAAATGAGAAGAAACAGCTGCTAATATCCATTAATAATCGGAATGTGGAATGTATGAAGTGTGATTCTAGGAAAATTGGAAACCGTCAAAAATGAATTGGAACACATAAACATTGATAACCTAGGCATTAGTGAGCTGAATGAGTAACTGAAGAGGAATGGGGTTGCATTCATCGTCAAAGAGAACATTTCACGATCTATCCTGAAGTACAACACTGTCAGTGTTAAGATAATACCCATATGCCTAAAGGAAGACGAGTTAATAGTACTGTTATTGAAATCTATGCACCAACCACTAAGGGCAAAAATGAAGACACTGTAGATATTTACCAATTTCTGCAGTCTGAAGTTGATTCGAACATGTGACCAGGATTCATTGATAATTACTAGTGATTGGAATTCAAATGTTGGAAGGGCAGTAGTTGGAAAATATGGCCTCAGTGCTAACAATGAAGCCTGAGATCATATGATAGAATTTTGCAAGACGAATTTGTCTTGGAAGAAGTAAGCCAGAATGTTCCTCCGAAGCAAGGATGGTTAAGACTTCATCTCATAAAATTTCGACAGGTTATCAGGGGGAATCAATCCCTGGAGAACGACATCATGCTTGGTGAAGTAGAGGGTCATCAAAAAAGAGGAAGATTCTCAATGAAATGAACTGACACAGTGACTGCAACAATGGGCTCAAGCATAACAATGATTGTGAGTATGGTACAGGACCAGACAGTGTTCTGTTCTGTTCTACATACGGTCGCTAGGAGTCAGAACCAATTCGATGGTACCTAACAACAAAAGGAACATAAAGAATAAGGAGTTTGCTAAAGATCTTATGACATGGATGAATTTGGAGAACATTATGCTGAGTGAAATAAGTCCATAACAAAAGGACCAATATTGAATGGTTTCACTTTTATAAAAAGTCAAGAATAGGTATACACACAGAAAGCAACATTCGTTGATGGTTACCAAGGGTAGGAAGGAGTAGAAGGAGGAATCTAGATAGTAGACACTTGTTAGTTTTGGTGAGGGGAAAGGCAATACAAAATTGGGTGAAGTCTGCACGATCTGACCAAGGGAAATGAACATGCTAAGTATGAAGAAAAAGGGACAAATTCTGTAAATGCTATAATACATACAATTTTGTAACAACAGTTTTGAAAAACAAAACCTATGTGTGTGGTTACATAGGTAGATATGTATGCATATTTGTGTATAGGAAGGCATATGTGAGTACATGTATAGGTGTATCTGCAGGCTTACGTATATACATGTTTGCGTGTTATGCATACATATAGGCAGTCCCTGGATTACAAATGAGTTCCATTCCTAAGCCTGTCTTCAAATCAAATTTGTACCTGAGTAGGAGCAGTTAGCTATGTAGGAGCACTTAGGTATGGTTTGTATCGAATGTCAGTTAGTGAAATGTTTGTCATACTACATGCTTCTACCATTATTTGAAAGTAGAGCATTCCTATGAAACCTAGCATAAGCCAAAATGGCAGACCCTCAAAATAATCTACCAAATCATGCCAAATAACACATTAAACCTAAAAGAACACTAACGTACAGTAAATGCAGGAATGATATGATAAATAAATTGAGCTAAAGCACAGATGCTGACAGACACAGTTCAAAGCGATGGCAGTTTGATGCTGAAATGCAAGATTATAGTTACCGGGGAAGGAGTTTGGCCAGGACAGAGACATGTCCTACTTGGGACATAGACCCAGAGGGCCGCGTCCTTCCCAGATTAGGGCTTCCACTCCCCCGGGAACCGCCTTCCCCAGTTGGTGTGTCCAAGAGTGTCCAGCATCTCTGCCTTCCCAAAGGGCCGAGGAGCCGCCCCCAGTCCTTTCCGGCAGCCCCGCGTTGTCCGGGGCTAGGTGGAGAGTGGGCGATGTGAGGGCAAATCTGTGATGGGCAGGGGAAGAAGCCAGGAAGAAGGCACCATGTCACCTGCTCCCTCTATCCCGCACAGGTGCCTGAGATCAAGGTCCAAAGAGAGGCAGACAAAACGCAGATGGCACACATGCTGTGGGAGGGACGCAATTGGCTTCTGCTCCAAGCTGTCCCCACCACAGACTCTCTCTCCTAGTTGAAGGGGGTAAGGCCAGCCCCCAGCTTAGCTTCCCATGATATCTGGGAGTCTGGAGACTGTGGCTCATGCCCTGCCTGGAGCCTGGAGGGGTGGGGGCAGTGGACAAAAGAAGCACTGGGGGGAGGTGTGTGCTGGAGGAAAGGAGAGGGTCACTGGGTGGGGAAGGCTGGTCGGAGACCCAAGTCTCTGCTCTTTTCCCACCCTCAGGGAGCTGCAGAAGCCCCTGACAAACGAGATCGGGGGAAGACACTCTCACTGTTCAGGGCAAGTGCTGTCTGTTTGATGATTTGCTGCAAAACAAATGCTAGAGACTGTTTCCTCTGCAGATTTCTCTCCATTAGTGAAAACAGGTACCAATGTAGGTCTTCGTAAAAGCGAAGTAGTGTATAGGGAAGTTTCAGAAAGTGAGGACACCTGTGTACAGCTTGTCGTGTGCCTTTGTATGCATAAAGCACATTAAGGAAACACTTCCAGGTACATTAAAACACATTTAAACTAATCATACAGTAATAATAATAATGTTTTGATGAGCGTCACAAAGTAATGCCATTTGTTATTACGAACCATTGCATGTACCTCAGATTTTTCATATAATAGGCTTTACTGGGGTTGGTTCATAACTATGGGTCATATGTAAGTTGGATGTTTCTAAGTTGGGGACTGTCTGTGTTCATATATATAAGAAAGCACATAGGGTTATGGTTATGAAGGCTTTCTAGACATATCCAAACTTTTCTTGGGATTCGTTTACTGTGTCAAAAGGCATAGGACCATAGTCTTGTGGGACTACTCAGTCAATTGACATAACATAGTTCGTAAAGATTATGTTCTACATCCTAGTTTGATGAATAGTACCTGGGGTCTTAAAAGCTTGTGAGCGTTCATCTAAAATACAACTATTGGTCTCTTCTCATCTGGAGCAAACAAGAAGGAAGGGAACCAAAGACTCAGTGAAGAACCAGTTCACATGAACCATGGCACCATTTAGCCTGAGACTCGAAGAACTAGATGGTGCCTGTCTACCAATATCTACTGTTCTGTCCTGGGACACATTAGAAAGTTCCAAATAGAATAGGACAAACAGCTAGAAAAAAAGTCAAAGTCCTATAAAAGGCCAGACTTACTGAACCGATAGATACTAGAAGAGCCCCCCAAAACTATCTCTCTAAGATACCCTTTGAAATTGGAGCTAAAGCTACTCCTGGATGTCAACTTTCAGCCAAATAATAGATGGTCTTATAAAATAAACAATATCACCTGTGAGTAATGTGTTTCCTTAAATAATCAACTCTATGAGGCCGAACAGTCAGCATTTACCCATAAGCAAAAATGAGAATGCAAGCTAGGGCAGAAAAGCTAGATTAATGGAAACAGAAGAACGAGAATGGAAAGAATGAGAATGTTGACGCATTGTGAAAAGTGTAACCAACGTCATAGAACAATTTGTAGCAAAATTTTTAAATTGGAACCTAATTTGCTGTGTAAAGTTGCACGAAAAACACAAAAAATATTAAAAAAAAAAAACAAAAAACCTAAAGCCTATTGCTGAATGAGGGAATAGAATAAGATTTGTTGTCTATCAAATTCCAAAAATAGAAGAAATTCTTTCCCACTATTCTTGTAGACTTTATTGAGTATTTCCATTTGGACTAATTTGGATGGGGAGACTGTACTATACAGGCTGTGTGATGCTTAAGATTGTGTGTTAACTTGGCTGGGCCATGATTCTGGTGTTCATATGTGATCACTCCTGTGATGGGATCTCCTGTGAGTAACCAGTCAGTTGAAAGCGAGTTTCCTTGGGCGTGTGGACTACACCCAAATAGAAGCATTGGCTTCTTGCTAACATGGTCTCGGCTGAGAAATCAGAGCTTAATCTTATTGGTTTCTCCTTTGCCGGTGACAGTTTCTTTATCCTGCACTGCTGTCAGTTTTCTCCTTTGTCCTTAGTTCTGACAAGTTTGATTACCATGTGTCTTGGTGATTTTCTTTTGGAGTCTCTCCTGTATTGGTTTTGTTGAGCTTCTTGGATGGATATATTCCATCTTTTATGATATTAGGGAAGTTTTCTGCCAGCAAATCTTCAAAAATGTTCTCTGTGAACTTTTTTTGTCTCCTCCTTTTCTTGAATTCCTCTCATGCATAAATGATTCCTCTTGTAGTGTCCCAGATAACTCTTTGGTTTCTCCATTGTCTTCATTCCTTCTCCAGAATGTTCCTCAAATAAATATCTATCAAGGGATTTCCCTTCTAATTTGCTGATTCTGTCTTCCATTGAGTCAATCCCACCATGACATTCCTCCATTGAGTTATCAATTTCTGAAATTTTGTTGTTAATCATCTGGATTTCTGGTTGCCTTTTTGTATGGTTTCTTATTGTCTATTTTGTTCTTGTACTGTTTTCTTGAATTCTTGTAGAATTTTTGTCTGTGTTTTCCTGGTTTTATCTGTGTGTTCCTTGACTTGTTCTTAATCTGTTGGAGGGTCTTAAATAGAAGTCTTTTGAATTCCTCATCAGGTAGTTCCATTACCATTTCTTCCTCAGAAATGTCTTCTGACCCTTTAGTTTGGTCAAATGCGTGAGCCATCTTGTTCTGCTCCTTTATGGGATTTGATATTTGTTATCTTCGAGGCATTAAGGTGTTATTTATTGACTCTATGTTTGTTTACTTTGTCTGATTTTCTGTTTTGTTTTGATATGTCTGGGATGGCAGCGTGGGTTTGCTACTCAGGTTGCTAGCCTGACAAGACTGGAGTGCGAAATCCTTGATAACTTTAATATTTTCTGTGTTTATCGTGATGTTATGTATTGTCCCACTGGTGAGGACTTTGTCTTCTTTTTGTTGAGGTGTAATGTATACTGAAGGCTGTAGTCTTAGCACTGCATCAGTATGTGCTCCAAGTTGTCTTCATTTGTGGCAAGCAAGGTTGTGTCATTTGCATATTGCAGGTTATTAATGAGTCTTCCTCTATTTCTTATGCCATGTTCTTCATACAGTCTGGCTTCTCGGACTATTTCTTGAGTTTACAGATTAAATAAGGAAGGTGAAATGATACAACACCTTTGGACCACCTTTTCCAATTTTGAACCCTGCTATCCTCTTGTTCTGTTGGAATGACTTCCTCTGGATCCATGTACATGTTGCACATGAGCACAATTAAGTGTTCTGGAATTTTCATTCTTCATAATGTTATCCTGAATTTGTTATGCTCCACGTGATACTTGCTAGACACCGTAGAGTTGTCACTGACGGAAGGCTTTGTGGTATACTGTTAGGTCTTCAGTAGAATCTCTACCAACATTTGAAAAGCCCCAATAGAACGGCCCCACCTGCCTGAATGCCTATAGTTAGTAATTATATACATTATTTTTAATTCTTAGTCCTGTCTTCCCACTGGAATTAGGTCCTAGCTGGGCAGAGATTAGCTCTCTTTTATATCATGTTGGATCTGCAGAGTTGGCCCCATATTCAATAAATCAATAAATACTTGCTCAGAGTGTGTCAGAGTGAATTAAGAAGTTCTGATTCTTGATCTTGATTCAAGAAAACCTTGGAATTTTCTACTTTGGAGATGCTTTGCTGTTTTTATTCCCCCTACAATACTCCTCTCTCATTTTTTCTCATAAGACATGCTTGATTTTTATTTAATTTGCTCAGCAAAGTTCTTTGGGAATAGTTCCTTGGTCAAGGGCTTTCCAAGGTATGAACATACAATGGTTGCTTAAGGGTTCACTAATCCTAACCTATTTATCTAAAACACCATCTAATTCTAATGATTAAAATGATACTAATACAGGATACAAATGGCGACAGGCTGGGAGGTCATTGGGGTATGGGTATGTGTGTGTGTGTGTGTGTGTGTGTGTGTGTGTGTGAGAGTGTGTGTGTGTGTTTGTGTGTGTAGTGATGTTATCTGTGGTGAGCAAAATAATGTCCCCCCAAAGCTATCAGTTCCTAGCCCTGAAACCTATAAATGCTAACTTAAAAGGAAAAAGGACCTTGGCAGATGTAATTAAGTTGAAGATCATGAGATGAAGAAATTGTCTTGAATTATACAGGTGGGTTCTAAATGCAACATACGTATCCTTATAAGGCAGAATGAGATTCTAATGACACATACAAGAAAAGGCAATGTGAAGATGGAGAAGAGAAAAATTTGAAGACGTTGGCCTTGTAGGTATGTCCACAAGCTAAAGAATGATATGTCCACAAGCCAAAGAACCTGGCTGCCACCGGAAGCTGAAGAGACAAGGGAGAAATTCCCTCCTCGAGGTTCCAGAGGGAGTGTGGCTGGTGTCCAAAGTATTATCTCATACAGTCAGAGAGTTTCGAGAGGGCCTTGTCCCAAAAGCAAATCTCTACTCAGCCTGGGCTTCAGGGGAAAATGGAGGGAGTGTTTCACTGGAGTGAGGAACTGAACATCTAAGTAGGGGTCATTAGAAATATGATCCAAGAGAAAGAAGAGGGACAGACAGGGAGCAGGACACATGGGGAACATGAAATAATAGTTTCATCCTCACTTGGGGTAAAGTAACATTCCTTGACAGAACCTTCAGAGAATACTTGAGGGAACAGAAAGGTCTACCTGTGAAACCCTGAGTCCAAACACAGTTAACGCCAGGAGTAATCATTACGGGAGAAGAAACATGAGGGTGGGATGCCCTTGGTCTTTGCACTTTGGATCCTTAGAAGTGTGGTCAGTAGCAGCCACGGCCCAGACCACTGCCACAGCATTTGGAGCTCTGGGAGCCTGTGGAGGCTCAGGCAGTAGCTGTCCCCAGTGCTTATAAGATATGCTAACACCAAGCTGTCAAGTGAGTTTCAGCTCTATTGGGAACAGGACAAGTGAATGAACTGGTAGTCCCCTGTCTCTTTCTTCCTTCCCAACCTGGAAGGTCATGGCAGCTTCCAGGCTCTCCCTCGGGTGACCATGAACCCGATGTGACTTCAGCAATAACCCAGTGTGGACCTGGGCTCTGGAGATCCATTTCTCTGTTACCATCTCTCCTTAGAAAACTGGGGGGTTTAAATTTTCCCGAAGCTGAAAATAAAGCAAAAACACATTTTCGATCACTCTTTCAAATTTATACTACGTAGTACTAACTAACAAGGCCGCTTAGGTGTCACATGGCACTCTAGGAGAGTTTTTATTTGTTTTACTTGTGTTTAGGGACCAATCACTAAAGATAAATTTAACTTAAAGAGGATTTATAAGTTCCAAATTATTTGTGTCTAGTAGAAATGATAACCCAATGATTCATTGCTCTTTAAGACCTTAGCTAATATTGTAACTTAATTTGAAATGTTATATCAACAGTCTTTCTTTCTCTGACTATATATACTTTGAACTCTCCTATTCTCCTTTGGTGTCTTGGCGGCACAGTTGTTAAGAGCCATGGCACGCTACAGATGTTAATCCAAAGGTTGGCACGTCGAATCCACCAGCTGCTCCTTCGAAACCTATGGAGCAGTTCCACTCTGTCCTATAGGGTTCCTATGCGTTGGAATTGACTGGATGGCAACGGGTTTTCGTTTATTCTCCTTTGAACCAACTTTACCACCCTCCAACCATCGGATTCAGAGTCATATATATAGGTGCATACTTATGATCACATACCAAAAACAGAAGAAAAACTAAGTCTTGTCAGTTCTATCTCATGGTACCCCCACATCCGTTACAGAGTAGGACTGAGCTCCATGGGTTTTCCGGGCTGTAATATTTACAGAAACAGATTGCCAGGGTTTTCTTGTGTGACGCTGCAGGTGGGTTCCAACTGCCAACCTTTCTGTTATTAGGCAAGCACAAATGGTTGTGCCACCCAGGGGCCTTATGTTCACATACATTGTCATGTAAATGCAACACACGCACACACACACACACACACACCAGGCACACACACAGCTTTGCTTCCTCATTTACAACATGGTTATAAACATATTTGTCCAAGACAATGAGGAAACTGAGGATGACATCACAAGAAGTTAGTTGAATGAACCAATGTGTTCCAGTCTCATTCGGAAAGAGATTCAGAACTATATAATTGTACAACTTCTAAGCATTTGTACTTATTATGTGACATGTACTTTTCTCAGGGCTTAATGTGTGATTCCTTCATTTACACAACAATCTTACTAAATAATGACAATGATTAGCCACATTTATCAGATGCAAAAATGGAGACACACAATGTAAGAAGTCGCTTAAGGTTTCATAGCAAATATCTGGTTCTCAGAATTCAAACCAAAGTATTTCAGCTCCGGAACCATGCTCCTAATCAGTACTGTGTAGTTGAACCAGGAATGCTCACGCTATTGATAATAGGGGAAATCCAGACAGTTTAGGGTAAGTTCTTCTCCTCAACTTGGACTCAGTACAACAGTTGCCTTCTCGTCTGTCCCTGAGAAGTATTATTTCTGGGCTTGTTCCCACACCACACAGAATTCCTTTCAATTTCTCATGCCTTTCTCTTCTTGTTTGTTCACCTGTCCTATCTTAAACCCATTCTCATGGTAGCGCTCTCTTCTTGCCTGCCCTGCTCCTGCTCAGAACCCCTTCCATGGCTCCCATGGATAAACTCACGATAATGACAGATGAAGAAAAGGCTAGGTCCCTGACAAGGCAAAGCAGAATCTCTTATATAAGAGGTCCAGGACCAGGCTCCTGAGTATGTACTGGCTGGAAGAGGAGGGGATGTGACTCTTACACATAAGGGTACACGTATCCTCATTCCTGATATTCTGGTCTCCTTCTCTCTTCCCGCCCTGGAAACTCATGGAAGATTCCAGGCTGCCTAACTCATCTCCAGAAGCTAGATATGACTTCAGTAAGTATGGATCCATTGGTCAATGGCTCTAGGTATCTAGGTCACTATACATCCATCCTTTCTTAGGAAACTGTAGGTCACACCCTTGCCTCCAGGTCTGCACTATGAGTTGGGCCTCAAGATTTGGATTACGTGTTTTCAGTGGGTAGAAGTGGTTGGAATGAATTGAGAGATGTATTTTACTGGAAGAAACGATAAAGTAATTAACGCATTGCTTGTGGACGATAGAGAGAAATGAATGCACGACATTGGTTAGGTCTCATACATGGTGAATAGGAGAATTGTTCCCAGAAACAGAGAGCATGCTTGGGAGGTGAGTAGGCTTGGTGGTAGAATAAATTTAATGTTACAGCAAGTCCTTTGTATCTTTAGGAGATATTTGGCAGATTCAACTTGCAGGTTAACGACTTTCTAGGTAATGGAGAGGTGATTCAAAGGAAGTATCTCAAATACCTCCCACGTCATTCTTCTAGTAACATTTAATTCATCTATCCATTCATCTAGTCAGCCCTACATGGATAGTTGCTAGAGTCACCACATAAGGAACACATGGAGTTCTCAGGTTCTGGTGATGTGATGTGATGTGTTGAGATGTGATGTAATATAGTGATTGTAGGTTTAGAGCGAAGAATACCTAGAATTCTTATATGTTGTTGCCAGAGGCCATGAAGAGCTGATTCCCAACACTGCCTGTTTATATTAGCTCCCAGAAGGATACACAGAACGACTTTTTACCTCCTGTTATTGGCTTTTTGGGGATGGGTTGCCTCTCAAATTTGTAGCCTTCTATCCAACCCCTCATCCACATTTCTGAGCTTGTGCATGGCCATGAGAACATGCATCCGGACACACACATGTATACACACACAAAACCTTAAAGGCGCAGCTTTCGCATTCTCTTCCTTCATTTTTATTATCATCTCTGTCAATGAGAATGAGGAAACCTAGAATGACATCCCTGAGGGCATTGTCATGTGAACCAGTGTCCAAGTATCCTATTGGGTAATGATGGCTCAGGCAAGTCCAGTCCCTAAACCTCTTCATCTTTTATGCACATGGGTTTCCCAGTAGCCTTCAGAATGCCCACTGGATTGTGAGTGCCTGGCGGTCACAACACGCATGTTGCCTCAATAAACCTAAGTGTTTGGGAGAACATGCACTCAACCTCTGGTAGCTGTTGAAACAACATTCTTGTAATAAAATGTGTATGTTCAAAAATCAAAACTTATTCAGAATGTTTCTGACAACCCTCAGAGTAGGGGACTGTATATGAGACTAGGTAAAGGAAAATTTTAAGATAGGACATATGTTAATCAGATCGAAATGTAAACATCATATACTCTCACCTGCTAGACTAGGGATATGTGAAGACAGAGATTGCCTCTCCTTTTCCAAGATGTATTCCCAGTTTTTACTATACAGTAGCTCACAGTAAATATTGATGAATGAATAAAATGATTCAATTACTGGTTGAATGTGTCTGATTCAAATCCGACTACCCTCTCATTCAATAACAAGATTAAGCAAAACATTTAATTCCCATCATCCTCTGGCTAGAAATAGTTTTGTTTCTCAGAATTCCGAAGGCATAAAGTCATTTTCTAGAATTTTCACTAGCCTTATTATATTTTGAAATAAACTTTCTGAGGACAAGAACCGAATATTTTCCATCTCTCTGTCTCACACGCTGACCAGACAAAGTGTCTGGATCTAGCAAACATTCTTTACAAATTGATGCTCACTATTAATCTTCTTTGGGCCTTCTCAGGCCCCAACATTTCAGTGAGGAAGGTACTAACCTGCCTCTTTTACATATGGAGGTTTATATTGACTAAATGAAGATCTGGACGCACCCCAGATCATAAATGGCAGAGTTATAATTTCAACACTGATCTCCAGATTGCCATTTGATAGAATATTGCTTTATTAGTCAGAGTTCTCCAGAGAAACAGAATAGGAGATCTAACTATCTACCTACCTACATACCTACCTACTACCTACCTACCTACTAGCTACCTACCTCACGACTACATATCTACCTACCTACTATCTACTATCTATCTGTCTATCAAGAGAAATTTATTTTAAGGAATTGGCTCACACAACTATAGGGCCTGATAAGTCCAAAATTCAAAGAACACGTAGCAGGCTGGGAACTCTGGGAGAACTATGTTACAGTCTTGAGGCAGAATTCCTTCTCTCCAGGAAACCTCAGTGTTTGCTCTTAAGGCCTTCAGCTGATTGGATGAGCTCCATGCCTATTATTGAGGGTAATCTCCTTTACTTAGAGTCAACTGATTGCAAATGATAATCACATCCAGAACATTTCTTCACTATAACCTCTAGACTAGTGTTTGACAAAACAACTGGGCACTATAGCCTAGCCAAGTTGACTCAGAAAATTAACTTCATAATTGTCTTATAAGAACTGCCTTGTAACAAAATATGCATTTGGTTTTTTATTTGGTATTTTGTAAGTGAAGGAGTTTAGATACAATCATTATTGTTGTTTAAAAAAAAACCGAGGAGAGTACCTTGATCCATCTACTAATCCCATTTGAGGGACCTGAGGGCCTCTCAAGGGCCTGCGGTAAGGAAGGGCCAAGGAGGGTGGGCATGTGGAGAAGGGCATCTTGGGAAGTGGGCATTCCCTGGTTCTGTGTTCTAGAGAAGCCAGCCTAGGTATGGAAGCAGGGCTTGGAAGATAATCCTTGGGGGTAGGAGAAAGAAGTTGTAGTGTGGACCTCAGTTTCCTCAGAGGTCACCTAGTAAGCCTTTATCCAGGCACTGGCTTGTTGGGAATTGCCAGGCAGCTTCTCTGAGAGCTGGCCTGTGGCAGGCTGTGACTGGCCAAAGACCCTCTAACTCTAGCCCCAGGGGGCGTGCTGGGAGCTCCCAAGGTTTCCTGGTAAAGCAGGGATAGAGAGGCAGGGGAATGCCAGGAATGACAAATCACATGACATTGGTGAGTAACAGCCATGTCCTGCCCCGCCCAGAGCCAAGCTGGAGGAGCCACTATAAAAGCCATGCCTAGCTCCAGCATCTCAACTGCTTGGACTCCCCAGGGATGTGTCTGTGCTCGTGTCTGTGACCAGAGTGAGTGTGAGTGTGGGAGCCCCTAGGGTTCTGAGAGGACTAGGAAAGAGCTGACAGCTGGGAGGCAGAGGGAAGGGGAGGGAGGATGCGCACCGAGGAAAGAGAGTCCTGTATTTGATTCTGTGATACAGTGAACAGAAATAAGACTCAGTCTGAACTAAGTCTTTGGAAATCTGTCCTGGTCTCAGATACAGATAGGTCCCTCAATTTTGTCAAGGACATTATTCTTCTGTTAGTAGAACAGGCACATCAGTGTGTGGACGCTTTATGTGGGCTCACGAAGGTTGAGAAATACTGGCTACTCATTGTGTACAAGAGTGAGAAGCCTCTTACTATGTCTGATTGTTGGGACCGCATATTTTTATTCAGGGGAAAGATTTAGGTTGTTCCTTTCCTTTACTGATGTGTATATGCTAGATATCCTTAACTATCCCAATAAGATTTAATTTTAAAGGAGATCAAATTATCATCCTTGCTTTCTATCTAAAGAGTTTCATTATTAATTTTCAGGTTGCAAATTCCTGCTAAAATGTCCTGGCAGCAGAACCAGCAGCAGTGCCAGCTCCCTGCCAAATGTACCCCCAAGTGCCCTCCCAAGTGCCCCATCCCCACGTGTCTGCCAATGTGTCCCCCAAAGTGCCCTCCAGTCGCTCCCTGCTGCAGTGTCAGCTGCGGAGACTGCTGTGGACCTAGCTCTGGGTGCTGTAGCTCTGGAGGTGGCGGCTGCTGCCTGAGCCACCACAGACACCATCTCTTCCACCGACGCCGCTGGCACCAGAACCCTGACTGCTGTGAGTGTGATCCTTGTGGGCACTCTGGCTGCTGCTTGGGCTCAGGAGGTTGCTGCTGAGCCAGGCCTTAGGTATAACAGAGAAACACTTAGAAAGCAACCTCGAAGCAGTGACCTACCTGAGAGTGATGCTTCTCCTCTTCTCGCTTCTTGTTTTCATGGCGCTGAGGATCCTATGAAAGAGTTCTGTGTGTTCTAATGTCCTGAGTCCATCCTGGATCTTGATCATGTCTTCCTTCTTTACTTTATACAACAATAAATCTCCTATTGCGTATTCACAAGATATCCTGGTCTTTGTCAAGTCTTTCATGCTTTGCAAGTCCCTGAAACCTAGATTTGCAGCGACACACTTAGGGTGGCTTGGTAACATTACAGTATGAGAAAGGGACATGCTAGAAACCGTTTCTAAGGAAACAATCCTCTAAGAACAAGCTTGAAGTAGAGCTTTGCAATGGTATTATCTCTACAATCTCCAGCCTCATGGTGCAGGTGGTGACCGGAAGGAGGACTAGGTGGCACTGTTGAGGCACCACTGGAGAAAGGGAAGGTGAAGGATCCTGAGGGACCTCAAAGGAGAAGCTGATAGGAGAAAGAAAGAATGCTGTGAAGTAGGTTCATTCAAATGTTTGTGGAGTGAAACTCAGCCCCTCCAGAAAGAAACTCAATAGCTGATGGTGCTTCATGAAGCCTTTGCAAACATTTCTAAGGGCCCGCTGTGTGATTTGCCATATTTTCTGAGTGAGGAAAAATCGGTACTTAGTACCTATAAACTCTGTCCAGGCCTGGTGCCTGCTGGAGAAATATAGTTGAGAACAAAATCTACTCCCAACCTAGAAAACATCTCCACAAATATAGAAGAGAAAGAAAGATTTTATTATAGTAAGTATTAAACCAGAATGTGATTCATCATATGCCATCCGGTAAAGAAATTGCAAAGACATAAAGAAAACTTTCCCTTTATATGTAAAAAAACGCAAAACGAAAAACCTATATTGTTGAGTCAATTCTGCCTCATAGAGAACCTGTAGGACAGAGTAGAACTGCCCCACAGAGTTTTCTGGAAGCACCTGGTCGATTTGAACTGCCAAGCTTTTGGTTAGCAGCCAAGCTCTTAACCAGTGCAATGAGTAAATTCATCTCCTCAAGATAAAATTGCTCATTTTCTGGTTTCTTTATGGCTGGAGGTAGATTTTCAGTTAGGGGTCGGAAGCTCTTGAGGTCATGGTAATCTCTTTCCAGTTTTCTGGAAGGGGAAGATTACCTGAAGTAACACTTTAAAGAATTGACTTCCAAATCCTTGAGCTAACACCTTGAATTACGTACTTTTCAAAGAGAGGGAGAAAGATTTTACGGTTACAAGCTATTGAAAGTGAATTCTAAAAGAACAGGGGAGGAAGGGTATTCCTCACTTTTTTTCAACAGGGAAACTATGGGGCAATCAACTCTGTGACAAATAACTACGGCAGCGAATTTTCAGTTGAAGGTCCCTGGGTGGTACAGTAAACAGCTTGGCTACTAGTGAAAAGGTTGGGGGTTTTAATCCACCCAGAGGGGCCTCAGAAGAAAGATATGGCAATCTGCTTCCTGAAATGTCACAGCCATGTAAACCCTTTGATGTGCAACTCAGTCACAACTGGTTTGGTGCTTTGGTTTTATTTTCAATTTGTATTTGTCCTTACACTCCTGAGGAAAGGCTACACAGGCCACTGGAGTCTAAGTTCCTATAAAGTCTAGAGAGAGCCTGCAGCACGTAGCTCTCCTCTGCTTCCAATTCCCAGTGCTCACATGTCAAGGCTTGAAAACCTTCAGGTGAGCCCTAACCAAAGAAAAAATTGAAGAGGTCATAAAAAAAGCTCCCAACCAAAAAAGCCCTGGCCCAGATGGCTCCACTGGAGAGTTCTACTGAAGATTAGGAGAAGAGTTGACACCAATTCTACTCAAACTATTCCATAACATCGAGAAGGAAAGAATATTCCCTAATTTATTCTATAAAGCCAGCATAACACTGATACCAAAGCCAGGCAAAGACGTCCCAAAAAAAAAAATTACAGACCAATATCCTTCAGAAGTATAGATGCAAAATTTCTCCATAATATTCAACAGTATGTCAAAAAAATAATACTTCATAATCAAGCTGGATTCATACCAAGGATGCAAGGGTGATTCAACATTAGAAAATTAGTCAAAGTGATTCACCACATAAATAAAACAAAGGAAAAGAATCCCATGATTATCTCAATAGATGCCCAAAAGGCATTTGATAAAATCCAACATCCTTTCCTGTTAAAACTCGCAGCAAAATAGGCATAGAAGGAAGTGTCCTCAACATAATTATGGGCATATATGCAAAACCAAGAGCCAAAATTATTTTCATCACAGAAAGATTGAGAGTATTCTCCTTGAGAGCCGGAACCAGACAAGGATGCCCATTATCACCACTCTTACTCTATACTCTTCTGGAAGACGTAGCCAGAGCAATAAGGCAAGAAAGGGAATTAAAGTGTACTCAAATTGGAAAGGAAGAGGTAAAACTATCCTTATTCACAGATGACATCATTCTATACATAGAAAATCCCAGAGACTCCACAACAAACTTACTGCAAGTAACCGAAGGATTTAGCAAAGTGGCAGGGCACAAGATCAACACACAAAAATCAGTTGGGTTCCTCTGCACTAACAAGGAGAACTCCAAAAAAGGAAATCAAGAAAACAATACCATTTATAAACGCCTCTAAAAGGATAAAATACCTAGAAGTAAACCTAATCATGGATGTAAAAGACATACCCGAGGAAAAGTGTACAACACTACTGCAAGAAACCCAAAGAGACCTACAGAAAAGGAAAAACATTCCACGCTCATGGCTTGAAAGAGCTAACATTGTGAAAATGTCAATATTACCCAAACGATCTAGAGTTATAATACAATCCCGATCCAAATCCCAACATCATTCTTTAATGAGATGGAAAAACTAATCACCAACTTGACATGGAAAGAAAGGAGGCCCAGAATAGCTAAAACAATCCTGAAGAAGAACGAAGTAGGAGACCTCACACTTCCTGATCTCAAAACTTACTATACACTCATAGTTACCAAAAGAGCCTGGTGCTGGTTTAATGACAAGACACAAAGAAGAACGGAATAGAATGGAGAACCCAGAAGTAAAGTAAGTCTATTCATCTACGGGCAGCTGATCTTCGACAAAGAGTCAAAATTCAGTCCATAGAGAGAAAAAATTCTCTTTAACAAACGGTGCTGGCAAAACTGGATATCCATTAGCAAAAAAGATGAAATAGGGTCCACATTCGCACCATACACAAAGCCTAAGTGAAAATGGACCAAAGTGCTAAATGTTAAAGCTAAATTATAAAGTTCCTGGTAGGGACACAACTAGAGGACTGATTTTCAGCATATATAGCCCATCAAACACAACAAAAAATGCAAAACCAACAGATGATAAATTAGATAACTGGGAACACTGCAAAATTAAATATTATGCTTATCAGATGTCTACTAAAAGAGTAAACTGAGAACCTATGGACTGGGAACAGATCTTCAGCAAGAACATATCTGAGAAGAGTCTAATCTGTAAAACATATAGAAAACTTCAAAACTCAACAACAGAAAGAAACACTTCAATCTAAAAATAGGCAAAAGACTTGAGCAGACACTTCCCCAAGGAAGACATTCATGTGGGCAACAAACACATGAAAATGTGCTCGTGATCATTAGCCCTTAGGGAGATACAAATCAAAACTACAATGACATACCATCTCACCCCTATAAAAATGGTACCGATTAAAAAAACAGAAAACAACAAACGATGGTGAGGTTGCGGTGAGATTGGAACGCTTATACACTGGTAATGGATTGTAAAATGGTACAACCACTATGGAAAACAGTATGGCACTTCTTCAAAATCTAGAAATAGAAACACCATATTGTCTAGCAATATAAAACTTAAGCATATATCCAAAAGACATAAAAGTAGTGAAACGAATTGACATATGCATACCTGGGTTCATTGCAGCATTATACACAATAGCAAAAAGAAGACACAACCTACAAAAAAAACTAATCAAACCCATTGACGTTGAGTTGATTCTTACTGATCGCCACCACATAGGGTTTTCAAGGTTGTAAATCTTTATGAAAGCAGACTGCCACATCTTTCTCCCTTGGAGCCCCTGGTGGTTTTGACCCACCAATCTTTCGGACAGCAGGCGATCACTTTACACGCTGCGCCATAACAGTCTAAGTGCCCATCGATGGACGAATGGATAAACAAACTGTGGTACATACATACAATAGAGTATTATGCAACTACAAAGAGTATATTTATAGTTTGTTTTACCCTGAGGGCTTGCATATTGCTGTGATAGTAGAATCTATGGCACCGGTATTCAAACACCAGCAGGGTCACCCATGGTGGACAGGTTTCCGCTGAGCTTCCAGACTAAGACAGACTAGGAAGAAGGACCGGTGGTCTACTTCTGAAAAGAATTAGCCAGTGAAATCTTTATGAATAGCAGTGGAATATTCTCTGATATAGTGCCAGAAGAGGAGCCCCTCAGGTTGGAAGGCACTCAAAAGACAACTGGAGAAGACTGCCTCCTCAAAGTAGAGTTGACCTTAATGACGTGGATGGAGTCGAGCTTTCAGGACCTTCATTTGCTAATGTGGCTTGTCTCAAATTGAGAAGAAACAGCTGCTAATTTCCATTAATAATCGGTTAGCAGCCGAGCTCTTAATCGCTGGGACTCCAGGGTTCATAAGAATAGACATACAATTAATGAAATAAAATTGGGAGTCGAAAACTAAACCCTTCCATTTCTAATTAATTGAGTATTTACAAAGACGCCAAGACAATCAAACGGAACGAAGAAGAGTCTTTTCAACAAATGGTGCTGACACAGCTGGATAACCACATACAAAAGAATGAACGGGAACCCGTTTCTCTCAGCAGACAGGAAAGTAACTCAGATTGGCCCATAACCTGAATACAAGAGCCAAAAACTATAAATTCTTAGTAGAAAACATAGGTGTAAATGTTTATTTTCTTGGGTTAGGAAAATGTTTCTTAGCTTTGGCACCGAAGTCACAAATGACAAAAGGAAAAAATAACAAATTAGTCTTCATCAAAATTTAAAACTTTGTGCTTCAGAGGACACTATCAAGAAAGTGAAAAGACAATCTGTAGAATAGGAGAAAATATTTGGAAACCATGTATCTGGTAAGGGATTGTATTTAGAATACATAAAGAATACTTGCCACTCAATGATAAAAAGACAAATAATCTAATTAAAAAATAGCCAAAGGATCTGAATAGACATTTCTTCAAAGAAAGAATACAAACGGCTAATTGCCACAGAAAGAAACACAACATCACTAGTCACCAGGGAAATGTAAATAAAAACCACAATGCAATATCATTCACACCTACTAGGATGGCTATAATTAAAAACCTGAGTTGAGAAGGATGTGGAGAAATTGAAACCCTCATATATTGCCAGTGGGAATGTAAAATGACTTACAATCACTCTGGGAAACAGTCTGACAGTTCCTCAAAAATGTTAAATAGAGTTACCATACTACTCAGCAGTTGCACACTTCGCTATGTCTCCAAGAGAAATAAAAAGCAAACACATACACACAGAAACTTGTACAGGAACGTACATAGAAGTATTGCTCATAAAAGCAAAAAGGCAAGAAGAATCCAAATGCCCATCAACTAATGAATGGATAAAAAATGTGGTATACATGGTCTCGGGAAACATCTAGCTTAACTGGCATAACACAGTTTATCAAGACAATGTTCTCCATTTACCTTGGTGAGTAGTGTCTGGGGTATTAAATGTCTGTGAGCAGCCATCTAAGATCCTCCACCGGTCTCACTTCTTCGGGAGCAAGAGAGAATGGAGAGAACAGGATACAAGGAAAAGATTAGTCCAAAGGATTAATGGACCACAGCTACCAATGCCCCCACCAGACTGAGTCCGGTACAGCTTGATGGTACCTGGCTACTATCATTGACTGCTCTGACCAGGATCACAAGAGAGGGTCCTGGACAGAGCTTGAGAACAATGTAGAACAAAATTCTAACTCACACACACACACACACACACACACACACAAAACAGACTTACTGACCTGACAGAGACTGTAGAAACCCCAACAATATGGCCCCGGGGCCCCCTTTCAGCTCAGTGGTGAAGTCATGCCCGAGGTTCACCCTTCAGCCGGGGATTGGATAGTCCCATAAAACAAAATGGGACTAATGAGGCACAGCAGTCTAGGGACAAGGACCAGAAGGCAGGAGGGGACAGGAAAGCTGGTGATTGGGAAGCCAAGGTTGAGAAGGGACAGTATTGCCATGTCCTGGGGTTGTTAACCACTGTCATATGGCAATATGTGAACTATTTAATGAGCAACTATTTCTTCTGTAAACCCTTATCAAAAGCAAAAAGAAAAAAAGAATTTTCTATGTGAGAGCAATTATACAACAGCAACTCAAAAATTTTGATGGGAAGCCTGGGCGGCAGTGAGTTGAAGATAATGGTGATAGAATAATTTGGAAAAGGATAATGAGAACAGTAGCACAACTGGAAGAATGTAATCGATGTCATTGAATTGTACATGTAGAAATTTTTGAAATGGTGTATCTTTGGCTATGTAGATTTTCACCAAAGGGAAAAAAAAAAAAAAAAATGTCCTCCAAGGCCAAGACGAGAGAGTGTTGCCATGTCGTGGGTTCGTTAACAATTCGTCATAAAACAGTATGTGTACTGACTGTTTAAGGAGAATCTATTTGTTCTGTAAATCTTCCTCTAAAGTACAATAATTTTTTTTAAAGTAGTAGATTCACACAATTTAATATTATTCAGTACTAAAACAGAAAGCAGCGATCCATGCCACGACTTCGATGAACCTTGAAAAACACTGTGTTATGAGAGGGATGCCAATTACAAAAAACCACATATTGTAGGATTCCATATATTTGACATGTCTAGAATAGGCAAATCTATAGAGACAGGAAATAAATCAGTGGTTGCCTAGACCAGGGCGGTAAGAGGGGGAGGGAGGCGAAAAGCTGGTGTGACTGCTATCAGGTTCAGAGCTTCTTTTTCTGACAAACAAGACACACACACACAAAGACAAAAAAATAAAACACTAATCAGTGTAATTCTAATGGCCATGTTATCCTTTAAAAGGTTGAAACATGAGCAATAGATTGAGGGAAAAATTTCCAATACACATAAATAAACAAGGGAATAAATTCAGAATACAGAAATGACTCAAATAAATTCTTATAAAAAACAAAAAATAATTCCTATAAAAATGAACAAGTGTATGGGTAGACCTTTTATATTAGAGAATAATCTGTATAGCAAATAAATATAAAATGAGATGCTAAACCTCATAGGTATTTAGAGAACTGCAGTTAATAAACAATTTGTTATCATGTTTGTCTTTCAACTTTGCCAAAAAAATTTTAAGTTGTAAAATATAAAATATTGACTAAGTTTGGGAAAGAGATATTTGTATAGATTACAGTGGGAGTGTTAATACTCATCACTGAGGTAAATTTTCTGTAACTATAGCAATGAAAATTGCCATACTCCTTGTCCCAACAATTTAGTTTTTTAATTTTTTTGGTACTAGTCAACTGCTTGTATATGCAGACAAGAACACCCATAAAGGGAGTTCTATAGGAGAATTTATAGTTAGGGAATATTCAGTAATAGTCTGAATGTCCAGTATTAAGAGAAGAGATACATAAAAACTGACATCTTACTCAAGAAATATAAGGGAAGGAAAGGAGAAAGAAAAGGGAGAGGGTGAATCTGCCAAGACTATGACCTTCCCTAAACATCCTCTTTACCACTGACACATGTTCAGGTGATGGCAACAGGTATGGAAGCAAGAAGAGACAGATACTGACCAAGTGGTTTGGTCACCACAATCACCATCATCATCATCATCATCATCAGTAACAGCAACATCAACAACTTATTATAAGTTCATCTCGAATTTGCATATCAGCTGATTTCTAAAAATGATCTTTCTGTACTCTCAAGGAAAAATACTTTCATTCCTTTATTTATCTATTCACCACATTTTTAATGGAGACTTCATATGGAGACCCTGGGTGGTTCAAACGGTTAACACGCTAAGCAGTTAAGCAAAAGGTTGGAGCTTTGAGTCCATCTAGAGGCACATTGGAAGGTAGTTCTGGTAATCTACTTCCACTTAATCATTCATTGAGATCCGTATGGATCACTGTGCTACTCTGACGTACATGGGGTTGCCATGAGTTGACTCAAGGGCAACTGGTGATTCGTATAAGATGGGCATTTTGTATTGAATATACAGCTTTTAGATTAGTGTAAGAGAGAGAAAATTAAACAGTTCGAATAAAGACTGTGCACAGAAGCACTTAACAGGAAACTTAATTTAGTCTGAGGTCAGGTCTTCTTCCTTTAGTGAGAGCAATCCACGCCGTCTTCGCCAGCGTTTTCCTGGACTTCTTGGGCTTTTTTCGCGATGAGAAGATCCTTTATTTATCAGCCCCTTCCACATTTGCATAAGCTCTTGCATGTCTGTATTTGTATTTTATCTTGTTTTTGTGTACATGTCTATGTTAGAAATTCAGTTTGGCTGCTAGTAACAGAATTCTGAAGTAACAGTACTTAAATAGAGGATAATTTTATTTTATAGACAATAGAATTAGAAGGGACGCAGTCCAGAGGTATTTGGGAGCTCCATGGTGTCATCAAAGACCTGGACTTTTTCCTTTTCTCTTCTTCCATTCTAAGTGCTGGCATCCTTCCATAAAATTGCCAGAGAACTGGGTGCTGGGGCTCCAATTATGTCTGGGGCCCAGGTGAGAAGAAGTGAAGGGAGTGGCTATAGGGTGTCTACCAGGTCAGTGGGTCCGTTCATTAATCTTTCTTAAAGCTCCACCTTTAGACATTTGCTTTATTTCATTGGCCACTGTCATGGATTGAGATGTGTCCTCCAAAAATATCTTCCAGCTTGGCTAGGTCATGATTCCCAGTATTGTATGCTTGTCTACCATTTTATCATCTGACGTGATTTCCTTATGTGTTGTTAATGCTATCACTGCGATGTAATAAGATGGATTAGCTGCAGTTATATTGATGAGATCTACAAGGTTAGGTAGTCTCTTAAGCCAATGTCTTTTGAGATATAAAAGAGAGAATTGAGAAGAGAGACATGGGGACCTCATACCACCAAGAAAGCAGTGGTGGGAGCAGAGCATGTCCATTGGATCTGGGGTCCCTACACGCGGAGAAGCTTCTAGTCCAGGGGAAGACTGATGAGAAGGCCAACAATGGAGAAATCCGTCCCCTGGAGCTGACCCTGAATTTGGACTTGTAGCCGACTTCACTGAGAGGCAATAAACTTCTCCTTGTTCAACTAATCCACTTGGGGTGTTTCTGTTATAGCAGCAGTAGATGACTGAGACAGCCACCTTTATCTGCAAGGGAGGCTGAGATGTGTCAGCCTCCACCCCCACCCCAACTGTGCTCTTTTCTGTCCTTGATTACACAGAGGTTCTGAAGGTAAGGCAGAAGGGCATGCTGATATTAGTGGGCAACGAGCAGTTTCTGGGACAGTATGATTTTCTAGGGACAAATGGCTAGAGATGTGGTTCTCTAGAAATAGCATGTGCTGCATGTGCTGCATTATACCTGGAAAAATCACTCGAGTGAACTTCATCACAAAAAGGGAGGAAAGTCATACCTCAAATGCTACCTTCATGCATCCACACATCAGAAGGTACCAATATCCTATAGTGAGGGTGTTTCCAAAGGTGTGCCACAGAAAGGGATGTGCACTGTATTTGGCTGTGCTGTGGGGCACTAGGAAACCTGGGTGGCATAGTGGTTAAGAGCTACAGCTGCTAACCAAAAGTTGAGCAGTTTGAATCCACCAAGTGCTCCTTGGAAACTCTACGTGGTAGTTGTACTCTGTCCGATAGCGTCGCTGTGAGTCGGCTAGATGGCAGCAGGTTTTTTGGTGGGGGACTCCCTGGGGCAGAGGAAGCCACTGACTAGACCGTATCTTTAATTGAGGAATTGATGACAAAGGGGATCTCCAAGTAATCATTCCCTCCTCTCCCTTTCTCCACCAGACACGATCACCAGGTACAGGGACCAGGGTCAACGGGCAGCCTCTCAGGGGGGAGATTTGTCTTGGAGGGCCAGGTGAAGAGCTGAGCTGAGTGAAAGGACAGGCAGGATCTGAGAGGTAGAAGACTGGGAGCTGCTGGGGTCCAAAGCAGAGCATGAGCTGGGTCCCTGGCTGGAGAGACACTCACCCAGGAGAAAGGTGAGATGTTGGGAAACAGAGAGGCCAAAACACCTTTGATATCTTAGCAATATAGTGACCTGAGTAAGAGGATCCTGATCTAGGACCTAGAAATCTCCTAAGTGCTCTGTGGGGTGACTTTTTGCAGCTCAGCCTACAGTGCTAGTTCTGAAGAGGAATTCTGACCATTTCTATGGCTTCCTCAGTGCAGACCAGCAAGAAGGCAGGGAAGTGTCAACAATGACAGGAATGCTCTCCTGTTGTGCAGGAGCCACCTCTTGCTCCCATCAGAGCTCCAGGCTAGTCTCCACATTCACCTGACTCCTTAAAAATTTTCAGTCATGTGGGAAGCCAGGTGAATGTGTCATGGGAGCCCACAGGAGGCTCTGAGCAGGAGGACTAGGTGGCATTGGTGAGGAACCACTGGAGAAAGGCAAGGAAAAGAAGCCTGAGGGACCTCAAAGGAGAAGCTGATACGAGAAGGAAGGAATGCTGTGAAGTAGGTCCGTTTAAATGTTTCTTGAATGAAACTCAGCCCCTCCAGAAAGAAACTCAACAGCTGATGGTGCTCTATGAAGCCTTTGCAAACATTTCTCAGTGCCAGCTGTGTGCTTTGCCATCTTTTCTGAGTGCGGAAAAATCGGTACTTAGTACGTATAAACTCTGTCCAGGCCTGGCTCCTGCTGGAGAAATATAGTTAAGAACAAATTCTACTCCCAACCTAGAAAACTTCTCCACAAATATAGAAGAGAAAGAAAGATTTTATTATAGTAAGCATTAAACCAGAATGTGATGCATCATAGGCCAGACGGTAAAGAAGTTGCAAAGACAAAAAGAAATCTTATCCTTTATATATAGAAAAAAGAAAAACCAAAAACCCATGCTGTTGAGTTAATTCTGACTCATAGACACCCTATAAGACAGAGGACAACTGCCCCATGGAGTTTCCAAGAAGCACCTGGTGGATTCGAACTACCAAACTTTTGGTTAGCAGCCGAGGTCTTAACCACTGCACTGATTGAATTCATGTACTCAAGATAAAATTGATCATTTTCGAGTTTCTTGATGGATGGAGGTAGATTTGCAGTTAGGGGTCTGAACCTCTTGAGGTCATGCTAATCTCTTTCCAGTTTTCTAGAAGGGGAAGATTACCTGAAATAACACTTTAAAGAATTGACTTCCAAATCCTTGAGCAAAAACCCTATATTTAGGTACTTTTCAAAGAGACCGAGAAAGATTTTAGTGTTACAAGCTATTGAAAGTGAGTTCTGAAAAAACCGGGGACGAAGGGGATTCTTCCCTGATTTTCAACAGGGAAAATCTGTTGCAATCAACTCTGTGACAACTAAGAACAACAACGAATTTTCAGTCTAAGGTCCCTGGGTGCTACAGTTAAGTGGTTGGCGACTAACCCAAAGGTTGGCAGTTTGGACCCACCCAGAGGTGCCTCAGAAGAACGACATGGCAATCTGCTTTCTGAAAGCTCACAGCCATGTAAACCCTTTGGAGTACAACTCAGTCACAACTGGTTTGGTGCTTTGGTTTTATTTTCAATTTGTGTTTCTCCTTACACTCCTGAGGAAAGGCTGCACAGGCCACTGGAGTTTTTTCCTCCATATCTGTGCAGTAAGTTCCTATAAAGTCTAGAGACAGACTGCAGCATACACCTCTCCTCTGCTTCCAATTCTTGGTGCTCATATGTCAAGTCTTAAAAACCTACAGGTGAGCCATAACCAAAGAAAAAATTGAAGAGGTCATAAAAAATGCTCCCAACAAAAGAAGCCCTGGCCCGGATGGCTTCACTGGAGAGTTCTACCTAAAATTAAGAGAAGAGTTAACACCAAGTCTACTCAAACTATTCCAGAACATAGAGAAGGAAAGAATACGCCCTAATTTTTTCTATAAAGCCCGCATAACAGTGATACCAAAGCTGGGCAAGACATCACAAAAAAAAAAAAAAAAAAATTACAAACTGATATCCATCAGGAGTATTGATGCAAAATTTCTCCATAAAATTCAACAGTATGTCAAAAAAATAATACTTCATGATCAATATGGACTCATACCAAGGATGCAAGGGTGATTCAACATTAGAACATCAGGCCATGTAATTCACCACTTAAAGAAAACGAAGGAAAAGAATCACATGATTATCTCAATTGATGCAGAAAAGGCATTTGATAAAATCCAACACTCTTTCCTGATAAAAACTCTCAGCCAAAAAGGCATAGACGGAAATGTCTGCAACATAATTACGGGCATATATGCAAAATCCAGAGCCAAAATTATTCTTAACTGAGAAAGATTAAGAGTATTCTCTTTGAGAACCGGAACCAGTCAAGGATGCTCATATCATCATTCTTACTCAATACTGTACTGGGAGTCGTAGCCAGAGTAATAAGGCAAGAAAGGGAATTAAAGTGAAACGAATCCACATATGCATACCTGTGTTCATTGCAGCATTATTCACACTAGCAAAAAGATGGACACAACCTACAAAAACATCAAATCAATCCCACTGCCGTTGAGTTGATTCTTACTGATACCCTCGATATAGGGTTTCCAAGGTTGTTAATCTTTATGAAAGCAGACTGCCACATCTTTCCGCCTTGGAGCCCCTGGTGGTTTTGACCCACCAATCTTTCGGACAGCAGTCGATCACTTTACTCCCTGCACCATAACAGTCTAAGTGCCCATCGATGGAGGAATGGATAAACAAATTGTGGTACATACATACAATAGAATATTATGCAACTATAAAGAGTATATTTATAGTTTGTTGTACCCTGAGGGCTTGCATATTGCTGTGATGCTGGAAGCTATGGCACCAGTATTCAAATACCAGCAGGGTCACCCATGGTGGACAGGTTTCAGCTGAGCTTCCAGACTAAGACAGACTAGGAAGAAGGACCTGGTGGTCTACTTCTGAAAAGAATTAGCCAGTGAAAACCTTATGAATAGCAGTGGTATATTGTCTGATATAGTGCCAGAAGAAGAGCCCCTTAGGTTGGAAAGCACCCAAGAGACAACTGGAGAAGAGCTGCCTCCTCAAAGTAGAGTTGACCTGAATGATGTGGATGGAGTTGAGCTTTCAGGACCTTCATTTGCTGATGTGACTTGTCTCAAAATGAGAAGAAACAGCTGCTATTATCCATTAATAATCGGAATGTGGAATGTATGAAGTGTGATTCTAGGAAAATTGGAAACCTTCAAAAATGAATTGGAACACATAAACATTAATATCCTAGGCATTATTGAGCTGAATGAGTAACTGAAGAGGGATGGGGTTGCATTCATCGTCAAAGAGAACATTTCAAGATCTATCCTGAAGTACAACACTGTCAGTAATAGGATAATATCCATATGCCTACAAGGAAGACAAGTTAATACTACCTTTATTTAAATCTATGCACCAATCACTAAGGCCAAAAATAAAGACACTGAAGATTTCTACCAATTTCAGCATTCTGAACTTGATCGAACATGTGATCAGGATTCACTGATAATTACTAGTGATTGGAATTCAAAGGTTGGAAGGATCAGTAGTTGCAAAAATGAGAAGGCCAGCTAGGGCAGAAAAGCTAGATTAATGGAAACAGAAGAAAGAGAATGGAAAGAATTAGAATGCTGACACATTGTGAAAAGTGTAACCAATGTCATAGAACAATTTGTATCAAAATTTTTAAATTGGAACCTAATTTGCTGTGTAAACTTTCACCAAAAACACAAAAAATATTAAAAAAAACCCTTAAAGCCTATTGCTGAATAAGGGAATAGAATAAGATTTGTTTTCTATCAATTCCAAAGATAGAAGAAATTCTTTCCCAATATTCTTGTAGACTTTATTGAGTATTTCCATGTGGACCAATTTGCATGGGGAGACTGTACTATACAGGCTGTGTGATGGTTAAGATTGTATGTTAACTTGGCTGGGCCATGATTCTGGTGTTAATATGTGATCACTCCGGTGATGGGATCTGCTCTGAGTAACCAATCAGTTGAAAGCGAGTTTCCTTGGGCGTGTGGCCTACACCCAAATAGAAGCATTGGCTTCTTGCTAACATGGTCTCTGCTGAGAAATCAGAGCTTAATCTTATTGATTCTCCTTTGCCGGTGACAGTTTCTTTTTCCTGCACTGCTGTCAGTTTTCTCCTTTGTCTTTAGTTCTGACAAGGTCGATTACCATGTGTCTTGGTGATTTTCTTTTGGAGTGTCTCTTGTATGGGTTTTGTTGAACTTCTTGGATGGATATATTCCATCTTTTATGATATTAGGGACGTTTTCTTCCAGAAAATCTTCAAAAATGTTCTCTGTTAACTTTTTTTGTCTCCTCCTGTTCTTGAATTCCTATCATGCATAAATGATTCCTCTTGTAGTGTCCCAGACAAATCTTTGGTTTCTCCATTGTCTTCATTCTTTCTCCAGAATTTTCCTCAAAGAAATTACTATCAAGGGATTTGCCTTCTAATTTGCTGATTCTGTCTTCCATTGATTCAATCCTACTCCGACATTCCTCCACTGAGTTATCAATATCTGAAATTTAGTTGTTAATCGTCTGGATTTCTGGTTGCCTTTTTGTATGGTTTCTAATTGTCTATTTTGTTCTTCTACTGTTTTCTTGAATTCTTGTATAATTTTTGTCTGTGTTTTCCTGGTTTTATCTGTGTGTTCCTTGACTCTTTCTTAATCTGTTGGAAAGTCCTAAATTGAAGTCTTTTGAATTCCCTATCAGGTAGTTCCATTACCATTTCTTCCTCAGAAAGGTCTTCTGACCCTTTAGTGTGGTCACTTGTGTGAGCCATCTTGTTCTGCTCCTTTATGGGATTTTATATTTGTTATCTTCGAGGCATTAAGGTGTTATTTATTGACTCTATATTTGTTTCATTTGTCTGATTTTCTGTTTTGTTTTGATATATCTGGGATGGCAGCTTGGGTTTGCTACTCAGGTTGCTTGTCTGGCAAGTCTGCAGTGCTCACCACCTGTTTCCAGGTAGGTGGGGCAGTGTCTGGGAGTGTGATATCCTTGATAACGTCAATATTTTCTGTGTTTATCATGATGTTATGTATTGTCCCACTGGTGAGGATTTTGTCTTCTTTATGTTGAGGTGTAATGTATACTGAAGGCTGTAGTCTTAGCACTGCATCAGTATGTGCTCCAAGTTGTCTTCATTTGTGGCAAGCAAGGTTGTGTCATTTGCATATTGCAGGTTATTAATGAGTCTTCCTCTCATTCTGATTCCATGTTCTTCATATAGTGTGGCTTCTCGGACTACTTGTTGAGTTTACAGAATGAATAAGCAAGGTGAAATGATACAACACCTTTGGACCACCTTTCCAGTTTTGAACCCTGCAATATCCTCTTGTTCTGTTGGAATGACTTCCTCTGGATCCATGTCCATGTTGCACATGAGCACAATTAAGTGTTCTGGAATTTTTATTCTTCATAATGTTATCCTGAATTTGTTATGCTCCACGTGATACTTGCTAGACACCCTAGAGTTGTCACTGAGGGAAGGCTTTGTGTTATACTGTTAGGTCTTCAATAGAATCTCTACCAACATTTGAAAAGCCCCAATAGAACGGCCTCACCTGCCTGAATGCCTATAGTTAGTAATTATATACATTATTTTTAATTCTTAGTCCTGTCTTCCCACTGGAATACAGTCCTAGCTAGGCAGAGATTAGCTCTCTTTTATATCATGTTGGATCTGTAGAGTTGGCCACATAATGAATAAATACATGCTCAGAGTGTGTGAGAGTGAATTCAGAAGTTCTGATTCTTGATCTTTTGGTGAGGCAGTACAAGAAAACCTTGGAATATTCTACTTTGGAGATGCTTTGCTGTTTTTATTCACCCTAGAATACTCCTCTCTCATTTGCTCTCATACGACATGCTTGATTTTTATTTAATTTGCTCAGCAAAGTTCTTTGGGAATAGTTCCTTGGTTAAGGGCTTTCCAAGGTATGAATATACAATGGTTGCTTAAGGGTTCACTAATCCTAACCTATTTATCCAGAAAATCATCTAATTCTAATGATTAAAATGATACTAATACAGGACACAAATGGCGACAGGCTGTGAGGTCATTGGGGTATGGGTATGTGTGTGTGTGTGTGAGTGTTTGAGTGTGTGTGTGTAGTGATGGTATCTGTGGTTAGCAAAATAATGTCCCCCCAAAGCTATCAGTTCCTACCCCTGAAACCTACAAATGTTACCTTAAAAGGAAAAAGGACCTTGGCAGATGTAATTAAGTTGAAGATCTTGAGATGAAGAAATTGTCTTCAATTATAAAGGTGGGTTCTAAATGCAACATATGTATCCTTATAAGGCAGAATGAGATTCTAATGACACATAGAAGAAAAAGCAATGTGAAGATGGAGAAGAGAAAAATTTGAAGATGTTGGCCTTGTAGGTATGTCCACAAGCTAAAGAATGATATGTCCACAAGCCAAAGAACCTGGCAGCCACCAGTAGCTGAAGAGAAAAGGGAGAAATTCCCTCCTCGAGCTTCCAGAGGGAGTGTGGCTGGTGTGAAAAGTATTATCTCATACAGTCAGGGAGTTTCGAGAGGGCCTTGTCCCAAAAGTACAGCTCCACTCAGCCTGGGCTTCAGGGGAAAATGGAGGGAATGTTTCACTGGAGTGAGGTACTGAACATCTAAGTAGGGGTCATTAGAAATATGATCCATGAGAAAGAAGAGGGACCGACCAGGACCAGGACAGATGGGGAACATGAAATAATAGTTTCATCCTCACTTGGGGTAAAGTAACATTCCTTGACAGAACCTTCAGAGAATACGTGAGGGAACAGAAACGTCAAACTTTTAAACCCTGAGTCCAAACACAGCTGTAATGACAGGAATAATCAGTACGGGAGAAGAAACATGAGGCTGGGATGCCCTTGGTCTTTGCACTTTGGATCCTTAGAAGTGTGGTCAGTAGCAGCCACGGCCCAGACCACTGCAACAGCAGTTGGAGCTCTGGGAGCCTGTGGAGGCTCAGGCAGTAGCTGTTCCCAGTGCTTATAAGATATGCTAACACCAAGCTCTGAAGTGAGTTTCAGCTCTATTGAGAAGAAGACAAGTGAATGATCTGGTAGTCCCCTGTCTCTTTCTTCCTTCCCAACCTGGAAGGTCATGGCAGTTTCCAGGCTGTCCCTCTGGTGACCGTGAACCAGATATGACTTCAGCAATTACCCAGTGTGGCCCTGGGCTCTGGAGACCCACTTGTCTCTTACCATCTCTCCTTGGGAAACGGGGTGTTTAAATTATCCAGAACTTGAAAAGAAGTCAAAAACACATTTTTGATCACTCTTACAAATTTATACTTCATACTACTAACTACAGGGCTGCCTAACTGTCACATGACCCTCTAGAGGATTTTTTTTATTTGTTTTACTTTTGTTAGGGGTGAAACACTAAAGATAAATTTAACTTGAGGAGGATTATAAGTTCCAAATTATTTGTGTCTAGTAGAAATGATAACACAATGATGTATTACTCTTTAAAACATTAGGTGGTATTGTAACTAAATTTGCAATCTTATTTCAACAGTTTTTCTTTCTCTGACCATATAGACTTGGAACTCTCCTATTCTCCTTTGGTGTTCTGGTGGCACAGTTGTTAAGAGCCATGGCACGCTACAGATGTTAATAAAAAGGTGAGCATTTCGAATCCACCAGCTGCTCCTTCGAAACCTATGGAGCAGTTGTACTCTGTCCTGTAGGGTTGCTATGCATTGGAATCGACTCGATGGCAACGGGTTTTGGTTTATTCTCCTTGGAAGTAATGTTACCACCCTTCAACCATCTGATTCAGAGTCATATGTTTATGCCTACTTATGTTCACGTACGAAAAACAGAAAAAAAACTAAGTCGTGTCAAATCTGACTCATGGGAACCCCAGCCGTTACACAGTAGAACTGAGCTCCGTGGGCTTTTCTTGGCTGTAATCTTTACAGAAACAGATTGCTAGGGTTTTCTTGTGTGGTGCTGCTGGGTGGGTTGCAACTGCCAACCTTTCAGTTAGTAGGCAAGCACAAATGGTTGTGCCGTTCAGAGGCCTTACGTTCACATAAAATTTCATGTAAATGCAACACACACACACACAGAGACACAAGCACACACACACACCAGACACACACAGCTTTGCTTCCTCACTTACACCAGGTTTACAAGCATATCTGTCCAAGACAATGAGGAAACTGAGGATGAGATCACAAGAAGATTGCTCAATGAACCAATGTGTTCCAGTCTCGTTGGGAAAGAGATTCAGAACTATATAATTATACAAATTCTGAGCATTTGTACTTATTATGTGACATGTACTATTCTCAGGGTTTAATGTGTGATTCTTTCATTTACACAACAATCTTACTAAACAATGACAATGATTTTACTAAATAATGACAATGATTAGCCACATTTATCAGGTGCAAAAATGGAGACACAGAATGTAAGAACTTGCTTAATGTTTCATAGCAAATATCTGGTTGTTGGAATTCAAAGCAAAGTATTCCAGCTCCGGAACCATGCTCTTAACCAGTATTGTGTAGTTGAACTGGGAATGCTCACTCTATTGATAATAGGGGAAATCAGACAGTTTAGGGTAAGTTCTTCTCCTCAACTTGGACTCAGTACAACGGTTGCCTTCTCCTCTGTCCCTGAGAACTATTATTTCTGGGCTTGTTCCCACACCTCACAGAATTCCTTTCAATTTCTCATGCCTTTCTCTTCTTCTTTGTTCCTCTGTCCTATCTTAAACCCATTCTCCAGTAGCGCTCTCTATCTGCCTGCCCTGCTCCTGCTCAGAAACCCTTCCATGACTCCCATGGATAAACTCACGATAATGACAGATGAAGAAAAGTCTAGGTCCCTGACAAGGGAAAGCAGAATCTCTTATATAGGAGGTCCAGGACCAGGCTCCTGAGTGTGTACTGGCTGTAAGAGGAGGGGATGTGACTCTTGCACATAAGGGTACACGTATCCTCATTCCTGATATTCTGGTCTCCTTCTCTCTTCCCGCCCTGGAAAGTCATGGAAGATTCCAGGCTCCCTAACTCATCTCCAGAAGCTAGATATGACTTCAGTAAGTATCGATCCTTTGGTAAATGGCTCTAGGTATCTAGATCACTATACATCCATCCTTTCTTAGGAAACAGTAGGTCACACCCTTGCCTCCAGGCCTGCACTATGAGTTGGGCCTCAGTATTTGGATTACCTGTTTTCAGTGGGTAGAAGTGGTTGCAATGAATTGAGAGATATATTTTACTGGAAGAAACGATAAAGTAATTAACGCATTGCATGTGGAAGATAGAGAGATAGAAATGGATGACATTGGTTAGGTCTCATACCTGGTGAATAGGAGATTTGTTCCCACAAAGAGAGAGCATGCTTGGGAGGTGAGTAGGCTTGGTGGTAGAATAAATTTAATGTTATAGCAAGGCCTTTGTCTCTTTAGGAGATATTTGGCAGATTCAACTAGAAGGTTAATGACTTTCTAGGTAATGGAGAGGTGATTCAAAGGAAGAATCTCAAAAACCTCCCACGTCTTTCTTCTAGTAACATTTAATTCATCTAGCCATTCATCTAGTCAGCCCTCCATGGATAGTTGCTAGAGTCACCAGATAAGGAACACATGGAGTTCTCAGGTTCTGGTGATGTGATGTGATGTGTTGAGATGTGATGTAATATGGTGACTGTAGGTATAGAGCCATGAATACCTAGAATTCTTATATGTTGGCGCCAAAGGCCATGATGAACTGATTTCCAACACTGGCTGTTTATATTAGCTCCCAGAAGGATACACAGAACGACATTTTACCTCCTGTTAATGGCTTTTTGGTGATGGGTTGCCTCTCAGCTTTGTAGCCTTCTATCCAACCCCTCATCCACATTTCTGAGCTTGTGCATGGCCATAAGAACATGCATCCAGACACACACATGTATACACACCCAACCTTAAAGGCACAGCTTTCGCATTCTCTTCCTTCATTGTTACTATCATCCTGTCAATGAGAATGAGGAAACCTAGAATGACATCCCTGAGGGCATTGTCATGTGAACCAGTATCCAAGTATCCAATTGGTTAACGGTGGCTCAGGCAAGTCCAGTCCCTAAACCTCTTCATCTTTTATGCACATGGTTTTCCCAGTAGTCTTCAAATGCTCACTGGATTGTGAGTGCCTGGCAGTCACAACACGCATGTTGCCTCAATAAACCTAAGTGTTTGGGCAGAACATGCACTCAACATCTGGTAGGTGTTGAAACAACATTCTTGTAATAAAATGTGTATGTTCAAAAATCAAAACTTTTTCACAATGTATCTGACAACATTCAGAGTAGGGGACCGTATATGAGACTAGGTAAAGAAAAATTTTAAGATAGGACATATGTTAATCAGATCGAAATGCAAACATCATATACTCTCACCTTCTAGACTAGGGGTATGTGAAGAAAGAGATTGCCTCTCCTTTTCCAAGGTGTATTCCCAGTTTTTACCATACAGTAGTTCACAGTAAATATTGATGAATGAATAAAATGATTCAATTACTGGTTGAATGTGTCTGATTCAAATCCGACTACCCTCTCATTCAATAACAAGATTAAGCAAAACATTTAATTCCCATCATCCTCTGGCTAGAAATAATTTTGTTTGTCAAAATTCCGAAGGCATAAAGTCATTTTCTAGAATTTTCACTAGCCTAATAATATTTTGAAATAAACTTTCTGAGGACAAGAACTGAATATTTTCCATCTCTCTGTCTCACACGCTGACCAGACCTAGTGTCTGGATCTAGCAAACATTCTTTACAAATTGATGCTCACTAAGAATCTTCTTTGGGCCTTCTCAGCCCCCAACAATTCAGTGAGGAAGGTACTAACCTGCCTCTTTTACAGTTGAAGGTTTATATTGTCTAAATAAAGATCTGGACGCACCCCAGCTCATAAATGGCAGAGTTATAATTTCAACACTGACCGCCTGGTTGCCATTTGGTTGAATATTGCTTTATTAATCAGAGTTCTCCAGAGAAACAGAATAGGAGATCTATCTATCTACTTACCTACATACCTACCTACTACCTACCAACCTACTACCTACCTATCTACTACCTCCTTACCTCCCGACTACTTTTCTACCTACCTACTATCTACTATCTATCTGTCTATCAAGAGAAATTTATTTTAGGGAATTGACTCACACAACTGTAGGACCTGCTAAGTCCAAAATCCGTAGAATGCATAGCAGGCTGGGAACTCTGGGAGAACTATGTTACTGTCTTAAGGCAGAATTCCTTCTCTCCAGGAAACCTCAGTTTTTGCTCTTAAGACCTTCACCTGATTGGATGAGGTCCATGCCTATTATTGAGGATAATCTCCTTTACTTAGACTCAACTGATTGTAAATGATAATCACATCCAGAACATTTCTTCACAGCAACATCTAGACTAGTGTTTGACAAAACAACTGGGCACTATAGCCTAGCCAAGTAGACTCAGAAAATTAACTTCATAATTTTCTTGTAAGAACTGCCTTGTAACAAAATATGCATTTTGTTTTTTGTAAGTGAAGGAGTTTAGACACAATCATTAGTGTTGTTAAAAAATAAAAAATAAAAACCGAGGACACTACCTTGATCCATCTACTAATCCCATCAGGAGGGACCTGAGGGCCAGTCAAGGGCCCGGGGTCAGGAAGGGCCAAGGAGGCAGGTATGTGGAGAAGGGCATCTTGGGAAGTGGGCATTCCCTGGTTCTGTGTTCCAGAGAAGCCAGCCTGGCTATGGACGCAGGGCTTGGAAGATCATCCTTGGCGGTAGGAGGAAGACGTTGTAGTGTGGACCTCAGTTTCCTCAGAGGTCACCCCGTAAGCCTTTATCCAGGCACTGGCTTGTTGGGAATTGCCAGGCAGCTTCTCTGAGAGCTGGCCTGTGGCAGGCTGTGACTGGACAAAGCCCCTCTAACTCAAGCCCCAGGGGGTGTGCTGGGAGCTCCCAAGGTATCCTGGGAAGGCAGGGACAGGGAGGCAGGGGAATGCCAGGAATGACGACATACGTGTCATGGGTGAGTTACAGCTACATCCTGCCCCGCCCAGAGCCAAGCTGGAGGAGCTACTATAAAAGCCATGCCTGGCTCCAGCATCTCATCTGCTTGGACTCCCCAGGGAAGTGTCTGTGCTCGTGTCTGTGACCAGGGTGAGTGTGAGTGTGGGAGCCCCAAGGGTTCTGAGAGGACCATAGAAGAGCTGACAGCTGGGAGGCAGAGGGAAGGGGACGGAGGAGGGGCACCGAGGAAAGAGGGTCCTGTCTTTGATTCTGTGATACAGTGAACAGAATTAAGGCTCAGTATGAACTAAGTCTTTGCAAATATGTCCTGGTTTCAGGTACAGATGGGTCCCTGAATTTTGTCAAGGACATTATTCTTCTGTTAGTAGAACAGGAACATCAGTGTGTGGACCGTTATGTGGGCTCATGAATGTTGAGAAATACTGGCTACTCATTGTGTACAAGAGTGAGAAGCCTCTTACTATGTCTGACTGTTGGGACCACATATTTTTCTTCAGGGGAAAGTTTTAGGTTGTTTCTTTTCTTTACTGATGTGTATATGCTAGATATCCTTAACTATCCCCATAAGATTTAATTTTAAAAGAGATCAAATTATCATCCTTGCTTTCTATCTAAAGAGTTTCATTATTAATTTTCAGGTTGCAAATTCCTGCTAAAATTTCCTGGCAGCAGAACCAGCAGCAGTGCCAGCTCCCTGCCAAATGTAACCCCATGTGCCCTCCCAAGTGCCCCATCCCCAAGTGTCCGCCCAAGTGTCCCCCAAAGTGTCCTCCAGTCTCTCCCTGCTGCAGTGTCAGCTGCGGAGACTGCTGTGGACCTAGCTCTGGGTGTTGCAGCTCTGGAGGTGGCGGCTGCTGTCTGAGCCACCACAGACATCATATCTTCCACCGACGCCGCTGGCACCAGAGCCCTGACTGCTGTGAGTGTGATCCCTGTGGGCACTCTGGCTGCTGCTCGGGCTCAGGAGGTTGCTGCTGAGCCAGGCCTTAGGTATCACAGAGAAACACTTAGAAACCAACCTTGAGGCAGGGACCTACCTGAGGGTGATGCTTCTCCTGTTCTCGCTTCTCGTTTTCATGGCACTGAGGATCCTATGAAAGAGTTCTGTGTGTTCTAATGTCCTGAGTCCATCCTGGATCCTGATCATGTCTTCCTTGTTTACTTTATGCAAAAATATATCTCCTATTCATATTCACAAGATATCC
Source organism: Dugong dugon (assembly GCA_030035585.1). Classification (NCBI taxonomy): domain Eukaryota; kingdom Metazoa; phylum Chordata; class Mammalia; order Sirenia; family Dugongidae; genus Dugong; species Dugong dugon. The sequence continues at coordinate 193,831,964 of CM057462.1, read as the reverse complement.
TGGTCTTTGTCAAGTCTCTCATTCTTAGCAAGTCCCTGAAGCCTAGAGTTCTAGTGACACACTTAGGGTGGCTTGGTAAGAGTACAGTGTGAGAAAGGGACAAGCTAGAAACAGTTTCTAAGGAAACAATCCTCTAAGAAGAAGGTTGAAGTAGAGCTTTGCAATGGGATTATCTCTACATGCTCCAGCCGCTTGGCGCAGGTGGTGACCAGAAGGAGGACTAGGTGGCACTGGTGAGGCACCACTGGAGAAAGGGAAGGTGAAGGAGCCTGAGGGACCTCAAAGGAGAAGTTGATAGGAGAAAGAAAGAATGCTGTGAAGTAGGTTCATTCAAATGTTTCTGGAGTGAAACTCAGCCCCTCCAGAAAGAAACTCAATAGCTGATGGTGCTTCATGAAGCCTTTGCAAACATTTCTAAGGGCCCACTGTGTGCTTTGCCATCTTTTCTGAGTGAGGAGAAATCGGTACTTAGTACCTCTAAACTCTGTCCAGGCCTGGTTCCGGCAGGAGAAATATAGTTAAGAACCAAATCTACTCCCAACCTAGAAAAATTCTCCACAAATATAGAAGAGAAAGAAACAATTTATTATAGTAAGTATTAAACCAGAATGTGATTCATCATATGCCATCCGGTAAAGAAATTGCAAGGACAAAAAGACATCTTTCCCTTTATATGTAAAAAAACGAAAAACGAAAAACCTATACTTTTGAGTCAATTCTGCCTCATAGAGAACCTGTAGGACAGAGGAGAACTGCCCCACAGAGTTTTCAAGAAGCGCCTGATGGATTTGAACTGCCAAGCTTTTGGTTAGCAACTGAGCTCTTAACCAGTGCAATGAGTACATTCATCTCCTCAAGATAAAATTGCTCATTTTCTGGTTTCTTTATGGCTGGAGTAGATTTGTAGTTAGGGGTCGGAAGCTCTTGACGTCATGGTAATCTCTTTCCAGTTTTCTGGAAGGGGAAGATTACCTGAAGTAACACTTTAAAGAATTGACTTCCAAATCCTTGAGCTAACACCTTGAATTTAGGTACATTTCAAGGAGAGGGAGAAAGATTTTACATTTAAAAGCTATTGAAACTGAATTCCAAAAGAACAGGGGAGGAAGGGTATTTCTCACTTATTTTCAACAGGGAAACTATGGGGCAATCAACACTGTGACAAATAACAACAGTAGAGAATTTTCAGTTGAAGGTCCCTGGGTGGTACAGTTAACTGCTTTGCTAGTAATGAAAAGGTTGGGGGTTTTGACCCATCCGGAGGTGCCTCAGAAGAAAGACATGGTAATCTGCTTCCTGAAAGGTCACAGCCATATGTAAACCCTTTGGAGTGCAACTCAGTCACAACTGGTTTGGTGCTTTGGTTTTAATTTTAATTTGTATTTGTCCTTACACTCCTGAGGAAAGGCTCCACAGGCCACTGGAGTCTAAGTTCCTATAAAGTCTAGAGAGAGCCTGCAACACGTACCTCCCCTCTGCTTCCAATTCCCGGTGCTCACATGTCAAGGCTTAAAACCTACAGGTGAGCTCTAACCAAAGAAAAAATTGAAGAGGTCATAAAAAAAGCTCCCAACCAAAAAAGCCCTGGCCCAGATGGGTCCTCTGGAGAGTTCTACCAAAGATTAGGAGAAGAGTTGACACCAATTCTACTCAAACTATTCCATAACATAGAGAAGGAAAGAGTATTCCCTAATTTATTCTATAAAGCCAGCATAATACTGATACCAAAGCCAGAAAAGGACGTCACAAAAAAAGAATATTACAGACCAATATCCTTCAGGAGTATAGATGCAAGATTTCTCCATAATATTCAACAGTATGTTAAAAAAATAATAATTCATAATCAAGCTGGATTCATACCAAGGATGCAAGGGTGACTCAACATTAGAAAATTAGTCAAAATAATTCACCACATAAATAAAACAAAGGAAAAGAATCCCATGATTATCTCAATGGATGCACGAAAGGCATTTGATAAAATCCAACATCCTTTCCTGTTAAAACTCTCAGCAAAATAGGCATAGAAGAAAATGTCCTCAACATAATTATGGGCATATATGCAAAACCAAGAGCCAAAATTATTTTCAACAGAGAAAGATTGAGAGTATTCTCCTTGAGAGCCGGAACCAGACAAGGATGCCCATTATCACCATTCTTACTCTATAATCTTCTGGAAGACGTAGCCAGAGCAATAAGGCAAGAAAGGGAATTAAAGTTTACTCAAATTGGAAAGTAAGAGGTAAAACTATCCTTTTTCACAGATGACATAATTCTATACATAGAAAATCCCAGAGACTCCACAACAAAGTTACTGGAAGTAATAGAAGGATTTTGCAAAGTGGCAGGGCATATGATCAACACACAAAAATCATTAGGGTTCCTCTGCACTAACAAGGAGAACTCCAAAAAAGAAAAACAAGAAAACAATACTATTTATAATAGCCTCCAAAAGAATAAAGTACCTAGAAGTAAACCTAAGCAGGGATGTAAAAGACATATCCGAGGAAAACTATACAACACTACTATAAGAAACCAAAAGAGACCTACAGAAATGGAAAAATATTCCACGCTCATGGCTTGAAAGAGCTAACATTGTGAAAATGTCAATATTACCCAAACGATCTAGAGTTATAATACAATCCCGATCCAAATCCCAACATCATTCTTTAATGAGATGGAAAAACTAATCACCAAATTGACACGGAAAGAATGGAGGCCCAGAATAGCTAAAACCTGAAGAAGAACAAAGTAGGAGGCCTCACAGTTCCTGATCTCAAAACTTACTATACACTCACAGTTACCAAGAGAGCCTGGTGCTGGTTCAACGACAAGACACAAAGATGAATGGAATAGAATGGAGAACCCAGAAGTAAAGTAAATCCATTCATCTACGGGAAGCTGATCTTCGACAAAGAGTCAAAATTCAGACAATTGAGAGAAAAAATTCTCTTTAACAAACGGTGCTGGCAAAACTGGATATCCATTGGAAAAAAAAAAAAAAAAAAAAAAAAAAAAAAACAGGGTCCACACTCGCACCATACACCAAGCCTAAGAAAAAATGGACCAAAGTGCTAAATGTTAAAGCTAAATTATAAAGTTCCTGGTAGGGACACAACTAGAGGACTGAATTTTCAGCATAAATAGCCCATCAAACACAACGAAAAATGCAAAACCAACATATGATAAATTAGATAACTAGGAACACTTAAAAATTAAATACTATGCTTATCAGATGTCTACTAAAAGAATAAACTGAGAACCTATGGATTGGGAACAGATCTCCAGCAACAACATATCTGACAAGGGTCTAATCTGTAAAACATATAGAAAACTTCAAAACTCAACAACAGGAAGAAACACTTCAATCTAAAAATGGGCAAAAGATTTGAGCAGACACTTCCGCAAAGAAGACATTCATGTGGGCAACAAACACATGAAAATGTGCTCGTGATCATTAGCCCTTAGGGAGATACAAATCAAAACTACAATGACATATCATCTCACCCCTATAAAAATGGTACTGATTAAAAAAACAGAAAACAACAAACGCTGGTGAGGTTGCAGTGAGATTGGAACGCTTATACACTGGTAATGGATTGTAAAATGGTACAACCACTATGGAAAACAGTATGGCACTTCTTCAAAATCTAGAAAAAGATACACCATATTGTCTAGCAATCTAAAACTTAAGCATATATCCAAAAGACATAGAAGCAGTGAAACGAATAGACATATGCATACCTATGTTCATTGCAGCATTATTCACAATAGCAAAAGGAAGACACAACCTACAAAATAATCAAATCAAACCCATTGCCGTTGAGTTGATTCTTACTTATAGCCACCACATAGGGTTTCCAAGGTTGTTAATCTTTATGAAAGCACACTGCCACATCTTTCTCCCTTGGAGCCCCTGGTGGTTTTGTCCCACCAATCTTTCGGTCAGCAGTAGATCACTTTACTCGCTGCACCATAACAGTCTAAGTGCCCATCGATTCACGAATGGATAAACAAACTGTGGTAAATACATACAATAGAGTATTATGCAACTATAAAGAGTATATTTATAGTTTATTGTACCCTGAGGGCTTGCATATTGCTGTGATGCTGGAATCTATGGCACCGGTATTCAAATACCAGCAGTGTCACCCATGGTGGACAGGTTTCCGCTGAGCTTCCAGACTAAGACAGACTAGGAAGAAGGACCTGGTGGTCTACTACTGAAAAGAATTAGCCAGTGAAAACTTTATGAATAGCAGTGGAACATTGTCTGATATAGTGCCAGAAGATGAGCCCCTCAGGTTGGAAGTCACTCAAAAGACAATGGGAGAAAGGCTGCCTCCTCAAAGTAGAGTTGACCTTAATGACGTGGACGGAGTCGAGCCTTCAGGTCCTTCATTTGCTAATGTGACTTGTCTCAAAATGAGAAGAAACAGCTGCTAATATCCGTTAATAATCGGAATGTGGAATGTATGAAGTGTGATTCTAGGAAAATTGGAAACCGTCAAAAATGAAGTGGAACACATAAACATTGATATCCTAGGCATTAGTGAGCTGAATGAGTAACTGAAGAGGAATGGAGATGCATTCATTGTCAAAAAGAATATTTCAAGATCTATCCTGAAGTACAACACTGTCAGTGTTAGGATAATATCCATATGCCTAAAGGAAGACGAGTTAATAATACTATTATTGAAATCTATGCACCAACCACTAAGGGCAAAAATGAAGACACTGTAGATATTTACCAATTTCTGCAGTCTGAAAGTGATTCGAACATGTGATCAGGATTCATTGATAATTACTAGTGATTGGAATTCAAATGTTGGAAGGGTCAGTAGTTGGAAAATATGGCCTCAGTGATAGCAGTGAAGCCTGAAATCACATGATAGAATTTTGCAAGACGAATTTGTCTTGGAAGAAGTACAGCCAGAATGTTCCTCAGAAGCAAGGATGGTTAAGACTTCATCTCATATACTTTCGACAGGTTATCAGGGGGAATCAATCCCTGGAGAAGGACATCATGCTTGGTAAAGTAGAGGGTCATCGAAAAAGAGGAAGATTCTCAATAAATTGCACTGACACAGTGACTGAAACAATGAGCTCAAGCATAACAATGATTGTGAGAATGGTGCAGGACCAGACAGTGTTTTGTTCTGTTCTACATACCGCCGCTATGAGTCAGAACCAAATCGATGGTACCTAACAACAAAAGGAACATAAAAAATAAGGAGGAGTTTGCTAAAGATCTTATGACATGGATGAATCTGGAGGACATTATGCTGAGTGAAATAAGTCCATAACAAAAGGACCAATATTGAATGGTTTCACTTTTATAAAATGTCAAGAATAGGTATACACACAGAAAGCAACATTCTTTGATGGTTACCAAGGGTAGGAAGGAGTAGGAGGAGCAATCCCTTTCTAGATAGTAGACACCTGTTATTTTTGGTGAGGGGAAAGGCAATACAAAACTGGGTGAAGTCTGCACAATCTGACCAGGGAAATGAAGATACTCAGTATGCAAGAAAAAGGGACAAATTCTGTAAATGCTATAATATATACAATTTTGCAACAACAGTTTTAAAAAACAAAAAATATGTGTGTGGTTACATAGGTAGATATGTATGCATATTTGTGTATAGGAAGGCATATGTGAGTACATGTATAGGTGTATCTGCAGGCTTACGTATATACATGTTTGCGTGTTATGCATACATATAGGCAGTCCCTGGATTACAAATGAGTTCCATTCCTAAGCCTATCTTCAAATCAAATTTGTACGTAAGTAGGAGCAGGTATCTATGTAGGAGCACTTAGGTATGGTTTGTATCGAATGTCAGTTAGTGAAATGTTTGTCATACTAGATGCTTCTACCATTATTTGAAAGTAGAGCATTCCTATGAAACCTTGCATAAGCCAAAATGGCAGACCCTCCAAATAATCTACCAAATCATGCCAAATAACCCATTAAACCTAAAAGAACACTAACGTACAGTAAATGCAGGAATGATATGATAAATAAATTGAGCTAAAGCACAGATGCTGACAGACACAGTTCAAAGTGTGGCAGTTTGATGCTGAAATGTAAGAGTGTAGTTACCGGGGAAGGAGTTTGGCCAGGACAGAGACATGTCCTACTTGGGACATAGACCCAGAGGGCCGCCTCCTTCCCAGATTAGGGCTTCCACTCCCTGGGGAACCGGCCTCCCCAGTTGGTGTGTCCAAGAGTGTCCAGTGTCTCTGCCTTCCGAAAGGGCCAGGGAGCCACCCCCAGTCCTTTCTGGCAGCCCAGCTTTGTCCGGGGCTAGGTGGAGAGTGGGCGACGTGAAGGAAAATCTGTGATGGGCAGGGGAAGAAGCCAGGAAGAAGGCACCATGTCACCTGCTCCCTCTATCCCGCACAGGTGCCTGAGATCCAGGTCCAAAGGGAGGCGGACAAAACGCAGATGGCACACATGCTGTGGGAGGGGCGCAACTGGCTTCTGCTCCAAGCTGTCCCCACCACAGACTCTCTCTCCTAGTTGAAGGGGGTAAGGCCAGTCCCCAGCTTAGCTGCCCATGATATCTGGGAGTCTGGAGACTGTGGATCATGCCCTGCCTGGAGCCTGGAGGTGTGGGGGCAGTGGACAAAAGAAGCACTGGGGGGAGGTGTGTGGTGGAGGAAAGGACAGGGTCACTGGGTGGCGACAGCTGGTCGGAGACCCAAGACTCTGCCCTTTTCCCACCCTCAGGGAGCTGCAGAAGGCCCTGACAAATGAGATGGGGGGAAGACACTCTCACTGTTCAGGGCGAGTGCTGTCTGTTTGACGGTTTCCTGCAAAACAAATGCTAGAGACTGTTTCATCTGCAGATTTCTCTCCATTAGTCAATACAGGTACCATTGCAGGTCTTCGTAAAAGCGAAGTAGTGTATACGGAACTTTCAGAAAGACAGAAAACCTGTGTATAGCTTATCATGTGCCTTTGTATGAATAAAACACATTAAAGAAACACTTCCAGGTACATTAAAACACATTTAAACTAATCATACAGTTATAATAATAATGTTTTGATGAGCATCACAAAGTAGAGCCATTTGCTATTACGAACCATTGCACGTACCTCAGATTTTTAATATAATAGGCTTTACTGGGGTTGGTTCATTACTATGGGTTGTATGTAAGTTGGATGTTTCTAACTCTGGGACTGTCTGTATTCATATATATAAGAAAGCACATAGGGTTACAGTTATGAAGGCTCTCTAGACATATCCAAACACCTCCTGGGACTGGTTTACTGTGTCAAAAGTCTGAGGACCATAGTCTTGTGGGACAACTCAGTCAATTGACATAACGTAGTTCATAAACATTATGTTCTACATCCTAGTTTGTGGAGTAATACCTGAGGCCTTAAAAGCTTGTGAGCGATCATCTAAAATACAACTATTGGTCTCTACTTGTCTGGGGCAATCAAGAAGGAAGGGAACCAAAGACTCAATGAAGAAGCAGTTCACATGAACCACGGCCCCATTTTGCCTGAGACCCGAAGAATTAGATGGTGCCTGCCTACCAATATCAACAGTTCTGACCAGGGAAACATTAGAAATTCCCAAACAGAATGGGACAAAAATGTAGAACAAAAGTCAAGTTTGTACAAAAGGCCAGACTTACTGAACCAACAGAGACTAGATGAGTCCCCCAAAACTATCACCCTAAGATACCCTTTGAACTTGGAACTAAAGCTACTCCTGGATGGCATCTTTCAGCCAAATAATAGATTGGCCTATAAAGTAAAAAGTATTACCTGTCAGTAATGTCTTTCCTTAAAGAATCAAGTATAAGAGGCCAAACAGTCAGAATTTACCCATAAGCAAAAATGAGGCGGCCAGCTAGGGCAGGAAAGGTAGATTAATCGAAACAGAAGAAAGACAATGGAAACAATGAGAATGTTGACGCATTGTGAAAAGTGTAACCAATGTCATAGAACAATTCGTATCAAAATTTTTAAATTGGAACCTAATTTGCTGTGTAAACTTTCATCTAAAACACAAAAAGTACTAAAAAAAAGTAAAGCCTATTCCTGAATGAGGGAATAGAATAAGATTTGTTTTCTATCCAATTCCAAAAAGAGAAGAAATTCTTTCCCAATATTCTTGTAGACTTTATTCAGTATTTCCAAGTGGATCAATTTGGATGGGGAGAGTGTACTATACAGGCTGTGTGATGGTTAAGAATGTATGTTAACTTCGCTGGGCCATGATTTTCAGTGTTCACATGTGAGCACTCCCATGATGGGATCTGCTGTGAGTAACCAATCAGTTGAAAGTGAGTTTCCTTGGGCGTGTGGCCTACATCGGAATAGAAGCATTGGCTTCTTGCCAACATGGTCTCTGCTGAGAATCTGATTTGTTCTCCTTTTTATGTGACAGTTGGTTTTTCCTGCACTGCTCTGAGATTTTTCCTTTGTCTTTGGTTTTGACAAGCTCGATTACGATATGTCTTGGTGATTTTCTTTTGGAGTCTCTCTTGTATGGGGTTTGTTGAGCTTCTTGGGTGGATATAGTCCATCTTTTATGATATGAGGGAAGTTTTCTGCCAGCAAATCTTCAAAATGTTCTCCGTGATTTTTTTTTTTGTCTCCTCCTGTTCTTGAACTTCTATCATGCCTAAATGATCCCTCTTGTAGTGTCCCACGTAACTCTTTGCTTTCTCCATTTGTCTTCATTCTTTCTCCTGGATGTTCCTCAAAGAAATTAGTATCAAGGGATTTGCCTTCTCATTTGTTGATTCTGTCTTCCACCGATACAATTCTACTCCGATATTCCTCCACTGAGTTATCTATTTCTGAAATTTTGTTGTTAATCTTTGGATTTCTGGTTGCTGTTTTGTATGGCTTATAATTGTCTATTTTGTTTTTGTACTGTTTTCTTGAATTCTTCTAGAATTTTTGTCTGTGTTTTCCTGGTTTTATCTGTGTCTTCCTTGACTCTTCTTAATCTGTTGGAGGGTCCTAAATAGAAGTGTTTTGAATTCCTCATCAGTTAGTTCCATTACCATTTCTTCCTCAGAAAGGTTTTCTGACCCTTTAGTTTGGTCACTTGCTTGAGCCATCTTGTTCTGTTTCTTTATGGGATTTGATATTGTTTGTTGTCTTTGTGGCATTAAGTTGTTATTCTATATATTGACTATATGTTTGTTTACTTTGTCCTGATTTTCTGTTTTGTTTTGATATATGTGGGATGGCAACTTGGCTTGCTACTCAGATTGCTAGCCTGGCAAGACTGGAGTGCTCACCACCTGTTTCCAGGTAGGTGGGGCAGGGGCTGGGTGTCTGAAATCCTTGAGAACTTCAGCATTTTCTGTGTATATCCTGATGTTATTTATTGGCCCACGTGTGAGGATTTTGTTTTCTTTATGTTGAGGTGTAATCTATACTGAAGGCTGTTGTCTTTGCTTTCATCAGTATGTGCTCTAAGTTGTATTCATTTGTGGGAAGCAAGGTTGTGTCATTTACATACTGCAGGCTATTAATGAGTCTTCCTCTCATTCTGATACCATGTTCTTCATATAGTCTGGCTTCTCGGACTATTTGTTGAGTTTACAGAATGAATAAGGAATGTGAAATGATACAACATCTTTGGACCACCTTTTCCAATTTTGAACCATGCAATATCCTCTTGTTCTCTTTGAGTGACTTCCTCTGGATCCATGTACATTTTCCACATGAGCACAATTAAGTGTTCTGGAATTTTCTTTCTTCATAATGTTATCCTGAGTTTGTTATGCTCAAATGATACTTGCTAGACACCCTAGCATTGCCACTGAGGGAAGGCTTTGCAGTATAGTATTAGGTCTTAAATAGAATCTCTACCAACATTTCAAAACCCCCAACTAGAACGGCCCCACCTGCTTGAAGGCCTATAGTTATTAATTATATATATTATTTTAAATTCTTAGTCCTGTCTTCCCACTGGAATATAGTCCTATATAGGCAGAGATTAGCTGTCTTTTATATCATGTTGGATCTGCAGATTCTGCCACGTAACCGATGAGCACTTCCGCAGAGTGTGTGGGAGTGAATTCATAAGGTCTGATTCTTGATCTTTTGGTGAGGCATTTCAAGAAAACCTTTGAATTTTCCACTTTGGAGAAGCTTTGCTCTTTTTATTCACCCTAGCAGACTCCTCTCTCATTGATCCTCGTAAGACCTGCTTGATTTTTATTTAATTCGCTCAGCAAATTTCTTTGGGAATAGTTCCTTGGCCAAGAGCATTCCAAGGCATGAATATACAATGGTTGCTTAAGGGTTGCTAATCCTAAACTATTTATACAGAAGATCATCTAATTCTAATGATTAAAAGGCTACTAACACAGGATACAAAAGGCCATAGGCTGTGAGGTCCTTGGGGTATATATACGTGTGTGTGTGTGTGTGTGTGTGTGTGTGTGTGTAGTGATGGTATCCGTGGTGAGCAAAATAATGTCCACCCAAAGCAATCAGTTCCTATCCCTGAAAATTATAAACGTTACCTTAAAAGGAAAAATGATCTTGGCAGATGTAATAAAGTTCAAGATCTTGAGATGAAGAAATTCTCTTGAAGTATATAGGTGGGTTCTAAATGCAACCTATGTATCCTTACAAGGCAGAATGAGATTCTTTGACACAGAGAAGAAAAGGCAATGTGAAGATGGAGAAGAGAAACATTTGAAGAAGTTGGCCTTGTTGATATGTCCACAACCAAAAGAATGATATGTCCACAATCCAAAGGACCTGGCAGCCACCAGAAGCTGAAGAGACAAGAGACTAATTCCCTCCTTGAGCTTCCAGAGGGAGTGTGGCTGGTGCCCAAAGTATTATCTCATACAGTTAGGGGGTTTGCAGAGGTCCTTGTCCCAAAAGCACAGCTCTACTCAGCCTGGGCTTCAGGGGAAATTGGTGGGAGTTTTTCTCTGGAGTAAGGGATTGAAAAGCTAAGTAGGGGTCATTAGAAATATGATTCAAGAGAAAGAAGAGGGGCAGATAGGGAGCAGGACACATGGGGAACATGAAATAATAGTTTCATCCTCACTTGGGGTAAAGTAACATTCCTTGACAGAACCTTCAGAGAATATTTGAAGGAACAGAAAGGTCTACCTGTGAAACCCTGAGTCTAAACACAGCTGTAACGCCAGGACTAATCATTACGGGAGAAGAACCATGACGCTGGGATGCCCTTGGTCTTTGCACTTTGGTTCCTTACAAGTGTGGTCAGTAGCAGCCACGGCCCAGACCACTGCCACAGCAGTTGGAGCTCTGGGAGCCTGTGGAGGCTCAAGCAGTAGCTGTCCCCACTGCTTATAAGATATGCTAACACCAAGCTGTGAAGTGAGTTTCAGCTCTATTGGGAACAGGACAAGTGAATGAACTGGTAGTCCCCTGTCTCTTTCTTCCTTCCCAACCTGGAAGGTCATGGAAGTTTCTAGGCTGTCCCTCTGGTGACCATGAACCAGATGTGACTTCAGAAGTGACCCAGTGTGGTCCTGGGCTCTGGAGCCCCCGTTCTTCCTTACCATCTGTCCTTAGGAAACTGAAGGTTGAAATTATCCAGAACTTGAAAAGAAGGCAAAAACAGATTTTTGCTCACTTTTTCAAATTTATACTACATACTACTAACTAACTAGGCTGCCTAAGGGTCACATTGCTCTCTAAGGGATTTTTTTATTTCTTTTACTTTTGATTAGGGAAGACACTAAAGATAAATTTAACTTGCAGAAGTTTTATAAATTCCAAATTATTTGTGTCTAGTAGAAATGATAACCCAATGATTTATTGCTCCTTAAGACATTAGCTAATATAGAAACTAAATTTGCTATCTTATTTCAATACTCTTTCTTTGTCTGACTTTACTTTGAACTCTCCTACTCTCCTTTGGTGTCTTGGTGGCACAGTGGTTAAGAGCTATGGCACGCTACAGATGTTAATGAAAAGATTGTCAAGTCGAATCCACCAGCCGCTCCTTGGAAACTCTATGGAGGAGTTCTACGCTGTTCTATAGGGTTGCTATGAATTGGAATCGAGGTGATGGCAACGTGTGTTGGTTTATTGTCCTTTGAACGAACTTTACCATCCTCCAACCATCTGATTCAGAGTCATATGTATGTGCATACTTATGTTCACTTACTAAGAGCAGAAGAGAAACAAACTCGTGTCAATTCTGACTTATGGTAACCCCATCCGTTACAGAGTAGATCTGAGATCCTGGGGTTTTGTTGGCTGTAATCTTTACAGAAACAGATTACCAGGATTTTCTTGTGTGGCGCTGCTGGGTGAGTTCAAAATGCCAACATTTCAGTTAGTAGGCAAGCACAAATGGTTGTGCCACCCAGGAGCCTTATGTTCACATAGATTTTCATGTAAATTCAACACACACACACACACACACACACACCAGGCACACACACAGCTTTGCTTCCTCACTTACACCAGGGTTACAAACATATTGGTCCAAGACAATGAGGAACCTGAGGGTGATACAACAAGAAGGTAGTTGAATGAACCAATGTGTTCCATTCTCACTGGGAAAGAGATTCAGAACTATATAAATATACAAATTCTAAGCATTTGTACTTATTATGTGACATGTGCTCTTCTAAGGGCTTAATGTGTGATTCCTTCATTTACACAACAATCTTACTAAATAATGACAATGATTAGCCACATATATCAGATGCAAAAATGGAGACACACAATTTTAGAACTTGCTTAAGGTTTCATAGCAAATATCTGGTTCTCAGAATTCAAACCAAACTAGTTCACCTCCAGAACCATGCTCCTAAAGAGTACACTGTAGGTGAACTGAGAAGGCTCACGCTATTTATAATACATGAAATCCAAATAGTTTGGGGTAAGATCTTCTCAATTTACACTCAGAGGAAAGTTGCCTTCTCCTATGGCTCCAAGAACAATTCTTTCTGGGCTAGTTCCCACACCCCACAGAATTGCTTTGTATTTCTCATGCCCTTCTCTTCTTCTTTGTTCCTCTGTCCTTTCTTAAAACCATTCTCCCAGTGGGACTCTCTACTTGCCTGCCCTGCTCCTGCTCAGAGCCCCTTCCATGGCTCCCATAGATAACTCATGATAATGACAGATGAAGAAAAGGCTATGTCCCCGACAAGGCGCAGAATCTCTTATATAAGGGGTCCTGGACCAGGCTTGAGGGTGTGTACTAGCTGTAAGAGGAGGGGATGTGACTCTTACACATAAGGGTACATGTATGCTTATTCCTGATTTTCTAGTCTCCTTCTCTTTTCCCTCCCTGGAAAGTCATGGAAGTTTCCAAGCTTCCTAACTCATCTCCAGAAGCTATATATGACTTCCGTCACTATCTATCCATTGGTCAATGGCTCTAGATATCTAGGTCACTATATATCCATATTGTCTTAGGAAACTGTAGGTCACACCCTTGCCTCCAGGTGTGCTCTATGAGTTGGGGCCTCAGGATTTGGATTGTCTGTTTTCAGTGGGTAGAAGAGGTTGGAATGTATTGAGAGATGTATTTTACAGGAAGATACTATAAATTAACCCATTGCTTGTGGAAGATAGAGAGAGATGAATGGACAGCATTGGTTAGGTCTCATAACTGGTGAATAGGAGAGATGTTACCATGGACAGAGAGCATGTCTGGGAGGTCAGTAGGCTTGGTGGTAGAATAAGTTTAATGTTAGAGCTAGGCCTTTGTATCTCTAGGAGAAATTTGGCAGGTTCAACTTGCAGGTTAGTGACTGTCTAGGCAATGGAGAGGTAACTGCCAGGACATTCTTCTAATAACATTTAATTCATCTATCTGGTCATCTAATCAGCATTCCATGGACAATTGCTAGAGTTACCAGATAAGGAACACCTGGAGTTCTCAAGTTCTGCTGATGTGATGTGATGTGTTGAGATGGGATGGTAATATTGTGAGTGTAGGTATAGATCCAAGAATACCTGGAATTCTCATATGCTGGTGCCAAAGGCCATGATGAGCTGATTCCCAACACTGGATGTTTATAATAGATCATGAAAGGATACACAGAAGGAATTTTTACCTCCTGATATTGGCTTTTTGGAGATGGGATGCTCTGCAGCTTTGTAGCTTTCTTTCCAACTCCTTATCCACATTTCTGAGCTTGTACGTGAGCATGAAAACATGCATCCATACACACACACGTATACACACACCCAACCATAAAGGCACAGCTGTCACATTGTCTTCCTTTTTGTTACTAGCATCTCTGTCAGCGAGAATGAGGAAACCTAGAATGACATCACTGAGCGCATTGTCAGGTGAACCAGTGTCCCAAGAATCCTATTGGGAAATAGTGGCTGAGGCAAGTGCAGTCCCTAAACCTCATCTTCTTTTACACACATGGGTTTCACAGTAGTCTTCAGAATTCCCACTGGATTTTGAGTGCCTGGCGGTCACAACACACATATTGGTCTGTATAAACCTAAGCGTTTGCGCAGAACATGCACTCAACACCTGGTAGGTGTTCAAATAAGATTCTTGTAATTAAATGTGTATGTTCACAAATCAAAATTTTTCAGATTTTGTCTAAAAACCCTCAGAGTAGGGGAGTATATATGAGACCAGGTAATGAAAAATTTTAAGATAGGCCATATGTTAGTCAGATCGAAATGTAAACATCATATACTCTCACCTGCTAGACGAGGGGTATGTGAAGGAAGAGATTGTCTCTCTTTTTCCAAGATGTATTCCCAGTTCATACCATACAGTAGTTCACAGTAAATATGTGATGAATGAATAAAAGGAATCAATTACTGGTTGAATGAGTCTAATTCAAATCCGACTACCCTCTCATTCAATCACAAGATTAAGTAAACCATTTAATTACTGTCATCCTCTGGCTAGAAATAATTTTATTTCTTAGAATCCTGAAGGCATAATTTCATTTTCTAGAATTTTCACTAGCCTAATAATATTTTGAAATATACTTCCTGAGGACAAGAACTGAATATTTTCCATCTCTCTGTTTCACACATTGACTAGACGAAGTGTCTGGATCTAGCAAAATTTCTTTACAAATTGATGCTCACTAAGAATCTTCCTTGTGCCTTCTCAGGTCCCAACAATTCAGTGAGGAAGGCAACAACCTGCCTCTTTTACAGTTGAAGGTTTACATTGCCCAAATGAAGATCTGGAGGAACCCAAGCTCATAAATGGCAGAGTTATAATTTGAGCACTGATCACCTGATTGTCGTTTGGTAGAATATTGCTTTATTAGTCAGAGTTCTCCTGAGAAACAGAATAGGAGATCTATCTACCGACCTACCTACATGCCTACCTACGACCTAACTCCCTACCTACTACCTCCCTACCTCCCTACTACCTATGTACCTACCTACTAACTATCTACCTATCTGTCAGTCAAGTGAAATTTATTTTAAGGAATTGGCTCACACAAATATAGGGCCTGGTAAGTCCAAAATCCATAGAACGGGTAGCAGGCTGGAAACTGGGAGAACTTCGTTACAGTCTTGAGGCAGAATTCCTTCTCTCCAGGAATCCTGTTTTTGCTCTAAAAGCCTTCAGCTTATTGGAGCAGTTCCATCCAGATTATTGAGGGTAATCTCCTTTACTCAGAGTCAACTATTTGTAAATGTTAATCACATCTACAAAATTTCTTCACAGCAACATCTAGACTAGTATTTGACAAAACAACCGTGCACTATAGCCTAGCCAAGCTGATACAGAAAATTAACTGTCATAATTGTCTTATAAGAACTGCCTCGTAACAAAAAATGCATTTGGTTTGTTTGTTAGTGAAAGTGTTTACACACAATCATTACTGTTGGATAAAAAACAAAAAAAGTGCCGAGGAGACCACCTTGATCCATCTACTAATCTCATCAGCAGGGACCTGAGGGCCACTCAAGGGCCCGGGGTCAGGAAGGGCCAAGGAGGGCGGGTGTGTGGAGAAGGGCATCTTGGGAAGTGGGAATTCCCCGGTTCTGTGTTCCAGAGAAGGTAGCCTGGCTATGGAAGGAGGGCTTGGAAGATCATCCTTGGGGATAGGAGGAAGACGTTGTAGTGTGGACCTCAGTTGCCTCAGAGGTCACTTTTATCCAGGCACTGGCTTTTTGAGAATTGCCAGGCAGCTCCTCTGAGACCTGTCCTGTGGCAGGCTGTGACTGGCCAAAGCCCCTCTAACTCCAGCCCCAGAGGTCATGCCTGGAGCTCCCAAGGCCTCCTGGGAAGGCAGGGACAGGGAGGCAGGGGAATGCCAGGAATGATCCAGCACATGCCATGGGTGAGTAACAGCCACCTCCTGAACCTCCCAGAGCCAAGCTGGAGGAGCCACTATAAAAGCAATTCCCGGCTCCAGCATCTCATCTGCTCGGACTCCCCAGGGACGTATCTGTGCTCCTGTCTGTGACCGGGGTGAGTGTGAGTGTGGGAGCCCCAAGGGTTCTGAGAGGACCAGGGAAAAGCTGACAGCTGGGAGGCAGAGGGAAGGGGAGAGAGGAGGGTTACTGAGGAAAGAGGGTCCTGTCTTGGATTCTGTGATACACTGAATAGAAGTAAGACTCGGTCTGAACCAAGTCTTTGGAAATCTGTCCTGGTCTCAGACACATATGGGTCCCTCAATTTTGTCAAGAATATTATTCTTATGTTAGTAGAACCGGCACATCAGTGTGTGAACGCATTATGTGGGCTCACGAAGGTTGAGAAATACTTGCTACTCATTGTATACAACTATGAGAAGCTCCTTGCTATGTCTGATTGATGGGACCACATATTTTTATTCAGGGGAAAGATTTAGGTTGTTTCTTTTCCTTACTGATGTGTATATGCTAGATATCCTTAACTATCCCCATAAGATTTACTTTTAAAAAAGATTAAATTATCATCCTTGCTTTATGATATCTAAAGAGTTTCTTTATTAATCTTCAGGTTGAAAAGTGCTGCTAGAATGTCCTGGCAGCAGAACCAGCAGCAGTGCCAGCTCCCTGCCAAATGTACCCCCAAGTGCCCTCCCAAGTGCCCCATTCCCAAGTTTCCCCCCAAGTGTCCCCCAAAGTGTCCTCCAGTCTCTCCCTGCTGCAGTGTCAGCTGCGAAGACTGCTGTGGACCTAGCTCTGGGTGCTGCAGCTCTGGAGGTGGCAGCTGCTGTCTGAGCCACCACCAACACCATGTCTTCCACCGACGCCGCTGGCACCAGAGCCCTGACTGCTGTGGGCACTCTGGCTGCTGCTCGGGCTCTAGAGGTTGCTGCTGAGCCAGGCCTCAGGCATCATAGAGAAACACTTAGGAAGCAACCTCGAGGCAGGGACCTACCTGAGGGTGATGCTTCTCCTGTTCTCGCTTCTCCTTTTCATGGCGCTGAGGATCCTATGAAACAGTTCTGTGTGTTCTAGTGTCTCGAGTCCATCCTGGATCCTGATCATGTCTTCCTTCTTTACTTTATACAACAATAAATCTCCTATTGCATATTCACAAGATATCCTGGTCTTTGTCAAGTCTTTCATTCTTTGCAAGTTCCTGAAGCCTAGAGTTTCAGCAACACACTTAGGGTGGCTTGGTAAGAGTACAGTGTGAGAAAGGGAAAAGTTAGAAACAGTTTCTAAGGAAGCAATCCTCTAAGAACAAGCTTGTAGTAGAGCTTTGCAATGGGATTATCTCTGCACACTCTAGCCTCTTGCCCCAGGTAGTGACTGGAAGGGCCTGAGAGCCCCAGGGCTGAGCACCTTTGACTGCGAGACTCCTGGCCAGCTTAACCCACCATGATGAAAATGATTTTCATTTTCTCTGTGTGGCATGATTTAAGAAAATTTGAAAATTCTTCAGAATTCTAAGTAGATGGACAGCGGTGTATTTAACAGAAATCTTCTCATTTGATAAAAAAATGCTTTGCATAGAATTAAAACCCTGATCTACTTCTGAAAGATCAGCCACTGAAAACTCCATGGAGCACAGCGCTCCTGTGAAGCTCATGGGATCGCCATGAGTCAGAATGGCCTTGATGTCAACTGGTGAGGAGCAAGCTGACGTGACAACACATTGCCACTTACCTGCTTGTCAGGGAGGGTAAGTCTGCCTACCTCTTGCTTTTATTCATGCTTCAGCCCCCCCACCCCGAACAACTGTGAAATAAATTGTTCAACAGTATAAGGCTTGAGAAGCACCCAAGTAGGAATCTACCCAGTCCCACTGGCTCAGGCCATTGCTCCGTGGATGTAGAGTGGTCTGACAGTCACAGGAACGAGTGTGGGCCAATACCCCACTTTTCTTTCTGCCATCTGGCTCGCTGGCTGAGGCTCAGGCCTGGTGGGTGAGGAGGATACTTAATAGAAACAACACTGTCCTGTACTTGCACAATGAACTTCACAAGCCAGCAATCCGGACTGGGGTTGGCCTGCCTTAAATTCACCTCTTCTCAGTGCAGTCACTCAGAATTTTAGGGCACTGAAGCAGCCTGCTCTGATGGTTGGGACTCGTTGACTGGAGGAGGAGGTTTGAAGGGAGGTAAGGACACCATGAGAAGACATCCAGAATCCCAGTCTAACAGCCAGGCTGAGAGGTTTCTATGTGGGAAATGATCAACTCAGATTGGAGCAAGAAAGACCCTGGTGAGACTGGGCTCTCTCAACAAGGCATCCCATCCCCTTCTCTGGATGAGATTACTGGCTACCAATTTACACCTCTGTAGACTCCCACTGTAATCCCTTCCCTGTAATGCTGAGGCCTTTTTCCTTGCTTTTTGTAATGGGAATTTTGTAATGCATTTCCTGATGTCACTCTTAATTTAATTTGAAATTCTGTAACTAGCAATTTTGGGAGTACCTGGAGGGTGCAAACTCTTAAGCAGTCTACTGTTAGCTGAAACGTTGGTAGTTCAAACCCACCTAGAGGTGTCTAAGAAGACAGGCCTGGAGATCTGCTTTGGAAAGGTCACAGTCATGAAAACCCTGTGGAGCAGTTGTACTCTGCACACATGGGGTCGCCACGAGCCAGAATCCACTCAAGGGCAACCAACAACAACTTGTTAATCGTTATTAACTTAATAAATTAATACTTAACCGCCCCAGAAACATATATTTGCATTTTATCCTTTTACTACTTTTCTGAACTGTCACCTATGCCATCTGTCAAGGGCACAAATGTGGGTATATCTATACCTAGGCATTCTATTCTGTTCCATTTTAATATATGTCTATGCCTGCTCCACTTTCACACTGCAGTAATATGCAAACCCTGGTGGCATGGTGGTTAAGCGGTATGGCTGCTAACGAAAAGGTTGGTAGCCCGAATCCACCAGGTGCTCCTTGGAAAGTCAATGGGCTGGTTCTACTCGCTCCTACAGGGTGGCCATAAACAGGAAATGACTAGATGGTAAACGGGTTTGGTTTTTCTGATTTGGTAATTAATATAGTTAAATAGTAAATCTTGATACCTAGTCGATAGACGATCTTTTTCTACATCAAGAGTGACTTGAAACTTTTGACCATTTGAACTTCGATGCATATTTTCCATTAACTTCTTAAATTGTTTGATAATGAAAAAAAAAAATAAAATTCTCAGGGAAATGCAAGCAACCTAGAATAGCCAAATCTTTCTTGAAAAAAGAACCAAGCTGGTGGTCTCATACTTCCTAATTTCAAATCGTACTATCAAGCTTCGGTAATTAAGACTGCGGTATTGCATAAGAATAAACCCGTTGTCGGCGTTTCAGTTCTGAAGCACAGAGATCATATAGGACAGAGTAGAACTGCCCCATAGGGTCTCCAAAGAGCGGGTGGTGGATCTGAACTGCCAACCTTTTGGTTAGCAGCCGAGCTCTTAATCGCTGGGCCACCTGGGCTCATAAAAATAGATATATGGATTAGTGAAATAAAATTGAGAGTCCCCAAATAAACCCTTACGGTTATAATTACTTGATTTTAGACAGAGACGCCAAGACAATCAAACGGAACGAAGAAGAGTCTTTTCAACAAATGGTGCTGAGACAGCTGGATAACCACATACAAAAGAATGAACGGGAACCCGCTTCTCTCATCAGACAGGAAAGTAACTCAGATTGGCCCATAACCTGAATACAAGAGCCAAAAACTATAAACTCTTAGTAGAAAACATAGGTGTAAATCTTTATTTTCTTGGGTTACGAAATTGTTTCTTAGCTTTGGCACCGAAGTCACAAGTGACAAAGGAAAAAATGACAAACTAGTCTTCATCAAAATTTAAAACTTTGTGCTTCAAAGGACACTATCAAGAAAGTGAAAAGACAATCTGTAGAATAGGAGAAAATATTTGGAAACCATGTATCTGGTAAGGGATTGTATTTAGAATACATAAAGAATACTTGCCACTCAATGATAAAAAGACAAATAATCTAAGTAAAAAATAGCCAAAGGATCTGAATAGACATTTCTTCAAAGAAAGAATACAAACGGCCAATAGCCACAGAAAGAAACACAACATCATTAGTCACCAGGGAAATGCAAATAAAAACCACAATGCAATATGATTCACATGTACTAGGGTGGCTATAATTAAAAAGACATACCATAAGCAGAGCTGACAAGGATGTGGAGAATTTGGAACCCTCATACATTGCCTGTGGGAATGTAAAATGACTTGCAGTCATTCTGGGAAACAGTTTGACAGTTCCTCAAAAACGTTAAACAGAGTTACCATTCTACTCAACAGTTCCTCTCTTCGCTATGTCTCCAAGAGAAATAAAAAGCAAACACATACACACAGAAACTGGTACATGAATGTTCATAGAAGTATTGCTCATAATAGCCCAAATGTAGGAAGAATCCAAATGCTCATCAACTAATGAATGGATAAAAAAATGTGTTAGACAAGGTCTGGGGAAACATCTAGTTCGACTGGCATAACACAGTTTGTAAAGACAATGTTCTGCATTTTCCCTTGGTGAGTAGTGTCTGGGGTCTTAAAAGTCTGTGAGCAGCCATCTATGATCCTCCACCGGTCTCATGTCTTCGGGAGCAAGGGAGAATGGAGAGAACAGGATACAAGGAAAAGATTAGTCCAAAGGACTAAGGGACCACAGCTACCAAGGCCTCCACCAGACTGAGTCCAGTACAGTTAGATGGTGCCAGGCTACCACCACTGAGTGCTCTGACCAGGATCACAAAAGAGGGTCCAGGACAGAGCTGGAGAACAATGTAGAACAAAATTCTGACTCACAAAAATAGATCAGATTTGCTGGTCTGACAGAGACTGGAGGAACCCCAAGAGTATGGCCCCTGGGCACCCTTTTAGCTCAGTGGTGAAGTCACTCCCGAGGTTCACAGACCCATAATACAAAATGGGACTAATGAGGCACAGCAGTCTATGGACAAGGGCAGGAGGGGACAGGAAAGCTGGTTATAGGGAACCCAAAGTTGAAAAGGGACAGCAGTGACATGTCGTGGGGTTGCTAACCACTGTCATAAGGTGTCTTAGTCATCTAGTGCTGCCAGGACAGAAATACCACAAGTGGATGGTTTTAACGAAGAGAAGTTTATTTCCTCACAGTTAAAGTAGGCTAAAAGTCCACATTCAGGGCTTCAGCTCCAGGGGAAGTCTTTCTCTCTCTGTCAGACTTCTCATCAGTGTTCCCTTGGACTAGGAGCTTCTCGGCCCAGGGACGCCCGTCTAAAGGACACGCTCTACTCCCGGCACTGCTTTCTTGATGGTATGAAGTCCCCCTGTCTCTCTGCTCACTTCTGTCTTTTATATCTCAAGAGATTGCCTCAGGACACCATCCAGTCTTGTAGCTCCAGTCCTGCCTTATTAACACAACTGCCGCCCATCCTCCCTTGTTAACCTCATCGAGGCAGGTTTCCAACGTACAGGAAAATCACACAGTACCAAGAATCATGCCCTGGCCAAACTGATACACACATTTTTGGGGGGACATAATTCAAACCATGACATAGGCCAATATGTGTACTGTTTAATGAGAAACTATCTGTTCTGTAAACCCTCATCTAAAGTACAAAAAAAAAAGAATTATCTACGTGAGATCAAATTGACAACAACAACTCAAAAGTTTTTTTTGGAAGCCTAGGCGGCAGTGAGTTGAAGATAATGGTGATGGAATAATTAGGAAAAGGATAGAGAAGATAGCAGGACAACTGGAAGAATGTAACCGATGTCACTGAATTGTTCATGTAGAAATTTTTGACATGGCGTATCTTTGGCTATGTATATTTTCAGGAAAAAAAAAAAAGTCCTCAGAGGCCAAGAGGAGAGTGTTTACATGTCGTGGGGTTGTTAACCATTGTCATAAAACTATATGTGTACTGACTGTTTAAGGAGAAACTATTTGTTCTGTAAATCTTCATCAAAAGTACAATAAATTTTTTTTTAAAAAATGTGGTATATTTATACAATTCATCATTAATCAGTAATAAAAAGGAAAGCAGTGATCCATGCCACGACATGGATGAACCTTGAAAAAACTGTGTTATGTGAAAGATGCCAATTACAAAAGGCCGTATATTGTAGGATTCCATTTATATGACATGTGTAGAATGGGCAAATGTATAGAGACAGGAAATAAATCAGTGTTTGCCTAGACCTGGGGGATAAGGTGGGGAGAGAGGCGAGAAGGTGGTGTGACTGCTAATAGGTTCAGGGCTTCTTTTTTTTTAATAATTTATTGTACTTCAGGTGAAGGCTTACAGAACAAATAGTTTCTCATGAAACAGTAGTACACATGTTGTTTTATGACACTGATTAACAACCCCAAAACATTTTAATCCTCTAAAGTCTCAACCTTTTTTTTTTTTTTTGGTGAAAATACACATAGCCAAAGATACACCGTTTCAAAAATTTCTACATACGCAGTTCACTGACATTGACTACGCTCTTCCAATTGTGCTGTTATTCTCACTTAAGATGAAGGCTTATAGAACAAAATGGTTTCTCATTTAGCAGTTACTACAAATGTTGCCCTATGACAATGGTTAACAATCTCACAACACATTAACAATATCCTTACTCAACCTGGTGTTCCCTATCATCAGCTTCCTTCTCCCCTTCTGCCTCCTGGCCCTTGTCACTGGACTCCCATACCGCATTAGTCTCAGTTGGTTTTACTGGACTGTCCACTCCCAGGCTGAACAGTGAACCTCAGAGGTAACTTCACCACTGAGCTAAAAGGGCGTCTGGGGGCCATACTTGCAAGGTTTCTCCAGTCTCCTTTAGGCCAGTAAATCTAGTCTTTTTTTTTTTTTTTTGTGAGTTAGAATAATGCTGTACATCCCTCTCCAGCTCTTTCCAGAACCCTCTGCTATGATCCTGGTCACAGCAGTCAGCAGTGGTAGCCGGGAACCATCTAGCTGTACTGGACTCAGTCCAGTGGAGGCCTTGGTAGCTGTGGACAATTAGTCCTTTGGACTAATCTTTTCCTTGTATCCTGTTCTCTTCATTCTCCCTTGCTCCCGAAGGGATGAGACCAGTGTAGTATCTTAGATGGCCGCTCACAGGCTTTTAAGACCCCAGACACTACTCACCAAGGTAGAATGTAGAGCATTGTCTTTATAAGTAGTGTCATGCCAATTGAGCTAGATGTTCCCGGAGACCACGGTGCCCAGAGCCCTCCGGCCAGCAACTCAGACCCTCGGGGAGTTTGGAAGGGCTTCTTTTTTTAAAACGAGACACACACTCACACACACACACAAAGACAAAAAATAAAAGACTAATCAGTGTAATTCTAATGACCATGTTATCCTTTGAAACATTGAAAAATGAACAACAGACTGAGGGAAAAATCTCCTGTACACATAAATAGACAAGGGAATAAATTCACAATATAGAATTGACTCATATAAATTCATATAAAAAAAGAAAAATAATTCCAAGAAAAATGTACAAGTGTATGGATAGGCCTTTTACTTTAGAGAAAAATCGGTATAGCTAATAAATATAAAATGAGATGCTAAACCTCATAGGTATTTAGAGAACTGCAGTTAATAAACAATTGGATATCATGTTTGTCTTTCAACTTGGCCAAAAACAAATTAAGTTTTATCATAGGAAATATTGACGAACTTTGGGAAAGAGATATTTGTATAGATTACGGTGGGAGTGTTAATAGTGATCGTTAAGGAGGTAAATTTTCCGTATCTATAACAATGAAAATTGCCCATACTCTTTGTCCCAACAATATAATTTTTTAAATTTTTCGGTACTAGTTAACTGCTTGTATATGCACACGAAAACATCCATAACGGCAGGTTTACAGCAGAATTTATAGTTAAGGAATTTTCAGTAATAGTCTAAATGCCCAGTATTAAGAGAAGAGATACATAAACACTAACATCTTACTCAAGATATATAAGGGAAGAGAAGGAGAAAGAAAAGGGAGGGGGTGAAACTGCCAAGAATATGACTTTCCATTAACATCCTCTTTACCACCGACATATGTTCAGCTGATGGCAACAGGTATGGAAGCAAGAAGAGACAGAGACTGACCAAGTGGTTTGGTCACCACAGTCACCATCATCATCATCATCATCACCAGCCTTATCATCATCATCATCAGCATCAGTAACAGCAGCATCAACAACTTATTATAAGTTTATCTCTAATTTGCATATCAGCTGCTTTCTAAAAATGATCTTTCTGTACTCTCAAGTAAAAATACTTTCATTCTTTTGTTTATTCACCACATTTTTTCTGGAGACTTCATATGGAGCCCCTGGGTGGTGCAAATGGTTAACACGCTAAGCTGCTAAGCAAAAGGTTGGAGGTTTGAGTCCACCTAGAGGCACCTTGGAAGAAAGTTCTGGTAGTCTACTTGCAATTAATTATCCATTGAGATCCGTATGGATCACTGTTCTACGCTGACGTACATGGGTTGCCATGAGTTGACTCAAGGGCAACTGGTGATTCATATAAGATGGGCATTTTGTATTGAATATCCAACATTTAGATTAGTGAAAGAGAGAGAAAATTAAACAGTTACAATAAAGACTGTGCACAGAAGCACTTAACAGGGAACCTAAGTTAGTCTGAGGTCAGGTCCTCTTCCTTAAGTGAGAGCAATCTACCCCTTCTTCACCAGCGCTGTCCTGGACTTCTTGGGCTTCTTTCGTGATGAGAAGATCATTTATTTATGGCCCCTTCCACATTCGCATAAGCTCTACCATATCTGTGTTTGTATTTTAGCTTGTTTTTGTGTGTATGTCTCTGTTAGAAATTCAGTTTGGCTGCTAGAAACAGAATTCTGAAGTAACAGTACTTAAATAGCGGATTATTTTATTTTATAAACCATAAAACTGGAAGGGATGCAGTCCAGAGCTGTTTGGGACCTCCGTGATGTCATCAAAGACCTGGACTTTTTTCCTTTTCTCTTCTTCCTTTCTATGTGCTGACTTCCTTCCATAAAATTGTCAGAGCACTGGGTGCTGGGGCTCCAATTATGTCTGGGGCCCAGGTGGGAAGAAGAGAAAGCGGTGGCTATAGGGTGTCTACCAGCTCAGTGGACCCGTTCATTAAGCTTTCCTAAAGCTCCACCTTTAGACATTTGCTTTACTTCATTGGCCACTGTCAGGGATTGAGTTGTGTCCTCCAAAAAATATCTGTCAGTTTGGCTAGTTCCTGATTCCAAGTATTGTCTGTTTGTCTACCATTTTATCATCTGATGTGATTTCCTTAAGTGCTGTGAATGCTATCACTGTGATGTAGTAAGATGGATTAGCGGCACTTATACTGATGAGGTCTACCAGATTAGCTAGTCTCTTAAGCCAATCTCTTTTGAGATATAAAAGAGAGAATTGAGAAGAGACACATGGGGACCTTCATACCACCAAGAAAGCTGTTCTGGGAGCATAGCGTATCCTTCGGATCTGGTCTTCCTGCCCACGGAGAAGCTCCAACTCCAGGGGAAGACTGACGAGCAGGTTGACAGGGAGAGGAAGCCTTCCCCTGGAGCTTAGCCTGAATTTGGACTTTTAGCCTACTTCACTGTGAGGAAATAAACTTCTCCTTGTTAAAGCCATCCACTTGGGCTATTTCTGTTATAGCAGCAGTAGATCACTCAGACTGCCATCTTTATTGCCAAGGGAGGATGAGATGTGTCAGCCTCCACACCCAGCCCCACTGGGCTCTTTGCTGTCATTGATAACCTAGAGGTTCTGATGTTAAGGAAGAAGGGCATACTGATACTGGTGGACAACTAGCAGTTTCTGTGACAGTATGATTTTCTAGGGACAAATGGCTAGAGATGTGGTTCTCTAGAAATAGCATGTGCTGCGTGTGCTGCATTATACCTGGAAAAATCACTCCAGTGAACTTCATCACAATAAGGGAGGAAATTCATACCTCAAATGCTACCTTCATGAATCCACACATCAGGAGGTACCAATATCCTTGAGTTAGGGTGTTTCCAAAGATGTGCCTCAGAAAGGGATGTGCACTGTATTTGGGCTGTGCTGTGGAGCACTAGGAAACGCTGGTGGCATAGTGGTTAAGAGCTATAGCTGCTAACCAAAAGTTCAGAAGTTCGAATCCAGCAAGTGCTCCTTGGAAACTATTTGGGACAGTTCTACTCTGTCCAATAGGGTTGCTATGATTTGGAATCGACTAGATGGCAGCAGCTTTTCTGGTGGAGCACTCCCTCGGGCAGGGGAAGCCACTGAATTGACTTTGTCTATAATTGAGGAAATGATAACAATGGGGAACTCTGAGTTATCATTCCCTCCTCTCCCTTTCTCCACCAGACACTGTCCCCAGGTACAGGGGCCAGGGTCCGTGGGCAGCCTCTCAGGGGGAAGTAGTGCCTTGGAGAGCCACGTGAAGAGCTGAGCTGAGTGAGAGGACGGCAGGATCTGAAAAGTAGAAGACTGGAAGCTGCTGGGGTCCAAAGAGAGCATGCCCTGGGTCCCTGGGTGGAGAGGCATACCCCCAGGGAAAAGGTAAGGCGTTGGAAAAGAGAGAGGCAAGAACACCTGTGATTTCTTAGCAATATAGTGACCTGAGCAAAAGGATCCTGATCTAAGACCTAGAAATCTCCTAAGCGCTCTATGGGGTGACTTTTTGAAGTTCAGCCTATAGTGTTGGTTTCCAAGAGGAATTCTGACCATTTCTATGGCTTCCTCAGTTCAGACCAGCAAGAAGGCAGGGAAGTGTCAACAATGACTGGCATGTTCTCCTGCTGTGCAGGAGCCACCTCTTGCTCCTGTCAGAGCCCCAGGCTAGTCTCCACATTCACCTGACTCCTTAAAGATTTTCAGTCATGTGGGAAGCCAGGTGAATGTGTCATGGAAGCCCACGGGAGGCTCTGAGCAGGAGGAGGTGGCACTGGTGAGGCACCACTGGAGAAACGGAAGGTGAAGGAGCCTGAGGCACCTCAAAGCAGAAGCTGTACGAGAAAGAAAAAATGCTGTGAAGTAGGCTCGTTCAAATGTTTCTGGACTGAATTTCAGCTCCTCCAGAAAGAAACTCAGTAGCTGATGATGCTCTGTGAAACATTTCCAAACACTGCAAAGTGCCTGCTGTGTGCTTTGCCATCTTTTCTGAGTGAGGAAAAATCGGTACTTAATACCTATAAACTCTGTCCAGGCCTGGTTCCTGCTAAGAACAAAATCTACTCCCAACCCGGAAAACATCTCCACAATTACAGAAGAGAAAGGAAGATTTTAGTATAGTAAGTATTAAGCCAGAATGTGATGCAACATACGCCATCCAATAAAGAAATTGCAAAGACAGAAAGAAATCTTACGCTTTATTTATAAAAAACAAGCCAAAAACCAAAAACCGATGCTGTTGAGTTAATTCTGCCTCATAGAGACCCTAAAGGACAGCATAGAACTGCCCCATAGAGTTTCCAGGAAGCACTTGGTGGATTCGGACTGCCAAGCTTTTGGTTAGCAGCCAAGTTCTTAACCATGGCACTGATTGAATTTATGTCCTCAAGATAAAATTGCTCATTTTCTAGTTTCCTTGTGGTTGGAGGTAGACTTGCAGTTAGGGGTCTGCACCTCTTGATGTCATGCTAATCTCTCTCCAGTTTTCTGGAAGGGGAAGATTACCTGAAGTAACACTTTAAAGATTTGACTTTCAAATCCTTGAGCTAACACCTTGAATTCAGATACTTTTCAAAATGACAAAGAAAGATTTTACAATTACAAGCTATTGAAAGTGAATTCTGAAAGAACCTGAGAGGAAGGGGACTCTTCCCTTATTTTCAACAGGGAAAACTTGTTACAATCAACCCGGTGACAACTAACAATAACAACAACAAATTTTCAGTCTAAGGTCCCTGTGTGGTACAGTTAAGTTCTTGGCTACTAACCAAAAGGTTGGTGGTTTGGACCCACCCAGAGGTGCCTCAGGAGAAAGACATGGCGATCTGCTTTCCGAAAGCTCAAAGCCCATGAGAACCCTTTGGAGTGCAACTCAGTCAGGACTGGTTTGGTGCTTTGGTTTTGTTTTCATTTGAATTTGTCCTTATACTCCTGAGGAAAGGCTGCCCAGGCCACTGGTGGTTTTCCCTCCATATCTGTGAGCTAAGTTCCTGTAAAGTCCGGAGAGCCTGCAGCATACACCTCTCCTCTGCTTAAATTCCCAGTGCTCACATGTCAAGGCTTAAAAGCCTGCAGGTGAGCCATAACCAAAGAGAAAATTGAAGAGGTCATAAAAAAAGCTCCCAACCAAAAAAAGCCCTGGCCCAGATGGCTTCACTGGAGAGTTCTACCAAAGATTAAGAGAAGAGTTGACACCAATTCTACTCAAACTATTCCAGAACATAGAGAAGGAAACAATACTCCCTAATGTATTCTATAAAGCCAGCATAACACTGATACCAAAGCCAGGCAAAGACGTCACAAAAAAAGAAAATTCCAGACCAATATCCCTCAGGAGTATAGATGCAAAATTTCTCAATAAAATTCAACAGTAAGTCAAAAAAATAATACTTCATGATCAATCTGGATTCATACCAATGATGCAAGGGTAATTCAACGTTAGAAACTCAGTCCAAGTAATTCACCACATAAATAAAACAAAGGAAATGAATCACATGATTATCTCAATTGATGCAAAAAAGACATTTGATAAAATCCAACACCCTTTCCTGATAATAACTCTCAGCAAAATAGGCATAGAAAGGAAATGTCCTCAACATAATTACGGGCATATATGCAAAACGAAGAGCCAAAATTATTCTCAGCGGAGCAGGATTGAGAGTATTCTCCTTGAGAGCAGGAACCAGACAAGGATGCCCATTATCACCATTCTTACTCAATACTGTACTGGAAGTCATAGCCAGAGCACTAAGGCAAGAAAAGGAATTAAAGTGTAGTCAAATTGGAAAGGAAGAAGTACAAGTATCCCTATTCAGAGATGATAGCATTCTCTACACAGAAAATCCCAGAGACTCCACAACGAAGTTACTGGAATTAATAGAAGGATTTAGCAAAGTGGCAGGGCAGGAGATCAACACACAAAAATCAGTAGGATTCCTCTGCAATAACAAGGAGAACTCCAAAAAAGGAAAACAAGAAAACAATACCATTTATAATAGCCTCCAAAAGAATAAAGTACCTAGAAGTAAACCTAATCAGGGATGTAAAAGACATCCAAGGAAAACTATACAACACTACTGTAAGAAACCAAGAGAGACCTGCAGAAATGGAAAAACCTTCCACGCTCATGGATTGAAAGAGTTAACCTTGTGAAAATGTCAATATTACCCAAACGATCTACACGTGTAATACAATCCCGATCCAAATCCCAATAACGTTCTTTAATGAGATGGAAAAACTTATCACCAACTTGAGATGGAAAGAAAGGAGGCCAGAATAGCTAAAACAATAGTGAAGAAGAACAAAGTAGTAGGCCTCACACTTCCTGATCTCAAAACTTACTATACACTCACAGTAACCAAAACAGCCTGGTGCTGGTGCAATGACAAGACACATAGACGAATGGAATAGAATGGAGAACCCAGAAGTAAACTAAATCCATTCATCTACGGGCAGCTGATGTTCGACAAGGGTCAAAATCCAGTCAATGGAGAAGAAACAGTCTCTTTAACAAGTGGTGTGGGCAAAACAGAATATCCATTGGCAAAAAAAAGAAACAGGGTCCACACCTCACACCCTAAACAAAACCTATGTGAAAATGGACTGAAGACCTAAATGTTAAGGCTAAATTATAAAGTTCCTGGAAGGGACACAACTAGAGGACTTAATTTTCAGCATAAGCAGTCTATCAAACTCAACAAAAAAATGCATAAACAACAGATGATAAATTAGATAACTGGGAACTCTTAAAAATTAAATACTATGCTTATCAAAAGACTACTAAAAGAGTAAACAGAGAACCTATGGATTGGGAAAAGGTGTTTGGCAACAACATATCTGACAAGGGTCTAATCTCTAAAACATATAGAAAACTTCAACAACTCAACAACAAAAAGAAACACTTCAATCTAAAAATGGGCCATGGACATGAGCAGACACTTCAGCAAAGAGGACATTCATGTGGGCAACAAACACATGAGAAGTCTGCACAATCTGACCAAGGGAAATGAAGATGCTAAGGATGCAAGAAAAAGGGACAATTTCTGTAAATGCTATAATATATACAATTTTGCAACAACAGTTATAAAAAACAAAACCTATGTGTGTGGTTACATAGGTAGATATGTATGCATATATGTGTATAGGAAGGCATATGTGAGTACATGTATAGGTGTATCTGTAGGCTTCTGTATATAGATGTTTGTGGGTGATGCATATATACAGGCAGTCCCTGGATTACAAACGAGTTCCTTTCCTAAGCCTGTCTTTAAATCAAATTTGTACGTAAGTAGGAGCAGTTAGCTATGTGGGAGCACTTAGGTATGGTTCGTATCTAATTTCAGTTAGTGAAATGTTTGTCATACTATAGCTTTCTGGCATTATTTGAAAGTAGAGCATTCCTATGAAACCTTTCACAAGCCAAAATGGCAGACCCTCAAAATAATCTACCAAATCATGCCAAATAACACATTAAACCTAAAAGAACACTAACATACAGTAAATGCAGGAATGATATAATAAATAAATTGAGATAAAGCAATGATGCTCACAGACACATTTCAAAGATATGGCAGCTTGATACTGAGATGCTGAGTGTAGTTGCCAGGGAAGGAGCTTGCCCAGGACAGAGACATGTCCTAGTTGGGACAAAGACCCTGAGGGCCGCCTCCTTCCCAGATTAGGGCTTCCACTCCCCTGGAACCACCCTCCCCAGGTTGAGTGTCCAAGAGTGTCCAGCATCTCTGCCTTCCCAAAGGGCCGGGGAGCCGCCCCCAGCCCTTCCTGGCTGCCCAGGGTTGTCCGGGGCTAAGGGGAGACGGGGCGACGTGAGGACAAATCTGTGATGTGCAAGGGAAGAAGCCTGGAAGAAGGCACCAAATCACCTGCTCCCTCTGTCCTGCACAGGTGCCTGAGAGGCTGAGAGATGGCAGATGGCACATCCTGCGGGAGGGACGCAATTGGCTTCTGCTCCAAGGTGTCCCCACCACAGACTCTCTCTCCCAGGTGAAGGGGGCTAAGGCCAGCCCCGAGCCTACCTGCCCATGATATCTGGGAGGCTGGAGAATGTGGATCATGCCCTGCCTGGAGCCTGGAGTGGTGGGGGAGTGGACAAAAGAAGCACTGTGGGGAGGTGTGTGCTGGCAGAAAGGATAGCGTCACTGGGTGGGGAGAGTTGGTTGGAGACCCAAGACTCTGCCCTTTTCCCACCCTCAGGAAGCTGCAGAAGGCCCTGACACCCTAGATGCGGGAAGACACTCTCACTATTCCATGCCAGTGCTGTCTGTTTGACGGTTTGCTGCAAAACAAACGCTGGAGACTGTTTCCTCTGCGGATTTCTCTCCCTTAGTGAAAACAGGTACCAATGTAGGTCTTCCTAAAAGCCAAGTAGTAGTAAAGGGAACACCTTGTATCGCTTAACGTATGCCTTTCTATGCATAAAATACATTAAAGAAACACTTCCAGATACGTTAAAACACATTTAAACTAATCATACAATACTAATAATAATGTTTTGATGAGCGTCACAGAGTAGCGCCTGTTTATTCTTACAAACCATTGCATGTACCTCAGATTTTTAATATAATAGGCTTTACTGGGGTTGGTTCATAACTATGGTTGTATGTAAGTTGGATGTTTCTAACTCGGGGACTGTCTGTATTCATATATATAACAAAGCACACAGGGGCACAGTGATGAAGACTTTCTGGACATATCCAAACACCTCTCGGGATAGGTTGACTGTGTCAAAAGGCTTAGGACCATAGTCTTGTGGGACAACTCATTCAATTGACATAACATAGTTCATAAAGATAATCTTCTGCATCCTAGTTTGGTGAAGGGTACCTGGGGTCTTAAAAGCTTGCGAGCGGTCACCTACAATACAACTATGGTCTCTACTTGTCTGGAGGAAACAAGAAGGAAGGGAACCAAAGACTCCATGAAGATACCAGTTCACATGAACCACAGCCTCCTTTAGCCTGAGAGCAGAAGAACTAGATGGTGCCTGGCTACCAATATCGGCTGTTGTGACCAGGGACACATTAGAAAGTCCCAAATAGAATGGGACAAAAATGTAGAACAAAAGTCAAATTCGTATAAAAGGCCAGACTTACTGAACCAATAGAGACTAGATGAGCCCCTCAAAACTATCACTCTAAGATCCCCTTTGAACTTGGAACTAAAGCTACTCCTGGATGTCATCTTCCAGAGAAATAATAGATGGGCTTATAAAATAAACCATATCAGCTGGGAATAATGTGTTTCCTTAAACAATGAACTATATTACCAGCATTTCCTCATTAAGCAAAGATGAGAAGGCCAGCTAGGGCAGGAAAGCTAGATTAATGGAAACAGAAGAAAGAGAATGGAGAGAATGAGAATGCTGACACATTGTGAAAAGTGTAACCAATGTCATAGAACAATTTTTATCAAAATTTTTACATTGGAACCTAATTTGATGTTTAAACTTTCACCTAAAACACAAAAAGTATTAAAAAAAAAAAAACAAAAAAACTAAAGCCTATTGCTGAATGACAGAATAGAATAAGATTTGTTTTCTATCCATTTCCAAAAATAGAAGAAATTCTTTCCAAATATTCTTGTAGAATTTATTATTTCCATGCGGACCAATTTGGATGGGGAGACTGTACTATACAGGCTGTGTGATGGTTAAGATTGTATGTTAACTTGGCTGGGCCATGATTCTCAGTGTTCACATGTGATCACCCCCATGATGGGATCTGCTGTGAGTAACCAATCAGATGAAAGCGAGTTTCCTTGGGCGTGTGGCCTACATGAGTTCATAAGGGTTCACTAATCCTAACCTATTTATCCAGAACACCATCTAATCCTAATGATTAAAATGATACTAATACAGGATACAAAAGGCCATAGGTTGTGAGCTCTTTGGAATATGTGTGTGTGTGTGTATGCGTGTGTGTAGTGAAGGTATCTGTGGTGAGCAAAATAATTTCCCCGGAGAGCAATCAGTTCCTATCCCTGAAACCTATAAATATTACCTTAAAAGGAAAAAGGACCTTGGCAGATATAATAAAGTGCCAGATATTGAGAAGACAAAAGTGTCTTCAATTATTCACCTGGGCTCTACTAGGCAGAATGAGATTCTTATGACACAGAGAAGAAAAAGCAATGTGAAGATGGAGAAGAGAAAAAATTGAAGATGATGGCCTTGTAGATATGTCCACAAGCCAAAGGATAATATGTCCACAAGCTAAGGAACCTGGCAGCTACCAGAAGCGGAAGAGACAAGGGACTACTTCCCTCCTCGAGCTTCCAGAGGGAGTGTGGCTGGTGTCGAAAGTATCATCTCATACAGTCAGAGAGTTTGGAGAGGGCTTTGTCCCAAAAGCACAGCTCCACTCAGCCTGTGCTTCAGGGGAAAATGGAGGAAGTGTTTCACTGGAGTGAGGGACTGAAAAGCTAAGTAGGGGTCATTAGAAATAGGATCCAAGAGAAAGAAAAGGGACCGATAGGGAGCAGGACACATGGGGAACATGAAATAATAGTTTCATCCTCACCTCGGGTAAAGTAACTTTCCTTGACAGAACCTTCAGAGAATGCTTGAGGGCACAGAACGGTCTACCTGTTAAACCCTGAGTCCAAACACAGCTGTAATGCCAGGAGTAATTATTACGGGAGGAGAAACATGAGGCTGGGATGCCCTTGGTCTTTGCACTTTGGTTCCTTACAAGTGTGGTCAGTAGCAGCCACGGCCAGACCACTGTCACAGCAGTTGGAGCTCTGGGAGCCTATGGCGACTCAGGCAGTAGCTGTCCCCAGTGTTTATTAGGTATGCTAACACCAAGCTGTGAAGTGAGTCTCCGCTCTATTGGGAACAGGACAAGTGAATGAACTGGTAGCCCCCTGTCTCTTTCTTCCTTCCCAACCTGGAAAGTCATGGAAGTTTCCAGGCTGTCCCTCTGGTAACCATGAACCAGATGTGCCTTCAGCAATAATCCAGTGTGGTCCTGGGCTCTGGAGACCCACTTGTCTCTTACCATCTCTCCTTAGGAAACTGGGGGTTTCAATTACCCAGAACTTGAAAAGAAGGCAAAAAAAGATTTTCGATCACTCTTTCAAGTTTATACTACACACTACAAACTAACATGGCTGCCTAAGTGTCACATGACTCTCTAGGGGATTTTCTATTTGTTTTACTTTTGTTTAGGGACCAAACACTAAAGATAAATTGAACTTCAAGAGGATTTATAAGTTCCAAATTATTTGTGTCTAGTAGAAATTTTAACCCAATGATTTTTTACTCTTTAAGACATTAGCTAATATTTTAACTAAATTTGCAATCTTATTTCAACAGTCTTTCTTTCTCTGACTATATATACTTATAACACTACTATTCTCCTTTGGTGTCTTGGTGGCACAGTTGTTAAGAACCATGACACGCTACAGATGTTAATCAAAAGGTCTGCAATTCGAATCCACCAGCTGCTCCTTCAAAACCTATGGAGCAGTTCTACTCTGTCCTGTAGGGTTACTCCGCATTGGAATCGACTCGATGGCAAAGCGTTTTAGTTTATTCTCCTTTGAACCAACGTTACTATCCTCCAACCATCTGATTCAGAGTCATGTGTATATGCATACTTATCTTCACGTATGAAAAACAGAAGAAAAACTAAGTTGCGTCAAGTCTGACTCATGGTAATCCCATCCGTTACAGAGTAAAACTGAGCTCTGTGGGGTTTTCTTGGTTGTAATCTTTACAGAAACAGATTGCCAGGGTTTTCTTGTGTGGTGCTCCTGGGCGGGTTCCATCTGCCAACCTTTCAGTTTGTAGGCAAGTACAAATGGTTGTGCCACCCAGGGGCGTTATGTTCGCATACAATTTCATGTAAATGCAACACGCGCACACACACACACACACACACACACACACACACACACACACACACACACACACACCAGGCACACACAGAGCTTTGCTTCTTCACTTACACCATGGTTACAAACATATCTGTCCAAGACAATGAGGAAACTGAGGATGAGATCACAAGAAGATTGGTCAATGAACCAATGTGTTCCAGTCTCATTGGGAAAGAGATTCAGAACTATATAACTATACAAATTCTAAGCATTTATACTTATTATGTGACATGCACTCTTTTAAGGGCTTAATGTGTGATTCCTAAATTTACACAACAATCTAACTAAATAATGACAATGATTAGCCACATTTATCAGATGCAAAATTGGAGACACACAATTTAAGAACTTGCTTAAGGTTTCATAGCAAATATCTGGTTCTCAGAATCAAACCAAAGTATTTCAGCTCCGGAACCATGCTCCTAACCAGTACTCTGTAGTTGAACTGGGAAGGCTCATGCCATTTATAATACAAGAAATCCAGACAGTTTAGGGTAAGTTCTTCTCCTCAAGTTGGACTCAGATCAACTGTTGCCTTCTCCTCTAG
Organism: Dugong dugon; assembly: GCA_030035585.1. Taxonomy (NCBI): domain Eukaryota; kingdom Metazoa; phylum Chordata; class Mammalia; order Sirenia; family Dugongidae; genus Dugong; species Dugong dugon. The sequence continues at coordinate 193,796,016 of CM057462.1, read as the reverse complement.
TTCCAAGAAGTATTGATTCTGGGCTAGTTCCGACACCGCAGAGAATTCCTTTCTGTTTCTCATGCCTTTCTCTTCTTCTTTGTTCCTCTGTCCTTTCTTAAACCCATTCTCCCGGTGGTGCTCTCTATTTGCCTGCCATGCTCCTGCTCAGAGCCCCTTCCAAGGCTCCCATGGATAAACTCACGATAATGAAAGATGAAGAAAAGGCTAGGTCCCTGACAAGGCAAAGCAGAATCTCTTATATACGGGGTCCAGGACCAGGATCCAGGATGTCTACTGGCTGTAAGAGGAGAGGATGTGACTTACACACTAGGTACACATATCCTCATTCCTGATATTGTGGTCTTCTCTCTTCCCTCCCTGGAAAGTCATGGAAGATTCCAGGCTGCCTAACTCATCTCCAGAAGCTAGATATGACTTCAGTAAGTATCAACCCTTTGGTAAATGGCTCTAGGTATCTGGGTCACTTTATATCCATCCTTTCTTAGGAAACTGTAGGTCACACCCTTCCCTCCAGGCCTTCTCTATGAGTTGGGGTCTCTGGATTTGGATTATCTGTTTTCCCTGAGTAGAAGTAGTTGGAATGAATTGAGTGATGTATTTTATAGGAAAAAACTATAAAGTAATTAACCCATTGCTTGTGGAAGATAGAGAGAGATGAATGGATGACATCGGTTAGGTCTCATAACTGGTAAAGAAGAGAGGTGTTCCCAGAAAGAGAGACCAGGTTTGGAGGGTAAGTAGGCTTGGTGGTAGAATAAGTTTAATGTTACAGCAAGGCCTTTGTATCATTAGGAAAAATTTGGCAGGTTCAACTTACAGCCTAGCGACTCTCTAGGCAAAGGAGAGGTGATTCAAGGGAAGTATCTGAAATGCCTCCCAAGTCATTCTTCTAAGAACTTTTAATTCATCTATCCATTCATCTAATCAGCATTCCATGGATAATTGCTAGAGTCACCAGATAAGGAACACCTGAGTTCTCAAGTTCTGGTGATGTGATGTGATGTGTTGAGAAATGTGATGGTAATTTGGTGACTGTAGGTTTAGACCCAAGAAGACCTAGAGTTCTTATATGCTGGTGCCAAAGGTCATGATGAGCTGTTTTCCAACTCTGGCTGTTTATATTAGACCACAGAAGGATTAAGAGAAGGACTTTTTACCTCCTGATATTGGCATATTGGGGATGGGATGCCCTTCAGCTTTTGAGCCTTCTATCCAACCCCTCATCCACATTTCTGAGCTTGTACATGAGCATGAAAACATGCATTGGTTCACACACATGTATACAGACACCCAACCATAAAGGCACAGCTTTCGCCTTCTCTTCCTTCATTGTTACTATTATCTCTGTTAGCAAGAATGAGGAAACCTAGAATGACATCACAGAGGACATTGTCACATGAACCAGTGTCTCAGGAATCCTATTGGGAAATGGTGGCTCTGGCGAGTACATTCCCTAAACCTCATCTTCTTTTATGCGCATGGGTTTCACAGTAGTCTTCACTATTCCCACTGGACTGTGAATGCCTGGAGGTCACAGCACACGTTGCCTCAGTAAACCTAAGTGTTTCGCAGAACATGTACTCAACACCTGGTAGGTGTTCAAACAATGTTCTTCTAATCAAATGTGTATGTTCAGATATCAAAATTTTTCACAATTTATCTGAAAACCCTCAGAGTAGGGGACAATATATGAGAGTAGGTAATGAAAAATTTTCAGATCGGCCATATATTAGTCAGACCGAAATGTAAATATCATATACTCTCACCTGCTAGACTAGTGGTATGTGAAGGAAGAGATTGTCTCTCTTTTTCCCAGATGTATTCCCAATTCATACCATACAGTAGTTCACAGTAGATATTTGATCAATGAATAAAATGAATCAATTACTGGTTGAATGAGTCTGATTCAAATCCGACTAACCTCTCATTCAGTAACAAGATTAAGTAAACTATTTAATTACCATCATCCTCTGGCTAGAAATAATCTTGTTTCTTAGAATTGCAAAGGCATAAAGTCATTTTCTAGAATTTTCACTAGCCTAATAATATTTTGAAATAAACTTCCTGAGGACAAGAGCTGAATATCTTCCATCTCTCTGTCTCAGACACTGACCAGACAAAGTGTCTGGATCTAGCAAACGTTCTTTACAACTTGATGCTCACTAAGCATCTTCTTTGTGCGTTCTCAGGTCCCAAGAATTCAGTGAGAAGGTACTAGTCTGCCTCTTTTACAGTTGAGGGTTTATATCATCTAAATGAAGGACTGGAGGCACCCCAGCTCATAAATGGCAGAGTTTTAATTTGAACACTGATCTCCTGATTGCCATTTGGTAGAATATTCCTTTATTAGTCAGAGTTCCCCAGAGAAACAGAATAGGAGTTCTACCTACATAGCTACCAAACTACCTAGTACCTACCTACCTACCTACTACCTACCTACCATCCTACTACCTATCTATCTACCTACTACCTACCTACCTCCCGACTTCTTATCTACCTGCCTACTACCTATCTACCGATTGTCTATCAAGAGAAATTTATTTTAAGGAATTGGCTCACACAAATGTAGGGCCTGCTAAGCCCAAAATCCATAGAACGGGTAGCAGGCTGGAAACTCTGGGAGAACTATATTACAGTCTTGAGGCAGAATTCCTTCTCTCTAGGAAACCTCAGTTTTTGCTCTTAAGGCCTTCAGCTGATTGGATGAGGTCCATGCATATTATCGAGGGTAATCTCTTTTACTTAGCGTCAACTGATTGTAAATGAGAATCACATCCAGAAAATTTCTTCACAGCAACATCTAGCCTAGTTTTTGACAAAACAACTGGGCACTATAGCCCAGCCAAGTTGACACAGAAAATTAACTGTCATAATGTCTTATAAGAACTCCCTTGTAACAAAATATGCATTTGGTTTCTTTGTAATTGAAGGAGTTTAGTCACAATCATTATTGTTGTTTAAAAAAAAAAAAAAAGCCGAGGATACCACCTTGATCCATCTACTATTCCCATCATCAGGGAACTAAGGGCCACTCAAGGGCCCGGAGTCTGGAACGAACAAGGAGGGCGGGTGTGTAGAGAAGGGCATCCTGGGAAGTGGGCATTCCCTGGTTCTGTGTTCCAGAGAAGCCAGCCTGGCTATGGAAACAGGGCTCGGAAGATCATCCACGGGGATAGGAGGAAGACGTTGCAGTGTGGACTTCAGTTTCCTTAGAGTTCACCCCCTAAGCCTTTATCCAGGCACTGGCTTTTTGGGAATTGACAGGCAGCTCCTCTGAGACCTGTCCTGTGGCAGGTTGTGACTGGCCAAAGCGCCTCTAACTCCAGCCCCAGAGGTCATCCTAGGAACTCCCAAGGTCTCCTGGGAAGGCAGGGACAGGGAGGCAAGGGAATGCCAGGAATGACCCAGCAGGTGCCCTGGGTGAGTAACAGCCACCTCCTGCCCCTCCCAGAGCCAAGCTGGAGGAACTGCTATAAAAGCCATGCCTGGCTCCAGTACCTCAACTGCTTGAACTCCCCAGGAATGTGTCTGTGCTCGTGTCTGTGACCAGGGTGAGTGTGGCTGTGGGAGCCCCGAGGGGCTCTGAGAGGATCAGGGAAGAGCTGACAGCTGGGAGGCAGAGGGAAAGGGAGTGAGGAGGGGAACTGAGGAAAGAGGGTCCTGTCTCGGATTCTGTGATACACTGAACAGAAGTAAAACGTAGTCTGAACCAAGTCTTTGGAAATCTGTCCTGCTCTCAGACACATATGGGTCCCTCAATTTTGTCAAGGACATTATTCTTATGTTAGTAGAGCAGGCACATCAGTGTGTGAACACTTTATGTGGGCTCACGAAGGTTAAGAAATGCTGGATACTCATTGTATACAAGAGTGAGAAGCTCTTTGCTATTTCTGATTGTTGGGCCCACATATTTTTATTCAGGGGAAAGATTTTAAGTTGTTTCTTTTCCTTACTGATGGGTATATGATACATATCCTTAACAATCCCCATAAGATTTAATTTGAAAAGAGTTCAAATTATCATCCTTGCTTTCTTTCTAAAGAGTTTCAATATTAATTTTCAGGTTAAAAAGTCCTGCTAAAATGTCCTGGCAGAACCAGCAGCAGTGCCAGCTCCCTGCCAAATGTACCCCCAAGTGCCCTCCCAAGTGCCCCATCCCCCAGTGTCCCCCCAAGTGTCCCCCAAACTGCCCTCCAGTCTCTCCCTGCTGCAGTGTCAGCTGCAGAGACTGCTGTGGACCTAGCTCTGGGTTTTGCAGCTCTGGAGGTGGCGGCTGCTGCCTGAGCCACCACAGACACCATCTCTTCCACCGACGCCGCTGGCACCAGAGCCCTGACTGCTGTGAGTGTGATCCCTGTGGGCACTCTGGCTGCTGCTCGGGCTCAGGAGGTTGCTGCTGAGCCAGGCCTTAGGCATCACAGAGAAACACTTAGGAAGCAACCTCGAGGCAGGGACCTACCTGAGGGTGATGCTTCCCCTGTTCTCGCTTCTCGTTTTCATGGTGCTGAGGATCCTATGAAAGAGTTCTGTGTGTTCTAATGTCCTGAGTCCATCCTGGATCCTGATCATGTCTTCCTTCTTTACTTTATACAACAATAAATCTCCTATTGCGTATTTACAAGATATCCTGGTCTTTGGCAAGTCTTTCATTCTTTGCAAGTCCCTGAAGCCTAGATTTCCAGCGACACACTTAGGGTGGCTTGGTAAGAGTACAGTGTGAGAAAGGGACAAGCTAGAAACAGTGTCTAAGGAAACAATCCTCTAAGAACAAGCTTGAAGTAGAGCTTTGCAATGGGATTATCTCTACACACTCCATCCGCTTGGCGCAGGTGGTGACAGGAAGGAAGACTAGGTAGCACTGGTGAGGCACCACTGGAGAAAGGGAAGGTGAAGGAGCCTGAGGGACCTCAAAGGAGAAGCTGATAGGAGAAAGAAAGAATGCTGTGAAGTAGGTTCATTCAAATGTTTCTGGAGTGAAACTCAGCCCCTCCAGAAAGAAACTCAATAGCTGATGGTGCTTCATGAAGCCTTTGCAAACATTTCTAAGGGCCCGCTGTGTGCTTTGCCATCTTTTCTGAGCGAGGAAAAATCGCTACTTAGTACCTCTAAACTCTGTCCAGGCCTGGTTCCTGCTGGAGAAATATAGTTAAGAACAAAATCTACTCCCAACCTAGAAAACTTCTCCACAGATATAGAAGAGAAAGAAAGAATTTATTATAGTATTAAACCAGAATGTGATTCATCATATGCCATCCGGTAAAGAAATTGCAAAGACATAAAAAAATCTTTCCCTTTGTATGTAAAAGAAAGCAAAAAGAAAAACCTTTACTGTTGAGTCAATTCTGCCTCATAGAGAACTGTAGGACAGAGTAGAACTGCCCCACAGAGTTTTCAGGAAGCACCTGGTGGATTGGAACTTCCAAGCTTTTGGTTAGCAGCCGAGCTCTTAACCAGCGCAATGAGTAAATTCATCTCGTCAAGATAAAATTGCTCATTTTCTGGTTTCTTTATGGCTGGAGGTAGATTTGCAGTTAGGGGTTGGAAGATCTTGAGGTCATGCTAATCTCTTTCCATTTTTCTGGAAGGGGAAGATTACCTGAAGTAACACTTTAAAGAATTGACTTCCAAATCCTTGAGCTAACACCTTGAATTTAGGTACTTTTCAAAGAGAGCGAGAAAGATTTTACAGTTACAAGCTATTGAAAGTGAATTCTAAAAGAAGAGGGGAGGAAGGGTATTCCTCACTTATTTTCAACAGGGAAACTATGGGGCAATCAACTCTGTGACAAATAACAACGGCAGCGAATTTTCAGTTGAAATTGTCCCTGGGTGGTACAGTTAACAGCTTGGCTACTACTGAAAAGGTTGGGGGTTTAGACCCACCCAGAGGTGCCTCAGAAGAAAGACATGGCAATCTGCTTCCCGAAAGGTCACAGCCATGTAAACCCTTTGAGTGCAACTCAGTCACAACTGGTTTGGTGCTTTGGTTTTATTTTCAATTTGTATTAGTCCTTACACTCCTGAGGAAAGGCTGCACAGGCCACTGGAGTCTAAATTCCTATAAAGTCTAGAGAGAGCCTGCAGCACGTACCTCTCCTCTGCTTCCAATTCCCGGTGCTCACATGTCAAGGCTTAAAAACCTTCAGGTGAGCCCTAACCAAAGAAAAAATTGAAGAGGTCATGAAAAAAGCTCCCAACCAAAAAAGCCCTGGCCCATATGGCTCCACTGGAGAGTTCTACCAAAGATTAGGAGAAGAGTTGACACCAATTCTACTCAAACTATTCCATAACATCGAGAAGGAAAGAATATTCCCTAATTTATTCTATAAAGCCAGCATAACACTGATACCAAAGCCAGGCAAAGACGTCCCAAAAAAAGAAAATTACAGACCAATATCCTTCAGGAGTATAGATGCAAAATATCTCCATAATATTCAACAGTATGTCAAAAAAATAATACTTCATAATCAAGCTGGATTCATACCAAGGATGCAAGGGTGATTCAACATTAGAAAATTAGTCAAAGTAATTCACCACATAAATAAAACAAAGCAAAAGAATCCCATGATTATCTCAATAGATGCCCAAAAGGTATTTGATAAAATCCAACATCCTTTCCTGTTAAAACTCGCAGCAAAATAGGCATAGAAGGAAATGTCCTCAACATAATTATGGGCATATATGCAAAACCAAGAGCCAAAATTATTTTCAACACAGAAAGATTGAGAGTATTCTCCTTGAGAGCCGGAACCAGACAATGATGCCCATTATCACCACTCTTACTCTATACTCTTCTGGAAGACGTAGCCAGAGCAATAAGGCAAGAAAGGGAATTAAAGTGTACTCAAATTGGAAAGGAAGAAGTAAAACTATCCTTATTCACAGATGACATCATTCTATACATAGAAAATCCCAGAGACTCCACAACAAAGTTACTGCAAGTAACCGAAGGATTTAGCAAAGTGGCAGGGCACAAGATCAACACACAAAAATCAGTTGGGTTCCTCTGCACTAACAAGGAGAACTCCAAAAAAGGAAATCAAGAAAACAATACCATTTATAAATGCCTCTAAAAGGATAAAATACCTAGAAGTAAACCTAATCAGGGATGTAAAAGACATATCCGAGGAAAACTGTACAACACTACTGCAAGAAACCAAAAGAGACCTACAGAAATGGAAAAACATTCCACGCTCATGGCTTGAAAGAGCTAACATTGTGAAAATGTCAATATTACCCAAACGATCTACAGTTATAATACAATCCCGAACCAAATCCCAACAACATTCTTTAATGAGATGGAAAAACTAATCACCAACTTGACATGGAATGAAAGGAGGCCCAGAATAGCTAAAACAATCCTGAAGAAGAACAAAGTAGGAGGCCTCACACTTCCTGATCTCAAAACTTACTATACACTCACAGTTACCAAAAGAGCCTGGTGCTGGTTTAATGACAAGACACAAAGATGAATGGAATAGAATGGAGAACCCAGAAGTAAAGTAAATCCATTCATCTATGGGCAGCTGATCTTCGATAAAGAATCAAAATTCAGTCAACTGAGAGAAAAAATTCTCTTTAACAAACGGTGCTGGCAAAACTGGATATCCATTAGCAAAAAAGATGAAACAGGGTTCACATTCGCACCATACACAAAGCCTAAGTGAAAATGGACCAAAGTGCTAAATGTTAAAGCTAAATTATAAAGTTCCTGGTAGGGACACAACTAGAGGACTGATTTTCAGCATATATAGCCCATCAAACACAACAAAAAATGCAAAACCAACAGATGATAAATTAGATACCTGGGAACACTGAAAAATTAAATATTATGCTTATCAGATGTCTACTAAAAGAGTAAACTGAGAACCTATGGATTGGGAACAGATCTTCAGCAACAACATATCTGAGAAGGGTCTAATCTGTAAAACATATAGAAAACTTCAAAACTTAATAACAGAAAGAAACACTTCAATCTAAAAATAGGCAAAAGACTTGAGCAGACACTTCCCCAAGGAAGACATTCATGTGGGCAACAAAGACATGAAAATGTGCTCGTGATCATTAGCCCTTAGGGAGATAAAATCAAAACTACAATGACATACCATCTCACCCCTATAAAAATGGTACCGATTAAAAAACCAGAAAACAACAAACGATGGTGAGGTTGCGGTGAGACTGGAACGCTTATACACTGGTAATGGATTGTAAAATGGTACAACCACTATGGAAAACAGTATGGCACTTCTTCAAAAATCTAGAAATAGAAACACCATATTGTCTAGCAATCTAAAACTTAAGCATATATCCAAAAGACATAGAAGCAGTGAAACGAATTGACATATGCATACCTGTGTTCATTGCAGCATTATTCACAATAGCAAAAAGAAGACACAACCTACAAAAAAATCAAATCAAACCCATTGCCTTTGAGTTGATTCTTACTTATAGCCACCACATAGGGTTTCCAAAGTTGTAAATCTTTATGAAAGTACACTTCCACATGTTTCTCCCGCGGAGCCCCTGGTGGTTTTGACCCGCTGATCTTTCGGTTAGCAGTCGATTAATTTACCTGCTGCGCCATAACAGTCTAAGTGCCCATCGATTGACGAATGGATAAACAAATTGTGGTACATACATACAATAGAATATTATGCAACTATAAAGAGTATATTTATAGTTTGTTGTACCCTGAGGGCTTGCATATTGCTGTGATGCTGGAATCTATGGCACCGGTATTCAAATACCAGCAGGGTCACCCATGGAGGACAGGTTTCCGCTGAGCTTCCAGACTAAGACAGACTAGGATGAAGGACCTGGTGGTCTACTTCTGAAAAGAATTAGCCAGTGAAATCTTTATGAATAGCAGTGGAATATTGTCTTATATAGTGCCAGAAGAGGAGCCCCTCAGGTTGGAAGGCACTCAAAAGACAACTGGAGAAGAACTGCCTCCTCAAAGTAGAGTTGACCTTAATGACGTGGATGGAGTCGAGCTTTCAGGACCTTCATGTGCTAATGTGGCTTTTCTCAAATTGAGAAGAAACAGCTGCTAATATCCGTTAATAATCGGAATGTGGAATGTATGAAGTGTGATTCTAGGAAAATTGGAAACCGTCAAAAATGAAGTGGAACACATAAACATTGATATCCTAGGCATTAGTGAGCTGAATGAGTAACTGAAGAGGAATGGAGATGCATTCATTGTCAAAAAGAATATTTCAAGATCTATCCTGAAGTACAACACTGTCAGTGTTAGGATAATATCCATATGCCTAAAGGAAGACGAGTTAATAATACTATTATTGAAATCTATGCACCAACCACTAAGGCCAAAAACGAAGACACTGTAGATATTTACCAATTTCTGCAGTCTGAAAGTGATTCGAACATGTGACCAGGTTTCATCGATAATTACTAGTTATAGGAATTCAAATGTTGGAAGGGCAGTAGTTGGAAAATATGGCCTTAGTGCTAGCAATGAAGCTTGAGATCATATGATAGAATTTTGCAAGACGAATTTGTCTTGGAAGAAGTACAGCCAGAATGTTCCTCAGAAGCAAGGATGGTTAAGATTTCATCGCACATACTTTCGACAGGTTATCAGGGGGAATCAATCCCTGGAGAAAGACATCATGCTTGGTGAAGTAGAGGGTCATTGAAAAAGAGGAAGTTTCTCAATGAAATGAACTGACACAGTGACTGCAACAATGGGCTCAACCATAACAATGATTGTGAGGTTGGTACAGGACCAGACAGTGTTCTGTTCTGTTCTACATACGTTCGCTATGAGTCAGAACCAATTCGATGGTACCTAACAACAAAAGGAACATAAAGAATAAGGAGGAGTTTGCTAAAGATCTTATGACATGGATGAATCTTGAGGACACTTTGCTGTGTGAAAAAAGTCCATAAGAAAAGGACCAATATTGAATGGTTTCACTTTTATAAAAAGTGAACAATAAGTAAACACTCACAGAAAGCAACATTCTTTGATGGTTACCAAGGGTAGGAATGGGTAGGAATGGGTAGGAGGAGGAATCACTTTGTAGATAGTAGACACTTGTTATTTTTGGTGAGGGGAAAGGCAATACAAAAATGGGGGAGGTCTGCACAATCTGAACAAGGGAAATGAAGATGCTAATTATGCAAGAAAAAGGGACAATTTCTGTAAATGCTATAATATATACAACTTTGCAACAACAGTTTTAAAAAACAAAACCTATGTGTGTGGTTACATAGCTAGATATGTATGCATATATGTGTATAGGAAGTCATGTGAGTACATATATAGGTGTATCTGTAGGCTTATGTATGTAGATGTTTGTGTGTGATGCATATATATAGGCAGTCCCTGGATTACAGATGAATTCCATTCCTAAGCCTGTCTTTAAATCAAATTTGTACGTAAGTAGGAGCAGTTAGCTATGTAGGAGCACTTAGGTATGGTTCATATCTAATCTCAGTTAGTGAAATGTTTGTCATACTACATGCTTCTACCATTATTTGAAAGTAGAGCATTCCTATGAAACCTTTCATAAGCCAAAATGGCAGACCCACAAAATAATCTACCAAATCATACCAAATAACACATTAAACCTAAAATAACAGTAACGGACAGTAAATGCAGGAATGATATGATAAATAAATTGAGTTAAAGCACAGATGCTCACAGACACAGTCAAAGTGATGGCAGTTTGATGCTGAAATGAAAGAGTGTAGTTACCGGGGAAGGAGTTTGGCCAGGACAGAGACATGTCCTACTTGGGACATAGACACAGAGGGCCGCCTCCTTCCCAGATTAGTGCTTCCACTCCCCCGGGAACTGGCCTCCGCAGTTGGTGTGTCCAAGAGTGTCCAGGATCTCTGCCTTCCCAAAGGGCCGGGGAGCCGCACCCGGCCCTTCCCTGCAGCCCCGCGTTGTCTGGGGCTAAGAGGAGAGTGGGCGACGTGATGGCAAATCTGTGATGGGCAGGGGAAGAAGCCAGGAAGAAGGCACCATTTCACCTGCTCCCTCTGTCTCGCACAGGTGCCTGAGATCGAGGTCCACAGAGAGGCCTGCAGAACGCAGATGGCACACGTGCTATGGGAGGGGCGCAACTGGCTTCTGCTCCAAGCTGTCCCCACCACAGACTCTCTCTCCTAGGTGAAGGGGGTAAGGCCAGCCCCTAGCTTAGCTACCCATGATATCTGGGAGTCTGGAGACTGTGGATCATGCCCTGCCTGGAGCCTGGAGGGGTGGGGGCAGTGGACAAAAGAAGCACTGGGGGGAGGTGTGTGCTGGAGGAAAGGACAGGGTCACTGGGTGGGGAGAGCTGGTTGGAGACCCAAGACTCTGCCCTTTTCCCACCCTCAGGGAGCTTCAGAAGGCCCTGACAAATGAGATGGGGGAAAGACACTCACTGTTCAGGGCAAGTGCTGTCTGTTTGACAGTTTGCTGCAAAACAAATGCTAGAGACTGTTTCCTCTGCAGATTTCTCTCCATTAGTGAAAACCCGTACCAATGTAGGTCTTTGTAAAAGTGAAGTAGTGTATAGGGAACTTTCAGAAAGTGTGGAAACCTGTGTATATCTTAGTGTGTGCCTTTGTATGCATAAAACACATTAAAGAAACATTTCCAGGTACATTAAAACACACTTAAAATAATCATACAGTAATAATAATAATGTTTTGATGAGCGTCACAAAGTAGCGCCGTTTGTTATTACGTACCATTGCACGTACCTCAGATTTTTAATGTAATAGGCTTTATTGGGGTTGGTTCCTAACTATGGGTTGTATGTAAGTTGGATGTTTCTAACTTGGGGATTGTCTTTATACATATATATAACAAAGCACATAGGGTTACAGTTCGGAAGCCTCTCTAGACATTTCCAAACACTCTTGGGATTGGTTTACTGTGTCAAAAGGCTGAGGACCATAGTCTTGTGGGACAAATCAGTCAATTGACATAACATAGTTCATAAAGATTATGTTCTACATCTTAGTTTGTGGAATAATACCTGGGGTCTTAAAAGCTTGTGAGCGGTCATCTAAAATACAACTATTGGTTTCTACTTGTCTGGAGCAATCAAGAAGGAAGGGAACCAAAGACTCAATGAAGAACAAGTTCACATGAACCACGGCCCCATTTTGCCTGAGACCTGAAGACCTAGATGGTGCCTGGCTACAAATATCAACAGTTCTGACCAGGGACACATTAGAAAGTCCCAAACAGAGTAGGACAAAAATGTAGAACAAAAGTCAAGTTTGTACAAAAGGCCAGACTTACTGAACCAAGAGAGACTAGATGAGTCCCCCAAAACTATCACCCTAAGATACCCTTTAAACTTGGAACTAAAGCTACTCCTGGAGGTCATCTTTCAGCCAAATAATAGATTGGCCTATAAAATAAAAAGTATTACCTGTGAGTAATGTCTTTCCTTAAAGAATCAACTATAAGAGGCCAAACAGTCAGCATTTACCCATAAGCAAAAATGAGACGGCCAGCTAGGGCAGGAAAGGTAGATTAATGGAAACAGAAGAAGGAGAATGGAAACAATGAGAATGTTGACGCATTGTGAAAAGTGTAACCAATGTCATAGAACAATTCGTATCAAAATTTTTAAATTGGAACCTAATTTGCTGTGTAAACTTTCATCTAAAACACAAAATATACTAAAAAAAAAGAAAAGCCTATTGCTGAATGAGGGAATAGAATAAGATTTGTTTTCTATCCAATTCCAAAAAGAGAAGAAATTCTTTCCCAATATTCTTTAGACTTTATTCAGTATATCCAAGTGGATCAATTTGGATGGGGAGAGTGTACTATACAGGCTGTGTGATGGTTAAGAATGTATGTTAACTTCGCTGGGCCATGACTCTCAGTGTTCCCATGTGAGCACTCCCATGATGGGATCTGCTGTGAGTAACCAATCAGAAGAAAGTGAGTTTCCTTGGGCGTGTGGCCTACATCGGAATAGAAGCATTGGCTTCTTGCCAACATGGTCTCTACTGAGAAATCTGATTTGTTCTCCTTTTTATGTGACTGTTGGTTTTTCCTGCACTGCTCTGAGTTTTTTCCTTTGTCTTTGGTTTTGACAAGCTCGATTACGATATGTCTTGGTGATTTTCTTTTGGAGTCTCTCTTGTATGGGGTTTGTTGAGCTTCTTGGGTGGATATAGTCCATCTTTTATGATATTAGGGAAGTTTTCTGCCAGGAAATCTTCAAAATGTTCTCCGTGATTTTTTTTTGTCTCCTCCTGTTCTTGAACTTCTATCATGCGTAAATGATCCCTCTTGTAGTGTCCCAGGTAACTCTTTGCTTTCTCCATTTGTCTTCATTCTTTCTCCTGGATGTTCCTCAAAGAAATTAGTATCAAGAGATTTGCCTTCTCATTTGCTGATTCTTTCTTCCATTGATTCAATTCTACTCCGATATTCCGCCACTGAGTTATCTATTTCTGAAATTTTGTTGTTAATCTTTGGATTTCTGGTTGCTGTTTTGTATGGTTTCTAATTGTCTATTTTGTTTCTGTACTGTTTTCTTGAATTCTTCTAGAATTTTTGTGTGTGTTTTCCTGGTTTTATCTGTGTCTTCCTTGACTCTTTCTTAATCTGTTGGAGGGTCCTAAATAGAAGTGTTTTGAATTCCTCATCAGTTAGTTCCATTACCATTTCTTCCTCAGAAAGGTTTTCTGACCCTTTAGTTTGGTCACTTGCTTGAGCCATCTTGTTCTGTTTCTTTATGGGATTTGATATTGTTTGTTGTCTTTGAGGCATTAAGGTGTTATTCTATATATTGACTGTATGTTTGTTTAATTTGTCCTGATTTTCTGTTTTGTTTTGATATATTTGGGATGGCAACTTGGGTTGCTACTCACGTTGCTAGCCTGGCAAGACTGGAGTGCTCACCACCTGTATCCAGGTAGGTGGGGCAGGGGCTGGGTGTCTGAAATCCTTGAGATCTTCAACATTTTCTGTGTATATCCTGATGTTATTTATTGGCCCACATGTGAGGATTTTGTTTTCTTTATGTTGAGGTGTAATTTATACTGAAGGCTGTTGTCTTTGCTTTCATCAGCATGTGCTCTAAGTTGTATTCATTTGTGGGAAGCAAGGTTGTGTTATTTACATACCGCAGGCTATCAATGAGTTTTCCTCTCATTCTGATACCATGTTCTTCATATAGTCTGGCTTCTCGGACTATTTGTTGAGTTTACAGAATGAATAAGCAATGTGAAATGATACAACATCTTTGGACCACCTTTTCCAATTTTGAACCATGCAATATCCTCTTGTTCTCTTTGAGTGACTTCCTCTGGATCCATGTACATTTTCCCCATGAGCACAATTAAGTGTTCTGGAATTTTCATTCTTCATAATGTTCTCCTGAATTTGTTATGCTCCAGTGATACTTGCTAGACACCCTAGCATTGCCATTGAGGGAAAGCCTTGCAGTATAGTGTTAGGTCTTAAATAGAATCTCTACCAACATTTCAAAACCCCCCACTAGAACGACCCCACCTGCCTGAAGGCCTATAGTTATTAATTATATATATTATTTTAAATTCTTAGTCCTGTCTTCCCACTGGAATATAGTCCTAGATAGGCAGATATTAGCTGTCTTTTATATCATGTTGGATCTGCAGATTCTGCCACGTAACTAATGACCACTTCCGCAGAGTGTGTGGGAGTGAATTCAAAAGGTCTGATTCTTGATCTTTTGGTGAGGCAGTTCAAGAAAACCTTTGAATTTTCCACTTTGGAGATGCTTTGCTTTTTTTATTCACCCTAGCATACTCCTTTCTCATTGATTCTCATAAGACCTGCTTGATTTTTATTTAATTCACTCAGCAAATTTCTTTAGGAATAGTTCCTTGGTCAAGAGCATTCCACAGCATGAATATACAATGGTTGCTTAAGGGTTCAGTAATGCTAACCTATTTATCCAGAACATCATCTAATTCTAATGATTAAAAGGATACTAATACAGGATACAAAAGACCATAGGCTGTTAGGTCCTTGGGGTATATGTGTGTGTGTGCGTGCGTGTGTGTGTGTGTGTGTGTGTGTGTGTGTGTGTTTAGTGATGGTATCCGTGGTGAGCAAAATAATGTCCATCCAAAGCAATCAGTTCCTATCCCTGAAACTTATAAACGTTACCTTAAAAGGAAAACAGATCTTGGCAGATGTAATAAAGTTCAAGATCTTGAGATGAAGAAATTGTCTTGAATTATACAGGTGGGTTCTAAATGCAACCTATGTATCCTTACAAGGCAGAATGAGATTCTTATGACACAGAGAAGAAAAGGCAATGTGAAGATGGAGAAGAGAAAAATTTGAAGAAGCTGGCCTTGTTGATATGTCCACAAGCAAAAGAATGATATGCCCACAATCCAAAGGACCTGGCAGCCACCAGAAGCTGAAGAGACAAGGGACTAATTACCTCCTCGAGCCTCCAGAGGGAGTGTGGCTGGTGTCCAAAGTATTATCTCATACAGTCAGGGAGTTGGGAGAGGTCCTTGTCCCAAAAGTACAGCTCCACTCAGCCTGGTCTTCAGGGGAATTGGGTAGGAGTTTTTCTCTGGAGTAAGGGACTGAAAAGCTAAGTAGGGGTCGTTAGAAATATGATTGAAGAGAAAGAAGAGGGGAAAATAGGGACCAGGACACATGGGGAACATGAAATAATAGTTTCATCCTCACTTGGGGTAAGGTAACATTCCTTGACAGAAACTTCAGAGAATACTTGAGGGAACAGAAAGGTCTACCTGTGAAATCCTGAGTCCAAACACAGCTGTAATGCAAGGAGCAATCGTTACGGGAGAAGAAACATGAGGCTGGGATGCCCTTGGTCTTTGCACTTTGGTTCCTTACAACTGTGGTCAGTAACAGCCACAGCCCAGACCACTGCCACAGCAGTTGGAGCTCTGGGAGCCTGTGGAGGCTCAGGCAGTAGCTGTCCCCAGTGCTTATAAAATATGCTAACACCAATCTGTGAAGTGAGTTTCAGCTCTATTGGGAACAGGACAAGTGAACGAACTGGTAGTCCCCTTTCTCTTTCTTCCTTCACAACCTGGAAGGTCATGGAAGTTTCTAGGCTGTCCCTCTGGTGACCATGAACCAGATGTGACTTCAGCAGTGTCCCAGTGTGGTCCTGAGCTCTGGAGCCCCACTTCTTCCTTACCATCTCTCCTTATGAAACTGGAGGTTGAAATTATCCAGAACTTGAAATGAAGGCAAAAACAGATTTTTGCTCACTTTTTCAAATTTATACTACATACTACGAACTAACAAGGCTGCCTAAGGGTCACATTGATCTCTACGGAATTTTTTTATTTCTTTTACTTTTGATTAGGGAAGACATTAAAGATAAATTTAACTTGCAGAAGTTTTATAAGTTCCAAATTGTTTGTGTCTAGTAGAAATGATAACCCAATGATTTATTGCTCCTTAAGACATTAGCTAATATTGAAACTAAAGTTGCTATCTTATTTCAATAGTCTTTCTTTGTCTGACTTTACTTTGAACTCTCCTACTCTCCTCTGGGGTCTTGGTGGCACAGTGGTTAAGAGGTACGGTATGCTACAGATTTTAATCAAAAGGTTGGCAAGTCGAATCCACTAGCTGCTCCTTGGAAACTCTATGGAGCAGTTCTACTCTGTCCGATAGGGTTGCTATGAATTGGAATCGAGGCGATGGCAACGTGTTTTGGTTTATTCTCCTTTGAACCAACTTTACCATCCCCCAACAATCTGATTCAGAGTCATATGTATGTGCATACTTATGTTCACTTTCCAAAATCAGAAGAGAAACAAACTCGTGTCAATTCTGACTTATGGTAACCCCATCCGTTACAGAGTAGAACTGAGCTCCTGGGGTTTTGTTGGCTGTAATCTTTACGGAAACAGATTACCAGGATTTTCTTGTGTGGCGCTGCTGGGTGAGTTCAAAATGCCAACATTTCAGTTAGTAGGCAAGCACAAATGGTTGTGCCACCCAGGAGCCTTATGTTCACATAGATTTTCATGTAAATTCAACACACACACACACACACACACCAGGCACACACACAGCTTTGCTTCCTCACTTACACCATGGTTACAAACATATCTGTCCAAGACAATGAGGAACCTGAGGGTGATATCACATGAAGGTAGTTGAAGGAACCAATGTGTTCCATTCTCACTGGGAAAGAGATTCAGAACTATATAAATATACAAATTCTAAGCATTTGTACTTATTATGTGACATGTACTCTTCTCAGGGTTTAATGTGTGATTCCTTCATTTACACAACAATCTTACTAAATAATGACAATGATTAGCCACATTTATCAGGTGCAAAATTGGAGACACACAACTTAAGAACTTGCTTAAGTTTTCATAGCAAATATCTGGTTCTCAGAATTCAAACCAAAGTATTTCAGCACCGGAACCATGCTCCTAACCAGTGCTCTGTAGTTGAACTGGGAGGGCTCATGCCATCTATAATACAAGAAATCCAACAGTTTAGGGTAAGTTCTTCTCCTCAAGTTGGACTCAGAGCAACTGTTGCCTTTTCCTCTGGCTCCAAGAAGTATTGTTTCTGGGCTAGTTCCGACACTGCACAGAATTCCTTTCTATTTCTCATGCCATTCTCTTTTTCGTTGTTCCTCTGTCCTTTCTTAAACCCATTCTCCCAGTGGTGCTCTCTATTTGCCTGCCCTGCTCCTGCTCAGAGCCCCTTCTATGGATCCCATGGATAAACTCACGATAATGAAAGATGAAGAAAAGGCTAGGTCCCTGACAATGCAAAGCAGAATCTCTTATACAAGGGGGCCAGGACCAGGATCCAAGATGTCTACTGGCTGTAAGACGAGGGGATGTGACTTACACACAAGGTAAACGTATCCTCATTCCTGGTATTCTGGTCTTCACTCTTCCCTCCCTGGAAAGTCATGGAAGATTCCAGGCTGCCTAACTCATCTCCAGAAGCTATACATGACTTCGGTAAGTATTGATCCTTTGGTAAATGGCTCTAGGTATGTAGGTCACTTTATGTCTATCCTTTCTTAGGAAACTGTAGGTCACACCCTTCCCTCCAGGCCTGCTCTATGAGTTGGGGTCTCTGGATTTGGATTATCTGTTTTCCCTGAGAAGACGAAGTTGGAATGAATTGAACGACGTATTTTATAAGAAAAATCTATAAAGTAATTAACCCATTGCTTGAGGAAGATGGAGAGAGTTGAATGGACGGCATCGATTAGGTCTCATAACTGGTAAAGAAGAGAGGTGTTCCCAGAAAGAGAGACCAGGTTTGGAGGGTGAGTAGGTTTGGGGGTAGAATAAGTTCAATGTTACAGCAAGGCCTTTGTATCTTTAGGAAAAATTTGGCAGGTTCAACTTGCAGCATAGCGACTCTCTAGGCAAAGGAGAGGTGATTCAAGGGAAGTATCTGAAATGCCTCCCACATCATTCTTGTAAGAACTTTTAATTCATCTATACATTCATCTAATCAGCATTCCATGGATAATTGCTAGAGTAACCAGATAAGGAACACCTGAGTTCTCAAGTTCTGGTGATGTGATTTGATGTGTTGAGAGATGTGATGGTAATATGGTGACTGTAGGTTTAGACCCAAGAATACCTAGAGTTCTTATATGCTGGTGCCAAAGGTCATGATGAGCTGTTTTCCAACTCTGGCTGTTTATATTAGATCACAGAAGGATACACAGAAGGACTTTTTACCTCCTGATATTGGCATTTTGGGGATGGTTGCCCCTCAGCTTTGTAGCCTTCTATCCAACCCCTCATCCACATTTCTGAGCTTGTGCATGGCCATGAGAACATGCATCTGGACACACACATGTATACACACACCCAACCTTAAAGGCACAGCTTTCGCATTCTCTTCCTTCATTGTTACTATCATCTTGTCAATGAGAATGAGGATACCTAGAATGACATCACTGAGGGCATTGTCATCTGAACCACTGTCCAAGTATTCTATTGGGTAATGGTGGCTCAGGCAAGTCCAGTCCCTAAACCTCATCATCTTTTATGCACATGGGTTTCCCAGTAGTCTTCAGAATGCCCACTGGATTGTGAGTGCCTGGCGGTCACAACACGCATGTTGCCTCAATAAACCTAAGTGTTTGGGAGAACATGCACTCAACCTCTTGTAGCTGTTGAAACAACATTCTTGTAATAAAATGTGTATCTTCAAAAATCAAAACTTATTCAGAATGTATCTGACAACCCTCAGAGTAGGGGACTTTATATGAGACTAGGTAAAGAAAAATTTTAAGATAGGACATATGTTAATCAGATTGAAATGTAAACATCATATACTCTCACCTGCTAGACTAGGGGTATGTGAAGAAAGAGATTGCCTCTCCTTTTCCAAGATGTATTCCCAGTTTTTACCATACAGTAGTTCACAGTCAATATTGATGAATGAATAAAATGATTCAATTACTGGTTGAATGTGTCTGATTCAAATCCGACTACCCTCTCATTCAATAACAAGATTAAGCAAAACATTTAATTCCCATCATCCTCTGGCTAGAAACAATTTTGTTTGTCAGAATTTCGAAGGCATAAAGTCATTTTCTAGAATTTTCACTAGCCTAATAATATTTTGAAATAAACTTTCTGAGGACAAGAACCGAATATTTTCCATCTCTCTGTCTCACACGCTGACCAGACAAAGTGTCTGGATCTAGCAAACATTCTTTACAAATTGATGCTTACTAAGAATCTTCTTTGGGCCTTCTCAGGCCCCAACAATTCAGTGAGGAAGGTATTAACCTGCCTCTTTTACAGTTGGAGGTTTATATTGACTAAATGAATATCTGGACGCACCCCAGCTCATAAATGGCAGAGTTATAATTTCAACACTGATCTCCTGATTGCCATTTGGTAGAATATTGTCTTATTAGTCAGAGTTCTCCAGAGAAACAGAATAGGAGATCTAACTATCTACCTACCTCCATACCTACCTACTACCTACCTACCTACTACCTACCTATCTACTACCTCCCTACCTCCCGACTACATATCTACCTACCTACTATCTACTATTGATCTGTCTATCAAGAGAAATTTATTTTAAGGAATTGGCTCACATAACTGTAGGGCTGCTAAGTCCAAAATTAAAAGAACACGTAGCAGGCTGGGAACTCTGGGAGAACTATGTTACAGTCTTGAGGCAGAATTCCTTCTCTCCAGGAAACCTCAGTTTTTGCTCTTAAGGCCTTCAGCTGATTGGATGAGCTCCATGCCTATTATTGAGGGTAATCTCCTTACTTAAAGTCAACTGATTGCAAATGATAATCACATCCAGAACATTTCTTCACAGCAACATCTAGACTAGTGTTTGACAAAACAACTGGGCACTATAGCCTCGCCAAGTTGACTCAGAAAATTAACTTCATAATTGTCTTATAAGAACTGCCTTGTAACAAAATAT
This sequence comes from Dugong dugon, assembly GCA_030035585.1. Taxonomy (NCBI): domain Eukaryota; kingdom Metazoa; phylum Chordata; class Mammalia; order Sirenia; family Dugongidae; genus Dugong; species Dugong dugon. Next base: position 193,775,586 of record CM057462.1, on the reverse strand, counting down.
GCATTTGTTTTTTTATTTGTTTTTTTGTAAGTGAAGGAGTTTAGACACACTCATTATTGTTGTTCAAAAAAAAAAAAAAAAAAAAAAAACGAGGAGAGTACTTGATCCATCTACTAATCCCATCTGAGGGACCTGAGGGCCACTCAAGGGCCCGGGGTCAGGAAGGGCCAAGGAGGCGGGTATGTGGAGAAGGGCATCTTGGGAAGTGGGCATTCCCTGGTTCTGTGTTCTAGAGAAGCCAGCCTAGCTATGGAAGCAGGGCTTGGAAGATCATCCTTGGGGGTAGGAGGAAGAAGTTGTAGTGTGGACCTCAGTTTCCTCAGAGGTCACCTCGTAAGCCTTTATCCAGGCACTGGCTTGTTGGGATATGCGAGGCAGCTTCTCTGAGAGCTAGCCTGTGGCAGGCTGTGACTGGCCAAAGCCCCTCTATCTCCAGCCCAAGGGGGAGTGCTGGGAGCTCCCAATGTCTTCTGGGAAGGCAGGGACAGGGAGGCAGGGGAATGCCAGGAATGCCAAATCACATGCCATGGGTGAGTAGCAGCCATGTCCTGCCCCGCCCAGAGCCAAGCTGGAGGAGCCACTATAAAACCCATGCCTGGCTCCAGCATCTCATCTGCTCGGACTCCCCAAGGACGTGTCTGTTCTCGTGTCAGTGACCAGGGTGAGTGTGAGTGTGGGAGCCCCAAGGGTTCTGAGAGGACCAGAGAAGAGCTGACAGCTGGGAGGCAGAGGGAAGGGGAGGGAGGTGGGGCACCGAGGAAAGAGAGTCGTGTCTTTGATTCTTTGATACAGTGAACAGAAATAAGACTCAGTCTGAACTAAGTCTTTGGAAATCTGTCCTGGTCTCAGATACAGATGGGTCCCTCAATTTTGTCAAGGGCATTACTCTTCTGTTAGTAGAACAGGCACATCAGTGTATGAACGCTTTATGTGGGCTCACGAAGGTTGAGAAACACTGGCTACTCATTGTGTACAAGAGTGAGAAGCCTCTTACTATGTCTGATTGTTGGGACCACATATTTTTCTTCAGGGGAAAGATTTAGGTTGTTTCTTTTCTTTACTGATGTGTATATGCTAGATATCCTTAACTATCCCCATAAGATTTAAGTTTAAAAGAGATCAAATTATCATCCTTGCTTTGTATCTAAAGAGTTTCATTATTAATTTTCAGGTTGAAAAGTCCTGCTAAAATGTCCTGGCAGCAGAACCAGCAGCAGTGCCAGCTCCCTGCCAAATGTACCCCCAAGTGCCCTCCCAAGTGCCCCATCCCCACGTGTCCACCGAAGTGTCCCCCAAAGTGTCCTCCAGTCTCTCCCTGCTGCAATGTCAGCTGCGGAGACTGCTGTGGACCTAGCTCTGGGTGCTGCAGCTCAGGAGGTAGCAGCTGCTGCCTGAGCCACCACAGACATCATATCTTCCACCGACACCGCAGGCACCAGAGCCCTGACTGCTGTGAGTGTGATCCCTGTGGGCACTCTGGATGCTGCTCGGGCTCAGGAGGTTGCTGCTGAGGCAGGCCTTAGGCATCACAGAGAAACACTTAGACAGGAATCTCGAGGCAGGGACCTACCTGAGAGTGATGCTTCTCCTGTTCTGGCTTCTCGTTTTCATGGCGCTGAGGATCCTGTGAAAGAGTTCTGTGTTTTCTAATATCCCGATTCCATCATGGATCCTGATCATGTCTTCCTTCTTTACTTTATACAACAATAAATCTCCTATTGCGTATTCACAAGATATCCTGGTCTTTGTCAAGTCTTTCATTCTTTGCAAGTCCCTGAAGGCTAGAGTTCCAGCGACACACTTAGGGTGGCTTGGTAAGAGTATAGTGTGAGAAAGGGACAAGCTAGAAACAGTTTCTAAGGAAACAATCCTCTAAGAACAAGCTTGAAGTAGAGCTTTGCAATGGGATTATCTCTACACTCTCCAGCCTTTTGGAGCAGGTGGTGACCGGAAGGAAGACTAGGTGGCACTAGTGAGGCACCACTGGAGAAAGGGAAGGCGAAGGAGCCTGAGGGACCTCAAAGGAAAAGCTGATAGGAGAAAGAAAGAATGCTCTGAAGTAGGTTCATTCATATGTTTCTGGAATGAAACTCAGCTCCTCCAGAAAGAAACTCAATAGCTGATGGTGCTTCATGAAGCCTTTGCAAACATTTCTAAGGGCCCGCTGTGTGCTTTGCCGTCTTTTCTGAGTGAGGAAAAATCGGTACTTAGTACCTCTAAACTCTGTCCAGGCCTGGTTCCTGCTGGAGAAATATAGTGAAGAACAAAATCTACTGCCAACCTAGAAAACTTCTCCACAAATATAGAAGAGAAATAAAGATTTTATTATAGTATGTATTAAACCAGAATGTGATTCATCATAGTCCATCCGGTAAAGAAATTGCAAAGACATAAAGAAATCTTTCCCTTTATATGTAAAAAAATGCAAAACAAAAAACCTATATTGTTGAATCAATTCTGCCTCATAGAGAACCTGTAGGACAGAGTAGAACTGCCCCATAGAGTTTTCAAGAAGCACCTGGTGGATTTGAACTGCCAAGCTTTTGGTTAGCAGCCGAGCTCTTAACCAGTGCAATGAGTGAATTCATCTCCTTAAGATAAAATTGCTCATTTTCTGGTTTCTTTATGGCTGGAGGTAGATTTGCAGTTAGGGGTGGGAAGCTCTTGAGGTCATGCTAATCTCTTTCCATTTTTCTGGAAGGGGAAGATTACCTGAAGTAACACTTTAAAGAATTGACTTCCAAATCCTTGAGCTAACACCTTGAATTTAGGTACTTTTCAAAGAGAGCGAGAAAGATTTTACAGTTACAAGCTATTGAAAGTGAATTCTAAAAGAAGAGGGGAGGAAGGGTATTCCTCACTTATTTTCAACAGGGAAACTATGGGGCAATCAACTCTGTGACAAGTAACAACAGCAGCGAATTTTCAGCTGAAGGTCCCTGGGTGGTACAGTTAAGTGCTTGGCTACCAACCAAAATGTTGGGGGTTTGGACCCACCCAGAGGTGCCTCAGAAGAAAGACATGGCAATCTGCTTCCCGAAAGATCACAGCCATGTAAACCCTTTGGCGTGCAACTCAGTCACAACTGGTTTGGTGCTTTGGTTTTATTTTCAATTTGTATTTGTCCTTACACTCCTGAGGAAAGGATGCACAGGCCACTGGAGTCTAAATTCCTATAAAGTCTAGAGAGAGCCTGCAGCACGTACCTCTCCTCTGCTTCCAATTCCCGGTGCTCACCTGTCAAGGCTTAAAAGCCTGCAGGTGATCCATAACCAAAGACAAATTTGAAGAGGTCATGAAAAAAGCTCCCAACCAAAAAAGCCCTGGCCCAGATGGCTCCACTGGAGAGTTCTACCATAGATTAGGAGAAGAGTTGACACCAATTCTACTCAAACTATTCCAGAACATAGAGAAGGAAAGAATATTCCCTAATTTATTGTATAAAGCCAGCATAACACTGATACCAAAGCCAGGAAAAGATGTCACAAAAAAAGAAAATCACAGACCAATATCCTTCAGGAGTATAGATGCAAAATTTGTCCATAACATTCAACAGTATGTCAAAAAAACAATACTTCATAATCAAGCTGGATTCATACCAAGGATGCAAGGGTGATTCAACATTAGAAAATTAGTCAAAGTAATTCACCACATAAATAAAACAAAGGAAAAGAATCCCATGATTATCTCAATTGATGCCCAAAAGGCATTTGATAAAATCCAACATCCTTTCCTGTTAAAACTCTCAGCCAAATAGGCATAGAAGGAAATGTCCTCAACATAATCATGGGCATATATGCAAAACCAAGTGTCAAAATCATTTTCAACAGAGAAAGATTGAGAGTATTCTCCTTGAGAGCAGGAACCAGACAAGGATGCGCATTTTCACCACTCTTCCTCTATTCTCTTCTGGAAGCCGTAGCCAGAGCAATAAGGCAAGAAAGGGAATTAAAGTGTACTCAAATTGGAAAGGAAGATGTAAAACTATCCTTTTTCACAGATGACATCATGGTACGCATAGAAAATCCCAGAGACTCCACAACAAAGTTACTGGAAGTAATAGAAGGATTTAGCAAAGTGGCAGGGCACAAGATCAACACACAAAAATCAGTTGGGTTCCTCTGCACTAACAAGGAGAACTCCAAAAAATGAAAACAAGAAAACAATACCATTTACAAATGCCTCTAAAAGGATAAAATACCTAGAAGTAAACTTAATCAGGGATGTAAAAGACATATCCGAGGAAAACTGTACAACACTACTGCAAGAATCCAAAAGAGACCTACAGAAATGGAAAAACATTCCACGCTCATGGCCTGAAAGAGCTAATATTGTGAAAAAGTCAATATTACCCAAACGATCTCAGTTATAATACAATCCCGATCCAAATCCCAACAACATTCTTTAACGAGATGGAAAAACTAATCACCAACTTGACACGGAAAGAAAGGAGGCCCAGAATAGTTATAACAATCCTGAAGAAGAACAAAGTAGGAGGCCTCACACTTCCTGTTCTCAAAACTTTCTATACACTAACAGTTACCAAAAGAGCCTGGTGCTGGTTCAATGACAAGACACAAAGATGAATGGAGTAGAATGGAGAACCCAGAAGTAAAGTAAATCCATTCATCTACGGGCAGCTGATCTTCGACAAAGAATCAAAATTCAGTCCATAGAGAGAAAAAATTCTCTTTAACAAACGGTGCTGGCAAAACTGGATATCCATTGGCAAAAAAGATGAAACAGGGTCCACACTCGCACCATACACAAAGCCTAAGTGAAAATGGACAAAAGTGCTAAATGTTAAAGTTAAATTATAAAGTTCCTGGTAGGGACACAACTAGAGGACTGACTTTTCAGCCTAAATAGCCCGTCAAACACAACAAAAAATGCAAAACCAACAGATGATAAATTAAATAACTGGGAACTCTTAAAAATTAAATACTATGCTTATCAGAAGTCAACTAAAAGAGTAAACTGAGAACTTATGGACTGGGAACAGATCTTCAGCAACAACATATCTGAGAAGGGTCTAATCTGTAAAACATATAGAAAACTTCAAAACTCAACAAAAGAAAGAAACACTTCAATCTAAAAATGGGCAAAAGACTTGAGCAGACACTTCCGCAAAGAAGACATTCATGGGGGCAACAAACACATGAAAATGTGCTCGTGATCATTAGCCCTTAGGGAGATACAAATCAAAACTACAATGACATACCATCTCACCCGTATAAAAATGGTACTGATTAAAAAAACAGAAAACAACAAACGCTGGTGAGGTTGCGGTGAGATTGGAACGCTTATACACTGGTAATGGACTGTAAAATGGTACAACCACTATGGAAAACAGTATGGCACTTCTTCAAAATCTAGAAATAGAAACACCATATTGTCTAGCAATCTAAAACTTAAGCATATATCCAAAAGACATAGAAGCAGTGAAACGAATAGACATATGCATACCTATGTTCATTGCAGCATTATTCACAATAGCAAAAAGAAGACACAACCTACAAAAAAATCAAATCAAACCCATTGCCGTTGAGTTGATTCTTACTTATAGCCACCACATAGGGTTTCCAAGGTTGTAAATCTTTATGAAAGCAGACTGCCACATCTTTCTCCCTTGGATCCCCTGGTGGTTTTGACCCACCAAGCTTTCGGTCAGCGGTCGATCACTTTACTCGCTGCGCCATAACAGTCTAAGTGCCCATCGATGGGCGAATGGATAAACAAACTGTGGTACATACATACAATAGAATATTATGCAACTATAAAGAGTATATTTATAGTTTGTTGTACCCTGAGGGCTTGCATATTGCTGTGATGCTGGAATCTATGGCACCGGTATTCAAATACCAGCAGGGTCACCCATGGGGGACAGGTTTCAGCTGAGCTTCCAGACTAAGACAGACTAGGAAGAAGGAGCTGGTGGTTTACTTCTGAAAAGAATTAGCCGGTGAAGACTTAATGAATAGCAGTGGAATGTTGTCTGATATAGTGCCAGAAGATGAGCCCCTCAGGTTGGAAGGCACTCAAAAGACAACCAGAGAAGAGCCGCCTCCTCAAAGTAGAGTTGACCTTAAGGATGTGGACGGAGTCGAGCTTTCAGGGCCTTCATTCGCTAATGTGGGTTGTCTCAAATGAGAAGAACCAGCTGTTAATATCCATTAATAATCGGAATGTGGAATGTATGAAGTGTGATTCTAGGAAAATTGGAAACTGTCAAAAGTGAAGTGGAACACATAAACATTGATATCTTAGGCATTAGTGAGCTGAATGTGTAACTGAAGAGGTATGGAGTTGCATTCATTGTCAAAAAGAACATTTCAAGATCTATCCTGAAGTACAACACTGTCAGTGTTAGGATAATATCCATATGCCTAAAGGAAGACGAGTTAATAATACTATTATTGAAATCTATGCACCAACCACTAAGGCCAAAAATGAAGACACTGTAGATATTTACCAATTTCTGCAGTCTGAAAGTGATTCGAACATGTGACCAGGTTTCATCGATAATTACTAGTGATAGGAATTCAAATGTTGGAAGGGCAGTAGTTGGAAAATATGGCCTCAGTGCTAGCAATGAAGCCTGAGATCATATGATAGAATTTTGTGAGACGAATTTGTCTTGGAAGAAGTACAGCCAGAATGTTCCTCAGAAGCAAGGATGGTTAAGACTTCATCTCATATTCTTTCGACGGGTTATCAGGGGGAATCAATCCCTGGAGAAAGACATCATGCTTGGTGAAGTAGAGGGTCATCGAAAAAGAGGAAGTTTCTCAAAGAAATGAACTTACACAGTGACTGCAACAATGGGCTCAAGCATAACAATGATTGTGAGGATGGTACAGGACCAGACAGTGTTGTGTTCTGTTCTATATACGGTCGCTAGGAGTCAAAACCAATTCGATGGTACCTAACAACAAAAGGAACATAAAGAATAAGGAGGAGTTTGCTAAAGATCTTACGACATGGATGAATCTGGAGGACACTTTGCTGAGTGAAATAAGTCCATAAAAAAAGGACCAATATTGAATGGTTTCACTTTTATAAAAAGTGAACAATAAGTAAACACTCACAGAAAGCAACATTCTTTGATGGTTACCAAGGGTAGGAATGGGTAGGATTGCGTAGGAGGAGGAATCACTTTGTAGATAGTAGACACTTGTTATTTTTGGTGAGGGGAAAGGCAATACAAAAATGGGGGAAGTCTGCACAATCTGACCAAGGGAAATGAAGATGCTAATTATGCAAGAAAAAGGGACAATTTCTGTAAATGCTATAATATATACAACTTTGCAACAACAGTTTTAAAAAACAAAACCTATGTGTGTGGTTACATAGCTAGATATGTATGCATATATGTGTATAGGAAGTCATATGTGAGTACATATATAGGTGTATCTGTAGGCTTATGTATGTAGATGTTTGTGTGTGATGCATATATATAGGCAGTCCCTGGATTACAGATGAATTCCATTCCTAAACCTGTCTTTAAATCAAATTTGTACGTAAGAAGGAGCAGTTAGCTATGTAGGAGCAATTAGGTATGGTTCATATCTAATCTCAGTTAGTGAAATGTTTGTCATACTACATGCTTCTACCATTATTTGAAAGTAGAGCATTCCTATGAAACCTTTCATAAGCCAAAATGGCAGACCCACAAAATAATCAACCAAATCATACCAAATAACACATTAAACCTAAAATAACAGTAACGGACAGTAAATGCAGGAATGATATGATAAATAAATTGAGTTAAAGCACAGATGCTCACAGACACAGTCAAAGTGATGGCAGTTTGATGCTGAAATGAAAGAGTGTAGTTACCGGGGAAGGAGTTTGGCCAGGACAGAGACATTTCCTACTTGGGACATAGACACAGAGGGCCGCCTCCTTCCCAGATTAGGGCTTCCACTCCCCCGGGAACTGGCCTCCGCAGTTGGTGTGTCCAAGAGTGTCCAGGATCTCTGCCTTCCCAAAGGGCCGGGGAGCCACACCCAGCCCTTCCCGGCAGCCCCACGTTGTCCGGGGCTAAGAGGAGAGTGGGCGACGTGATGGCAAATCTGTGATGGGCAGGGGAAGAAGCCAGGAAGAAGGCACCATGTCACCTGCTCCCTCTGTCCCGCACAGGTGCCTGAGATCAAGGTCCACAGAGAGGGCTACAGAACGCAGATGGCACACGTGCTGTGGGTGGGGCGCAATTGGCTTTGCTCCAAGCTGTCCCCACCACAGACTCTCTCTCCTAGGTGAAGGGGGTAAGGCCAGCCCCCAGCTTAGCTGCCCATGATATCTGGGAGTCTGGAGACTGTGGATCATGCCCTGCCTGGAGCCTGGAGGGGTGGGGGCAGTGGACAAAAGAAGCACCGGGGGGAGGTGTGTGCTGGAGGAAAGGACAGGGTCACGGGGTGGGGTGAGCTGGTTGGAGACCCAAGACTCTGCCCTTTTCCCACCCTCAGGAAGCTGCAGAAGGCCCTGACAAATGAGATGGGGGGAAGACACTCTCACTGTTCAGGGCAAGTGCTGTCAGTTTGACAGTTTGCTGCAAAACAAATGCTAGAGACTGTTTCCTCTGCAGATTTCTCTCCATTAGTGAAAACCCGTACCAATGTAGGTCTTCGTAAAAGTGAAGTAGTGTATAGGGAACTTTCAGAAAGTGCGGAAACCTGTGTATATCTTAGTGTGTGCCTTTGTATGCATAAAACACATTAAAGAAACACTTCCAGGTACATTAAAACACATTTAAACTAATCATACAGTAATAATAATAATGTTATGATGAGCGTCACAAAGTAGCGCCGTTTGTTATTACGTACCATTGCACGTACCTCAGATTTTTAATATAATAGGCTTTATTGGGGTTGGTTCCTAACTATGGGTTGTATGTAAGTTGGATGTTTCTAACTCGGGGACTGTCTTTATTCATATATATAACAAAGCACATAGGGTTACAATTCGGAAGCCTCTCTAGACATTTCCAAACACTCTTGGGATTGGTTTACTGAGTCAAAAGGCTGAGGACCATAGTCTTGTGGGACAAATCAGTCAATTGACATAACATATTTTGTAAAGATTATGTTCTACATCTTAGTTTGTTGAATAATACCTGGGGTCTTAAAAGCTTGTGAGCGGTCATCTAAAATACAACTATTGGTTTCTACTTGTCTGGAGCAAACAAGAAGGAAGGGAACCAAAGACTCAATGAAGAACAAGTTCACATGAACCACGGCCCCATTTTGCCTGAGACCCGAAGAACTAGATGGTGCCTGGCTACCAATATCAACAGTTCTGACCAGGGACACATTAGAAAGTCCCAAACAGAATGGGACAAAAATGTAGAACAAAAGTCAAGTTTGTACAAAAGGCCAGACTTACTGAACCAAGACAGACTAGATGAGTCCCCCAAAACTATCACCCTAAGATACCTTTTGAACTTGGAACTAAAGATACTCCTGGATGTCATCTTTCAGCCAAATAGTAGACTGGCCTATAAAATAAACAGTATTACGTGTGAGTAATGTCTTTCCTTAAAGAATCAACTATAAGAGGCCAAACAGTCAGAATTTACCCTAAGCAAAAATGAGACGGCCAGCTAGGGCAGGAAAGGTAGATTAATGGAAACAGAAGAAAGAGAATGGAAACAATGAGAATGTTGACGCATTGTGAAAAGTGTAACCAATGTCATAGAACAATCTGTATCAAAATTTTTAAATTGGAACCTAATTTGCTGTGTAAACTTTCATCTAAAACACAAAAAATCATAAGGAAACTAAAGCGTATTGTTGAATGAGGGAATAGAATAAGATTTGTTTTCTATCCAATTCCAAAAAGAGAAGAAATTCTTTCCCAATATTCTTGTAGACTTTATTCTGTATTTCCAAGTGGATCAATTTGGATGGGGAGAGTGTACTATACAGGCTGCGTGATGGTTAAGAATGTATGTTAACTTCTCTGGGCCATGATTCTCAGTGTTCACATGTGAACACTCCCATGATGGGATCTGCTGTGAGTAACCAATCAGTTGAAATTGAGTTTCCTTGGGCATGTGGCCTACTTCGGAATAGAAGCATTGGCTTCTTACCAACATGGTCTCTCCTGAGAAATCTGATTTGTTCTCCTTTTTATGTGACAGTTGGTTTTTCCTGCACTGCTCTGAGTTTTTTCCTTTGTCTTTGGTTTTGACAAGCTCGATTACGATATGTCTTGGTGATTTTTTTTTTGGAGTCTCTCCTGTATGGGGTTTGTTGAGCTTCTTGGGTGGATATATTCCATCTTTTATGATATTAGGGAAGTTTTCTGCCAGCAAATCTTCAAAATGTTCTCCGTGAATTTTTTTTGTCTCCTCCTGTTCTTGAACGTCTATCATGCGTAAATGATCCCTCTTGTAGTGTCCCATGTAACTCTTTGCTTTCTCCATTTGTCTTCATTCTTTCTCCTGGATTTCCTCAAAGAAAGTAGTATGAAGGGATTTGCCTTCTCATTTGCTGATTCTGTCTTCCACTGATTCAATTCTACTCTGATATTCCTCCACTGAGTTATCTATTTCTGAAATTTTGTTGTTAATCTTTGTATTTCTGGTTGCTGTTTTGTATGGTTTCTAATTGTCTATTTTGTTTCTGTACTGTTTTCTTGAATTCTTCTAGAATTTTTGTCTGTGTTTTCCTGGTTTTATCTGTGTCTTCCTTGACTCTTTCTTAATCTGTTGGAGGGTCCTAAATAGAAGTGTTTTGAATTCCTCATCAGGTAGTTCCATTACCATTTCTTCCTCAGAAAGGTTTTCTGACCCTTTAGTTTGGTCACTTGCTTGAGGCATCTTGTTGTGTTTCTCTATGGGATTTGATATTGTTTGTTGTCTTTGAGGCATTAAGGTGTTATTCTATATATTGACTGTATGTTTGTTTACTTTGTCCTGATTTTCTGTTTTGTTTTGATATATGTGGGATGGCAACTTGGGTTGCTACTCAGGTTGCTAGCCTGGCAAGACTGGAGTGCTCACCACCTGTTTCCAGGTAGGTGGCGCAGGGGCTGGGTGTCTGAAATCCTTGAGAACTTCAACATTTTCTGTGTATATCCTGATGTTATTTACTGGCCCACTTTTGAGGATTTTGTTTTCTTTATGTTGAGGTGTAATCTATACTGAAGGCTGTTGTCTTTGCTTTCATCAGCATGTGCTCTAAGTTGTATTCATTTGTGGGAAGCAAGGTTGTGTCAATTACATACCACAGGCTATTAATGAGTCTTCCTCTCATTCTGATACCAGGTTTTTCATATAGTCTGGCTTCTCGGACTATTTGTTGAGTTTACAGAATGAATAAGCAATGTGAAATGATACAACATCTTTGGACCACCATTTCCAATTTTGAACCATGCAATATCCTCTTGTTCTCTTTGAGTGACTTCCTCTGGATCCATGTACATTTTCCCCATGAGCACAATTAAGTGTTCTGGAATTTTCATTCTTCATAATGTTATCCTGAATTTGTTATGCTCCAATGATACTTGCTAGACACACTAGCATTGCCATTGAGGGAAGACCTTGCAGTATAGTGTTAGGTCTTAAATAGAATCTGTACTAACATTTGAAAACCCCCCAGTAGAATGGCCCCACCTGTCTGAAGGCCTATAGTTATTAATTATATATATTATTTTAAATTCTTAGTCCTGTCTTCCCACTGGAATATAGTCCTAGATAGGCAGATATTAGCTGTCTTTTATATCATGTTGGATCTGCAGATTCGGCCACGTAACTAATGAGCACTTCCGCAGAGTGTGTGGGAGTGAATTCAAAAGGTCTGATTCTTGATCTTTTGGTGAGGCATTTCAAGAAAACCTTTGAATTTTCCACTTTGGAGATGCTTTGCTCTTTTTATTCACCCTAACATACTCCTCTCTCATTGATTCTCATAAGACCTGCTTGATTTTTATTTAATTCACTCAGCAAATTTCTTTGGGAATAGTTCCTTGGTCAAGAGCATTCCAAAGCATTAATATACAATGGTTGCTTAAGGGTTCACTAATCCTAACCTATTTATCCAGAACATCATCTAATTCTAATGATTAAAAGGATACTAATACAGGATACAAAAGGCCATAGGCTGTGAGGTCCTTGGGGTATGTGTGTGTGTGTGTGTGTGTGTGTGTGTGTGTATAGTGATGGTATCCGTGGTGAGCAAAATAATGTCCACCCAAAGCAATCAGTTCCTATCCCTGAAACTTATAAACGTTACCTTAAGAGGAAAAAAGATCGTGGCAGATGTACTAACGTTCAAGATCTTGAGATGAAGAAATTGTCTTGAATTATACAGGTGGGTTCTAAATGTAACCTATGTATCCTTACAAGGCAGAATGAGATTCTTATGACACAGAGAAGAAAAGGCAATGTGAAGATGGAGAATAGAAAAATTTGAAGAAGCTGGCCTTGTTGATATGTCCACAAGCAGAGAATGATATGTCCACAATTCAAAGGACCTGGCAGCCACCAGAAGCTGAGGAGACAAGGGACTAATTCCCTCCTCGAGCTTCCAGAGGGAGTGTGGGTGGTGTCTAAAGTATTATCTCATACAGTCCGAGAGTTTGGAGAGGTCTGTGTCCCAAAAGCACAGCTCTACTCAGCCTGGTCTTCAGGGGAAATGGGTGGGAGTTTTTCTCTGGAGTAAGGGACTGAAAAGCTAAGTAGGGGTCATTAGAAATATGATTCAAGAGAAAGAAGAGGAGCAGATAGGGACCAGGACACATGGGGAACATGAAATAATAGTTTCATCCTCACTTGGGGTAAGGTAACATTCCTTGATAGAACCTTCAGAGAATATGTGAGGGAACAGAAACTTCTACCTGTGAAACCCTGAGTCCAAACACAGCTGTAACTCACGGAGGAATCATTACGGGAGAAGAAACATGAGGCTGGGATGCCCTTGGTCTTTACACTTTGGTTCCTTACAAGTGTGGTCAGTAGCAGCCACGGCCCAGACCACTGCCACAGATGTTGGAGCTCTGGGAGCCTGTGGAGGCTCAGGCAGTAGCTGTCTGCAGTGCTTATAAGATATGCTAACACCAAGCTGTGAAGTGAGTTTCAGCTCTATTGGGAACAAGACTAGTGAACGAACTGGTAGTCCCCTGTCTCTTTCTTCCTTCCCAACCTGGAAGGTCATGGAAGTTTCTAGGCTGTCCCTCTGGTGACCATGAACAAGATGTGACTTCAGCAGTGCCCCAGTGTTGTCCTGGGCTCTGGAGCCCCACTTCTTCCTTACCATCTCTCCTTAGGAAACTGGAGGTTGAAATTATCCAGAACTTGAAAAGAAGGCAAAAACAGATTTTTGCTCACTTTTTCAAATTTATACTACATACTACGAACTAACAAGGCTGCCTAAGGGTCACATTGATCTCTACGGGATTTTTTTATTTCTTTTACTTTTGATTAGGGAAGACATTAAAGATAAATTTAACTTGCAGAAGTTTTATAAGTTCCAAATTATTTGTGTCTAGTAGAAATGATAACCCAATGATTTATTGCTCCTTAAGACATTAGCTAATTTTGAAACTAAAGTTGCTATCTTATTTCAATAGTCTTTCTTTGTCTGACTTTACTTTGAACTCTCCTACTCTCCTCTGGGGTCTTGGTGGCACAGTGGTTAAGAGGTATGGTATGCTACAGATTTTAATCAAAAGGTTGGGAAGTCGAATCCACCAGCCGCTCCTTGGAAACTCTATGGAGCAGTTCTACTCTGTCAGATAGGGTTGCTATGAATTGGAATCGAGGCGATGGCAACGTGTGTTGGTTTATTCTCCTTTGAACCAACTTTACCATCCTCCAACCATCTGATTCAGAGTCATATGTATGTGCATACTTATGTTCACTTACTAAGAACAGAAGAGAAACAAACTCGTGTCAATTCTGACTTATGGTAACCCCATCCGTTACAGAGTAGAACTGAGCTCCTGGGGTTTTGTTGGCTGTAATCTTTACAGAAACAGATTACCAGGATTTTCTTGTGAGGCGCTGCTGGGTGAGTTCAAAATGACAACATTTCCGTTAGTAGGCAAGCACAAATGGTTGTGCCACACAGGAGCCTTATGTTCACATAGATTTTCATGTAAATTCAACACACACACACACACACACACACCAGGCACACACACAGCTTTGCTTCCTCACTTACACCATGGTTACAAACATATCTGTCCAAGACAATGAGGAACCTGAGGGTGATATCACAAGAAGGTAGTTGAAGGAACCAGTGTGTTCCATTCTCTCTGGGAAAGAGATTCAGAACTATATAAATATACAAATTCTAAGCATTTGTACTTATTATGTGACATGTACTCTTCTCAGGGTTTAAAGTGTGATTCCTTCATTTACACAACAATCTTACTAAATAATGACAATGATTAGCCACATTTATCAGGTGCAAAATTGGAGACACACAACTTAAGAACTTGCTTAAGGTTTCATAGCAAATATCTGGTTCTCAGAATTCAAACCAAAGTATTTCAGCTCCGGAACCATGCTCATAACCAGTACTCTGTAGTTGAACTGGGAGGGCTCATGCCATCTATAATACAAGAAATCCAACAGTTTAGGGTAAGCTCTTCTCCTCAAGTTGGACTCAGAGCAACTGTTGCCTTCTCCTCTGGCTCCAAGAACTATTGTTTCTGGGCTAGTTCCGACACCGCACAGAATTCCTTTCTATTTCTCATGCCCTTCTCTTCTTCGTTGTTCCTCTGTCCTTTCTTAAACCCATTCTCCCAGTGGTGCTCTCTATTTGCCTGCCCTGCTCCTGCTCAGAGCCCCTTCTATGGATCCCATGGATAAACTCACGATAATGAAAGATGAAGAAAAGGCTAGGTCCCTGACAAGGCAAAGCAGAATCTCTTATATAAGGGGGCCAGGACCAGGATCCAAGATGTCTACTGGCTGTAAGACGAGGGGATGTGACTTACACACAAGGTACACGTATCCTCATTCCTGGTATTCTGGTCTTCTCTCTTCCCTCCCTGGAAAGTCATGGAAGATTCCAGGCTGCCTAACTCATCTCCAGAAGCTATACATGACTTCGGTAAGTATTGATCCTTTGGTAAATGGCTCTAGGTATCTAGGTCACTTTATATCTATCCTTTCTTAGGAAACTGTAGGTCACACCCTTCCCTCCAGGCCTGCTCTATGAGTTGGGGTCTCTGGATTTGGATTATCTGTTTTCCCTGAGAAGACGAAGTTGGAATGAATTGAGCGACGTATTTTATAAGAAAAATCTATAAAGTAATTAACCCATTGCTTGTGGAAGATAGAGAGAGATGAATGGACGGCATCGATTAGGTCTCATAACTGGTAAAGAAGAGAGGTGTACCCAGAAAGAGAGACCAGGTTTGGAGGGTGAGTAGGCTTCGGGGTAGAATAAGTTCAATGTTACAGCAAGGCCTTTGTATCTTTAGGAAAAATTTGGCAGGTTCAACTTGCAGCATAGCGACTCTCTAGGCAAAGGAGAGGTGATTCAAGGGAAGTATCTGAAATGCCTCCCACGTCATTCTTGTAAGAACTTTTAATTCATCTATCCATTCATCTAATCAGCATCCCATGGATAATTGCTAGAGTCACCAGATAAGGAACACCTGAGTTCTCAAGTTCTGGTGATGTGATGTGATGTGTTGAGAGATGTGATGGTAATATGGTGACTGTAGGTTTAGACCCAAGAATACCTAGAGTTCTTATATGCTGGTGTCAAAGGTCATGATGAGCTGTTTTCCAACTCTGGCTGTTTATATTAGATCACAGAAGGATACACAGAAGGACTTTTTACCTCCTGATATTGGCATATTGGGGATGGGATGCCCTTCAGCTTTGTAGCCTTCTATCCAACCCCTCATCCACATTTCTGAGCTTGTGCATGGCCATGAGAACGTGCATCTGGACACACACATGTATACACACACCCAACCTTAAAGGCACTGCTTTCGCATTCTCTTCCTTCATTGTTACTATCATCTTGTCAATGAGAATGAGGAAACCTAGAATGACATCACTGAGGGCATTGTCATCTGAACCAGTGTCCAAGTATTCTATTGGGTAATGGTGGCTCAGGCAAGTCGAGTCCCTAAACCTCATCATCTTTTATGCACATGGGTTTTCCAGTAGTCTTCAGAATGCCCACTGGATTGTGAGTGCCTGGCGGTCACAACACGCATGTTGCCTCAATAAACCTAAGTGTTTGGGAGAACATGCACTCAACCTCTGGTAGCTGTTGAAACAACATTCTTGTAATAAAATGTGTATGTTCAAAAATCAAAAGTTTTTCACAATGTATCTGACAAACCTCAGAGTAGGGGACTGTATATGAGACTAGGTAAAGAAAAATTTTAAGATAGGACATATGTTAATCAGATCGAAATGTAAACATCATATACTCTCAACTGCTAGACTAGGGGTATGTGAAGAAAGAGATTGCCTCTCCTTTTCCAAGATGTATTCCCAGTTTTTACCATACAGTAGTTCACAGTCAATATTGAAGAATGAATAAAATGATTCAATTACTGGTTGAATGTGTCTGATTCAAATCCGACTACCCTCTCATTCAATAACAAGATTAAGCAAAACATTTAATTCCCATCATCCTCTGGCTATTAATAATTTTGTTTCTCAGAATTCCGAAGGCATATAGTCATTTTCTAGAATTTTCACTAGCCTAATAATATTTTGAAATAAACTTTCTGAGGAGAAGAACCGAATATTTTCCATCTCTCTGTCTCACACGCTGACCAGACAAAGTGTCTGGATCTAGCAAACATTCTTTACAAATTGATGCTCACTAAGAATCTTCTTTGGGCCTTCTCAGGCCCCAACAATTCAGAGAGGAAGGTACTAACCTGCCTCTTTTACAGTTGGAGGTTTATATTGACTAAATGAAGATCTGGAGTCACCCCAGCTCATAAATGGCAGAGTTATAATTTCAACACTGATCTCCTGATTGCCATTTGGTAGAATATTGCCTTATTAGTCAGAGTTCTCCAGAGAAACACAATAGGAGATCTAAGTATCTACCTACCTACATACCTACCTACTACCTACCTACCTACTACCTACCTATCTACTACCTCCCTACCTCCCGACTACATATCTACCTACCTACTATCTACTATCTATCTGTCTATCAAGAGAAATTTATTTTAAGGAATTGGCTCACACAACTGTAGGGCCTGCTAAGTCCAAAATCCGTAGAACACGTAGCAGGCTGGGAACTCTGGGAGAACTATGTTACAGTCTTGAGGCAGAATTCCTTCTCTCCAGGAAACCTCAGTTTTTGCTCTTAAGGCCTTCAGCTGATTGGATGAGCTCCATGCCTATTATTGAGGGTAATCTCCTTACTTAGAGTCAACTGATTGCAAATGATAATCACATCCAGAACATTTCTTCACAGCAACATCTAGACTAGTGTTTGACAAAACAACTGGGCACTATAGCCTAGCCAAGTTGACTCAGAAAATTAACTTCATAATTGTCTTATAAGAACCGCCTTGTAACAAAATATGCATTTGGTTTTTTATTTGGTTTTTTGTAAGTGAAGGAGTTTAGACACACTCATTATTGTTCTTCAAAAAAAAAAAAAAAAAAAAAAAAAAAAAACCGAGGAGAGTATTTTATCCATCTACTAATCCCATCTGAGGGACCTCAGGGCCACTCCAGGGCCCGGGGTCAAAAGGGCCAATGAGGCGGGTATGGGGAGAAGGGCATCTTGGGAAGTGGGCATTCCCTGGTTCTGTGTTCTAGAGAAGCTAGCCTAGCTATGGAAGCAGGACTTGGAAGATCATCCTTTGGAGTAGGAGGAAGAAGTTGTAGTGTGGACCTCAGATTACTCAGAGGTCACCTCGTAAGACTTTATCCAGGCACTGGCTTGTTGGGAATTGCGAGGCAGCTTCTCTGAGAGCTAGCCTGTGGCAGGCTGTGACTGGCCAAAGCCCCTCTAACTCCAGCCCAAGGGGCAGTGCTGGGAGCTCCCAAGGTCTCCTGGGAAGGCAGGGACAGGGAGGCAGGGGAATGCCAGGAATGCCAAATCACATGCCATGGGTGAGTAACAGCCATGTCCTGCCCCGCCCAGAGCCAAGCTGGAGGAGCCACTATAAAAGCCATGCCTGGCTCCAGCATCTCATCTGCTCGGACTACCCAAGGACGTGTCTGTTCTTGTGTCAGTGACCAGGGTGAGTGTGAGTGTGGGAGCCCCAAGGGTTCTGAGAGGACCAGAGAAGAGCTTACAGCTGGGAGGCAGAGTGAAAGGGCGGGAGGTGGGGCACCGAGGAAAGAGAGTCGTGTCTTTGATTCTTTGATACAGTGAACAGAAATAAGACTCAGTCTGAACTAAGTCTTTGGAAATCTCTCCTGGTCTCAGATACAGATGGGTCCCTCAATTTTGTCAAGGACATTATTCTTCTGTTAGTAGAACAGGCACATTAGTGTATGAACGCTTTATGTGGGCTCACGAAGTGTTGAGAAACACTGTCTACTCATTGTGTACAAGAGTGAGAAGCCTCTTACTATGTCTGATTGTTGGGACCACATATTTTTATTCAGGGGAAAGATTTAGGTTGTTTCTTTTCTTTACTGATGTGTATATGCTAGATATCCTTAACTATCCCCATAAGATTTAAGTTTAAAAGAGATCAAATTATCATCCTTGCTTCCTATTTAAAGAGTTTCATTATCAATTTTCAGGTTGCAAATTCCTGCTAAAATGTCCTGGCAGCAGAACCAGCAGCAGTGCCAGCTCCCTGCCAAATGTACCCCAAAGTGCCCTCCCAAGTGCCCCATCCCCATGTGTCCACCGAAGTGTCCCCCAAAGTGTCCTCCAGTCTCTCCCTGCTGCAGTGTCAGCTGCGGAGACTGCTGTGGACCTAGCTCTGGGTGCTGCAGCTCAGGAGGTAGCAGCTGCTGCCTGAGCCACCACAGACATCATATCTTCCACCGACGCCGCAGGCACCAGAGCCCTGACTGCTGTGAGTGTGATCCCTGTGGGCACTCTGGCTGCTGCTCGGGGCCTGGAGGTTGCGGCTGAGCCAGACGTTAGGCATCATAGAGAAAGACTTAGGAAGCACAACCTCGAGGCGGGGAGCTTCCCCGGGTTGATGCTTCTCCTGTTCTCGCTTCTCCTTTTCATGGAGCTGCGGATCCCATGAAAGAGTTCTGTGTGTTCTAATGTCCTGTGTCCATCCTGGATCCTGATCATCTCTTCCTCCTCTACTTTATACAACAATAAATCTCCTATGGCATAATCACAAGATATGCTGGTCTTTTCAATTCTTTCATTCTTTGCAAGTCCCTGAAGCCTAGAGTTCCAGCAACACACTTAGGCCGGCTTGGTAAGAGTACAGTGTGAGAAAGGGATAAGCTAGAAATAATGCCTAAGCATACGACCATCTAAGAACAAGCTTATAGTAGAGCTTTGCCATGAGATTATCTCTGCACGCTCCAGCCTCTTGGCTCAGGTGGTGACTGGAAGGGCCTGGGATCCCCAGTACTGAGCTCTTTCGATTGTGAGCCTCCTGGCTAGCTTAACCCATCATGCTGAAAATGATTTTCTTCTTGTCTGTGTGCCATGATTTAACAAATTTGAAAATTCTCTGGAATTCTAAGTAGATGGACAAGGTGTATTTAACAGAACTCTTCTCATTTGATAAAAAAATGCTTTGCGTAGAATTAAAACCCTGATCTACTTCTGAAAGATCAGCCACTGAAAACTCCATGGAGCACAGTTCTCCTGTGAAACTCATGGGGTCACCATGAGTCAGAATGGACTTGATGTCAACTGGTTTGGGGCAAGCTTATGTGACAACATATTGCCACTTACCTGCTTGCCTGGGAGGGTCTGTCTGCCTAGCTCTTGCTTTTATTCATGCTTCAGTCCCTCCTCTGAACAGCTGTGAAATAAATTGTTCAACAGTATAAGGTTTGAGAAGCACCCAGGTAGGAGTCTACCCAGTCCCACTGGCTCAGTCCAATGCTCAGTGGAAGTAGAGTGGTCTGAGGGTCACAGGAAGGAGTGTGGGCCAATATCTCACCTTTCTTTCTGCCACCTTGCTCAGGTCTGGTGGGTGAGGAGGATAATTAATAGAAACAACACTGTCCTGTGGTTGCACAATGAACCTCACAAGCCAGCAGTCCGGACTGGGGTTGGCCTGCCTTAATTTCTCCTCTTCTCAGCTCAGTCACTCAGAATTTTAGGGCACTGAAGCAGCCTGCCCTGATGGTTGAGACTCTGTGACTGGAAGATGAGGTTTGAAGGGAGGTAATGACACCATGAGGGGACATCCAGAATCACAGTCTACCAGCCAGGCTGAGAGGTTTCTATGTGGGAAATCATCAACTCAGATTGGAGCAAGAAAGACCCTGGTGAGACTGGGCTCTCTAAACAAGGCATGCCATCCCCTTCTCTGGATGACAGTACTGGCTACCAATTTACATCTCTCTAGACTCCCACTCTAATCCCTTCCTTGTAATGCTGAGGCCTTTTTCCTTGCTTTTTGTAAAGGTAAGTTTGTAATGCATTTCATAATGTCATTTTTAATTTAATTTGAAATTGTGTACTAGCAATTTTGGGAGTCCCTTTGTATTTCAAATGGTTAAGCACTCTACTATTAGCTGAAAAGTTGCTAGTTCAAACCCACCTAGAGGTGCCTCAGAAGACAGGCCTGGAGATCTGCTTCGGAAAGTTCACAGTCGTGAAAACCCTGTGGAGCAGTTGTACTCTGCACACATGGGGTCGCCTCGAGCCAGAATCCACTCAAGGGCAACCAACAACAATTTGTTAATCGTTATTAACTTAATAAACTAATACTTAACTGCCCCAGAAGCATATATTTGCATTTAATCACTTTACTACTTTTCTGAATAGTCACCTATGCCATCTGTCAAGGGCACAAATGTGGCTATATCTATCTCTAGGCATTCTATTCTGTTGCATTTTTCTATGTGTCTACGCCTGCTCCAGTTTCACACTGCAGTAATATGGAAACCCTGGTTGCATTGTGGTTAAGCGCTATGGCTGCTAACCAATAGGATGGCAGTTCGAATCCACCAGGCATCCTTTGAAACACTATGTAGCAGTTCTAATCTGTCCTATAGGGTCTCTGTGAGTAGGAAATGACTCCGTGGCAATGGGTTTGGTTTTTCTGGTTTGGTAATTAATATAGTTAAATAGTAAATCTTGATATCTAGTAGATACACGATCTTATTCTACATCAAGAATGACTTGTCACTTTTGGCCGTAAGAACCTCTATACATATTTTCCATTAACTTGTTAAATTGCTAAAAAATTAAATATATAGATAATAAAATTCTCATGAAAATGGAAGCGACCTAGAATAGCCAAAACATTCTTGAGAAAAGAAGAACACAGCTGGAGCTCTTATGCTTCCTGATTTCAAGTCTTACTAACAAGCGTCCGTAATTAAGACTGCCCTATTGCATAAGGATAAAACGCGTTGTCCATGATTCAGTTCCAACACCCAGAGATCATATAGGACAGAGTAGAACTGCCCCATAGGATCTCCAAAGTGCAGGTGTTGGATCTGAAATGCCAACCTTTTGGTTAGCAGCCGAGCTCTTAATCGCTGGGACCCCAGGGTTCATAAGAATAGACATACAGATTAATGAAATAAAATTAGGAGTCCAAAACTAAACCCTTCCATTTCTAATTAATTGAGTTTTCACAAAGACGCCAAGACAATCAAACGGAACGAAGAAGAGTCTTTTCAACAAATGGTGCTGAGACAGCTAGATAACCACATACAAAAGAATGAACGGGAACCCGCTTCTCTCAGCAGACAGGAAAGTAACTCAGATTGGCCAATAACCTGAATACAAGAGCCAAAAACTATAAACTCTTAGTAGAAAACATAGGTGTAAATGTTTATTTTCTTGGGTTAGGAAAATGATTCTTAGCTTTGGCACCGAAGTCACAAATGACAAAAGGAAAAAATAACAAATTAGTCTTCATCAAAATTTAAAACTTTGTGCTTCAGAGGACACTATCAAGGAAGTGAAAAGACAATCTGTAGAATAGGAGAAAATATTTGGAAACCATGTATCTGGTAAGGGATTGTATTTAGAATACATAAAGAATACTTGCTACTCAATGATAAAAAGACAAATAATCTAATTAAAAAATAGCCAAAGGATCTCAATAGACATTTCTTCAAAGAAAGAATACAAACGGCCAATTGCCACAGAAAGAAACACAACATCACTAGTCACCAGGGAAATGCAAATAAAAACCACAATGCAATATCATTCACACCTACTAGGATGGCTATAATTAAAAACCCGAGTTGAGAAAGATGTAGAGAAATTGGAACCCTCATATATTGCCAGTGGGAATGTAAAATGACTTGCAATCACTCTGGGAAACAGCCTGACAGTTCCTCAAAAATGTTAAACAGAGTTACCATACTACTCAGCAGTTCCACTCTTCGCTATGTCTCCAAGAGAAACAAAAAGCATACACATACACACAGAAACTTGTACAGGAACGTACATAGAAGTATTGCTCATAAAAGCAAAAAGGCAAGAAGAATCCAAATGCCCATCAACTAATGAATGGATAAAAAATGTGGTATACATGGTCACGGGAAACATCTAGCTTAACTGGCATAACACAGTTTATCAAGACAATGTTCTCCATTTACTTTGGTGAGTAGTGTCTGGGGTATTAAATGTCTGTGAGCAGCCATCTAAGATCCTCCTCCGGTCTCACGTCTTCGGGAGCAAGGGAGAATGGAGAGAACAGGATACAAGGAAAAGATTAGTCCAAAGGATTAATGGACCACAGCTACCAATGCCCCCACCAGACTGAGTCCGGTACAGCTTGATGGTACCTGGCTACTATCATTGACTGCTCTGACCAGGATCACAAGAGAGGGTCCTGGACAGAGCTTGAGAACAATGTAGAACAAAATTCTAACTCACACACACACACACACACAAAACAGACTTACTGACCTGACAGAGACTGTAGAAACCCCAAGAATATGGCCCCTGGGCCCCCTTTCAGCTCAGTGGTGAAGTCATGCCTGAGGTTCACCCTTCAGCCGGGGATT
This sequence comes from Dugong dugon, assembly GCA_030035585.1. Lineage (NCBI taxonomy): Eukaryota > Metazoa > Chordata > Mammalia > Sirenia > Dugongidae > Dugong > Dugong dugon. Next base: position 193,752,503 of record CM057462.1, on the reverse strand, counting down.
GGATAGTCCCATAAAACAAAATTGGACTAATAAGGCACAGCAGTCTAGGGACAAGGACCAGAAGGCAGGAGGGGACAGGAAAGCTGGTGATTGGGAAGCCAAGGTTGAGAAGGGACAGTATTGCCATGTCCTGGGGTTGTTAACCACTGTCATATGGCAATATGTGAACTATCTAATGAGCAACTATTTCTTCTGTAAACCCTTATCAAAAGCAAAAAGAAAAAAGGAATTCTCTATGTAAGAGCAATTAGACAACAGCAACTCAAAAATTTTGATGGGAAGCCTGGGCGGCAGTGAGTTGAAGATAATGGTGATAGAATAATTTGGAAAAGGATAATGAGAACAGTAGCACAACTGGAAGAATGTAATCGATGTCACTGAATTGTACATGTAGAAATTTTTGAAATGGTGTATCTTTGGCTATGTAGATTTTTACCAAAGGTGAAAAAAAAAAAATGTCCTCCAAGGCCAAGACGAGAGAGTGTTGCCATGTCGTGGGTTCGTTAACAATTCGTCATAAAACAGTATGTGTACTGACTGTTTAAGGAGAATCTATTTGTTCTGTAAATCTTCCTCTAAAGTACAATAATTTTTTTTAAAGTAGTAGATTCACACAATTTAATATTATTCAGTAGTAAAAAAGAAAGCAGCGATCCATGCCACGACTTGGATGAACCTTGAAAAACACTGTGTTATGAGAGGGATGCCAATTACAAAAAACCACATGTTGTAGGATTCCATATATATGACTTGTCTAGAATAGGCAAATCTATAGAGACAGGAAATAAATCAGTGGTTGCCTAGACCAGGGCGGTAAGAGGTGGAGGGAGGCGAAAAGCTGGTGTGACTGCTATCAGGTTCAGAGCTTCTTTTTTTGACAAACAAGACACACACACACAAAGACAAAAAAATAAAACACTAATCAGTGTAATTCTAATGGCCATGTTATCCTTTAAAAGGTTGAAACATGAGCAATAGATTGAGGGAAAAATTTCCAATACACATAAATAAACAAGGGAATAAATTCACAATACAGAAATGACTCAAATAAATTCTTATAAAAAACAAAAAAATAATTCCTATAAAAATGAACAAGTGTATGGGTAGACCTTTTATATTAGAGAATAATCTGTATAGCAAATAAATATAAAATGAGATGCTAAACCTCATAGGTATTTAGAGAACTGCAGTTAATAAACAATTTGTTATCATGTTTGTCTTTCAACTTTGCCAAAAAAATTTTAAGTTGTAAAATATAAAATATTGACTAAGTTTGGGAAAGAGATATTTGTATAGATTACAGTGGGAGTGTTAATACTCATCACTGAGGTAAATTTTCCGTAACTATAGCAATGAAAATTGCCATACTCCTTGTCCCAACAATTTAGTTTTTTAATTTTTTTTGGTACTAGTCAACTGCTTGTATATGCAGACAAGAACACCCATAAAGGCAGTTCTATAGGAGAATTTATATTTAGGGAATATTCAGTAATAGTCTGAATGTCCAGTATTAAGAGAAGAGATACATAAAAACTGACACCTTACTCAAGAAATATAAGGGAAGGGAAGGAGAAAGAAAAGGGAGAGGGTGAATCTGCCAAGACTATGACCTTCCCTAAACATCCTCTTTACCACCGACACATGTTCAGGTGATGGCAACAGGTATGGAAGCAAGAAGAGACAGAGACTGACCAAGTGGTTTGGTCACCACAATCACCATCATCATCATCATCATCAGTAACAGCAACTTCAACAACTTATTATAAGTTCCTCTCGAATTTGCATATCAGCTGATTTCTAAAAATGATCTTTCTGTAATCTCAAGGAAAAATACTTTCATTCCTTTATTTATCTACTCACCACATTTTTACTGGAGACTTCATATGCAGACCCTGGGTGGTTCAAACGGTTAACACGCTAAGCAGTTAAGCAAAAGGTTGGAGGTTTGAGTCCATCTAGAGGCACATTGGAAGGAAGTTCTGGTAATCTACTTCCACTTAATCATTCATTGAGATCCGTATGGATCACTGTGCTACTCTGACGTACATGGGGTTGCCATGAGTTGACTCAAGGGCAACTGGTGATTCGTATAAGATGGGCATTTTGTATTGAATATACAGCTTTTAGATTAGTGTAAGAGAGAGAAAATTAAACAGTTCGAATAAAGACAGTGCACAGAAGCACTTAACAGGGAACCTAATTTAGTCTGAGGTCAGGTCTTCTTCCTTTAGTGAGAGCAATCTACCCCGTCTTCGCCAGCGTTGTCCTGGACTTCTTGGGCTTTTTTCGCGATCAGAAGATCCTTTATTTATCAGACCCTTCCACATTTGCATAAGCTCTGGCATGTCTGTATTTGTATTTTATCTTGTTTTTGTGTACATGTCTATGTTAGAAATTCAGTTTGGCTGCTAGTAACAGAATTCTGAAGTAACAGTACTTAAATAGAGGATTATTTTGTTTTATAGACAATAGAATTAGAAGGGACGCAGTCCAGAGGTATTTGGGAGCTCCATGGTGTCATCAAAGACCTGGACTTTTTCCTTTTCTCTTCTTCCATTCTAAGTGCTGGCATCCTTCCATAAAATTGCCAGAGCACTGGGTGCTGGGGCTCCAGTTATGTCTGGGGCCCAGATGGGAAGAAGTGAAGGGAGTGGGTATAGGGTGTCTACCAGCTCAGTGGGTCCGTTCATTAATCTTTCTTAAAGCTCCACCTTTAGACATTTGCTTTATTTCATTGGCCACTGTCATGGATTGAGATGTGTCCTCCAAAAATATCTTCCAGCTTGGCTAGGTCATGATTCCCAGTATTGTATGCTTGTCTACCATTTTATCATCTGACGTGATTTCCTTATGTGCTGTTAATGCTAACACTGCGATGTAATAAGATGGATTAGCTGCAGTTATATTGATGAGATCTACAAGGTTAGGTAGTCTCTTAAGCCAATGTCTTTTGAGTTATAAAAGAGAGAATTGAGAAGAGAGACATGGGGACCTCATACCACCAAGAAAGCAGTGGTGGGAGCAGAGCATGTCCATTGGATCTGGGGTCCCTACACGCGGAGAAGCTTCTAGTCCAGGGGAAGACTGATGAGAAGGCCAACAATGGAGAAATCCGTCCCCTGGAGCTGACCCTGAATTTGGACTTGTAGCCGACTTCACTGAGAGGCAATAAAGTTCTCCTTGTTCAACTAATCCACTTGGGGTGTTTCTGTTATAGCAGCAGTAGATGACTGAGACAGCCAACTTTATCTGCCAGGGAGGCTGAGATGTGTCAGCCTCCACCCCCACTCCCACTGGGCTCTTTTCTGTCCTTGATTACACAGAGGTTCTGAAGTTAAGGCAGAAGGGCATGCTGATATTGGTGGGCAACGAGCAGTTTTTGTGACAGTATGATTTTCTAGGGACAAATGGCTAGAGATGTGGTTCTCTAGAAATAGCATGTGCTGCGTGTGCTGCATTATACCTGGAAAACTCACTCGAGTGAACTTCATCAGAAAAAGGGAGGAAATTCATACCTCAAAGGCTACCTTCATGAATCCACACATCAGAAGGTGCCAATATCCTATAGTGAGGGTGTTTCCAAAGATGTGCCTCAGAAAGGGATGTGCACTGTATTTGGGCTGTGCTGTGGGGCACTAGGAAACCCTGGTGGCATAGTGGTTAAGAGCTACAGCTGCTAACCAAAAGTTGAGCAGTTTGAATCCACCAAGTGCTCCTTGGAAACTCTACGTGGTAGTTGTACTCTGTCCGATAGGGTCGCTGTGAGTTGGCTAGATGGCAGCAGGTTTTTTGGTGGGGGACTCCCTGGGACAGAGGAAGCCACTGACTAGACCGTATCTATAATTGAGGAATTGATGACAAAGGGGATCTCCAAGTAATCATTCCCTCCTCTCCCTTTGTCCACCAGACACAATCACCAGGTACAGGGACCAGAGACCCTGGGCAGCCTCTCAGGGGGAAGCAGTGTCTTGGAGGGGCAGGTGAAGATCTGAGCTGAGTGAAAGGACGGGCAGGATCTGAGAGGTAGAAGACTGGGAGCTGCTGGGGTCCAAAGCAGAGCAAGAGCTGGGTCCCTGGCTGGAGAGACACTCACCCAGGAAAAAGGTGAGGTGTTGGGAAACAGAGAGGCCAAAACACCTTTGATATCTTAGCAATATAGTGACCTGAGTAAGAGGATCCTGATCTAGGACCTAGAAATCTCCTAAGTGCTCTGTGGGGTGACTTTTTGCAGCTCAGCCTACAGTGCTAGTTCTGAAGAGGAATTCTGACCATTTCTATGGCTTCCTCAGTGCAGACCAGCAAGAAGGCAGGGAAGTGTCAACAATGACAGGAATGCTCTCCTGTTGTGCAGGAGCCACCACTTGCTCCCATCAGAGCTCCAGGCTAGTCTCCACATTCACCTGACTCCTTAAAAATTTTCAGTCAAGTGGGAAGCCAGGTGAATGTGTCATGGGAGCCCACAGGAGGCTCTGAGCAGGAGGACTAGGTGGCATTGGTGAGGAACCACTATTCAAAGGGAAGGTGAAGAAGCCAGAGGGACCTCAAAGGAGAAGCTGATAGGAGAAGGAAAGAGTGCTGTGAAGTAGGTCCATTTAAATGTTTCTTGAATGAAACTCAACCCCTCCAGAAAGAAACTCAATAGCTGATGGTGCTTCATGAAGCCTTTGCAAACATTTCTAAGTGCCAGCTGTATGCTTTGCCATCTTTTCTGAGTGAGGAAAAATCGGTACTTAGTACGTGTAAACTCTGTCCAGTCCTGGCTCCTGCTGGAGAAATATAGTTAAGAACAAATTCTACTCCCAACCTAGAAAACGTCTCCACAAATATAGAAGAGAAAGAAAGATTTTATCATAGTAAGCATTAAACCAGAATGTGATGCATCATAGGCCAGACGGTAAAGAAGTTGCAAAGACAGAAAGAAATCTTATCCTTTATATATAGAAAAAAGCAAAACCAAAAACCGATGCTGTTGAGTTAATTCTGCCTCATAGAGATCCTATAAGACAGAGGAGAACTGCCCCATAGAGTTTCTAAGAAGCACCTGGTGGATTCGAACTACCAAACTTTGGTTAGCAGCCGAGCTCTTAACCACTGCACTGATTGAATTCATGTAGTCAAGATAAAATTGATCATTTTCAAGTTTCTTGATGGATGGAGGTAGATTTGCAGTTAGGGGTCTGAACCTCTTGAGGTCATGCTTATCTCTTTCCAGTTTTCTGGAAGGGGAAGATTACCTGATGTAACACTTTAAAGAATTGACTTCCAAATCCTTGAGCAAACACCTTATACTTAGGTACTTTTCAAAGAGACCGAGAAAGATTTTAGTGTTACAAGCTATTGAAAGTTAGTTCTGAAAGAACCAGGGATGAAGGGGATTCTTCCCTGATTTTCAACAGGGAAAATTTGTTGCAATCAACTCCGTGACAACTAACAACAACAACCAATTTTCAGTCTAAGGTCCCTGGGTGGTACAGTTAAGTGCTTGGCTACTAACCCAAAGGTTGGCAGTTTGGACCCACCCAGAGGTGCCTCAGGAGAAAGACATGGCAATCTGCTTTCCGAAAGGTCACAGCCATGTAAACCCTTTGGAGTGCAACTCAGTCACAACTGGTTTGGTGCTTTGGTTTTATTTTCAATTTGTGTTTCTCCTTACACTCCTGAGGAAAGGCTGCCCAGGCCACTGGAGGTTTTCCCTCCATATCTGTGCAGTAAGTTCCTATAAAGTCTAGAGAGAGCCTGCAGCATACACCTCTCCTCTGCTTCCAATTTTTGGTGCTCATATGTCAAGTTTTAAAAACCTACAGGTGAGCCATAACCAAAGAAAAAATTGAAGAGGTCATAAAAAATGCTCCCAACAAAATGAAGCCCTGGCCAGATAGCTTCACTGGAGAGTTCTACCGAAAATTTAAGAGAAGGGTTAACACCAAGTCTACTCAAACTATTCCAGAACATAGAGAAGGAAAGAATACTCCCTAATTTATTCTATAATGCCCGCATAACACTGATACCAAAGCTGGGCAAGAAATCACACACACACAAAAAAAAAATTGCAAACTGATATCCCTCATGAGTTTTGATGCAAAATTTCCCCATAAAATTCAACAGTATGTCAAAAAAATAATACTTCATGATCAATATGGACTCTTACCAAGGATGCAAGGCTGATTCAACGTTAGAAAATCAGGCCATGTAAATCACCACATAAATAAAACAAAGGAAAAGAATCACATGATTATCTCAATTGATGCAGAAAAGGCATTTGATAAAATCCAACACTCTTTCCTGATAGAAACTCTCAGCAAAAAAGGCATAGACGGAAATGTCTGCAACATAATTACGGCCATATATGGAAAACCCAGAGCCAAAATTATTCTCAACTGAGAAAGATTAAGAGTATTCTCCTTGAGAACCGGAACCAGTCAAGGATGCCCATATCATCACTCTTACTCAATACTGTACTGGGAGTCGTAGCCAGAGTAATAAGGCAAGAGAGGGAATTAAAGTGAAACGAATAGACATATGCATACCTATGTTCATTTCAGCATTATTCACAATAGCAAAAAGATGGACCCAACCTATAAAAACATCAAATCAAACCCATCGCCGTTGAGTTGATTCTTACTGATAGCCTCGACATAGGGTTTCCAAGGTTGTTAATCTTTAAGAAAGCAGACTGCCACATCTTTCCTCCTTGGAGCCCCTGGTGGTTTTGACCCACCAATCTTTCGGACAGCAGTCGATCACTTTACTCCCTGCACCATAACAGTCTAAGTGCCCATCGATGGAGGAATGGAGAAACAAATTGTGGTACATACATACAATAGAATATTATGCAACTATAAAGAGTATATTTATAGTTTATTGTACCCTGAGGGCTTGCATATTGCTGTGATGCTGGAAGCTATGGCACTGGTATTCAAACACCAGCAGGGTCACCCATGGTGGACAGGTTTCCGCTGAGCTTCCAGACTAAGACAGACTAGGAAGAAGGACCTGGTGGTCTACTTCTGAAAAGAATTAGCCAGTGAAAACTTTATGAATAGCAGTGGAATATTGTCTGATATAGTGCCAGAAGAGGAGCCCCTTAGGTTGGAAGGCACTCAAGAGACAACTGGAGAAGAACTGCCTCCTCAAAGTAGAGTTGACCTGAATGATGTGGATGGAGTTGAGCTTTCAGGACCTTCATTTGCTGATGTGGCTTGTCTCAAAATGAGAAGAAGCAGCTGCTATTATCCATTAATAATCGGAATGTGGAATGTATGAAGTGTGATTCTAGGAAAATTGGAAACCTTCAAAAATGAATTGGAACTCATAAACATTAATAACCTAGGCATTAGTGAGCTGAATGAGTAAGTGAAGAGGAATGGGGTTGCATTCATCGTCAAAGAGAACATTTCAAGATCTATCCTGAAGTACAACACTGTCAGTAATAGGATAATATCCATATGCCTACAAGGAAGACAAGTTAATACTACCTTTATTTAAATCTATGCACCAATCACTAAGGCCAAAACTAAAGACACTGAAGATTTCTACCAATTTCAGCATTCTGAACTTGATCGAACATGTGATCAGGATTCACTGATAATTACTAGTGATTGGAATTCAAAGGTTGGAAGGATCAGTAGCTGCAAAAATGAGAAGGCCAGCTAGGGCAGAAAAGCTAGATTAATGGAAACAGAAGAAAGAGAATGGAAAGACTGAGAATGCTGACACATTGTGAAAAGTGTAACCAATGTCATAGAACAATTTGTATCAAAATTTTTAAATTGGAAGCTAATTTGCTGTGTAAACTTTCACCAAAAACACAAAAAATATTAAAAAAACACCTAAAGCCTATTGCTGAATAAGGGAATAGAATAAGATTTGTTTTCTATCAATTCCAAAGATAGAAGAAATTCTTTCCCAATATTCTTGTAGACTTTATTGAGTATTTCAATGTGGACCAATTTGGATGGGGAGAGTGTACTATACAGGCTGTGTGATGGTTAAGATTGTATGTTAACTTGGCTGGGCCATGATTCTGGTGTTAATATGTGATCACTCCCGTGATGGGATCTGCTGTGAGTAACCAATCAGTTGAAAGCGAGTTTCCTTGGGCGTGTGGCCTACACCCAAATATAAGCATTGGCTTCTTGCTAACATGGTCTCTGCTGAGAAATCAGAGCTTAATCTTATTGGTTCTCCTTTGCCGGTGACAGTTTCTTTATCCTGCACTGCTGTCAGTTTTCTCCTTTGTCTTTAGTTCTGACAAGGTCGATTACCATGTGTCTTGGTGATTTTCTTTTGGAGTGTCTCCGGTATGGGTTTTGTTGAGCTTCTTGGATGGATATATTCCATCTTTTATGGTATTAGGGAAGTTTTCTGCCAGCAAATCTTCAAAAATGTTCTCTGTGAACTTTTTTTGTCTCCTCCTGTTCTTGAATTCCTATCATGCATAAATGATTCCTCTTGTAGTGTCCCAGACAACTCTTTGGTTTCTCCATTGTCTTCATTCTCTCTATAGAATGTTCCTCAAATAAATTACTATCAAGGGATTTGCCTTCTAATTTGCTGATTCTGTCTTCCATTGATTCAATCCTACTCCGACATTCCTCCACTGAGTTATCAATTTCTGAAATTTTGTTGTTAATCGTCTGGATTTCTGGTTGCCTTTTTGTATGGTTTCTGATTGTCTATTTTGTTCTTGTACTGTTTTCTTGAATTCTTGTAGAATTTTTGTCTGTGTTTTCCTGGTTTTATCTGTGTGTTCCTTGACTCTTTCTTAATCTGTTGGAGGGTCCTAAATTGAAGTCTTTTGAATTCCTTATCAGGTAGTTCCATTACGATTTCTTCCTCAGAAAGGCCTTCTGACCCTTTAGTGTGGTCACTTGCCTGAGCCATCTTGTTCTGCTCCTTTATGGGATTTGATATTTGTTATCTTCGAGGCATTAAGGTGTTATTTATTGACTCTATATTTGTTTCATTTGTCTGATATTCTGTTTTGTTTTGATATATCTGGGATGGCAGCTTGGGTTTGCTACTCAGGTTGCTAGTCTGGCAAGACTGGAGACCTCACCACCTGTTTCCAGGTAGGTGGGGCAGTGGCTGGGAGTGTGAAATCCTTGATAACTTCAATATTTTCTGTGTTTATCATGATGTTATGTATTGTCCCACTGGTGAGGATTTTGTCTTCTTTATGTTGAGGTGTAATGTATACTGAAGGCTGTAGTCTTAGCACTGCATCAGTATGTGCTCCAAGTTTTCTTCATTTGTGGTAAGCAAGGTTGTGTAATTTGCATATTGCAGGTTATTAATGAGTCTTCCTCTCATTCTGATTCCATGTTTTTCATATAGTGTGGCTTCTCGGACTACTTGTTGAGTTTACAGATTGAATAAGCAAGGTGAAATGATACAACACCTTTGGCCCACCTTTTCCAGTTTTGAACCCTGCAATATCCTCTTGTTCTGTTGGAATGACTTCCTCTGGATCCATGTCCATGTTGCACATGAGCACAATTAAGTGTTCTGGAATTTTTATTCTTCATAATGTTATCCTGAATTTGTTATGCTCCACGTGATACTTGCTAGACACCCTAGAGCTGTCACTGAGGGAAGGCTTTGTGGTACACTGTTAGGTCTTCAATAGAATCTCTACCAACATTTGAAAAGCCCCAATAGAACAGCCTCACCTGCCTGAATGCCTATAGTTAGTAATTATATACATTATTTTTAATTCTTAGTCCTGTCTTCCCACTGGAATATAGTCCTAGCTAGTCAGAGATTAGCTCTCTTTTATATCATGTTGGATCTGCAGAGTTGGCCCCATAATCAATAAATACTTGCTCAGAGTGTGTGGGAGTGAGTTCAGAAGTTCTGATTCTTGATCTTTTGGTGAGGCAGTTCAAGAAAACCTTGGAATTTTCTACTTTGGAGATTCTTTGCTGTTTTTATTCACCCTAGAATACTCCTCTCTCATTTGTTCTCATAAGACATGCTTGATTTTTATTTAATTTGCTCAGCAAAGTTCTTTGGGAATAGTTCCTTGGTCAAGGGCTATCCAAGGTATGAATATACAAGGGTTGCTTAAGGGTTCACTAATCCTAACCTATTTATCTAAAACACCATCTAATTCTAATGATTAAAATGATACAAATACAGGATACAAATGGCGACAGGCTGTGAGGTCATTGGGGTATGGGTATGTGTGTGTGTGTGTGAGTGTTTGACTGTGTGTGTGTGTGTGTGTGTGTGTGTGTAGTGATGGTATCTGTGGTGAGCAAAATAAAGTCCCCCCAAAGATATCAGTTCCTACCCCGGAAACCTATAAATGTTACCTTAAAAGGAAAAAGGACCTTGGCAGATGTAATTAAGTTGAAGATCTTGAGATGAAGAAATTGTCTTGAATTATACAGGTGGGTTCTAAATGCAACATATGTATCCTTATAAGGCAGAATGAGATTCTAATGACACATAGAAGAAAAGGCAATGTGAAGATGGAGAAGAGAAAAATTTTAAGACGTTGGCCTTGTGGGTATGTCCACAAGCTAAAGAATGATATGTCCACAAGCCAAAGAACCTGGCAGCCACTAGAAGCTGAAGAGACAAGAGAGAAATTCCCTCCTCGAGCTTCCAGAGGGAGTGTGGCTGGTGTGAAAAGTATTATCTCATACAGTCACGGAGTTTCGAGAGGGCCTTGTCCCAAAACTACAGCTCCACTCAGCCTGGGCTTCAGGGGAAAATACAGGGAATGTTTAACTGGAGTGAGGTACTGAACATATAAGTAGGGGTCATTAGAAATATGATCCAAGAGAAAGAAGAGGGACTGACCAGGACCAGGACAGATGGGGAACATGAAATAATATTTTCATCCTCACTTGGGGTAAAGTAACATTCCTTGACAGAACCTTCAGAGAATACGTGAGGGAACAGAAACGTCTACCTTTTAAACCCTGAGTCCAAACACAGCTGTAATGCCAGGAATAATCAGAACGGGAGAAGAAACACAAGGCTGGGATGTCCTTGGTCTTTGCACTTTGGATCCTTAGAAGTGTGGTCAGTAGCAGCCACGGCCCAGACCACTGCCACAGCAGTTGGAGCTCTGGGAGCCTGTGGAGGCTCAGTCAGTAGCTGTTCCCAGTGCTTATAAGATATGGTAACACCAAGCTCTGAAGTGAGTTTCAGCTCTATTTAGAAGAAGGCAAGTGAATGATCTGGTAGTACCCTGTCTCTTTCTTCCTTCCCAACCTGGAAGGTCATGGAAGTTTCCAGGCTGTCCCTCTGGTGACCATGAACCAGATATGACTTCAGCAATTACCCAGTGTGGCCCTGGGCTCTGGAGACCCACTTGTCTCTTACCATCTCTCCTTGGGAAACGGGGTGTTTAAATTATCCAGAACTTGAAAAGAAGGCAAAAACACATTTTTGATCACTCTTACAAATTTATACTACATACTACTAACTAACATGGCTGCCTAAGTGTCACATGACCCTCTAGGGGATTTTTTTTTTTGTTTGTTTTACTTTTGTTTAGGGATGAAACACTAAAGATAAATTTAACTTAAGGAGGATTATAAGTTCCAAATTATTTGTGTCTAGTAGAAATGATAACACAATGATGTATTACTCTTTAAAACATTAGGTAGTATTGTAACTAAATTTGCTATCTTATTTCAACAGTCTTTCTTTCTCTGACTATATAGACTTGGAACTCTCCTATTCTCCTTTGGTGTTCTGGTGGCACTGTTGTTAAGAGCCATGGCACGCTACAGATGTTAATAAAAATGTGAGCATTTCGAATCCACCAGCTGCTCCTTCGAAACCTATGGAGCAGTTGTACTCTGTCCTGTAGGGTTGCTATGCATTGGAATCGACTCGATGGCAATGGGTTTTGGTTTATTCTCCTTGGAAGTAACGTTACCACCCATCAACCATCTGATTCAGAGTCATATGTTTATGCCTACTTATGTTCACGTACGAAAAACAGAAGAAAAACTAAGTTGTGTCAAATCTGACTCATGGGAACCCCAGCCGTTACACATTAGAACTGAGCTCCGTGGGCTTTTCTTGGCTGTAATCTTTACAGAAACAGATTGCTAGGGTTTTGTTGTGTGGTGCTCTTGGGTGGGTTACAACTGCCAACCTTTCATTTAGTAGGCAAGCACAAATGGTTGTGCCGTTCAGAGGCCTTATGTTCACATACAATTTCATGTAAATGCAACACACACACACACAGACACAAGCACACACACACACACACACACCAGGCACACACACAGCTTTGCTTCCTCACTTACACCAGGTTTACAAGCATATCTGTCCAAGACAATGAGGAAACTGAGGATGATATCACAAGAAGATTGGTCAATGAACCAATGTGTTCCAGTCTCATTGGGAAAGAGATTCAGAACAATATAATTATACGAATTCTGAGCATTTGTACTTATTATGTGACATGTACTATTGTCAGGGCTTAATGTGTGATTCTTTCATTTACACAACAATCTTACTAAATAATGACAATGATTAGCCACATTTATCAGGTGCAAAAATGGAGACACATAATGTAAGAACTTGCTTAATGTTTCATAGCAAATATCTGGTTCTCAGAATTCAAAGCAAAGTATTCCTTCTCCGGAACCATGCTCTTAACCAGTACTGTGTAGTTGAACCGGGAACGCTCACGCTATTGATAATAGGGGTAATCCAGACAGTTTAGGGTAAGTTCTTCTCCTCAACTTGGACTCAGTACAACAGTTGCCTTCTCCTCTGTCCCCGAGAACTATTATTTCTGGGCTTGTTCACACACCACACAGAATTCCTTTCAATATCTCATGGCTTTCTCTTCTTCTTTGTTTGTTCCTCTGTCCTATCTTAAACCCATTCTCCCAATAGCGCTCTCTATTTGCCTGCCCTGCTCCTGCTCAGAACCCCTTCCATGACTCCCATGGATAAACTCACGATAATGACAGATGAAGAAAAGTCTAGGTCCCTGACAAGGCAAAGCAGAATCTCTTATATAAGAGGTCCAGGACCTGGCTCCTCAGTGTGTACTGGCTGTAAGAGGAGGGGATGTGACTCTTGCACATAAGGGTACACGTATCCTCATTCCTGATATTCTGGTCTCCTTCTCTCTTCCCGCCCTGGAAAGTCATGGAAGATTCCAGGCTGCCTAACTCATCTCCAGAAGCTAGATATGACTTCAGTAAGTATCGATCCTTTGGTAAATGGCTCTAGGTATCTAGGTCACTATACATCCATCCTTTCTAAGAAACTGTAGGTCACACCCTTGCCTCCAGGCCTGCACTATGAGTTTGGCCTCAGGATTTGGATTACCTGTTTACAGTGGGTAGAAGTGGTTGGAATGAATTGAGAGATATATTTTACTGGAAGAAACGATAAAATAATTAACGCATTGCTTGTGGAAGATAGAGAGAAATGAATGGACAACATTGGTTAGGTCTCATACCTGGTGAAAAGGAGAGGTGTTCCCACAAAAAGAGAGCATCCTTGGGAGGTGAGTAGGCTTGGTGGTTGAATAAATTTAATGTTATAGCAAGGCCTTTGTATCTTTAGGAGATATTTGGCAGATTCAACTTGAAGGTTAATGACTTTCTAGGTAATGGAGAGGTGATTCAAAGGAAGAATCTCAAATACCTCCCACGTCTTTCTTCTAGTAACATTTAATTCATGTATCCATTCATCTAGTCAGCACTCCAGGGATAGTTGCTAGAGTCACCAGATAAGGAACACATGGAGTTCTCAGGTTCTGGTGATGTGATGTGATGTGTTGAGATGTGATGTAATATGGTGACTGTAGCTATAGAGCCATGAATACCTAGAATTCTTATATGTTGGTGCCAAAGGCCATGATGAGCTGATTCCCAACACTGGCTGTTTATACTAGCTCCCAGAAGGATACACAGAACGACATTTTACCTCCTGTTATTGGCTTTTTGGGGATGGGTTGCCCCTCAGCTTTGTAGCCTTCTAACCAACCCCTCATCCACATTTCTGAGCTTGTGCATGGCCATGAGAACATGCATCTGGACACACACATGTATACACACACCCAACCTTAAAGGCACAGCTTTCGCATTCTCTTCCTTCATTGTTACTATCATCTCTGTCAATGAGAATGAGGAAACCTAGAATGACATCCCTGAGGGCATTGTCATGTGAACCAGTGTCCATGTATCCAATTGGTTAATGGTGGCTCATGCAAGTCCAGTCCCTAAACCTCTTCATCTTTTATGCACATGGGTTTCCCAGTAGTCTTCAGAATGCTCACTGGATTGTGAGTGCCTGGCGGTCACAACACGCATGTTGCCTCAATAAACCTAAGTGTTTGGGCAGAACATGCACTCAACATCTGGTAGGTATTGAAACAACATTCTTGTAATAAAATGTGTATGTTCAAAAATCAAAAGTTTTTCACAATGTTTCTGACAACACTCAGAGTAGGGGACCGTATATGAGACTAGGTAAAGAAAAATTTTAAGATAGGACATATGTTAATCAGATCGAAATGCAAACATCATATACTCTCACCTTCTAGATTAGGGGTATGTGAAGATAGAGATTGCCTCTCCTTTTCCAAGATGTAGTCCCAGTTTTTACCATACAGTAGATCACAGTAAATATTGATGAATGAATAAAATGATTCAATTACTGGTTCTATGTGTCTATTCAAATCCGACTACCCTCTCATTCAATAACAAGATTAAGCAAAACATTTAATTCCCATCATCCTCTGGCTAGAAATAATTTTGTTTCTCAGAATTCCGAAGGCATAAAGTCATTTTCTAGAATTTTCACTAGCCTAATAATATTTTGAAATAAACTTTCTGAGGACAAGAACTGAATATTTCCCATCTCTCTGTCTCACATGCTGACCAGACAAAGTGTCTGGATCTAGCAAACATTCTTTACAAATTGATGCTCACTAAGAATCTTCTTTGGGCCTTCTCAGGCCCCAACAATTCAGTGAGGAAGGTACTAACCTGCCTCTTTTACAGTTGGAGGTTTATATTGACTAAGTGAAGATCTGGAGTCACCCCAGCTCATAAATGGCAGAGTTATAATTTCAACACTGATCTCCTGATTGCCATTTGGTAGAATACTTCCTTATTAGTCAGAGTTCTCCAGAGAAACAGAATAGGAGATCTAACTATCTACCTACCTCCATACCTACCTACTACCTACCTACCTACTACCTACCTATCTACTACATCCCTACCTCCCGACTACATATCTACCTACCTACTATCTACTATCTATCTGTCTATCAAGAGAAATTTATTTTAAGGAATTGGCTCACACAACTGTAGGGCCTGCTAAGTCCAAAATCCGTAGAACGCGTAGCAGGCTGGGAACTCTGGGAGAACTATGTTAGTCTTGAGGCAAAATTCCTTCTCTCCAGGAAACCTCAGTTTTTGCTCTTAAGACCTTCAGCTGATTAGATGAGCTCCATGCCTATTATTGAGGGTAATCTCCTTACTTAGAGTCAACTGATTGCAAATGATAATCACATCCAGAACATTTCTTCACAGCAACATCTAGACTAGTGTTTGACAAAGCAACTGGGCACTGTAGCCTAGCCAAGTTGACTCAGAAAATTAACTTCATAATTGTCTTATAAGAACTGCCTTGTAACAAAATATGCATTTGGTTTTTGTAAGTGAAGGAGTTTAGACACAATCATTATTGTTGTTCAAAAAAAAAATTAAAAAACGAGGAGACTACCTTGATCCATCTATAATCCCATCAGGAGGGACCTGAAGGCCAGTCAAGGACCCGGGGTCAGGAAGGGCCAAGGAGGCAGGTATGTGGAGAAGGGCATCATGTGAAGTGGGCATTCCCTGGTTTTGTGTTCCAGGGAAGCCAGCCTGGCTAGGGAAGCAGGGCTTGTAAGATCATCCTTGGCGGTAGGAGGAAGACATTGTAGTATGGACCTCAGTTTCCTCAGAGGTCACCCCGTAAGCCTTTATCCAGGCACTGGCTTGTTGGGAATTGCCAGGCAGCTTCTCTGCGAGCTGGCCTGTGGCAGACTGTGACTGGCCAAAGCCCCTCTAACTCCAGCCCCAGGGGGCGTGCTGGGAGATCCCAAGGTCTCCTGGGAAGGCAGGGACAGGGAGGCAGGGGAATGCCAGGAATGACAAATCACATGCCATGGGTGAGTAACAGCCAAGTCCTGCCCCGCCCAGAGCCAAGCTGGAGGAGCCACTATAAAACCCATGCCTGGATGCAGCATCTCATCTGCTTGGACTCCCCAGGGAAGTGTCTGTGCTCGTGTCTGTGACCAGGGTGAGTGTGAGTGTGGGAGCCCCAAGGGTTCTGAGAGGACCAGAGAAGAGCTGACAGCTGGGAGGCAGAGGGAAGGGGAGGGAGGAGGGGCACCAAGGAAAGAGGGTCCTGTCTTTGATTCTGTGATACAGTGAACAGAAATAAGACTCAGTCTCAACTAAGTCTTTGGAAATCTGTCCTGGTCTCAGATACAGATGGGTCCCTCAATTTTGTCAAAGACATTATTGTTCTGTTAGTAGAACAGGAACATCAGTGTGTGGACGCTTTATGTGGGCTCACGAACGTTGAGAAATACTGGCTACTCATTGTGCACAAGAGTGAGAAGCCTCTTACTATGTCTGATTGTTGAGACCACATATTTTATTCAGGGGAAAGATTTAGGTTGTTTCTTTTCTTTACTGATGTGTATATGCTAGATATCCTTAACTATCCCCATAAGATTTAATTTTAAAAGAGATCAAATTATCATCCTTGCTTTCTATCTAAAGAGTTTCATTATTAATTTCCAGGTTGCAAATTCCTGCTAAAATGTCCTGGCAGCAGAACCAGCAGCAGTGCCAGTTCCCTGCCAAATGTACCCCCAAGTACCCTCCCAAGTGCCCCATCCCCAAGTGTCCCCCCAAGTGTCCCCCAAAGTGCCTTCCAGTCTCTCCCTGCTGCAGTGTCAGCTGCGGAGACTGCTGTGGTCCTAGCTCTGGGTGCTGCAGCTCTGGAGCAGGCAGCTGCTGCCTGAGCCACCACAGATATCATATCTTCCACCGACGCCGCTGGCACCAGAGCCCTGACTGCTGTGAGTGTGATCCCTGTGGGCACTCTGGCTGCTGCTCGGGCTCAGGAGGTTGCTGCTGAGCCATGCCTTAGGCATCACAGAGAAACACTTAGAAAGCAACCTCGAGGCAAGGACCTACCTGAGGGTGATGCTTCTCCTGTTCTCGCTTCTCGTTTTCATGGCGCTGAGGATCCTATGGAAGAGTTCCGTGTGTTATAATGTCCTGAGTCCATCCTGGATCCTGATTATGTCTTCCTTGTTTACTTTATGCAACAATAAATCTCCTATTGCGTATTCACAAGATATCCTGGTCTTTGTCAAGTCTTTCATTCTTTGCAAGTCCCTGAAGCCTAGATTTCCAGCGACACAATTAGGGTGGCTTGGTAAGAGTACAGTGTGAGAAAGGGAAAAGCTAGAAACAGTTTCTAAGGAAACAATCCTCTAAGAACAAGCTTGAAGTAGAGCTTTGCAAGGGGATTATCTCTACACGCTCAAGCCGCTTGGCACAGGTGGTGACCGGAAGGAGGACTAGGTGGCACTGGTGAGGCACCACTGGAGAAAGGGAAGGTGAAGGAACCTGAGGGACCTCAAAGGAGAAGCTGATAGGAGAAAGAAAGAATGCTGTGAAGTAGCTTCATTCAAATGTTTCTGGAGTGAAACTCAGCCGCTCCAGAAAGAAACTCAATAGCTGATGGTGATTCATGAAGCCTTTGCAAACATTTCTAAGGGCCTGCTGTTTGCTTTGCTGTCTTTTCTGAGTGAGAAAAAATCGGTACTTAGTACCTCTAAACTCTGTCCAGGCCTGGTTCCTGCTGGAGAAATATAGTGAAGAACAAAATGTACTCCCAACCTAGAAAACTTCTCCACAAATATAGAAGAGAAAGAAAGATTTTATTATAGTAAGTATTAAACCAGAATGTGATTCATCATATGCCATCCGGTAAAGAAGTTGCAAAGACATAAAGAAATCTTTCCCTTTATATGTAAAAAAACGCAAAACGAAAAACCTATACTGTTGAGTCAATTCTGCCTCATAGAGAACCTGTAGGACAGAGTAGAACTGCCCCATAGAGTTTTCAAGAAGCACCTGGTGGATTTGAACTGCCAAGCTTTTGGTTAGCAGCTGAGCTCTTAACCAGTGCAATGAGTAAATTCATCTCCTCAAGATAAAATTGCTCATTTTCTGGTTTCTTTATGGCTGGAGTAGATTTGCAGTTAGGGGTCGGAAGCTCTTGAGGTCATGGTAATCTCTTTCCAGTTTTCTGGAAGGGGAAGATTACCTGAAGTAACACTTTAAAGAATTGACTTCCAAATCCTTGAGCTAACACCTTGAATTTAGGTACTTTTCAAAGAGAGGGAGAAAGATTTTACATTTAAAAGCTATTGAAAGTGAATTCTAAAAGAACAGGGGAGGAAGGGTATTTCTCACTTATTTTCAACAGGGAAACTATGGGGCAATCAACACTGTGACAAATAACAACAGTAGGGAATTTTCAGTTGAAGGTCCCTGGGTGGTACAGTTAACTGCTTTGCTACTAATGAAAAGGTTGGGGGTTTTGACCCACCCAGAGGTGCCTCAGAAGAAAGACATGGTAATCTGCTTCCTGAAAGGTCACAGCCATGTAAACCCTTTGGAGTGCAACTCAGTCACAACTGGTTTCGTGGTTTGGTTTTATTTTCAATTTGTATTAGTCCTTACACTCCTGAGGAAAGGCTGCACAGGCCACTGGAGTCTAAGTTCCTATAAAGTCTAGAGAGAGCCTGCAGCACGTACGTCTCCTCTGCTTCCAATTCCCGGTGCTCACATGTCAAGGCTTAAAACCTACAGGTGAGCTCTAACCAAAGAAAAAATTGAAGAGGTCATAAAAAAAGCTCCCAACCAAAAAAGCCCTGGCCCAGATGGCTCCCCTGGAGAGTTCTACCAAAGATTAGGAGAAGAGTTGACACCAATTCTACTCAAACTATTCCATAACATAAAGAAGGAAAGAATACTCCCTAATTTATTCTATAAAGCCAGCATAACACTGATACCAAAGCCAGGAAAGGACATCACAAAAAAAGAAAATTACACACTAGTATCCTTCAGGAGTATAGATGCAAAATTTCTCCATAATGTTTAACAGTATGTCAAAAAAATAATACTTCATAATCAAGCTGGAGTCATACCAAGGATGCAAGGGTGATTTAACATTAGAAAATTAGTCAAAATAATTCAGCACATAAATAAAACAAAGGAAAAGAATCCCATGATTATCTCAATGGATGCACGAAAGGCATTTGATAGAATCCAACATCCTTTCCTGTTAAAACTCTCAGCAAAATAGGCATAGAAGGAAATGTCCTCAACATAATTATGGGCTTATATGCAAAACCAAGAGCCAAAATTATTTTTAACAGAGAAAGATTGAGAATATTCTCCTTGAGAGCCGGAACCAGACAAGGATGCCCATTATCACCATTATTACTCTATAATCTTCTGGAAGACGTAGCCAGAGCAATAAGGCAAGAAAGGGAATTAGAGTGTACTCAAATTGGAAAGGAAGAGGTAAAACTATCCTTATTCACAGATGACATCATTCTATACATAGAAAATCCCAGAGACTCCACAACAAAGTTACTGGAAGTAATAGAAGGAATTAGCAAAGTGGCAGTGCACATGATCAACACACAAAAATCATTAGGGTTCCTCTGCACTAACAAGGAGAACTCCAAAAAAGGAAAACAAGAAAACAATACTATTTATAATAGCCTCCAAAAGAATAAAGGACCTAGAAGTAAACCTAATCAGGGATGTAAAAGACATATCCGAGGAAAACTATACAACTCTACTATAAGAAACCAAAAGAGACCTACAGAAATGGAAAAATATTCCACGCTCATGGCTTGAAAGAGCTAACATTGTGAAAATGTCAATATTACCCAAATGATCTAGAGTTATAATACAATCCCGATCCAAATCCCAACAACATTCTTTAATGAGATGGAAAAACTAAAAACCAAATTGACACGGAAAGAAAGGAGGCCCAGAATAGCTATTACAATCCTGAAGAAGAACAAAGTAGGAGGCCTCACAGTTCCTGATCTCAAAACTCACTATACACTCACAGTTACCAAAAGAGCCCGGTGCTGGGTCAATGACAAGACACAAAGATGAATGGAATAGAATGGAGAACCCAGAAGTAAAGTAAATCCATTCATCTACGGGCAGCTGATCTTCCACAAAGAGTCAAAATTCAGTCAATTGAGAGAAAAAATTCTCTTTAACAAACGGTGCTGGCAAAACTGGATATCCATTAGCAAAAAAGATGAAACAGGCTCCACACTCGCACCATACACAAAGCCTAAGTGAAAATGTACCAAAGTGCTAAATGTTAAAGCTAAAATATAAAGTTCCTGGTGGGGACACAACTAGAGGACTGAATATTCAGCATAAATAGCCCATCAAACACAACAAAAAATGCAAAACCAACAGATGATAAATTAGATAACTGGGAACACTTAAAAATTAAATACTATGCTTATCAGAAGTCTACTAAAAGAGTAAACTGAGAACCTATGGATTGGGAACAGATCTTCAGTAACAACATATCTGACAAGGGTCTAATCTGTAAAACATATAGAAAATTTCAAAACTCAACAACAGAAAGAAACACTTCAATCTAAAAATAGGCAAAAGACTTGAGCAGACACTTCCCCAAGGAAGACATTCATGTGGGCAACAAACACATGAAAATGTGCTCGTGATCATTAGCCCTTAGGGAGATACAAATCAAAACTACAATGACATACCATCTCACCCCTATAAAAATGGTACTGATTAAAAAAACAGAAAACAACAAACGCTGGTGAGGTTGCAGTGAGATTGGAACGCTTATACACTGGTAATGGATTGTAAAATGGTACAACCACTATGGAAAACAGTATGGCACTTCTTCAAAATCTAGAAATAGAAACACCATATTGTCTAGCAATCTATAACTTAAGCATATATCCAAAAGACATAGAAGCAGTGAAACGAATAGACATATGCATACCTATGTTCATTGCAGCATTATTCACAATAGCAAAAGGAAGACACAACCTACAAAAAAATCAAAACAAACCCATTGCCGTTGAGTTGATTCTTACTTATAGACACCACATAGGGTTTCCAAGGTTGTAAATCTTTATGAAAGCACACTGCCACATCTTTCTCCCTTGGAGCCCCTGGTGGTTTTGTCTCACCAATCTTTCGGTCAGCAGTCGATCACTTTACTCGCTGCGCCATAACAGTCTAAGTGCCCATCGATGGACGAATGGATAAACAAACTGTGGTACATACATACAATAGAATATTATGCAACTATAAAGAGTATATTTATAGTTTATTGTACCCTGAGGGCTTGCATATTGCTGTGATGCTGGAATCTATGGCACCGGTATTCAAATACCAGCAGGGTCACCCATGGTGGACAGGTTTCCGCTGAGCTTCCAGACTAAGACAGACTAGGAAGAAGGACCTGGTGGTCTACTACTGAAAAGAATTAGCCAGTGAAAACTTTATGAATAGCAGTGGAACATTGTCTGATATAGTGCCAGAAGATGAGCCCCTCAGGTTGGAAGTCACTCAAAAGACAACCGGAGAAAGGCTGCCTCCTCAAAGTAGAGTTGACCTTAATGACGTGGACGGAGTCGAGCCTTCAGGTCCTTCATTTACTAATGTGACTTGTCTCAAAATGAGAAGAAACAGCTGCTAATATCCGTTAATAATCGGAATGTGGAATGTATGAACTGTGATTCTAGGAAAATTGGAAACCGTCAAAAATGAAGTGGAACACATAAACATTGATATCCTAGGCATTAGTGAGCTGAATGAGTAACTGAAGAGGAATGGAGATGCATTCATTGTCAAAAAGAATATTTCAAGATCTATCCTGAAGTACAACACTGTCAGTGTTAGGATAATATCCATATGCCTAAAGGAAGACGAGTTAATAATACTATTATTGAAATCTATGCAGCAACCACTAAGGCGAAAAATGAAGACACTGTAGATATTTACCAATTTCTGCAGTCTGAAAGTGATTCGAACATGTGATCAGGATTCATTGATAATTACTAGTGATTGGAATTCAAATGTTGGAAGGGCAGTAGTTGGAAAATATGGCCTCAGTGCTAGCAATGAAGCCTGAGATCACATGATAGAATTTTGCAAGACGAATTTGTCTTGGAAGAAGTACAGCCAGAATGTTCCTCAGAAGCAAGGATGGTTAAGACTTCATCTTATATACTTTCGACAGGTTATCAGGGGGAATCAATCCCTGGAGAAGGGACCATGCTTGGTAAAGTAGAGGGTCATCGAAAAAGAGGAAGATTCTCAATAAAATGCACTGACACAGTGACTGAAACAATGAGCTCAAGCATAACAACGATTGTGAGAATGGTGCAGGACCAGACAGTGTTTTGTTCTGTTCTACATACCATCGCTATGAGTCAGAACCAAATCGATGGTACCTAACAACAAAAGGAACATAAAAAATAAGGAGGATTTTGCTAAAGATCTTATGACATGGATGAATCTGGAGGACATTATGCTGAGTGAAATAAGTCCATAACAAAAGGACCAATATTGAATGGTTTAACTTTTATAAAATGTCAAGAATAGGTATACACACAGAAAGCAACATTCTTTGATGGTTACCAAGGGTAGGAAGCAGTAGGAGGAGCAATCCCTTTTTAGATAGTAGACACCTGTTATTTTTGGTGAGGGGAAAGGCAATACAAAATTGGGTGAAGCCTGCACAATCTGACCAAGGGAAATGAAGATACTAAGTATGCAAGAAAAAGGGACAAATTCTGTAAATGCTATAATATATACAATTTTGCAACAACAGTTTTAAAAAACAAAAACTATGTGTGTGGTTACATAGGTAGATATGTATGCATATTTGTGTATAGGAAGGCATATGTGAGTACATGTATAGGTGTATCTGCAGGCTTACGTATATACATGTTTGCGTGTTATGCATACATATAGGCAATCCCTGGATTACAAATGAGTTCCATTCCTAAGCCTGTCTTCAAATCAAATTTGTACGTAAGTAGGAGCAGGTAGCTATGTAGGAGCACTTAGGTATGGTTTGTATCGAATGTCAGTTAGTGAAAAGTTTGTCATACTACATGCTTCTACCATTATTTGAAAGTAGAGCATTCCTATGAAACCTAGCATAAGCCAAAATGGCAGACCCTCCAAATAATCTACAAAATCACGCCAAATAACACATTAAACCTAAAAGAACACTAACGTACAGTAAATGCAGGAATGATATGATAAATAAATTGAGCTAAAGCACAGATGCTGACAGACACAGTTCAAAGTGTGGCAGTTTGAGGCTGAAATGCAAGATTATAGTTACCGGGGAAGGAGTTTGGCCAGGACAGAGACATGTCCTACTTGGGACATAGACCCAGAGGGCCGCCTCCTTCCCAGATTAGGGCTTCCACTCCCTGGGGAACCGCCCTCCCCAGTTGGTGTGTCCAAGAGTGTCCAGCATCTCTGCCTTCCGAAAGGGCCAGGGAGCCGCCCCCAGTCCTTTCTGGCAGCCCAGCGTTGTCTGGGGCTAGGTGGAGAGTGGGCGATGTGAGGGCAAATCTGTGATGGGCAGGGGAAAAAGCCAGGAAGAAGGCACCATGTCACCTGCTCCTTCTATCCCGCACAGGTGCCTGAAATCCAGGTCCAAAGAGAGGCGGACAAAACGCAGATGGCACACATGCTGTGGGAGGGGCGCAATTGGCTTCTGCTCCAAGCTGTCCCCACCACAGACACTCTCTCCTAGTTGTAGGGGGTAAGGCCAGCCCCCAGCTTAGCTGCCCATGATATCTGGGAGTCTGGAGACTGTGGATCATGCCCTGCCTGGAGCCTGGAGGTGAGGGGGCAGTGGACAAAAGAAGCACTGTGGGGATGTGTGTGCTGGAGGAAAGGACAGGGTCACTGGGTGGGGAGAGCTGGTTGGAGACCCAAGACTCTGCCCTTTTACCACCCTCAGGGAGCTGCAGAAGGCCCTGATAAATGAGATGTGGGGAAGACACTCTCACTGTTCAGGGCGAGTGCTGTCTGTTTGACAGTTTGCTGCAAAACAAATGCTAGAGACTGTTTCATCTGCAGATTTCTCTCCATTAGTCAATACAGGTACCATTGTAGGTCTTCGTAAAAGCAATTAGTGTATACGGAACTTTCAGAAAGACAGGAAACCTGTGTATAGCTTATCATGTGCCTTTGTATGAATAAAACACATTAAAGAAACACTTCCAGGTACATTAAAACACATTTAAACTAATCATACAGTTATAATAATAATGTTTTGATAAGCATCACAAAGTAGCGCCATTTGTTATTACGAACCATTGCACGTACCTCAGATTTTTAATATAATAGGCTTTACTGGGGTTGGTTCATTACTATGGGTTGTATGTAAGTTGGATGTTTCTAACTCTGGGACTGTCTGTATTCATATATATAAGAAAGCACATAGGGTTACAGTTATGAAGGCTCTCTAGACATATCCAAACACCTCCTGGGACTGGTTTACTGTGTCAAAAGGCTGAGGACCATAGTCTTGTGGGACAACTCAGTCAATTGACATAATGTAGTTCGTAAACATTATGTTCTACATCCTAGTTTGTGGAATAATACCTGGGGCCTTAAAAGCTTGTGAGCGGTCATCTAAAATACAACTATTGGTCTCTACTTGTCTGGGGCAATCAAGAAGGAAGGGAACCAAAGACTCAATGAAGAAGCAGTTCACATGAACCACGGCCCCATTTTGCCTGAGACCCGAAGAATTTGATGGTGCCTGCCTACCAATATCAACAGTTCTGACCAGGGAAACATTAGAAATTCCCAAACAGAATGGGACAAAAATGTAGAACAAAAGTCAAGTTCGTACAAAAGGCCAGACTTACTGAACCAACAGAGACTAGATGAGTCCCCCAAAACTATCACCCTAAGATACCCTTTGAACTTGGAACTAAAGCTACTCCTGGATGTCATCTTTCAACCAATTAATAGATTGGCCTATAAAATAAACAATATTACCTGTGAGTAATGTCTTTCCTTAAAGAATCAACTATAAGAGGCCAAACAGTGAGCATTTACCCATAAGCAAAAATGAGACGGCCAGCTAGGGCAGGAAAGGTAGATTAATGGAAACAGAAGAAAGAGAATGGAAACAATGAGAATGTTGACGCATTGTGAAAAGTGTAACCAATGTCATAGAACAATTTGTATGAAAATTTTTAAATTGGAACCTAATTTGCTGTGTAAACTTTCATCTAAAACACAAAAAATACTAAAAAAAAGTAAAGCCTATTGCTGAATGAGGGAATAGAATAAGATTTGTTTCCTATCCAATTCCAAAAAGAGAAGAAATTCTTTCCCAATATTCTTGTAGACTTTATTCAGTATTTCCAAGTGGATCAATTTGGATGGGGAGAGTGTACTATACAGGCTGTGTGATGGTTAAGAATGTATGTTAACTTCGCTGGGCCATGATTCTTAGTGTTCACATGTGAGCACTCCCATGATGGGATCTGCTGTGAGTAACCAATCAGTTGAAAGTGAGTTTCCTTGGGCGTGTGGCCTACATCGGAATAGAAGCATTGGCTTCTTGCCAACATGGTCTCTGCTGAGAAATCTGATTTGTTCTCCTTTTTATGTGACAGTTGGTTTTTCCTGCACTGCTCTGAGTTTTTTCCTTTGTCTTTGTTTTTGACAAGTTTGATTACGATATGTCTTGGTGATTTTCTTTTGGAGTCTCTCCTGTATGGGGTTTGTTGAGCTTCTTGTGTGGATATTAGTCCATCTTTTATGATATTAGGGAAGTCTTCTGCCAGCAAATCTTCTAAATGTTCTCCGTGAATTTTTTTTTGTCTCCTCCTTTTCTTGAACTCCTATCATGCGTAAATGATCCGTCTTGTAGTGTCCCACGTAACTCTTTGCTTTCTCCATTTGTCTTCATTCTTTCTCCTGGATGTTCCTCAAAGAAATTAGTATCAATAGATTTGCCTTCTCATTTGCTGATTCTGTCTTCCACTGATTCAATTCTACTCCTATATTCCTCCACTGAGTTATCTATTTCTGAAATTTTGTTGTTAATCTTTGGATTTCTGGTTTCTGTTTTGTATGGTTTCTAATTGTCTGTTTTGTTTTTGTACTGTTTTCTTGAATTCTTCTAGAATTTTTGTCTGTGTTTTCCTGGTTTTGTCTGTGTCTTCCTTGACTCTTTCTTAATCTGTTGGAGGGTCCTAAATAGAAGTGTTTTGAATTCCTCATCAGTTAGTTCCATTACCATTTCTTCCTCAGCAAGGTTTTCTGTCCCTTTAGTCTGGTCACTTGCTTGAGCCATCTTGTTCTGTTTCTTTATGGGATTTGATATTGTTTGTTGTCTTTATGGCATTAAGGTGTTATTCTATATATTGAATGTATGTTTGTTTACTTTGTCCTGATTTTCTGTTTTGTTTTGATATATGTGGGATGGCAACTTGGGTTGCTACTCAGGTTGCTAGCCTGGCAAGACTGGAGTGCTCACCACCTGTTTCCAGGTAGGTGGGGCAGGGGCTGGGTGTCTGAAATCCTTGAGAACTTCAACATTTTCTGTGTATATCCTGAAGTTATTTATTGGCCCACTTGTGAGGATTTTGTTTTCTTTATGTTGAGGTGTAATCTATACTGAAGGCTGTTGTCTTTGTTTTCATCAGCATGTGCTCTAAGTTGTATTCATTTGTGGGAAGCAAGGTTGTGTCATTCACATACTGCAGGCTATGAATGAGTCTTCCTCTCATTCTGATACCATGTTCTTCATATAGTCTGGCTTCTCGGACTATTTGTTGAGTTTACAGAATGAATAAGCAATGTGAAATGATACAACATCTTTGGACCACCGTTTCCAATTTTGAACCATGCAATATCCTCTTGTTCTCTTTGAGTGAATTCCTCTGGATCCATGTACATTTTCCACATGAGCACAATTAAGTGTTCTGGAATTTTCTTTCTTCATAATGTTATCCTGAATTTGTTATGCTCAAATGATACTTGCTAGACACCCTAGCATTGCCATTGAGGGAAGGCTTTGCAGTATAGTATTAAGTCTTAAATAGAATCTCTACCAACATTTCAAAACCCCCAACTAGAACGGCCCCACCTGCTTGAAGGCCTATAGTTATTAATTATATATATTATTTTAAATTCTTAGTCCTGTCTTCCCACTGGAATATAGTCCTAGATAGGCAGAGATTAGCTGTCTTTTATATCATGTTGGATTTGCAGATTCTGCCACGTAACCGATGAGCACTTCTGCAGAGTGTGTGGGAGTGAATTCAAAAGGTCTGATTCTCGATCTTTTGGTGAGGCACTTCAAGAAAACCTTTGAATTTTCCACTTTGGAGATGCTTTGCTCTTTTTATTCACCCTAGCATACTCCTCTCTCATTGATTCTCATAAGACCTGCTTGATTTTTATTAAATTCACTCAGCAAATTTCTTTGGGAATAGTTCCTTGGTCAAGAGCATTCAAAAGCATGAATATACAATGGTTGCTTAAGGGTTCACTAATCCTAACCTATTTATCCAGAACATAATCTAATTCTAATGATTAAAAGGATACAAATACAGGATACAAAAGGCCATAGGGTGTGAGGTCCCTGGGGTATGTGTGTGTGTGTGTGTGAGTGTGTGTGTGTGTGTGTGTGTATAGTGATGGTATCCGTGGTGAGCAAAATAACGTCCACCCAAAGCAATCAGTTCCTATCCCTGAAACTTATAAACGTTACCTTAAGTGGAAAAAAGATCTTGGCAGATGTAATAAAGTTCAAGATCTTGAGATGAAGAAATTGTCTTGAATTATATAGGTGGGTTCTAAATGCAACCTATCTATGTATCCTTACAAGGCAGAATGAGATTCTTATGACACAGAGAAGAAAAGGCAATGTGAAGACGGAGAAGAGAAAAATTTGAAGAAGCTGGCCTTGTTGATATGTCCAAAAGGAAAAGAATAATATGTCCACAATCCAAAGGACCTGCAGCCACCAGAAGCTGAAGAGACAAGAGACTAATTCCCTCCTTGAGCTTCCAGAGGGAGTGTGGCTGGTGCCCAAAGTATTATCTCATACAGTTAGGGAGTTTGGAGAGGTCCTTGTCCCAAAAGCACAGCTCCACTCAGCCTGGGCTTCAGGGGAAATTGGTGGGAGTTTTTCTCTGGAGTAAGGGACTGAAAAGCTAAGTAGGGGTCATTAGAAATATGATTCAAGAGAGAGAAGAGGGGCAGATAGGGACCAGGAGACATGGGGAACATGAAATAATAGTTTCATCCTCACTTGGGGCAAGGTAACATTCCTTGATAGAACCTTCAGAGAATACTTGAGGGAACAGAAAGGTCTACCTGTGAAACCCTGAGTCGAAACACAGCTGTAACGCAAGGAGTAATCATTACGGGAGAAGAACCATGAGGCTGGGATGCCCTTGGTATTTGCACTTTGGTTCCTTACAAGTGTGGTCAGTAGCAGCCACGGCCCAGACCACTGCCACAGCAGTTGGAGTTCTGGGAGCCTGTGGAGGCTCAGGCAGTAGCTGTCCCCAGTGCTTATAAGATATGTTAACACCAAGCTGTGAAGTGAGTTTCAGCTCTATTGGGAACAGGACAAGTCAATGACCTGGTAGTCCCCTGT
Organism: Dugong dugon; assembly: GCA_030035585.1. Classification (NCBI taxonomy): domain Eukaryota; kingdom Metazoa; phylum Chordata; class Mammalia; order Sirenia; family Dugongidae; genus Dugong; species Dugong dugon. The sequence continues at coordinate 193,723,751 of CM057462.1, read as the reverse complement.
CTCTTTCTTCCTTCCCAACCTAGAAGGTCATGGAAGTTTCCAGTCTGTCCCTCGAGTGACCATGATCCAGATGTGACTTCAGCAGTGACCTAGTGTGGTCCTGGGCTCTGGAGCCCCGCTTCTTCCTTACCATCTCTCCTTAGGAAACTTGAGGTTGAAATTATCCAGAACTTGAAAAGAAGGCAAAAACTGATTTTTGCTCACTTTTTCAAATTTATACTACATACTATGAACTAACAAGGCTGCCTAAGGGTCACATTGATCTCTACGGGATTATTTTATTTCTTTTACTTTTGGTTACGGAAGACATTAAAGATAAATTTAACTTGCAGAAGTTTTATAAGTTCCAAATTATTTGTGTCTAGTAGAAATGACAACCCAATGATTTATTGCTCCTTACGACATTAGCTAATATTGAAACTAAAGTTGCTATCTTATTTCAATAGTCTTTCCTTGTCTGACTTTACTTTGAACTCTCCTACTCTCCTCTGGGGTCTTGGTGGCACAGTGGTTAAGAGGTATGGTATGCTACATATTTTAATCAAAAGGTTGGCAAGTCGAATCCACCAGCCGCTCCTTGGAAACTCTATGGAGTAGTTCTACTCTGTCCGATAGGGTTGCTATGAATTGGAATCGAGGCGATGGCAACGTGTTTTGGTTTATTCTCCTTTGAACCAACTTTACCATCCTCCAACCATCTGATTCAGAGTCATATGTATGTGCATACTTATGTTCACTTACTAAGAACAGAAGAGAAACAAACTCGTGTCAATTCTGACTTATGGTAACCCCATCCGTTACAGAGTAGAACTGAGCTCCTGGGGTTTTGTTGGCTGTAATCTTTACAGAAACAGATTACCAGGATTTTCTTGTGAGGCGCTGCTGGGTGAGTTCCAAATGTCAACAATTCAGTTAGTAGGCAAGCACAAATGGTTGTGCCACCCAGGAGCCTTATGTTCACATTGATTTTCATGTAAATTCAACACACACACACACACACACACACACACACACCAGGCACACACACAGCGTTGCTTCCTCACTTACACCATGGTTACAAACATATCTGTCCAAGACAATGAGGAACCTGAGGGTGATATCACAAGAAGGTAGTTGAAGGAACCAATGTGTTCCATTCTCACTGGGAAAGAGATTCAGAACTATATAAATATACAAATTCTAAGCATTTGTACTTATTATGTGACATGTACTCTTCTCAGCGTTTAATGTGTGATTCCTTCATTTACACAACAATCTTACTAAATAATGACATTGATTAGCCACATTTATCAGGTGCAAAATTGGAGACACACAACTTAAGAACTTGCTTAAGGTTTCATAGCAAATATCTGGTTCTGAGAATTCAAACCAAAGTATTTCAGCTCCGGAACCATGCTCCTAACCAGTACTCTGTAGTTGAACTGGGAGGGCTCATGCCATCTATAATACAAGAAATCCAACAGTTTAGGGTAAGTTCTTCTCCTCAAGTTGGACTCAGAGCAACTGTTGCCTTCTCCTCTGGCTCCAAGAACTATTGTTTCTGGGCTAGTTCCGACACCGCACAGAATTCCTTTCTATTTCTCATGCCCTTCTCTTCTTCGTTGTTCCTCTGTCCTTTCTTAAACCCATTCTCCCAGTGGTGCTCTCTATTTGACTGCCCTGCTCCTGCTCAGAGCCCCTTCTATGGATCCCATGGATAAACTCACGATAATGAAAGATGAAGAAGAGGCTAGGTCCCTGACAATGCAAAGCACAATCTCTTATATAAGGGGGCCAGGACCAGGATCCAAGATGTCTACTAGCTGTAAGACGAGGGGATGTGACTTACACACAAGGTACACGTATCCTCATTCCTGGTATTCTGGTCTTCTCTCTTCCCTCCCTGGAAAGTCATGGAAGATTCCAGGCTGCCTAACTCATCTCCAGAAGCTATACATGACTTCGGTAAGTATTGATCCTTTGGTAAATGGCTCTAGGTATCTAGGTCACTTTATACCTATCCTTTCTTAGGAAACTGTAGGTCACACCCTTCCCTCCAGGCCTGCTCTATGAGTTGGGGGTCTCTGGATTTGGATTATCTGTTTTCCCTGAGAAGACGAAGTTGGAATGAATTGAGCGACGTATTTTATAAGAAAAATCTATAAAGTAATTAACCCATTGCTTGTGGAAGATAGATAGAGATGAATGGACGGCATCGATTAGGTCTCATAACTGGTAAAGAAGAGAGGTGTTCCCAGAAAGAGAGATCAGGTTTGGAGGGTGAGTAGGCTTGGTGGTAGAATAAGTTTAATGTTACAGCAAGGCCTTTGTATCATTAGGAAAAATTTGGCACGTTCAACTTACAGCCTAGCGACTCTCTAGGCAAAGGAGAGGTGATTCAAGGGAAGTATCTGAAATGCCTCCCACGTCATTCTTGTAAGAACTTTTAATTCATCTATCCATTCAACTAATCAGCATTCCACGGATAATTGCTAGAGTCACCAGATAAGGAACACCTGAGTTGTCAAGTTCTGGTGATGTGATGTGATGTGTTGAGAGATGTGATGGTAATATGGTGACTGTAGGTTTAGACCCAAGAATACCTAGAGTTCTTATATGCTGGTGCCAAAGGTCATGATGAGCTGTTTTCCAACTCTGGCTGTTTATATTAGACCACAGAAGGATACACAGAAGGACTTTTTACCTTCTGATATTGGCATTTTGGGGATGGTTGCCCCTCAGCTTTGTAGCCTTCTATCCAACCCCTCATCCACATTTCTGAGCTTGTGCATGGCCATGAGAACATGCTTCTGGACACACACATGTATACACACACCCAACCTTAAAGGCACTGCTTTTGCATTCTCTTCCTTCATTGTTACTATCATCTTGTCAATGAGAATGAGGAAACCTAGAATGATATCACTGAGGGCATTGTCATCTGAACCAGTGTCCAAGTATTCTATTGGGTAATGGTGGCTCAGGCAAGTCCAGTCCCTAAACCTCATCATCTTTTATGCACATGGGTTTTCCAGTAGTCTTCAGAATGCCCACTGGATTGTGAGTGCCTGGCAGTCACAACACGCATGTTGCCTCAATAAACCTATGCGTTTGGGAGAACATGCACTCAACATCTGGTAGCTGTTGAAACAACATTCTTGTAATAAAATGTGTATGTTCAAAAATCAAAACTTATTCAGAATGTATCTGATAACCCTCAGAGTAGGGGACTGTGTATGAGACTAGGTAAAGAAAAATTTTAAGATAGGACATATGTTAATCAGATCGAAATGTAAACATCATATACTCTCACCTGCTAGACTAGGGGTATGTGAAGAAAGAGATTGCCTCTCCTTTTCCAAGATGTATTCCCAGTTTTTACCATACAGTAGTTCACAGTCAATATTGATGAATGAATAAAATGATTCAATTACTGGTTGAATGTGTCTGATTCAAATCCGACTACCCTCTCATTCAATAACAAGATTAAGCAAAACATTTAATTCCCATCATCCTCTGGCTAGAAATAATTTTGTTTGTCAGAATTCCGAAGGCATAAAGTCATTTTCTAGAATTTTCACTAGCCTAATAATATTTTGAAATAAACTTTCTGAGGACAAGAACCGAATATTTTCCATCTCTCTGTCTCACACGCTGACCAGACAAAGTGTCTGGATCTAGCAAACATTCTTTACAAATTGATGCTCACTAAGAATCTTCTTTGGGCCTTCTCAGCCCCCAACAATTCAGTGAGGAAGGTACTAACCTGCCTCTTTTACAGTTGGAGGTTTATATTGACTAAGTGAAGATCTGGAGTCACCCCAGCTCATAAATGGCAGACTTATAATTTCAACACTGATCTCCTGATTACCATTTGGTAGAATACTGCCTTATTAGTCAGAGTTCTTCAGAGAAACAGAATAGGAGATCTAACTATCTACCTACCTCCATACCTACCTACTACCTACCTACCTACTACCTACCTATCTACTACCTCCCTACCTCCCGACTACATATCTACCTACCTACTATCTACTATCTATCTGTCTATCAAGAGAAATTTATTTTAAGGAATTGGCTCACACAACTGTAGGGCCTGCTAAGTCCAAAATCCGTAGAACGCGTAGCAGGCTGGGAACTCTGGGAGAACTATGTTACAGTCTTGAGGCAGAATTCCTTCTCTCCAGGAAACCTCAGTTTTTGCTCTTAAGACCTTCAGCTGATTAGATGAGCTCCATGCCTATTATTGAGGGTAATCTCCTTACTTAGAGTCAACTGATTGCAAATGATAATCACATCCAGAACATTTCTTCACAGCAACATCTAGACTAGTGTTTGACAAAGCCACTGGGCACTATAGCCTAGCCAAGTTGACTCAGAAAATTAACTTCATAATTGTCTTATAAGAACTGCCTTGTAACAAAATATGCATTTGGTTTTTTATTTCGTTTTTTGTAAGTGAAGGAGTTTAGACACACTCATTATTGTTATTCAAAAAAAAAAAAAAAAAAACCGAGCAGAGTACTTGATCCATCTACTAATCCCATCTGAGGGACCTGAGGGCCACTCAAGGGCCCGGGGTCTGGAAGGGCCAAGGAGGCAGGTATGTGGAGAAGGGCATCTTGGGAAGTGGGCATTCCCTGGTTCTGTGTTCTAGAGAAGCCAGCCTAGCTATGGAAGCAGGGCTTGGAAGATCATCCTTTAGGGTAGGAGGAAGAAGTTGTAGTGTGGACCTCAGTTTCCTCAGAGGTCACCTCGTAAGCCTTTATCCAGGCACTGGCTTTTTGGAAATTCCCAGGCAGCTTCTCTTAGAGGTAGCCTGTGGCAGGCTGTGACTGGCAAAAGCCCCTCTAACTCCAGCCCAAGGGGGAGTGCTGGGAGCTCCCAAGGTCTCCTGGTAAGGCAGGGACAAGGAGGCAGGGGAATGCCAGGATGCCAAATCACATGCCATGGGTGAGTAACAGCCATGTCCTGCCCTGCCCAGAGCCAATCTGAAGGAGCCACTATAAAAGCCATGCCTGGCTCCAGCATCTCATCTGCTCGGACTCCCCAAGGACGTTTCTGTTCTCGTGTGAGTGAGGAGGGTGAGTGTGAGTGTGGGAGCCCCAAGGGTTCTGATAGGACCAGAGAAGAGCTGACAGCTGGGAGGCAGAGGGAAGGGGAGGGAGGTGGGGCACCGAGGAAAGAGAGTCGTGTCTTTGATTCTTTGATACAGTGAACAGAAATAAGACTCAGTCTGAACTAAGTCTTTGGAAATCTGTCCTGGTCTCAGATACAGATGGGTCCCTCAATTTTGTCAAGGACATTATTCTTCTCTTAGTAGAACAGGCACATCAGTGTATGAACGCTTTATGTGGGCTCACGAAGGTTGAGAAACACTGGCTACTCATTGTGTACAAGAGTGAGAAGCCTCTTACTATGTCTGATTGTTGGGACCACATATTTTTCTTCAGGGGAAAGATTTAGGTTGTCTCTTTTCTTTACTGATGTTTATATGCTGGATATCCTTAACTATCCCCATAAGATTTAATTTTAAAAGAGATCAAATTATCATCCTTGCTTTCTATCTAAAGAGTTTCATTATTAATTTTCAGGTTGCAAATTCCTGCTAAAATGTCCTGGCAGCAGAACCAGCAGCAGTGCCAGCTTCCTGCCAAATGTACCCCCAAGTGCCCTCCCAAGTGCCCCATCCCCATGTGTCCACCGAAGTGTCCCCCAAAGTGTCCTCCAGTCTCTCCCTGCTGCAGTGTCAGCTGCAGAGACTGCTGTGGACCTAGCTCTGGGTGTTCCAGCTCTGGACGTGGCGGCTGCTGCCTGAGCCACCACAGACATCATATCTTCCACCGACGCTGCAGGCACCAGAGCCCTGACTGCTGTGAGTGCGATCCCTGTGGGCACTCTGGCTGCTGCTCGGGCTCAGGAGGTTGCTGCTGAGGCAGGCCTTAGGCATCACAGAGAAACACTTAGACCGGAACCTCGAGGCAGGGACCTACCTGAGAGTGATGCTTCTCCTGCTCTGGCTTCTCGTTTTCATGGCGCTGAGGATCCTGTGAAAGAGTTCTGTGTGTTCTAATATCCCGATTCCATCATGGATCCTGATCATGTCTTCCTTCTTTACTTTATACAACAATAAATCTCCTATTGCGTATTCACAAGATATCCTGGTCTTTGTCAAGTCTTTCATTCTTTGCAAGTCCCTGAAGGCTAGAGTTCCAGCGACACACTTAGGGTGGCTTGGTAAGAGTATAGTGTGAGAAAGGGACAAGCTAGAAACAGTTTCTAAGGAAACAATCCTCTAAGAACAAGCTTGAAGTAGAGCTTTGCAATGGGATTATCTCTACACTCTCCAGCCTTTTGGCGCAGGTGGTGACCGGAAGGAGGACTAGGTGGCACTGGTGAGGCACCACTGGAGAAAGGGAAGGCGAAGGAGCCTGAGGGACCTCAAAGGAGAAGTTGATAGGAGAAAGAAAGAATGCTGTGAAGTAGGTTCATTCATATGTTTCTGGAATGAAACTCAGCCCCTCCAGAAAGAAACTCAATAGCTGATGGTGCTTCATGAAGCCTTTGCAAACATTTCTAAGGGTCCGCTGTGTGCTTTGCCGTCTTTTCTGAGTGAGGAAAAATCGGTACTTAGTACCTATAAACTCTGTCCAGGCCTGGTTCCTGCTGGAGAAATATAGTGAAGAACAAAATCTACTCCCAACCTAGAAAACTTCTCCACAAATATAGAAGAGAAAGAAAGATTTTATTATAGTAAGTATTAAACCAGAATGTGATTCATCATATGCCATCCGGTAAAGAATTTGCAAGGACATAAAGAAATCTTTCCCTTTATATGTAAGAAAATGCAAAACGAAAAACCTATACTGTTGAGTCAATTCTGCCTCATAGAGAACCTGTAGGACAGAGTAGAACTGCCCCATAGAGTTTTCAAGAAGCACCTGGTGGATTTGAACTGCCAAGCTTTTGGTTAGCAGCCGAGCTCTTAACCAGTGCAATGAGTAAATTCATCTCATCAAGATAAAATTGCTCATTTTCTGGTTTCTTTATGGCTGGAGGTAGATTTGCAGTTAGGGGTCGGAAGCTCTTGAGGTCATGGTAATCTCTTTCCAGTTTTCTGGAAGGGGAAGATTACCTGAAGTAACACTTTAAAGAATTGACTTCCAAATCCTTGAGCTAACACCTTGAATTTAGGTACTTTTCAAAGAGAGGGAGAAAGATTTTACATTTAAAAGCTATTGAAAGTGAATTCTAAAAGAACAGGGGAGGAAAGGTATTTCTCACTTATTTTCAACAGGGAAACTATGGGGCAATCAACACTGTGACAAATAACAACAGTAGGGAATTTTCAGTTGAAGGTCCCTGGGTGGTACAGTTAACTGCTTTGCTAGTAATGAAAAGGTTGGGGGTTTTGACCCACCCAGAGGTGCCTCAGAAGAAAGACAAGGTAATCTGCTTCTTGAAAGGTCACATCCATGTAAACCCTTTGGAGTGCAACTCAGTCTCAACTGGTTTGGTGCTTTGGTTTTATTTAATTTGTATTAGTCCTTACACTCCTGAGGAAAGGCTGCACAGGCCACTGGAGTCTAAGTTCCTATAAAGTCTAGAGAGAGCGTGCAGCACGTACCTCTCCTCTGCTTCCAGTTCCCGGTGCTCACCTGTCAAGGCGTAAAAGCCTGCAGGTAATCCATAACCAAAGAAAAAATTGAAGAGGTCATGAAAAAAGCTCCCAACCAAAAAAGCCCTGGCCCAATGGCTTCACTGGAGAGTTCTACCAAAGATTACGAGAAGAGTTGACACCAATTCTACTCAAACTATTCCAGAACATAGAGAAGGAAAGAATATTCCCTAATTTATTCTATAAAGCAAGCATAACACTTATACCAAAGCCAGGCAAAGACGTTCCCCCCCCCCAAAAAAAAAGAGAAAATTACAGACCAATATCCCTCAGGATTATAGATGCAAAATTTCTCCATTAAATTCAACAGTATGTCAATAAAATAATATTGCATAATTTAGCTGGATTCATACCAAGAATGCAAGGGTGATTCAAGATTAAAAAATTAGTCAAAGTAATTCACCACATAAATAAAACAAAGGAAAAGAATCCCATGATTATCTCAATTGATGCAGAAAATGCATTTGATAAAATCCAACATCATTTCCTGATAAAAAGTCTTAGAAAAATAGGCATAGAATGAAATGTCCTCAAAATAATTACGGGCATATATGCAAAACCAAGAGCCAAAATTATTTTCAACGGAGAAAGATTGAGAGTATTCTCCTTGAGAGCCGGAACCAGACAAGGATGCCCATTATCACCACTCTTACTCTATACTCTTCTGGAAGATGTAGCCAGAGCAATAAGGCAAAAAAGGGAATTAAAGTGTATTCAAATTGGAAAGGAGGAAGTAAAACTATCCTTTTTCACAGATGACATCATTCTATACATAGAAAATCTCAGAGACTCCACAACAAAGTTACTGCAAGTAACCGAAGGATTTAGCAGAGTGGCAGGGCACAACATCAACACACAAAATCAGTTGGATTCCTCTGCACTAACAAAGAGAACTCCAAAAAAGGAAATCAAGAAAACAGTACCATTTATAATAGCCTCCAAAAGGATAAAATACCTAGAAGTAAACCTAATCAGGGATGTAAAAGATGTACCCGAGGAAAACTGTACAACACTACTGCAAGAAACCCAAATAGATCTAGAGAAATGGAAAAACATTCCACGCTCATGGCTAGAAAGAGCTAACATTGTGAAAATGTCAATATTACCCAAACGATCTACAGATATAATACAATCCCGATCCAAACCCCAACAACAGTCTTTAATGAGATAGAAAAACTAATCACCAACTTGATATGGAAAGAAAGGAGGTCCAGAATAGCTAAAACAATACTGAAGAAGAACAATGTAGGAGGCCTCACACTTCCTGATCTCAAAACTTACTATACACTCACAGTTACCAAAAGAGCCTGGTGCTGGTTCAATGACAAGACACAAAGATGAATGGAATAGAATGGAGAACCCAGAAGTAAAGTAAGTCCAGTCATCTACGGGCAGTTGATCTTCGACAAAGAGTCAAAATTTTGTCAATGGAGAGAAAAAAATTCTCTTTTAACAAATGGTGCTGGCAAAACTGAATATGCATTGGCAAAAAGATGAAACAGGGTCCACACCTCACACCATACACAAAGCCTAAGTGAAAATGGACCAAAAGTGCTAAATGTTAAAGCTAAATTATAAAGTTCCTGGTAGGGACACAACTGGAGGACTTAATTTTCAGCATACATACTCTATCAAACACAACAAAAAGCGCATAAACAACAGATGATAAATTAGATAACTGGGAACTCCTAAAAATTAAATACTATGCTTATCAGAAGACTACTAAAAGATTAAACTGAGAACCTATGGATTGGGAACAGATCTTCAGCAACAACATATCTGACAAAGGTGTTATCGGTAAAACATATAGATAACTTCAAAACTCAACAACGGAAAGAAACACTTCAATCTGAAAATGGGCAAAAAACTTGAGCAGACACCTACACAAAGAAGACATTCCTGTGGGCAACAAACACATGAAAAGGTGCTTGTGATCATTAGCCATTAGGAAGATACAAATGAAAACTACAATGAGATACCATCTCAAACCTGCAAAAATGGTACTGATTTAAAACTAGAAAACAACAAACGCTGGTGAGGTTGCGGGGAGATTGGAACGCTTATACACTACTAATGGATTGTAAAATGGTACAGCATCCATGGAAAACAGTATGGCACTTCTTCAAAATCTAAAAATAGAAACACGTCATGATCCTGCAATCCAACCCCTAGACATATATCCAAAAGACATAGAAGCAGTGAACCAATAGATATATGCATACCTATGTTCATTGCAGCATTATTCCCAATATCAAAATTCAGACACAACCTACAAAAAATCAAATCAAACCCATTGCCGTTCAGTTGATTCTTACTTATAACCACCACATAGGGTTTCCAAGGTTGTAAATCTTTATAAAAGAAGACTGCCACATCTTTCTCCCTTGGAGCCCCTGGTGGTTTTGACCCACCAATCTTTCGGTCAGCGGTCTATCACTTTACATGCTGCGCCATAACAGTCTAAGTGCCCATCGATGGACGAATAGATAAAAAAATTTGGTACATACATACAATAGGATATTATGCAACTGTAAAGAGTATATTTATAGTTTGTTGTACCCTGAGGGCTTGCATATTGCTGTGATGCTGGAATCTATGGCACCGGTATTCAAATACCAGCAGGGTCACCCATGGGGGACAGGTTTCAGCTGAGCTTCCAGACTAAGACAGACTAGGAAGAAGGACCTGGTGGTCTATTTCTGAAAAGAATTAGCCAGTGAAAACTTTATGAATAGCAGTGGAATATTGTCTCATATAGTGCCAGAAGAGGAGCCCCTCAGGTTGGAAGGCACTCAAAAAACAACTGGAGAAGTGCTGTCTCCTCAAAGTAGAGATGACCTTAATGACGTGGACGGAGTTGAGCTTTCAGGACCTTCATTTGCTGATGTGGCTTGTCTCAAAATGAGAAGAAACAGCTGCTAGTATCCATTAATAATTGGAATGTGGAAAGTATGAAGTGTGATTCTAGGAAAATTGGAAATCGTCAAAAATGAATTGGTACACAAAAACACTGATATCCTAGACATTATTGAGCTGAATGATGAATTGAAGAGGAGTGGGGTTGCATTCGTTGTCAAAAAGAACATTTCAAGATCTATCCTGAATTACAGCACTGTCAGTGTTAGGATAATATCCATATGCCTACAAGGCACACAAGTTAATACTACTATTATTTAAATCTATGCACCAACCACTAAGGCAAAAATGAAGATACTGTAGTTTTTTTACCAATTTATGCTGTCTGAAACTGATCGAACATGTGATCAGGAGTCATTGATAATTACTAGTGATTGGAATTCAAAAGTTGGAAGGATCAGTAGTTGGAAAATATGACTTCAGTGATAGCAGTGAAGCCTGAGATCGCATGATAGGATTTTGCAAGAGCAATCTGTCTTGGAAGAAGTACATCAGAATGCTCCTCAGAAGCAAGGATCATTAAGACTTCATCTCATATACTTTTGACAGGATGTCAGGAGGAATCAATCCCTGGGGAAGGACGTCATGCTTGGTAAAGTAGAGGGTCATCGAAAAAGAAGAAGATTCTCAGCAAAGGGCCTGACACAGTGACTGCAACAATGGGCTCAAGCATAACAAGGATTGTGAGGATGGTGCAGGACCAGACAGTGTTTTGTTCTGTTGTACATACGGTCGCTATGTTTCAGAACCAAGTCGATAGCAGCTAACAACAAAAACAACATAAAGAATAAGGAGGAGTTTGCTAAACATCTTATGACATGGATGAATCTGGAGGACATTAGGCTGAGTTAAATAAGTCCATAAGAAAAGGACCAATATTGAATGGTTTCACTTTTATAAAACGTCAAGAATAGGTATAGACACAGAAAGTAACATTCTTTGATGGTTACCAAGGGTAGGAACGAGTAGGAGGAGCAATCCCTTTCTAGATAGTAGACACTTGTTATTTTTGGTGTGGGGAAAGGCAATACAAAATTGGGTGAAGTCTGTATAATCTGACCAAGGGAAATGAAGTTGCCAAGTATGCAAGAAAAAGGGACAATTTCTGTAATTGCTATAATATATACGATTTTGCAACAACAATTATGAAAAACAAAACCTATGTGTGTGATTACATAGGTAGTTATGTATGTATATATGTGTATAGGAAGGCATATGTGAGCACATGTATAGGTGTATCTGTAGGCTTTGGTATATAGATGTTTGTGTGTGATGCCTATATATATAGGCAGTCCCCGGATTACAAATGAGTTCCATTCCTAAGCCTGTCTTTAAATCAAATTTGTACATAAGTAGGAGCAGTTAGCTACGTAGGAGCACTTAGGTGTGGCTCAGATCTAACGACAGTTAGTGAAATAATTGTCATACTACAGGTTTCTAGCATTATCTGAAAGTAGAGTGTTCCTACGAAATCTTTCACAAGCCCATATGGCAGACCCCAAAAATAATCTACCAAATCATACCAAATAACACATTAAACCTAAAATAACACTAACCTATAATAAATGATACGATAAATAAATGGAGAGAAAGCACAGATGCTAAGAGACAGAGTTCAAAGTTATAGGGGTTTGATGCTGAGATGCTGAGTGTTGTTCCCGGGAAAGGAGTTTGGCCAGGATGGAGACATGTCCTAGTTGGGACATCGAGCCTGAGGGCCACCTCCTTCCGAGATTTGGGCTTCCACTCCCCGGGGAACCCCCCCCCACCAAGGTCATGTGTCAAAGAATGTCCAGCATCTCTGCCTTCCAAAAGGGCCGGGGAGCCACCCCCAGCCCTTCCTGGCAGCCCAGTGATGGCTGGGGCTTGGTGGAGAGGGGGCGACGTGAGGGCAGAGGCTCTGAGGGGCAAGTGAAGAAGCCAGCAAGAAGGCACCGTATCAGCTGCTCCCTCTGTCCCTCACAGGTGCCTGAGATCCAGGTCCCCAGAGAGGTTGACAGATGGCAGATGGCACATGCTGTGGGAGGGGCGCAATCGGCTTCTGCTCCAAGGTGTCCCCACCGCAGACTCTCTCTCCTAGGTGAAGGGGGCTAAGGCCAGCCCCCAGCTTACCTGCCCAGCATGTCTGGGAGGTTGGAGACTGTGGATCATGCCCTGCCTGGAGCCTGGAGGGGTGGGGGGAGTGGACAAAAGAAGCACCGTGGGGTGGTGTTTGCTGGAGGAAAGGAGATGGTCACTGGGTAGGGAGAGCTGGTTGGAGACCCAAGACTCTCCCCTTTTCCCACCCTCAGGGAGCTGCAGAAGGCCATGACACCGGAGACGGGGGAAGAAACTCTCACTGTTCGGGGCAAGTGCTGTCTGTTTGAAGGTTTGCTGCAAAACAAAAGTTGGAGACTCTTTCTTCTTCGGATTTCTCTCCGTTAGTGAAAACAGGTACCAATGTAGGTCTTCCTAAAAGCCAGGTAGTGTAAAGGGAACTTTCAGAAAGTGAAGACACCTGTGTATAGCTTCTTGTGTGCCCTTCAATGCTTAAAACACTTTAAAGAAACACTTCCAGGTACATTAAAACACATTTAAACTAATCATACAGTAATAATAATAACGTTTTGATGAGCATCACAAAGTAGCACCCGTTGCATGTACCTCAGATTTTTCATATAATAGGCTTTACTGGGGTTGGTTCATAACTATGGGCTGTATGTAAGTTGGATGTTTCTAACTGGGGGACTGTCTGTATTCATATATATAACAAAGCACATAGGGGCACAGTTATGAAGACTTTCTAGACATATCCAAACACCTCTCGGGATTGGTTTACTGTGTCAAAAGGCTGAGGACCAAAGTCTTGTGGGACAATTCAGTCAATTGACATAACATAATTCGTAAAGTTAATGTTGTATATCCTACATTGGTGAATAGTACCTGAGGTCTTAAAAGCTTGCGAGCAGTCATCTAAAATACAACTATTGGTCTCTACTCATCAGGAGGAAAGAAGAAGGAAGGGAACCAAAGACTCAATGAAGAAACCAGTTCACATGAACCACAGCCTCTTTCAGCCTGAGACCAGAAGAACTAGATGGTGCCTGGCTACCAATATCAACAGTTCTGACCTGGGACGCATTAGAAATTCCCAAATAGAGTGGGACAAGAATGCAGAACAAAAGTCAAATTCCTATAAAAGACCAGACTTACCGAACCGATAGACTAGAGGAGCCCCCCAAAACTATCACCCTAAGATACCCTTTGAACTTGGAACTAGAGCTACTCCTGGAGGTCATGTTTCAGCCAAATAATAGATTGGCTTAAAAAATAAACAATATCAAGTGTGAGTAATGTGTTTCATTAAACAATCAACTATATGTGGCCAAATGGTCAGCATTTACACATAAGCAAATATGAGAAGGCAAGCTAGGGCAGGAAAGGTAGATTAATGGAAATAGAAGAAAAAGAATGGAAATAATGAGAATGCTGACACATTGTGAAAAGTGTAACCAATGTCATAGAACAATTTGTATCAAAATTGTTAAATGGAAACCTAATTTGTTGTGTAAACTTTCACCTAAAAGAGAAAAAAATATTAAAAAAGATAAAGCCTATTGCGGAACGGGGGAATAGAATAAGATTTGTTTTATAACAAATTCCAAAAATAGAAGAAATTCTTTCCCAATATTCTTGTAGACTTTATTGAGTATTTCCATGTGGACCAATTGGGAAGGGGAGACTGTACTATACAGGCTGTGTGATGGTTAAGAATGTATGTTAACTTCGCTGGGCCATGATTCTCAGTGTTCACATGTGAGCACTCCCATGATGGGATCTGCTGTGAGAAACCAATGAGTTGAAAGCGAGTTTCCTTGGGCGTGTGGCCTACATCCGAATATAAGCATTGGCTTCTTGCCAACATGGTCTCTGCTGAGAAATCAGAGCTTAATCTTATTGGTTCTCCTGTGTAGGTGACGGTTTGTTTTTCCTACACTGCTCTCAGTTTTTTCCTTTGCCTTTGGTTTTGACAAGCTCGGTTACCATACGTCTTGGTGATTTTCTTTTGGAGTCTCTCCTGTGTGGGGTTTGTTGAGCTTCTTGGATGGATATATTCCATCTTTTCTGATATTAGGGAAGTTTTCTGCCAGCAAATCTTCAAAAATGTTCTCTGCGTACTTTTTTTCTCTCCTCCTGTTCCTGAACTCCTATCATGCATAAATGATCCCTCTTGTAGTGTCCCACGTAACTCTTTGGTTTCTCCACTTTTCTTCATTTTTTCTCCTGAATGTTGGTCAAATAAATTAGTATCAAGGGATTTGCCTTCTAATTTGCTGATTCTGTCTTCCAATGATTCAATTCTACTCTGACATTCCTCCACTGAGTTATCAATTTCTGAAATTTTCTTGTTAATCTTCTGGATTTATGGTTGCTATTTTGTATGGCTTCTAAATGTCTATTTTGTTCTTGTATAGTTTCCTTGAATTCTACTAGAATTTTTGTCTGTCTCTTCAGTTCCATTACCATTTCTTCCTCAGAAAGGTCTTCTGACCCTTTAGTTTGGTCACTTGCTTGAGCCATCTTGTTCTGCTTCTTTATGGGATTTGATATTGTTTGTTGTCTTCGAGTCATTAAGGTGTTATTATATTTATTGACTGTATGTTTGTTTACTTTGTCTTGATTTTCTGTTTTGTTTTGATGTATCTGGGATGGCAGCTTGGGTGTGGTACTCAGGTTGCTAGTCTGGCAAGAATGGAGTGCCCACCACCTCTTTCCACGCAGGTGGGGCGGCGGCGGGGAGTGTGAAATCCTTGACAACTTCAACATTTTCTGTGTATATCAGGATGTTATTTATCGGCCCAGTTGTGACGATTTTCTTTTCTTTATGTTGAAGTATAATCTATACTGAATGTTGTACTGTTTGGGCTTCATCTCTATGTGCTTCAAGTTGTCTGCATGTTTGGCAAGCATGGTTGTGTCATTTGCATATTGCAGGTTATTAATGAGTCTTCCTCTCATTCTGATTCCATGTTCTTCATATAGTGTGGCTTCTCAGACTACTTGTTGAGTTTACAGATTGAATAAGCAAGGTGAAAAGATACAACACCTTTGGACCACCTTTACCAGTTTTGAAACCTGCAATATCCTCTTGTTCTGTTGGAATGACTTCCTCTGGATCCATGTCCATGTTCCACATGAGCACAATTAAGTGTTCTGGAATTTTCATTCTTCATAATGTTATTCTTAATTTATTATGCTCCCCATGATACTTGCTAGACACCCTAGAATTGTCACTGAGGGAAGGCCTTGCGGTATAGTGTTAGGTCTACAATAGAATCTCTACAAACATTTGAAAAGCCCCAATAGAACAGCCCCACCTGCCTGAATGTCTACCGTTAGGAATTATATATATTAGTTTTATTTCTTAATCCTGTCTTCCCACTGGGATATAGCCCTAGGTGGGCAGAGATTTACTCTCTTTTATATCATGTTGGATCTGCAGAGTTGGCCACGTAATCAATAAGCACTTGCTCAGAGTGTGTGGGAGTGAATTCATAAGGTCTGATTCTTGATCTTTTGGAGAGGCAGTTCAAGAAAACCTTGGAATTTTCCATTTTGGAGATGCTTTACTCTTTTTATTCACCCTAGCATACTCCACTCTCATTTATTCTCCTAAGACCTGCTTGATTTTTATTTAATTTGCTCAGCAAATTTCTGTGGGAATAGTTCCTTGGTCAAGGGCATTCGAAGGCATGAATATACAATGGTTGCTTAAGGGTTCACTAATCCTATTTATCCAGAACATCATCTAATTCTAATGATTAAAATGATACTAATACAGGAAAGAAAAGGTCATAGGCTATGAGGTCATTGGAGTATGTGTGTGTGTGTGTGTGTGTGTGTGTGTGTGTGTGTGTGTGTGTGTGTACAGTGATGGTATCTGTGGTCAGCAAAATAATGTCCCCTCAAAGCAATCAGTTCCTATCCCTGAAACCTATAAACATTACCTTAAAAGGAAAAATGACTTTGGCAGATGTAATTAAGTGCAAGATATTGAGATGAAGAAATTGTCTTGAATTATACAGGTGGATTCTACTAGGCAGAATGAGATTCTTATGACACAGAGAAGAAAAGGCAATGTGAAGATGGAGGAGAGAAAAATTTGAAGATGATGGCCTTGTAGATACATCCACAAGCTAAAGGATGATATGTCCACAAGCCAAGAAACCTCGCAGCTACCAGAAACTGAAGAGACAAGGGACAAGTTCTCTCCTGGAGCTTCCAGAGGGAGTGTGGCTGGTGTGAAAAGTATTATCTCATACAGTCAGTGAGTTTGGAGAGGGCCTTGTCCCGAAAGTACAACTCCATTCAGCCTGGGCTTCAGGGTAAAATGGAGGGACTGATTCAGTGAAGTGAGAAACTGAAAAGCTAAGCAGTTTTCTTTGGAAATATGATCCAAGAGAAAGAAGAGGGACCGACCAGGACCAGGACAGATGGGGAACATTAAATAATAGTTTCATCCTCTACTTGGGGTAAAGTAACATTCCTTGAAAGAACCTGCAGAGAATACGTGAGGGAACAGAAACGTCTACCTTTTAAACCCTAAGTCCAAACACAGCTGTAGTGCCAGGAATAATCAGTACGGGAGAAGAAACACGAGGCTGGGATGCCCTTGGTCTTTGCACTTTGGATCCTTAGAATTGTGTTCAGTAGCAGCCACGGCCCAGACCACTGCCACAGCAGTTGGAGCTCTGGGAGCCTGTGGAGGCTCAGGCAGTAGCTGTCCCCAGTGCTTATAAGATATGCTAACACCAAGCTCTGAAGTGAGTTTCAGCTCTATTTAGAAGAAGGCAAGTGAATGATCTGGTAGTCCCCTGTCTCTTTCTTCCTTCCCAACCTGGAAGGTCATGGAAGTTTCCAGGCTGTCCCTCTGGTGACCGTGAACCAGATGTGACTTCAGCAATGACCCAGTGTGGCCCTGGGCTCTGGAGACCCACTTGTCTCTTACCATCTCTCCTTGGGAAACGGGGTGTTTAAATTATCCAGAACTTGAAAAGAAGGCAAAAACACATTTTTGATCACTCTTACAAATTTATACTACATACTACTAACTAACATGGCTGCCTAAGTGTCACATGACCCTCTAGGGGATTTTTTTTTGTTTGTTTCACTTTTGTTTAGGGATGAAACACTAAAGATAAATTTAACTTAAGGAGGATTATAAGTTCCAAATTATTTGTGTCTAGTAGAAATGATAACACAATGATGTATTACTCTTTAAAACATTAGGTAGTATTGTAACTAAATTTGCAATCTTATTTTAACAGTCTTTCTTTCTCTGACTATATAGACTTGGAACTCTCCTATTCTCCTTTGGTGTTTTGGTGGCACAGTTGTTAAGAGCCATGGCACGCTACAGATGTTAACAAAAAGGTGAGCATTTCGAATCCACCAGCTTCTCCTTTGAAACCTATGGAGCAGTTGTACTCTGTCCTGTAGGGTTGCTATGCATTGGAATAGACTCGATGGCAACGGGTTTTGGTTTATTCTCCTTGGAAGCAACGTTACCACCCTCCAACCATCTGATTCAGAGTCATACGTTTATGCCTACTTATGTTCACGTACGAAAAACAGAAGAAAAACTAAGTTGTGTCAAATCTGACTCATGAGAACCCCAGCCATTACACAGTAGAACTGAGCTCCGTGGGCTTTTCTTGGCTGTAATCTTTACAGAAACAGATTGCTAGGGTTTTCTTGTGTGGTGCTGCTGGGTGGGTTGCAACTGCCAACCTTTCAGTTAGTAGGCAAGCACAAATGGTTGTGCCATTCAGAGGCCTTACGTTCACATACAATTTCATGTAAATGCAACACACACACACACAGACACAAGCACACACACACACACACACCAGGCACACACACAGCTTTGCTTCCTCACTTACACCAGGGTTACAAGCATATCTGTCCAAAACAATGAGGAAACTGAGGATGATATCCCAAGAAGATTGGTCAATGAACCAATGTGTTCCAGTCTCATTGAGAAGGAGATTCAGAACTATATATTTATACAAATTCTGAGCATTTGTACTTATTATGTGACATGTACTATTCTCAGGGCTTAATGTGTGATTCCTTCATTTACACAACAATCTTACTAAATAATGACAATGATTAGCCACATTTATCAGGTGCAAAAATGGAGACACACAATTTTAGAACTTGATTAATGTTTCATAGCAAATATCTGGTTCTCAGAATTCAAAGCAAAGTATTCCAGCTCCGGAACCATGCTCTTAACCAGTACTCTGTAGTTGAACTGGGAAGGCTCACGCTCTTTATAATATGAGAAATGCAGACAGTTTAGGGTAAGTTCTTCTCCTCAAGTTAGACTCAGCAACTGTTGCCTTCTCCTCTGGCTCCAAGAACTATTGTTTCTGGGCTAGTTCCCACACTGCACAGAATTCCTTTCTATTTCCCATGCCCTTCTCTTCTTCTTTGTTCCTCTATACTTTCTGAAACCCATTCTCTCAGTGGGGCTCTCTATTTGCCTGCCCTCCTCCTGCTCAGAGCCCCTTCCATGGCTCCCATGGATAAACTCACGATGACGACAGATGAAGAAAAGGCTAGGTCCCTGACAAGGCAAAGCAGAATCTCTTATATAAGGGGTCCAGGACCAGGATCCAGGACGTGTACTGGTTGTAATAGGAGGGGATGTGACACTTACACATAAGGGTACATGTATCCTCATTCCTGATATTCTAGTCGCCTTCTCTCTTCCCTTCCTGGAATGTCATGCAAGAATCCAGGCCGCCTAACTCATCTCCAGATGCTAGATTTGACTTCAGTAAGTATCAATACTTTGGTCAATCCCTCTAGGGATCGAGGTCAATATATATCCATCTTGTCTTAGGAAACTGTAGGTCACACCCTTGCCTCCAGGTGTGCTCTATGAGTTGGGGCCTTAGGATTTGGATTGTCTGTTTTCAGTGGGTAGAAGAGGTTGGAATGAATTGAGAGATGTATTTTACAGGAAGAAACTATAAAGTATTTAACCCATGGATGTGGAAGATAGAGAGAGATGAATGGACGGCATTGGTTAGGTCTCGTAACTGGTGAATAAGAGAGGTGTTCCCACAAAGACAGACCTGGTTTGCGAGGTGAGTAGGCTTGGTGGTAGAATAAGTTTATGTTACGGCAAGGCCTTTGTATCTTTAGGAAAAATTTGGTAGGTTCAGCTTGCAGGTTACCGACTTTCTAGGCAATGGAGAGTTGATTCAAGGGAAGTATCTCAAATGCCTCCCAGGTCATTCTTCTAATAACGTTTAATTCATCTATCCATTCACCTAATCAGCATTCCATGGATAATTACTAGAGTCACCAGATAAGGAATACCTGGAGTTCTCAAGTTCTGGTGATGTGATGTGATGTGTTGAGATGTGATGGTAATATGGTGACTGTAGGTTTAGACACAAGAATACCTAGAATTCTTATATGCTGGTGCCAAAGGCCATGATGAGCTGATTCCCAACACTGATTGTTTAGGTTAGATCAAAGAAGCATACGCAGAAGGACTTTTTACCTCCTGATATTGGCTTTTTGGGGATGGGATACCCTTCAGCTTTGTAGCCTTCTATCCAACCCCTCATCCACATTTCTAAGCTTGTGCATGGCCATGAAAACATGCATCCATACACACACATGTATACACACACCCAACCATAAAGGCACAGCTTTCGCATTCTCTTCCTTTATTGTTACTATCATCTCTGTCAGTAAGAATGAGGAAACCTAGAATGACATCACAGAGGACATTGTCACATGAACCAGTGTCACAGGAATCCTATTGGGAAATGGTGCCTCAGGCAAGTCCAGTCCCTAAACCTCACCTTCTTTTATGCACATGGGTTTCACAGGAGTCTTCAGAATGTCCACTGGACTGTGAATGCCTGGAGGTCACAACACACATGTTGCCTCAATAAACCTAAGTTTTTGGAAAGAACATGTACTGAACACGTGGTAGGTGTTCAAACAATGTTCTTGTAATTAAATGTTTATGTACAAAAATCTATATTTTTCACAATTTATCTGAAAACGCTCAGAGTAGGGGAGTATATATGAGACTAGGTAATGAAAAATTTTAAGATAGGCCATATGTTAGTCAGATCGAAATGTAAACATCATATACTCTCACCTGCTAGACGAGGGGTATGTGAAGGAAGATATTGTCTCTCTTTTTCCAAGATGTATTCCCAGTTCATACCATACAGTAGTTCACAGTAAATATCTGATGAATGAATAAAAGGAATCAATTACTGGTTGAATGAGTCTGATTGAAATCCGACTACCCTCTCATTCAATAACAAGATTAAGTAAATCATTGAATTACCATCATCCTCTGGCTAGAAATAATTTTGTTTCTTAGAATCCTAAAGGCACAGTCATTTTCTAGAATTTTCACTAGCCTAATAATATTTTGAAATAAACTTTCTGAGGACAAGTACTGAATATTTTCCATCTCTCTGTCTCACACACTGACCAGACAAAGGGTCTGGATCTAGCAAACGTTCTTTACAAATTGATGCTCACTAAGAATCTTCTTTGTGCCTTCTCAGGTCCCAAGAATTCAGTGAGAAAGGTACTAACCTGCCTCTTTTACAGTTGAGGGTTTAGATTGTCTAAATGAATAACTGGAGGCACCCCAGCTCATAAATGACAGAGTTATAATTTGAACACTGATCTCCTGATTGCCATTTGGTAGAATATTGCTTCAGTAGTCAGGGTTCTCCAGAGAAATAGAATAGATCTCCCTACCTACCTACCTATATACTTGTACAACTGCCTACCTACCTACCTACTACCTACCTACCTGCCTACTACCTATCTGCCTACCTACTACCTACCTATCTACTAGCTCCCTACCTCCCAACTACCTGTCTACCTGCCTACTACCTATATACCTATCTGTCTATCAAGAGAAATTTCTTATAAGGAATTGGATCACACAACTGTAGGTCCTGGTAAGTCCAAAATCCATAGAACGGGTAGCAGGCTGGAAACTCTGGGAGAAGTATGTGACAGTCTTGAGGCAGAATACCTTCTCTGTGGGAAAACTCAGTTGTTGCTCTTAAGGCCTTCAGCTGATTGGATGAGGTCCATCCATATTATTGAGGATAATCTCCTTACTTAGAGTCAACTTATTGTCAATGATAATCATATCTAGAAAATTTCTTCACAGCAACTTCTAGACTAGTGTTTGAGAAAACAACTGGGCACTCTAGCCCAGCCAAGTTGACACAGATCATTAACTGTCATAATTGTCTTATAAGAACCCCCTTGTAACAAAATATGCATTTGGTTTCTTTATAAGTGAAAGAGTTTACTCACAATCATTATTGCTGTTTAAAAAAAAAAAAAAAGCCAAGGAGACCACCTTGATCCATCTACTAATCCCATCAGTAGGGACCTGAGGGCCACTCAAGGGCCCGGAGTCATGAATGACAAGGGAGGAAGGGTGTATAGAGAAGGCAATCCTGGGAAGTGGGCATTCCCTGGTTCTGTGTTCCAGAGAAGCCAGCCTGGCTATGGAAGCAGGGCTTGGAAGATCATCCTTGGAGATAGGAGGACGACGTTGTAGTGTGGACCTCAGTTTCCTCAGAGGTCAACCCCTAACTCCAGCCCCAGAGGGTGTGCTGGGAACTCCCAAGGTCTCCTGGAAAGGCAGGAACAGGGAGGCAGGGGAATACCAGGAATGACCCAGCACATGCCCTGGGTGAGTAGCAGCCACTTCCTGCCCCTCCCAGAGCCAAGCTGGAGGAACCGCTATATAAGCCATGCCTGGCTCCAGCATCTCATCTGCTCGGACTCCCCAGCGACGTGTCTGTGCTGGTGTCTGTGACCAGGGTGAGTGTGGTTGTGGGAGCCCCGAGGGGCTCTGAGAGGATCAGGGAAGAGCTGACAGCTGGGAGGCAGACAGCAGGCAGAGGGAAAGGGAGGGAAGAGGGGAACTGAGGAAAGAGGTTCCTGTCTTGGATTCTGTGATACACCGAACAGAAGTAAGAATCAGTCTGAACCAAGTCTTTGGACATCTGTCTTGGTCTCAGACAAATATGGGTCCTTCAGTTTGGTCAAAGACATTATTCTTCTGTTAGTAGAACAGGTATGTCAGTGTGTGAACACTTTATGTGGGCTCACGAAAGTGAAGAAATACTGGCTACTCATTGTATACGAGAATGAGAAGCTCCTTGCTATGTCTGATTGTTGGGACGACATATTTTAATTCAGGGGAAAGATTTAAGTTGTTTCTTTACCTTACTGATGTGTATATGCTAGATATCCTTAACTATCCCCATAAAATTTAAGTTTAAAAGAGAACAAATTATCCTCCTTGCTTTCTATCTAAAGAGTTTCATTATTTATTTTCAGGTTGAAAAGTCCTGCTAAAATGTCCTGGCAGCAGAACCAGCAGCAGTGCCAGCTCCCTGCCAAATGTACTCCCAAGTGCCCTCCCAAGTGCCCCATCCCCATGTGTCCCCCCAAGTGTCCCCCAAAGTGCCCTCCAGTCCCTCCCTGCTGCAATGTCAGCTGCGGAGACTGCTGTGGACCTAGCTCTGGGTGCTGCAGCTCTGGAGGTGGCAGCTGCTGTCTGGGCCACCACAGACACCATCTCTTCCACCGACGCCGCTGGCACCAGAGCCCTGACTGCTGTGAGTGTGATCCCTGTGGGCACTCTGGCTGCTGCTCGGGGTCTGGAGGTTGCTGCTGAGCCAGACCTTAGGCATCATAGAGAAAGACTTAGGAAGCACAACCTCGAGGCGGGGACCTACCCCGGGTTGATGCTTCTCTTGTTCTCGCTTCTCCTTTTCATGGGGCTGCGGATCCCATGAAAGACTTCTGTGTGTTCTAATGTCCTGAGTCCATCCTGGATCCCGATCATCTCTTCCTCCTCTACTTTATACAACAATAAATCTCCTATTGCATATTCACAAGATATGCTGGTCTTTTCAATTCTTTCATTCTTTGCAAGTCCCTGAAGCCTAGAGTTCCAGCAACACACTTAGGCCGGCTTGGTAAGAGTACAGTGTGAGAAAGGGATAAGCTAGAAATAATGCCTAAGCATACGACCATCTAAGAACAAGCTTATAGTAGAGCTTTGCCATGAGATTATCTCTGCACGCTCCAGCCTCTTGGCTCAGGTGGTGACTGGAAGGGCCTGGGATCCCCAGTACTGAGCTCTTTCGATTGTGAGCCTTCCGGCTAGCTTAACCCATCATGCTGAAAATGATTTTCTTCTTGTCTGTGTGCCATGATTTAACAAATTTGAAAATTCTCTGGAATTCTAAGTAGACGGACAAGGTGTATTTAACAGAACTCTTCTCATTTGATAAAAAAAGGCTTCGCGTAGAATTAAAACCCTGATCTACTTCTGAAAGATCAGCCAGTGAAAACTCCATGGAGCACAGTTCTCCTGTGAAACTCATGAGGTCACCATGAGTCAGAATGGACTTGATGTCAACTGGTTAGGGGCAAGCTTATGTGACAACATATTGCCACTTACCTGCTTGCCTGGGAGGGTCTGTCTGCCTAGCTCTTGCTTTTATTCATACTTCAGTCCCTCCTCTGAACAGCTGTGAAATAAATTGTTCAACAGTATAAGGCTTGAGAAGCACCCAGGTAGGAATCTACCCACTCCCACTGGCTCAGTCCAATGCTCAGTGGAAGTAGAGTGGTCTGAGGGTCACAGGAAGGAGTGTGGGCCAATATCTCACCTTTCTTTCTTCCACCTTGCTCAGGTCTGGTGGGTGAAGAGGATAATTAATAGAAACAACACTGTCCTGTGGTTGCACAATGAACTTCACAAGCCAGCAGTCCGGACTGTGGTTGGCCTGCCTTAATTTCTTCTCTTCTCAGCTCAGTCACTCAGAATTTTAGGGCACTGAAGCAGCCTGCCCTGATGGTTGAGACTCTGTGACTGGAGGATGAGGTTTGAAGGGAGGTAATGATACCATGAGGGGACATCCAGAATCACAGTGTATCAGCCACGCTGAGAGGTTTCTATGTGGGAAATGATCAACTCAGATTGGAGCAAGAAAGACCCTGGTGAGACTGGGCTCTCTAAACAAGGCATCCCATCCCCTTCTCTGGATGAGAGTACTGGCTACCAATTTACATCTCTCTAGACTCCCACTCTAATCCCTTCCTTGTAATGCTGAGGCCTTTTTCCTTGCTTTTTGTAAAGGTAAGTTTGTAATGCATTTCATAATGTCATTGTTAATTTAATTTGAAATTGTGTACTAGCAATTTTGGGAGTCCCTTTGTATTTCAAATGGTTAAGCAGTCTACTATTAGCTGAAAAGTTGGTAGTTCAAACCCACCTAGAGGTGCCTCAGAAGACAGGCCTGGAGATCTGCTTCGGAAAGTTCACAGTCGTGAAAACCCTGTAGAGCAGTTGTACTCTGCACACATGGGGTCGCCTCGAGCCAGAATCCACTCAAGGGCAACCAACAACAACTTGTTAATCGTTATTAACTTAATAAACTAATACTTAACTGCCCCAGAATCATATATTTACATTTAATCACTTTACTACTTTTCTGAATAGTCACCTATGCCATCTGTCAAGGGCACAAATGTGGCTATATCTATCTCTAGGCATTCTATTCTGTTGCATTTTTCTATGTGTCTACGCCTGCTCCAGTTTCACACTGCAGTAATATGGAAACCCTGGTTGCATTGTGGTTAAGCGCTATGGCTGCTAACCAATAGGATGGCAGTTCGAATCCACCAGGCATCCTTGGAAACTCTATGTAGCAGTTCTAATCTGTCCTATAGGGTCTCTGTCAGTAGGAAATGACTCCGTGGCAATGGGTTTGGTTTTTCTGGTTTGGTAATTAATATAGTTAAATAGTAAATCCTGATATATAGTAGATACACGATCTTATTCTACATCAAGAATGACTTGTCACTTTTGGCTGTAAGAACCTCTATACATATTTTCCATTAACTCGTTAAATTGCTAAAAAATTAAATATATATATATATATAATAAAATTCTCATGAAAATGCAAGCGACCTAGAATAGCCAAAACATTCTTGAGAAAAGAAGAACAGAGCTGGAGCTCTCATGCTTCCTGATTTCAAGTCTTACTAACAAGCGTCCGTAATTAAGACTGCCCTATTGCATAAGGATAAAACGCGTTGTCCATGATTCAGTTCCAACACCCAGAGATCATATAGGACAGAGTAGAACTGCCCCATAGGGTCTCCAAAGTGCAGGTGTTGGATCTGAAATGCCAACCTTTTGGTTAGCAGCTGAGCTCTTAATCACTGGGACTCCAGGGTTCATAAGAATAGACATACAGATTAATGATATAAAATTGGGAGTCCAAAACTAAACCCTTCCATTTCTAATTAATTGAGTTTTTACAAAGACGCCTAGACAATCAAATGGAACGAAGAAGAGTCTTTTCAACAAATGGTGCTGAGACAGCTGGATAACCACATACAAAAGAATGAACGGGAACCCGCTTCTCTCATCAGACAGGAAAGTAACTCAGATTGGCCCATAACCTGAATACAAGAGCCAAAAACTATAAACTCTTAGTAGAAAACATAGGTGTAAATGTTTATTTTCTTGGTTTAGGAAAATGTTTCTTAGCTTTGGCACCGAAGTCACAAATGACAAAAGGAAAAAATGACAAATTAGTCTTCATCAAAATTTAAAACTTTGTGCTTCAGAGGACACTATCAAGAAAGTGAAAAGACAATCTGTAGAATAGGAGAAAATATTTGGAAACCATGTATCTGGTAAGGGATTGTATTTAGAATACATAAAGAACACTTGCCACTCAATGATAAAGAGACAAATAATCTAATTAAAAAATAGCCAAAGGATCTGAATAGACATTTCTTCAAAGAAAGAATACAAACGGCCAATTGCCACAGAAAGAAACACAACATCACTAGTCACCAGGGAAATGCAAATAAAAACCACAATGCAATATCATTCACACCTACTAGGATGGCTATAATTAAAAACCCGAGTTGAGAAGGATGTAGAGAAATTGGAACCCTCATATATTGCCAGTGGGAATGTAAAATGACTTGCAATCACTCTGGGAAACAGTCTGACAGTTTCTCAAAAATGTTAAACAGAGTTACCATACTACTCAGCAGTTCCACTCTTCGCTATGTCTCCAAGAGAAATAAAAAGCAAACACATACACACAGAAACTTGTACAGGAACGTACATAGAAGTATTGCTCATAAAAGCAAAAAGGCAAGAAGAATCCAAATGCCCATCAACTAATGAATGGATAAAAAATGTGGTATACATGGTCTCGGGAAACATCTAGCTTAACTGGCATAACACAGTTTATCAAGACAATGTTCTCCATTTACCTTGGTGAGTAGTGTCTGGGGTATTAAATGTCTGTGAGCAGCCATCTAAGATCCTCCACCCGTCTCACGTCTTTGGGAGCAAGGGAGAATGGAGAGAACAGGATACAAGGAAAAGATTAGTCCAAAGGATTAATGGACCACAGCTACCAATGCCCCCACCAGACTGAGTCCGGTACAGCTTGATGGTACCTGGCTACTATCATTGGCTGCTCTGACCAGGATCACAACAGAGGGTCCTAGACAGAGCTTGAGAACAATGTAGAACAAAATTCTAACTCACACACACACACACACACACACACAAAACAGACTTACTGGCCTGACAGAGACTATAGAAACCCCAAGAATATGGCCCCGGGGCCCCCTTTCAACTCAGTGGTGAAGTCATGCCCGAGGTTCACCCTTCAGCCGAGGATTGGATAGTGCCATAAAACAAAATGGGACTAATGAGGCACAGCAGTCTAGGGACAAGGACCAGAAGGCAGGAGGGGACAGGAAAGCTGGTGACTGGGAAGCCAAGGTTGAGAAGGGACAGTATTGCCATGTCCTGGGGTTGTTAACCACTGTCATATGGCAATATGTGAACTATTTAATGAGCAACTGTTTCTTCTGTAAACCCTTATCAAAAGCAAAAAGAAAAAAGGAATTTTCTATGAGAGAGCAATTAGACAACAGCAACTCAAAAATTTTGATGGGAAGCCTGGGCGGCAGTGAGTTGAAGATAATGGTGATAGAATAATTTGGAAAAGGATAATGAGAACAGTAGCACAACTGGAAGAATGTAATCGATGTCACTGAATTGTACATGTAGAAATTTTTGAAATGGTGTATCTTTGGCTAAGTAGATTTTCACCAAAGGGAAAAAAAAAAAAATGTCCTCCAAGGCCAAGACGAGAGAGTGTTGCCATGTTGTGGGTTCGTTAACAATTCGTCATAAAACAGTATGTGTACTGACTGTTTAAGGAGAATCTATTTGTTCTGTAAATCTTCCTCTAAAGTACAATAATTTTTTTTAAAGTAGTAGATTCACACAATTTAATATTATTCAGTACTAAAAAAGAAAGCAGCGATCCATGCCAAGACTTGGATGAACCTTGAAAAACACTGTGTTATGAGAGGGATGCCAATTACAAAAAACCACATATTGTAGGATCCCATATATATGACATGTCTAGAATAGGCAAATCTATAGAGACAGGAAATAAATCAGTGGTTGCCTAGACCAGGGCGGTTACGGGGGGAGGGAGGCGAAAAGCTGGTGTCACTGCTATCAGGTTCAGAGCTTCTTTTTCTGACAAACAAGACACACACACACAAAGACAAAAAAATAAAACACTAATCAGTGTAATTCTAATGGCCATGTTATCCTTTAAAAGGTTGAAACATGAGCAATAGATTGAGGGAAATATTTCCAATACACATAAATAAACAAGGGAATAAATTCAGAATACAGAAATGACTCAAATAAATTCTTATAAAAAACAAAAAATAATTCCTATAAAAATGAACAAGTGTATGGGTAGACCTTTTATATTAGAGAATAATCTGTATAGCAAATAAATATAAAATGAGATGCTAAACCTCATAGGTATTTAGAGAACTGCAGTTAATAAACAATTTGTTATCATGTTTGTCTATCAACGTTGCCAAAAAAATTTTAAGTTGTAAAATATAAAATATTGACTAAGTTTGGGAAAGAGATATTTGTATAGATTACAGTGGGAGTGTTAATACTCATCACTGAGGTAAATTTTCCGTAACTATAGCAATGAAAATTGCCATACTCCTTGTCCCAACAATTTAGTTTTTTAATTTTTTTTGGTACTAGTCAACTGCTTGTATATGCAGACAAGAACACCCATAAAGGCAGTTCTATAGGAGAATTTATAGTTAGGGAATATTCAGTAATAGTCTGAATGTCCAGTATTAAGAGAAGAGATACATAAAAACTGGCATCTTACTCAAGAAATATAAGGGAAGGGAAGGAGAAAGAAAAGGGAGAGGGTGAATCTGCCAAGACTATGACCTTCCCTAAACATCCTCTTTACCACCGACACATGTTCAGGTGATGGCAACAGGTATGGAAGCAAGAAGAGACAGAGACTGACCAAGTGGTTTGGTCACCACAATCACCATCATCATCATCATCATCATCAGTAACAGCAACATCAACAACTTATTATAAGTTCATCTCGAATTTGCATATCAGCTGATTTCTAAAAATGATCTTTCTGTACTCTCAAGGAAAAATACTTTCATTCCTTTATTTATCTATTCACCACATTTTTAATGGAGACTTCATATGGAGACCCTGGGTGGTTCAAACGGTTAACACGCTAAGCAGTTAAGCAAAAGGTTGGAGGTTTGAGTCCATCTAGAGGCACACTGGAAGGAAGTTCTGGTAATCTACTTCCACTTAATCATTCATTGAGATCCGTATGGATCACTGTGCTACTCTGACGTACATGGGGTTGCCATGAGTTGACTCAAGGGCAACAGGTGATTCGTATAAGATGGGCATTTTGTATTGAATACACAGCTTTTAGTTTAGTGTAAGAGAGAGAAAATTAAACAGTTCGAATAAAGACTGTGCACAGAAGCACTTAACAGGGAACCTAATTTAGTCTGAGGTCAGGTCTTCTTCCTTTAGTGAGAGCAATCTACCCCGTCTTCGCCAGCGTTGTCCTGGACTTCTTGGGCTTTTTTCGCGATGAGAAGATCCTTTATTTATCAGCCCCTTCCACATTTGCATAAGCTCTGGCATGTCTGTATTTGGATTTTATCTTGTTTTTGTGTACATGTCTATGTTAGAAATTCAGTTTGGCTGCTAGCAACAGAATTCTGAAGTAACAGTACTTAAATAGAGGATTATTTTGTTTTATAGACAATAGAATTAGAAGGGACGCAGTCCAGAGGTATTTGGGAGCTCCATGGTGTCATCAAAGACCTGGACTTTTTCCTTTTCTCTTCTTCCATTCTAAGTGCTGGCATCCTTCCATAAAATTGCCAGAGCACTGGGTGCTGGGGCTCCAGTTATGTCTGGGGCCCAGATGGGAAGAAGTGAAGGGAGTGGGTATAGGGTGTCTACCAGCTCAGTGGGTCCGTTCATTAATCTTTCTTAAAGCTCCACCTTTAGACATTTGCTTTATTTCATTGGCCACTGTCATGGATTGAGATGTGTCCTCCAAAAATATCTTCCAGCTTGGCTAGGTCATGATTCCCAGTATTGTATGCTTGTCTACCATTTTATCATCTGACGTGATTTCCTTATGTGCTGTTAATGCTAACACTGCGATGTAATAAGATGGATTAGCTGCAGTTATATTGATGAGATCTACAAGGTTAGGTAGTCTCTTAAGCCAATGTCTTTTGAGTTATAAAAGAGAGAATTGAGAAGAGAGACATGGGGACCTCATACCACCAAGAAAGCAGTGTTGGGAGCAGAGCGTGTCCGTTGGATCTGGGGTCCCTACACGTGGAGAAGCTTCTAGTCCAGGGGAAGACTGATGAGAAGGCCGACAGAGGGAGAAAGCCGTCCCCTAGAGCTGACCCTGAAGCTGGACTTTTAGCCGACTTCACTGAGAGGCAATAAAGTTCTCCTTGTTCAACTAATCCACTTGGGGTGTTTCTGTTATAGCAGCAGTAGATGACTGAGACAGCCAACTTTATCTGCCAGGGAGGCTGAGATGTGTCAGCCTCCACCCCCACTCCCACTGGGCTCTTTTCTGTCCTTGATTACACAGAGGTTCTGAAGTTAAGGCAGAAGGGCATGCTGATATTGGTGGGCAACAAGCAGTTTTTGTGACAGTATGATTTTCTAGGGACAAATGGCTAGAGATGTGGTTCTCTAGAAATAGCATGTGCTGCGTGTTCTGCATTATACCTGGAAAACTCACTCGAGTGAACTTCATCAGAAAAAGGGAGGAAATTCATACCTCAAAGGCTACCTTCATGAATCCACACATCAGAAGGTGCCAATATCCTATAGTGAGGGTGTTTCCAAAGATGTGCCTCAGAAAGGGATGTGCACTGTATTTGGGCTGTGCTGTGGGGCACTAGGAAACCCTGGTGGCATAGTGGTTAAGAGCTACAGCTGCTAACCAAAAGTTGAGCAGTTTGAATCCACCAAGTGCTCCTTGGAAACTCTACGTGGTAGTTGTACTCTGTCCGATAGGGTCGCTGTGAGTTGGCTAGATGGCAGCAGGTTTTTTGGTGGGGGACTCCCTGGGACAGAGGAAGCCACTGACTAGACCGTATCTATAATTGAGGAATTGATGACAAAGGGGATCTCCAAGTAATCATTCCCTCCTCTCCCTTTGTCCACCAGACACAATCACCAGGTACAGGGACCAGAGACCCTGGGCAGCCTCTCAGGGGGAAGCAGTGTCTTGGAGGGGCAGGTGAAGATCTGAGCTGAGTGAAAGGATGGGCAGGATCTGAGAGGTAGAAGACTGGGAGCTGCTGGGGTCCAAAGCAGAGCATGAGCTGGGTCCCTGGCTGGAGAGACACTCACCCAGGAAAAAGGTGTAGGGTTGAGAAACAGAGAGGCCAAAACACCTTTGATATCTTAGCAATATAGTGACCTGAGTAAGAGGATCCTGATCTAGGACCTAGAAATCTCCTAAGTGCTCTGTGGGGTGACTTTTTGCAGCTCAGCCTACAGTGCTAGTTCTGAAGAGGAATTCTGACCATTTCTATGGCTTCCTCAGTGCAGACCAGCAAGAAGGCAGGGAAGTGTCAACAATGACAGGAATGCTCTCCTGTTGTGCAGGAGCCACCACTTGCTCCCATCAGAGCTCCAGGCTAGTCTCTACATTCAACTGACTCCTTAAAACATTCAGTCAAGTGGGAAGGCAGGTGAATGTGTCATGGGAGCCCACAGGAGGCTCTGAGCAGGAGGACTAGGTGGCATTGGTGAGGAACCACTAGAGAAAGGGAAGGTGAAGAAGCCTGAGGCACCTCAAAGGAGAAGCTGATAGGAGAAGGAAAGAATGCTGTGAAGTAGGTCCGTTTAAATGTTTCTTGAATGAAACTCTGCCCCTCCAGAAAGAAATTCAATAGCTGATGGTGCTTCATGAAGCCTTTGCAAACATTTCTAAGTGCCCGCTGTATGCTTTGCCATCTTTTCTGAGTGAGGAAAAATCGGTACTTAGTACGTGTGAACTCTGTCCTTTCCTGGCTCCTGCTGGAGAAATATAGTTAAGAACAAATTCTACTCCCAACCTAGAAAACTTCACAAATATAGAAGAGAAAGAAAGATTTTATCATAGTAAGCATTAAACCAGAATGTGATGCATTATAGGCCAGACGGTAAAGAAGTTGCAAAGACAGAAAGAAATCTTATCCTTTATATATAGAAATAGAAAAACCAAAACCGATGCTGTTGAGTTACTTCTGCCTCATAGAGACCCTATAAGACAGAGGACAACTGCCCCATAGAGTTTCCAAGAAGCACCTGGTGGATTCGAACTACCAAACCTTTGGTTAGCAGCCGAGCTCTTAACCACTGCACTGATTGAATTAATGTACTCAAGATAAAATTGATCATTTTCGAGTTTCTTGATGGATGGAGGTAGATTTGCAGTTAGGGGTCTGAACCTCTTGAGGTCATGCTAATCTCTTTCCAGTTTTCTGGATGGGGAAGATTACCTGAAGTAACACTTTAAAGACTTGACTTCCAAATCCTTGAGCAAACACCTTATACTTAGGTACTTTTCAAAGAGACCGAGAAAGATTTTAGTGTTACAAGCTATTGAAAGTGAGTTCTGAAAGAACCAGGGACGAAGGGGATTCTTCCCTGATTTTCAAAAGGGAAAATTTGTTGCAATCAACTCCGTGACAACTAACAACAACAACGAATTTTCAGTCTAAGGTCCCTGGGTGCTACAGTTAAGGGCTTGGCTACTAACCCAAAGGTTGGCAGTTTGGACCCACCCAGAGGTGCCTCAGAAGAAAGACATGGCAATCTGCTTACGAAAGGTCACAGCCATGTAAACCCTTTGGAGTGCAACTCAGTCACAACTGGTTTGGTGCTTTGGTTTTATTTTCAATTTGTGTTTCTCCTTACACTCTTGAGGAAAGGCTGCACAGGCCACTGGAGGTTTTCCCTCCACATCTGTGCAGTAAGTTCCTTTAAAGTCTAGAGAGAGCCTGCAGCATACACCTCTCCTCTGCTTCCAATTCTTGGTGCTCATATGTCAAGTCTTAAAAACCTACAGGTGAGCCATAACCAAAGAAAAAATTGAAGAGGTCATAAAAAATGCTCCCAACAAAATGAAGCCCTGGCCCAGATGGCTTCACTGGAGAGTTCTACCTAAAATTAAGAGAAGAGTTAACACCAAGTCTACTCAAAATATTCCAGAACATAGAGAAGGAAAGAATACTCCCTAATTTATTCTATAAAGCCCGCATAACACTGATACCAAAGCTGGGCAAGAAATCACAAATTAAAAAAAAAAAAAAATTACAAACTGATATCCCTGATGCGTTTTGATGCAAAATTTCCCCATAAAATTCAACAGTATGTCAAAAAAATAATACTTCATGGTCAATATGGACTCTTACCATGGATGCAAGGGTGATTCAAAGTTAGAAAATCAGGCCATGTAATTCACCACATAAATAAAACAAAGGAAAAGAATCACATGATTATCTCAATTGATGCAGAAAAGGCATTTGATAAAATCCAACACTCTTTCCTGATAGAAACTCTCAGCAAAAAAGGCATAGACGGAAATGTCTGCAACATAATTACGGCCATATATGGAAAACCCAGAGCCAAAATTATTCTCAACGGAGAAATATTAAGAGTATTCTCCTTGAGAACCGGAACCAGTCAAGGATGCCCATATCATCACTCTTATTCAATACTGTACTGGGAGTCGTAGCCAGAGTAATAAGGCAAGAAAGGGAATTAAAGTGAAACGAATAGACATATGCATACCTGTGTTCATTGCAGCATTATTCACAATAGCAAAAAGATGGACACAACCTACAAAAACATCAAATCAAACCCATCGCCGTTGAGTTGATTCTTACTGATAGCCTCGACGTAGGGTTTCCAAGGTTGTTAATCTTTATGAAAGCAGACTGCCACATCTTGCCGCCTTGGAGCCCCTGGTGGTTTTGACCCACCAATCTTTCGGACAGCAGGCGATCACTTTACTCCCTGCACCATAACAGTCTAAGTTCCCATCGATGGACGAATAGATAAACAAATTGTGGTACATACATACAATAGAATATTATGCAACTATAAAGAGTATATTTATAGTTTGTTGTACCCTGAGGGCTTGCATATTGCTGTGATGCTGGAAGCTATGGCACCGGTATTCAAATACCAGCAGGGTCACCCATGGTGGACAGGTTTCCGCTGAGCTTCCAGACTAAGACAGACTAGGAAGAAGGACCTGGTGGTCTACTTCTGAAAAGAATTAGCCAGTGAAAACTTTATGAATAGCAGTGGAATATTGTCTGATATAGTGCTAGAAGAGGAGCCCCTTAGGTTGGAAGGCACTCAAGAGACAACTGGAGAAGAGCTGCCTCCTCAAAGTAGAGTTGACCTGAATGATGTGGATGGAGTTGAGCTTTCAGGACCTTCATTTGCTGATGTGGCTTGTCTCAAAATGAGAAGAAACAGCTTCTATTATCCATTAATAATCGGAATGTGGAATGTATGAAGTGTGATTCTAGGAAAATTGGAAACCTTCAAAAATGAATTGGAACTCATAAACATTAATATCCTAGGCATTAGTGAGCTGAATGAGTAAGTGAAGAGGAATGGGGTTGCATTCATCGTCAAAGAGAACATTTCAAGATCTATCCTGAAGTACAACACTGTCAGTAATAGGATAATATCCATATGCCTACAAGGAAGACAAGTTAATACTACCTTTATTTAAATCTATGCACCAATCACTAAGGCCAAAACTAAAGACACTGACTTTTTTTTACCAATTTCAGCACTCTGAACTTGATCGAACATGTGATCAGGATTCACTGATAATTACTAGTGATTGGAATTCAAAGGTTGGAAGGATCAGTAGTTGCAAAAATGAGAAGGCCAGCTAGGGCTGAAAAGCTAGATTAATGGAAACAGAAGAAAGAGAATGGAGAGAATGAGAATGCTGACACATTGTGAAAAGTGTAAGCAATGTCATAGAACAATTTGTATCAAAATTTTTAAATTGAAAGCTAATTTGCTGTGTAAACTTTCATCAAAAACACAAAAAATATTAAAAAAACACCCTAAAGCCTATTGCTGAATAAGGGAATAGAATAAGATTTGTTTTCTATCAATTCCAAAGATAGAAGAAATTCTTTCCAAATATTCTTGTAGACTTTATTGAGTATTTCCATTTGGACCAATTTGGATGTGGAGACTGTACTATACAGGCTGTGTGATGGTTAAGATTGTATGTTAACTTGGCTGGGCCATGATTCTCGTGTTAATATGTGATCACTCCCGTGATGGGATCTGCTGTGAGTAACCAATCAGTTGAAAGTGAGTTTCCTTGGGCGTGTGGCCTACACCCAAATAGAAGCATTGGCTTCTTGCTAACATGGTCTCTGCTGAGAAATCAGAGCTTAATCTTATTGGTTCTCCTTTGCCGGTGACAGTTTCTTTTTCCTGCACTGCTGTCAGGTTTCTCCTTTGTCTTTAGTTCTGACAAGGTCGATTACCATGTGTCTTGGTGATTTTCTTTTGGAGTCTCTCCTGTATGGGTTTTGTTGAGCTTCTTGGATGGATATATTCCATCTTTTATGATATTAGGGACGTTTTCTTCCAGAAAATCTTCAAAAATGTTCTCTGTGAACTTTTTTTGTCTCCTCCTGTTCTTGAATTCCTATCATCCATAAATGATTCCTCTTGTGGTGTCCCAGACAACTCTTTGGTTTCTCCATTGTCTTCATTCTTTCTCCAGAATGTTCCTCAAATAAATTACTATCAAGTGATTTGCCTTCTAATTTGCTGATTCTGTCTTCCATTGATTCAATCCTACTCCGACATTCCTCCACTGAGTTATCAATTTCTGAAACTTTGTTGTTAATCGTCTGGATTTCTGGTTGCCTTTTTGTATGGTTTCTAATTGTCTATTTTGTTCTTGTACTGTTTTCTTGAATTCTTGTAGAATTTTTGTCTGTGTTTTCCTGGTTTTATCTGTGTGTTCCTTGACTCTTTCTTAATCTGTTGGAGGGTCCTAAATTGAAGTCTTTTGAATTACTTATCAGTTAGTTCCATTACCATTCCTATTTCAGAAAGGCCTTCTGACCCTTTAGTGTGGTCACTTGCGTGAGCCATCTTGTTCTGCTCCTTTATGGGATTTGATATTTGTTATCTTCGAGGCATTAAGGTGTTATTTATTGACTCTACATTTGTTTCATTTGTCTGATATTCTGTTTTGTTTTGATATATCTGGGATGGCAGCTGGGGTTTGCTACTCAGGTTGCTAATCTGGCAAGACTGCAGTGCTCACCACCTGTTTCCAGGTAGGTGGGGCAGTGGCTGGGAGTGTGAAATCCTTGATAACTTCAATATTTTCTGTGTTTATCATGATGCTATGTATTGTCCCACTGGTGAGGATTTTGTCTTCTTTATGTTGAGGTGTAATGTATACTGAAGGCTGTAGTCTTAGCACTGCATCAGTATGTGCTCCAAGTTGTCTTCATTTGTGGCAAGCAAGGTTGTGTCATTTGCATATTGCAGGTTATTAATGAGTCTTCCTCTCATTCTGATTCCATGTTCTTCATATATTGTGGCTTCTCGGACTACTTGTTGAGTTTACAGAATGAATAAGCAAGGTGAAATGATACAACACCTTTGGTCCACCTTTTCCAGTTTTGAACCCTGCAATATCCTCTTGTTCTGTTGGAATGACTTCCTCTGGATCCATGTCCAGGTTGCACATGAGCACAATTAAGTGTTCTGGAATTTTTATTCTTCATAATGTTATCCTGAATTTGTTATGCTCCACGTGATACTTGCTAGACACCCTAGAGCTGTCACTGAGGGAAGGCTTTGTGGTATACTGTTAGGTCTTCAATAGAATCTCTACCAACATTTGAAAAGCCCCAATAGAACGGCCTCACCTGCCTGAATGCCTATAGTTAGTAATTATATACATTATTTTTAATTCTTAGTCCTGTCTTCCCACTGGAATATAGTCCTAGCTAGGCAGAGATTAGCTCTCTTTTATATCATGTTAGATCTGCAGAGTTGGCCAGTAATCAATAAATACTTGCTCAGAGTGTGTGGGAGTGAATTCAGAAGTTTTGATTCTTGATCTTTTGGTGAGGCAGTACAAGAAAACTTTGGAATC
This sequence comes from Dugong dugon, assembly GCA_030035585.1. Lineage (NCBI taxonomy): Eukaryota > Metazoa > Chordata > Mammalia > Sirenia > Dugongidae > Dugong > Dugong dugon. The sequence continues at coordinate 193,686,482 of CM057462.1, read as the reverse complement.
TTCTACTTTGGAGATGCTTTGCTGTTTTTATTCACCCTAGAATACTCCTCTCTCATTTGTTCTCATAAGATATGCTTGATTTTTATTTAATTTGCTCAGCAAATTTCTTTGGGAATAGTTCCTTGGTCAAGGGCTTTCCAAGGTATGAATATACAATGGTTGCTTAAGGGTTCACTAATCCTAACCTATTTATCCAGAACATCATCTAATTCTAATGATTAAAATGATACTAATACAGGACACAAATGGCGACAGGCTGTGAGGTCATTGGGGTACGGGTATGTGTTTGTGTGTGTGAGTGTTTGAGTGTGTGTTTGTAGTGATGGTATCTGTGGTGAGCAAAATAATGTCCCCCCAAAGCTATCAGTTCCTACCCCTGAGACCTATAAATGTTACCTTAAAAGGAAAAAGGACCTTGGCAGATGTAATTAAGTTGAAGATCTTGAGATGAAGAAATTGTCTTCAATTATACAGGTGGGTTCTAAATGCAACATATGTATCCTTTTAAGGCAGAATGAGATTCTAATGACACATAGAAGAAAAGGCAATGTGAAGATGGAGAAGAGAAAAATTTGAAGATGTTTGCCTTGTAGGTATGTCCACAAGCTAAAGAATGATATGTCCAGAAGCCAAAGAACCTGGCAGCCACCAGAAGCTGAAGACACAAGGGAGAAATTCCCTCCTCGAGCTTCCAGAGGGAGTGTGGCTGGTGTGAAAAGTATTATCTCATACAGTCAGGGAGTTTCGAGAGGGCCTTGTCCCAAAAGTACAGCTCCACTCAGCCTGGGCTTCAGGGGAAAATGGAGGGATTGTTTCACTGGAGTGAGGTACTGAATATCTAAGTAGGGGTCATTAGAAATATGATCCAAGAGAAAGAAGAGGGACCGACCAGGACCAGGACAGATGGGGAACATGAAATAATAGTTTCATCTTCACTTGGGGTAAAGTAACATTCCTTGACAGAACCTTCAGAGAATACGTGAGGGAACAGAAACGTCTACCTTTTAAACCCTGAGTCCAAACACAGCTGTAATGCCAGGAATAATCAGTACGGGAGAAGAAACACGAGGCTGGGATGCCCTTGGTCTTTGCACTTTGGATCCTTAGAAGTGTGGTCAGTAGCAGCCACGGCCCAGACCACTGCCACAGCAGTTGGAGCTCTGGGAGCCTGTGGAGGCTCAAGCAGTAGCTGTTCCCAGTGCTTATAAGATATGGTAACACCAAGCTCTGAAGTGAGTTTCAGCTCTATTGAGAAGAAGGCAAGTGAATGATCAGGTAGTCCCCCGTCTCTTTCTTCCTTCCCAACCTGGAAGGTCATGGAAGTTTCCAGGCTGTCCCTCTGGTGACCGAGAACCAGATATGACTTCAGCAATTACCCAGTGTGGCCCTGGGCTCTGGAGACCCACTTGTCTCTTACCATCTCTCCTTGGGAAACGGGGTGTTTAAATTATCCAGAACTTGAAAAGAAGGCAAAAACACATTTTTGATCACTCTTACAAATTTATACTACATACTAATAACTTACAGGGCTGCCTAAGTGTCACATGACCCTCTAGGGGATTTTTTTTGTTTGTTTTACTTTTGTTAGGGGTGAAACACTAAAGACAAATTTAACTTAAGTAGGATTATAAGTTCCAAATTATTTGTGTCTAGTAGAAATAATAACACAATGATGTATTATTCTTTAAAACATTAGGTGGTATTGTAACTAAATTTGCAATCTTATTTCAACAGTCTTTCTTTCTCTGACTATATAGACTTGGAACTCTCCTATTCTCCTTTGGTGTTCTGGTGGCTCAGTTGTTAAGAGCCATGGCACGCTACAGATGTTAATAAAAAGGTGAGCATTTCCAATCCACCAGCTGCTCCTTCGAAACCTATGGAGCAGTTGTACTCTGTCCTGTAGGGTTGCTATGCATTGGATTCGACTCGATGGCAACGGGGTTTGGTTTATTCTTCTTGGAAGTAACGTTACCACCCTTCAACCATCTGATTCAGAGTCATATGTTTATGCCTACTTATGTTCACGTACGAAAAACAGAAGAAAAACTAAGTCGTGTCAAATCTGACTCATGGGAACCCCAGCCGTTACACATTAGAACTGAGCTCCGTGGGCTTTTCTTGGCTGTAATCTTTACAGAAACAGATTGCTAGGGTTTTGTTGTGTGGTGCTGCTGGGTGGGTTGCAACTGCCAACCTTTCAGTTAGTAGGCAAACACAAATGGTTGTGCCGTTCAGAGGCCTTACGTTCACATACAATTTCATGTAAATGCAACACACACACACAGAGACACAGCACACACACACACCAGACACACACAGCTTTGCTTCCTCACTTACACCAGGTTTACAAGCATATCTGTCCAAGACAATGAGGAAACTGAGGATGAGATCACAAGAAGATTGGTCAATGAACCAATGTGTTCCAGTCTCATTGGGAAAGAGATTCAGAACAATATAATTATACAAATTCTGAGCATTTGTACTTATTATGTGACATGTACTATTCTCAGGGCTTAATGTGTGATTCTTTCATTTACACAACAATCTTACTAAATAATGACAATGATTAGCCATATTTATCAGATGCAAAATTGGAGACACAGAATGTAAGAACTTGCTTAATGTTTCATAGCAAATATCTGGTTGTCAGAATTCAAAGCAAAGTATTCCAGCTCCGGAACCATGCTCTTAACCAGTATTGTGTAGTTGAACCGGGAATGCTCACTCTATTGATAATAGGGGAAATTCAGACAGTTTAGGGTAAGTTCTTCTCCTCAACTTGGACTCAGTACAACAGTTGCCTTCTCCTGTGTCCCCGAGAACTATTATTTCTGGGCTTGTTCCCACACCACACAGAATTCCTTTCAATTTCTCATGCCTTTCTCTTCTTCTTTGTTCCTCTGTCCTATCTTAAAACCATTCTCCAGTAGCGCTCTCTATTTGCCTGCCCTGCTCCTGCTCAGAACCCCTTCCATGACTCCCATGGATAAACTCACGATAATGACAGATGAAGAAAAGTCTAGGTCCCTGACAAGGCAAAGCAGAATCTCTTATATAAGAGGTCTAGGACCAGGCTCCTGAGTGTGTACTGGCTGTAATGGAGGGGATGTGACTCTTGCACATAAGGGTACACGTATCCTCATTACTGATATTCTGGTCTCCTTCTCTCTTCCCGCCCTGGAAAGTCATGGAAGATTCCAGGCTGCCTAACTCATCTCCAGAAGCTAGATATGACTTCAGTAAGTATTGATCCTTTGGTAAATGGCTCTAGGTATCTAGGTCACTATACATCCATCCTTTCTTAGGAAACTGTAGGTCACACCCTTGCCTCCAGGCCTGCACTATGAGTTGGTCCTCAGGATTTGGATTACCTGTTTTCAGTGGGTAGAAGTGGTTGCAATGAATTGAGAGATATATTTTACTGGAAGAAACGATAAAGTAATTAACGCTTTGCTTGTGGAAGATAGAGAGATATGAATGGACGACATTGGTTAGGTCTCATACCTAGTGAATAGGAGAGTTGTTCCCACAAAGAGAGAGCATGCTTGGGAGGTGAGTAGGCTTGGTGGTAGAATAAATTTAATGTTATAGCAAGGCCTTTGTCTCTTTAGGAGATATTTGGCGGATTCAACTTGAAGGTTAATGACTTTCTAGGTAATGGAGAGGTGATTCAAAGGAAGAATCTCAAATACCTCCCACGTCTTTCTTCTAGTAACATTTAATTCATCTATCCATTCATCTAGTCAGCACTCAATGGATAGTTGCTAGAGTCACCAGATAAGGAACACATGGAGTTCTTAGGTTCTGGTGATGTGATGTGATGTGTTGAGATGTGATGTAATATGGTGACTGTAGGTATAGAGCCATGAATACCTAGAATTCTTATATGTTGGCGCCAAAGGCCATGATGAGCTGATTTCCAACACTGGCTGTTTATACTAGCTCCCAGAAGGATACGCAGAACGACATTTTACCTCCTGTTATTGGCTTTTTGGGGATGGGTTGCCCCTCAGCTTTGTAGCCTTCTATCCAACCCCTCATCCACATTTCTGAGCTTGTGCATGGCCATGAGAACATGCATCCGGACACACACATGCATACACACACCCAACCTTAAAGGCACAGCTTTCGCATTCTCTTCCTTCATTGTTGCTATCATCTTGTCAATGAGAATGAGGAAACCTAGAATGACATCCCTGAGGGCATTGTCATGTGAACCAGTGTCCAAGTATCCAATTGGTTAATGGTGGCTCAGGCAAGTCCAGTCCCTAAACCTCTTCATCTTTTATGCACATGGGTTTCCCAGTAGTCTTCAGAATGCCCACTGGATTGTGAGTGCCTGGCGGTCACAACACGCATGTTGCCTCAATAAACGTAAGTGTTTGGGCAGAACATGCACTCAACATCCGGTAGGTGTTGAAACAACATTCTTGTAATAAAATGTGTACGTTCAAAAATCAAAAGTTTTTCACAGTGTATCTGACACCCCTCAGAGTAGGGGACTGTATGTGAGACTAGGTAAAGAAAAATTTTAAGATAGGACATATGTTAATCAGATCGAAATGCAAACATCATATACTCTCATCTTCTAGACTAGGGTATGTGAAGATAGAGATTGCCTCTCCTTTTCCAAGATGTATTCCCAGTTTTTACCATACAGTAGTTCATAGTCAATATTGATGAATGAATAAAATGATTCAATTACTGGTTGAATGTGTCTGATTCAAATCCGACTACCCTCTCATTCAATAACAAGATTAAGCAAAACATTTAATTCCCATCATCCTCTTGCTAGAAATAATTTTGTTTCTCAGAATTCTGAAGGCATAAAGTCATTTTCTGGAATTTTCACTAGCCTAATAATATTTCGAAATAAACTTTCTGAGGACAAGAACTGAATATTTTCCATCTCTCTGTCTCACACCCTGACCAGACAAAGTGTCTGGATCTAGCAAACATTGTTTACAAATTGATGCTCACTAAGAATCTTCTTTGGGGCTTCTCAGCCCCCAAAAATTCAGTGAGGAAGGTACTAACCTGCCTCTTTTACAGTTGAAGGTTTATGTCGTCTAAATGAAGATCTGGACACACCCCAGCTCATAAATGGCAGAGTTATAATTTCAACACTGACCGCCTGGTTGTCATTTGGTTGAATATTGCTTTATTAATCAGAGTTCTCCAGAGAAACAGAATAGGAGATTTATCTATCTACCTACCTACATACCTACCTACTACCTGCCTACCTACTACCTACCTATCTACTACCTCCCTACCTCCCGACTACTTTTCTACCTACCTACTATCTACTATCTATCTGTCTATCAAGAGAAATTTATTTTAGGGAATTGGCTCACACAACTGTAGGACCTGCTAAGTCCAAAATCCGTAGAACGCATAGCAGGCTGGGAACTCTGGGAGAACTATGTTACCGTCTTAAGGCAGAATTCCTTCTCTCCAGGAAACCTCAGTTTTTGCTCTTAAGACCTTCACCTGATTGGATGAGGTCCATGCCTATTATTGAGGGTAATCTCCTTTACTTAGACTCAACTGATTGTAAATGATAATCACATCCAGAACATTTCTTCACAGCAACATCTAGACTAGTGTTTGACAAAACAACTGGGCACTATAGCCTAGCCAAGTAGACTCAGAAAATTAACTTCATAATTGTCTTATAAGAACTGCCTTGTAACAAAATATGCATTTGGTTTTTTGTAAGTGAAGGAGTTTAGACACAATCATTATTGTTGTTCAAAAAAATAAAAAGTAAAAAATGAGGAGACTACCTTGATCCATCTACTAATCCCATCAGGAGGAACCTGAGGGCCAGTCAAGGGCCCGGGGTCAGGAAGGGCCAAGGAGACAGGTATGTGGAGAAGGGCATCTTGGGAAGTGGGAATTCCCTGGTTCTGTGTTCCAGAGAAGCCAGCCTGGCTATGGATGCAGGGCTTGGAAGATCATCCTTGGCGGTAGGAGGAAGACGTTGTAGTGTGGACCTCAGTTTCCTCAGAGGTCACCCCGTAAGCCTTTATCCAGGCACTGGCTTGTTAGGAATTGCCAGGCAGCTTCTCTGAGAGCTGGCCTGTGGCAGGTTGTGACTGGCCAAAGCCCCTCTAACTCCAGCCCCAGGGGGTGTGCTGGGAGCTCCCAAGGTATCCTGGGAAGGCAGGGACAGGGAGGCAGGGGAATGCCAGGAATGCCAAATCACATGCCATGGGTGAGTAACAGCCACGTCCTGCCCCGCCCAGAGCCAAGCTGGAGGAGCCACTATAAAAGCCATGCCTGGCTCTAGCATCTCATCTGCTTGGACTCCCCAGGGAAGTGTCTGTGTGCTCGTATCTGTGACCAGGGTGAGTGTGAGTGTGGGAGCCCCAAGGGTTCTGAGAGGACCAGAGAAGAGCTGACAGCTGGGAGGCAGAGGGAAGGGGACGGAGGAGGGGCACCGAGGAAAGAGGGTCCTGTCTTTGATTCTGTGATACAGTGAACAGAAATAAGACTCAGTCTGAACTAAGTCTTTGGAAATATGTCCTGGTTTCAGATACAGATGGGTCCCTGAATTTTGTCAAGGACATTATTGTTCTGTTAGTAGAACAGGAACATCAGTGTGTGGACCATTATGTGGGCTCACGAACGTTGAGAAATACTGGCTACTCATTGTGTACAAGAGTGAGAAGCCTCTTACAATGTCTGATTGTTGGGACCACATATTTTTCTTCAGGGGAAAGATTTAGGTTGTTTCTTTTCTTTACTGATGTGTATATGCTAGATATCCTTAACTATCCCCATAAGATTTAATTTTAAAAGAGATCAAATTATCATCCTTGCTTTCTATCTAAAGAGTTTCATTATTAATTTTTAGGTTGCAAATTCCTGCTAAAATGTCCTGGCAGCAGAACCAGCAGCAGTGCCAGCTCCCTTACAAATGTACCCCCAAGTGCCCTCCCAAGTGCCCCATCCCCATGTGTCCACCGAAGTGTCCCCCAAAGTGCCCTCCAGTCTCTCCCTGCTGCAGTGTCACCTGCGGAGACTGCTGTGGACCTAGCTCTGGGTGTTCCAGCTCTGGACGTGGCGGCTGCTGCCTGAGCCACCACAGACATCATATCTTCCACCGACGCTGCAGGCACCAGAGCCCTGACTGCTGTGAGTGCGATCCCTGTGGGCACTCTGGCTGCTGCTCGGGCTCAGGAGGTTGCTGCTGAGCCAGGCCTTAGGCATCACAGAGAAACACTTAGACAGGAACCTCGAGGCAGGGACCTACCTGAGAGTGATGCTTCTCCTGCTCTGGCTTCTCGTTTTCATGGTGCTGAGGATCCTGTGAAAGAGTTCTGTCTGTTCTAATATCCAGATTCCAACATGGATCCTGATCATGTCTTCTTTCTTTACTTTATACAACAATAAATCTCCTATTGCGTATTCACAAGATATCCTGGTCTTTGTCAAGTCTTTCATTCTTTGCAAGTCGCTGAAGGCTAGAGTTCCAGCGACACACTTAGGGTGGCTTGGTAAGAGTATAGTGTGAGAAAGGGACAAGCTAGAAACAGTTTCTAAGGAAACAATCCTCTAAGAACAAGCTTGAAGTAGAGCTTTGCAATGGGATTATCTCTACACTCTCCAGCCTTTTGGCGCAGGTGGTTACCGGAAGGAGGACTAGGTGGCACTAGTGAGGCACCACTGGAGAAAGGGAAGTTGAAGGAGCCTGAGGGACCTCAAAGGAGAAGCTGATAGGAGAAAGAAAGAATGCTGTGAAGTAGGTTCATTCATATGTTTCTGGAATGAAACTCAGCCCCTCCAGAAAGAAACTCAATAGCTGATGGTGCTTCATGAAGCCTTTGTAAACATTTCTAAGGGCCCGCTGTGTGCTTTGCCATCTTTTCTGAGTGAGGAAAAATCGGTACTTAGTACCTATAAACTCTGTCCAGGCCTGGTTCCTGCTGGAGAAATATAGTGAAGAACAAAATCTACTCCCAACCTAGAAAACTTCTCCACAAATATAGAAGAGAAAGAAAGAATTTATTATAGTAAGTATTAAACCAGAATGTGATTCATCATATGCCATCCGGTAAAGAAATTGCAAAGACAAAAAGACATCTTTCCCTTTATATGTAAAAAAACGCAAAATGAAAAACCTATACTGTTGAGTCAATTCTGCCTCATAGAGAACCTGTAGGACAGAGGAGAACTGCCCCACAGTGTTTTCAAGAAGCACCTGGTGGATTTGACCTGCCAAGCTTTTGGTTAGCAGCTGAGCTCTTAACCAGTGCAATGAGTAAATTCATCTCCTCAAGATAAAATTGCTCATTTTCTGGTTTCATTAAGGCTGGAGTAGATTTGCAGTTAGGGGTCGGAAGCTCTTGAGATCATGGTAATCTCTTTCCAGTTTTCTGGAAGGGGAAGATTACCTGAAGTAACACTTTAAAGAATTGACTTCCAAATCCTTGAGCTAACACCTTGAATTTAGGTACTTTTCAAGGATAGGGAGAAAGATTTTACATTTAAAAGCTATTGAAAGTGAATTCTAAAAGAAAAGGGGAGGAAGGGTATTTCTCACTTATTTTCAACAGGGAAACTATGGGGCAATCAACACTGTGACAAATAACAACAGTAGAGAATTTTCAGTTGAAGGTCCCTGGGTGGTACAGTTAACTGCTTTGCTACTAGTGAAAAGGTTGGAGGTTTTGACCCACCCAGAGGTGCCTCAGAAGAAAGACATGGCAATCTGCTTCCCGAAAGGTCACAACCATGTAAACCCTTTGGAGTGCAACTCAGTCACAACTGGTTTGGTGGTTTGGTTTTATTTTCAAATAGTATTTGTCCTTACACTCCTGAGGAAAGGCTGCACAGGCCACTGGAGTCTAAGTTCCTATAAAGTCTAGAGAGAGCCTGCAGCACGTACCTCTCCTCTGCTTCCAATTCCCGGTGCTCACATGTCAAGGCTTAAAAACCTTCAGGTGAGCCCTAACCAAAGAAAAAACTGAAGAGGTCATAAAAAAAGCTCCCACCAAAAAAGCCCTGGCCCAGATGGCTCCACTGGAGAGTTCTACCGAAGATTAGGAGAAGAGTTGACACCAATTCTACTCAAACAATTCCATAACATAGAGAAGGAAAGAATATTACCTAATTTATTCTATAAAGCCAGCATAACACTGATACCAAAGCCAGGCAAAGACGTCCCCAAAAAAGAAAATTACAGACCAATATCCTTCAGGAGTATAGATGCAAAATTTCTCCATAATATTCAACAGTATGTCAAAAAAATAATACTTCATAATCAAGCTGGATTCATACCAAGGATGCAAGGGTGATTGAACATTAGAAAATTAGTCAAAGTAATTCACCACATAAATAAAACAAAGGAAAAGAATCCCATGATCATCTCAATAGATGCCCAAAAGGCATTTGATAAAATCCAACATCCTTTCCTGTTAAAACTCTCAGCAAAATAGGCATAGAAGGAAATGTCCTCAACATAATTATGGGCATATATGCAAAACCAAGAGCTAAAATTATTTTCAACAGAGAAAGATTGAGAGTATTCTCCTTGAGAGCCGGAACCAGACAAGGATGCCCATTATCACCACTCTTACTCTATACTCTTCTGGAAGACGTAGCCAGAGCAATAAGGCAAGAAAGGGAATTAAAGTGTACTCAAATTGGAAACTAAGTGGTAAAACTATCCTTATTCATAGATGACATCATTCTATACATAGAAAATCCCAAGGACTCCACAACAAAGTTACTGGAAGTAATGGAAGGATTTAGCAAAGTGGCAGGGCACAAGATCAACACACAAAAACCAGTTGGGCTCCTCTGCACTAACAAGGAGAACTCCAAAAAAGGAAAACAAGAAAACAATACCATTTATAAATGCCTCTAAAAGGATAAAATACCTAGAAGTAAACCTAATCAGGGATGTAAAAGACATATCTGAGGAAAACTGTACAACACTACTGCAAGAAACCAAAAGAGACCTACAGAAATGGGAAAACCTTCCACGCTCATGGCTTGAAAGAGCTAATATTGTGAAAATGTCAATATTACCCAAACGATCTACAGTTATAATACAATCCCCTTTCAAATCCCAACAACATTCTTTAATGAGATGGAAAAACTAATCACCAACTTGACATGGAAAGAAAGGAGGCCCAGAATAGCTAAAACAATCCTGAAGAAGAACAAAGTAGGAGGCCTCACACTTCCTGATCTCAAAACTTACTATACACTCACAGTTACCAAAAGAGCCTGGTGCTGGTTCTATGACAAGACACAAAAATGAATGGAATAGAATGGAGAACCCAGAAGTAAAGTAAATCCATTCATCTATGGGCAGCTGATCTTTGACAAAGAATCAAAATTCAGTCAACTGAGAGAAAAAATTCTCTTTAACAAACGGTGCTGGCAAAACTGGATATCCATTGGCAAAAAAGATGAAACAGGATCCACATTCACACCATACACAAAGCCTAAGTGAAAATGGACCAAAGTGCTAAATGTTAAAGCTGAATTATAAAGTTCCTGGTAGGGACACAACTAGAGGACTGATTTTCAGCATATATAGCCCATCAAACACAACAAAAAATGCAAAACCAACAGATGATAAATTAGATAACTGGGAACACTTAAAAAATAAATATTATGCTTATCAGATGTCTACTAAAAGAGTAAACTGAGAACCTATGGATTGGGAACAGATCTTCAGCAACAACATATCTGAGAAGGGTCTAATCTGTAAAACATATAGAAAACTTCAAAACTCAACAACAGAAATAAACACTTCAATCTAAAAATAGGCAAAAGACTTGAGCAGACACTTCCCCAAGGAAGACATTCATGTGGGCAACAAACACATGAAAATGTGCTCATGATCATTAGCCCTTAGGGAGATACAAATCAAAACTACAATGACATACCATCTCACCCCTATAAAAATGGTACTGATTAAAAAAACAGAAAACAACAAACGCTGGTGAGGTTGCGGTGAGATTGGAACGCTTATACACTGGTAATGGATTCTAAAATAGTACAACCACTATGGAAAACAGTATGGCACTTCTTGAAAATCTAGAAATAGAAACACCATGCTGTCTAGCAATCTAAAACTTAAGCATATATCCAAAAGACATAGAAGCAGTGAAACGAATTGACATATGCATACCTGTGTTCATTGCAGCATTATTCACAATAGCAAAAAGAAGACACAACCTACAAAAAAATCAAATGAAACCCATTGCCGTTGAGTTGATTCTTACTTATAGCCACCACATAGGGTTTCCAAGGCTGTAAATCTTTATGAAAGCAGACTGCCACATCCTTCTCCCTTGGAGCCCCTGGTGGTTTTGACCCCCCAATCTTTCGGACAGCAAGCGATCACTTTACACGCTGCACCATAACAGTCTAAGTGCCCATCGATGGACGAATGGATAAACAAATTGTGGTACATACATACAATAGAATATTATGCAACTATAAAGAGCATATTTATAGTTTGTTTTACCCTGAGGGCTTGCATATTGCTGTGATGCTGGAATCTATGGCACCGGTATTCAAATACCAGCAGGGTCACCCATGGGGGACAGGTTTCCGCTGAGCTTCCAGACTAAGACAGACTAGGAAGAAGGACCTGGTGGTCTACTTCTGAAAAGAATTAGCCAGTGAAATCTTTATGAATAGCAGTGGAATATTGTCTGATATAGTGCCAGAAGAGGAGCCCCTCAGGTTGGAAGGCACTCAAAAGACAACTGGAGAACTGCCTCCTCAAAGTAGAGTTGACCTTAATGACGTGGACAGAGTCGAGCTTTCAGGACCTTCATTTGCTAATGTGGCTTGTCTCAAATTGAGAAGAAACTGCTGCTAATATCCGTTAATAATCGGAATGTGGAATGTATGAAGTGTGATTCTAGGAAAATTGGAAACCGTCAAAAATGAAGTGGAACACATAAACATTGATATTCTAGGCATTAGTGAGCTGAATGAGTAACTGAAGAGGAATGGAGATGCATTCATTGTCAAAAAGAATATTTCAAGATCTATCCTGAAGTACAGCTCTGTCAGTGTTAGCATAATATCCATATGCCTAAAGGAAGACGAGTTAATAATACTATTATTGAAATCTATGCAACAACCACTAAGGGCAAAAATGAAGACACTGTAGATATTTACCAATTTCTGCAGTCTGAAAGTGATTCGAACATGTGATCAGGATTCATTGATAATTACTAGTGATTGGAATTCAAAAGTTGGAAGGGTCAGTAGTTGGAAAACATGGCCTCGGTGCTAGCAATGAAGCCTGAGATCATATGATAGAATTTTGCAAGACGAATTTGTCTTGGAAGAAGTACAGCCATAATGCTCCTCAGGAACAAGGATTGTTAAGACTTCATCTCATATACCTTCGACAGGTTATCAGGGGGAATCAATCCCTGGAGAAGGACATCATGCTTGGTAAAGTAGAGGGTCATCGAAAAAGAGATAGATTCTCAATGAAATGGACTGATACAGTGACTGCAACTATTGGCTAAAGCATAACAACGATTGTGAGAATGGTGCAGGACCAGACAGTGTTCTGTTCTGTTCTACATACGGTCCCTATGAGTCAGAACCAATTCGATGGTACCTAACAACAAAAGGAACATAAAGAATAAGGAGTTTACTAAAGATCTTATGACATGGATGAATTTGGAGAACATTATGCTGAGTGAAATAAGTCCATAACAAAAGGACCAATATTGAATGGTTTCACTTTTATAAAACGTCAAGAATAGGTATACACACAGAAAGCAACATTGTTTGATGGTTACCAAGGGTAGGAATGGGTAGGAGGAGGAATCACTTTCTAGATAGTAGACACTAGTTATTTTTGGTGAGGGGAAAGGGAATACAAAATTGGGTGAAGTCTGCACAGTCTGACCAAGGGAAAAGAAGATGTTAATTATACAAAAAAAGGGACAATTTCTGTAAATGCTATAATATATACAATTTTGCAACAACAGTTTTAAGAAACAAAAACTATGTGTGTGGTTACATAGGTAGATATGTATGCATATATATGTATAGGAAGGCATATGTGAGTATATGTATAGGTGTATCTGTAGGCTTCTGTATATAGATGTTTGTGGGTGATGCATATATACAGGCAGTCCCAGGATTACAAATGAGTTCCTTTCCTAAGCTTGTCTTGAAATCAAATTTGTACGTAAGTAGGAGCAGTTAGCTATGTAGGAGCACTTAGGTATGGTTCGTGTCAAATGTCAGTTAGTGAAATGTGTGTCATACTATATGCTTCTACCATTATTTGAAAGTACAGCATTCCTATGAAACCTTTCATAATCCAAAATGGCAGACCCTCAAAATAATCTACCAAATCATACCAAATAACACATTAAACCTAAAATAACACTAACGTACAGTAAATACAGGAATGATATGATAAATAAATTGAGTTAAAGCACAGATGATCACAGACACAGTTCAAAGTGATGGCAGTTTGATGCTGAAATGAAAGAGTGTAGTTACCGGGGAAGGAGTTTGGCCAGGACAGAGACATGTCCTACTTGGGACATAGACCCAGAGGGCCGCCTCCTTCCCAGATTAGGGCTGCCACTCCCCGGGGAACCACCCTCCCCAGTTGGTGTGTCCAAGAGTGTCCAGCATCTCTGCCTTCCCAAAGGGCCGAGGAGCCGCCCCCAGCCCTTCCCGGCAGCCCCAGGTTGTCCGGGGCTAAGAGGAGAGTGGGCGTCGTGAGGGCAAATCTGTGATGGGCAGGGGAAGAAGCCAGGAAGAAGGCACCATGTCACCTGCTCCCTCTGTCCAGCACAGGTGCCTGAGATCCAGGTCCACAGAGAGGCAGACAGAATGCAGATGGCACACATGCTGTGGGAGGAGCGCAATTGGCTTCTGCTCCAAGCTGTCCCCAACACAGACTCTCTCTTAGTTGAAGGGGGTAAGGCCAGCCCCCAGCTTAGCCGCCCAAGATATCTGGGAGGCTGGAGACTGAGGATCATGTCCTGCCTGGAGGCTTGGGGGCAGTGGAGAAAAGAAGCACTGGGGGCAGGTGTGTGCTGGAGGAAAGGACAGGGTCACTGGGTGTGGAGAGCTGGTCGGAGACCCAAGACTCTGCCCTTTTCCCACCCTCAGGGAGCTGCAGAAGGCCCTGACAAATGAGATGGGGGGAAGACACTCTCACTGTTCAGGGTGAGTGCTGTCTGTTTGATGGTTTGCTTCAAAACAAATGCTAGAGACTGTTTCATCTGTAGATTTCTCTCCATTAGTGAATATAGGAACCATTGTAGGTCTTCGTAAAAGCGAAGTAGTGTATACGGAACTTTCAGAAAGACAGGAAACCTGTGTATAGCTTATCATGTGCCTTTGTATGAATAAAACACATTAAAGAAACACTTCCAGGTACATTAAAACACATTTAAACTAATCATACAGTAATAATAATAATGTTTTGATGAGCATCACAAATTAGCGCCGTTTGTTATTACGAAGCATTGCACGTACCTCAGATTTTTCATATAATAGGCTTTACTGGGGTTGGTTCATAACTATGGGTTGTATGTAATTTGGATGTTTGTAACTCGGGGACTGTCTGTATTCATATATATAACAAAGCACATAGGGTTACAGTTATGAAGGCTCTCTAGACATATCCAAACACCTCCTGGGATTGGTTTACTGTGTCAAAAGGCTGAGGACCATAGTCTTGTGGGACATCTCAGTCAATTGACATAACATAGTTCGTAAAGATTATGTTCTACATCCTAGTCTGTTGAATAATACCTGGGGTCTTAAAAGTTTGTGAGCGGTCATCTAAAATACAACCATTGGTCTCTACTTGTCTGGAGCAATCAAGAAGGAAGGGAACCAAAGACTCAATGAAGAACCAGTTCACATGAACCACGGCCCCATTTTGCCTGAGACGCGAAGAATTAGATGGTGCCTGCCTACCAATATCAACAGTTCTGACCAGGGACACATTAGAAAGTCCCAAACAGAATGGGACAAAAATGTAGAAGAAAAGTCAAGTTTGTACAAAAGGCCAGACTTACTGAACCAATAGGGACTAGATGAGCCCACCAAAACTATCACCCTAAGATACCCTTTGAACTTGGAACTAAATCTACTCCTGGATGTCATTTTTCAGCCAAATAATAGATTGGTGTATAAAATAAACAATATTACCTGTGAATAATGTGTTTCCTTAAATAATCAACTATATGAGGCCTAACAGTCAGCATTTACCCATGAGCAAAAAGGAGAATGCCAGCTAGGGCAGGAAAGCTAGACTAATGGAAACAGAAGAAAGAGAATGGAAACAACGAGAATGTTGACGCATTGTGAAAAGTGTAACCGGTGTCATAGAACAATTTGTATCAAAATTTTTAAATTGGAACCTAATTTGCTGTGTAAACTTTCATCTAATACACAAAAAATACTAAAAAAAAGTAAAGCTTATTGCTGGATGAGGGAATAGAATAAGATTTGTTTTCTATCCAATTCCAAAAAGAGAAGAAATTCTTTCCCAATATTCTTGTAGACTTTATTCAGTATTTCCAAGTGGATCAATTTGGATGGGGAGAGTGTACTATACAGGCTGTGTGATGGTTAAGATTGTGTATTAACTTGGCTGGGCCATGATTCTCGGTGTTCACATGTGAGCACTCTCATGATGGGATCTGCTGTGAGTAACCAATCAGAAGAAAGTGAGTTTCCTTGGGCGGGTGGCCTACATCGGAATAGAAGCATTGGCTTCTTGCCAACATGGTCTCTGCTGAGAAATCTGATTTGTTCTCCTTTTTATGTGACAGTTGGTTTTTCCTGCACTGCTCTGAGTTTTTTCCTTTGTCTTTGGTTTTGACAAGCTCGATTACGATATGTCTTGGTGATATTCTTTTGGAGTCTCCCCTGTATGGGGTTTGTTGAGCTTCTTGGGTGGATATATTCCATCTTTTATGACATTTAGGGAAGTTTTCTCCCAGCAAATCTTCAAAATGTTCTCTGTGAATTTTTTTTGTCTCCTCCTGTTCTTGAACTCCTATCATGCGTAAATGATCCCTCTTGTAGTGTCCCACGTAACTCTTTGCTTTCTCCATTTGTCTTCATTCTTTCTCCTGGATGTTCCTCAAAGAAATTAGTATCAAGGGATTTGCCTTCTCATTTGATGATTCTGTCTTCCACTGATACAATTCTACTCCGATATTCCTCCACTGAGTTATCTATTTCTGAAATTTTGTTGTTAATCTTTGGATTTCTGGTTTCTGTTTTGTTTGGTTTCTAATTGTCTATTTTGTTTTTGTACTGTTTTCTTGAATTCTTCTAGAATTTTTGTCTGTGTTTTCCTGGTTTTATCTGTGTCTTCCTTGACTCTTTCTTAATCTGTTGGAGGGTCCTAAATAGAAGTGTTTTGAATTCCTCATCAGTTAGTTCCATTACCATTTCTTCCTCAGAAAGGTTTTCTGACCCTTTAGTTTGGTCACTTGCTTGAGCCATCTTGTTCTGTTTCTTTATGGGATTTGATATTGTTTGTTGTCTTTGAGGCATTAAGGTGTTATTCTATATATTGACTGAATGTTTGTTTACTTTGTCCTGATTTTCTGTTTTGTTTTGATATATGTGGGATGGCAACTTGGGTTGCTACTCAGGTTGCTAGTCTGGCAAGACTGGAGTGCTCACCACCTGTTTCCAGGTAGTTGGGGCAGGGGCTGGGTGTCTGAAATCCTTGAGAACTTCAACATTTTCTACGTATATCCTGAAGTTATTTATTGGCCCACGTGTGAGGATTTTGTTTTCTTTATGTTGAGGTGTAATCTATACTGAAGGCTGTTGTCTTTGCGTTCATCAGCATGTGCTCTAAGTTGTATTCATTTTTGGGAAGCAAGGTTGTGTCATTTACGTACTACAGGATATTAATGAGTCTTCCTCTCAATCTGATACCATGTTCTTCATATAGTCTGGCTTCTCGGACTATTTGTTGAGTTTACAGAATGAATAAGCAATGTGAAATGATACAACATCTTTGGACCACCTTTTCCAATTTTGAACCATGCAATATCCTCTTGTTCTCTTTGAGTGACTTCCTCTGGATCCATGTACATTTTCCACATGAGCACAATTAAGTGTTCTGGAATTTTCATTCTTCATAATGTTATCCTGAATTTGTTATGCTCCACATGATACTTGCTAGACCCCCTAGTATTGCCATTGAGGGAAGGCTTTGCAGTATAGTGTTAGGTCTTAAATAGAATCTCTACCAACATTTGAAAGCCCACCAGTAGAACGACCCCACCTGCCTGAAGGCCTATAGTTATTAATTATATATATTATTTTAAATTCTTAGTCCTGTCTTCCCACTGGAATATAGTCCTAGATAGGCAGAGATTAGCTGTCTTTTATATCATGTTGGATCTGCAGATTCGGCCACGTAACCAATGAACACTCCCGCAGAGTGTGTGGGAGTGAATTCATAAGGTCTGATTCTTGATCTTTTGGTGAGGCAGTTCAAGGAAACCTTTGAATTTTCCACTTTGGAGATGCTTTGCTCTTTTTATTCACCCTAGCATACTCCTCTCTCATTGATTCTCATAAGACCTGCTTGATGTTTATTTAATTCGCTCAGCAAATTTCTTTGGGAATAGTTCATTGTTCAAGAGCATTCCAAGGCATGAATATACAATGGTTGCTTAAGGGTTCACTAATCCTAACCTTTTTATCCAGAACATCATCTAATTCTAATGCTTAAAAGGATACTAATACAAGATACAAAAGGCCAAAGGCTGTGAGGTCCTTCGGGTATATATGTGTCTGTGTGTGTGTGTGTGTGTGTGTGTGTGTGAGTGTGTGTGTGTGTGTGTGTGAGTATAGTGATGGTATCTGTGGTGAGCAAAATAATGCCCACCCAAAGCAATCAGTTCCTATCCCTGAAAGTTATAAACGTTACCTTAAATGGAAAAAAGATCTTGGCAGATATAATAAAGTTCAAGATCTTGAGATGAAGAAATTTTCTTGAATTATATAGGTGGGTTCTAAATGCAACCTATGTATCCTTACAAGGCAGAATGAGATTCTTATGACACAGAGAAGAAAAGGCAATGTGAAGATCGAGAAGAGAAAAATTTGAAGAAGCTGGCCTTGTTGATATGTCCACAAGCAAAAGAATGATATGTCCACAATCCAAAGGACCTGGCAGCCACCAGAAGCTGAAGAGACAAAGGACTAATTCCCTCCTCGAGCTTCCAGAGGGAGTGTGGCTGGTGTCCAAAGTATTATCTCATACAGTTAGGGAGTTTGGAGAGGTCCTTGTCCCAAAAGCACAGCTCCACTCAGCCTGGTCTTCAGGGGAAATTGGTGGGAGTTTTTCTCTGGAGTAAGGGACTGAAAAGCTAAGTAGGGGTCGTTAGAAATATGATTCAAGAGAAAGAAGAGGGGCAGATAGGGAGCAGGACACACGGGGAACATGAAATAATAGTTTCATCCTCACCTCGGGTAAAGTAACATTCCTTGACAGAACCTTCAGAGAATACTTGAGGGAACAAAAGGTCTACCTGTGAAACCCTGAGTCCAAACACAGCTGTAACGCAAGGAGTAATCATTACAGGAGAAGAAACATGAGGCTTGGATGCCCTTGGTCTTTGCACTTTGGATCCTTAGAAGTGTGGTCACTAGCAGCCACGGCCCAGACCACTGCCACAGCAGTTGGAGCTCTGGGAGCCTGTTGCAGCTCATGCAGTAGCTGTCCCCAGTGCTTATAAGATATGCTAACACCAAGCTGTGAAGTGAGTTTCAGCTCTATTGGGAACAGGACAAGTCAATTGACCTGGTAGTCCCCTGTCTCTTTCTTCCTACCCAACCTAGAAGGTCATGGATGTTTCCAGGCTGTCCCTCGAGTGACCATGATCCAGATGTGACTTCAGCAGTGACCCAGTGTGGTCCTGGGCTCTGGAGCCCCACTTCTCCCTTACCACCTCTCCTTCGGAAACTGGAGGTTGAAATTAACCAGAACTTGAAAAGAAGGCAAAAACAGATTTTTGCTCACTTTTTCAAATTTATACTACATACTACGAACTAACAAGGCTGCCTAAGCGTCACATTGCTTTCTAGGGGATGTTTTTATTTCTTTTACTTTTGATTAGGGAAGACACTAAAGATAAATTTAACTTGCAGAAGTTTTATAAGTTCCAAATTATTTGTGTCTAGTAGAAATGATAACCCAATGATTTATTGCTCTTTAAGACATTAGCTAATATTGAAACTAAAGTTGCTATCTTATTTCAATAGTCTTTCTTTGTCTGACTTTACTTTGAAGTCTCCTACTCTCCTTTGGGGTCTTGGTGGCACAGTGGTTAAGAGCTATGGCACGCTACAGATGTTAATGAAAAGATTGTCAAGTCGAATCCACCAGCCGCTCTTTGGAAACTCTATGGAGCAGTTCTTCACTGTCCTATAGGGTTGCTATGAATTGGAATCGAGTCGATGGCAACGTGTTTTGGTTTATTCTCCTTTGAGCCAACTTTACCATCCTCCAACCATCTGATTCAGAGTCATATGTATGTGCATACTTATGTTCACTTACTAAGAACAGAAGAGAAACAAACTCGTGTCAATTCTGACTTATGGTAACCCCATCTGTTACAGAGCAGAACTGAGCTCCTGGGGTTTTGTTGGCTGTAATCTTTACGGAAACAGAATACCAGGATTTTCTTGTGTGGCGCTGCTGGGTGAGTTCAAAATGCCAACTTTTCAGTTAATAGGCAAGCACAAATGGTTGTGCCACCCAGGAGCATTATGTTCACATAGATTTTCACGTAAATTCAACACACACACACACACACACACACACCAGGCACACACACAGCTTTGCTTCCTCACTTACACCATGGTTACAAACATATCTGTCCAAGACAATGAGGAACTTGAGGGTGATATCACAAGAAGGTAGTTGAATGAACCAATGTGTTCAATTCTCACTGGGAAAGAGATTCAGAACTATATAAATATACAAATTCTAAGCATTTGTACTTATTATGTGACTTGTACTCTTCTAAGGGCTTAATGTGTGATTCCTTCATTTACACAACAATCTTACTAAATAATGACAATGATTAGCCACATTTATCAGATGCAAGAATGGAGACACACAATTTAAGAACTTGCTTAAGGTTTCATAGCAAATATCTGGTTCTCAGAATTCAAACCAAACTAGGTCAGCTCCAGAACCATGCTCCTAACCAGTACTCTGTAGGTGAACTGAGAAGGCTCACGCTATTTATAATACATGAAATCCAAACAGTTTGGGGTAAGATCTTCTCAAGTTACACTCAGAGCAACTGTTGCCTTCTCCTCTGGCTCCAAGAACAATTCTTTCTGGGCTACTTCCCACACCCCACAGAATTCCTTTGTATTTCTCATGCCCTTCTCTTCCTCTTTGTTCCTCTGTCCTTTCTTAAAACCATTCTCCCAGTGGGGCTCTCTGCTTGCCTGCGCTGCTCCTGCTCAGAGCCCCTTCCATGGCTCCCATGGATAACTGATGATAATGACAGATGAAGAAAAGGCTATGTCCCTGACAAGGCAAAGCAGAATCTCTTATATAAGGGGTCCTGGACCAGACTTCAGGGTGTGTACTAGCTGTAAGAGGAGGGGATGTGACTCTTACACATAAGGGTACATGTATGCTTATTCCTGATTTTCTAGTCTCTTTCTCTTTTCCCTCCCTGGAAAGTCATGGAAGATTCCAGGCTGCCTAACTCATCTCCAGAAGCTACATATGACTTCCGTCACTATCTGTCCATTGGTCAATGGCTCTAGATATCTAGGTCACTATATATCCATATTGTCTTAGGAAACTGTAGGTCACACCCTTGCCTCCAGGTGTGCTCTATGAGTTGGGGCCTCAGGATTTGGATTGTCTGTTTTCAGTGGGTAGAAGAGGTTGGAATGTATTGAGAGATGTATTTTACAGGAAGATACTATAAATTAACCCATTGCTTGTGGAAGATAGAGAGAGATGAATGGACAGCATTGGTTAGGTCTCATAACTGGTGAATAGGAGAGATGTTCCCAGGGACAGAGAGCATGTCTGGGAGGTCAGTGGCCTTGGTGGTAGAATAAGTTTAATGTTAGAGTAAGGCCTTTGTATCTCTAGGAGAAATTTGGCAGGTTCAACTTGCAGGTTAGTGACTGTCTAGGCAATGGAGAGGTAACTCCCAGGACATTCTTCTAATAACATTTAATTCATCTATCTGATCATCTAATCAGCATTCCATGGACAATTGCTAGAGTTACCAGATAAGGAACACCTGGCGTTCTCAAGTTCTGCTGATGTGATGTGATGTGTTGAGATGGGATGGTAATATTGTGAGTGTAGGTATAGATCCAAGAATACCTGGAATTCTCATATGCTGGTGCCAAAGGCCATGATGAGCTGATTCCCAACACTGGCTGTTTATACTAGATCATGAAAGGATACGCAGAAGGACTTTTTACCACCTGATATTGGCTTTTTGGGGATGGGATGCTCTGCAGCTTTGTAGCTTTCTTTCCAACCCCTCATCCACATTTCTGATCTTGTACGTGAGCAAGAAAACATGCATCCATACACACACACGTATACACACACCCATCCATAAAGGCACAGCTGTCACATTCTCTTCCTTTTTGTTACTAGCATCTCTGTCAGCGAGAATGAGGAAACCTAGAATGACATCACTGAGCGCATTGTCAGGTGAACCAGTGTCCCAAGAATCCTGTTGGGAAATGGTGGCTCAGGCAAGTGCAGTCCCTAACCCTCGTCTTCTTTTACACACATGGGTTTCACAGTAGTCTTCAGAATTCCCACTGGATTGTGAGTGCCTGGCAGTCACAACACACATGTTGGTCTCTATAAACCTAAGCGTTTGGGCAGAACATGCACTCAACACCTGGTAGGTGTTCAAATAAGATTCTTGTAATTAAATGTGTACATTCACAAATCAAAAGTTTTCACATTTTGTCTAAAAACCCTCAGAGAAGGGGACTATATATGAGACTAGGTGATGAAAAAAATTAAGATAGGCCATATCTTATTCAGATTGAAATGTAAACATCATATACGCTCACCTGCTAGACTAGGAGTATGTGAAAGAAGAGATTGTCTCTCTTTTAGCAAGGTGTATTTCCAGTTCATACCATACAGTAGTTCACAGTAAATATGTGATGAATGAATAAAAGGAATCAATTACTGGTTGAATGAGTCTAATTCAAATCCGACCACCCTCTCATTCAATAACAAGATTAAGTAAACCATTTAATAACCATCATCCTCTGGCTAGAAATAATTTTGTTTCTTAGAATCCTGAAGGCATAATGTCATTTTGTAGAATTTTCACTAGCCTAATAATATTTTGAAATAAACTTCCTGAGGACAAGAACTGAATATTTTCTATCTCTCTGTCTCACACTCTGACGAGACAAAGTGTCCGGATCTAGCAAACATTCTTCACAAATTGATGCTAAGAATCTTCTTTGTGCCTTCTCAGGTCCCAACAATTCAGTGAGGAAGGTACCAACCTGCCTCTTTTACAGTTGAAGGTTTACATTGCCCAAATGAAGATCTGGAGGAACCCAAGCTCATAAATGGCAGAGTTATAATTTGAGCACTGTTCACCTGATTGCCGTTTGGTAGAATATTGCTTTATTAGTCATAGGTCTCCCGAGAAACAGAATAGGAGATCTATCTACCGACCTACCTACGTACCCACCTACGACCTAACTACCTACATACTACCTCCCTACATCCCTACTACCTATCTAACTACCTACTACCTATCTACCTATCTGTCAGTCAAGAGAAATTTATTTTAAGGAATTGGCTCACACATCTGTAGGGGTTGGTAAGTCCAAAATCCATAGAACGGATAGCAGGCTGGAAACTCTGGGAAAATTATGTTACAGTCTTTAGGCAGAATTCCTTCTCTCCAGGAAACCTGCTTTTGCTCTAAAGTCCTTCAGCTGATTGGAGCAGTTCCATCCATATTATTGAAGGTAATCTCCTTTACTTGGAGTCAACTAATTGTAAATGTTAATCACATCTACAAAATTTCTTCACAGCAACATCTAGACTAGTATTTGACAAAACAACTGGGCACTATAACCTAGCCAAGCTGACACAGAAAATTAACTGTCATAATTGTCTTATAAGAACTGCCTCGTAACAAAAAATGCATTTGGTTTGTTTGTTAGTGAAAGTGTTTACACACAAAAATTACTGTTGGATAAAAAACAAAAAAAGTGCCGAAGAGACCACCTTGATCCATCTACTAATCTCATCAGCAGGGACCTGAGGGCCACTCAAGGGCCCGGGGTCAGGAAGGGCCAAGGAGGGCGGGTGTGTGGAGAAGGGCATCTTGGGAAGTGGGAATTCCCCGGTTCTGTGTTCCAGAGAATGTAGCCTGGCTATGGAAGGAGGGCTTGGAAGATCATCCTTGGGGATAGGAGGAAGACGTTGTAGTGTGGACCTCAGTTGCCTCAGAGGTCACTTTTATCCAGGCACTGGCTTTTTGAGAATTGCCAGGCAGCTCCTCTGAGACCTGTCCTGTGGCAGGCTGTGACTGGCCAAAGCCCCTCTAACTCCAGCCCCAGAGGTCATGCCTGGAGCTCCCAAGGCCTCCTGGGAAGGCAGGGACAGGGAGGCAGGGGAATGCCAGGAATGATCCAGCACATGCCATGGGTGAGTAACAGCCACCTCCTGCCCCTCCCAGAGCCAAGCTGAAGGAGCCGCTATAAAAGCAATGCCCGGCTCCAGCATCTCATCTGCTCGGACTCCCCAGGGACATATCTGTGCTCCTGTCTGTGACCAGGGTGAGTGTGAGTGTGGGAGCCCCAAGGGTTCTGAGACGACCAGGGAAAAGCTGACAGCTGGGAGGCAGAGGGAAGGGGAGAGAGGAGGGTTACTGAGGAAAGAGGGTCCTGTCTTGGATTCTGTGATACACTGAATAGAAGTAAGACTCGGTCTGAACCAAGTCTTTGGAAATCTGTCCTGGTCTCAGACACATATGGGTCCCTCAATTTTGTCAACAATATTATTCTTATGTTAGTAGAACCGGCACATCAGTGTGTGAACGCATTATGTGGGCTCACAAAGGTTGAGAAATACTTGCTACTCACTGTAAACAACTATGAGAAGCTCCTTGCTATGTCTGATTGATGGGACCACATATTTTTATTCAGGAGAAAGATTTAGGTTGTTTCTTTTCCTTACTGATGTGTATATGCTAGATATCCTTAACTATCCCCATTAGATTTACTATTAAAAGATATTAAATTATCATCCTTGCTTTATGATATCTAAAGAGTTTCTTTATTAATCTTCAGGTTGAAAAGTGCTGCTAGAATGTCCTGGCAGCAGAACCAGCAGCAGTGCCAGCTCCCTGCCAAATGTACCCCCAAGTGCCCTCCCAAGTGCCCCATCCCCAAGTTTCCCCCCAAGTGTCCCCCAAAGTGTCCTGCAGTCTCTCCCTGCTGCAGTGTCAGCTGCGGAGACTGCTGTGGACCTAGCTCTGGGTGCTGCAGCTCTGGTGGTGGCAGGTGCTGCCTGAGCCACCACAAACACCATGTCTTCCACCGACGCCGCTGGCACCAGAGCCCTGACTGCTGTGAGTGTGATCCCTGTGGGCACTCTGGCTGCTGCTCGGGCTCTAGAGCTTGCTGCTGAGCCAGGCCTTAGGCATCATAGAGAAACACTTAGGAAGCAACCTCGAGGCAGGGACCTACCCGAGGGTGATGCTTCTCCTGTTCTCGCTTCTCCTTTTCATGGCGGTGAGGATCCTATGAAACAGTTCTGTGTGTTCTAATGTCCCGAGTCCATCCTGGATCCTGATCATGTCTTCCTTCTTTACTTTATACAACAATAAATCTCCTATTGCATATTCACAAGATATCCTGGTCTTTGTCAAGTCTTTCATTCTTTGCAAGTTCCTGAAGCCTAGAGTTTCAGCAACACACTTAGGGTGGCTTGGTAAGAGTACAGTGTGAGAAAGGGAAAAGTTAGAAACAGTTTCTAAGGAAACAATCCTCTAAGAACAAGCTTGTAGTAGAGCTTTGCAATGGGATTATCTCTGCACACTCTAGCCTCTTGTCCCAGGTCGTGACTGGAAGGGCCTGAGAGCCCCAGGGCTGAGCACCTTTGACTGCGAGCCTCCTGGCCAGCTTAACCCACCATGATGAAAATGACTTTCATTTTCTCTGTGTGGCATGATTTAAGAAAATTTGAAAATTCTTCGGAATTCTAAGTAGATGGACAGCGTTATATTTAACAGAACTCTTCTCATTTGATTAAAAAATGCTTTGCATAGAATTAAAACCCTGACCTACTTCTGAAAGATCAGCCACTGAAAACTCCATGGAGCGCAGCTCTCCTGTGAAGCTCATGGGATTGCCATGAGTCAGAATGGCCTTGATGTCAACTGGTGAGGAGCAAGCTTACGTGATAACACATTGCCACTTACCTGCTTGTCAGGGAGGGTAAGTCTGCCTACCTCTTGCTTTTATTCATGCTTCAACTGCCCCCCCCCCCCCCGGAACAGGTGTGAAATAAATTGTTCGAAGGTATAAGGCTTGAAAAGCACCCAAGTAGGAATCTACCCAGTCCCACTGGCTCAGTCCATTGCTCAGTGGATGTAGAGTGGTCTGACGGTCACAGGAAAAAGTGTGGACCAATACCCCACTTTTCTTTCTGCCATCTGGCTCACTGGCTGAGGCTCAGGCCTGGTGGGTGAGGAGGATACTTAATAGAAACAACACTGTCCTGTACTTGCACAATGAACTTCACAAACCCAGCAATCCGGAATGGGGTTGGTCTGCCTTAAATTCACCTCTTCTTGGCGCAGTCACGCAGAGTTTTAGGGCACTGAAGCAGCCTGCCCTGATGGTTGGGACTCGTTGACTGGAGCAGGAGGTTTGAAGGGAGGTAAGGACACCATGAGAGGACATCCAGAGTCCCAATCTAACAGCCAGGCTGAGAGGATTCTATGTGGGAAACGATCAACTCAGATTGGAGCAAGAAAGACCCTGGTGAGACTGGGCTCTCTCAACAAGGCATCCCATCCCCTTCTCTGGATGAGAGTACTGGCTACCAATTTACACCTCTGTAGACTCCCACTCTAATCCCTTCCCTGTAATGCTGAGGCCTTTTTCCTTGCTCTTTGTAATGGGAATTTTGTAATGCATTTCGTGATGTCACTTTTAATTTAATTTGAAATTCTGTAACTAGCAATTTTGGGAGTACCTGGAGGGTGCAAACTCTTAAGTAGTCTACTGTTAGCTGAAACGTTGGTAGTTCAAACCCACCTAACCGTTTCTCAGAAGACAGGCCTGGAGATCTGCTTTGGAAAGGTCACAGTCATGAAAACCCTGTGGAGCAGTTGTACTCTGCACACATGGGGTCGCCACGAGCCAGAATCCACGCAAGGGCAATCAACAACAACTTGTTAATCGTTATTAAATTAATAAATTAATACTTAACTGCCCCAGAAACATATATTTGCATTTTATCCTTTTACTACTTTTCTGAACTGTCACCTATGCCATCTGTCAAGGGCACAAATGTGGGTATATCTATCTCTAGGCATTCCATTCTGTTCCATTTTAATATGTGTCTACGCCTGCTCCAGTTTCATACCGCAGTAATATGCAAACCGTGGTGGCATGGTGGTTAAGCGGTATGGCTGCTAACCAAAAGGTTGGCAGCTCGAATCCACCAGGTGCTCCTTGGAAACTCAATGGGCCTGTTCTACTCGCTCCTATGGGGTGGCCATGAACAGGAAATGACTCGATGGTAACGGGTTTGGTTTTTCTGATTTGGTAATTAATATAGTTAAATAGTAAATCTTGATACCTAGCCGATACACGATTTTTTTCTACCTCAAGAATGACTTGACACTTTTGGCCAATTGAACTTCGATACATATTTTCCATTAACTTCTTAAATTGTTTGAAAATGAAAAAAAAAATAATAAAATTCTCAGGGAAATGCAAGCAGCCTAGAATAGCCAAATCATTCTTGAAAAAAGAACCAAGCTGGTGGTCTCATACTTCCTAATTTCAAATCTTATTATCAAGCTTCAGTAATTAAGACTGCGGTATTGCAGAAGAATAAAACCCGTTATCGCCGATTCAGTTCTGACACACAGAGATCATATAGGACAGAGTAGAACTGCCCTATAGGGTTTCCAAAGAGCAGGTGGTGGATCTGAACTGCCAACCTTTTGGTTAGCAGCCGAGCTCTTAATCGCTGGGCTTCCTGGGCTCATAAAAATAGATATATGGATTAATGAAATAAAAGTGAGAGTCCCAAAATAAACCCTTCCATTTTTAATCAATTGATTTTTCACAAAGACGCCAAGACAATCAAACAGAACGAAGAAGAGTCTTTTCAAGAAATGGTGCTGAGACAGCTGGATAACCACATACAAAAGAATGAACGGGAACCTGCTTCTCTCATCAGACAGATAAGTAACTCAGATTGGCCCATAACCTGAATACAAGAGCCAAAAGCTAGTAAAATCTTAGTAGAAAACATAGGTGTAAATGTTTATTTTCTTGGGTTAGGAAATTGTTTCTTAGCTTTGGCACCGAAGTCACAAGTGACAAAAGGAAAAAATGACAAATTAGTCTTCATCAAAATTTAAAACTTTGTGCTTCAAAGGACACCATCAAGAAAGTGAAAAGACAGTCTGTAGAATAGGAGAAAATATTAGGAAACCATATATCTGGTAAGGTATTGTACGCAGAATACATAAAGAATACTTGCCACTCAATGATAAAAAGACTAATAACCTAATTAAAAGATGGGCAAAGGATCTGAATAGAGACTTCTTCAAAGAAAGAATACAAATGACCTTTTGCCACAAAAAGAAACACAACGTCATTAGTCACCAGGGAAATGTAAACAAAAACCACAATGCAATATCATTTACACATACTAGGATGGTTATAATTAAAAAGACCTACGGTAAGCAGAGTTGAGAAGGATGTAGAGCAATTGGAACCCTCATACATTGCAGGTGGGAATGTAAAATGACTTGCAATCACTCTGGGAAACAGTCTGACAGTTCCTCAAAAATGTTAAGCAGAGTTACCATAGTACTCAGTACTTCCACTCTTCGCCATGTCTCCAAGAGAAATAAAAAGCAAGGATGCACACGCAGAAACTTGTACATGAACGTACATAGAAGTATTGCTCATAATAGCCAAAAGGCAGGAAGAATCCAAATGCCCAGCAACTAATGAATGGATAAAAAAATGTGGTATACATGGTCTCGGGAAACATCTAGCTCAACTGGCATAACACAGTTTATCAAGACAATGTTCTCCATTTACCTTGCTGAGTAGTGACTGGGGTATTAAATGTCTGTGAGCAGCCATCTAAGTCACTCCACTGGTCTCACCCCTTTGGGAGCAAGGGAGAATGGAGAGAACAGGGTACAAGGAAAAGATTAGTCCAAAGAACTAATGGACCACAGCTACCAAGGCCTCCACCAGACTGAGGCCGGTACAGCTAGATGGTACCTGGCTACCACCACTGACTGCTCTGACCAGGATCATAACAGAGGGTCCTGGACAGAGCTTGAGAACAATGTAGAACAAAATTCTAACTCACACACACAGAAAAAATAAAAAACAGACTTACTGACCTGACAGAGACTGGAGAAACCCCAAGTGTATGGCCCGCGGTGCCCATTTAGCTCAGATGTGAAGTCACGCCGGAGGTTCACCCTTCAGCCGGGGATTGGACAGTCCCATAAAACAAAATGGGACTAATGAGGCACAGCAGTCTAGGGACAAGGACGAGAAGGCAGAAGGGGACAGGAAAGCTGGTGATTGGGAAGCCAAAGTTGACAAGGGACAATACTGCCATGTCCTGAGGTTGTTAACCACTGTCATAGGGCAAAATGTGTAGTGTTCAATAAGAAACTATCTGTTCTGTAAACCCTCATCTAAAGTAAAAAAAAAAAAAAAATAAGACGAAAGGAGTTCTCTATGTGTAATCAACTTGACAACAGCAACTCAAAAATTTTGATGGGAAGCCTAGGCGGCAGTGAGTTGAAGACAATGGTGATGGAATAATTTGGAAAAGGATAATGAGAACAGTAGCACAACTGGAAGAATGTAATCAATGTCACTGAATTGTACATGTAGAAATTTTTGAAATGGTGTATCTTTGGCTGTGTATATTTTCATCAAAAAAAAAAAAAAAAAAAGTCCTCCACGGACATAGTAGACACTTGTTATTTTTGGTGAGGGGAAAGGGAATACAATTTTGCGCGAAGTCTGCACAATCAGACCAAGGGAAATGAAGATGCTAAGTATGCAAGAAAAAGGGACAATTTCTGTAAACGCTATAATATATACAATTTTGCAACAACAGTTATAAAAAACAAAACCTATGTGTGTGGTTACATAGGTAGATATGTATGCATATATGTGTATAGGAAGGCATATGTGAGTACATGTATAGGTGTATCTGTATGCTTCTGTGTATAGCTGTTTGCGGGTGATGCATATATACAGGCAGTCCCTGGATTACAAACGAGTTCCTTTCCTAAGCCTGTCTTTAAATCAAATTTGTACGTAAGTAGGAGCAGTTAGCTATGTGGGAGCACTTAGGTATGGTTTGCATCGAATGTCAGTTAGTGAAATGTTTGTCATACTACATGCTTCTACCATTATTTGAAAGTAGAGCATTCCTATGAAACCTTTCATAAGCCAAAATGGCTGACCCTCAAAATAATCTACCAAATCATGCCAAATAACACATTAAACCTAAAAGAACACTAACATACAGTAAATGCAGGAATGATATAATAAATAAATTGAGATAAAGCACTGATGCTCACAGACACATTTCAAAGATATGGCAGCTTGATGCTGAGATGCTGAGTGTAGTTGCCAGGGAAGGAGCTTGCCCAGGACAGAGACATGTCCTAGTTGGGACAAAGACCCTGAGGGCCGCCTCCTTCCCAGATTAGGGCTTCCACTCCCCTGGAACCACCCTCCCCAGTTTGAGTGTCCAAGAGTGTCCAGCATCTCTGCCTTCCCAATGGACCGGGGAGCTGTCCCCAGCCCTTCCTGGCTGCCCAGGGTTGTCCGGGGCTAGGGGGAGACGGGGCGACGTGAGGACAAATCTGTGATGTGCAAGGGAAGAAGCCTGGAAGAAGGCACCATATCACCTGCTCCCTCTGTACTGCACAGGTGCCTGAGACGCTGAGAGATGGCAAATGGCACATCCTGCGGGAGGGACGCAATTGGCTTCTGCTCCAAGGTGTCCCCACCACATACTCTCTGTCCCAGGTGAAGGGGGCTAAGGCCAGCCCTGAGCCTACCTGCCCATGATATCTGGGAGGCTGGAGAATGTGGATCATGCCCTGCCTGGAGTGGTGGGGGAGTGGACAAAAGAAGCACTGTGGGGAGGTGTGTGCTGGCAGAAAGGATAGGGTCACTGGGTGGGGAGAGTTGGTTGGAGACCCAAGACTCTGCCCTTTTCCCACCCTCAGGAAGCTGCAGAAGGCCCTGACACCCTAGATGCGGGAAGACACTCTCACTATTCCAGGCAAGTGCTGTCTGTTTGACGGTTTGCTGCAAAACAAACACTGGAGACTGTTTCCTCTGCGGATTTCTCTCCCTTAGTGAAAACAGGTACCAATGTAGGTCTTCCTAAAAGCCAAGTAGTGTAAAAGGAACACCTTGTATAGCTTAACGTATGCCTTTCTATGCATAAAATACATTAAAAAACACTTCCAGATACGTTAAAACACATTTAAACTAATCATACAATAATAATAATAATGTTTTGATGAGCGTCACAGAATAGCGCCTGTTTATTCTTACGAACCACTGCATGTACCTAAGATTTTTAATATAATAGGCTTTACTGGGGTTGGTTCATAACTATGGTTGTATGTGAGTTGGATGTTTCTAACTCGGGGAATGTCTGTATTCATATATATAACAAAGCACATAGGGGCACAGTTATGAAGACTTTCTAGACATATCCAAACACCTCTCGGGATTGGTTGACTGTGTCAAAAGGCTTAGGACCATAGTCTTGCGGGACAACTCAGTCAATTGACATAACATAGTTCGTAAAGATAATGTTCTACATCCTAGTTTGGCGAATGGTACCTGGGGTCTTAAAAGCTTGCGAGCGGTCACCTACAATACAACTATTGGTCTCTACTTGTCTGGAGGAAACAAGAAGGAAGGGAACCAAAGACTCCATGAAGATACCAGTTCACATGAACCACAGCCTCCTTTAGCCTGAGACCAGAAGAACTAGATGGTGCCTGGCTACCAATATCGGCTGTTGTGACCAGAGACACATTAGAAAGTCCCAAATAGAATGGGACAAAAATGTAGAACAAAAGTCAAGTTTGTACAAAAGGCCAGACTTACTGAACCAATAGAGACTAGATGAGCCCCTCAAAACTATCACTCTAAGATACCCTTTGAACTTGGAACTAAAGCTACTCCTGGATGTCATCTTTCAGCAAAATAATAGATGGGCTTATAAAATAAACCATATCAGCTGGGAATAATGTGTTTCCTTAAACAATGAGCTATATTACCAGCATTTCCTCATTAGCAAAGATGAGAAGGCCAGCTAGGGCAGGAAAGCTAGGTTAATGGAAACAGAAGAAAGAGAATGGAAATAATGAGAATGCTGACACATTGTGAAAAGTGTAACCGATGTCATAGAACAATTTGTATCAAAATTTTTACATTGGAACCTAATTTGCTGTGTAAACCTTCACCTAAAACACAAAAAAACAATAAAAAAAAAAAAAAAAAAACTAAAGCCTATTGCTGAATGGCAGAATAGAATAAATTTGTTTTCTATTCAATTCCAAAAATAGAAGAAATTCTTTCCCAATATTCTTGTAGACTTTACTGAGTATTTCCATCTGGACCAATTTGGATGGGGAGACTGTACTATACAGGCTGTGTGATGGTTAAGATTGTATGTTAACTTGGCTGGGCCATGATTCTGGTGTTAATATGTGATCACTCCCGTGATGGGATCTGCTATAAGTAACCAATCAGTTGAAAGCGAGTTTCCTTGGGCATGTGGCCTACTTCCGAATATAAGCATTGGCTTCTTGCCAACATGGTCTCTGCTGAGAAATCAGAGCTTAATCTTTTTGGTTCTCCTTTGCAGGTGACAGTTTCTTTTTCCTGCACTGTTCTCAGTTTTCTCCTTTGTCTTTAGTTCTGACAAGGTCGATTACCACATGTCTTGGTGATTTTCTTTTGGAGTGTCTCCTGTATGGGTTTTGTTGAGCTTCTTGTATGGATATACATTCCATCTTTTATGATATTAGGGATGTTTTCTGCCAGCAAATCTTCAAAAATGTTCTCTGTGACCTTTTTTTGTCTCGTCCTTTTCTTGAATTCCTATATGCATAAATCATTCCTCTTGTAGTGTCCCAAGTAACTATTTGATTTCTCCATTTTTCTTCATTCTTTCTCCTGAATGTTCCTCAAAGAAATTAGTATCAAGGGATTAGCCTCCTAATTTGCTGATTCTATCTTCCATTGATTCTCTTCTACTCTGACATTGCTCCACTGAATTATCAATTTCTGAAATTTTTTTGTTATTCTTCTGGATTTCTGGTTGCTGTTTTGTATGGCTTCTAATTCTCTATTTTGTTCTTGTATTGTTTCCTTGAATTCTACTAGAATTTTTGTCTATGTTTTCCTTGACTTTTTCTTAATCTCTTGGAGGATCCTAAATAGACGTCTTTTGAACTCTTCATCAGTTAGTTCCATTACCATTTCTTCCTCAGAAAGGTTTTCTGACCCTTTAGTTTGGTCACTTGCTTGAGCCATCTTCTTCTGCTTCTTTATGGGATTTGAAATTGTTTGTTGTCTTCAAGGCATTAAGGTGTTATTATATTTGTTGATTGTATGTTTGTTTACTTTGTCTTGATTTTCTGTTTTGATCTGATCTATCTGGGATGGCAGCTTGGGTGTGCTACTCAGGTGGCTAGTCTGGCAGGACTGGAGTGCTCAGCACCTCTTTCCACGTAGGTGGGGCAGTGGCAGGGAGTATGAAATCCTTGACAACTTCAATATTTTCTGTGTGTATCATGATGTTATTTATCGGCCAAGTTGTGAGGATTTTCTTTTCTTTATGTTGAAGTATAATCTATACTGAAGTTTGTAGTCTTTGGCTTCATCACCATGTGCTTCAAGTTGACTTCATTTTTGGCAAGCATGGTTGTGTCATTTGCATATTGCAGGTTATTACTGAGTCTTCCTCTAATACTGATTCCACGTTCTTCATATAGTCTGGCTTCTCGGACTACTTGTTTAGTTTACAGATTGAATAAGAAAGGTGAAATGATGCAACACCGTTGGACCACCTTTTCCAATTTTGAACCCTGCAATATCCTCTTGTTCTGTTGGAATGACTTCCTCTGGATCCATGTCCATGTTCCACATGAGCACAATTAAGTGTTCTGGAAGTGTCATTCTTCATAATGTATCCTTAATTTATTATGCTCCCCATGATACTTTCTAGACACCCTAGAATTGTCACTGAGGGAAGGCCTTGCGGTATAGTGTTAGGTCTTAATTAGAATCTCTATCAACATTTGAAAACCCCCAATAGAACAGCCTCACCCGCCTGAATGTCTACAGTTAGAAATTATATATGTTAGTTTTATTTCTTAGTCCTGTCTTCCCACTGGAATATAGTCCTAGGTGGGCAGAGATTAGCTCTCTTTTATATCACGATCGATCTGCAGATTCAGCCCCAGAATCAATAAATACTTGCTCAGAGTGTGTGGGAATGAATTCATAAGGTCTGATTCTTGATCTTTTGGTGAGGCAGTTCAAGAAAACCTTTGTATTTTCCACTTTGTTGATGCTTTGCTCTTTTTATACACCCTAGCATAGGCCTCTCTCATTTATTCTTATAAGACCTGCTTGATTTTTATTTAATTTGCTCAGCAAATTTCTTTGGGAATAGTTTCTTGGTCAAGGGCATTCCAAGGCATGAATATACAATGGTTGCTTAAGGGTTCACTAATCCTAACCTATTTATCCAGAACACCATCTAATCCTAATTATTAAAATGATACTAACACAGGATACAAAAGGCCATAGGTTGTGAGGTCTTTGGAATATGTGTTTGTGTGTGTGTATGCGTGTGTGTAGTGATGGTATCTGTGGTGAGCAAAATAATGTCCCCTCAAAGCAATCAGTTCCTATCCCTGAAACCTATAAATATTACCTTAAAAGGAAAAAGGACCTTGGCAGATGTAATAAAGTGCCAGATATTGAGAAGACAAAATTGTCTTGAATTATTCACCTGGGCTCTACTAGGCAGAATGAGATTCTTATGACACAGAGAAGAAAAAGCAATGTGAAGATGGAGAAGAGAAAAAATTGAAGATGATGGCCTTGTAGATATGTCCACAAGCCAAAGGATGATATGTCCACAAGATAAAGAACCTGGCAGCTACCAGAAGCGGAAGAGACAAGGGACTAATTCCCTCCTCGAGCTTCCAGAGGGAGTGTGGCTGGTGTCAAAAGTATCATCTCATAGAGTCAGAGAGTTTGGAGAGGGCCTTGTCCCAAAAGCACAGCTCCACTCAGCCTGGGCTTCAGGGGAAAATGTAGGAAGTGTTTCACTGGAGTGAGGGACTGAAAAGCTAAGTAGGGGTCATTAGAAATAGGATCCAAGAGAAAGAAAAGGGACCGATAGGGAGCAGGACACATGGGGAACATGAAATAATAGTTTCATCCTCACCTCGGGTAAAGTAACTTTCCTTGACAGAACCTTCAGAGAATGATTGAGGGAACAGAAAGGTCTACTTGTTAAACCCTGAGTCCAAACACAGCTGTAATGCCAGGAGTAATTATTACGGGAGGAGAAACATGAGGCTGGGATGCCCTTGGTCTTTGCACTTTGGTTCCTTACAAGTGTGGTCAGTACCAGCCACGGCCAGACCACTGTCACAGCAGTTGGAGCTCTGGGAACCTGTGGCGGCTCAGGCAGTAGCTGCCCCCAGTGCTTATTAGGTATGCTAACACCAAGCTCTGAAGTGAGTCTCCGCTCTATTGGGAACAGGACAAGTGAATGAACTGGTAGCCCCCTGTCTCTTTCTTCCTTCCCAACCTGGAAAGTCATGGAAGTTTCCAGGCTGTCCCTCTGGTAACCATGAACCAGATGTGCCTTCAGCAATAATCCAGTGTGGTCGTGGGCTCTGGAGACCCACTTGCGTCTTACCATCTCTCCTTAGGAAACTGGGGGCTTCAATTATCCAGAACTTGAAAAGAAGGCAAAAAGAGATTTTTGATCACTCTTTCAAGTTTATACTACATACTACTAACTAACATGGCTGCCTCAGTGTCACATGACTCTCTAGGGGATTTTTTATTAGTTTTACTTTTGTTTAGGGACCAAACACTAAAGATAAATTGAACTTCAAGAGGATTTATAAGTTCCAAATTATTTGTGTCTAGTAGAAAAGTTAACCCAATGATTTATTACTCTTTAAGACATTAGCTAATATTGTAACTAAATTTGCAATCTTATTTCAACAGTCTTTCTTTCTCTGACTATAGATACTTATAACACTACTATTCTCCTTTGGTTTCTTGGTGGCACAGTTGTTAAGAACCATGACACGCTACAGATGTTAATCAAAAGGTCTGCAAGTCGAATCCACCAGCTGCTCCTTCAAAACCTATGGAGCAGTTCTACTCTGGCCTATAGGGTTACTATGCACTGGAATCGACTCGATGGCAACGCGTTTTAGTTTATTCTCCTTTGAACCAACGTTACCATCCTCCAACCATCTGATTCAGAGTCATGTGTATATGCATACTTATCTTCACGTATGAAAAACAGAAGAAAAACTAAGTTGTGTCAAATCTGACTCATGGTATCCCATCCGTTACAGAGTAAAACTGAGCTCCATGGGGTTTTCTTGGTTGTAATCTTTACAGAAAGAGATTGCCAGGGTTTTCTTGTTTGGTGCTCCTGGGTGGGTTCCATCTGCCAACCTTTCAGTTTGTAGGCAAGTACAAATGGTTGTGCCACCCAGGGGCGTTATGTTCGCGTACAATTTCATGTAAATGCAACACGCGCACACACACACACACACACACACACACCAGGCACACACACAACTTTGCTTCTTCACTTACACCATGGTTACAAACATATCTGTCCAAGACAATGAGGAAACTGAGGATGATATCACAAGAAGATAGTTGAATGAACCAATGTGTTCCAGTCTCATTGGGAAAGAGATTCAGAACTACAGACTTATACAAATTCTAAGCATTTATACTTATTATGTGACATGCACTCTTTTAAGGGCTTAATGTGTGATTCCTAAATTTACACAACAATCTAACTAAATAATGACAATGATTAGCCACATTTATCAGATGCAAAATTGGAGACACACAATTTAAGAACTTGCTTAAGGTTTCATAGGAAATATCTGGTTCTCAGAATCAAACCAAAGTATTTCAGCTCCGGAACCATGCTCCTAACCAGTACTCTGTAGTTGAACTGGGAAGGCTCATGCCATTTATAATACAAGAAATCCAGACAGTTTAGGGTTAAGTTCTTCTCCTCAAGTTGGACTCAGATGAACTGTTGCCTTCTCCTCTAGCTCCAAGAAGTATTGTTTCTGGGCTAGTTCCGACACCGCAGAGAATTCCTTTCTGTTTCTCATGCCTTTCTCTTCTTCTTTGTTCCTCTGTCCTTTCTTAAACCCATTCTCCCGGTGGTGCTCTCTATTTGCCTGCCCTTCTCCTGCTCAGAGCCCCTTCCATGGCTCCCATGGACAAACTCACGATAATGAAAGATGAAGAAAAGGCTAGGTCCCTGACAAGGCAAAGCAGAATCTCTTATATACGGGGTCCAGGACCAGGATCCAGGATGTCTACTGGCTGTAAGAGGAGGGGATGTGACTTACACACTAGGTACACGTATCCTCATTCCTGATATTGTGGTCTTCTCTCTTCCCTCCCTGGAAAGTCATGGAAGATTCCAGGCTGCCTAACTCATCTCCAGAAGCTCGATATGACTTTAGTAAGTATCGACCCTTTGGCAAATGGCTCTAGGTATCTAGTTCACTTTATATCCATCTTTCTTAGGAAACTGTAGGTCACACCCTTCCCTCCAGGCCTGCTCTATGAGTTGGGGTCTCTGGATTTGGATTATCTGTTTTCCCTGAGTAGAAGAAGTTGGAATGAATTGAGTGATGTATTTTATAAGAAAAAACTATAAAGTAATTAACCCATTGCTTGTAGAAGATAGAGAGAGATGAATGGACGGCATCGGTTAGGTCTCATAACTGGTAAAGAAGAGAGGTGTTCCCAGAAAGAGATACCAGGTTTGGAGGGTAAGTAGGCTTGGTGGTAGAATAAGTTTAATGTTACAGCAAGGCCTTTGTATCATTACGAAAAATTTGGCAGGTTCAACTTACAGCCTAGCGACTCTTTAGGCAAAGGAGAGGTGATTCAAGGGGAGTGTCAGAAATGACTCCCAAGTCATTCTTGTAACAACTTTTAATTCATCTATCCATTCATCTAATCAGCATTCCATGGATAATTGCTAGAGTCACCAGATAAGGAACACCTGAGTTCTCAAGTTCTGGTGATGTGATGTGATGTGTTGAGAGATGTGATGGTAATATGGTGACTGTAGGTTTAGACCCAAGAAGACTTAGAGTTCTTATATGCTGGTGCCAAAGGTCATGATGAGCTGTTTTCCAACTCTGGCTGTTTATATTAGACCACAGAAGGATACACAGAAGGAATTTTTACCTCCTGATAGTGGCATTTTGCAAATGGGATGCCCTTGAGCTTTTGAGCCTTCTATCCAACCCCTCATCCACATTTCTGAGCTTGTACATGAGCATGAAAACATGCATCGGTACACACACATGTATACAGACACCCAACCATAAAGGCACAGCTTTCGCCTTCTCTTCCTTCATTGTTACTATCATCTCTGTCAGCAAGAATGAGAAAACCTAGAATGACATCACAGAGGACATTGTCACATGAACCAGTGTCTAAGGAATCCTATTGGGAAATGGTGGCTCTGGCAAGTCCAGTCCCTAAACCTCATCTTCTTTTATGCACATGGGTTTCACAGTAGTCTTCAGTATGCCCACTGGTCTGTGAATGCCTGGAGGTCACAGCACACGTTGTCTCAGGAAACCTAAGTGTTTGGCAGAACATGTACTCAACACCTGGTAGGTGTTCAAACAATGTTCTTGTAATTAAATGTGTATGTTCAGATATCAAAATTTTTCACAATTTATCTGAAAACCCTCAGAGTAGGTGACAATATATGAGAGTAGGTAATGAAAAATTTTCAGATCGGCCATATGTTACTCAGACCGAAATGTAAATCTCATATACTCTCACCTGCTAGACTAGGGGTATGTGAAGGAAGAGATTGTCTCTCTTTTTCCCAGATGTATTCCCAATTCATACCATACAGTAGTTCACAGTAAATATTTGATGAATGAATAAAATGAATCAATTACTTGTTGAATGAGTCTGATTCAAATCCGACTAAACTCTCATTCATAACAAGATTAAGTAAACTATTTAATTACCATCATCCTCTGGCTAGAAATAATCTTGTTTCTTAGAATTGCAAAGGCATAAAGTCATTTTCTAGAATTTTCACTAGCCTAATAATATTTTTAAATAAACTTCCTGAGGACAAGAACTGAATATTTACCATCTCTCTGTCTCACACACTGACCAAAGTGTCTGGATCTATCAAACGTTCTTTACAAACTGATGCTCACTAAGAATCTTCTTTGTGCCTTCTCAGGTCCCAAGAATTCAGTGAGGAAGGTACTAGCCTGCCTCTTTTACAGTTGAGGGTTTATATCGTCTAAATGAAGGACTGGAGGCACCCCAGCTCATAAATGGCAGAGTTATAATTTGAACACTGATCTCCTGATTGCCATTTGGTAGAATATTCCTTTATTGGTCAGAGTTCTCCAGAGAAACAGAATATGAGTTCTACCTACGTACCTACCAAACTACCTACTACCTACCTATCTACCTACTACCTACCTACCATCCTACTACCTATCTATCTACCTACCACCTACCTATCTACTACCTACCTACCTCCCGACTTCTTATCTACCTGCCTACTACCTATCTACCGATTGTCTATCAAGAGAAATTTATTTTAAGGAATTGGCTCACACAAATGTAGGGCCTGCTAAGCCCAAAATCCATACAATGGGTAGCAGGCTAGAAACTCTGGGAGAACTATATTACAGTCTTGAGGCAGAATTCCTTCTCTCTAGGAAACCTCAGTTTTTGCTCTTAAGGCCTTCAGCTGATTGGATGAGGTCCATGCATATTATCGTGGGTAATCTCTTTTACTTAGCGTCAAAAGATGGTAAATGAGAATCACATCCAGAAAATTTCTTCACAGCAACATCTAGCCTAGTTTTTGACAAAACAACTGGGCACTATAGCCCAGCCAAGTTGACACAGAAAATTAACTGTCATAATGTCTTATAAGAACTCCCTTGTAACAAAATATGCATTTGGTTTCTTTGTAATTGAAGGAGTTTTGTCACAATCATTATTGGTGTTAAAAAAAAAAAAAAAAGCCGAGGAGACCACCTTGATATATCTACTATTCCCATCATCAGGGAACTAAGGGCCACTCAAGGGACCGGAGTCTGGAACGGCCAAGGAGGGCTGGTGTGTAGAGAAGGTCATCCTGGGAAGTGGGCATTCCCTGGTTCTGTGTTCCAGAGAAGCCAGCCTGGCTATGGAAGCAGGGCTCGGAAGTTCATCCATGGGGATAGGAGGAAGACATTGCAGTGTGGACTTCAGTTTGCTCAGAGGTCACCCCCTAAGCCTTTATCCAGGCACTGGCTTTTTGGAAATTCCCACGCAGCTCCTCTAAGACCTGTCCTGTGGCAAGCTGTGACTGGCCAAAGCCCCTCTAACTCCAGCCCCAGAGCTTCTGCTAGGATCTCCCAAAGTCTCCTGGGAAGGCAGGGACAGGGAGGCAAGGGAATACCAGGAATGACCCAGCATGTGCCCTGGGTGAGTAACAGCCACCTCCTGCCCCTCCCAGAGCCAAGCTGGAGGAACTGCTATAAAAGCCATGCCTGGCTCCAGTACCTCATCTGCTTGAACTCCCCAGGAACGTGTCTGTGCTCATGTCTGTGACCAGGGTGAGTGTGGCTGTGGGAGCCCCGAGGGGCTCTGAGAGGATCAGGGAAGAGCTGACAGCTGGGAGGCAGAGGGAAAGGGAGGGAGGAGGGGAACTGAGGAAAGAGGGTCCTGTCTCGGATTCTGTGATACACTGAACAGAAGTAAAACTTAGTCTGAACCAAGTCTTTGGAAATCTGTCCTGCTCTCAGACACATATGGGTCCCTCAATTTTGTCAGGACATTATTCTTATGTTAGCAGAGCAGGCACATCAGTGTGTGAACACTTTATGTGGGCTCACGAAGGTGAAGAAATGCTGGATACTCATTGTATACAAGAATGAGAAGCTCTTTGCTATTTCTGATTGTTGGGCCCACATATTTTTATTCAGTGGAAAGATTTTAAGTTGTTTCTTATCCTTACTGATGGTTATATGATAGATATCCTTAACAATCCCCATAAGATTTAATTTGAAAAGAGTTCAAATTATCATCCTTACTTTCTATCTAAAGAGTTTCATTATTAATTTTCAGGTTGAAAAGTCCTGCTAAAATGTCCTGGCA
Organism: Dugong dugon; assembly: GCA_030035585.1. Taxonomy (NCBI): domain Eukaryota; kingdom Metazoa; phylum Chordata; class Mammalia; order Sirenia; family Dugongidae; genus Dugong; species Dugong dugon. The sequence continues at coordinate 193,645,715 of CM057462.1, read as the reverse complement.
GCAGAACCAGCAGCAGTGCCAGCTCCCTGCCAAATGTACCCCCAAGTGCCCTCCCAAGTGCCCCATCCCCACGTGTCCACCCAAATGTCCCCAAAAGTGCCCTCCAGTCTCTCCCTGCTACAGTGTCAGCTGCGGAAACGGCTGTGGATCTAGCTCTGGGTGCTGCAGCTCTGGAGGTGCAGCTGCAGCCTGAGCCACCACAGACATCATGTCTTCCACCGACGCCGCTGGCACCAGAGCCGTGACTGCTGTGAATGTGATCCCTGTCGGCACTCTGGCTGCAGCTCGGGCTCAGGAGGTTGCTGCTGAGCCAGGCCTTAGGCATCCCAGAGAAACACTTAGAAAGCAACCTCGAGGCAGGGACCTACCCGAGGGTGATGCTTCTCCTTTCTCGCTTCTCGTTTTCATGGTGCTGAGGATCCTATGAAAGAGTTCTGTGTGTTCTAATGTCCTGAGTCCATCCTGGATCCTGATCATGTCTTCCTTCTTTACTTTATACAACAATAAATCTCCTATTGTGTATTTACAAGATATCCTGGTCTTTGTCAAGTCTTTCATTCTTTGCAAGTCCCTGAAGCCTAGATTTCCAGCGACACACTTAGGGTGGCTTGGTAAGAGTACAGTGTGAGAAAGGGAAAAGCTAGAAACAGTGTCTAAGGAAACAATCCTCTAAGAACAAGTTTGAAGTAGAGCTTTGCAATGGGATTATCTCTACACACTCCAGCCGCTTGGCACAGGTGGTGACCGGAAGGAAGTGTAGGTGGCACTGGTGAGGCACCAATGGAGAAAGGGAAGGTGAAGGAGCCTGAGGGACCTCAAAGGAGAAGCTGATAGGAGAAAGAAAGAATGCTGTGAAGTAGCTTCATTCAAATGTTTCTGGAGTGAAACTCAGCTCCTCCAGAAAGAAACTCAATAGCTGATGGTGCTTCATGAAGCCTTTGCAAACATTTCTAAGGGCCCGCTGTGTGCTATGCCATCTTTTCTGAGTGAGGAAAAATCGGTACTTAGTACCTCTAAACTCTGACCAGGCCTGGTTCCTGCTGGAGAAATATGGTGAAGAACAAAATCTACTCCCTAGAAAACTTATCCACAAATATAGAAGAGAAAGAAAGAATTTATTATAGTAAGTATTAAACCAGAATGTGATTCATCATATGCCATCCGGTAAAGAAATTGCAAAGACATAAAGAAATCTTTCCCTTTATATGTAAAACAAACGCAAAACGAAAAACCTATACTGTTGAGTCAATTCTGCCTCATAGAGAACCTGTAGGACAGAGTAGAACTGCCCCACATAGTTTTCAAGAAGCACCTGGTCGATTTGAACTGCCAAGCTTTTGGTTAGCAGCCGAGCTCTTAACCAGTGCAATGAGTAAATTCATCTCCTCAAGATAAAATTGCTCATTTTCTGGTTTCTTTATGGCTGGAGGTAGATTTGCAGTTAGGGGTCAGAAGCTCTTGAGGTCATGGTAATCTCTTTCCAGTTTTCTGGAAGGGGAAAATTACCTGAAGTAACACTTTAAAGAATTGACTTCCAAATCCTTGAGCTAACACCTTGAATTTAGGTACTTTTCAAAGAGAGCAAGAAAGATTTTACAGTTACAATCTATTGAAAGTGAATTCTAAAAGAAGAGGGGACGAAGGGTATTCCTCACTTATTTTCAACAGGGAAACTATGGGGCAATCAACTCTGTGACAAGTAACAACAGCAGGAAATTTTCAATTGAAGGTCCCTGGGTGGTACACTTAAGTGCTTGGCTACTAACGAAAAGGTTGGGGGTTTGGACCCACCCAGAGGTGCCTCAGAAGAAAGACATGGCAATCTGCTTCCCGAAAGGTCACAGCCATGTAAACCCTTTGGAGTGCAACTCAGTCACAACTGGTTTGGTGCTTTGGTTTTATTTTCAATTTGTATTAGTCCTTACACTCCTGAGGAAAGGCTGCACAGGCCACTTGAGTCTAAGTTCCTATAACGTCTAGAGAGAGCCTGCAGCACGTACCTCTCCTCTGCTTCCAATTCCCGGTGCTCACATGTCAAGGCTTAAAAATCTACAGGTGAGCCCTAACCAAAGAAAAAATTGAAGAGGTCATAAAAAAAGCTCCCAAGCAAAAAAGCCCTGGCCCAGATGGATCCACTGGAGAGTTCTACCAAAGATTAGGAGAAGAGTTGACACCAATTCTACCCAAACTATTCCAGAATATAGAGAAGCAAAGAATATTGCCTAATTTATTCTATAAAGCCAGCATAACACTGATACCAAAGCCAGGCAAAGACATCACAAAAAAAAGAAATTACATACCAATATCTTTCAGGAGTATAGATGCAAAATTTCTCTATAATATTCAACAGTATGTCAAAAAAATAATACTTCATGATCAATATGGACTCATACCAAGGATGCAAGGGTTATTCAATGTTAGAAAATCAAGCCATGTAATTCACCACATAAATAAAACAAAGGAAAAGAATGCCATGATTATCTCAGTTGATGCAGAAAAGGCATTTGATAAAATCCAACATCCTTTCCTGTTATAAAGTCTAGCAAAATAGGCATAGAAGTATATGTCCTCATCATAATTATGGGCATATATGCAAGAGCCAAAATTATTTTCAACAGAGAAAGATTGAGAGTATTCTCCTTGAGAGCCGGAACCAGACTTGGATGCCTATTATCACCACTCTTACTCTATACTGTTTTCGAAGACATAGCCAGAGCAATAAGGCAAGAAAGGGAATTAAAGTGTCCTCAAATTGGAAAGGAAGAAGTAAAACTATCCTAATTCACAGATGACATCATTCTATACATAGAAAATCCCAGAGACTCCACAACAAAGTTACTGGAAGTAATAGAAGGATTTAGCAAAGTGGCAGGGTACAAGATCAACACACAAAAATCATTTGGGTTCCTCTGCACTAACAAAGAGAACTCCAAAAAAGGAAATCAAGAAAACAATACCATTTATAATTGCCTCCAAAAGGATAAAGTACCTAGAAGTAAACCTAATCAGGGATGTAAAAGACATATCCGAGGAAAACTGTATAACACTTCTGCAAGAAACCAAAAGAGACCTACAGAAATGGAAAAACCTTCCACGCTCATGGCTTGAAAGAGCTAACATTGTGAAAATGTCAATATTACCCAAACGATCTACAGTTATAATACAATCCCGATCCACATCCCAATAATATTCTTTAATGAGATGGAAAACCTTATCAACAACTTGAGATGGAAAGAAAGGAGGCCCAGAATAGCTAAAACAATACTGAAGAAGAACAAAGTAGGAGGCCTCACATTTCCTGATCTCAAAACTTACTATACACTCACATTAACCAAAACAGCCTGGTGCTGGTTCAATGACAAGACACATAGATGAGTGTAATAGAATGGAGAAACCAGAAGTAAAGTAAATCCATTCATCTACAGGCAGCTGATGTTCGACAAGGGTCAAAATTCACTCAATGGAGAAGAAACAGTCTCTTTAACAACTGTTGCAGGGAAAACAGAATATCCATTGGGAAAAAAAAAAAAAAACAGGGTCCACACCTCAAACCCTAAAAAAAAACCTATGTGAAAATGGACTGAAGACCTAAATGTTAAGGCTAAATTATAAAGTTCCTGGTAAGGGCACAACTAGAGGACTTAATTTTCAGCATAAGCAGTCTATCAAACTCAACAAAAAAATGCATAAACAACAGTTGATAAATTAGATAACTGGGAACTCTTAAAAATTAAATACTATGCTTATCAAAAGACTACTAAAAGAGTAAACAGAGAACCTATGGATTGGGAAAAGGTGTTTGGCAACAACATATCTGACAAGCGTCTAATCTCTACAACATATAGAAAACTTCAACAACTCAACAACAAAAAGAAACACTTCAATCTAAAAATGGGCCATGGACATGAGCAGACACTTCAGCAAAGAGGACATTCATGTGGGCAACAAACACATGAAAAGGTGCTGGTGATCATTAGCCATTAGGGAGATACAAATCAAAACTACAATGAGATACCATCTCACCCCTGCAAAAATGGTACTGATTAAAAAAACAGAAAAGAACAAATGCTGGTGAGGTAGCGAGGAGATTGGAACTCTTATACGCTGCTAATGGCTTGGAAAATGGTACAAACTATGGAAAACAGTATGGCACTTCTTCAAAAAGCTAGAAATAGAAAGACCTATAATCCTGCCCTCCAACCCCTAGGCATATATCCAAAAGATATAGAAGCAGTGAAAAGAATCCACATATGCATACCTGAGTTCATTGCAGCATTATTCACAATAGCAAAAAGATGGACACAACCTACAAGAAAATCAAACCAAACCCATTGCCGTTCAGTTGATTCTTACTTATGGCAACCACATAGGGTTTCCAAAGTTGTAAATCTTTATGAAAGTACACTTCCACATGTTTCTCCCTCGGAGCCCCTGGTGGTTTTGACCCGCTGATCTTTCGGTTAGCAGTCGATCAATTTACCTGCTGCGCCATAACAGTCTAAGTGCCCATCGATGGACGAATGGATAAACAAATTGTGGTACATACACTCAATAGAATATTATGCAACTATAAAGAGTATATTTATAGTTTGTTGTACCGTGAGGGCTTGCATATTGCTGTGATGCTGGAATCTATGCCACCGGTATTCAAATTCCAAAAGGATCATCCATGGTGGACAGGTTTCAGCTGAGCTTCCAGACTAAGACAGACTAGGAAGAAGGACCTGGTGGTCTACTTCTGAAAAGAATTAGCCAGTGAAAACTTTATGAATAGCAGTGGAATATTGTCTGATACAGTTCCAGAAGATGAGCCCCTCAGGTTGGAAGGCACTCAAAAGACAACTGGCGATGAGGGGCGTCCTCAAAGTAGAGTTGACCTTAATGATGTGGATGGAGTTGAGCTTTAAGGACCTTTATATGCTGATGTGGCTTGTTTCAAAATGAGGAGATACAGATCCAATATCCATTAATAATCAGAATGTGGAATGTATGAAGTGTGACTAGGAAAATTGGAAACTGTCAAAAATGAATTGGAACACATAAACATTGATATCCTAGGCATTAGTGAGCTGAATGACTACTTGAAGAGGAATGGAGTTGCAATCATCGTCCAAAAGAACATTTCAAGATCTGTCCTGAACTACAACACTGTCAGTGATAGGATAATATCCATATGCCTACAAGGAAGACAAGTTAATGCTACTTTTCTTTAAATCTATGCACCAACCACTAAAGCCGAAACTGAAGACACTGAAGATTTGTACCAATTTCTGCAGTCTGAAATTGATGGAACACATGATCAGGATGCATTGATAATTACCAGGGATTTTAATTCAAAAGTTGGAAGGGTCAGTAGTTGGAAAATATGGCCTCAGTGATAGCAGTGAAGCCTGAGATCACATGATAGACTTTTGCAAGACTAATCTGTCTTGGAAAAAGTACAGCCAGAATGCTCCTCAGAAGCAAGCATTTTTAAGACTTCATCTCATATACGTTGGATAGCTTATCAGATGGAATCAATCCCTGGAGAAGGACATCATGTTTGGTAAAGTAGAGGGTCATTGAAAAAGAGGAAGATTCTCAGCGAAATGGACTGACACAGTGACTGCAACAATGGGCTCAAGCATAACAAGGATTGTGCGGATGGGGCAGGACCAGACAGTGTTTTGTTCTGTTCTACATACGGTCGCTATGAGTCAGAACCAACTTGATGGCACCTAACAACAAAAACAACATAAAGAATACGGAGGAGTTTGCTAAACATCTTATGACATGGATGAATCTGGAGGACATTATGCTGAGTGAAATAAGTCCATAAAAAAAGGACCAACATTGAATGGTTTCACTTTTATAAAAAGTCAAGAAAAGGTATACACACAGCAAGCAACATTCTTTGACGGTTACCAAGGGTAGGGATGGGTAGGAGGAGGAATCCTTTCTAGATAGTAGACACTTGTTATTTTTGGTGAGGGGAAAGGCAATACAAATTTGGGTGAAGTCTGCACAATCTGACCAAGGGAAATGAAGATGCTAAGTATGCAATAAAAAGGGACAATTTCTGTAAATGCTATAATATATACAATTTTGAAACAACAGTTACAAAAACAAAAACTATGTGTGTGGTTACGTAGTTACATTTGTATGCATATATGTGTATAGGAAGCATGTCAGTACACGTATACATGTATTAGTAGGCTTATGTATATAGATGTTTGTGTGTGATGCATATATATAGGCAGTCCCTGGATTACAAATGAGTTCTATTCCTAAGCCTGTCTTTAAACCAAATTTGTACGTAAGTAGGAGCAGTTAGCTATGTAGGAGCACTTAGTTATGGTTCGTATCGAATGTCAGTTAGTGAAATGTTTGTCATACTACATGCTTCTACCATTATTTGAAAGTACAGCATTCCTAAGAAACCTTTCATAAGCCAGAATGGCAAAGCCTGAAAATAATCTACCAAATCATGCCAAATAACACATTAAACCTAAAATAACACTAACATACAGTAAATGCAGGAATGATATGTTAAATAAATTGAGATAAAGCACAGATGCTCACACAGTTCAAAGTTAAGGCGGTTTAATGCTGAGATACAGAGTGTGGTTCCCGGGGAAGGAGTTTGGCCAAGACAGAGATATGTCCTAGCTGGTACATAGACCCTGAGGGCCGCCTCCTTCCCAGATTAGGGCTGCCACTCCCCGGGAAACCGCCCTCCCCAGTTTCTGTGTCCAAGAGTGTCCAGCATCTCTGCCTTCCCAAAGGGACGAGGAGCCGCCCCCAGTCACTTCCAGCAGCCCAGGGTTGCTCAGGTCTATGTGGCGAGGGGGTGACATGAGGGGAAATCTGTGATGTGCAAGGGAAGAAGCCAGGAGGAAGGCACCATGTCACCTGCTCCCTCTGTCCCTAACAGGTGCCTGAGATCCAGGTCCACAGAGAGGCTGACAAAACGCAGATGGCACTTGCTGTGGGAGGGGCTCAATTGGCTTCTGCTCCAAGGTATCCCCACTACAGACTCTATCTCCTAGGCGAACGGGCTAAGGCCAGCCTCCAGCTTAGAAGCCCAGGATATCTGGGAGGCTAGAGACTGTGGATCATGCCCTGCTTGGAGCCTGGAGGGGTGGGGGGAGTGGACAAAAGAAGCACTGTGGGGTAGTGTGTGCTGGAGGAAAGGAGAGGGTCACTGGGTGGGGAGAGCTGGTTGGAGACCGAAGACTCTGTCGTTTTTCCACCCTCAGGTTGCTGCAGAAGGCCCTGATACACCAGATGAGGGGGAGACACACTCACTGTTCAGGGCAAGTGCTTTCTGTTTGTCGGTTTGCTGCAAAACAAATGCTGGAGACTGTTTCCTCTGCAGATTTCTCTCCGTTAGTGACAACAGGTGTCAATGTAGGTCTTCCTAAAAGCGAAGTAATTTAAAGGGAACTTTCAGAAATTGAGGACACCTGTGTATAGCTTATCGTGTGCCTTTGTATGCATAAAACACATTAAAGAAACACTTCCAGATATAGTAAAACACATTTAAACTAATCATAGAGTAATAATAATAATGTTTTGATGAGCGTCATAAAGTAGCACTGTTTCTTATTACTAACCATTGCATGTACCTCAGCTTTTTAATATAATAAGCTTTACTGGGCTTGGTTCATAACTATGGGTTGTATGTAAGTTGGATGTTTCTAACTCGGGGACTGTCTGTATTCATATATATAACAAAGCACATAGGGGCACAGTTATGAAGACTTTCTAGACATATCCAAACACCTCTCGGGATTGGTTGACTGTGTCAAAAGCTTAGGACCATAGTCTTGCGGGACAACTCAGTCCATTGACATAACAAATTTCGTAAAGATAATGTTCTACTTCCAAGTTTGGTGAATAATACCTGGGGTCTTAAAAGCTTTCGAGAAGTCATCTAAAATACAACTGCTGGTCTCTACTCTCTGGAGCAAACAAGAAGGAAGGGAACCAAAGACTCAATGAAGATACCAGTTCACATGAACCATGGCCTCTTTTAGCCTGAGACCCGAAGAACTAGATGGTGCCTGACAACCAATATCAACAGTTCTGACCAGGGACACATTAGAAAGTCCCAAATAGTATGGGACTAAAAGGTAGAAGAAAAGTCAAATTCCTGTGAAAGGCCAGACTTACTGAAGCAATAGAGACTAGAGGAGCCCCCCAAAACTATCACTCTATGATACCCTTTGAAGTTGGAAATAAAGCTACTCCTGGAGGTCATCTATCAGCCAAATAATAGATGGGCTTATAAAATAAACTGTATCAGCTGTGAATAATGTATTTCCTTAAACAATCAACTATATGAGACCAAACAGTATTTCCTCATTAGCAAAGGTGAGAAGGCATGCTAGGGCAGGAAAGCTAGATTAATGGAAACAGAAGAAAGAGAATGGAAATAATGAGAATGTTGACACATTGTGAAAAGTGTAACCAATGTCATAGAACATTTTGTATACAAATTGTTAAATGGGAACCTAATTTGTTGTGTAAACTTTCACCTACAACACAAAAAAACATTAAAAAATACTAAAGCCTATTGCTGAATGGGGGAATAGAATAAGATTTGTTTTCTATCAAATTCCAAATAGAAGAAAATCTTTCTGAATATTCTTTTAGACTTTATTCAGTAGTTCCACGTGGACCAATTTGGATGGGGACACTGTACTATACAGGCTGTGTGATGGTTAAGATTGTATGTTACCTTGGCTGGGCCATGATTCTCAGTGTTTATAGGTGATCAATCCCATGATGGGATCTGCTGTGAGTAACCAATCAGTTGAAAGCGAGTTTCCTTGGGCGTGTGGCCTACATCTGAATATAGGCATTGGCGTCTTGGCAACATGGTCTCTGCTGAGAAATCAGAGCTTAATCTTATTGGCTCTCCTGTGTAGGTGACGGTTTGTTTTTCCTGCACTGCTCTAAGTTTTCTCCTTTGTCTTTGGTTTTGACAAGCTCGGTTACAATATGTCTTGGTGATTTTCTTTTGGAGTCTCTCCAGTATGGGGTTTGTTGAGCTTCTTGGATGGATATATTCCATCTTTTATGATATTAGGGAAGCTTTCTGCCAGCAAATCTTCAAAAATGTTCTCTGTGAACTTTTTTTGTCTTCTCCTGTTTTTGAATTCTTATCATGCATAAATGATTCCTCTTGTAGTTTCCCAGATAACTCTTTGGTTTCTCCATTTGTCTTCATTCTTTCTCCAGAATGTTCCTCAAATAAATTAGTATCAAGAGATTTGCCTTCTAATTTGCTGATTCTGTATTCCATTGATTCAATTCTACTCTGACATTCCTACACTGAGTTATCAGTTTCTGAAATTTTGTTGTTAATCTTCTGGATTTCTAGTTGCTGTTTTGTATGGTTTCTAATTGTCTATTTTGTTCTTGTACTGTTTTCTTGAATTCTTCTAGAATTTTTGTGTGTGTTTTCCTTGACTCTTTCTTAATCTCTTGGAGGGTCCTAAACAGAAGTCTTTTGAACTCCTCATCAGTTAGTTCCATTACCATTTCTTCCTCAGAAAGGTCTTCGGACCCTTTAGTATGGTCACTTGCGTGAGCCATCTTGTTCTGCTTCTTTATGGGATTTGATATTTGTTATCTCCGAGGCATTAAGATGTTATTATATTTATTGACTCTATGTTTGTTTACTTTGTCCTGTTTTTCTGTTTTGTTTTAATATATCTGGGAAGGCAGCTTGGGTATGCTACTCAGGTGGCTAGTCTTCCAGGTAGGTGGGGCATCGGCTGGGAGTGTGAAATCCTTGATAACTTCAATGTTTTCTGTGTTTATCATGATGTTCTGTATTGTCCCACTTGTGAGGATTTTGTTTTCTTTATGTTGAGGTGTAATCTATACTGAAGGCTTTTGTCTTTGCACTTCATCAGTATGTGCTCCAAGTTGCATTCATTTGTGGCAACAAGGTTGTGTCATTTGCATACTGCAGGTTATTAATGAGTCTTCCTCTAATTCTGATGCCATGATCTTCATAGACTCTGGCTTCTCAGATTATTTGTTGAGTCTATAGATTGAATAACCAAGGTGAAATGATACAACACCTTGGGACCACCTTTTCCAATTTTCAACCATGCAATATCCTCTTGTTCTCTTTGAGTGACTTCCTCTGGATCCATGTACATGTTCCACATGAGCACAATTAAGTGTTCTGGAATTTTCACTCTTCATAATGTTATCCTTCATTTGTTATGCTCCACATGATACTTGCTAGACACCCTAGCATTGTCATTGAGGGAAGGCCTTGCGGTATAGTGTTAGGTCTTAAATAGAATCTCTACCAACATTTGAAAACCCCCCAGTAGAATGGCCCCACCTGCCTGAAGACATATAGTTATTAATTATACATATATTTTTTAATTCTTAGTCCTGTCTTCCCACTGGAATATAGCCCTAGGTGAGCAGAGATTAGCTCTCTTTTATATCATGTTAGATCTGCAGAGTCAGCCAGATAATAAATACTTGCACAGAGTACATGGGAGTGAATTCATAAGCTCAATTCTTGATCTTTTGGTGAGGCAGTTCAAGAAAACCTTGGAATTTTCCACTTTGGAGATGCTTTGCTCTTTTTATTCACCCTAGCATACTCCTCTCTCATTGATTCCCATAAGACCTGCTTGATTTTTATTTACTTTGCTCAGCAAAGTTCTTTGGGAATAGTTCCTTGGTCAAGGACATTCTAAGGCATGAATATACAATGGTTGCTTGAGGGTTCACTAATCCTAACCTATTTATCTAAAACATCTAATTCTAATGCTTAAAACGATACTAATATAGGATACAAAAGGCCATAGGCTGTGAGGTCATTGGGTGTATATATATGTGTGTGTGTGTGTGTGTGTGTGTGTGTGTGTGTGTGTGTGTGTGTGTGTGTGTGTAATGATGGTATCTGTGCTGAGCAAAATAATGTCCCCCCAAAGCAATCAGTTCCTATCCCTGAAAAACCTATAAACGTTACCTTAAAAGGAAAAGAGACCTCGGCAGATGTAATTCAGTGCAAGATCTTGAGATGAAGACATTGTTTTGAATTATATAGGATGGTTCTAGAAGCAACGTATGTATCCTTACAAGGCAGAATGAGATTCTTATGACACAGAGAAGAAAAGGCAATGTAAAGATGGAGAAGAGAAAAATTTGAAGAAGTTGGCCTTGTTGATATGTCCACAAGCTAAAGGATGATATGTCCACAAGCCAAAGAACCTGGCAGCCACCCGAAACTGAAGAGACAAGGGACAAATTCCCTCCTTGAGGTTCCAGAGGGAGTGTGGCTGGTGTCAAAAGTATTATCTCATACAGTCAGGGAGTTTGGAGAGGGCCTTGGCGCAAAAGCACAGCTCCACTCAGCCTGGGCTTTAGGGGAAAATGGAGGAAGTGTTTCACTGGAGTGAGGGACTGAAAAGCTAAGTAGGGGTCATTAGAAATATGATCGAAGAGAAACAAGAGGGACAGACAGGGACCAGGACACATGGGGAACAGGAAATAATAGTTTCATCCTCACTTGGGGTAAGGTAACATTCCTTGACAGAACCTTCAGAGAATACTTGAGGGAACAGAAAGGTCTACCTGTGAAACCCTGAGTCCAAACACAGCTGTAATGCCAGGAGTAATCATTACTGGAGAAGAACCGTGAGGCTGGGATGCCCTTAGTCTTTGCACTTTGGTTCCTTACAAGTGTGGTCAGTAGCAGCCACGGCCAGACCACTGCCACAGCAGTTGGAGCTCTGGGAACCTGTGGCGGCTCAGGCAGTAGCTGTCCCCTGTGCTTACAAGGTATGCTAACACCAATCTCTGAAGTGAGTTTCAGCTCTATTGGGAACAGGACAAGTGAATGACCTGGGAGTCCTCTGTCTCTTTCCTCCTTCCCAACCTGGAAGGTCATGGAAGTTTCCAGGCGGTCCCACTGCTGACCATGAACCAGATGTGACTTCAGCAGTGACTCAGTGTGGTCCTGGGCTCTGGAGATCCACTTCTCCCTTACCATCTCTCCTTCGGAAACTGGAGGTTGAAATTATCCAGAAGTTGAAAAGAAGGCAAAAATAGATTTTTGGTCATTTTTTCAAATTTATACTACATACTACGAACTTACAAGGCTGCCTAAGGGTCACATTGCTCTCTAGAGGATTTTTTATTTCTTTTACTTTTGATGAGGGAAGACACTAAAGATAAGTTTAACATGCAGAAAATTTAAGAGTTCCAAATTATTTGTGTCTAGTAGAAATGATAACCCAATGATTTATTGCTCTTTAAGACATTAGCTAATATTGAAACTAAATTTGCAATCTTATTTCAATAGTCTTTCTTTGTCGGACTATACTTTGAATTGTCCTGTTCTCCTTTGGGGTCTTGGTGGCACAGTGTTTAAGAGCTATGGCACGCTACAGATGTGAATCAAAAGGTTGGCGAGTCGAATCCACCAGCCGCTCCTTGGAAACTCTATGGAGCAGTTCTACTCTGTCCTATAGGGGTGCTATGATTTGGAATCGAGTCAATGGCAATGTGTTTTGGTTTATTCTCCCTTGAACCAACCTTACCATCCTCCAACCATCTGATTTAGAGTCATATGTATGTGCATACTTATGTTCACTTACCAAGAACAGAAGAAAAATAACTCGTGTCAATTCTGACTTACGGTAACCCCATCCATTACAGAGTAGAACTGAGCTCGTGGGGTTTTCTTGGCTGTAATCTTTAGAGAAACAGATTAGCAGGGTTTTCTTTGTGGCGCTGCTGGGTGAGTTCGAAATGCTAACATTTCAGTTAGTATGCAAGCACAAATGGTTGTGCCACCCAGGAGTCTTATGTTCACATACATTTTCATGTAAATTCAACACACACACACACAGGTCCACACCAGGCACACACACAGCTTTGCTTCCTCACTTACACCATGGTTACAAACATATCTGTCCCAGAGAATGAGGAAACTGAGGGTGATATCACAAGAAGATATGTGAATGAACCAATGTATTCTGTTTGCATTGGGAAAGAGATTCAGAACTATATAATTATACAAATTCTAAGCATTTGTACTTATTATGTGACATGTACTCTTCTAAGGGCTTAATGTGTGATTCCTTCATTTACACAACAATCTTACTAAATAATGACAATGATTAGCCACATTTGTCAGATGATAAAATGGAGACACAATTTAAGAACTTGCTTAAGGTTTTATAGGAAATATCTGGTTCTCAGAATTCACATCAAACTAGTTCAGCTCCAGAACCATGCTCCTAACCAGTACTCTGTAGGTGAACTGAGAAGGCTCACGCTATTTATAATACATGAAATCCAAACAGTTTAGGGTAAGTTCTTCTCCTCAAGTTACACTCAGAGCAACTGTTGCCTTCTCCTGTGGCTCCAAGAACTGTTATTTCCAGGCTAGTTCCCATACCACACAGAATTCCTTTCTATTTCTCATGCCCTTCTCTTCTTCGTTGTTCCTCTGTCCTGTCTTAAACACATTCTCCCAGTGTGGCTCTGTATTAGCATGCCTGCTGCTGCTCAGAGCCCCTTCCATGACTCCCATGGATAAACTCACGATAATGACAGATGAAGAAAAGGCTAGGTCCCTGACAAGGCAAAGCAGAATCTCTTATATAAGGGGTCCTGGACCAGGCTCCAGGGTGTGTACTAGCTGTAAGAGGATGGATGTGACTCTTATACATAAGGGTACACGTATGGTTATTCCTGATAGTCTAGTCTCCTTCTCTCTTCCATCTCTGGAAAGTCATGGAAGATTCCAGGCTGCCTAACTCATTTCCAGAAGATAGATACGACTTCAGTAAGTATCGATCCATTGGTCAATGGCTTTAGATATCTAGGTTACTATATATCCATCCATTTTAGGAAACTGAAGGTCACACCCTTGCCTCCAGGCCTGCACTATGAGTTGGGCCTCAGAATTTGGATTGTCTGTTTTCTGTGGGTAGAAGAGGTTGGAATGAATTGAGAGATGTATTTTACAGGAAGAAACTATAAAGTATTTAACCCATTGCTTGTGGAAGATAGAGAGAAATGAATGGACTGCATTGGTTAGGTCTCATACCTGGTGAATAGGAGAGGTGTTACCACAGAGAGAGAGCATATTTGGGAGGTGAGTAGGCTTGGTGGTAGAATAAGTTGAATCTTACAGCAAGGCCTTTGTATCTTTAGGAGAAATTTGGCAGGTTCAACCTGCAGGTTAGTGACTTTCTAGGCAATGGAGAGGTAACTCCCAGGTCATTCTTCTAATAACATTTAATTCATCTATCCATTCATCTAATCAGCATTCCATGGAAAATTGCTAGAGTTACCAGATAAGGAACACCTGAAGTTCTCAAGCTCTGGTGATATGATGTGATGTGTTGAAATGTGATGGTAATATGGTGACTATTGGTATAGACCAAGGAATACCGAGACTTCTCATATGCTGGTTCCAAAGGCCATGATGAGCTGATTCCCAATATTGGCTGTTTATATTTGATCACAGAAGGATACACAGAAGGACTTTTTAGCTCCTGATATTGGCTTTTTGGGGATGGGAGCCTTTGCAGCTTTGTGGCCTTCTATCCAACCCCTCATCTACATTTCTGAGCTTGTGCATGGCCATGAAAACATACATGCTTACACACACACGTATACACACACCCAACCATAAAGTCACAGCTTTCGCATTCTCTTCCTTTTTGTTACTAGCATCTCTGTCAGCGAGAGTGAGCAAACCCAGAATGACATCACTGAGCACATTGTCAGGTGAACCAGTATCCCAAGAATCCTAGTGGGAAATGGTGGCTCAGGCAAGTCCAGTCCCTAAACCTCATCTTTTATACACGTGGGTTTCACAGTAGTCTTCAGAATTCCCACTGGATTGTGAATGCCTGGCGGTCACAACACACACGTTGGCCTCTATAAACCTAAGCGTTTGGGCAGAACATGCACTCAACACCTGGTAGGTATTCAAACAAGATTCCTGTAATTAAATGTGTATGTTCACAAATCAAAATTTTTCACATATTGTCTAAAAACCCTCAGAATAGGGGACTATATATGAGACTAGGTAATGAAACATTTAAGATAGGCCATATCTTATTCAGATTGAAATGTAAACATCATATACGCTCACCAGCTAGACTAGGGGTATGTGAAAGAAGAGATTGTCTCTCTTTAACCAAGGTGTATTCCCAGTTCCTACCATACAGTAGTTCACAGCAAATATTTGATGAATGAATAAAATGAATCAATTACTGGTTGAATGAGTCTAATTCAAATAAGACTACCTTCTCATTCAATAACAAGATTAAGTAAACCATTTAATTAACATCATCATCTGGCTAGAAAGAATTTTGTTTCTTAGAATCTGGAAGGCATAATGTCATTTTCTAGAATTTTCAGTAGCCTAATATGTTGAAATAAACTTCCTGAGGACAAGAACTGAATATTTTCCATCTCTCTGTCTCACACACTGACCAGACAAAATCTCTGGATCTAGCAAACATTCTTTACAAATTGATGTTCACTAAGAATCTTCTTTGTGCCTTCTTAGCTCCCAAGAATTCAGTGAGGAAGGTACTAACCTGCCTCTTTCACAGTTGAATGTTTATATTGTCTAAACGAAGATCTGGAGGAACTCAAGCTCGTAAATGGCAGAGTTACAATTTGAGCACTGTTCCCATGATTGCCGTTTGGTAGAATATTGCTTTATTAGGCATAGTTCTCCAGAGAAACAGAATAGGAGATCTATCTGCCTACCTACGACCTAACTACCTACCTACTACCTCCCTACTTCCCTACTAGCTATCTACCTACCTACTACCTATCTACCTACCTGTCAGTCAAGAGAAATTTATTTTAAGGAATTGGCTCACACAACTGTAGGGGCTGGTAAGTCCAAAATCCATAGAATGGTTAGCAGGCTGGACACTCTGGGAGAACTATTTTACAGCCTTGAGGCAGAATTCCTTCTCTCCAGGAAACCTCAGTTGTTGCTCTTAAGGCCTTCAGCTGATTGGAGCAGGTCTATCCATATTATTGAGGGTAATCTTCTTTACTCGGAGTCAACTGATTGTAAATGTTAATCACATCTACTAAATATCTTCACAGCAACATCTAGACTAGTGTTTGACAAAACAACCGGGAACTATAGCCTAGCCAAGATGACAAAGAAAATTAACTGTCATAATTGTCTTAGAAGAACTGCCTTGTAACAAAAAATGCATTTGGTTTTTTTGTAAGTGAAAGTGTTTAGTCACAATCATTATTGTTGTTTTAAAAAAAAAAAATCCGAGGAGACCACCTTGATCCATCTACTAATCCCATCAGCAGGGACCTGAGGGCAACTCAAGGGCCCGGGGTCATGAAGGGCCAAGGAGGGCGGGTGTGTGGAGAAGGGCACCTTGGGAAGTAGGAATTCCCTGGTTCTGGGTTCCAGAGAAGCCAGCCTGGCTATGGAAGCAGGGCTTGGAAGATCATCCTTGGGGATAGGAGGAAGATGTTGTAGTGTGGACGTCAGTTTCCTCAGAGCTCACCCCGAAAGCCTTTATCCAGGCACTGGAATTTTGGGAATTGCCAGGCAGCTCCTCTGAGACCTGGCCTGTGGCAGGCTGTGACTGGCCAAAGCCCCTCTAACTCCAGCCCCAGAGGGCATACTGGGAATTCCCAAGGCCTCCTGGGAAGGCAGGGACAGGGAGGCAGGGAAATGCCAGGAATGACCCAGCACATGCCCTGGGTGAGTAACAGCCACCTCCTGCCCCTACCAGAGCCAAGCTGGAGGAATTGCTATAAAAGCAATGCCTGGCTCCAACATCTCATCTGCTCGGACTCCCCAGGGACGTGTCTGTGCTCCTGTCTGTGACCAGGGTGAGTGTGAGTGTGGCAGCCCCAAAGGTTCTGAGAGGACCAAGGAAGAGCTGACAGCTGGGAGGCAGAGGGAAGGTGAGGGAGGAGGGGGACTGAGGAAAGAGGGTCCTGTCTTGGATTCTGTGATACACTGAACAGAAGTAAGACTCAGTCTGATCCAATTCTTTGGAAATCTGTCCTGATCTCAGACACATATGGTTCCCTCAATTTTGTCAAGGACATTATTCTTATGTTAGTAGAACCAGCACATCAGTGTGTGAACGCTTTATGTGGGCTCACGAAGGTTGAGAAATACTGGCTACTCATTGTATACAAGAGTGAGAAGCTCCTTGCTATTTCTGATTAATGGGACCACATATTTTTATTTAGGGGAAAGAGTTAGGTAGTTTCTTTTCCTTACTGATGTGTATATGCTAGATATCCTTAACTATCCCCATAAGATTTAGTTTTAAAAGAGATTAAATTATCATCCTTGCTTTATGATATCTAAAGAGTTTCATTATTAATCTTCAGATTGAAAAGTGCTGCTAGAATGCCCTGGCAGCAGAACCAGCAGCAGTGCCAGCTCCCTGCCAAATGTACCCCCAAGTGCCCTCCCAAGTGCCCCATCCCCAAGTGTCCCCCCAAGTGTCCCCCAAAGTGCCCTCCAGTCTCTCCCTGCTGCAGTGTCAGCTGCGGAGACTGCTGTGGACCTAGCTCTGGGTGCTGAGCTCTGGAGGTGGTGGCTGCTGCCTGAGCCACCACAGACATCATATCTTCCACCGACGCCGCTGGCACCAGAGCCCTGACTGCTGTGAGTGTGATCCCTGTGGGCACTCTGGCTGCTGCTCGGGCTCAGGAGGTTGCTGCTGAGCCAGGCCTTAGGCATCACAGAGAAACACTTAGAAAGCAACCTCGAGGCAGGGACCTACCTGAGGGTGATGCTTCTCCTGTTCTCGCTTCTCGTTTTCATGGCGCTGAAGATCCTATGAAAGAGTTCTGTGTGTTCTGATGTCCTGAGTCCATCCTGGATCTTGATCATGTCTTCCTTCTTTACTTTATACAACGATAAATCTCCTATTACGTATTCACAAGATATCCTGGTCTTTGTCAAGTCTTTCATTCTTTGCAAGTCCCTGAAGCCTAGCTTTCCAGCGACACACTTAGGGTGACTTGGTAAGAGTACAGTGTGAGAAAGGGAAAAGCTAGAAACAGTTTCTAAGAAAACAATCCTCTAAGAACAAGCTTGAAGTAGAGCTTTGCAATGGGATTATCTCTACACGCTCCAGCCTCTTGTCCCAGGTGGTGACTGGAAGGGCCTTGGAGCCCCAGGGCTGAGTACTTTTGACTGCGAGCCTCCTGGCCAGCTTAACCCAGCATGATGAAAATGATTTTCATTTTCTCTGTGTGCCATGATTTAAGAAAATTAGAAAATTCTTCAGTATTCTAAGTAGATGGATAGAGGCGTATTTAACAGAACTCTTCTCATTTGATAAAGAAATGCTTTGCATAGAATTAAAACCCTGATCTACTTCTGAAAGATCAGCCACTGAAAACTCCATGGAGCACAGTTCTCCTGTGAAACTCATGGGGTCTCCATGAACCAGAATGGACTTGATGTCAACTGGTTAGGAGCATGCTTACGTGACAACACATTGCCACCTACCTGCTTGTCAGTGAGGGTATGTCTGCCTCCTTCTTGCTTTTATTCATGCTTCAGCCCCTCCTCTGCACTGCTGTGAAATAAATTGTTCAACAGTATAAGGCTTGAGAAGCACCCAAGTAGGAATCTACCCAGTCCCACTGGCTCAGCCCATTGCTCCGTGGATGTAGAGTGGTCTGACAGTCACAGGAACGAGTGTGGGCCAATATCCCACTGTTCTTTCTGCCATCTGACTCACTGGCTGAGGCTCCAGTATAGTGGGTGAGGAAGATAATTAATAGAAACAACACTGTCCTGTACTTGCACAATGAACTTCACAAGCCAGCAATACAACTGGGGTTGGCCTGCCTTAAATTCACCTCTTCTCAGTTCAGTCACTCAGAATTTTAGGGCACTGAAGCAGCCTGCTCTGATGGTTGAGACTCTTTGATTGGACAAGGAGGTTTGAAGGGAGGTAAAGACACCTTGAGGGGACATCCAGAATCACAGTCTATCAGCCTGGCTGAGAGGTTTCTATGTGGTAAATGATCAACCCAAATTGGAGCAAGAAAGACCCTGGTGAGACTGGGCTCTCTAAACAACGCATGCCATCCCCTTCTCTGGATGAGAGTACTGGCTACCAATTTACATCTCTCTAGACTCCCACTCTAATCCCTTCCCTGTAATGCTGAGGCCTTTTTCCTTGCTTTTTGTAATTGCAATTTTGTAATGCATTTCATAATGTGACTGTTAATGCAATTTGATATTGTGTACTTGCAATTTCGGGAGTACCTGGAGAGTGCAAACTGTTAAGCAGTCTAATATTCGCTGAAAATTTGGTAGTTCAAACCCACGTAATGGTTTCTCAGAAGACAGGCCTAGAGAACTGCTTTGGAAAGGTCACAGTCATGAAAACCCTGTGGAGCAGCTGTACTCTGCACACATGCGGTCGCCCCGAGCAAGAATCCACTCAAGGGCAACCAACAACAACTTGTTAATCATTATTAACTTAATAAATTAATACTTAACTGCCCCAGAAGCATATATTTGCATTTTATCTTTTTATTACTTTTCTGAACTCTCACTTATGCCATCTGTCAAGGGCACAAATGTGGGTATATCTATCTCTAGGTATTCTCTTCTGTTCCATTTTTCTATGTGTCTACGCCTGCCCCAGTTTCACACTGCAGTAATATGCAAACCCTGGGGGCATGGTGGTTAAGCGCTATGGCTACCTACCAAAAGGTTGGCAGTTCGAATCTACCAGGTGCTCCTTGGAAACTCTATGGGGCATTTCTACTCGCTTCTATAGGGTGACTATGAACAGGAAATGACTCGATGGCAAAGGGTTGGTTTTGCTGGTTTGGTAATTAACATAGTTAAATAGTAAATCTTGATATCTAGTAGATACTCGATCTTATTCTACAACAAGAATGACATGACACTTTTGGCCGTTTGAACTTCTATACATATTTTCCATTAACTTGTTAAATTGCTAAATAATGAAAAAGATATAAAATTCTCATGGAAATGCAAGTGACCTAGAATAGCCAAAACATTCTTGAAAATAGAACCAAGCTGGTGGTCATACTTCCTAATTTCAAATCTTACTATCTAGCTTCAGTAATTAAGGCTGCAGTACTGCATAAGAATAAAACCCGTTGTAGGCGATTAAGTTCTGACACACAGAGATCATATAGGACAGAGTAGAACAGTCCCATTGGGTTTCCAAAGAGTGGGTGGTGGATCCAAACTGCCAACCTTTTGGTTAGCAGCCGAGCTCTTAACCACTGGGACTCCAGGGTTCATAAGAATAGACATAAAGATTAATGAAATAAAATTGGGAGTCCAAAACTAAACCCTTCCATTTCTAATTAATTGATATTTCACAAAGACGCCAAGACAATCTAACGGAACGAAGAAGAGTCTTTTCAACAAATGGTGCTGAGACAGCTGGATAAACACATACAAAAGAATGAACGGGAAACCGCTTCTCTCAGCAGACAGGAAAGTAACTCAGATTGGCCCATAACCTGAATACAAGAGCCAAAAACTATAAACTCTTAGTAGAAAACATAGGTGTAAATGTTTCTTTTCTTGGGTTAGGAAAATGTTTCTTAGCTTTGGCACCGAAGTCACAAATGACAAAAGGAAAAAATAACAAATTAGTCTTCATCAAAATTTAAAACTTTGTGCTTCAGAGGACACTATCAAGACAGTGAAAAGACAATCTGTAGAATAGGAGAAAATATTTGGAAACCATATATCTGGTAAGAGATTGTATGCAGAATACATAAAGAATACTTGCCACTCAATGATAAAATGACTAATAACCTAATTAAAAAATAGGCAAAGTATCTGAATAGACATTTCTTCAAAGAAAGAATACAGAAGGCCAATTGACACAGAAAGAAACACAACGTCACTAGTCACCAGGGAAATGCAAATAAAACCACAATGCGATATCATTCACACCTACTAGGATGGCTATAATTAAAAAGCCATACCATAACCCGAGTTGAGAAGGATGTAGAGAAATTGGAACCATCATATATTGCCAGTGCGAATGTAAGATGACTTGCAATCACTCTGGGAAACAGTCTGACAGTTCCCCAAAAATGTTAAACAGAGTTACCATACTACTCAGCAGTTCCACTCTTCGCTATGTCTCCAAGATAAATAAAAAGCAAACACATACACACAGAAACTTGTACATGAACGTACATAGAATTGTTGCTCATAATAGCCAAAAGGCAGGAAGAATCCAAATGCCCATCAACTAATGAATGGATAAAAAAATGTGGTATACATGGTCTCGGGAAACATCTAGCTCAACTGGGATAAAACAGTTTATCAAGACAATGTTCTCCATTTACCTTGGTGAATAGTGTCTGGGGTATTAAATGTCTGTGAGCAGGCATCTAAGTTATTCCACTGGTCTCACCCCTCTGGGAGCAAGGGAGAATGGAGAGAACAGGATACAAGGAAAAGATTACTCCAAAGGACTAATGGACCACAGCTACCAAAGTCTCCACCAGACTGAGTCAGGTACAGCTAGATGGTACCTGGCTACCACCACTAACTGCTCTGACAGGGATCACAACAGAGGGTCCTGGACAGAGCTTGAGAACAATGTAGAACAAAATTCTAACTCTCTCTCTCTCTCACACACACACACACAAAACAGACTTACTGAACTGACAGAGACTGGAGAAACCCCAAATGTATGGCCCCCGGGCTCCCTTTTAGCTGAGTGGTGAAGTCACGCCTGAGAGTCATCCTTCAGACAGGGATTGGACAGTCGTATAAAAGAAAATGGGACTAATGAGGCACAGCAGTCTGGGGACAAGGACCAGAAGGCAGGAAGGGACAAGAAAGCTGGTGATTGGGAAGCCAAGTTTGAGAAGGGAAGGTAGTGACATATCCTGGGCATGTTAAGCACTGTCATAGGGCAATACGTGTACTGTTTAATGAGAAACTATTTGTTTTGTAAACCCTCATCGAAAGTAAAAAAGAAAAAAAGAATTCTCTATGTGAGATCAACTTGACAACAGCAACTCAATAATTTTGATGGGAAGCCTAGGCGGCAGTGAGTTGAAGATAATGGTGATGGAATATTTTGGAAAAGGATAATAGAAGAGTAGCACAACTGGAAGAATGTAATCAATGCCACTGAATTGTACATGTAGAAATTTTTGAAATTGTGTATCTTTGGCTGCGGATATTTTCACCAAGAAAAAAAAGTCCTCCAAGGCCAAGAGGGGAGAGTGTTGACATGTCATGGGGATGTTAACCATTGTCATAAAACAGCATGTGTACTGACTGTTTAAGGAGAAACTATTTGTTCTGTAAATCTTCATCTAAAGTACAATAAAAAAATGTTTTTAAAACAAAGTGGTATATTCATACAATTTGATATTATTCAGTAGTAAAAAAGGAAGCAGAGATCCATGCCACGATATGGATGAACCTTGAAAACACCGTGTTATGAGAAAGATGCAAATTACAAAAGACCACACATTGTAGGGGTCCATTTATATGACATGTCTAGAATAGGCAAATGTATAGAGACAGGAAATAAATCAGTGGTTGCTTAGACCAGGGCGGTAAGAGGGGGAGGGAGGCGAGAAGGTGGTGTGACTGCTAATAGGTTCAGGGCATCTTTTTTAGAAAAACAAGACACACACAAACAAAGACAAAAAAAAAAAAAGACTAATCAGTGTAATTCTAATGGCCATGTTAACCTTTAAAAGTCTGAAACATGAGCAACATATTGAGGGAAAAATTTCCAATACACATAAATAAACTAGGGACTAAATTCACAATATATAAATGAAACATATAAATTCTTATAAATAAAGAAAAATAATTCCTATAAAAATGAACAAGTGTGTGGATAGGCCTTTTACATTAGAGAAAAATCGGTGTAGCAAATAAATATAAAATGAGATGCTAAACCTCATAGGTATTTAGAGAATTGCAGTTAATAAACAATTGGATATCATGTTTGTCTTTCAACTTGACCAAAAAAAATGTAAGTTGTATAATATAAAATATTGACTAAGTTTGGGAAAGAGATATCTGTATAGACTACTGTGGGAAAGTTAATACTCATCATCATGGAGGTAAATTTTCCATATCTATAGCAATGAAAATTGCCATACTCTTTGTCCCAACAATTTAATTTTTTAAATTTTTTGATACTAGTCAACTGTTTGTACATGCACACAAGGACATCCATAAAGGCAGGTCTACAGCAGAATTTATACTTAGGGAATATTCAGTAATAGTCTGAATGTCCAGTATTAAGAGAAGAGATACATAAAAACTGACATCTTACTCAAGAAATATAAGGGAAGGGAAGGAGAAAGAAAAGGGAGAGGGTGAATTTGCCAAGACTATGACCTTCCCTAAACATCCTCTTTACCACCGACACATGCTCAGGTGATGGCAACAGGTATGGAAGCAAGAAGAGACAGAGACTGACCAAGTGGTTTGGTCACCACAATCACCATCATCATCGTCCTCATCATCATCAGTAACAGCGGCATCAACAACTTATTATAAGTTCATCTCTAATTTGCATATCAGCTGATATCTAAAAATGATCTTTCTGTACTCTCAAAGAAAAATACTTTCATTCTTTTGTTTATTCACCACATTTTTACTGGAGACTTCATATGGAGCCCCTGGGTGGTGCCAATGGTTAACACTCTAAGCTGCTAAGCAAAAGGTTGGAGGTTTGAGTCCACCTAGAGGCACCTTGGAAGAGAGTTCTGGTAATCTACTTCCACTTAATCATCCATTGAGATCCGTATGGATCACTGTTCTACTCTGACGTACATGGGGTTGCCATGAGTTGAATCAAGGGCAACTGGTAATTCGTATAAGATAGGCATTTTGTATTGGATATAAAGCTTTCAGATTAGTGGAACAGATAGAAAATTAAACAGTTAGAATAAACACCATGTATAGAAGCACTTAACAGGGAACCTAAGTTAGTCTGAGGTCAGCTCTTCTTCCTTTAGTGAGAGCAATCTACCCCTTCTTCGCCAGCACTGTCCTGGAATTCTTGGGCATTTTTCGCGATGAAAAGTTCCTTTATTTATCAGTCCCTTCCACATTCGCATAAGCTCTGGCATGTCTGTATTTGGATTTTATCCGTTTTTTCTGTACATGTCTATGTTAGAAATTCAGTTTGGCTGCTAGTAACAGAATTCTGAAGTAACAGTACTTAAATAGAGGATTAGTTTATTGTATAGACCATAGAATTAGAACGGATGCAGTCCAGAGATATTTGGGAGATCCATGGTATCATGAAAGACCTGGAATTTTCCCTTTACTCTTCTTTCACTCTAAGTGCTGGCTTCCTTCCATAAAATTGCAACAGTAATGGGTGCTGGGGCTCCAATTATGTCTGGGGCCCAGGTGGGAAGAAGTGAAGGGAGTGGCTATAGGGTGTCTACCAGCTCAGTGGGTCCGTTCATCAAGATTTCCTAAAGCTCCACCTTTAGATATTTGCTTTATTTCATTGGCTACTGTCATGGATTGAGATGTGTCCTCCAAAAATATCAGCCAGCTTGGCTAGGTCATGATTCCCAGTATTGTATGATATTCTACCATTTTATCATCTGACGTGATTTCCTTATGTGCTGTAAATACTATCGCTGTGATGTAATAAGATGGATTAGCTGCAGTTATATTGATGAGATCTACAAGGTTTGGTAGTCTCTTAAGCCAAAGTCTTTTGAGATATAAAAGAGAGAATTGAGAAGAGAGACACGGGGACCTCATACCACCAAGAAAGCAGTGGTGGGAGCAGAGCGTGTCTGTTGGATCTGGGGTCCCTACCCGTGGAGAAGCTTCTAGTCCAGGGGAAGACTGATGAGAAGGCTGACAGAGGGAGAAAGCCGTACCCTAGAGCTGACCCTGAATTTGGACTTTTAGCCGACTTCACTGAGAGGCAATAAACTTCTCCTTGTTCAACTAATCCACTTGGGGTGTTTCTGTTATAGCAGCAGTAGATGACTGAGACAGCCACCTTTATCTGCAAGGGAGGCTGAGATGTGTCGGCCTCCACCCCCACTCCCACTGGGCTCTTTTCTGTCCTTGATTACACAGAGGTTCTGAAGTTAAGGCAGAAGGGCATGCTGATATTGGTGGGCAACGAGCAGTTTCTGTGACAGTATGATTTTCTAGGGACAAATGGCTAGAGATGTGGTTCTCTAGAAATAGCATGTGCTGCATGTGCTGCAGTATACCTGGAAAAATCACTCGAGTGAACGTCATCACAACAAGGGCGGAAATTCATACCTCAAAGGCTACCTTCATGAATCCACACATCAGAAGGTACCAATATCCTATAGTGAGGGTGTTTCCAAAGATGTGCCTCAGAAAGGGATGTGCACTGTATTTGGCTGTGCTGTGGGGCACTAGGAAACTCTGGTGGGATAGTGGTTAAGAGCTACAGCTGCTAACCAAAAGTTGAGCAGTTCGAATCCACCAAGTGCTCCTTGGAAACTCTACGTGGTAGTTGTACTCTGTCTTATAGGGTCGCTGTGAGTCAGCTAGACGGCAGCAGGTTTTTTGGTGGGGGACTCCCTGGGGCAGAGGAAGCCACTGACTAGACCGTATCTATAATTGAGGAATTGATGACAAAGGGGATCTCCAAGTAATCATTCCCTCCTCTCCCTTTCTCCACCAGACACAATCACCAGGTACAGGGACCAGACTCCCAGGGCAGTCACTCAGGGGGAAGCAGTGTCTTGGAGGGGCAGGTGAAGATCTGAGCTGAGTGAAAGGACGGGCAGGATCTGAGAGGTAGAAGACTGGGAGCTGCTGGGGTCCAAAGCAGAGCATGAGCTGGGTCCCTGGCTGGAGAGACACTCACCCAGGAAAATGGTGAGGGGTTGGGAAACAGAGAAGCCAAAACACTTCTGACTTCTTAGCAATATAGTGACCTGAGTAAGAGGATCCTGATCTAGGACCTAGAAATCTCCTAAGTGCTCTGTGGGGTGACTTTTTGCAGCTCAGCCTACAGTGCTAGTTCTGAGGAGGAATTCTGACCATTTCTATGGCTTCCTCAGTGCAGACCAGCAAGAAGGCAGGGAATTGTCAACAATGACAAGAATGCTCTCCTGTTGTGCAGGAGCCACCTTTTGCTCCCATCAGAGCTCCAGGCTAGTCTCCACATTCACCTGACTCCCTAAAAATTTTCAGTCATGTGGGAAGCCAGGTGAATGTGTCATGGGAGCCCACAGGAGGCTCTGAGCTGGAGGACTAGGTGGCATTGGTGAGGAACCACTGGAGAAATGGAAGGTGAAGAGGCCTGAGGGACCTCAAAGGAGAAGCTGATACGAAAAGGAAAGAATGCTGTGAAGTAGGTCCGTTTAAATGTTTCTTGAATGAAACTCAGCCCCTCCAGAAAGAAACTCAATAGCTGATGGTGCTCTATGAAGCCTTTGCAAACGTTTCTAAGTGCCAGCTGTGTGCTTTGCCATCTTTTCTGAGTGAGGAAAAATCAGTACTTAGTACGTATAAACTCTGTCCAGGCATGGCTCCTGCTGGAGAAATATAGTTAAGAACAAATTCTACTCCCAACCTAGAAAACGTCTCCACAAATATAGAAGAGAAAGAAAGATTTTATTATAGTAAACATTAAACCAGAATGTGATGCATTATAGGCCAGACGGTAAAGAAGTTGCAAAGACAGAAAGAAATCTTATCCTTTATATATAGAAAAAAGCAAAACCAAAAACCGATGCTGTTGAGTTAATTCTGTCTCATAGAGACCCTATAAGACAGAGGAGAACCGCCCCATAGAGTTTCTAAGAAGCACCTGGTGGATTCGAACTACCAAACTTTTGGTTAGCAGCCGAGGTCTTAACAACTGCACTGATTGAATTCATGTACTCAAGATAAAATTGATCATTTTCGAGTTTCTTGATGGATGGAGGTAGATTTGCAGTTAGGGGTCTGAACCTCTTGAGGTCATGCTAATCCCTTTCCATTTTTCTGGAAGGGGAAGATTACCTGAAGTAACACTTTAAAGAATTGATTTACAAATCCTTGAGCAAACACCTTATATTTAGGTACTTTTCAAAGAGACTGAGAAAGATTTTAGTGTTACAAGCTATTGAAAGTGAGTTCTGAAAGATCCGGGGACGAAGCGGATTCATCCCTGATTTTCAACAGGGAAAATCTGTTGCAATCAACTCCGTGACAACTAACAACAACAACGAATTTTCAGTCTAAGGTCCCTGGGTGGTACAGTTAAGTGCTTGGCTACTAACCCAAAGGTTGGCAGTTTGGACCCACCCAGAGGTGCCTCAGAAGAAAGACATGGCAATCTGCTTTCCGAAAGGTCACAGCCATGTACACCCTTTGGAGTGCAACTCAGTCACAACTGGTTTGGTGCTTTGGTTTTATTTTCAATTTGTATTTGTCCTTACACTCTTGAGGAAAGGCTGCACAGGCCACTGGAGGTTTTCCCTCCATATCTGTGCAGTAAGTTCCTATAAAGTCTAGAGAGAGCCTGCAGCATACACCTCTCCTCTGCTTCCAATTCTTGGTGCTCCTATGTCAAGTCTTAAAAACCTACAGGTGAGCCATAACCGAAGAAAAAATTGAAGAGGTCATAAAAAATACTCCCAACAAAAAGAAGCCCTGGCCCAGATGGCTTCACTGGAGAATTCTACCTAAAATTAAGAGAAGAGTTAACACCAACTCTACTCAAACTAGTCCAGAACACAGAGAAGGAAAGAATACTCCCTAATTTATTCTATAAAGCACGCATAACACTGATACCAAAGCTGGGCAAGACATCACAAAAAAAAAAAAAATTACAAACTTATATCCCTCAGGAGTATTGATGCAAAATTTCTCCATAAAATTCAACAGTATGGCAAGAAAATAATACTTCATGATCAATATGGACTCATACCAAGGATGCAAGGGTGATTCAACGTTAGAAAATCAGGCCATGTAATTCACCACATAAATAAAACAAAGGAAAAGAATCATATGATTATCTCAATTCTTGCAGAAAAGGCATTTGATAAAATCCAACACTCTTTCCTTATAAAAACTCTCAGCAAAAAAGACATAGACGGAAATGTCTGCAACATAATTACGGGCATATATGCAAAACCCAGAGCCAAACTTATTCTCATCTGAGAAAGATTAAGAGTATTCTCCTTGAGAACCGGAACCAGTCAAGGATGCCCATATCATCACTCCTACTCAGTACTGTACTGGGAGTCGTAGCCAGAGTAATAAGGCAAGAAACGGAATTAAAGTGAAACGAATAGACATATGCATACCTATGTTCATTGCAGCATTATTCACAATAGCAAAAAGATGGACACAACCTACAAAAACATCAAATCAAACCCATTGCCGTTGAGTTGATTCTTACTGATAGCCTCGACATAGGGTTTCCAAGGTTGTTAATCTTTATGAAAGCAGACTGCCACATCCTTCCGCCTTGGAGCCCCTGGTGGTTTTGACCCCCCAATCTTTCGGACAGCAGTCGATCACTTTACTCCCTGCACCATAACAGTCTAAGTGCCCATCGATGGAGGAATGGATAAACAAATTGTGGTACATACATACAATAGAATATTATGCAACTATAAAGAGTATATTTATAGTTTGTTGTACCCTGAGGGCTTGCATATTGCTGTGATGCTGGAAGCTATGGCATCGGTATTCAAATACCAGCAGGGTCACCCATGGTGGACAGGCTTCAGCTGAGCTTCCAGACTAAGACAGACTAGGAAGAAGGACCTGGTGGTCTACTTCTGAAAAGAATTATCCAGTGAAAACTTTATGAATAGCAGTGGAATATTGTCTGATATAGTGCCAGAAGAGGAGCCCCTTAGGGTGGAAGGCACTCAAGAGACAACTCAAGAAGAGCTGCCTCCTCAAAGTAGAGTTGACCTTAATGATGTGGACGGAGTTGAGCTTTCAGGACCTTCATTTGTTGATGTGGCTTGTCTCAAAATGAGAAGAAACAGCTGCTAATATCCATTAATAATTGGAATGTGGAATGTATGAAGTGTGATTCTAGGAAAATTGGAAACCTTCAAAAATGAAGTGGAAAACATAAACATTGATATCCTAGGCATTAGTGAGCTGAATGAGTAACTGAAGAGGAATGGGGTTGCATTCATCGTCAAAGAGAACATTTCACGATCTATCCTGAAGTACAACACTGTCAGTGTTAGGATAATATCCATATGCCTAAAGGAAGACGAGTTAATAATACTATTATTGAAATCTATGCACCAACCACCAAGGCCAAAAATGAAGACACTGTAGATATTTACCAATTTCTGCAGTCTGAAAGTGATTCGAAATTGTGACCAGGATTCATTGATAATTACTAGTGATTGGAATTCAAATGTTGGAAGGGCAGTAGTTGGAAAATATGGCCTCAGTGCTAGCAATGAAGCCTGAGATCGCATGATAGAATTTTGCAAGACGAATTTGTCTTGGAAGAAGTACAGCCAGAATGTTCCTCCGAAGCAAGGATGGTTAAGACTTCATCTTATATAATTTCGACAGGTTATCAGGGGGAATCAATCCCTGGAGAAGGACATCATGCTTGGTGAAGTAGAGGGTCATCAAAAAAGAGGAAGATTCTCAATGAAATGAACTGACACAGTGACTGCAACAACGAGCTCAAGCATAACAATGATTGTGAGTATGGTACAGGACCAGACAGTGTTCTGTTCTGTTCTACATACGGTCACTATGAGTCAGAACCAATTCGATGGTACTTAACAACAAAAGGAACATAAAGAATAAGGAGTTTGCTAAAGATCTTATGACATGGATGAATTTGGAGAACATTATGCTGAGTGAAATAAGTCCATAACAAAAGGACCAATATTGAATGGTTTCACTTTTATAAAAAGTCAAGAATAGGTATACACACAGAAAGCAACATTCGTTTTGGTTACCAAGGGTAGGAAGGAGTAGAAGGAGGAATCTAGATAGTAGACACTCGTTAGTTTTGGTGAGGGGAAAGGCAATACAAAATTGGGTGAAGTCTGCACGATCTGACCAAGGGAAATGAACATGCTAAGCATGAAGAAAAAGGGACAAATTCTGTAAATGCTATAATATATACAATTTTGTAACAACAGTTTTGAAAAACAAAACCTATGTGTGTGGTTACATAGGTAGATATGTATGCATATTTGTGTATAGGAAGGCATATGTGAGTACATGTATAGGTGTATCTGCAGGCTTACGTATATACATGTTTGCGTGTTATGCATACATATAGGCAGTCCCTGGATTACAAATGAGTTCCATTCCTAAGCCTGTCTTCAAATCAAATTTGTACGTAAGTAGGAGCAGTTAGGTATGTAGGAGCACTTAGGTATGGTTTGTATCGAATGTCAGTTAGTGAAATGTTTGTCATACTACATGCTTCTACCATTATTTGAAAGTAGAGCATTCCTATGAAACCTTGCATAAGCCAAAATGGCAGACCCTCAAAATAATCTACCAAATCATGCCAAATAACACATTAAACCTAAAAGAACACTAACGTACAGTAAATGCAGGAATGATATGATAAATAAATTGAGCTAAAGCACAGATGCTGACAGACACAGTTCAAAGCGGTGGCAGTTTGATGCTGAAATGCAAGATTATAGTTACCGGGGAAGGAGTTTGGCCAGGACAGAGACATGTACTACTTGGGACATACACCCAGAGGGCCGCCTCCTTCCCAGATTAGGGCTTCCACTCCCCGGGGAACCGCCCTCCCCAGTTGGTGTGTCCAAGAGTGTCCAGCATCTCTGCCTTCCCAAAGGGCCGAGGAGCCGCCCCCAGTCCTTTCCGGCAGCCCCGCGTTGTCCGGGGCTAGGTGGAGAGTGGGCGATGTGAGGGCAAATCTGTGATGGGCAGGGGAAGAAGCCAGGAAGAAGGCACCATGTCACCTGCTCCCTCTATCCCGCACAGGTGCCTGAGATCCAGGTCCAAAGAGAGGCGGACAATACGCAGATGGCACACATGCTGTGGGAGGGACGCAATTGGCTTCTGCTCCAAGCTGTCCCCACCACAGACTCTCTCTCCTAGTTGAAGGGGGTAAGGCCAGCCCCCAGCTTAGCTGCCCATGATATCTGGGAGTCTGGAGACTGTGACTCATGCCCTGCCTGGAGCCTGGAGGGGTGGTGGCAGTGGACAAAAGAAGCACTGGGGGGAGGTGTGTGCTGGAGGAAAGGAGAGGGTCACTGGGTGGGGAGAGCTGGTCGGAGACCCAAGTCTCTGCTCTTTTCCCACCCTCAGGGAGCTGCAGAAGCCCCTGACAAACGAGATCTGGGGAAGACACTCTCACTGTTCAGGGCAAGTGCTGTCTGTTTGACGGTTTGCTGCAAAACAAATGCTAGAGACTGTTTCCTCTGCAGATTTCTCTCCATTAGTGAAAACAGGTACCAATGTAGGTCTTCGTAAAAGCGAAGTAGTGTATAGGGAAGTGTCAGAAAGTGAGGACACCTGTGTACAGCTTGTCGTGTGCCTTTGTATGCATAAAACACATTAAAGAAACACTTCCAGGTACATTAAAACACATTTAAACTAATCATACAGTAATAATAATAATGTTTTGATGAGCGTCACAAAGTAATGCCATTTGTTATTACGAACCATTGCATGTACCTCAGATTTTTCATATAATAGGCTTTACTGGGGTTGGTTCATAACTATGGGTCTTATGTAAGTTGGATGTTTCTAAGTCGGGGACTGTCTCTATCCATATATATAAGAAAGCACATAGGGTTACAGTTATGAAGGCTTTCTAGACATATCCAAACATCTCTTGGGATTGGTTTACTGTGTCAAAAGGCATAGGACCATAGTCTTGTGGGACTACTCAGTCAATTGACATAACATAGTTCGTAAAGATTATGTTCTACATCCTAGTTTGGTGAATAGTACCTGGGGTCTTAAAAGCTTGCGAGCGGTCTTCTAAAATACAACTATTGGTCTCTTCTCATCTGGAGCAAACAAGAAGGAAGGGAACGAAAGACTCAATGAAGAACCAGTTCACATGAACCATGGCCCCATTTAGCCTGAGACTCGAAGAACTAGATGGTGCCTGTCTACCAATATCTACTCTTATGTCCTGGGACACATTAGAAAGTTCCAAATAGAATAGGACAAACAGGTAGAAAAAAAGTCAAATTCCTATAAAAGGCCAGACTTACTGAACCGATAGATACTAGAAGAACCCCCCAAAACTATCACTCTAAGATACCCTTTGAAATTGGAGCTAAAGCTACTCCTGGATGTCAACTCTCAGCCAAATAATAGATAGGCTTATAAAATAAACAATATCACCTCTGAGTAATGTGTTTCCTTAAATAATCAACTCTATGAGGCCGAACAGTCAGAATTTACCCATAAGCAAAAATGAGAAGGCAAGCTAGGGCAGAAAAGCTACATTAATGGAAACAGAAGAAAGAGAATGGAAAGAATGAGAATGTTGACGCATTGTGAAAAGTGTAGCCAATGTCATAGAAAAATTTGTATCAAAATTTTTAAATTGGAACCTAATTTGCTGTGTAAACTTGCACCAAAAACACAAAAAATATTTAAAAAAAAACAAAAAAACTAAAGCCTATTGCTGAATGAGGGAATAGAATAAGATTTGTTTTCTATCAAATTCCAAAAATAGAAGAAATTCTTTCCCACTATTCTTGTAGACTTTACTGAGTATTTCCATTTGGACTAATTTGGATGGGGAGACTGTACTATACAGGCTGTGTGATGCTTAAGATTGTGTGTTAACTTGGCTGGGCCATGATTCTGGTGTTCATATGTGATCACTCCTGTGATGGGATCTGCTGTGAGTAACCAATCAGTTGAAAGCGAGTTTCCTTGGGCGTGTGGACTACCCAAATAGAAGCATTAGCTTCTTGCTAACGTGGTCTCTGCTGAGAAATCAGAGCTTAATCTTATTGGTTTCTCCTTTGCCGGTGACAGTTTCTTTATCCTGCACTTCTGTCAGTTTTCTCCTTTGTCCTTAGTTCTGACAAGTTCGATTACCATGTGTCTTGGTGGTTTTCTTTTGGAGTCTCTCCTGTATCGGTTTTGTTGAGCTTCTTGGATGGATATATTGCATCTTTTATGACATTAGGGAAGTTTTCTGCCAGCAAATCTTCAAAAATGTTCTCTGTGAACTTTTTTTGTCTTCTCCTGTTCTTGAATTCCTCTCATGCATAAATGATTCCTCTTGTAGTGTCCCAGATAACTCTTTGGTTTCTCCATTGTCTTCATTCCTTCTCCAGAATGTTCTTCAAATACATTACTATCAAGGGATTTGCCTTCTAATTTGCTGATTCTGTCTTCCATTTAGTCAATCCCACCATGACATTCCTCCACTGAGTTATCAATTTCTGAAATTTTGTTGTAAATCGTCTGGATTTCCGGTTGCCTTTTTGTATGGTTTCTAATTGTCTATTTTGTTCTTGTACTGTTTTCTTGAATTCTTGTAGAATTTTTGTCTGTGTATTCCTGGTTTTATCTGTGTGTTCCTTGACTCTTTCTTAATCTGTTGGAGGGTCCTAAATAGAAGTCTTTTGAATTCCTCATCAGGTAGTTCCATTACCATTTCTTCCTCAGAAATGTCTTCTGACCCTTTAGTTTGGTCACTTGCGGGAGCCATCTTGTTCTGCTCCTTTATGGGATTTGATATTTGTTATCTTCGAGGCATTAAGGTGTTATTTATTGACTCCATGTTTGTTTACTTTGATTTTCTGTTTTGTTTTGATATATCTGGGATGGCAGCTTGGGTTTGCTACTCAGGTTGCTAGTCTGGCAAGACTGGAGTGCTCACCACCTGTTTCCAGGTAGGTGGGGCAGCGGCTGGGAGTGTGAAATCCTTGATAACTTCATTATTTTCTGTGTTTATCATGATGTTCTGTATTGTCCCACTGGTGAGGATTTTGTCTTCTTTTTGTTGAGGTGTAATGTATACTGAAGGCTGTAGTCTTAGCACTGCATCAGTATGTGCTCCAAGTTGTCTTCATTTGTGGCAAGCAAGGTTGTGCCATTTGCATATCTCAGGTTATTAATGAGTCTTCCTCTCATTCTGATTCCATGTTTTTCATATAGTGTGGCTTCTCGGACTACTTGTTGAGTTTACAGATTGAATAAGCAAGGTGAAATGATACAACACATTTGGACCACCTTTTCCAATTTTGAACCCTGCAATATCCTCTTGTTCTGTTGGAATGACTTCCTCTGGATCCATGTCCATGTTGCACATGAGCACAATTAAGTGTTCTGGAATTTTCATTCTTCATAATGTTATCCTGAATTTGTTATGCTCCACGTGATACTTGCTAGACACCCTAGAGTTGTCACTGAGGGAAGGCTTTGTGGTATACTGTTAGGTCTTCAATAGAATCTCTACCAACATTTGAAAAGCCCCAATAGAACGGCCCCACCTGCCTGAATGCCTATAGTTAGTAATTATATACATTATTTTTAATTCTTAGTCCTGTCTTCCCACTGGAATATAGTCCTAGCTGGGCAGAGATTAGCTCTCTTTTATATCATGTTGGATCTGCAGAGTTGGCCCCATAATCAATAAATACTTGCTCGGAGTGTGTGGGAGTGTATTCAGAAGTTCTGATTCTTGATCTTTTGGTGAGGC
This sequence comes from Dugong dugon, assembly GCA_030035585.1. Lineage (NCBI taxonomy): Eukaryota > Metazoa > Chordata > Mammalia > Sirenia > Dugongidae > Dugong > Dugong dugon. Next base: position 193,611,051 of record CM057462.1, on the reverse strand, counting down.
AGTTTAAGAAAACCTTGGAGTTTTCTACTTTGGAGATGCTTTGCTGTTTTTATTCACCCTAGAATACTCCTCTCTCATTTGTTCTCATAAACATGCTTGATTTTTATTTAATTTGCTCAGCAAAGTTCTTTGGGAATAGTTCCTTGGTCAAGGGTTTTCCAAGGTATGAATATACAATGATTGATTAAGGGTTCACTAATCCTAACCTATTTATCTAAAACAACATCTAATTCTAATGATTAAAATGATACTAATACAGGATACAAATGGTGACAGGCTATGAGGTCATTGGGGTATGGGTGTGTGTGTGTGTGTGTGAGTGTGTGTGTGTGTGTGTGTGTAGTGATGGTATCTGTGGTGAGCAAAATAATGTCCCCCCAAAGCTATCAGTTACTAGCCCTGAAACGTATAAATGTTACCTTAAAAGGAAAAAGGACCTTGGCAGATGTAATTAAGTTGAAGATCTTGAGATGAAGAAATTGTCTTGAATTATACAGGTGGGTTCTAAATGCAACATATGTATCCTTATAAGGCAGAATGAGATTCTAATGACACATGGAAGAAAAGGCAATGTGAAGATGGAGAAGAGAAAAATTTGAAGACGTTGGCCTTGTAGGTATGTCCACAAGCTAAGGAATGATATGTCCACAAGCCAAAGAACATGACAGCCACCAGAAGCTGAAGAGACAAGGGAGAAATTCCCTCCTCGAGCTTCCAGAGGGAGTGTGGCTGGTGTCCAAAGTATTATCTCATACAGTCAGAGAGTTTCGAGAGGGCCTTATTCCAAAAGCACATCTCCACTCAGCCTGGGCTTCAGGGGAAAATGCAGGGAGTGTTTCACTGGAGTGAGGGACTGAAAATCTAAGTAGGGGTTATTAGAAATATGATCCAAGAGAAAGAAAAGGGACAGACAGGGAACAGGACACATGGGGAACATGAAATAATAGTTTCATCCACACTTGGGGTAAAGTAACATTCCTTGACAGAATCTTCAGAGAATACTTGATGGAACAGAAAGGTCTACCTGTGAAACCCTGAGTCCAAACACAGCTGTAACGCCAGGAGTAATCATTACAGGAGAAGAAACATGAGGCTGGGATGCCCTTGGTCTTTGCAATTTGGATCCTTAGAAGTGTGGTCAGTAGCAGCCACGGCCCAGACCACGGCCACAGCAGTTGGAGCTCTGGGAGCCTGTGGAGGCTCAGGCAGTAGCTGTCCCCAGTGCTTATAAGATATGCTAACACCAAGCTGTGAAGTGAGTTTCAGCTCTATTGGGAACAGGACAAGTGAATGAACTGGTAGTCCCCTGTCTCTTTCTTCCTTCCCAACCTGGAAGGTCATGGCAGTTTCCAGCCTGTCCCTCGGGTGACCATGAACCCGATGTGACTTCAGCAATGACCCAGTGTGGTCCTGGGCTCTGGAGATCCATTTCTCTGTTACCATCTCTCCTTAGAAAACTCGGGGGTTTAAACTATCCCAAACTTGAAAATAAAGCAAAAACAGATTTTCGATCACTCTTTCAAATTTATACTACGTAGTACTTACAAGGCCGCTTAGGTGTCACATGGCACTCTAGGAGAGTTTTGATTTGTTTTACTTTTGTTTAGGGACCAATCACTAAAGATAAATTTAACTTAAAGAGGATTTATAAGTTCCAAATTATTTGTGTCTAGTAGAAATTATAACGCAATGATTCATTGCTCTTTAAGACCTTAGCTAATATTGTAACTTAATTTGAAATGTTATTTCAACAGTCTTTCTTTCTCTGACTGTATATAATTTGAACTCTCCTATTCTCCTTTGGTGTCTTGGTGGCACAGTTGTTAAGAGCCATGGCACGCTACTGATGTTAATCCAAAGGTCGGCACGTCGAATCCACCAGCTGCTCCTTCGAAACATATGCAGCAGTTCTACTCTGTCCTATAGGTTTGCTATGCGTTGCAATCGACTGGATGGCAACGGGTTTTGGTTTATTCTCCTTTGAACCAACTTTACCACCCTCCAACCATCGGATTCAGAGTCATATATATGTGCATACTTATATTCACATACCAAAAACAGAAGAAAAACAAAGTCTTGTCAGTTCGGTCTCATGGTAACCCCGCATCCGTTACAGAGTAGGACTAAGCTCCATGGGTTTTCCGGGCTGTAATATTTACAGAAACAGATTGCCAGGGTTTTCTTGTGTGACGTTGCAGGTGGGTTCCAACTGCCAACCTTTCTATTAGTAGGCAAGCACAAATGGTTGTGCCACCCAGGGGCCTTATGTTCACATACATTGTCATGTAAATGCAACACACGCACAGACACACACACACCAGGCACACACACAGCTTTGCTTCCTCACTTAAACCATGGTTATAAACATATCTGTCCAAGACAATGAGGAAACTGAGGATGACATCACAAGAAGATAGTTGAATGAACCAATGTGTTCCAGTCTCATTCGGAAAGAGATTCAGAACTATATAATTGTACAAATTCTAAGCATTTGTACTTATTATGTGACATGTACTCTTCTCAGGGCTTAATGTGTGATTCCTTCATTTACACAACAAACTTACTAAATAATGACAATGATTAGCCACATTTATCAGATGCAAAAATGGAGACACACAATTTAAGAACTCGCTTAAGGTTTCATAGCAAATATCTGGTTCTCAGAATTCAAACCAAAGTATTTCAGCTCCAGAACCATGCTCCTAACCAGTAGTGTGTAGTTGAACCGGGAATGCTCACGCTATTGATAATAGGGGAAATCCAGACAGATTAGGGTAGGTTCTTCTCCTCAACTTGGACTCAGTACAACAGTTGACTTCTCCTCTGTCCCTGAGAACTATTATTTCTGGGCTTGTTCCCCCACCACACAGAATTCCTTTCAATTTCTCATGCCTTTCTCTTCTTCTTTGTTCCTCTGTCCTATCTTAAACCCATTCTCCAGTAGCGCTCTCTATTTGCCTGCCTTGCTCCTGCTCAGAACCCCTTCCATGGCTCCCATGGATAAACTCACGATAATAACAGATGAAGAAAAGGCTAGGTCCCTGACAAGGCAAAGCAGAATCTCTTATATAAGAGGTCCAGGACCAGGCTCCTGAGTGTGTACTGGCTGGAAGAGGAGGGGATGTGACTCTTACACATAAGGGTACATGTATCCTCATTCCTGATACTCTGGTCTCCTCCTCTCTTCCCGCCCTGGAAACTCATGGAAGATTCCAGGCTGCCTAACTCATCTCCAGAAGCTAGATATGACTTCAGTAAGTATGGATCCATTGGTCAATGGCTCTAGGTATCTAGGTCACTATACATTCATCCTTTCTTAGGAAACTGTAGGTCACACCCTTGCCTCCAGGCCTGCACTATGAGATGGGCCTCAGGATTTGGATTACCTGTTTTCAGTGGGTAGAAGTGGTTGGAATGAATTGAGAGATGTATTTTACCAGAAGAAACGATAAAGTAATTAACGCATTGCTTGTGAAAGATAGAGAGAAATGAATGGACGACATTGGTTAGGTCTCATACCTGGTGAATAGGAGAGTTGTTCCCATAAACAGAGAGCATGCTTGGGAGGTGAGTAGGCTTGGCGGTAGAATAAATTTAATGTTACAGCAAGGCCTTTGTATCTTAAGGAGATATTTGGCAGATTCAACTTGAAGGTTAACGAGTTTCTAGGTAATGGAGAGGTGATTCAGAGGAAGTATCTCAAATACCTCCCACGTCATTCTTCTAGTAACAGTTAATTCATCTATCCATTCATCTAGTCAGCCCTCCATGGATAGTTGCTAGAGTCACCAGATAAGGAACACATGGAGTTCTCAGGTTCTGGTCATGTGATGTGATGTGTTGAGATGTAATGTAATATGGTGACTTTAGGTATAGAGCCAAGAATACCTAGAATTCTTATATGTTGGTGCCAAAGGACATGATGAGCTGATTCCCAACACTGCCTGTTTATATTAGCTCCCAGAAGGATACACAGAACGACTTTTTACCTCCTGTTATTGGCTTTTTGAGGATGTGTTGCCCCTCAACTTTGTAGCCTTCTATCCAACCCCTCATCCCCATTTCTGAGCTTGTGCATGGCCATGAGAACATGCATCCGGACACACACATGTATACACACACCCAACCTTAAAGGCACAGCTTTCGCATTCTCTTCCTTCATTGTTACTATCATCTCTGTCAATGAGAATGAGGAAACCTAGAATGACATCCCTGAGGGCATTGTCATGTGAACCAGTGTCCAAGTATCCTATTAGTTAATGATGGCTCAGGCAAGTCCAGTCCCTAAACCTCTTCATCTTTTATGCACATGGGTTTCCCAGTAGTCTTCAGAATGCCCACTGGATTGTGAGTGCCTGGCGGTCACAACACGCACGTTGCCTGAATAAACCTAAGTATTTGGGCAGAAGATGCACTCAACATCTGGTAGGTGTTGAAACAACATTCTTGTAATAAAATGTGTATGTTCAAAAATCAAAAGTTTTTCACAATGTATCTGACAACCCTCAGAGTAGGGGACTGTATATGAGACTAGGTTAAGAAACATTTTAAGATAGGACATATGTTAATCAGATCGAAATGTAAACATCATATACTCTCACCTTCTAGACTAGGGGTATGTGAAGAAAGAGATTGCCTCTCCTTTTCCAAGATGTATTCCCAGTTTTTACCATACAGTAGTTCACAGTAAATGTTGATGAATGAATAAAATGATTCAATTACTGGTTGAATGTGTCTGATTCAAATCTGACTACCTTCTCATTCAATAACATGATTAAGCAAAACATTTAATTCCCATCATCCTCTAGCTAGAAATAATTTTGTTTCTCAGAATTCCGAGGGCATAAAGTCATTTTCTAGAATTTTGACTAGCCTAATAATATTTTGAAATAAACTTTCTGAGGACAAAAACCGAATATTTTCCATCTCTCTGTCTCACACGCTGACCAGACAAAGTGTCTGGATCTAGCAAACATTCTTTACAAATTGATGCTCACTAAGAATCTTCTTTGGGCCTTCTCAGGCCCCAACAATTCAGTGAGGAAGGTACTAACCTGCCTATTTTACAGTTGAAGGTTTATATTGTCTAAATGAAGATCTGGACGCACCCCAGCTCATAAATGGCAGAGTTATAATTTCAACACTGACCTCCTGGTTGCCATTCGGTAGAATATTGCTTTATTAGTCAGAGTTCTCCAGAGAAACAGAATAGGAGATCTATCTATCTACCTACCTACATACCTACCTACTACCTACCTATCTACTACCTCCCTACCTCCCAACTACATATCTACCTATCTACTATCTACCATCTATCTGTCTATCAAGAGAAATTTATTTTAAGGAATTGGCTCAGACAATTGTAGGGCCTGCTAATTCCAAAATCCGTAGACCACGTAGCAGTCTGGGAACTCTGGGAGAACTATGTTACCGTCTTAAGGCAGAATTCCTTCTCTCCAGGAAACCTCAGTTTTTGCTCTTAAGACCTTCAGCTGATTGGATGAGCTCCATGCCTGTTATTGAGGGTAATCTCCTTTAATTGGACTCAACTGATTGTAAATGATAATCACATCGAGAACATTTCTTCACAGCAACATCTAGACTAGTGTTTGACAAAACAACTGGGCACTATAGCCTAGCCAAGTTGACTCAGAAAATTAACTTCATAATTGTCTTGTAAGAACTGCCTTGTAACAAAATATGCATTTGGTTTTTTGTAAGTGAAGGAGTTTAGACACAATCATTATTGTTGTTAAAAAATAAAAATAAAAATCGAGGACACTACCTTGATCCATCTACTAATCCCATCAGGAGGGACCTAAGGGCCACTCAAGGGCCCGGGTTCAGGAAGGGCCAAGGAGGCGGGTATGTGGATAAGGGCATCATGGGAAGTGGGCATTCCCTGGTTCTGTGTTCCAGAGAAGCCAGCCCGGCTATGGAAGCAGGGCTTGGAAGATCATCCTTGGCGGTAGGATGAAGACATTGTAGTGTGGACCTCAGTTTCCTCAGAGGTCACCCCGTAAGCCTTTATCCAGGCACTGGCTTGCTGGGAATTGCCAGGCAGCTTCTCTGAGAACTGGCCTGTGGCAGACTGTGACTGGCCAAAGCCCCTCTAACTCCAGCCCCAGGGGGAGTGCTGGGAGCTCCCAAGGTCTCCTGAGAAGTCAGGGAAAGGGAGGCAGGAGGATGCCAGGAATGACGAAACACATGCCATGGTTGAGTTACAGCCACGTCCTGCCCCGCCCAGAGCCAAGCTGGAGGAGCCACTATAAAAGCCATGCCTGGCTCCAGCATCTCATCTGCTTGGACTCCCCAGGGACGTGTCTGTGCTCGTGTCTGTGACCAGGGTGAGTGTGAGTGTGGGAGCCCCAAGGGTTCTGAGAGGACCAAGGAAGAGCTGACAGCTGGGAGGCAGAGGGAAGGGGAGGGAGGATGTGCACCGAGGAAAGAGAGTCCTGTATTTGATTCTGTGATACAGTGAACAGAAATAAGACTCAGTCTGAACTAAGTCTTTGGAAATCTGTCCTGGTCTCAGATACAGATGGGTCCCTCAATTTTGTCAAGGACATTATTCTTCTGTTAGTAGAACAGGCACATCAGTGTGTGAACGCTTTATGTGGGCTCACGAAGGTTGAGAAATACTGGCTACTCGTTGTGTACAAGAGTGAGAAGCCTCTTCCTATGTCTGATTGTTGGGACCGCATATTTTTATTCAGGGGAATGATTTAGGTTGTTCCATTTCTTTACTGATGTGTATATGCTAGATATCCTTAACTATCCCCATAAGATTTAATTTTAAAGAAGATCAAATTATCATCCTTGCTTTCTATCTAAAGAGTTTCATTATTAATTTTCAGGTTGCAAATTCCTGCTAAAATGTCCTGGCAGCAGAACCAGCAGCAGTGCCAGCTCCCTGCCAACTGTACCCCCAAGTGCCCTCCCAGGTGCCCCATTCCCACCTGTCCACCCAAGTGTCCCCAAAAGTGTCCTCCAGTCTCTCCCTGCTGCAGTGTCAGCTGCGGAGACTGCTGTGGACCTAGCTCTGGGTGCTGCAGATCTGGAGGTGGCAGCTGCTGCCTGAGCCACCACAGACATCATCTCTTCCACCGACGCCGCTGGCACCAGAGCCCTGACTGCTGTAACTGTGATCCCTGTGGGCACTCTGGCTGCTGCTCGGGCTCAGGAGGTTGCTGCTGAGCCAAGCCTTAGGCATCACAGAGAAACACTTAGAAAGCAACCTCGAGGCAGGGACCTACCCGAGGGTGATGCTTCTCCTGTTCTCGCTTCTCGTTTTCATGGCGCTGAAGATCCTATGAAAGAGTTCTGTGTGTTCTGATGTCCTGAGTCCATCCTGGATCTTGATCATGTCTTCCTTCTTTACTTTATACAACGATAAATCTCCTATTGCGTATTCACAAGATATCCTGGTCTTTGTCAAGTCTTTCATTCTTTGCAAGTCCCTGAAGCCTAGATTTCCAGCGACACAATTAGGTTGGCTTGGTGAGAGTACAGTGTGAGAAAGGGACAAGCTAGAAACAGTTTTTAAGGAAACAATCCTCTAAGAACAAGCTTGAAGTAGAGCTTTGCAATGGGATTATCTCTACACGCTCCAGCCTCTTGGCGCAGGTGGTGACGGGAAGGAGGACTAGGTGGCACTGGTGAGGCACCAGTGGAGAAAGGGAAGGTGAAGGAGCCTGAGGGACCTCAAAGGAGAAGCTGATAGGAGAAAGAAAGAATGCTGTGAAGTAGGTTCAATCAAATGTTTCTGGAGTGAAACTCAGCCCCTCCAGAAAGAAACTCAATAGCTGATGCTGCTTCATGAAGCCTTTGCAAACATTTCTAAGGGCCCGCTGTGTGCTTTGCCATTTTTTCTGAGAGAGGAAAAATCGGTACTTAACCTCTAAACTCTGTCCAGGCCTGGTGCCTGCTGGAGAAATATAATGAAGAACAAAATCTCCTCCCAACCTAGAAAACTTCTCCACAAATATAGAAGAGAAAGAAAGATTTTATTATAGTAAGTATTAAACCAGAATGTGATTCATCATATGCCATCCGGTAAAGAAATTGCAAAGACATAAAGAAATCTTTCCCTATATATGTAAAACAAACGCAAAATGAAAAACCTATACTGTTGAGTTAATTCTGTCTCATAGAGAACTGTAGGACAGAGTAGAACTGCCCCACAGAGTTTTCAGGAAGCACCTGGTGGATTGGAACTTCCAAGCTTTTGGTTAGCAGCCGAGCTCTTAACCAGCGCAATGAGTAAATTCATCTCGTCAAGATAAATTGCTCATTTTCTGGTGTCTTTATGGCTGGAGGTAGATTTGCAGTTAGGGGTCGGAAGATCTTGAGGTCATGGTAATCTCTTTCCAGTTTTCTGGAAGGGGAAGATTACCTGAAGTAACACTTTAAAGAATTGACTTCGAAATCCTTGAGCTAACACCTTGAATTTAGGCACTTTTCAAAGAGAGCGTGAAAGATTTTACAGTTACAAGCTATTGAAAGTGAATTCTACAAGAACAGGGGAGGAAGGGTATTCCTCACCTATTTTCAACAGGGAAACTATAGGGCAATCAACTCTGTGACAAATAACAACTGCAGCGAATTTTCAGTTGAAGGTACCTGGGTGGTATAGTTAACAGCTTGGCTACTAGTGAAAAGGTTGGGGGTTTTGACCCACCCAGAGGTGCCTCAGAAGAAAGACATGGCAATCTGCTTCCCGAAAGGTCACAGCCATGTAAACCCTTTGGAGTGCAACTCAGTCACAACTGGTTTGGTGCTTTGGTTTTATTTTCAATTTGTATTTGTCCTTACACTCCTGAGGAAAGGATGCACAGTCCACTGGAGTCTAAGTTCCTATAAAGTCTAGAGGGTTCCTGCAGCACGTACCTCTCCTCTGCTTCCAATTCTCAGTGCTCACATGCCAAGGCTTAAAAACCTTCAGGTGAGCCCTAACCAAAGAAAAAATTGAAGAGGTCATAAAGAAAGCTCCCAAACAAAAAAGCCCTGGCCCAGATGGCTCCACTGGAGAGTTCTACCAAAGATTAGGAGAAGAGTTGACACCAATTCTACTCGAACTATTCCAGAACATAGAGAAGGAAAGAATATTCCCTAATTTATTCTATAAAGCCAGCATAACACTGATACCAAAGCCAGGCAAAGACTTCCCAAAAAAAGAAAATTACAGACCAATATCATTCAGGAGTATAGATTCAAAATATCTCCATAATATTCAACAGTATGTCAAAAAAATAATACTTCATAATCAAGCTGGATTCATACCAAGGATGCAAGGGTGATTCAACATTAGAAAATTAGTCAAAGTAATTCACCACATAAATAAAACAAAGGAAAAGAATCCCATGATTATCTCAATAGATGCCCAAAAGGCATTTGATAAAATCCAACATCCTTTCCTGTTAAAACTCTCAGCAAAATAGGCATAGAAGGAAATGTCCTCAACATAATTATCGGCATATATGCAATACCAAGAGCCAAAATTATTTTCAACAGAGAAAGATTGAGAGTATTCTCCTTGAGAGCCGGAACCAGACAAGGATGCCCATTATCACCACTCTTACTCTATACTCTTCTGGAAGACGTAGCCAGAGCAATAAGGCAAGAAAGGGAATTAAAGTGTACTCAAATTGGAAAGGAAGAGGTAGAACTACCCTTATTCACAGATGACATCATTCTATACATAGAAAATCCCAGAGACTCCACAACAAAGTTACTGCAAGTAACCGAAGGATTTAGCAAAGTGGCAGGGCACAAGATCAACACACAAAAATCAGTTGGGTTCCTCTGCACTAACAAGGAGAACTCCAAAAAAGGAAATCAAGAAAACAATACCATTTATAAATGCCTCTAAAAGGATAAAATACCTAGAAGTAAACCTAATCAGGGATGTAAAAGACATATCCGAGGAAAACTGTACAACACTACTGCAAGAAACCAAAAGAGACCTACAGAAAAGGAAAAACATTCCACGCTCATGGCTTGAAAGAGCTAACATTGTGAAAATGTCAATATTACCCAAACGATCTACAGTTATAATACAATCCCGAACCAAATCCCAACAACATTCTTTAATGAGATGGAAAAACTAATCACCAACTTGACATGGAAAGAAAGGAGGCCCAGAATAGCTAAAACAATCCTGAAGAAGAACAAAGTAGGAGGCCTCACACTTCCTGATCTCAAAACTTACTATACACTCACAGTTACCAAAAGAGCCTAGTGCTGGTTTAATGACAAGACACAAAGGTGAATGGAATAGAATGGAGAACCCAGAAGTAAAGTAAATCCATTCATCTATGGGCAGCTGATCTTCGACAAAGAATCAAAATTCAGTCAACTGAGAGAAAAAATTCTCTTTAACAAACGGTGCTGACAAAACTGGATATCCATTAGCAAAAAAGATGAAACAGGGTCCATATTCGCACCATACACAAGGCTAAGTGAAAATGGACCAAATTGCTAAATGTTAAAGCTAAATTATAAAGTTCCTGGTAGGGACACAACTAGAGGACTGATTTTCAGCATATATAGCCCATCAAACACAACAAAAAATGCAAAACCAACAGATGATAAATTAGATACCTGGGAACACTGGAAAATTAAATATTATGCTTATCAGATGTCTACTAAAAGAGTAAACTGAGAACCTATGGATTGGGAACAGATCTTCAGCAACAACATATCTGAGAAGGGTCTAATCTGTAAAACATATAGAAAACTTCAAAACTCAACAACAGAAAGAAACACTTCAATCTAAAAATAGGCAAAAGACTTGAGCAGACACTTCCCCAAGGAAGACATTCATGTGGGCAACAAACACATGAAAATGTGCTCGTGATCATTAGCCCTTAGGGACATACAAATCAAAACTACAATGACATACCATCTCACCCCTATAAAAATGGTACCGATTAAAAAAACAGAAAACAACAAACGCTGGTGAGGTTGCAGTGAGATTGGAACACTTATACACTGGTAATGGATTGTAAAATGGTACAACCACTATAGAAAACAGTATGGCACTTCTTCAAAATCTAGAAATAGAAACACCATATTGTCTAGCAATCTAAAACTTAAGCATATATCCAAAAGACATAGAAGCAGTGAAACGAATTGACATATGCATACCTGTGTTCATTGCAGCATTATTCACAATAGCAAAAAGAAGACACAACCTACAAAAAAATCAAATCAAACCCATTGCCGTTGAGTTGATTCTTACTTATAGCCACCACATAGGGTTTCCAAGGTTGTAAATCTTTATGAAAGCAGACTGCCATATCTTTCTCCCTTGGAGCCCCTGGTGGTTTTGACCCACTAATCTTTCGGACAGCAGGTGATCACTTTACACGCTGCGCTATAACAGTGTAAGTGCCCATCCATGGACGAATGGATAAACAAATTGTGATACATACATACAATAGAGTATTATGCAATTATAAAGAGTATATTTATAGTTTGTTGTACCCTGTGGGCTTGCATATTGCTGTGATGCTGGAATCTATGGCACCGGTATTCAAATACCAGCAGGGTCACCCATGGAGGACAGGTTTCCGCTGAGCTTCCTGACTAAGACAGACTAGGAAGAAGGACCTGGTGGTCTACTTCTGAAAAGAATTAGCCAGTGAAATCTTTATGAATAGCAGTGGAATATTGTCTGATATAGTGCCAGAAGAGGAGCCCCACAGGTTGGAAGGCACTCAAAAGACAACTGGAGAAGAACTGCCTCCTCAAAGTAGAGTTGACCTTAATGGCGTGGATGGAGTCGAGCTTTCAGGACCTTCATTTGCTAATGTGGCTTTTCTCAAATTGAGAAGAAACAGCTGCTAATATCTGTTAATAATCGGAATGTGGAATGTATGAAGTGTGATTCTAGGAAAATTGGAAACCATCAAAAATGAAGTGGAACATATACACATTGATATCCTAGGCATTAGTGAGCTGAATGAGTAACTGAAGAGGAATGGAGATGCATTCATTGTCAAAAAGAACATTTCAAGATCTATCCTGAAGTACAACACTGTCAGTGTTAGCATAATATCCATATGCCTAAAGGAAGACTAGTTAATAATACTATTATTGAAATCTATGCACCAACCACTAAGGCCAAAAATGAAGACACTGTAGATATTTACCAATTTCTGCAGTCTGAAAGTGATTCGAACATGTGACCAGGATTCATTGATAATTACTAGTGATTGGAATTCAAATGTTGGAAGGGCAGTAGTTGGAAAATATGGCCTCAGTGCTAGCAATGAAGCCTGAGATCGCATGATAGAATTTTGCAAGACGAATTTGTCTTGGAAGAAGTACAGCTATATTGCTCCTCAGAAGCAAGGATGGTTAAGACTTCATCTCATATACTTTCAACAGGTTATCAGGGGGAATCAATCCCTGGAGAAGGACATCATGCTTGGTAAAGTAGAGGGTCATCGAAAAAGAGGAAGATTCTCAGCGAAATGGACTGATACAGTGACTGCAACAATGGGCTCAAGCATAACAACGATTGTGAGAATGGTGCAGGACCAGACAGTGTTTTGTTCTGTTCTACATACGGTCGCTAGGAGTCAGAACCAATTCGATGTTGCCTAAGAACAAAAGGAACATAAAGAATAAGGATGAGGTTGCTAAACATCTGATGACATGCATGAATCTGGAGAACATTATGCTGAGTGAAATAAGTCCATAACAAAAGGACCAATATTGAATGGTTTCACTTTTATAAAACATCAAGAATAGATATACACACAGAAAGCAACATTGTTTGATGGTTACCAAGGTAGGAATGGGTAGGAGGAGGAATCACCTTCTAGATAGTAGACACTTGTTATTTTTGGTGAGGGGAAAGGCAATACAAAATTGGGTGAAGTCTGCGCAGTCTGACCAAGGGAAAAGAAGATGCTAAGTATGCAATAAAAAGGGACAATTTCTGTAAATGCTATAATATATACAATTTTGCAACAACAGTTTTAAGAAACAAAACTATGTGTGTGGTTACATAGGTAGATATGTATGCATATATATGTATAGGAAGGCATATGTGAATACATTGATAGGTGTATCTGTAGGCTTCTGTATATAGATGTTTGTGGGTGATGCATATATAGAGGCAGTCCCAGGATTACAAATAAGTTCCTTTCCTAAGCTTGTCTTGAAATCAAATTTGTAGGTAAGCAGGAGCAGTTAGCTATGTAGGAGCACTTAGGTATGGTTCGTGTCAAATGTCAGTTAGTGAAATGTTTGTCATACTACATGTTGAAAGTAGAGCATTCCTATGAAACCTTTCATAATCCAAAATGGCAGACCCTGAAAATAATCTACCAAATCATAACAAATAACACATTAAACCTAAAACAACACTAACGTACAGTAAATGCAGGAATGATATGATAAATAAATAGAGATAAAGCACAGGTGCTCACAGACACAGTTCAAAGTGATGACAGTTTGATGCTGAAATGAAAGAGTGTAGTTACCAAGGAAGGAGTTTGGCCAGGACAGAGACATGTCCTACTTGGGACATAGACCCAGAGGGCCGACTCCTTCCCAGATTAGGGCTGCCACTCCCCGGGGAACCACCCTCCCCAGTTGGTGTGTCCAAGAGTGTCCAGCATCTCTGCCTTCCCAAATGCTGAGGAGCCGCCCCCAGCCCTTCCCGGCAGCCCCGGGTTGTCCGGGGCTAAGAGGAGAGTGTGCGATGTGAGGGCAAATCTGTGATGGGCAGGGGAAGAAGCCAGGAAGAAGGCACCATGTCACCTGCTCCCTCTGTCCCGCACAGGTGCCTGAGATCCAGGTCCACAGAAAGGCAGACAGAATGCAGATGGCACACATGCTGTGGGAGGGGCGCAATTGGCTTCTGCTCCAAGCTGTCCCCACCACAGACTCTCTCCTAGTTGAAGGGGGTAAGGCCAGCCCCCAGCTTAGCTACCCATGATATCTGGGAGGCTGGAGACTGTGGATCATGTCCTACCTGGAGGCGTGGGGGCAGTGGAGAAAAGCACTAGGGGGAGGTGTGTGCTGGAGGAAAGGAGAGGGTCACTGGGTGTGGAGAGCTGGTCGGAGACCCAAGACTCTGCCCTTTACCCACCCTCAGGGAGCTGCAGAAGGCCCTGACAAATGAGCTGGGGGGAAGACACTCTCACTGTTCAGGGCGAGTGCTGTCTGTTTGATGGTTTGCTGCAAAACAAATGCTAGAGACTGTTTCATCTGTAGATTTCTCTCCATTGGTGAATACAGGTACCATTGTAGGTTTTCGTAAAAGCGAAGTAGTGTATACGGAACTTTCAGAAAGAGAGGAAACCTGTGTATAGCTTATCATGTGCCTTTGTATGAATAAAACACATTAAAGAAACACTTCCAGGTACATTAAAACACATTTAAAATAATCATACAGTAATAATAATAATATTTTGATGAGCATCACAAAGTAGCGCCGTTTGTTATTACGAACCATTGCACGTACCACAGATTTTTAATATAATAGGCTTTACTGGGGTTGGTTCATAACTATGGGTTGTATGTTAAGTTGGATGTTTCTAACTCGGGGACTGTCTCTATTCATATATATAACAAAGCACATAGGGTTACAGTTATGAAGCCTCTCTAGACATATCCAAACACCTCCTGGGATTGGTTTACTGTGTCAAAAGGCATAGGACCATAGTCTTGTGGGACAACTCAGTCAATTGACATAACATAGTTCGTAAGATTATGTTCTACATCCTAGTTTGTGGAATAATACCTGGGGTCTTAAAAGTTTGTGAGCGGTCATCTAAAATACAACTATTGGTCTCTACTTGTCTGGAGCAATCAAGAAGGAAGGGAACCAAAGACTCAATGAAGAACTAGTTCACATAAACCACGGCCCCATTTTGCCTGAGACCCGAAGAATTAGATGGTGCCTGCCTACCAATATCAACAGTTCTGACCAGGGACACATTAGAAAGTCCCAAATAGAATGGGACAAAAATGTAGAAGAAAAGTCAAGTTTGTACAGAAGGCCAGACTTACTGAACCAATAGGGACTAGATGAGCCCCCCAAAACTATCACACTAAGATACCCTTTGAACTTGGAACTAAAGCTACTCCTGGATGTCATTTTTCAGGCAAATAATAGATTGGCTTATAAAATAAACAATATTACCTGTGAATAATGTGTTTCCTTAAATAATCAAATATATGAGGCCAAACAGCATTTACCCATAAGCAAAAATGAGAATGCCAGCTAGGGCAGGAAAGCTAGACTAATGGAAACAGATTAAAGAGAATGGAAACAACGAGAATGTTGATGCATTGTGAAAAGTGTAACCAGTGTCATAGAACAATTTGTATCAAAATTTTTAAATTGGAACCTAATTTGCTGTGTAAACTTTCATCTAAAACACAAAAAATACTAAAAAAAAGTAAAGCCTATTGCTGGATGAGGGAATAGAATAAGATTTGTTTTCTATCCAATTCCAAAAAGAGAAGAAATTCTTTCCCAATATTCTTGTAGATTTATTGAGTATTTCCAAGTGGATCATTTTGGATGGGGAGAGTGTACTATACAGGCTGTGTGATGGTTAAGATTGTGTATTAACTTGGCTGGGCCATGATTCTCAGTGTTCACATGTGAGCACTCCCATGATGGGATCTGCTGTGAGTAACCAATCAGAAGAAAGTGAGTTTCCTTGGGCGTGTGGCCTACATCGGAATAGAAGCATTGGCTTCTTGCCAACATGGTCTCTGCTGAGAAATCTGATTTGTTCTCCTTTTTATGTGACAGTTGGTTTTTCCTGCACTGCTCTGAGTTTTTCCTTTGTCTTTGGTTTTGACAACCTCGATTACGATATGTCTTGGTGATTTTCTTTTGGAGTCTCTCCTGTATGGGGTTTGTTGAGCTTCTTGGGTGGATATAGTCCATCTTTTATGATATGAGGGAAGTTTTCTGCCAGCAAATCTTCAAAATGTTCTCCGTGAATTTTTTTTGTCTCCTCCTGTTCTTGAACTCCTATCATGCATAAATGATCCCTCTTGTAGTGTCCCACATAACTCTTTGCTTTCTCCATTTGTCTTCATTCTTTCTCCTGGATGTTCCTCAAAGAAATTAGTATCAAGGGACTTGCCTTCTCATTAGCTGATTCTGTCTTCCACTGATTGAATTCTACTCCGATATTCCTCCACTGAGTTATCTATTTCTGAAATTTTGTTGTTAATCTTTGGATTTCTGGTTGCAGTTTTGTATGGTTTCTAATTGTCTATTTTGTTTTTGTACTGTTTTCTTGAATTCTTCTAGAATTTTTGTCTGTGTTTTCCTGGTTTTATCTGTGTCTTCCTTGACTCTTTCTTAATCTGTTGGAGGGTCCTAAATAGAAGTCTTTTGAATTCCTCATCAGTTAGTTCCATTACCATTTCTTCCTCAGAAAGGTTTTCTGACCCTTTAGTTTGGTCACTTGCTTGAGCCATCTTGTTCTGTTTCCTTATGGGATTTGATATTGTTTGTTGTCTTTGAGGCATTAAGGTGTTATTCTATATATTGACTGTATGTTTGTTTACTTTGTCCTTATTTTCTGTTTTGTTTTGATATATGTGGGATGGCAACTTGGGTTGCTACTCAGGTTGCTAGTCTGGCAAGACTGGAGTGCTCACCACCTGTTTCCAGGTAGGTAGGGCAGGGGCTGGGTGTCTGAAATCCTTGAGAACTTCAACATTTTCTGTGTATATCCTGAAGTTATTTATTGGCCCACGTGTGAGGATTTTGTTTTCTTTATGTTGAGGTGTAATCTATACTGAAGGCTGTTGTCTTTGCTTTCATCAGCATGTCTCTAAGTTGTATTCATTTGTGGGAAGGAAGGTTGTGTCATTTACATACTGAAGGCTATGAATGAGTCTTCCTCTCATTCTGATACCATGTTCTTCATAGAGTCTGGTTTCTCGGACTATTTGTTGAGTTTACAGAATGAATAAGCAATGTGAAATGATACAACATCTTTGGACCACCTTTTCCAATTTTGAACCATGCAATATCCTCTTGTTCAATTTGAGTGACTTCCTCTGGATCCATGTACATTTTCCACATGAGCACAATTAAGTGTTCTGGAATTTTCATTCTTCATAATGTTATCCTTAATTTGTTATACTCCACATGATACTTGCTAGACCCCATAGTATTGCCATTGAGGGAAGGCTTTGCAGTATAGTGTTAGGTCTTAAATAGAATCTCTACCAACATTTGAAAACCCCCCAGTAGAATGGCCCCACCTGCCTGAAGGCCTATAGTTATTAATTATATATATTATTTTAAATTCTTAGTCCTGTCTTCCCACTGGAATATAGTCCTAGATAGGTAGAGATTAGCAGTCTTTTATATCATGTTGGATCTGCAGATTCAGCCAAATAACCAATGAGCACTTCCGCAGAGTGTGAGGGAGTGAATTCATAAGGTCTGATTCTTGATCTTTTGGTGAGGCAGTTCAAGAAAACCTTTGAATTTTCCACTTTGGAGATGCTCTGCTCTTTTTATTCACCCTAGCATACTCCTCTCTCATTGATTCTCATAAGACCTGCTTGATTTTTATTTAATTCGCTCAGCAAATTTCTTTGGGAATAGTTCCTTGGTCAAGAGCATTCCACAGCATGAATATAGAATGGTTGCTTAAGGGTTCACTAATCCTAACCTTTTTAACCAGAACATCATCTAATTCTAATGGTTAAAAGGATACTAATACAGGATACAAAAGGCCATAGGCTGTGAGGTCCTTGGGGTATGTGTGTGTGTGTGTGTGTGTGTGTGTGTGTGTGTGTGTGTGTGTGTGTGTGTGTGTGTGTGTGTGTGTGTGTGTGTGTGTGTGAGTATAGTGATGGTATCTGTGGTGAGCAAAATAATGTCCCCCCAAAGCAATCAGTTCCTATCCCTGAAAGTTATAAATGTTACCTTAAAAGGAAAAAAGATCTTGGCAGATGTAATAAAGTTCAAGATCTTGAGATGAAGAAAATGTCTTGAATTATATAGGTGGGTTCTAAATGCAACCTATGTATCCTTACAAGGCAGAATGAGATTCTTATGACACAGAGAAGAAAAGGCAATGTGGAGATGGAGAAGAGAAAAATTTGAAGAAGCTGACCTTGTTGATATGTCCACAAGCAAAAGAATGATATGTCCACAATCCAAAGGACCTGGCAGCCACCAGAAGCTGAAGAGACAAGGGACTAATTCCCTCCTCGAGCTTCCAAAGGGAGTGTGGCTGGTGTCCAAAGTATTATCTCATACAGTTAGGGAGTTTGGAGAGGTCCTTGTCCCAAAAGCACAGCTCCACTAAGCCTGGGCTTCAGAGCCCCTTCCATGGCTCCCATGGATAACTGATGATAATGACAGATGAAGAAAAGGCTATGTCCCTGACAAGGCAAAGCAGAATATCTTATATAATTGGTCCTGGACCAGGCTTCAGGGTGTGTACTACCTGTAAGAGGAGGGAATGTGACTCTTACACATAAGGGTACACGTATGCTTATTCCTGATTTTCTAGTCTCCTTCTCTTTACCCTCCCTGGAACGTCATGGAAGATTCCAGGCTGCCTAACTCATCTCCAGAAGCTATATATGACTTCCGTCACTATCTATCCATTGGTCAATGGCTCTAGATATCTAGGTCACTACATATCCATATAGTCTTAGGAAACTGTAGGTCACACCCTTGCTTCCAGGTGTGCTCTATGAGTTGGGGCCTCAGGATTTGGATTGTCTGTTTTCAGTGGGTAGAAGAGGTTGGAATGAATTGAGAGATGTATTTTACAGGAAGAAACTATAAATTAACCCATTGCTTGTGGAAGATAGAGAGAGATGAATGGATAGGACTGGTTAGGTCTCATACCTGGTGAATAGGAGAGGTGTTACCACGGACAGAGAGCCTGTCTGGGGGGTCAGTGGGCTTGGTGGTAGAATAAGTTTAATGTTAGAGCAAGGCCTTTGTATCTCTAGGAGAAATTTGGCAGGTTCAACTTGCAGGTTAGTGACTGTCTAGGCAATGGAGAGGTAACTCCCAGGACATTCTTCTAATAACATTTAATTCATCTATCTGGTCATCTAATCAGCATTCCATGGAGAATTGCTAGAGTTACCAGATAAGGAACACCTGGAGTTCTCAAGATCTGCTGATGTGATGTGATGTGTTGAGATGGGATGGTAATATTGTGAGTGTAGGTATAGATCCAAGAATACCTGGAATTCTCATATGCTGGTGCCAAAGGCCATGATGAGATGATTCCCAACACTGGCTGTTTATATTAGATCACAGAGGATACACAGAAGGACTTTTTACCTCCTGATATTGGCTTTTTGGGGATGGGATGCTCTGCAGATTTGTAGCTTTCTTTCCAACCCCTGATCCACATTTCTGATCTTGTACGTGAGCAAGAAAACATGCATCCATAGACACACACGTATACACACACCCATCCATAAAGGCACAGCTGTCACATTCTCTTCCTTTTTGTTACTAGCATCTCTGTCAGTGAGAATGAGGAAACCTAGAATGACATCACTGAGCGCATTGTCAGGTGAACCAGTGTCCCAAGAATCCTGTTGGGAAATGGTGGCTCAGGCAAGTGCAGTCCCTAACCCTCGTATTCTTTTACACACATGGGTTTCACAGTAGTCTTCAGAATTCCCCCTGGATTGTGAGTGCCTGGCAGTCACAACAAACATGTTGGTCTCTATAAACCTAAGCGTTTGGGCAGAACATGCACTCAACACCTGGTAGGTGTTCAAATAAGATTCTTGTAATTAATTGTGTACATTCACAAACCAAAAGTTTTCACATTTTGTCTAAAAACCCTCAGAGTAGGGGACTATATATGAGACTAGGTGATGAAAAAAATTAAGATAGGCCATATCTTATTCAGATTGAAATGTAAACATCATATACGCTCACCTGCTAGACTAGGAGTATGTGAAAGAAGAGATTGTCTCTCTTTTAGCAAGGTGTATTCCCAGTTCATACCATACAGTAGTTCACAGTAAATATGTGATGAATGAATAAAAGGAATCAATTACTGGTTGAATGAGTCTAATTCAAATCCGACTACCCTCTCATTCAATCACACCATTAAGTAAACCATTTATTAACCATCATCCTCTGGCTAGAAATAATTTTGTTTCTTAGAATCCTGAAGGCATAATGTCATTTTGTAGAATTTTCACTAGCCTAATAATATTTTGAAATAAACTTCCTGAGGACAAGAACTGAATATTTTCTATCTCTCTGTCTCACACTCTGATGAGACAAAGTGTCTGGATCTAGCAAACATTCTTTACAAATTGATGCTCACTAAGAATCTTCTTCGTGCCTTCTCAGGTCCCAACAATTCCGTGAGGAAGGTACCAACCTGCCTCTTTTACAGTTGATGGTTTACATTGCCCAAATGAAGATCTGGAGGAACCTAAGCTCATAAATGGCAGAGTTATAATTTGAGCACTGTTCACCTGATCGCCGTTTGGTAGAATATTGCTTTATTAGTCAGAGGTCTCCCGAGAAACAGAATAGGAGATCTATCTACTGACCTACCTACATGCCTACCTATGACCTAACTACCTACCTACTACCTCCCTACATCCCTACTACCTATCTAAGTACCTACTACCTATCTACCTATCTGTCAGTCAAGAGAAATTTATTTTAAGGAATTGGCTCACACAACTGTAGGGGTTGTTAAGTCCAAAATCCATAGAACGGGTAGGAGCCTGGAAACTCTGGGAAAACTATGTTACAGTCTTGAGGCAGAATTCCTTCTCTCCAGGAAACCTGTTTTTGCTCTAAAGGCCTTCAGCTGATTGGAGAAGTTCCATCCATATTATTGAGGGTAATCTCCTTTACTTGGAGTCAACTAATTGTAAATGTTAATCACATCTACAAAATTTCTTCACAGCAACATCTAGACTAGTATTGACAAAACAACCGGGCACTATAGCCTAGCCAAGCTGACACAGAAAATTAACTGTCATAATTGTCTTATAAGAACTGCCTCGTAACAAAAAATGCATTTGGTTTGTTTGTTAGTGAAGGTGTTTACACACAATCATTATTGTTGGATAAAAAACAAAAAAAGTGCCGAGGAGACCACCTTGATCCATCTACTAATCCCATCAGCAGGGACCTGAGGGCCACTCAAGGGCCCGGGGTCAGGAAGGGCCAAGGAGGGTGGGTGTGTGGGGAAGGGCATCTTGGGAAGTGGGAATTTCCCGGTCCTGTGTTCCAGAGAAGGTAGCCTGGCTATGGAAGGAGGGCTTGGAAGATCATCATTGGGGATAGGAGGAAGACGTTGTAGTGTGGACCTCAGTTTCCTCAGTGGTCACCCCCCTAAGCTTTTGTCCAGGCACTGGCTTTTTGGGAATTGCCAGGCAGCTCCTCTGAGACCTGTCCTGTGGCAGGCTGTGACTGGCCAAAGCGCCTCTAACTCCAGCCCCAGAGGCCATGCCTGGAGCTCCCAAGGCCTCCTTGGAAGGCAGGGACAGGGAGGCAGGGGAATGCCAGGAATGATCCAGCACATGCCATGGGTGAGTAACAGCTACCTCCTGCCCCTCCCAGAGCCAAGCTGGAGGAGCCGCTATAAAAGCCATGCCCGGTTCCAGCATCTCATCTGCTCGGACTCCCCAGGGACGTGTCTGTGCTCGTGTCTGTGACCAGGGTGAGTGTGAGTGTGGGAGCCCCAAGGGTTCTGAGAGGACCAGGGAAGAGCTGACAGCTGGGAGGCAGAGGGAAGGGGAGGGAGGAGAGTCCCTGAGGAAAGAGGGTCCTGTCTTGGATTCTGTGATACACTGAACAGAAGTAAGACTCAGTCTGATCCAAGTCTTTGGAAATCTGTCCTGATCTCAGACACATATGGGTCCCTCAATTTTGTCAAGGACATTATTCTTAAGTTAGTAGAACCAGCACATCGGTGTGTGAACGCTTTATGTGGGCTCACGAAGGTTGAGAAATACTGGCTACTCATTGTATACAAGAGTGAGAAGCTCCTTGCTATGTCTGATTGATGGGACCACATATTTTTATTTAGGGGAAAGAATGAGGTAGTTTCTTTTCCTTACTGATGTGTATATGCTAGATATCCTTAACTATCCCCATAAGATTTAGTTTTAAAAGAGATTAAATTATCATCCTTGCTTTATGATATCTAAAGAGTTTCATTATTAATCTTCAGGTTGAAAAGTGCTGCTAGAATGTCCTGGCAGCAGAACCAGCAGCAGTGCCAGCTCCCTGCCAAATGTACCCCCAAGTGCCCTCCCAAGTGCCCCATCCCCAAGTGTCCCCCCAGGTGTCCCCCAAAGTGCCTTCCAGTCTCTCCCTGCTGCAGTGTCAGCTGCGGAGACTGCTGTGGATCTAGCTCTGGTTGCTGCAGCTCTGGAGGTGGCGGCTGCTGCCTGAGCCACCACAGACATCATATCTTCCACCGACGCCGCTGGCACCAGAGCCCTGACTGCTGTGAGTGTGATCCCTGTGGGCACTCTGGCTGCTGCTCGGGCCCTGGAGGTTGCTGCTGAGCCAGACCTTAGGCATCACAGAGAAACACTTATGAGGCAACCTCGAGGCAGGGACCTACCCGAGGGTGATGCTTCTCCTGTTGTTGCTTCTCCTTTTCATGGCACTGAGGATCCTATGAAAGAGTTCTGTGTGTTCTAATGTCCCAAGTCCATCATGAATCCTGATCATGTCTTCCTTCTTTACTTTATACAACAATAAATCTCCTATTGTGTATTCACAAGATATTCTGGTCTTGGTCAAGTATTTCATTTTTGCAAGTCCCTGAAGCCTAGAGTTTCAGCAACACACTTACGGTGGCTAGGTAAGAGTACAGTGTGATAAACGGACAAGCTAGAAACAGTGGCTAAGGAAAAAATCCTCTAAGAACAAGCTTGAAGTAGAGCTTTGCAATGGGATTATCTCTGCACACTCTAGCCTCTTGTCCCAGGTAGTGACTGGAAGGGCCTGAGAGCCCCAGGGCTGAGCAACTTTGACTGCGAGCCTCCTGGCCAGCTTAACCCACCATGATGAAAATGACTTTCATTTTCTCTGTGTGGCATGATTTAAGAAAATTTGAAAATTCTTCGGAATTCTAAATAGATGGACAGCGGTATATTTAACAGAACTCTTCTCATTTGATTAAAAAATGCTTTGCATAGAATTAAAACCCTGACCTACTTCTGAAAGATCAGCCACTGAAAACTCCATGGAGCGCAGCTCTCCTGTGAAGCTCATGGGATTGCCATGAGTCAGAATGGACTTGATGTCAACTGGTGAGGAGCAAGCTTACGTGACAACACATTGCCACTTACCTGCTTGTCAGGGAGGGTAAGTCTGCCTACCTCTTGCTTTTATTCATGCTTCACCCGCACCCCCCCCCCCGGAACAGCTGTGAAATAAATTGTTTGACAGTATAAGGCTTGAGAAGCACCCAAGTAGGAATCTACCCAGTCCCACTGGCTCAGTCCATTGCTCCGTGGATGTAGAGTGGTCTGACAGTCACAGGAACAAGTGTGGGCCAATACCCCACTTTTCTTTCTGCCATCTGGCTCCCTGGCTGAGGCTCAGGCCTGGTGGGTGAGGAGGATACTTAATAGAAACAACACTGTCCTGTACTTGCACAATGAACTTCACAAGCCAGCCATCCGGACTGGGGTTGGCCTGCCTTAAATTCACCTCTTCTCGGCGCAGTCACACAGAATTTTAGGGCACTGAAGCAGCCTGCTCTGATGGTTGGGACTCGTTGACTTTAGGAGGAGGTTTGAAGGCAGGTAAGGACACCATGAGAGGACATCCAGAGTCCCAGTCTAACAGCCAGGCTGAGAGGTTTCTATGTGGGAAACGATCAACTCAGATTGGAGCAAGAAAGACCCTGGTGAGACTGGGCTCTCTCAACAAGGCATCCCATCCCCTTCTCTGGATGAGAGTACTGGCTACCAATTTACACCTTGTAGACTCCCACTCTAATCCCTTCCCTGTAATGCTGAGGCCTTTTTCCTTGCTTTTTGTAATGGGAATTTTGTAATGCATTTCATGATGTCACTCTTAATTTAATTTGAAATTCTGTAACTAGCAATTTTGGGAGTACCTGGAGGGTGCAAACTCTTAAGCAGTCTACTGTTAGCAGAAACGTTGGTAGTTGAAACCCACCTAGAGGTGTCTCTGAAGACAGGCCTGGAGATCTGCTTTGGAAAGGTCACAGTCATGAAAACCCTGTGGAGCAGTTGTACTCTGCACACATGGGGTCGCCACGAGCCAGAATCCATGCAAGGGCAACCAACAACAACTTGTTAATCGTTATTAAATTAATAAATTAATACTTAACTGCCCCAGAAACATATATTTGCATTTTATCCTTTTACTACTTTTCTGAACTGTCACCTATGCCATCTGTCAAGGGCACAAATGTGGGTATATCTATCTCTAGGCATTCCATTCTGTTCCATTTTAATATGTGTCTACGCCTGCTCCAGTTTCATACCGCAGTAATATGCAAACCGTGGTGGCATGGTGGTTAAGCGGTATGGCTGCTAACCAAAAGGTTGGCAGCTCGAATCCACCAGGTGCTCCTTGGAAACTCAATGGGCCTGTTCTACTCGCTCCTATGGGGTGGCCATGAACAGGAAATGACTCGATGGTAACAGGTTGGTTTTTCTGATTTGGTAATTAATATAGTTAAATAGTAAATCTTGATACCTAGTCGATACACGATCGTTTTCTACCTCAAGAATGACTTGACACTTTTGGCCAATTGAACTTCGATACATATTTTCCATTAACTTCTTAAATTGTTTGAAAATGAAAAAAAAAATAAAATTCTCAGGGAAATTCAAGCAGCCTAGAATAGCCAAATCATTCTTGAAAAAAGAACCAAGCTGGTGGTCTCATACTTCCTAATTTCAAATCTTACTATCAAGCTTCAGTAATTAAGACTGCGGTATTGCATAAGAATAAAACCCGTTGTCGCCGATTCAGTTCTGACACACAGAGATCGTATAGGACAGAGTAGAACTGCCCTATAGGGTTTCCAAAGAGCAGGTGGTGGATCTGAACTGCCAACCTTTTGGTCAGCAGCCGAGCTCTTAATTGCTGGGCATCCTGGGCTCATAAAAATAGATATATGGATTAATGAAATAAAAGTGAGAGTCCTAAAAAAAACCCTTCCACTTCTAATTAATTGATTTTTCACAAAGACGCCAAGGCAATCAAACGGAACGAAGAAGAGTCTTTTCAAGAAATGGTGCTGAGACAGCTGGATAACCACATACAAAAGAATGAACGGGAACCCGCTTCTCTCATCAGACAGGAAAGTAACTCAGATTGGCCCATAACCTGAATAGAAGAGCCAAAAACTAGTAAAATCTTAGTAGAAAACATAGGTGTAAATGTTTATTTTCTTGGGTTAGGAAATTGTTTCTTAGCTTTGGCACCGAAGTCACAAGTGACAAAAGGAAAAAATGACAAATTAGTCTTCATCAAAATTTAAAATTTGTGCTTCAAAGAACACTATCAAGAAAGTGAAAAGAGTCTGTAGAATAGGAGAAAATATTAGGAAACCATATATCTGGTAAGGGATTGTACGCAGAATACATAAAGAATACTTGCCACTCAATGATAAAGGACTAATAACCTAATTAAAAGATAGGCAAAGGATCTGAATAGAGACTTCTTCAAAGAAAGAATACAAATGACCTTTTGCCACAAAAAGAAACACAACGTCATTAGTCACCAGGGAAATGTAAATAAAACCACAATGCAATATCATTCACACCTACTAGGATGGTTATAATGAAAAAGACATACCGTAAGCACAGTTGAGAAGGATGTAAAGCAATTGGAACCCTCATACATTGCAGGTGGGAATGTAAAATGACTTGCAATCACTGTGGGAAACAGTCTGACAGTTCCTCAAAATTGTTAAGCAGAGTTACCATACTACTCAGCAGTTCCACTCTTCGCTATGTCTCCAAGAGAAATAAAAAGCAAGGATGTACACACAGAAACTTGTACATGAACGTACATAGAATTATTGCTCATAATAGCCAAAAGGCAGGAAGAATCCAAATGCCCAGCAACCAATGAATGGATAAAAAAATGTGGTATACATGGTCTCGGGAAACATCTAGCTCAACTGATATAACACAGTTTATCAAGACAATATTCTCCATTTACCTCGCTGAGTAGTGACAGGGGTATTAAATGTCTGTGAGCAGCCATCTAAGTTACTCCACTGGTCTCACCCCTTTGGGAGCAAAGGAGAATGGAGACAACAGGGTATAAGGAAAAGATTAGTCCAAAGAACTAATGGACCACAGCTACCAAGGCCTGCACCAGACTGAGGCCGGTACAGCTAGATGGTACCTGGCTACCAACACTGACTGCTCTGACCAGGATCACAACAGAGGGTCCTGGACAGAGCTTGAGAACAATGTAGAACAAAATTCTAACTCACACACACAGAAAAAATAAAAAACAGACTTACTGACCTGACAGAGACTGGAGAAACCCCAAGTGTATGGCCCGCGGGTGCCCATTTAGCTCAGGTGTGAAGTCACGCCCGAGGTACACCCTTCAGCCGGGGATTGGACAGTCCCATAAAACAAAATGGGACTAATGAGGCACAGCAGTCTAGGGACAAGGACGAGAAGGCAGAAGGTGATAGGAAAGCTGGTGATTGGGAAGCCAAAGTTGACAAGGGACAATACTGCCATGTCCTGAGGTTGTTAACCACTGTCATAGGGCAAAATGTGTAGTGTTCAATAAGAAACTATCTGTTCTGTAAACCCTCATCTAAAGTAAAAAAAAAAAAAAAAGAAGAAAGGATTTCTCTATGAGTAATCAACTTGATAACAGCAACTCAAAAATTTTGATGGGAAGCCTAGGCGGCAGTGAGTTGAAGACAATGGTGATGGAATAATTTGGAAAAGGATAATGAGAAGAGTAGCACAGCTGGAAGAATGTAATCAATGTCACTGAATTGTACATGTAGAAATTTTTGAAATGGTGTATCTTTGGCTATGTATATTTTCATAAAAAAAAAAAAAAAAGTCCTCGAAGGCCAAGAGGGGAGAGTGTTGACATGTCGTGGGGTTGTTAACCATTGTCATAAAAGTGTATGTGTACTGACTGTTTAAGGAGAAACTATTTGTTCTGTGAATCTTCATCTAACGTACAATAAAAAATTTTTTTAAAACAAAGTAGTATATTCATACATTTTAATATTATTCAGTAATAAAAAAGAAAGCGGTGATCCATGCCACGACGTGGATGAAGGTTGAACACACTGTGTTATGAGAAAGATGCCAATTACAAAAGACCATATATTGTAGGATTCCATTTCTATGACATGTATAGATTAGGCAAATCTATAGAGACAGGAAATAAATCAGTGGTTGCCTAGACCAGGTTGGTAAGAGGGGGTGGGAGGGGAGAAGGTGGTGTGACTGCTAATATGTTCAGGGCTTGTTTTTTTGAAAAACAAGATACACAGACACAAAAAAAAACAAAACAAAAGACTAATCAGGGTAATTCTAATGCCGATGTTATCATTTAAAAAGTTGAAACATGAGGAATAGATTGAGGGAAAAATTTCCAATACACATAAATAAACAAGGGAATAAATTCACAATATAGAAATGCCTCATATAAATTCTTATAAAAGAAGAAATATAATTCCAAGAAAAATGAACAAGTGTATGGATAGGCCTTTTACATTAGAGAAAATCTGTATAACAAATAAATATAAACTGTGATGCTAAACCTCATAGGTATTTAGAGAACTACAGTTAATAAACAATTGGATATCATGTTTGTCTTTCAACTTGGCCTAAAAAAATTTAAGTTGTATAATATAAAATATTGACTAAGTTAGGGAAAGAGATATTTGTATAGATTATAGCGGGAGTGTTAATACTCATCATCATGGAGGTAAATTTTCCGTATTTATAGCAATGAAAATTGCCATACTCTTTGTCAGAACAATTTAATTTTTTCAGTTTTTTGGTACTAGTCAACTGCTTGTACATGCACACAAGGACATCCATAAAGGCAGGTCTACAGCAGAATTTATACTTAGGGAATATTCAGTAATAGTCTAAATGCCCAGCATTAAGAGAAGACATACATAAATACCGACATCTTACTCAAGAAATATAAGGGAAGCGGAGGAGAATGAAAAGGGAGAGGCTGGAACTGCCAAGACTATGACCTTCCTAAACATCCTCTTTACCACCGACACATGCTCAGGTGATGGCAACAGGTATGGAAGCAAGAAGAGACAGAGACTGACCAAGTGGTTTGGTCACCACAATCACCATCATCATCATCATCATCATCATCATCATCATCATCAGTAACAGCGGCATCAACAACTTATTATAAGTTCATCTCTAATTAGCATATCAGCTGATATCTAAAAATGTTCTTTCTGTACTCTCAAAGAAAAATACTTTCATTCTTTTGTTTATCTATTCACCACATGTTTACTGGAGACTTCATATGGAGCCCCTGGGTGGTGCCAATGGTTAACACGCTAAGCTGCTAAGCAAAAGGTTGGAAGTTTGAGTCCACCTAGAGGCACCTTGGAAGAAAGTTCTGTTAATGTACTTCCAATTAATCATCCATGAGATCTGTATTGATCACTGTTCTACTCTGACGTACATGGGGTTGCCATGAGTTGACTCAAGGGTAACTGGTGATTCATATAAGATGGGCATTTTGTATTGAATATACAGCTTTTAGATTAGTGGAAGAGATATAAAATTAAACAGTCAGAATAAAGACCATGTATAGAAGCACTTAACAGGGAGCCTAAGTTAGTCTGATGACATGTCTTCTTCCTTTAGTGAGAGTAATCTACCTCTTCTTCCCCAGCGATGTCCTGGACTTCTTGGGCTATTTTCGCGATGAGAAGATCCTTTATTTATCAGCCCCTTCCACATTCGCATAAGCCCTGGCATGCCTGTATTTGTATTTTATCTTGTTTTTGTGTACATGTCTATGTTAGAAATTCAGTTTGGCTGCTAGTAACAGAATTCTGAAGAAACAGTACTTAAATAGAGGATTATATTATTTTATAGACCATAGAATTAGAAAGGATGCAGTCCAGAGCTGTTTGGGAGCTCCATGATGTCATCAAAGACCAGGAATTTTCCCTTTTCTCTTCTTTCATTCTAAGTGCTGGCTTCCTTCCATAAAGTTGCCAGAGCACTGGGTGGTAGGGCTCCGATTATGTCTGGGTCCCATGTGGGAAGAAGAGAAGGGAGTGGCCATAGGGTGTCTATGAGCTCAGTGGCCCATTCATTAAGCTTTCTTAAAGCTCCACCTTTAGAGGTTTGCTTTATTTCATTGGCCACTGTCATGAATTGAGTTGTGTCCTCCAAAAATATCAGCCAGCTTGGCTAGGTCATGATTCCCAATATTGTATGATTGCCTACCATTTTGTCATCTGACGTGATTTCCTTATGTGATGTAAATGCTATCACTGTGATGTAATAAGATGGATTAGCTGCAGTTATATTGATGAGATCTACAAGGTTAGGTAGTCTCTTAAGCCAATCTGTTTTGAGATATGAAAGAGAGAACTGAGAAGAGAGACATGGGGACCTCATACCACAAAGACAGCACTGGTAGGATCAGAACGTGTCCTTTGGATCTGGGGTCCCTGCCCGCGGAGAAGCTTCTATTCCAGGGGAAGATGATGAGAAGGCTGACAGAGAGAGAAAGCCTTCCCTTGGAGCTGACCTAGAATTTGGACTTTTAGCCTACTTCACTGAGAGGCAATAAACTTCTCCTTGTTAAAGTAATCCACTTGGGGTATTTCTGTTATAGCAGCAGTAGATGACTAAGACAGCCACCTTTATCTCCAAGGGAGGCTGAGATGTGTCAGGCTCCACCCCCACCCCCACTGGGCCCTTTGCTGCCCTTGATAACACAGAGGTTCTGAAGGTAAGGATGAAGGGCATACTGATATTGGTGGGCAACTAGCAGTTTCTGTGACAGTATGATTTTCTAGGGACAAATGGCTAGAGATGTGGTTCTCTAGAAATAGCATGTGATGCGTGTGCTGCATTATACCTGGAAAAATCACTTGAGTGAACTTCATCACAACAAGGGCGAAAATTCATACCTCAAATGCTACCTTCATGAATCCACACATCAAGAGGTACCAATATCCTATAGTGAGGGTGTTTCAAGGTGTGCCTCAGAAAGGGATGTGCACTGTATTTGGGCTGTGCTGTGGGGCACTAGGAAACTCTGGTGGCATAGTGGTTAAGAGCTACAGCTGTTAACCAAAAGTTGAGCAGTTCGAATCCACCACGTTCTCCTTGGAAACTCTATGGGGCAGTTCAACTCTGTCCAATAGGGTCACTGTGAGTCAGCTAGATGGCAACAGGTTTTTTGGTGGGGCACTCCCTGGGGCAGAGGAAGCCACTGACTAGACCTTATCAATAATTGAGGAATTGATGACAATGGGGATCTCTGAGGTCTCATTCCTTTCTCTCCCGTTCTCCACCAGACACCGTCACCAGGTACACGGAGCAGGGTCCCTGGGCAGCCTCTCAGGGGGAAGCAGTGTTTTGGAGGGCCAGGTAAAGAGCTAAGCTGAGTGAGAGGACGGGCAGGATCTGAGAGGTAGAAGACTGGAAGGTACTGGGGTCCAAAGCAAGCATGAGCTGGGTCCCTGGGTGGAGAGACATTCCCCCAGGAAAAATGTAAGGCATTGGGAAAGAGAGGCCAGAACACCTTTGATTTCTTAGAAATATAGTGACCTGAGTAAGAGGATCCTGATCTAGGACTTAGAAAACTCCTAAGTGCTCTGTGGAGTGACTTTTTGAAGCTCAGCCTACAGTGCTAGTTCTGAAGAGGAATTGTGACCATTTCTATGGCTTCCTTAGTGCAGACCAGTAAGGAGGCTGGGAAGTGTCAGCAATGGCTGGCACGTTCTCCTGTTGTGCGGGAGCCACCTCTTGCTCCTATCAGAGCCCCAGGCTAGTCTCCAGATACACTTGACTCCTTAAAAATTTTGAATCATGTGGGAAGCCAGGTGAATGTGTCATGGGAGCCCACAGGAGGCTCTGAGCAGGAGAACTAGGTGGTATTGGTGAGGCACCACTGGAGAAAGGGAAGGTGAAGGAGCCTGAGGTACCTCAAAGGAGAAGCTGATACGAGAAGGAAAGAATGCTGTGAAGTAGGTTCGTTCAAATATTTCTGGAATGAAACTCAGCCCCTCCAGAAAGAAACTCAGTAGCTGATGGTGCTCTATGAAGCCTTTGCAAACATTTCTAAGTACCTGTTTTGTGCTTTGCCATCTTTTCTGAGTGAGGAAAAATCGGTACTTAGTACCTCTAAACTCTGTCCAGGCCTGGCTCCTGCTGGAGAAATATAGTTAAGAAAAAAATCTACTCCCAACCTAGAAAACTTCTCCAGAAATATAGAAGAGAAAGAAAGATTTTACTCTAGTAAGCATTAAACCAGAATGTGATGCATCACAGGTCAGATGGTAAAGAAGTTGCAAAGACAGAAGGAAATCTTACCCTTTATAAAAAAAAAACACAAAACTAAAAGCGGATGCTTTTGAGTTAATTCTGCCTCATAGAGAACCTATCGGACAGAGCAGAACTGCCCCATAGAGTTTCCAAGAAGCACCTGGTGGATTCGAACTGCCAAGCTTTTGGTTAGCAGGTGAGCTCTTAACCACTGCACCGATTGAATTCATGTCCTGAAGATAAAATTGCTCATTTTCTAGTTTCCTTATGGCTGGAGGTAGATTTGCAGTTAGGGGTCTGAACCTCTTGAAGTCATGCTAATCTCTTTCCAGTTTTCTGGAAGGGGAAGACTACCTGAAGTAACACTTTAAAGAATTGACTTCCAAATCCTTGAGCTATCACCTTGAATTTAGGTACTTTTCAAAGAGACCGAGAAAGATTTTAGTGTTACAAGCTATTGAAAGTGAATTCTAAAAGAACAGGGGAAGAAGGGGATTTGTCACTTATTTTCAATAGGGAAAATATGGAGCAATCAACTCTGTGACAAATAACAACAACAACAAATTTTCAATTGAAGGTCACTGGGTGGTACAGTTATGTGCTTGGCTACTAACCAAACAGTTGGCAGTTTGGACCCACCCAGAGCTGCCTCAGAAGAAAGACATGGCAATCTGTCTTCCCAAAGGTCACAGCCATGTAAACCCTTTGGAGTGCAACTCAGTCACAACTGGTTTGTTGCTTTGGTTTATTATCAATTTGTGTTTCTCTTTATATTCTTGAGGAAAGGCTGCACAGGCCACCGGAGGTTTTCTGTCCATATCTGTGCAGTACGTTCCTATAAAGTCTAGAGAGAACCGGCAGCATACACCTCTCTTCTGCTTCCGATTCTTGGTGCTCATATGTCAAGTCTTAAAAACCTACAGGTGAGCCATAACTGAAGAGAAAATTGAAGAGGTCATAAAAAATGCTCCCAACAAAAAAAAACCCCTGGCCCAGATGGCTTCACTGGAGAATTCTACCTAACATTAAGAGAAGAGTTGACACCAACTCTACTCAAACTATTCTAGAACATAGAGAAGGAAAGAATACTCCCTAATTTATTCTATAAAGCCCGCATAACACTGATACCAAAGCTGGGCAAGGACATCACAAAAAAAGAAAATTACAAACCGATATCCCTCAGGCGTATTGATGCAAAATTTCCCCGTAAAATTCAATAGTAGGTCAAAAAAATAATACTTCATGATGAATCTGGATTCATACCAAGGATGCAAGTGTGATTCAACATTAGAAAATCAGTCAAAGTAGTTCACCACATAAAACAAAGGAAAAGAATCACATGATTATCTCAATTGATGCAGAAAAGGCATTTGATAAAATCCAACACTCTTTCCTGATAAAAACTGTCAGCCAAATAGGCATAGAAGAAAATGTCTGCAACATAATTACGGGCATATATGGAAAACCGAGAGCCAAAATTATTCTCAACGGAGAAAGATTAAGAGTATTCTTCTTGAGAACTGGAACCAGTTAAGGATGCCCATTATCATCACTCTCACTCAATACTGTACTGGGAGTCGTAGCCAGAGTAATAAGGCAAGAAAGGGAATTAAAGTGAAACGAATAGACATATGCATACCTATGTTCATTGCAGCATTATTCACAATAGCAAAAAGATGGACACAACCTACAAAAAAATTAAACCAAACCCATTACCGTTTTGTTGATTCTTACTTATAGCAACCACATAGAGTTTCCAAGGTTGTAAATCTTTATGAAAGCAGACTGGCACATCTTTCTCCCTTGGAGCCCCTGGTGGTTTTGAGCCACCAATCTTTCGGTTAGCAGTCGATCACTTTACCCACTGTGCCACAACAACCTATGTGCCCATCAAAGGATGAATGGATAAACAAATTGTAGTACCTACATACAACAGAGTATTATGCAAGTATAAAGAGTATATTTATAGTTTGTTGTACCGTGAGAGCTTGCATATTGCTGTGATGCTGGAAACTATGCCACTGGTATTCAAATACCAGGAGGGTCACCCAAGGTGGACAGGTTTCCGCTGAGCTTCCAGATTAAGACATACTAAGAAGGACCTGGTGGTCTACTTCTGAAAAGAATTAGCCAGTGACAACTTTATTAATAGCATTGGAATTTTGTCTGATATATTGCCAGAAGATGAGCCCCTCAGGTTGCAAGGCACTCAAAAGACAACGGGGTAAGAGCTGCCTCCTTAAAGTAGAGTTGACCTTAATGACGTGGACGGAGTCGAGCTTTCAGGACCTTTATTTGCTTATGTGGCTTGTCTCAAAATGAGAAGAAACAGCTGCTAATATCCATTAATAATCAGAATGTGGAATGTATGAAGTGTAAATCTAGGAAAATTGGAAATCATCAAAAATGAATTGGAACACATAAACACTGAGATCCTAGGCATTAGTGAGCTGAATGATGAATGAAGAGGAATGGAGTTGCATTCATCGTCAAAAAGAACATTTCAAGATCTATCCTGAAGTCCAACACTGTCAGTATTAAGATAATACCCATATACCTAAAGGAAGACAACTTAATAATACTATTATTGAAATCTATGCACCAACCACTAAGGCCAAAAATGAAGACACTGTAGATTTTTGCCAAGTTCTGCAGTCTGAAAGTGATCAAGCATGTGATCAGGATTCATTGGTAATTACTAGCGATTGGAATTCAAAAGTTGGAAGGATCAGTAGTTGGAAAATATGGCCTCAGTGATAGCAGTGAAGCCTGAGATCACAGGATAGAATTTTGCAAGACCAATCTGTCTTGGAAGCAGTACAGCCAGAATGCTCCTCTGAAGCAAGGATAGTTAAGACTTCATCTCAAAATATTTGGACATGTTATCTGGAGGAATCCATCCCTGGGGAAGGACGTCATGCTTGGTAAAGTAGAGGGTCATCGAAAAAGAGGAAGATTCTCAGCGAAATGGGCTGACACAGTGACTGCAACAATGGGCTCAAGCATAACAAGGATTGTGCAGATGGTGCAGCACCAGACAGTGCTATGTTCTGTTGTACATACGGTCGCTGTGTGTTAGAACCAATTCGATGGCAACTAACAACAAATACAACATAAAGAATACGGAGGAGTTTGCTAAACATCTTATGACATGGATGTATCTGGAGGATATTATGCTGAGTGAAATCAGTCCATAACAAAAGGACCAACATTGAATGATTTCACTTTTATAAAAAGAGAACAAGTATACACACAGAAAGTAACATTCTTTGACGGTTACCAAGGGTAGGAAGGAGTAGGAGGAGCAATCCCTTTCTAGATAGTAGACACTTGTTATTTTTGGTGAGGGGAAAGGCAATACAAATTTGGGCGAAGTCTGCACAATCTGACCAAGGGAAATGAAGATGCTAGGTATGCAAGAAAAAGGGACAATTTCTGTAAATGCTATAATATATACAATTTTGCAACAACAGTTTTAAAAAACAAAACCTATGTGTGTGGTTACATAGGTTGATATGTATGCATATATGTGTATAGGAAGGGATATATGAGTACATGTATAGGTGTATCTGTAGGCTTCTGTATATAGATGTTTGTGGGTGATGCATATATACAGGCAGTCCCTGGATTACAAACGAGTTCCTTTCCTAAGCCTGTTTTTAAATCAAATTTGTACGTAAGTAGGAGCAGTTAGCTATGTAGGAGCACTTAGGTATGGTTTGCATCGAATGTCAGTTAGTGAAATGTTTGTCATACTACATGTTTCTACCATTATTTGAAAGTAGAGCATTCCTATGAAACCTTTCATAAGCCAAAATGGCAGACCCTCAAAATAATCTACCAAGTCATGCCAAATAACACATTAAACCTAAAACAACACTAACATACAGTGAATGCAGGAATGATATGATAAATAAATTGAGATAAAGCACTGATGCTCACAGACACATTTCAAAGATATGGCAGCTTGATGCTGAGATGCTGAGTGTAGTTGCCAGGGAAGGAGCTTGCCCAGGACAGAGACATGTCCTAGTTGGGACAAAGACCCTGAGGGCCGCCTCCTTCCCAGATTAGGGCTTCCACTCCCCTGGAACCACCCTCCCCAGTTTGAGTGTCCAAGAGTGTCCAGCATCTCTGCCTTCCCAAAGGGCCGGGGAGCCGCCCCCAGCCCTTCCTGGCTGCCCAGGGTTGTCCGGGGCTAGGGGGAGACGGGGCGACGTGAGGACAAATCTGTGATGTGCAAGGGAAGAAGCCTGGAAGAAGGCATCATATCACCTGCTCCCTCTGTCTCGCACAGGTGCCTCAGAGGTTGAGAGATGGCAGATGGCACATCCTGTGGGAGGGACGCAATTGGCTTCTGCTCCAAGGTGTCCCCACCACAGACTCTCTCTCCCAGGTGAAGGAGGCTAAGGCCAGCCCCGAGCCTACCTGCCCATGATATCTGGGAGGCTGGAGAATGTGGATCATGCCCTGCCTGGAGCCTGGAGTGGTGGGGGAGTGGACGAAAGAAGCACTGTGGGGAGGTGTGTGCTGGCAGAAAGGATAGGGTCACTGGGTGGGGAGAGTTGGTTGGAGACCCAAGACTCTGCCCTTTTCCCACCCTCAGGAAGCTGCAGAAGGCCCTGACACCCTAGATGCGGGAAGACACTCTCACTATTCCAGGCAAGTGCTGTCTGTTTGACGGTTTGCTGCAAAACAAACGCTGGAGACTGTTTCCTCTGCGGATTTCTCTCCCTTAGTGAAAACAGGTACCAATGTAGGTCTTCCTAAAAGCCAAGTAGTAGTAAAGGGAACACCTTGTATAGCTTAACATATGCCTTTCTATGCATAAAATACATTAAAGAAACACTTCCAGATACGTTAAAACACATTTAAACTAATCATACAATACTAATAATAATGTTTTGATGAGCGTCACAGAGTAGCGCCTGTTTATTCTTAAGAACCATTGCATGTACCTCAAATTTTTAATATAATAGGCTTTACTGGGGTTGGTTCATAACTATGGTTGTATGTAAGTTGGATGTTTCTAACTCGTGGACTGTCTGTATTCATATATATAAAAAGCATATAGGGGCACATTGATGAAGTCTTTCTAGACATATCCAAACACCTCTCGGGATTGGTTGACTGTGTCAAAAGGCTTAGGACCACAGTCTTGTGGGACAACTCAGTCAATGGACATAACATAGTTCGTAAAGATAATGTTCTACATCCTAGTTTGGTGAATGGTACCTGGGGTCTTAAAAGCTTGCGAGTGGTCACCTACAATACAACTATTGGTCTCTACTTGTCTGGAGGAAACAAGAAGGAAGGGAACCAAAGACTCAATGAAAATACCAGTTCACATGAACCACAGCCTCCTTTAGCCTGAGAGCAGAAGAACTAGATGATGCCTAGCTACCAATATCGGCTGTTGTGACCAGGGACACATTAGAAAGTCCCAAATAGAATGGGACAAAAATGTAGAAGAAAAGTCAAATTCGTATAAAAGGCCCGACTTACTGAACCAATAGAGACTAGATGAGCCCCTCAAAACTATCACTCTAAGATACCCTTTGAACTTGGAACTAAAGCTACTCCTGGATGTCATCTTTCAGTGAAATACTAGATGGGCTTATAAGATAAACCATATCAGCTGGGAATAATGTGTTTCCTTAAACAATGAACTATATTACCAGCATTTCCTCATTAGCAAAGATGAGAAGGCCAGCTAGGGCAGGAAAGCTAGATTAATGGAAACAGAAGAAAGAGAATGGAAACAATGAGAATGCTGACACATTGTGAAAAGTGTAACCAGTGTCATAGAACAATTTGTACCAAAATTTTTACATTGGAACCTAATTTGCTGTTTAAACTTTCACCTAAAACACAGAAAGTATTAAAAAAAAAAAAAAAAAAACTAAAGCCTATTGCTGAATGACAGAATAGAATAAGATTTGTTTTCTATCCATTTCCAAAAATAGAAGAAATTCTTTCCAAATATTCTTGTAGAATTTATTGAGTATTTCCATGCGGACCAATTTGGATGGGGAGACTGTACTATACAGGCTGTGTGATGGTTAAGATTGTATGTTAACTTGGCTGGGCCATGATTCTCAGTGTTCACATGTGATCACCCCCATGATGGGATCTGCTGTGAGTAACCAATCAGTTGAAAGCGAGTTTCCTTGGGCGTGTGGCCTACTTCCGAATATAAGCATCGGTTTCTTGCCAACATGGTCTCTGCTGAGAAATCAGAGCTTAATCTTGTTGGTTCTCCTTTGCAGGTGACAGTTTCTTTTTCCTGCACTGTTCTCAGTTTTCTCCTTTGTCTTTAGTTCTGACAAGGTCGATTACCATATGTCTTGTTGATTTTCTTTTGGAGTGTCTCCTGTATGGGTTTTGTTGAGCTTCTTGGATGGATATATATTCCATCTTTTATGATATTAGGGATGTTTTCTACCAGCAAATCTTCAAAAATGTTCTCTGTGAACTTTTTTTGTCTCCTCATTTTCTTGAATTCCTATCATCCATAAATCATTCCTCTTGTAGTGCCCCACGTAACTATTTGGTTTCTCCATTTTTCTTCATTCTTTCTCCTGAATGTTTCTCAAAGAAATTAGTATCAAGGGATTAGCCTCCTAATTTGCTGATTCTATCTTCCGTTGATTCAATTCTACTCTGACATTCCTCCACTGAGTTATCAATTTCTGAAATTTTGTTGTTAATCTTCTGGATTTCTGGTTGCTGTTTTGTATGGCTTCTAATTGTCTATTTTGTTCTTGTATTGTTTCCTTGAATTCTACTAGAATTTTTGTCTGTGCTTTCCTTGACTTTTTCTTAATCTCTTGGAGGATCCTAAATAGGCGTCTTTTGAACTCCTCATCAGTTAGTTCCATTACCATTTCTTCCTCAGAAAGGTTTTCTGACCCTTTAGTTTGGTCACTTGCTTGAGCCATCTTCTTCTGCTTCTTTATGGGATTTGATATTGTTGGTTGTCTTCAAGGCATTAAGGTGTTATTGTATTTGTTGATTGTATGTTTGTTTACTTTGTCTTGATTTTCTGTTTTGATCTGATCTATCTGGGTCGGCAGCTTGGGTGTGCTACTCAGGTGGCTAGTCTGGCAGGACTGGAGTGCTCAGCACCTCTTTCCACGTAGGTGGGGCAGTGGCAGGGAGTATGAAATCCTTGACAACTTCAATATTTTCTGTGTGTATCATGATGTTATTTATCGGCCCAGTTGTGAGGATTTTCTTTTATGTTGAAGTATAATCTATACTGAAGGTTATAGTGTTTGGGCTTCATCAGTATGTGCTTCAAGTTGTCTGCATTTTTGGCAAGCATGGTTGTGTCATTTGCATATTGCAGGTTATTAATGAGTCTTCCTCTCATTCTAATTCCATGTTCTTCATATAGTGTGGCTTCTCGGACTACTTGTTGAGTTTACAGATTGAATAAGCAAGGTGAAATGATACAACACCTTTGGACCACCTTTTCCAGTTTTAAACCCTGCAATATCCTCATGTTCTGTTGGAATGTCTTCCTCTGGATCCATGTCCATGTTCCACATGAGCACAATTAAGTGTTCTGGAAGTGTCATTCTTCATAATGTATCCTTAATTTATTATGCTCCCCATGATACTTGCTAGACACCCTAGAATTGTCACTGAGGGAAGGCCTTGCGGTATAGTGTTAGGTCTTAATTAGAATCTCTATCAACATTTGAAAATCCCCAATAGAACAGCCTCACCCGCCTGAATGTCTACAGTTAGAAATTATATATATTAGTTTTATTTCTTAGTCCTGTCTTCCCACTGGAATATAGTCCTAGGTGGGCAGAGATTAGCTCTCTTTTGTATCATATTGGATCTGCAGATTCGGCCCCAGAATCAATAAATACTTGCTCAGAGTGTGTGGGAATGAATTCATAAGGTCTGATTCTTGATCTTTTGGTGAGGCAGTTCAAGGAAACCTTTGTATTTTCCACTTTGTTGATGCTTTGCTCTTTTTATACACCCTAGCATAAGCCTCTCTCATTTATTCTCATAAGACCTGCTTGATTTTTATTTAGTTTGCTCGGCAAATTTCTTTGGGAATAGTTTCTTGGTCAAGGGCATTCCAAGGCATGAATATACAATGGTTGCTTAAGGGTTCACTAATCCTAACCTATTTATCCAGAACACCATCTAATCCTAATGATTAAAATGATACCAATACAGGATAGAAAAGGCCATAGGTTGTGAGGTCTTTGGAATACGTGTGTGTGTGTGTATGCGTGTGTGTAGTGATGGTATCTTTGGTGAGCAAAATAATTTTCCAGGAAAGCAATCAGTTCCTATACCTGAAACCTATAAATATTACCTTAAAAGGAAAAAGGACCTTGGCAGATGTAATAAAGTGCCAGATATTGAGAAGACAAAATTGTCTTGAATTATTCACCTGAGTTCTACTAGGCAGAATGAGATTCTTATGACACAGAGAAGAAAAAGCAATGTGAAGACGGAGAAGAGAAAAAATTGAAGATGATGGCCTTGTAGATATGTCCACAAGCCAAAGGATGATATATCCACATGCTAAGGAATCTGGCAGCTACCAGAAGCGGAAGAGACAAGGGACTAATTCCCTCCTCGAGCTTCCAGAGGGAGTGTAGCTGGTGTCAAAAGTATCATCTCATAGAGTCAGAGAGTTTGGAGAGGGCCTTGTCCCAAAAGCACAGCTCCACTCAGCCTGGGCTTCAGGGGAAAATGGAGGAAGTGTTTCACTG
Organism: Dugong dugon; assembly: GCA_030035585.1. Taxonomy (NCBI): domain Eukaryota; kingdom Metazoa; phylum Chordata; class Mammalia; order Sirenia; family Dugongidae; genus Dugong; species Dugong dugon. The sequence goes on along the minus strand of CM057462.1, from coordinate 193,570,804 downwards.
GAGTGAGGGACTGAAAAGCTAAGTAGGGGTCATTAGAAATAGGATCCAAGAGAAAGAAGAGGGACAGACAGGGAGCAGGACACATGGGGAACATGAAATAATAGTTTCATCCTCACCTCGGGTAAAGTAACTTTCCTTGAGAGAACCTTCAGAGAATGCTTGAGGGGACAGAAAGGTCTACCTGTTAAACCCTGAGTCCAAACACAGCTGTAATGCCAGGAGTAATTATTACGGGAGGAGAAACATGAGGCTGGGATGCCCTTGGTCTTTGCACTTTGGTTCCTTACAAGTGTGGTCAGTAGCAGCCACGGCCAGACCACGGTCACAGCAGTTGGAGCTCTGGGAGCCTGTGGCGGCTCAGGCAGTAGCTGTCCCCAGTGCTTATTAGGTATGCTAACACCAAGCTCTGAAGTGAGTCTCTGCTCTATTGGGAACAGGACAAGTGAATGAACTGGTAGCCCCCTGTCTCTTTCTTCCTTCCCAACCTGGAAAGTCATGGAAGTTTCCAGGCTGTCCCTCTGGTAACCATGAACCAGATGTGCCTTCAGCAATAATCCAGTGTGGTCCTGGGCTCTGGAGACCCACTTGTCTCTTACCATCTCTCCTTAGGAAACTGGGGGTTTCAATTACCCAGAACTTGAAAAGAAGGCAAGAAGAGATTTTCGATTACTCTTTCAAGTTTATACTACACACTACAAACTAACATGGCTGCCTAAGTGTCACATGACTCTCTAGGGGATTTTTTATTAGTTTTACTTTTGTTTAGGGAGCAAACACTAAAGATAAATTGAACTTCAAGAGGATATGTAAGTTCCAAATTGTTTGTGTCTAGTAGAAATGTTAACCCAATGATTTATTACTCTTTAAGATATTAGCTAATATTTTAACTAAATTTGCAATCTTATTTCAGCAGTCTTTCTTTCTCTGACTATATATACTTATAACACTACTATTCTCCTTTGGTGTCTTGGTGCCACAGTTGTTAAGAACCATGACACGCTACAGATGTTAATCAAAAGGTCTGCAAGTCTAATCCACCAGCTGCTCCTTCAAAACCTATGGAGCAGTTCTACTCTGTCCTATAGGGTTACTCCGCATTGGAATCGACTTGATGGCAACGGGTTTTAGTTTATTCTCCTTTGAACCAACGTTACTATCCTCCAACCATCTGATTCAGAGTCATGTGTATATGCATACTTATCTTCACGTATGAAAACCAGAAGAAAAACTAAGTTGCGTCAAATCTGACTCATGGTAATCCCATCCGTTACAGAGTAAAACTGAGCTCCGTGGGGTTTTCTTGGTTGTAATCTTTACAGAAACAGATTGCCAGGGTTTTCTTGTGTGGTGCTCCTGGGTGGGTTCCATCTGCCAACCTTTCAGTTTGTAGGCAAGTACAAATGGTTGTGCCACCCAGGGGCGTTGGGTTCGCATACAATTTCATGTAAATGCAACACGCACACACAGACATACACACACATCAGGCACACAAACAGCTTTGCTTCTTCACTTACACCATGGTTACAAACATATCTGTCCAAGACAATGAGGAAACTGAGGATGATATCACAAGAAGATAGTTGAATGAACCAATGTGTTCCAGTCTCATTGGGAAAGAGATTCAGAACTACAGACTTATACAAATTCTAAGCATTTATACTTATTATGTGACATGCACTCTTTTAAGGGCTTAATGTGTGATTCCTAAATTTACACAACAATCTAACTAAATAATGACAATGATTAGCCACATTTATCAGATGCAAAATTGGAGACACACAATTTAAGAACTTGCTTAAGGTTTCATAGCAAATATCTGGTTCTCAGAATCAAACCAAAGTATTTCAGCTCCGGGACCATGCTCCTAACCAGTACTCTGTAGTTGAGCTGGGAAGGCTCATGCCATTTATAATACAAGAAATCCAGACAGTTTAGGGTAAGTTCTTCTCCTCAAGTTGGACTCAGATCAACTGTTGCCTTCTCCTCTGGCTCCAAGAACTATTGTTTCTGGGCTAGTTCCGACACAGCAGAGAATTCCTTTCTGTTTCTCATGCCTTTCTCTTCTTCTTTGTTCCTCTGTCCTTTCTTAAACCCATTCTCCCGGTGGTGCTGGTGCTCTCTATTTGTCTTCCCTGCTCCTGCTCAGAGCCCCTTCCATGGCTCCCATGGATAAACTCACGATAATGAAAGATGAAGAAAAGTCTAGGTCCCTGACAAGGCAAAGCAGAATATCTTATATACAGGGTCCAGGACCAGGATCCAGGATGTCTACTGGCTGTAAGAGGAGGGGATGTGACTTACACACTGGGTACAAGTATCCTCATTCCTGATATTGTGGTCTTCTCTCTTCCCTTCCTGGAAAGTCATGGAAGATTCCAGGCTGCCTAACTCAACTCCAGAAGCTCGATATGACTTCAGTAAGTATCGACCCTTTGGTAAATGGCTCTAGGTATCTAGGTCACTGTATATCCATCCTTTCTTAGGAAACTGTAGGTCACACCCTTCCCTCCAGGCCTGCTCTATGAGTTGGGGTCTCTGGATTTGGATTATCTGTTTTCCCTGAGTAGAAGAAGTTGGAATGAATTGAGTGATGTATTTTATAGGAAAAAAAACTATAAAGTAACTAACACATTGCTTGTGGAAGATAGAGAGAGATGAATGGACGGCATCGGTTAGGTCTCATAACTGGTAAAGAAGAGAGGTGTTCCCAGAAAGAGAGACCAGGTTTGGAGGGTAAGTAGGCTTGGTGGTAGAATAAGTTTAATGTTACAGCAAGGCCTTTGTATCATTAAGAAAAATTTGGCAGGTTCAACTTACAGCCTAGCGACTCTCTAGGCAAAGGAGAGGTGATTCAAGGGAAGTATCTGAAATGCCTCCCACGTCATTCTTGTAACAACTTTTAATTCATCTATCCATTCATCTAATCAGCATTCCATGGATAATTGCTAGAGTCACCAGATAAGGAACACCTGAGTTGTCAAGTTCTGGTGATGTGATGTGATGTGTTGAGAGATGTGATGGTAATATGGTGACTGTAGGTTTAGACCCAAGAAGACCTAGAGTTCTTATATGCTGGTGTCAAAGGTCATGATGAGCTGTTTTCCAACTCTGGCTGTTTATATTAGACCACAGAAGGATACACAGAAGGACTTTTTACCTCCTGATATTGGCATTTTGGGGATGGGATGCCCTTCAGCTTTTGAGCCTTCTATCCAACCCCTCAACCACATTTCTGAGCTTGTACATAAGCATGAAAACATGCATCGGTACACACACATGTATACAGACACCCAAACATAAACAGCTTTCGCCTTCTCTTCCTTCATTGTTACTATCATCTCTGTCAGCAAGAATGAGGAAACCTAGAATGACATCACAGAGGACATTGTCACATGAACCAGTGTCACAGGAATCCTATTGGGAAATGGTGGCTCTGGCAAGTCCAGTCCCTAAACCTCATCTTCTTTTATGCACATGGGTTTCACAGTAGTCTTCAGTATGCCCACTGGAATGTGAATGCCTGGAGGTCACAGCACACGTTACCTCAGTAAACCTAAGTGTTTGGCAGCACGTGTACTCAACACCTGGTAGGTGTTCAAACAATGTTCTTCTAATTAAATGTGTATGTTCAGATGTCAAAATTTTTCACAATTTATCTGAAAACCCTCAGAGTAGGTGACAATATATGAGAGTAGGTAATGAAAAATTTCCAGATAGGCCATATGTTAGTCAGACCGAAATGTAAATATCATATACTCTCACCTGATAGACTAGGGGAATGTGAAGGAAGAGATTGTCTCTCTTTTTCCAAGATGTATTCCCAATTCATACCATACAGTAGTTCACAGTAAATATTTGATGAATGAATAAAATGAATCAATTACTGGTTGAATGAGTCTGATTCAAATCCGACTAACCTCTCATTCAGTAACAAGATCAAGTAAACTATTTAATTACCATCATCCTCTGGCTAGAAATAATCTTGTTTCTTAGAATTGCAAAGGCATAAAGTCATTTTCTAGAATTTTCACTAGCCTAATAATATTTTGAAATAAACTTCCTTAGGACAAGAACTGAATATTTTCCATCTCTCTGTCTCACACACTGACCAGACAAAGGGTCTGGATCTAGCAAACGTTCTTTACAACTTGATGCTCACTAAGCATCTTCTTTGTGCCTTCTCAGGTCCCAAGAATTCAGTGAGGAAGGTACTAACCTGCCTCTTTTACAGTTGAGGGTTTATATCGTCTAAATGAAGGACTGGAGGCACCCCAGCTTATAAATGGCAGAGTTTTAATTTGAACACTGATCTCCTGATTGCCATTTGGTAGAATATTCCTTTATTAGTCAGAGTTCTCCAGAGAAACAGAATAGGAGTTCTACCTACCTACCTACCAAACTACCTACTACCTACCTACTACCTACCTACCATCCTGTTACCTATCTACCTACTACCTACCTATCTACTACCTACCTACCTCCCGACCTCTTATCTACGTGCCTACTACCTATCTACCGATTGTCTATCAAGAGAAATTTATTTTATGGAACTGGCTCACACAAATGTAGGGCCTGCTAAGCCCAAAATCCATAGAACGGGTAGCAGGCTGGAAACTCTGGGAGAACTATATTACAGTCTTGAGGCAGAATTCCTTCTCTCTAGGAAACCTCAGTTTTTGCTCTTAAGGCCTTCAGCTGATTGGATGAGGTCCATGCATATTATCGAGGGTAATCTCTTTTACTTAGTGTCAACTGATTGTAAATGAGAATCACATCCAGAAAATTTCTTCACAGCAACATCTAGCCTAGTTTTTGACAAAACAACTGGGCACTATAGCCCAGCCAAGTTGACAGAGAAAATTAACTGTCATAATGTCTTATAAGAACTCCCTTGTAACAAAATATGCATTTGATTTCTTTGTAATTGAAGGAGTTAAGTCACAATCATTATTGTTGTTTAAAAAAAAAAAAAGCCGAGGAGACCACCTTGATCCAACTACTATTCCCATCATCAGGGAACTAAGGGCCATTCAAGGGCCCAGAGTCTGGAACGGCCAAGGAGGGCGGGTGTGTAGAGAAGGGCATCCTGGGAAGTGGGCATTCCCTGGTTCTGTGTTCCAGAGAAGCCAGCCTGGCTATGGAAGCAGGGCTTGGAATATCATCCATGGGGATAGGAGGAAGACATTGCAGTGTGGACTTCAGTTTCCTCAGAGGTCACCCCCTAAGCCTTTATCCAGGCACTGGCTTTTTCGAAATTCCCACGCAGCTCCTCTGAGACGTGTCCTGTGGCAGGCTGTGACTGGCCAAAGCGCCTCTAACTCCAGCCCCAGAGGTCATGCTAGGAACTCCCAAGGTCTCCTGGGAAGGCAGGGACAGGGAGGCAAGGAAATGCCAGAAATGACCCAGCAGGTGCCCTGGGTGAGTAACAGCCACCTCCTGCCCCTCCCAGAGCCAAGCTGGAGGAACTGCTATAAAAGCCATGCCTGGCTCCAGTACCTCATCTGCTTGAACTCCCCAGGAACGTGTCTGTGCTCGTGTCTGTGACCAGTGTGAGTGTGGCTGTGGGAGCCCCGAGGGGCTCTGAGAGGATCAGGGAAGAGCTGACAGCTGGGAGGCAGAGGGAAAGGGAGGGAGGAGGGGAACTGAGGAAAGAGGGTCCTGTCTCGGATTCTGTGATACACTGAACAGAAGTAAAACTTAGTCTGAACCAAGTCTTTGGAAATCTGTCCTGATCTCAGACACATATGGGTCCCTCAATTTGTGAAGGACATTATTCTTATGTTAGTAGAGCAGGCACATCAGTGTGTGAACACTTTATGTGGGCTCACGAAGGTTAAGAAATGCTGGATACTCATTGTATACAAGAATGAGAAGCTCTTTGCTATTTCTAATTGTTGGGACCACATATTTTTATTCAGGGGAAAGATTTTAAGTTGTTTCTTTTCCTTACTGATGGGTATATGATAGATATCCTTAACAATCCCCATAAGATTTAATTTGAAAAGTGTTCAAGTTATCATCCTTGCTTTGTATCTAAAGAGTTTCATTATTAATTATCAGGTTGAAAAGTCCTGCTAAAATGTCCTGGCAGCAGAACCAGCAGCAGTGCCAGCTCCCTGCCAAATGTACCCCCAAGTGCCCTCCCAAGTGCCCCATCCCCAAGTGTCCCCCCAAGTGTCCCCCAAAGTGCCTTCCAGTCTCTCCCTGCTGCAGTGTCAGCTGCGGAGACTGCTATGGATCTAGCTCTGGGTGCTGCAGCTGTGGAGGTGGCGGCTGCTGCCTGAGCCACCACAGACATCATATCTTCCACCGACGCCGCTGGCACCAGAGCCCTGACTGCTGTGAGTGTGATTCCTGTGGGCACTCTGGCTGCTGCATGGGCTCAGGTGGTTGCTGCTGAGCCAGGCCTTAGGCATCACAGAGAAAAACTTAGAAAGCAACCTCGAGGCAGGGAGCTACCCGAGGGTGATGCTTCTCCTGTTCTCGCTTCTCGTTTTCATGGTGCTGAGGATCCCATGAAAGAGTTCTGTGTGTTCTTATGTCCTGAGTCCATCCTGGATCCTGATCATGTCTTCCTTCTTAACTTTATACAACAATAAATCTCCTATTGCGTATTTACAAGATATCCTGGTCTTTGTCAAGTCTTTCATTCTTTGCAAGTCCCTGAAGCCTAGATTTCCAGCGACACACATAGGGTGGCTTGGTAAGAGTACAGTGTGAGAAAGGGAAAAGCTAGAAACAGTGTCTAAGGAAACAATCCTCTAAGAACAGGCTGGAAGTAGAGCTTTGCAATGGGATTATCTCTACACGCTCCAGCCTCTTGGCACAGGTGGTGACCGGAAGGAAGACTAGGTTGTACTGGTGAGGAACCAGCGGAGAAAGGGAAGGTGAAGGAGCCTGAGGGACCGCAAAGGAGAAGCTGATAGGAGAAAGAAAGAATGCTGTGAAGTAGGTTCATTCAAATGTTTCTGGAGTGAAACTCAGCCCCTCCCGAAAGAAACTCAATAGCTGATGGTGCTTCATGAAGCATTTGCAAACATTTATAAGGGCCCGCTCTGTGCTTTGCCATCTTTTCTGAGTGAGGAAATATCGGTACTTAGTACCTCTAAACTCTGTCCAGGCCTGGGGCCTGCTGGAGAAATATAGTGAAGAACAAAATCTACTCCCAACCTAGAAAACTTCTCCAAATATAGAAGAGAAAGAAAGAATTTATTATAGTAAGTATTAAACCAGAATGTGATTCATCATATGCCATCCAGTAAAGAAATTGCAAAGACATAAAGAAATCTTTCCCTTTATATGTAAAAAGAACACAAAACGAAAAACCTATACTGTTGAGTCAATTCTGCCTCATAGAGAACCTGGAGGACAGAGTAGAACTGCCCCACAGAGTTTTCAGGAAGCACCTGGTGGATTTGAACTGCCAAGCTTTTGGTTAGCAGCTGAGCTCTTAACCAGTGCAACGAGTGAATTCATCTCCTCAAGATAAAATTGCTCATTTTCTGGTTTCTTTATGGCTGGAGGTAGATTTTCAGTTAGGGGTCGGAAGCTCTTGAGGTCATGGTAATCTCTTTCCAGTTTTCTGGAAGGGGAAAATTACCTGAAGTAACACTTTAAAGAATTGACTTCCAATCCTTGAGCTAACACCTTGAATTTAGGTACTTTTCAAAGAGAGCGAGAAAGATTTTACAGTTACAAACTATTGAAAGTGAATTCTAAAAGCACAGGGGAGGAAGGGTATTCCTCACTTATTTTCAACAGGGAAACTATGGGGCAATCAACTCTGTGACAAGTAACAACAGCAGAAAATTTTCAATTGAAGGTCCCTGGGTGGTACAGTTAAGTGCTTGGCTACTAACGAAAAGGTTGGGTGTTTGGACCCACCCACAGGTGCCTCAGAAGAAAGACATGGCAATCTGCTACCCGAAAGGTCACAGCCATGTAAACCCTTTGATGTGCAACTCAGTCACAACTGGTTTGGTGCTTTGATTTTATTTTCAATTTGTATTTGTCCTTACACTCCTGAGGCAAGGATGCACAGGCCACTGGAGTCTAAGTTCCTATAAAGTCTAGAGAGAGCCTGCAGCACGTACCTCTCCTCTGCTTCCAATTCCCGGTGCTCACATGTCAAGGCTTAAAAATCTACAGGTGAGCCCTAACCAAAGAAAAAATTGAAGAGGTCATAGAAAAAGCTCCCAACCAAAAAAGCCCTGGCCCAGATGGATCCACTGGAGAGTTCTACCAAAGATTAGGAGAAGAGTTGACACCAATTGTACTCAAACTATTCCAGAATATAGAGAAGGAAAGAATATTCCCTAATTTATTCTATAAAGCCAGCATAACACTGATACCGAAGCCAGGCAAAGACATCACAAAAAAAAGAAATTACATACCAATATCCTTCAGGAGTATAGATGCAAAATTTCTCCATAATATTCAACAGTATGTCAAAAAAATAATACTTCATAATCAAGCTGGATTCATACCAAGGATGCAAGGGTGATTCAACATTAGAAAATTAGTCAAAGTAATTCACCACATAAATAAAACAAAGGAAAAGAATCCCATGATTATCTCAGTTGATGCCCAAAAGGGATTTGATAAAATCCAGCATACTTTCCTGTTAAAACTCTCAGCAAAATAGGTATAGAAGGAAATGTCCTCAACATAATTATGGGCATATATGCAAAACCAAGATTCAAAATCATTTTCAACAGAGAAAGATTGAGAGTATTCTCCTTGAGAGCCGGAACCAGACAAGGATGCCCATTATCACCACTCTTACTCTATTATCTTCTGGAAGACGTAGCCAGAGCAATAAGGCAAGAAAGGGAATTAAAGTGTACTCAAATTGGAAAGGAAGAAGTAAAACTATCCTTTTTCACAGATGACATCATTGTACACATAGAAAATCCCAGAGACTCCACAACAAAGTTACTGGAAGTAATAGAAGGATTTAGCAATGTGGCATGGCACAAGATCAACACACGAAAATCAGTTGGGTTCCTCTGCACTAACAAGGAGAACTCCAAAAAAGGAAATCAAGAAAACAATACCATTTATAAATGCCTCTAAAAGTATAAAATACCTAGAAGTAAACCTAATCAGGGATGTAAAAGACATATCCGAGGATAACTGTACAACACTACTGCAAGAAACCAAAAGAGACCTACAGAAATGGAAAAACCTTCCACGCTCATGGCTTGAAAGAGCTAATATTGTGAAAATGTCAATATTACCGAAACGATCTCAGTTATAATACAATCCCGATCCAAATCCCAACAACATTCTTTAATGAGATGGAAAAACTAATCACCAACTTGACATGGAAAGAAAGGAGGCCCAGAATAGTTAAAACAATCCTGAAGAAGAACAAAGTAGGAGGCCTCAGCATTCCTGTTCTCAAAACTTTCTATACACTCACAGTTACCAAAAGAGCCTGGTGCTGGTTCAATGACAAGACACAAAGATGAATGGAGTAGAATGGAGAACCCAGAAGTAAAGTAAATCCATTCATCTACGGGCAGCTGATCTTCGACAAAGAATCAAAATTCAGTCCATAGAGAGAAAAAATTCTCTTTAACAAACGGTGTTGGCAAAACTGGATATCCATTGACAAAAAAGATGAAACAGGGTCCACACTCGCACCATACACAAAGCCTAAGTGAAAATGGACCAAAGTGCTAAACGTTAAAGCTGAATTATAACGTTCCTGGTAGGGACACAACTAGAGGACTGAATTTTCAGCATAAATAGCCCATCAAACACAACAAAAAATGCAAAACCAACAGATGATAAATTACATAACTGGGAACACTTAAAAATTAAATACTATGCTTATCAGAAGTCAACTAAAAGAGTAAACTGAGAACTTATGGACTGGGAACAGATCTTCAGCAACAACATATCTGAGAAAGGTCTAATCTGTAAAACATATAGAAAACTTCAAAACTCAACAACAGAAAGAAACACTTCAATGTAAAAATGGGCAAAAGACTTGAGCAGACACTTCCGCAAAGAAGACATTCATGTGGGCAACAAACACATGAAAATGTGCTCATGATCATTAGCCCTTAGGGAGATACAAATCAAAACTACAATGACATACAATCTCACCCCTATAAAAATGGTACTTATTAAAAAAAACAGAAAACAACAAACGCTGGTGAGGTTGCAGTGAGATTGGAACGCTTATACACTGGTAATGGAATGTAAAATGGTACAACCACTATGGAAAACAGTATGGCACTTCTTTAAAATCTAGAAATAGAAACACCATATAGTCTAGCAATCTAAAACTTAAGCATATATCCAAAAGACATAGAAGCAGTGAAACGAATTGACATATGCATACCTGTGTTCATTGCAGCATTATTCACAATAGCAAAAAGAAGACACAACCTACAAAAACATCAAATCAAACCCATTGCCGTTGAGTTGATTCTTACTTACAGCCACCACATAGGGTTTCCAAGGTTGTAAATCTTTATGAAAGCAGACTGCCACATCTTTCTCCCTTGGAGCCCCTGGTGGTTTTGACCCACCAATCTTTCGGACAGCAGGTGATCACTTTACACGCTGCGCCATAACAGTTTAAGTGCCCATCGATGGACGAATGGATAAACAAACTGTGGTACATACATACAATAGAATATTATGCGACTATAAAGAGTATATTTATAGTTTGTTGTACCCTGAGGGTTTGCATATTGCTCTGATGCTGGAATCTATGGCACCGGTATTCAAATACAAGCAGGGTCACCCATGGTGGACAGCTTTCCGCTGAGCTTCCAGACTAAGACAGACTAGGAAGAAGGACCTGGTGGTCTACTTCTGAAAAGAATTAGCCGGTGAAGACTTAATGAATAGCAGTGGAATGTTGTCTGATATAGTGCCAGAAGATGAGCCCCTCAGGTTGGAAGGCACCCAAAAGACAACCGGAGAAGTGCTGCCTCCTCAAAGTAGAGTTGACCTTAAGGATGTGGTCAGAGTCGAGCTTTCAGGGCCTTCATACGCTAATGTGGGTTGTCTCAAATTAGAAGAACCAGCTGTTAATATAATTAATAATCGGAATGTGGAATGTATGAAGTGTGATTCTAGGAAAATTGGACACTGTCAAAAATGAAGTGGAACACATAAACATTGATATCTTAGGCATTAGTGAGCTGAATGAGTAACTGAAGAGGTATGGAGTTGCATTCATTGTCAAAAAGAACATTTCAAGATCTATCCTGAAGTACAACACTGTCAGTGTTAGGATGATATCCATATGCCTAAAGGAAGACGAGTTAATAATACTATTATTGAAATCTATGCACCAACCACTAAGGCCAAAAATGAAGACACTGTAGATATTTACCAATTTCTGCAGTCTGAATTTGATTCGAACATGTGACCAGGTTTCATCGATAATTACTAGTGATAGGAATTCAAATGTTGGAAGGGCAGTAGTTGGAAAATATGGCCTTAGTGCTAGCAATGAAGCCTGAGATCATATGATAGAATTTTGCAAGACGAATTTGTCTTGGAAGAAGTACAGCCAGAATGTTCCTCAGAAGCAAGGATGGTTAAGATTTCATCGCATATACTTTCGACAGGTTATCAGGGGGAATCAATCCCTGGAGAAAGACATCATGCTTGGTGAAGTAGAGGGTCATTGAAAAAGAGGAAGTTTCTCAATGAAATGATCTGACACAGTGACTGCAACAATGGGCTCAAGCATAACAATGATTGTGAGGATGGTACAGGACCAGACAGTGTTCTGTTCTGTTCTACATATGGTCGCTATGAGTCAGAACCAATTTGATGGTACCTAACAACAAAAGGAACATAAAGAATAAGGAGGAGTTTGCTAAAGATCTTATGACATGGATGAATCTGGAGGACACTTTGCTGTGTGAAAAAAGTCCATTAAAAAGGACCAATATTGAATGGTTTCACTTTTATCAAAAGTCAACAATAAGTAAACACTCACAGAAAGCAACATTCTTTGATGGTTACCTAGGGTAGGAATGGGTAGGAATGGGTAGGAGGAGGAATCACTTTGTAGATAGTAGACACTTGTTATTTTTGGTGAGGGGAAAGGCAATACAAAAATGGGGGAAGTCTGCACAATCTGACCAAGGGAAATAAAGATGCTAATTATGCAAGAAAAAGGGACAATTTCTGTAAATGCTATAATATATATAACTTTGCAACTACAGTTTTAAAAAACAAAACCTATGTGTGTGGTTACATAGCTAGATATGTATGCATATATGTGTATAGGAAGTCATATGTGAGTACATATATAGGTGTATCTGTAGGCTTATGTATGTAGATGTTTGTGTGTGATGCATATATATAGGCAGTCCCTGGATTACAGATGAATTCCATTCCTAAGCCTGTCTTTAAATCAAATTTGTACGTAAGTAGGAGCAGTTAGCTATGTAGGAGCACTTAGGTATGGTTCATATCTAATCTCAGTTAGTGAAATGTTTGTCATACTACATGCTTCTACCATTATTTGAAAGTAGAGCATTCCTATGAAACCTTTCATAAGCTAAAATGGCAGACCCACAAAATAATCTACCTAATCATACCAAATAACACATTAAACCTAAAATAACACTAACGGACAGTAAATGCAGGAATGATATGATAAATAAATTGAGTTAAAGCACAGATGCTCACAGACACAGTCAAAGTGATGGCAGTTTGATGCTGAGATGAAAGAGTGTAGTTACCGGGGAAGGAGTTTGGCCAGGACAGAGACATGTCCTACTTGGGACATAGACACAGAGGGCCGCCTCCTTCCCAGATTAGGGCTTTCACTCCCCGCGGAACCGGTCTCCGCAGTTGGTGTGTCCAAGAGTGTCCAGCATCTCTGCCTTCCCAAAGGGCCGGGGAGCCCCCCCCCCCCGGCCCTTCCCGGCAGCCCCGCGTTGTCCGGGGCTAAGAGGAGAGTGGGCGACTTGAGGGCAAAGCTGTGATGGGCAGGGGAAGAAGCCAGGAAGAAGGCACCATGTCACCTACTCCCTCTGTCCCGCACAGGTGCCTGAGATCGAGGTCCACAGAGAGGCCTACAGAACGCAGATGGCACACGTGCTATGGGAGGGGCGTAACTGGCTTCTGCTCCAAGCTGCCCACCACAGACTCTCTCTCCTAGGTGAAGGGGGTAAGGCCAGCCCCCAGCTTAGCTGCCCATGATATATGGGAGTCTGGAGACTGTGGCTCATGCCCTGCCTGGAGCCTGGAGGGGTGGGGGCAGTGGACAAAAGAAGCACTTTTGTGTGTGTGCTGGAGGAAAGGAGAGGGTCACTGGGTGGGGAGAGCTGGTTGGAGACCCAAGACTCTGCCCTTTTCCCACCCTCAGGGAGCTACAGAGGCCCTGACAAATGAGATGGGGGGAAGACACTCTCACTGTTCAGGGCAAGTGCTGTCTGTTTGACAGTTTGCTGCAAAACAAATGCTAGAGACTGTTTCCTCTGCAGATTTCTCTCCATTAGTGAAAACAGGTACCAATGTAGGTCTTCGTAAAAGTGAAGTAGTGTATAGGGAACTTTCAGAAAGTGCGGAAACCTGTGTATATCTTAGTGTGTGCCTTTGTATGCATAAAACACATTAAAGAAACACTTCCAGGTACATTAAAACACATTTAAAATAATCATACAGTACTAATAATGTTTTGATGAGCATCACAAAGTAGCGCCGTTTGTTATTACGTACCATTGCACGTACCTCAGATTTTTAATATAATAGGCTTTATTGGGGTTGGTTCATAACTATGGGTTGTATGTAAGTTGGATGTTTCTAACTCGGGGACTGTCTTTATTCATATATATAACAAAACACATAGGGTTACAGTTTGGAAGCCTCTCTAGACATTTCCAAACACTCTTGGGATTGGCTTACTGTGTCAAAAGGCTGAGGACCATAGTCTTGTGGGACAACTCAGTCAATTGACATAACATAGTTCGTAAAGATTATGTTCTACATCTTAGTTTGTGGAATAATACCTGGGGTCTTAAAAGCTTGTGAGCGGTCATCTAAAATACAACTATTGGTTTCTACTTGTCTGGAGCAAACAAGAAGGAAGGGAACCAAAGACTCAATGAAAACAAGTTCACATGACCCACGGCCCCATTTTGCCTGAGACCCGAAGAACTAGATGGTGCCTGCCTACCAATATCAACAGTTCTGACCAGGGACACATTAGAAAGTCCCAAAAAGAATGGGACAAAAATGTAGAACAAAAGTCAAGTTTGTACAAAAGGCCAGACTTACTGAACCAACAGAGACTAGATGAGTCCCCCAAAACTATCACCCTAAGATACCCTTTGAACTTGGAACTAAAGATACTCCTGGATGTCATCTTTCAGCCAAATAATAGATTGGCCTATAAAATAAACAGTATTACCTGTGAGTAATGTCTTTCCTTAAAGAATCAACTATAAGAGGCCAAAGAGTCAGCATTTACCCATAAGCAAAAATGAGACGGCCAGCTAGGGCAGGAAAGGTAGATTAATGGAAACAGAAGAAAGAGAATGGAAACAATGAGAATGTTGACGCATTGTGAAAAGAGTAACCAATGTCATAGAACAATTCGTATCAAAATTTTTAAATTGGAACCTAATTTGCTGTGTAAACTTTCATCTAAAACACAAAAAATACTAAAAAAAAGTAAAGCCTATTGCTGGATGAGGGAATAGAATAAGATTTGTTTTCTATCCAATTCCAAAAAGAGAAGAAATTCTTTCCCAATATTCTTGTAGACTTTATTCAGTATTTCCAAGTGGATCAATTTGGATGGGGAGAGTGTACTATACAGGCTGTGTGATGGTTAAGAATGTATGTTAACTTCGCTGGGCCATGATTCTTAGTGTTCACATGTGAGCACTCCCATAATGGGATCTGCTGTGAGTAACCAATCAGTTGAAAGTAAGTTTCCTTGGGCGTGTGGCCTACATCGGAATAGAAGCATTGGCTTCTTGCCAACATGGTCTCTGCTGAGAAATCTGATTTGTTCTCCTTTTTATGTGACAGTTGGTTTTTCCTGCACTGCTCTGAGTTTTTTCCTTTGTCTTTGGTTTTGACAAGCTCGATTACGATGTGTCTTGGTGATTTTCTTTGGAGTCTCTCTTGTATGGGGTTTGTTGAGCTTCTTGGGTGGATATAGTCCATCTTTTATGATATTAGGGATGTTTTCTGCCAGCAAATCTTCAAAATGTTCTCCGTGAATTTTTTTTGTCTCCTCCTGTTCTTGAACGTCTATCATGCGTAAATGATCCGTCTTGTAGTGTCCCACATAACTCTTTGCTTTTTCCATTTGTCTTCATTCTTTCTCCTGGATGTTCCTCAAAGAAATTAGTATCAAGGGATTTGCCTTCTCATTTGCTGATTCTGTCTTCCACTGATTCAATTCTACTCCGATATTCCTCCACTGAGTTATCTATTTCTGAAATTTTGTTGTTAATCTTTGGATTTCTGGTTGCTGTTTTGTATGGTTTCTAATTGTCTATTTTGTTTTTGTACTGTTTTCTTGAATTCTTCTAGAATTTTTGTCTGTGTTTTCCTGGTTTTGTCTGTGTCTTCCTGGACTCTTTCTTAATCTATTGGAGGGACCTAAATAGAAGTGTTTTGAATTCCTCATCACTTAGTTCCATTACCATTTCTTCCTCAGAAAGGTTTTCTGACCCTTTAGTTTGGTCACTTGCTTGAGCCATCTTGTTCTGTTTCTTTATGGGATTTGATATTGTTTGTTGTCTTTGAGGCATTAAGGTGTTATTCTATATATTGACTGTATGTTTGTTTACTTTGTCCTGATTTTCTGTTTTGTTTTGATATATGTGGGATGGCAACTTGGGTTGCTACTCAGGTTGCTAGCCTGGCAAGACTGGAGTGCTCACCAGCTGTGTCCAGGTAGGTGGGGAAGGGGCTGGGTGTCTGAAATCCTTGAGAACTTCAGCATTTTCTGTGTATATCCTGATGTTATTTATTGGCCCACTTGTGAGGATTTTGTTTTCTTTATGTTGAGGTGTAATCTATACTGAAGGCTGTTGTCTTTGCTTTCATCAGCATGTGCTCTAAGTTGTATTCATTTGTGGGAAGCAAGGTTGTGTCATTTACATACCGCAGGCTATTAATGAGTCTTCCTCTCATTCTGATACCATGTTCTTCATATAGTCTGGCTTCTCGGACTATTTGTTGAGTTTACAGAATGAATAAGCAATGTGAAATGATACAACATCTTTGGACCACCTTTTCCAATTTTGAACCATGCAATATCCTCTTGTTCTCTTTGAGTGACTTCCTCTGGATCCATGTACATTTTCCACATGAGCACAATTAAGTGTTCTGGAATTTTCATTCTTCATAATGTTATCCTTAATTTGTTATGCTCCAATGATACTTGCTAGACACCCTAGCATTGCCACTGAGGGAAGGCCTTGCAGTATAGTGTTAGGTCTTAAATAGAATCTCTACCAACATTTGAAAACCCCCCAGTAGAACGGCCCCACCTGCCTGAAGGCCTATAGTTATTAATTATATATATTATTTTAAATTCTTAGTCCTGTCTTCCCACTGGAATATAGTCCTAGATAGGCAGATATTAGCTGTCTTTTATATCATGTTGGATCTGCAGATTCGGCCACGTAACTAATGAGCACTTCCACAGAGTGTGTGGGAGTGAATTCAAAAGGTCTGATTCTTGATCTTTTGGTGAGGCAGTTCAAGAAAACCTTTGAATTTTCCACTTTGCAGATGCTTTGCTCTTTTTATTCACCCTAGCATACTCCTCTCTCATTGATTCTCATTAGATCTGCTTGATTTTTATTTAATTCACTCAGCAAATTTCTTTGGGAATAGTTCCTTGGTCAAGAGCATTCCAAAGCATTAATATACAATGGTTGCTTAAGGGTTCACTAATCCTAACCTATTTATCCAGAAGATCAGCTAATTCTAATGATTAAAAGGATACTAATACAGGATACAAAAGGCCATAGGCTGTGAGGTCCCTGGGGTATATGTGTGTGTGTGTGTGTGTGTGTGTGTGTGTGTGTGTGTGTGTAGTGATGGTATCCGTGGTGAGCAAAATAATGTCCATCCAAAGCAATCAGTTCCTATGCATGAAACTTATAAACGTTACCTTAAAAGGAAAAAAGATCTTGGCAGATGTATTAAAGTTCAAGATCTTGAGATGAAGAAATTGTCTTGAATTATATAGGTGGGTTCTAAATGCAACCTATGTATCCTTACAAGGCAGAATGAGATTCTTATGACACAGAGAAGAAAAGGCAATGTGAAGATGGAGAAGAGAAAATTTGAAGAAGCTGGCCTTGTTGATATGTCCACAAGCAAAAGAATGATATGTCCACAATCCAAAGGACCTGGCAGCCACCAGAAGCTGAAGAGACAAGGGACTAATTCCCTCCTCGAGCTTCCAGAGGGAGTGTGGCTGGTGTCCAAAGTATTATCTCATACAGTCAGGGAGTTTGGAGAGGTCCTTGTCCCAAAAGTAAAGCTCCACTCAGCGTGGTCTTCAGGGGAATTGGGTAGGAGTTTTTCTCTGGAGTAAGGGACTGAAAAGCTAAGTAGGGGTCATTAGAAATATGATTCAAGAGAAAGAAGAGGGGCAGATAGGGACCAGGACACATGGGGAACATGAAATAATAGTTTCATCCTCACTTGGGGTAAGGTAACATTCCTTGACAGAACCTTCAGAGAATACTTGAGGGAACAGAAAGGTCTACCTGTGAAAAACCTGAGTCCAAACACAGCTGTAACGCAAGGAGCAATCATTACGGGAGAAGAAACATGAGGCTGGGACGCCCTTGGTCTTTGCACTTTGGTTCCTTACAACTGTGGTCAGTAACAGCCACAGCCCAGACCACTGCCACAGCAGTTGGAGCTCTGGGAGCCTGTGGAGGCTCAGGCAGTAGCTGTCCCCAGTGCTTATAAGATATGCTAACACCAAGCTGTGAAGTGAGTTTCAGCTCTATTGGGAATAGGACAAGTGAATGAACTTGTAGTCCCCTGTCTCTTTCTTCCTTCCCAACCTGGAAGGTCATGGAAGTTTCTAGGCTGTCCCTCTGGTGACCATGAACCAGATGTGACTTCAGCAGTGACCCAGTTGGTCCTGGGCTCTGGAGCCCCACTTCTTCCTTACCATCTCTCCTTAGGAAACTGGAGGTTGAAATTATCCAGAACTTGAAAAGAAGGCAAAAACAGATTTTTGCTCACTTTTTCAAATTTATACTACATACTACGAACTAACAAGGCTGCCTAAGGGTCACATTGATCTCTAGGGGATTTTTTTATTTCTTTACTTTTGATTAGTGAAGACATTAAAGATAAATTTAACTTGCAGAAGTTTTATAAGTTCCAAATTATTTGTGTCTAGTAGAAATGATAACCCAATGATTTATTGCTCCTTAAGACATTAGCTAACATTGAAAGTAAAGTTGCTATCTTATTTCAATAGTCTTTCTTTGTCTGACTTTAGTTTGAACTCTCCTACTCTCCTCTGGGGTCTTGGTGGCACAGTGGTTAAGAGGTATGGCATGCTACAAATGTTAATCAAAAGGTTGGCAAGTCGAATCCACCAGCCGCTCCTTGGAAACTCTATGGAGCACTTCTACGCTGTCCGATAGGGTTGCTATGAATTGGAATCGAGGCGATGGCAACGTGTGTTGGTTTATTCTCCTTTGAACCAACTTTACCATCCTCCAACCATCTGATTCAGAGTCATATGTATGTGCATACTTATGTTCACTTACTAAGAACGGAAGAGAAACAAACTCGTGTCAATTCTGACTTATGGTAACCCCATCCGTTACAGAGTAGAACTGAGCTCCTGGGGTTTTGTTGGCTGTAATCTTTACAGAAACAGATTACCAGGATTTTCTTGTGTGGCGCTGCTGGGTGAGTTCCAAATGCCAACATTTCCGTTAGTAGGCAAGCACAAATGGTTGTGCCACCCAGGAGCCTTATGTTCACATAGATTTTCATGTAAATTCAACACACACACACACACACACACACACACACACACACCAGGCACACACACAGCTTTGCTTCCTCACTTACACCAGGGTTACAAACATATCTGTCCAAGACAATGAGGAACCTGAGGGTGATATCACAAGAAGGTAGTTGAATGAACCAAAGTGTTCCATTCTCACTGGGAAAGAGATTCAGAACTATATAAATATACAAATTCTAAGCATTTGTACTTATTATGTGACATGTACTCTTCTCAGGGCTTAATGTGTGATTCTTTCATTTACACAACAATCTTACTAAATAATGACAATGATTAGCCACATTTATCAGATGCAAAATTGGAGACACACAACTTAAGAACTTGCTTAAGGTTTCATAGCAAATATCTGGTTCTCAGAATTCAAACCAAAGTATTTCAGCTCCGGAACCATGCTCCTTACCAGTACTCTGTAGTTGAACTGGGAAGGCTCATGCCATTTATAATACAAGAAATCCAGACAGTTTAGGGTAAGTTCTTCTCCTCAAGATGGACTCAGAGCAACTGTTGCCTTCTCCTCTGTCTCCAAGAACTATTGTTTCTGGGCTAGTTCCGAAACCGCACAGAATTCCTTTCTATTTCTCATGCCCTTCTCTTCTTCGTTGTTCCTCTGTCCTTTCTTAAACCCATTCTCCCAGTGGTGCTCTCTATTTCCCTGCCCTGCTCCTGCTCAGAGTCCCTTCCATGGATCCCATGGATAAACTCACGATAATGACAGATGAAGAAAAGGCTAGGTTCCTGACAAGGCAAAGCAGAATTTCTTATATAAGGGGGCCAGGACCAGGATCCAAGATGTCTACTGGCTGTAAGACGAGGGGATTTGACTTACACACAAGGTACACGTATCCTCATTCCTGGTATTTTGGTCTTCTCTCTTCCCTCCCTGGAAAGTCATGGAAGATTCCAGGCTGCCTAACTCATCTCCAGAAGCTATACATGACTTCGGTAAGTATTAATCCTTTGGTAAATGGCTCTAGGTATCTAGGTCACTTTATATCCATCCTTTCTTAGGAAGGTGTAGGTCACACCCTTCCCTCCAGGCCTGCTCTATGAGTTGGGGTCTCTGGATTTGGATTATCAGTTTTCCCTGAGTAGACGAAGTTGGAATGAATTGAGTGATGTATTTATAAGAAAAATCTATAAAGTAATTAACCCATTGCTTGTGGAAGATAGAGAGAGATGAATGGACGGCATCGGTTAGGTCTCATAACTGGTAAAGAAGAGAGGTGTTCCCAGAAAGAGAGACCAGGTTTGGAGCGTGAGTAGGCTTGGAGGTAGAATAAGATCAATGTTACAGCAAGGCCTTTGTATCTTTAGGAAAAATTTGGCAGGTTCATCTTGCAGCATAGCGACTCTCTAGGCAAAGGAGAGGTGATTCAAGGGAAGTATCTGAAATGCCTCCCACGTGATTCTTGTAACAACTTTTAATTCATCTATCCATTCATCTAATCAGCATTCCATGGATAATTGCTAGAGTCACCAGATAAGGAACACCTGAGTTGTCAAGTTCTGGTGATGTGATGTGATGTGTTGAGAGATGTGATGTAATATGGTGACTGTAGGTTTAGACCCAAGAAGACCTAGAGTTCTTATATGCTGGTGCCAAAGGTCATGATGAGCTGTTTTCCAACTCTGGCTGTTTATATTAGACCACAGAAGGATACACAGAAGGACTTTTTACCTCCTGATATTGGCATTTTGGGGATGGTTGCCCCTCAGCTTTGTAGCCTTCTATCCAACACCTCATCCACATTTCTGAGCTTATGCATGGCCATAAGAACATGCTTCCGTACACACACCTGTATACACACACCCAAGCTTAAAGGCACAACTTTCGCATTCTCTTCCTTCATTGTTACTATCATCTTGTCAATGAGAATGAGGAAACCTTGAATGAGATCACTGAGGGCATTGTCATCTGAACCAGTGTCCAAGTATTCTATTGGGTAATGGTGGCTCAGGCAAGTCCAGTCCCTAAACCTCATCATCTTTTATGCACATGGGTTTTCCAGTAGTCTTCAGAATGCCCACTGGATTGTGAGTGCCTGGCGGTCACAACACGCATGTTGCCTCAGTAAAACTAAGTGTTTGGGAGAACATGCACTCCACCTCTGGTAGGTGTTGAAACAACATTCTTGTAATAAAATGTGTATGTTCAAAAATCAAAACTTATTCAGAATGTATCTGACAACCCTCAGAGTAGGGGACTGTATATGAGACTAGGTAAAGAAAAATTTTAAGATAGGACATATGTTAATCAGATTGAAATGTAAACATCATATACTCTCGCCTGCTAGACTAGAGGTATGTGAAGAAAGAGATTGCCTCTCCTTTTCCAAGATGTATTCCCAGTTTTTACCATACAGTAGTTCACAGTCAATATTGATGAATGAATAAAATGATTCAATTACTGGTTGAATGTGTCTGATTCAAATCCGACTACCCTCTCATTCAATAACAAGATTAAGCAAAACATTTAATTCCCATCATCATCTGGCTAGAAATAATTTTGTTTCTCAGAATTCCGAAGGCATAAAGTCATTTTCTAGAATTTTCACTAGCCTAATAATATTTTGAAATAAACTTTCTGAGGACAAGAACCGAATATTTTCCATCTCTCTGTCTCACACGCTGACCAGACAAAGTGTCTGGATCTAGCAAACATTCTTTACAAATTGATGCTCACTAAGAATCTTCTTTGGGCCTTCTCAGGCCCCAACAATTCAGAGAGGAAGGTACTAACCTGCCTCTTTTACAGTTGGAGGTGTATATTGACTAAATGAAGATCTGGAGTCACCTCAGCTCATAAATGGCAGAGTTATAATTTCAACACTGATCTCCTGATTGCCATTTGGTGGAATATTGCCTTATTAGTCAGAGTTCTCCAGAGAAACAGAATAGGAGATCTAACTATCTACCTACCTACATACCTACCTACTACCTACCTACCTACTACCTACCTATCTACTACCTCCCTACCTCCCGACTACATATCTACCTACCTACTATCTACTATTTATCTGTCTATCAAGAGAAATTTATTTTAAGGAATTGGCTCACACAACTGTAGGGCTGCTAAGTCCAAAATTCAAAGAAGACGTAGCAGGCTGGGAACTCTGGGAGAAGTATGTTACAGTCTTGAGGCAGAATTCCTTCTCTCCAGGAAACCTCAGTTTTTGCTCATAAGGCCTTCAGCTGATTGGAGAAGGTCTATCCATATTATTGAGGGTAATCTCCTTTACTCGGAGTCAACTGATTGTAAGTGTTAATCACATCTACTAAATATCTTCACAGAAACATCTAGACTAGTGTTTGACAAAACAACAGGGCACTATAGCCTAGCCAAGATGACAAAGAAAATTAACTTCAAAATTGTCTTATAAAAACTGCCTTGTAGCAAAATATGCATTTGGTTTTTTGTAAGTGAAGGAGTTTAGACACAATCATAATTGTTTAAAAAAAAAAAAAACCGAGGAGACTACCTTGATCCATCTACTAATCCCATCTGAGGGACCTGAGGGCCACTCAAGGGCCCGGGGTCAGGAAGGGCCAAGGAGGCAGGTATGTGGAGAAGGACATCTTGGGAAGTGGGCATTCCCTGGTTCTGTGTTCTAGAGAAGCCAGTCTAGCTATGGAAGCAGGGCTTGGAAGATCATCCTTGGGGGTAGGAGGAAGAAGTTGTAGTGTGGACCTCAGTTTCCTCAGAGGTCACCTCGTAAGCCTTAATCTAGGCACTGGCTTGTTGGGAATTGCCAGTCAGCTTCTCTGAGAGCTAGCCTGTGGCAGGCTGTGACTGGCCAAAGCCCCTCAAACTCCAGCCCCAGGGGGCGTGCTGGGAGCTCCCAAGGTCTCCTGGGAAGGCAGGGACAGGGAGGCAGGGGAATGCCAGGAATGACAAATCACATGCCATGGGTGAGTAACAGCCATGTCCAGCCCCGCCCAGAGCCAAGCTGGAGGAGCCACTATAAAAGCCATTCCTGGCTCCAGCATCTCATGTGCTCGGACTCCCCAGGGACGTGTCTTTTCTTGTGTCTGTGACCAGGGTGAGTGTGAGTGTGGGAGCACCAAGGGTTCTGAGAGGACCAGAGAAGAGCTGACAGCTGGGAGGCAGAGGGAAGGGGAGGGAGGTGGGGCACCGAGGAAAGAGGGTCCTGTCTTTGATTGTGTGATACAGTGAACAGAAATAAGACTCAGTCTGAACTAAGTCTTTGGAAATCTGTCCTGGTCTCAGATATACATTGGTCCCTCAATTTTGTCAAGGACATTATTCTTCTGTTAGTAGAACAGGCACATCAGTGTCTGAATGCTTTATGTGGGCTCACGAAGGTTGAGAAACACTGGCTACTCATTGTGTACAAGAGTGAGAAGCCTCTTACAATGTCTGATTGTTGGGACCACATATTTTTTTTTTTTTTTTTATTTTTTTATATATATATTTTATTGTACTTCAGGTGAAAGCTTACAGAGCAAATAGTTTCTCATGAAATAGTAGTACACATGTTGTTTTTTTTGACATTGGTTAACAACCCCACAACATATTAACCCTCTAACTTCTCAACCATTTTTTTGGTGAAAATACACATAGCCAAAGCTACACCGTTTCAAAATTTTCTACATTCACAGTTCAGTGACATTGAGTACGCTCTTCCAACTGTGCTGTTATTCTCACTTAAGATGAAGGCTTACAGAACAAAATAGTTTTTCATTTAACAGTTACTACACATGCTGCTCTATGACAATGGTTAACAATCTCACAGCACATCAAGAATATCCTTACTCCACCTTGTGTTCCCTATCACCAGGGGGCTTCCTTGTCCCCTTCTGTCTTCTGGACCTTGTCAGTGGACTATTGTACCTCTTTAGTCTCCTTTGTTTGTTTATTTATTTATTTATTTTTATTTTACTTAAACACCATTTCAAAACTTTTTACTTACACATTTAAGTGATATTGACTATGCTCTTCCAATTGTGCTGCCATTCTCGCCCAAGATGAAGGCTTACAGGACAAAACAGCCTCCCATTTAATAGTTACTACAAATGTTGCCCCATAGCAGTGGTCAACAATCTCACAATACATCGACAGTGTCCTTATTCAATTTGTGTTCCTTATCATCAGTTTCCTACTCTCCCTCTGCCTTCTGGCCCTTGTCACCGGACTCCTGTACATCGTTAGTCCCATTTAGTTTTACTGGGGTGTCCATTCCCAGGCTTAACATCGAACCTTGAAGGTAACTTCCCCTCTGAGCTGAAAGGGTGTCTGGGGGCCACACTCTCGAGGTTTCTCTAGTATTCTTTAGGCCAGTATATCTGGTCTTCTTTTTTTTTTTTTTTTTTTTTGGGAGTTAAAATTATGCTCTACATCCTACTCCAGCTCTGCCCAGAACCCTCTGTTGTGATCCTGGTCAAAGGAGTCATTGGTGGTAGCCGGGCACCATCCAGCTGTACTGGGCTCAGTCCCGTGGAGACCTTGGTAGCTGTGGACCATTAGTCTTTCGGACTAATCTTTTCCTTGTATCCTGTTCTCTTCATTCTCCCTTGTTCCCGAAGGGATGAGATCAGTGGAGTATCTTAGATGGCCGCTCATAGGCTTTTAAGACCCCAGACACTACTCACCAAGGTAGAATGTAGAGCATTATCTTTATAAGTAGTGTCATGCCAATTGAGCTAGATGTTCCCCGAGATCATGGTGGGACCACATATTTTTATTCAGGGGAAAGATTTAGGTTGTTTCTTTTCTTTACTGATGTGTATATGCTAGATATCCTTAACTATCCCCATAAGATTTAATTTTAAAAGAGATCAAATTATCATCCTTGCTTTCTATCTAAAGAGTTTCATTATTAATTTTCAGGTTGCAAATTACTGCTAAAATGTCCTGGCAGCAGAACCAGCAGCAGTGCCAGCTCCCTCCCAAATGTACCCCCAAGTGCCCTCCAAAGTGCCCAATCCCAAAGTGTCCCCCAAAGTGCCCTCCAGTCTCTCCCTGCTGCAGTGTCAGCTGCGGAGACTGCTGTGGACCTAACTCTGGGTGCTGCAGCTCTGGAGGTGGCAGCTGCTGCCTGAGCCACCACAGACACCATATTTTCCACCGACGCCGCTGGCACCAGAGCCCTGACTGCAGTGAGTGTGATCCCTGTGGGCACCCTGGCTGCTGCTCGGGCTCAGGAGGTTGCTGCTAAGCCAGTCCTTAGGCATCATAGAGAAACACTTTGGAAGCAACCTTGAGGCAGGGACCTACCCGAGGGTGATGCTTCTCCTGTTCTCGCTTCTCCTTTTCATGGGACTGAGGATCCCATGAAAGAGTTCTGTGTGTTCTAATGTCCCGATTCCATCATGAATCCTGATCATGTTTTCCTTCTTTACTTTATACAACAATAAATCTCCTATTGCGTATTCACAAGATATCCTGGTCTTTGTCAAGTCTTTCATTCTTTGCAAGTCCCTGAAGGCTAGAGTTCTAGCGACACACTTAGGGTGGCTTGGTAAGAGTACAGTGTGAGAAAGGGACAAGCTAAAAACAGTTTCTAAGGAAACAATCCCTTAAGAACAAGCTTGAGGTAGAGCTTTGCAATGGGATTATCTCTACACGCTCCAGCCTCTTGGCGCAGGTGGTGACCGGAAGGAGGACTAGGTGGCACTGGTGAGGCACCACTGGAGAAAGGGAAGGTGAAGGAGCCTGAGGGACCTCAAAGGAGAAGCTGATAGGAGAAAGAAAGAATGCTGTGAAGTAGGTTCATTCAAATATTTCTGGAATGAAACTCAGCCCCTCCAGAAAGAAACTCAATAGCTGATGGTGCTTCATGAAGCCTTTGCAAACATTTCTAAGGGCCCGCTCTGTGCTTTGCCATCTTTTCTGAGTGAGGAAAAATCGGTACTTAGTACCTCTAAACTCTGTCCAGGCCTGGGGCCTGCTGGAGAAATATAGTTAAGAACAATATCTACTCCCAACCGAGAAAACGTCTCCACAAATATAGAAGAGAAAGAAAGATTTTATTATAGTAAGTATTAAACCAGAATGTGATTCATCATAGGCCATCCGGTAAAGAAATTGCAAAGACATAAAGAAATCTTTGCCTTTATATGTAAAAAAACGCAAAAAGAAAAACCTATACTGTTGAGTCAATTCTGCCTCATAGAGAACCTGTAGGACAGAGTAGAACTGCCCCATAGAGTTTTCAAGAAGCACCTGGTGGATTTGAACTGCCAAGCTTTTGGTTAGCAGCCGAGCTCTTAACCAGTGCAATGAGTGAATTCTTGTCCTCAAGATACAATTGCTCATTTTCTGGTTTCTTTATGGCTGGAGGTAGATTTGCAGTTAGGGGTCAGAAGGTCTTGAGGCCATGGTAATCTCTTTCCAGTTTTCTGGAAGGGGAAGATTACCTGAAGTAACACTTTAAAGAATTGACTTCCAAATCCTTGAGCTAACACCTTGAATTTAGGTAGTTTTCAAAGAGAGCGAGAAAGATTTTACAGTTACAAGCTATTGAAAGTGAATTCTAAAAGAACAGGGGAGGAAGGGTATTCCTCACTTATTTTCAACAGGGAAACTATGGGGCAATCAACTCTGTGACAAGTAACAACAGTAGCGAATTTTCAGCTGAAGGTCCCTGGGTGGTACAGTTAAGTGCTTGGCTACTAACCAAAAAGTTGGGGGTTTTGACACACCCAGAGGTGCCTCAGAAGAAAGACATGGCAATCTGCTTCCCGAAGGGTCATAACAATGTAAACCCTTTGGAGTGCAACTCAGTCACAACTGGTTTGGTGCTTTGGTTTTATTTTTAATTTGTATTTGTCCTTACACTCCTGAGGAAAGGCTCCACAGACCACTGGAGTCTAAGTTCCTATAAAGTCTAGAGAGAACCTGCAGCACGTAACTCTCCTCTGCTTCCAATTCCCGGTGCTGACCTGTCAAGGCTTAAAAGCTTGCAGGTGATCCATAACCAAAGAAAAAATTGAAGAGGTCATGAAAAAAGCTTCCAACCAAAAATGCCCTGGCCCAGATGGCTTCTCTGGAGAGTTCTACCAAAGATAAGGAGAAGAGTTGACACGAATTCTACTCAAACTATTACAGAACATAGAGAAGGAAAGAATATTCCCTAATTTATTCTATAAAGCCAGCATAACACTGATACCAAAGCCAGGCAAAGACGTCCGCCCAAAAAAGAGAAAATTACAGACCAATATCCCTCAGGATTATAGATGCAAAATTTCTCCATAAAATTCAACAGTATGTCAATAAAATAATATTGCATAAGTTAGCTGGATTCATACCAAGAATGCAAGGGTGATTCAAGATTAGAAAATTAGTCAAAGTAATTCACTACATAAATAAAACAAAGGAAAAGAATCCCATGATAATCTCAATTGATGCAGAAAAGGCATTTGATAAAATCCAACATCATTTCCTGATAAAAACTCTTAGCAAAATAGGCATAGAATGAAATGTCCTCAAAATAATTATGGGCATATATGCAAAACCAAAGCCAAAATTATTTTCAACGGAGAAAGATTGAGAGTATTCTCCTTGAGAGCCGGAAACAGACAAGGATGCCCATTATCACCACTCTTATTCTATATTCTTCTGGAAGACATAGCCAGAGCAATAAGGCAAGAAAGGGAATTAAAATGTACTCAAATTGGAAAGGAAGAAGTAAAACTATCCTTTTTCACAGATGACATCATTCTATACATAGAAAATCCCAGAGACTCCACAACAAAGTTACTGCAAGTAACCGAAGGATTTAGCAAAGTGGCAGGGCACAACATCAACACACAAAGATCAGTTGGATTCCTCTGCACTAACAAAGAGAACTCCAAAAAAGGAAATCAAGAAAACAGTACCATTTATAATAGCCTCCAAAAGATAAAATACCTAGAAGTAAACCTAATCAGGGATGTAAAAGATGTATCCGAGGAAAACTGTACAACACTACTGCAAGAAACCCAAATAGACCTACATAAATAGAAAAACATTCCACGCTCATGGCTTGAAAGAGCTAACATTGTGAAAATGTCAATATTACCCAAACGATCTACAGATATAATACAATCCCGATCCAAATCCCAACAACAGTCTTTAATGAGATAGAAAAACTAATCATCAACTTGATATGGAAAGAAAGGAGGCCTAGAATAGCTAAAACAATCCTGAAGAAGAACAAAGTAGGAGGCCTCACACTTCCTGATCTCAAAGCTTACTATACACTCACAGTAACCAAAACAGGCTGGTGCTGGTTCAATGACAAGACACAAAGATGAATGGAATAGAATGGAGAACCCAGAAGTAAAGTAAATCCATTCATCTACGGGCAGCTGATCTTCGACAAAGAGTCAAAATTCTGTCTATGGAGAGAAAAAATTGTCTTTAACAAACGGTGCTGGCAAAACTGGATATCCATTGGCAAAAAAGAAGAAACAGGGTCCACACTCGCACCATACACAAAGCCTAAGTGAAAATGGACCAAAGTGCTAAACGTTAAAGCTAAATTATAAAGTTCCTGGTAGGGACACAACTAGAGGACTGAATTTTCAGCATAAATAGCCCATCAAACACAACAAAAAATGCAAAACCAACAGATGATAAATTAGATAACTAGGAACACTTAAAAATTAAATACTATGCTTATCAGATGTCTACTAAAAGAATAAACTGAGAACCTATGGATTGGGAACAGATCTTCAGCAACAACATATCTCACAAGGGTGTTATCGTTAAACATATAGAAAATTTCAAAACTCAACAACAGAAAGAAACACATCAATCTGAAAATGGGCAAAAGACTTGAGCAGACACTTCCGCAAAGAAGACATTTATGTGGGCAACAAACACATGAAAATGTGCTCGTGATCATTAGCCCTTAGGGAGATACAAATCAAAACTACAATGACATACCATCTCATCCGTATAAAAATGTTACTGATTAAAAAAACAGAAAACAACAAACGCTGGTGAGGGTGCAATGAGATTGGAACGCTTATACACTGGTAATGGATTGTAAAATGGTACAACCACTATGGAAAACAGTATGGCACTTTTTCAAAATCTAGAAATAGAAAGACCATATTGTCTAGCAATCTAAAACTTAAGCATATATCCAAAAGACATAGAAGCAGTGAAACGAATAGACATATGCATACCTATGTTCATTGCAGCATTATTCACAATCGCAAAAGGAAGACACAACCTACAAAATAATCAAATCAAACCCATTGCCGTTGAGTTGATTCTTACTTATAGCCACCACATAGGGTTTCCAAGGTTGTAAATCTTTATGAAAGCAGACTGCCACATCTTTCTCCCTTGGAGCCCCTGGTGGTTTTGACCCACAAATCTTTCAGTCAGCGGTCGATCACTTTACTCGCTGCGCCATAACAGTCTAAGTGCCCATCGATGGACGAATGGATAAACAAACTGTGGTACATACATACAATAGAATATTATGCAACTATAAAGAGTATATTTATAGTTTGTTGTACCCTGAGGGTTTGCATATTGCTGTGATGCTGGAATCTATGGCACCGGTATTCAAATACCAGCAGGGTCACCCATGGTGGACAGCTTTCCGCTGAGCTTCCAGACTAAGACAGACTAGGAAGAAGGACCTGGTGGTCTACTTCTGAAAAGAATTAGCCGGTGAAGACTTAATGAATAGCAGTGGAATGTTGTCTGATATAGTGCCAGAAGATGAGCCCCTCAGGTTGGAAGGCACTCAAAAGATAACCAGAGAAGAGCTGCCTCCTCAAAGTAGAGTTGACCGTAAGGATGTGGACGGAGTCGAGCTTTCAGGGCCTTCATTCGCTAATGTGGGTTGTCTCAAATGAAAAGAACCAGCTGTTAATATCCATTCATAATCGGAATGTGGAATGTATGAAGTGTGATTCTAGGAAAATTGGAAACTGTCTAAAATGAAGTGGAACACATAAACATTGATATCTTAGGCTTAGTGAGCTGAATGAGTAACTGAAGAGGTATGGAGTTGCATTCATTGTCAAAAAGAACATTTCAAGATCTATCCTGATGTACAACACTGTCAGTGTTAGGATAATATCCATATGCCTAAAGGAAGACGAGTTAATAATACTATTATTGAAATCTATGCACCAACCACTAAGGCCAAAAATGAAGACACTGTAGATATTTACCAATTCCTGCAGTCTGAAAGTGATTCGAACATGTGACCAGGTTTCATCGATAATTACTAGTGATAGGAATTCAAATGTTGGAAGGGCAGTAGTTGGAAAATATGGCCTTAGTGCTAGCAATGAAGCCTGAGATCATATGATAGAATTTTGCAAGACGAATTTGTCTTGGAAGAAGTACAGCCAGAATGTTCCTCAGAAGCAAGGATGGTTAAGATTTCATCGCATATACTTTCGACAGGTTATCAGGGGGAATCAATCCCTGGAGAAAGACATCATGCTTGGTGAAGTAGAGGGTCATTGAAAAACAGGAAGTTTCTCAATGAAATGAACTGACACAGTGACTGCAACAATGGGCTCAAGCATAACAATGATTGTGAGGATGGTACAGGACCAGACAGTGTTCTGTTCTGTTCTACATATGGTCGCTATGAGTCAGAACCAATTTGATGGTACCTAACAACAAAAGGAACATAAAGAATAAGGAGGCGTTTGCTAAAGATCTTATGACATGGACGAATCTGGAGGACACTTTTCTGTGTGAAAAAAGTCCATTAAAAAGGACCAATATTGAATGGTTTCACTTTTATCAAAAGTCAACAATAAGTAAACACTCACAGAAAGCAACATTCTTTGATGGTTACCAAGGGTAGGAATGGGTAGGAATGGGTAGGAGGAGGAATCACTTTGTAGATAGTAGACACTTGTTATTTTTGGTGAGGGGAAAGGGAATACAAAAATGGGGGAAGTCTGCACAATCTGACCAAGGGAAATGAAGATGCTAATTATGCAAGAAAAAGGGATAATTTCTGTAAATGCTATAATATATACAACTTTGCAACAACAGTTTTAAAAAACAAAACCTATGTGTGTGGTTACATAGCTAAATATGTATGCATATATGTGTATAGGAAGTCATATGTGAGTACATATATAGGTGTATCTGTAGGCTTATGTATGTAGATGTTTGTGTGTGATGTATATATATAGGCAGTCCCTGGATTACAGATGAATTCCATTCCTAAGCCTGTCTTTAAATCAAATTTGTACGTAAGTAGGAGCAGTTAGCTATGTAGGAGCACTTAAGTATGGTTCATATCTAATCTCAGTTAGTGAAATGTTTGTCATACTACATGCTTCTACCATTATTTGAAAGTAGAGCATTCCTATGAAACCTTTCATAAGCCAAAATGGCAGACCCACAAAATAATCTACCAAATCATACCAAATAACACATTAAACCTAAAATAACACTAACGGACAGTAAATGCAGGAATGATATGATAAATAAATTGAGTTAAAGCACAGATGCTCACAGACACAGTCAAAGTGATGGCAGTTTGATGCTGAGATGAAAGAGTGTAGTTACCAGGGAAGGAGTTTGGCCAGGACAGAGACATGTCCTACTTGGGACATAGACACAGAGGGCCGCCTCCTTCCCAGATTAGGGCTTTCACTCCCCGGGAACCGGTCTCCGCAGTTGGTGTGTCCAAGAGTGTCCAGCATCTCTGCCTTCCAAAAGGGCCGGGGAGCCCCCCCCGGCCCTTCCCGGCAGCCCCGCGTTGTCCGGGGCTAAGAGGAGAGTGGGCGACGTGAGGGCAAATCTGTGATGGGCAGGGGAAGAAGCCAGGAAGAAGGCACCATGTCACCTGCTCCCTCTGTCCCGCACAGGTGCCTGAGATCGAGGTCCACAGAGAGGCCTACAGAACGCAGATGGCACACGTGCTATGGGAGGGGCGTAACTGGCTTCTGCTCCAAGCTGCCCACCACAGACTCTCTCTCCTAGGTGAAGGGGGTAAGGCCAGCCCCCAGCTTAGCTGCCCATGATATATGGGAGTCTGGAGACTGTGGATCATGCCCTGCCTGGAGCCTGGAGTGGTGGGGGCAGTGGACAAAAGAAGCACTGGGGGGAGGTGTGTGCTGGAGGAAAGGACAGGGTCACTGGGAGGGGAGAGCTGGTTGGAGACCCAAGACTCTGCCCTTTTCCCACCCTCAGGGAGCTGCAGAAGGCCCTGACAAATGAGATGGGGGGAAGACACTCTCACTGTTCAGGGCAAGTGCTGTCAGTTTGACAGTTTGCTGCAAAACAAATGCTAGAGACTGTTTCCTCTGCAGGTTTCTCTCCATTAGTGAAAACACATACCAATGTAGGTCTTCGTAAAAGTGAAGTAGTGTATAGGGAACTTTCAGAAAGTGTGGAAACCTGTGTATATCTTAGTGTGTGCCTTTGTATGCATAAAACACATTAAAGAAACACTTCCAGGTACATTAAAACACATTTAAAATAATCATGCAGTAATAATAATAATGTTTTGATGAGCGTCACAAAGTAACGCCGTTTGTTATTACGAACCATTGCACGTACCTCAGATTTTTAATATAATAGGCTTTATTGGGGTTGGTTCATAACTATGGGTTGTATGTAAGTTGGATGTTTCTAACTCGGGGACTGTCTTTATTCATATATATAACAAAACACATAGGGTTACAGTTCGGAAGCCTCTCTAGACATTTCCAAACACTCTTGGGATTGGTTTACTGTGTCAAAAGGCTGAGGACCATAGTCTTGTGGGACAACTCACTCAATTGACATAACATAGTTCGTAAAGATTATGTTCTACATTTTAGTTTGTGGAATAATACCAGGGGTCTTAAAAGCTTGTGAGCAGTCATCTAAAATACAACTATTGGTATCTACTTGTCTGGAGCAAACAAGAAGGAAGGGAACCAAAGACTCAATGAAGAACAAGTTCACATGACCCACGGCCCCATTTTGCCTGAGACCCGAAGAACTAGATGGTGCCTGCCTACCAATATCAACAGTTCTGACCAGGGACACATTAGAAAGTCCCAAACAGAATGGGACAAAAATGTAGAACAAAAGTCAAGTTTGTACAAAAGGCCAGACTTACTGAACCAACAGAGACTAGATGTGTCCCCCAAAACTATCACCCTAAGATACCCTTTGAACTTGGAACTAAAGATACTCCTGGATGTCATCTTTCAGCCAAATAATAGATTGGCCTATAAAATAAACAGTATTACCTGTGAGTAACGTCTTTCCTTAAAGAATCAACTATAAGAGGCCAAACAGTGAGCATTTACCCATAAGCAAAAATGAGACGGCCAGCTAGGGCAGGAAAGGTAGATTAATGGAAACAGAAGAAAGAGAATGGAAACAATGAGAATGTTGACGCATTGTGAAAAGTGTAAACAATGTCATAGAACAATTCGTATCAAATTTTTAAATTGGAACCTAATTTGCTGTGTAAACTTTCAACCAAAACACAAAAAATACTAAAAAAAAGTAAAGCCTATTGCTGAATGAGGGAATAGAATAAGATTTGTTTCCTATCCAATTCCAAAAAGAGAAGAAATTCTTTCCCAATATTCTTGTAGACTTTATTCAGTATTTCCAAGTGGATCAATTTGGATGGGGAGAGTGTACTATACAGGCTGTGTGATGGTTAAGAATGTATGTTAACTTCGCTGGGCCATGATTCTTAGTGTTCACATGTGAGCACTCCCATGATGGGATCTGCTGTGAGTAACCAATCAGTTGAAAGTGAGTTTCCTTGGGCGTGTGGCCTACATCGGAATAGAAGCATTGGCTTCTTGCCAACATGGTCTCTGCTGAGAAATCTGATTTGTTCTCCTTTTTATGTGACAGTTGGTTTTTCCTGCACTGCTCTGAGTTTTTTCCTTTGTCTTTGGTTTTCACAAGCTCGATTACGATATGTCTTGGTGATTTTCTTTGGAGTCTCTCTTGTATGGGGTTTGTTGAGCTTCTTGGGTGGATATAGTCCATCTTTTATGATATTAGGGAAGTTTTCTGCCAGCAATTCTTCAAAATGTTCTCCGTGAATTTTTTTTGTCTCCTCCTGTTCTTGAACGTCTATCATGCGTAAATGATCCGTCTTGTAGTGTCCTACGTAACTCTTTGCTTTCTCCATTTGTCTTCATTCTTTCTCCTGGATGTTCCTCAAAGAAATTAGTATCAAGGGATTTGCCTTCTCATTTGCTGATTCTGTCTTCCACTGATTCAATTCTACTCCGATATTCCTCCACTGAGTTATCTATTTCTGAAATTTTGTTGTTAATCTTTGGATTTCTGGTTGCTGTTTTGTATGGTTTCTAATTGTCTATTTTGTTTTTGTACTGTTTTCTTGAATTCTTCTAGAATTTTTGTCTGTGTTTTCCTGGTTTTATCTGTGTCTTCCTTGACTCTTTCTTAATCTGTTGGAGGGACCTAAATAGAAGTGTTTTGAATTCCTCATCACTTAGTTCCATTACCATTTCTTCCTCAGAAAGGTTTTCTGACCCTTTAGTTTGGTCACTTGCTTGAGCCATCTTGTTCTGTTTCTTTATGGGATTTGATATTGTTTGTTGTCTTTGAGGCATTAAGGTGTTATTCTATATATTGACTGTATGTTTGTTTACTTTGTCCTGATTTTCTGTTTTGTTTTGATATATGTGGGATGGCAACTTGGGTTGCTACTCAGGTTGCTAGCCTGGCAAGACTGGAGTGCTCACCAGCTGTATCCAGGTAGGTGGGGCAGGGGCTGGGTGTCTGAAATCCTTGAGAACTTCAACATTTTCTGTGTATATCCTGATGTTATTTATTGGCCCACTTGTGAGGATTTTGTTTTCTTTATGTTGAGGTGTAATCTATACTGAAGGCTGTTGTCTTTGCTTTCATCAGCATGTGCTCTAAGTTGTATTCATTTGTGGGAAGCAAGGTTGTGTCATTTACATACCGCAGGCTATTAATGAGTCTTCCTCTCATTCTGATACCATGTTCTTCATATAGTCTGGCTTCTCGGACTATTTGTTGAGTTTACAGAATGAATAAGCAATGTGAAATGATACAACATCTTTGGACCACCTTTTCCAATTTTGAACCATGCAATATCCTCTTGTTCTCTTTGAGTGACTTCCTCTGGATCCATGTACATTTTCCACATGAGCACAATTAAGTGTTCTGGAATTTTCATTCTTCATAATGTTATCCTTAATTTGTTATGCTCCACTGATACTTGCTAGACACCCTAGCATTGCCACTGAGGGGAGGCCTTGCAGTTTAGTGTTAGGTCTTAATCAGAATCTCTACCAACATTTGAAAACCCCCCAGAAGAACGGCCATACCTGCCTGAAGGCCTATAGATATTAATTATATATATTATTTTAAATTCTTAGTCCTGTCTTCCCACTGGAATTATAGTCCTAGATAGGCAGACATTAGCTGTCTTTTATATCATGTTGGATCTGCAGATTCGGCCACGTAACTAATGAGCACTTCCACACAGTGTGTGGGAGTGAATTCAAAAGGTCTGATTCTTGATCTTTTGGTGAGGAAGTTCAAGAAAACCTTTGAATTTTCCACTTTGGAGATGCTTTTCTTTTTTTATTCACCCTAGCATACTCCTCTCTCATTGATTCTCATAAGACCTGCTTGATTTTTATTTAATTCACTCAGCAAATTTCTTTGAAAATAGTTCCTTGGTCAAGAGCATTCCACAGCATGAATATACAATGGTTGCTTAAGGGTTCACTAATCCTAACCTATTTATCCAGAACATCATCTAATTCTAATGATTAAAAGGATACTAATACAGGATACAAAAGACCATAAGCTGTGAGGTCCCTGGGGTATATGTGTGTGTGTGTGTGTGTGCGTGTGTGTGTGTGTGTGTGTGTGTGTGTGTGTGTACTGATGGTATCCGTGGTGAGCAAAATAATGACCATCCAAAGCAATCAGTTCCTATCCCTGAAACTTGTAAACGTTACCTTAAAAGGAAAAAAGATCTTGGCAGATGTAATAAAGTTCAAGATCTTGAGATGAAGAAATTGTCTTGAATTATATAGGTGGGTTCTAAATGCAACCTATGTATCCTTACAAGGCAGAATGAGATTCTTATGACACAGAGAAGAAAAGGCAATGTGAAGATGGAGAAGAGACAAATCTGAAGAAGCTGGCCTTGTTGATATGTCCACAAGCAAAAGAATGATATGTCCACAATCCAAAGGACCTGGCAGCCACCAGAAGCTGAGGAGACAAGGGACTAATTCCCTCCTCAAGCTTCCAGAGGGAGTGTGGCTGGTGTCCAAAGTATTATCTCATACAGTCAGGGAGTTTGGAGAGGTCCCTGTCCCAAAAGTACAGCTCCAGTCAGCCTGGTCTTCAGGGGAATTGGGTAGGAGTTTTTCTCTGGAGTAAGGGACTGAAAAGCTAAGTAGGGGTCGTTAGAAATATGATTCAAGAGAAAGAAGAGGGGCAGATAGGGACCAGGACACATGGGGAACATGAAATAATAGTTTCATCCTCACTTGGGGTAAGGTAACATTCCTTTACAGAACCTTCAGAGAATACTTGAGGGAACAGAAAGGTCTACCTGTGAAACCCTTAGTCCAAACACAGCTGTAACACAAGGAGCAATCATTACGGGAGAAGAAACATGAGGCTGGGACGCCCTTGGTCTTTGCACTTTGGTTCCTTACAACTGTGGTCAGTAACAGCCACAGCCCAGACCACTGCCACAGCAGTTGAAGCTCTGGGAGTCTGTGGAGGCTCAGGTAGTAGCTGTCCCCAGTGCTTATAAGATATGCTAACACCAAGCTGTGAAGTGAGTTTCAGCTCTATTGGGAACAGGACAAGTCAATGAACTTGTAGTCCCCTGTGACTTTCTTCCTTCCCAACCTGGAAGGTCATGGAAGTTTCTAGGCTGTCCCTCTGGTGACCATGAACCAGAAGTGACTTCAGCAGTGACCCAGTGTGGTCCTGGGCTCTGGAGCCCCGCTTCTTCCTTACCATCTCTCCTTAGGAAACTGGAGGTTGAAATTATCCAGAACTTGAAAAGAATGCAAAAACAGATTTTTGCTCACTTTTTCAAATTTATACTACATACTACGAACTAACAAGGCTGCCTAAGGGTCACATTGATCTCTAGGGGATTTTTTTATTTCTTTACTTTTGATTAGGGAAGACATTAAAGATAAATTTAACTTGCAGAAGTTTTATAAGTTCCAAATTATTTGTGTCTAGTAGAAATGATAACCCAATGATTTATTGCTCCTTAAGACATTAGCTAACATTGAAAGCAAAGTTGCTATCTTATTTCAATAGTCTTTCTTTGTCTGACTTTACTTTGAACTCTCCTACTCTCCTCTGGGGTCTTGGTGGCAGAGTGGTTAAGAGGTATGGCATGCTACAGATGTTAATCAAAAGGTTGGCAAGTCGAATCCACCAGCCGCTCCTTGGAAACTCTATGGAGCAGTTCTACGCTGTCCGATAGGGTTGCTATGAATTGGAATCGAGGCGATGGCAACGTGTGTTGGTTTATTCTCCTTTGAACCAACTTTATCATCCTCCAACCATCTGATTCAGAGTCATATGTATGTGCATACTTATGTTCAGTTACTAAGAACAGAAGAGAAACAAACTCGTGTCAATTCTGACTTATGGTAACCCCATCCGTTACAGAGTAGAACTGAGCTCCTGGGGTTTTGTTGGCTGTAATCTTTACAGAAACAGATTACCAGGATTTTCTTGTGTGGCGCTGCTGGGTGAGTTCCAAATGCCAACATTTCCGTTAGTAGGCAAGCACAAATGATTGTGCCACCCAGGAGCCTTATGTTCACATAGATTTTCATGTAAATTCAACACACACACACACACACACACACACCAGGCACACACACAGCTTTGCTTCCTCACTTTCACCATGGTTACAAACATATCTGTCCAAGACAATGAGGAACCTGAGGGTGATATCACAAGAAGGTAGTTGAAGGATCCAATGTGTTCCATTCTCACTGGGAAAGAGATTCAGAACTATATAAATATACAAATTCTAAGCATTTGTACTTATTATGTGACATGTACTCTTCTCAGGGTTTAATGCGTGATTCCTTCATTTACACAACAATCTTACTAAATAATTACAATGATTAGCCACATTTATCAGGTGCAAAATTGGAGACACACAACTTAAGAACTTGCTTAAGGTTTCATAGCAAATATCCGGTTCTCAGAATTCAAACCAAAGTATTTCAGCTCCGGAACCATGCTCCTAACCAGTACTCTGTAGTTGAACTGGGAGGGCTCATGCCATCTATGATACAAGAAATCCAACAGTTTAGGGTAAGTTCTTCTCCTCAAGTTGGACTCAGAGCAACTGTTGCCTTCTCCTCTGGCTCCAAGAACTATTGTATCTGGGCTAGTTCCGACACCGCACAGAATTCCTTTCTATTTCTCATGCCCTTCTCTTCTTCGTTGTTCCTCTGTCCTTTCTTAAACCCATTCTCCCAGTGGTGCTCTCTATTTGCCTGCCCTGCTCCTGCTCAGAGCCCCTTCTATGGATCCCATGGATAAACTCACGATAATGAAAGATGAAGTAAAGGCTAGGTCCCTGACAAGGCAAAGCAGAATCTCTTATATAAGGGGGCCAGGACCAGGATCCAAGATGTCTACTGCCTGTAAGACGAGGGGATGTGACTTACACACAAGGTACACGTATCCTCATTCCTGGTATTCTGGTCTTCTCTATTCCCTCCCTGGAAAGTCATGGAAGATTCCAGGCTGCCTAACTCATCTCCAGAAGCTATACATGACTTCGGTAAGTATTGATCCTTTGGTAAATGGCTCTAGGTATCTAGGTCACTTTATATCCATCCTTTCTTAGGAAGCTGTAGGTCACACCCTTCCCTCCAGACCTGCTCTATGAGTTGGGGTCTCTGGATTTGGATTATCTGTTTTCCCTGAGAAGACGAAGTTGGAATGAATTGAGCGACGTATTTTATAAGCAAAATCTATAAAGTAATTAACCCATTGCTTGTGGAAGATAGAGAGAGATGAATGGACGGCATCGATTAGGTCTCATAACTGGTAAAGAAGAGAGGTGTTCCCAGAAAGAGAGACCAGGTTTGGAGGGTGAGTAGGCTGGTGGGTAGAATAAGTTCAATGTTACAGCAAGGCCTTTGTATCTTTAGGAAAAATTTGGCAGGTTCAACTTGCAGCATAGCGACTCTCTAGGCAAAGGAGAGGTGATTCAAGGGAAGTATCTGAAATGCCTCCCACGTCATTCTTGTAAGAACTTTTAATTCATCTATCCATTCATCGAATCAGCATTCCATGGATAATTGCTAGAGTCACCAGATAAGGAGCACCTGAGTTCTCAAGTTCTGGTGATGTGATGTGATGTGTTGAGAGATGTGATGGTAATATGGTGACTGTAGGTTTAGACCCAAGAAGACCTAGAGTTCTTATATGCTGGTGCCAAAGGTCATGATGAGCTGTTTTCCAACTCTGGCTGTTTATATTAGACCACAGAAGGATACACAGAAGGACTTTTTACCTCCTGATATTGGCATTTTGGGGATGGTTGCCCCTGAGCTTTGTAGCCTTCTATCCAACCCCTCATCCACATTTCTGAGCTTGTGCATGGCCATGAGAACATGCATCCGGACACACACATATATACACACACCCAACCTTAAAGGCACTGCTTTCGCATTCTCTTCCTTCATTGTTACTATCATCTCTGTCAATGAGAATGAGGAAACCTAGAATGACATCACTGAGAGCATTGTCATGTGAACCAGTGTCCAAGTATCCTATTGGGTAATGGTGGCTCAGGCAAGTCCAGTCCCTAAACCTCATCATCTTTTATGCACATGGGTTTTCCAGTAGTCTTCAGAATGCCCACTGGATTGTGAGTGCCTGGCGGTCACAACACGCATGTTGCCTCAGTAAACCTAAGTGTTTGGGAGAACATGCACTCCACCTCTGGTAGGTGTTGAAACAACATTCTTGTAATAAAATGTGTATTTTCAAAAATCAAAACTTATTCAGAATGTATCTGACAACCCTCAGAGTAGGGGACTGTATATGAGACTAGGTAAAGAAAAATTTTAAGATAGGACATATGTTAATCAGATCGAAATGTAAACATCATATACTCTCGCCTGCTAGACTAGAGGTATGTGAAGAAAGAGATTGCCTCTCCTTTTCCAAGATGTATTCCCAGTTTTTACCATACAGTAGTTCACAGTCAATATTGATGAATGAATAAAATGATTCAATTACTGGTTGAATGTGTCTGATTCAAATCCGACTACCCTCTCATTCAATAACAAGATTAAGCAAAACATTTAATTCCCATCATCATCTGGCTAGAAATAATTTTGTTTCTCAGAATTCCGAAGGCATAAAGTCATTTTCTAGAATTTTCACTAGCCTAATAATATTTTGAAATAAACTTTCTGAGGACAAGAACCGAATATTTTCCATCTCTCTGTCTCACACGCTGACCAGACAAAGTGTCTGGATCTAGCAAACATTCTTTACAAATTGATGCTCACTAAGAATCTTCTTTGGGCCTTCTCAGGCCCCAACAATTCAGAGAGGAAGGTACTAACCTGCCTCTTTTACAGTTGGAGGTGTATATTGACTAAATGAAGATCTGGAGTCACCTCAGCTCATAAATGGCAGACTTATAATTTCAACACTGATCTCCTGATTGCCATTTGGTAGAATATTGCCTTATTAGTCAGAGTTCTCCAGAGAAACAGAATAGGAGATCTAACTATCTACCTACCTACATACCTACCTACTACCTAACTACCTACTACCTACCTATCTACTACCTCCCTACCTCCCGACTACATATCTACCTACCTACTATCTACTATCTATCTGTCTATCAAGAGAAATTTATTTTAAGGAATTGGCTCACACAACTGTAGGGCCTGCTAAGTCCAAAATCCGTAGAACGCGTAGCAGGCTGGGAACTCTGGGAGAACTATGTTACAGTCTTGAGGCAGAATTCCTTCTCTCCAGGAAACCTCAGTTTTTGCTCTTAAGGCCTTCAGCTGATTGGATGAGCTCCATGCCTATTATTGAGGGTAATCTCCTTACTTAGAGTCAACTGATTGCAAATGATAATCACATCCAGAACATTTCTTCACAGCAACATCTAGACTAGTGTTTGACAAAACAACTGGGCACTATAGCCTAGCCAAGTTACTCAGAAAATTAACTTCATAATTGTCTTATAAGAACCGCCTTGTAACAAAATATGCATTTGGTTTTTTATTTGGTTTTTTGTAAGTGAAGGAGTTTAGACACACTCATTATTGTTGTTCAAAAAAAAAAAAAAAAAAAAAAAACCGAGGAGAGTATTTGATCCATCTACTAATCCCATCTGAGGGACCTGAGGGCCACTCAAGGGCCCGGGGTCAGGAAGGGCCAAGGAGGCGGGTATGTGGAGAGGAGAAGGGCATCTTGGGAAGTGGGCATTCCCTGGTTCTGTGTTCTAGAGAAGCCAGCCTAGCTATGGAAGCAGGGCTTGGAAGATCATCCTTGGGGGTAGGAGGAAGAAGTTGCAGTGTGGACCTCAGTTTCCTGAGAGGTCACCGCGTAAGCCTTTATCCAGGCACTGGCTTGTTGGGAATTGCGAGGCAGCTTCTCTGAGAGCTAGCCTGTGGCAGGTTGTGACTGGCGAAAGCCCCTCAAACTCCAGCCAAAGGGGGAGTGCTGGGAGCTCCCAAGGTCTCCTGGGAAGGCAGGGACAGGGAGGCAGGGGAATGCCAGGAATGACAAATCACATGCCATGGGTGAGTAACAGCCATGTCCTGCCCCGCCCAGAGCCAAGCTGGAGGAGCCACTATAAAAGCCATGCCTGTCTCCAGCATCTCATGTGCTCGGACTCCCCAAGGACGTGTCTGTTCTCGTGTCAGTGACCAGGGTGAGTGTGAGTGTGGGAGCCCCAAGGGTTCTGAGAGGACCAGAGAAGAGCTGACAGCTGGGAGGCAGAGGGAAGGGGAGGGAGGTGGGGCACCGAGGAAAGAGAGTCGTGTCTTTGATTCTTTGATACAGTGAACAGAAATAAGACTCAGTCTCAACTAAGTCTTTGGAAATCTGTCCTGGTCTCCGATACAGATGAGTCCCTCAATTTTGTCAAGGACATTATTCTTCTGTTAGTAGAACAGGCACATCAGTGTATGAACGCTTTATGTGGGCTCACGAAGGTTGAGAAACACTGTCTACTCATTGTGTACAAGAGTGAGAAGCCTCTTACTATGTCTGATTGTTGGGACCACATATTTTTATTAAGGGGAAAGATTTAGGTTGTTTCTTTCTTTACTGATGTGTATATGCTAGATATCCTTAACTATCCCCATAAGATTTAATTTTAAAAGAGATCAAATTATCATCCTTGCTTCCTATTTAAAGAGTTTCATTATTAATTTTCAGGTTGCAAATTCCTGCTAAAATGTCCTGGCAGCAGAACCAGCAGCAGTGCCAGCTCCCTGCCAAATGTACCCCCAAGTGCCCTCCCAAGTGCCCCATCCCCAAGTATCCACCGAAGTGTCCCCCAAAGTGTCCTCCAGTCTCTCCCTGCTGCAGTGTCTGCTGCGGAGACTGCTGTGGACCTAGCTCTGGGTGCTGCAGCTCAGGAGGTAGCAGCTGCTGCCTGAGCCACCACAGACACCATATCTTCCACCGACGCCACAGGCACCAGAGCCCTGACTGCTGTGAGTGTGATCCCTGTGGGCACTCTGGCTGCTGCTCGGGCTCAGGAGGTTGCTGCTGAGGCAGGCCTTAGGCATCACAGAGAAACACCTAGACAGTAACCTCGAGGCAGGGACCTACCTGAGACTGATGCTTCTCCTGTTCTGGCTTCTCGTTTTCATGGCGCTGAGGATCCTGTGAAAGAGTTCTGTGTGTTCTAATATCCCGATTCCATCATGGATCCTGATCATGTCTTCCTTCTTTACTTTATACAACAATAAATCTCCTATTGCGTATTCACAAGATATCCTGGTCTTTGTCAAGTCTTTCATTCTTTGCAAGTCCCTGAAGGCTAGAGTTCCAGCGACACACTTAGGGTGGCTTGGTAAGAGTATAGTGTGAGAAAGGGACAAGCTAGAAACAGTTTCTAAGGAAACAATCCTCTAAGAACAAGCTTGAAGTAGAGCTTTGCAATGGGATTATCTCTACACTCTCCAGCCTCTTGGCGCAGGTGGTGACCGGAAGGAGGACTAGGTGGCACTAGTGAGGCACCACTGGAGAAAGGGAAGGTGAAGGAGCCTGAGGGACCTCAAAGGAGAAGCTGATAGGAGAAAGAAAGAATGCTGTGAAGTAGGTTCATTCAAATGTTTCTGGAGTGAAACTCAGCCCCTCCAGAAAGAAACTCAATAGCTGATGGTGCTTCATGAAGCCTTTGCAAACATTTCTAAGGGCCCCCTGTGTGCTTTGCCGTCTTTTCTTTGTGAGGAAAAATCAGTACTTAGTACTTATAAACTCTGTCCAGGCCTGGTTCCTGCTGGAGAAATATAGTGAAGAACAAAATCTACTCCCAACCTAGAAAACTTCTCCACAAA
The DNA here is from genome assembly GCA_030035585.1 of Dugong dugon. Taxonomy (NCBI): domain Eukaryota; kingdom Metazoa; phylum Chordata; class Mammalia; order Sirenia; family Dugongidae; genus Dugong; species Dugong dugon. Next base: position 193,527,261 of record CM057462.1, on the reverse strand, counting down.
TATAGAAGAGAAAGAAAGATTTTATTATAGTAAGTATTAAACCAGAATGTGATTCATCATATGCCATCCGGTAAAGAAATTACAAAGACAAAAAGAAATCTTTCCCTTTATATGTAAAAAAACGCAAAACGAAAAACCTATACTGTTGAGTCAATTCTGCCTCATAGAGAACCTGTAGGACAGAGTAGAACTGCCCCTCAGAGTTTTCAAGAAGCACCTGGTGGATTTGAACTGCCAAGCTTTTGGTTAGCAGCCGAGCTCTTAACCAGCGCAATGAGTAAATTCATCTCGTCAAGATAAAATTGCTCATTTTCTGGTTTCTTTATGGCTGGAGGTAGATTTGCAGTTAGGGGTCGGAAGCTCTTGAGGTTATGGTAATTGCTTTCCAGTTGTCCGGAAGGGGAAGATTACCTGAAGTAACACTTTAAAGAATTGACTTCCATATCCTTGAGCTAACACCTTGAATTTAGGTACTTTTCAATGAGAGCGAGAAAGATTTTACAGTTACAAGCTATTGAAAGTGAATTCTAAAAGAACAGGGTAGGAAGGGTATTCCTCTCTTATTTTCAACAGGGAAACTATGGGGCAATCAACTCTGTGACAAGTAACAACAGCAGCGAATTTTCAGCTGAAGGTCCCTGGGTGGTACAGTTAAGTGCTTGGCTACTAACGAAAAGGTTCGGGGTTTGGACCCACCCAGAGGTGCCTCAGAAGAAAGACATGGCAATCTGCTTCCCGAAAGGTCACAGCCATGTAAACCCTTTGGAGTGCAACTCAGTCACAACTGGTTTGGTGCTTTGGTTTTATTTTCAATTTGTATTTGTCCTTACACTCCTGAGGAAAGGCTGCACAGGCCACTGGAGTCTAAGTTCCTATAAAGTCTAGAGAGAGCCTGCAGCACGTACTTCTCCTCTGCTTCCAATTCCCGGTGCTCACCTGTCAAGGCTTAAAAGCCTGCAGGTGATCCATAACCAAAGAAAAAATTGAAGAGGTCATGAAAAAAGCTCCCAACCAAAAAAGCCCTGGCCCAGATGGCTTCACTGGAGAGTTTTACCAAAGATTAGGAGAAGAGTTGACACCAATTCTACTCAAACTATTCCAGAACATAGAGAAGGAAAGAATATTCCCTAATTTATTGTATAAAGCCAGCATAACACTTATACCAAAGCCAGGCAATGATGTCCCCCAAAAAAAAAAATAGAAAATTACAGACCAATATCCCTCAGGATTATAGATGCAAAATTTGTCCATAAAATTCAACAGTATGTCAATAAAATAATGTTGCATAATTTAGCTGGATTCATACCAAGAATGCAAGGGTGATTCAAGATTAGAAAATTAGTCAAAGTAATTCACCACATAAATAAAACAAAGGAAAAGAATCCCATGATAATCTCAATTGATGCACGAAAGGCATTTGATAAAATCCAACATCATTTCCTGATAAAAACTCTTAGCAAAATAGGCATAGAATGAAATGTCCTCAAAATAATTACGGGCATATATGCAAAACCAAGAGCCAAAATTATTTTTAACGGACGAAGATTGAGAGTATTCTCCTTGAGAGGCAGAACCAGACAAGGATGCCCATTATCACCACTCTTACTCTATAGTGTTCTGGAAGACATAGCCAGAGCAATAAGGCAAGAAAGGGAATTAAAGTGTACTCAAATTGGAAAGGAAGAAGTAAAACTATCCTTTTTCACAGATGACAACATTCTATACATAGAAAATCCCAGAGACTCCACAACAAAGTTACTGCAAGTAACAGAAGTATTTAGCAACGTGGCAGGGCACAACATCGACACACAAAGATCAGTTGGATTCCTCTGCACTAACAAAGAGAACTCCAAAAAAGGAAATCAAGAAAACAGTACCATTTATAATAGCCTCCAAAAGGATAAAATACCTAGAAGTAAACCTAATCAGGGATGTAAAAGATGTATCCGAGGAAAACTGTACAACACTACTGCAAGAAAGCCAAATAGACCTACAGAAATGGAAAAACATTCCACGCTCATGGCTTGAAAGAGCTAACATTGTGAAAATGTCAATATTACCCAAACGATCTACAGATATAATACAATCCCGATGCAAATCCCAACAACAGTCTTTAATGAGATAGAAAAACTAATCACCAACTTGATATGCAAAGAAAGGAGGCCCAGAATAGCTAAAACAATCTTGAAGAAGAACAAAGTAGGAGGCCTCACACTTCCTGATCTCAAAACTTACTATACACTCACAGTAACCAAAACAGGCTGGTGCTGGTTCAATGACAAGACACAAAGATGAATGGAATAGAATGGAGAACCCAGAAGTAAAGTAAATCCAGTCATCTACGGGCAGCTGATCTTCGACAAAGAGTCAAAATTCTGTCAATGGAGAGAAAAAAATTCTCTTTTAACAAATGGTGCTGGCAAAACTGAATATCCATTGCCAACAAGATGAAACAGGGTCCACACCTCACACCATACACAAAGCCTAAGTGAAAATGGACCAAAAGTGCTAAATGTTAAAGCTAAGTTATAAAGTTCCTGGTAGGGACACAACTAGAGGACTTAATTTTCAGCATACATACTCTATCAAACACAACAAAAAATGCATAAACAACAGATGATAAATTAGATAACTGGGAACTCCTAAAAATTAAATACTATGCTTATCAGAAGACTACTAAAAGAGTAAACTGAGAACCTATGGATTGGGAACAGATCTTCAGCAACAACATATCTGACAAGGGTGTCATCCGTAAAACATATAGAAAACTTCAAAACTCAACAACAGAAAGAAACAGTTCAATCTGAAAATGGGCAAAAGACTTGAGCAGACACCTACACAAAGAAGACATTCATGTGGGCAACAAACGCATGAAAAGGTGCTCGTGATCATTAGCCATTAGGAAGATACAAATGAAAACTACAATGAGATACCATCTCACCCCTGCACAAATGGTCCTGATTAAAAAACTAGAAAACAACAAACGCTGGTGAGGTTGCGGGGAGATTGGAATGCTTATACACTACTAATGGATTGTAAAATGGTTCAACAACTATGGAAAACAATATGGCACTTCTTCAAAATCTAGAAATAGAAACACCTCATGATCCTGCAATCCAATCCTTAGGCATGTATCCAAAAGACATAGAAGCAGTGAACCAACAGACATATGCATACCTATGTTCATTGCAGCATTATTCACAATATCAAAAAGTCAGACACAACCTACAAAAAAATCAAATCAAACCCATTGCCGTTCAGTTCATTCTTACTTATAGCCACCACATAGGGTTTCCAAGGTTGTAAATCTTTATGAAAGCAGACTGCCACTTCTTTCTCCCTTGGAGCCCCTGGTGGTTTAGACCCACCAATCTTTCGGTCAGCAGTCGATCACTTTACATGCTGTGCCATAATAGTCTAAGTGCCCATCGATGGATGAATAGATAAAGAAATTGTGGTACATACATACAATAGGATATTATGCAACTATAAAGAGTATATTTATAGTTTGTTGTACCCTGAGGGGTTGCATATTGCTGTGATGCTGGAATCTATGCCACCGGTATTCAAATACCAGCAGGGTCACCCACGGTGGACAAGTTCCAGCTGAGCTTCCAGAGTAAGACAGACTAGGAAGAAGGACCTGGTGGTCTACTTCTGAAAAGAATTAGCCAGTGAAAACATTATGAATAGCAGTGGAATATTGTCTGATATAGTGCCAGAAGAGGAGCCCCTCAGGTTGGAAGGCACTCAAAAAATAACTGGAGAAGAGATGTCTCCTCAAAGTACAGATGACCTTAATGACATGGACGGAGTTGAGCTTTCAGCACCTTCATTTGCTGATGTGGCTTGTCTCAAAATGAGAAGAAACAGCTGCTAGTATCCATTAATAATTGGAATGTGGAAAGTATGAAGTGTGATTCTAGGAAAATTGGAAATCGTCAAAAATGAATTGGAACACAAAAACACTGATATCCTAGACATTAGTGAGCTGAATGACTACTTGAAGACGAATGGAGTTGCAATCATCGTCAAAAAGAACATTTCAAGATCTATCCTGAAGTACAGCATTGTCAGTGTTAAGATAATATCCATATGCCTACAAGGCACACAATTTAATACTACTATTATTTAAATCTATGCACTAACCATTAAGGCAAAAATGAAGATACTGTAGTTTTTTTTACCAATTTCTGCTGTCCGAAACTGATTGAACATGTGATCAGGAGTCATTGATAATTAATAGTGATTGGAATTCAAAAGTTGGAAGGATCAGTAGTTGGAAAATATGACTTCAGTGATAGCAGTGAAGCCTGATATTGCATGATAGGATTTTGCAAGACCAATCTGTCTTGGAAGAAGTACATCAGAATGCTCCTCAGAAGCAAGGATGGTTAAGATTTCATCTCATATACTTTGGACAGGATGTCAGGAGAAATCAATCCCTGGGGAAGGACGTCATGCTTGGTAAAGTAGAGGGTCATCGAAAAAGAGGAAGATTCTCAGCGAAAGGGACTGACAAAGTGACTGTAACAATGGGCTCAAGCATAACAAGGATTGTGAGGATGGTGCAGGACCAGACAGTGTTTTGTTCTGTTGTACATACGTTCACTATGTGTCAGAACCAAGTCGATGGCAGCTAACAACAAAAACAACATAAAGAATAGGGAGGAGTTTGCTAAACATCTTATGACATGGATGAATCTGGAGGACATTATGCTGAGTGAAATAAGTCCATAACAAAAGGACCAATATTGAATGGTTTCACTTTTATAAAAAGTCAAGAATAGGTATGCACACAGAAAGGAAAATTCTTTGATAGTTACCAAGGCTAGAAAGGAGTAGGAGGAGCAATCCCTTTCTAGATAGTAGACACTTGTTATTTTTGGTGAGGGGAAAGGCAATACAAAATTGGGTGAAGTCTGTATAATCTGACCAAGGGAAATGAAGTTGCTAAGTATGCAAGAAAAAGGGACAATTTCTGTAATTGCTATAATATATACGATTTTGCAACAACAAGTATAAAAAACAAAACCTATGTGTCTGATTACATAGGTAGATATGGGTGCATATATGTGTATAGGAAGGCATATGTGAGCACATGTATAGGTGTATCTGTAGGCTTTTGTATATAGATGTTTGTGTGTGATGCATATATATATAGGCAGTCCCGAGATTACAAATGAGTTCCATTCCTAAGCCTGTCTTTAAATCAAATTTGTACATAAGTAGGAGCAGTTAGCTATGTAGGAGCACTTAGGTGTGGCTCAGATCTAATGTCAGTTAGTGAAATAATTGTCATACTACAGGTTTCTAGCATTATCTGAAAGTAGAGTGTTCCTATGAAATCTTTCATAAGCCCAAATGGCAGACCCCAAAAATAATCTACCAAATCATACCAAATAACACATTAAACCTAAAATAACACTAACCTATAGTAAATGATATGATAAATAAATTGAGAGAAAGCACAGATGCTAAGAGGCAGATTTCAAAGTTATGGGGGTTTGATGCTGAGTTGCTGAGTGTTGTTCCCGGGAAAAGAGTTTGGCCAGGATGGAGACATGTCCTAGTTGGGACATCGAGCCTGAGGGCCGCCTCCTTCCGAGATTTGGGCTTCCACACCCCGGGGAACCCCCCCCCCCCCAGTTCGTGTGTCAAAGAGTGTCCAGCATCTCTGCCTTCCCAAAGGGCCGGGGAGCCACCCCCAGCCCTTCCTGGCAGCCCAGTGATGGCCGGGGCTAGGTGGAGAGGGGGCGACGTGAGGGCAGAGACTCTGAGGGGCAAGTGAAGAAGCCAGCAAGAAGGCACCCTATCAGCTGCTCCCTCTGTCCCTCACAAGTGCCTGAGATCCAGGTCCCCAGAGAGGTTGACAGATGGCAGATGGCACATGCTATGGGAGGGGCGCAATTGGCTTCTGCTCCAAGGTGTCCCCACTACAGACTCTATCTCCTAGGTGAAGGGGGCTAAGGCCAGCCCCCAGCTTACCTGCCCAGCATGTCTGGGAGGCTGGAGACTGTGGATCATGCCCTGCCTGGAGCCTGGAGGGGTGGGGGGAGTGGACAAAAGAAGCACCGTGGGGTGGTGTTTGCTGGAGGAAAGGAGATGGTCACTGGGTGGGGAGAGCTGGCTGGAGACCCAAGACTCTGCCCTTTTCCCACCCTCAGGGAGCTGCAGAAAGCCCTGACACCGGAGATGGGGGAAGACACTCTCACTGTTCAGGGCAAGTGCTGTCTGTTTGATGGTTTGCTGCAAAACAAAGGTTGGAGAATCTTTCTTCTTCGGATTTCTCTCCGTTAGTGAAAACAGGTACCAATGTAGGTCTTCCTAAAAGCCAGGTAGTGTAAAGGGAACTTTCAGAAAGTGAAGACAACTGTGTATAGCTTATTGTGTGCCTTTCAATGCTTAAAACACTGTAAAGAAACACTTCCAGGTACATTAAAACACATTTAAACTAATCATACAGTAATAATAATAACGTTTTGATGAGCGTCACAAAGTAGCACCCGTTGCATGTACCTCAGATTTTTCATATAATAGGCTTTACTGGGGTGGGTTCATAACTACGGGCTGTATGTAAGTTGGATGTTTCTAACTGGGGGACTGTCTGTATTCATATATATAACAAAGCACATAGGGGCACAGTTATGAAGACTTTCTAGACATATCCAAACACCTCTCAGGATTGGTTTACTGTGTCAAAAGGCTGAGGACCAAAGTCTTGTGGGACAACTCAGTCAATTGACATAACATAATTCGTAAAGATAATGTTGTATATCCTACATTGGTGAATAGTACCTGGGGTCTTAAAAGCTTGCGAGCAGTCATCTAAAATACAACTATTGGTCTCTACTCATCAGGAGGAAAGAAGAAGGAAGGGAACCAAAGACTCAATGAAGAAACCAGTTCACATGAACCACAGCCTCTTTCAGCCTGAGACCAGAAGAACTAGATGGTGCCTGGCTACCAATATCAACAGTTCTGACCTGGGACGCATTAGAAATTCCCAAATAGAGTGGGTCAAGAATGCAGAACAAAAGTCAAATTCCTATAAAAGACCAGACTTACAGAACCGATAGAGACTAGAGGAGCCCCCCAAAACTATCACCCTAACATACCCTTTGAACTTGGACCTAGAGCTACTCCTGGAGGTCATGTTTCAGCCAAATAATAGATTGGCTTAAAAACTAAACAATATCAAGTGTGAGTAATGTGTTTCATTAAACAATCAACTATATTTGGCCAAATGCTCAGCATTTACACATAAGCAAATATAAGAAGGCAAGCTAGGGCAGGAAAGGTAGATTAATGGAAATAGAAGAAAGAGAATGGAAATAATGAGAATGCTGACACATTGTGAAAAGTGCAACCAATGTCATAGAACAATTTCTATCAAAATTGTTAAATGGAAACCTAATTTGTTGTGTAAACTTTCACCTAAAAGACAAAAACTGTTAAAAAAGATAAATCCTATTACTGAATGGGGGAATAGAATAAGATTTGTTTTATAACAAATTCCAAAAATAGAAGAAATTCTTTCCCACTATTCTTGTAGACTTTATTGAGTATTTCCATGTGGACCAATTGGGATGGGGAGACTGTACTATACAGGCTGTGTGATGGTTAAGAATGTATTTTAACTTCGCTGGGCCATGATTCTCAGTGTTCACATGTGAGCACTCCCATGATGGGATCTGCTGTGAGTAACCAATCAGTTGAAAGCGAGTTTCCTTGGGCGTGTGGCCTACATCCAAATATAAGCATTGGCTTCTTGCCAACATGGTCTCTGCTGAGAAATCAGAGGTTAATCTTATTGGTTCTCCTGTGTAGGTGACAGTTTGTTTTTCCTACACTGCTCTCAGTTTTTTCCTTTGCCTTTGGTTTTGACAAGCTCGGTTACCATATGTCTTGGTGATTTTCTTTTGGAGTCTCTCCTGTGTGGGGTTTGTTGAGCTTCTTGGATGGATATATTCCATCTTTTATGATACTAGGGAAGTTTTCTGCCAGCAAATCTTCAAAACTGTTCTCTGCGTACTTTTTCTCTCTCCTCCTGTTCCTGAACTCCTATCATGCATAAATGATCCCTCTTGTAGTGTCCCACGTAACTCTTTGGTTTCTCCACTTTTCTTCATTTTTTCTCCTAAATGTTGGTCAAATAAATGAGTATCAAGGGATTTGCCTTCTAATTTGCTGATTCTGTCTTCCAATGATTCAATCTACTCTGACATTCCTCCACTGAGTTATCAATTTCTGAAATTTTGTTGTTAATCTTCTGGATTTCTGGTTGCTATTTTGTATGGCTTCTAATTGTCTATTTTGTTCTTGTATAGTTTCCTTGAATTCTACTAGAATTTTTGTCTGTCTCTTCAGTTCCATTACCATTTCTTCCTCAGAAAGGTCTTCTGACCCTTTAGTTTGGTCACTTGCTTGAACCATCTTGTTCTGCTTCTTTATGGGATTTGATACTGTTTGTTGTCTTCGAGGCATTAAGGTGTTATTATATTTATTGACTGTATGTTGGTTTACTTTGTCTTGATTTTCTGTTTTGTTTTGATATATCTGGGATGGCAGCTTGGGTGTGGTACTCAGGTTGCTAGTCTGGCAAGACTCCAGTACTCAACACCTCTTTCCACGTAGATGGGGCAGCGGTGGGGAGTGTGAAATCCTTGACAACTTCAACATTTTCTGTGTACATCATGATGTTATTTATCGGCGCAGTTGTGAGGATTTTCTTTTCTTTATGTTGAAGTATAATCTATACTGAAGGTTGTAATGATTGGTCTTCATTAGTATGTGCTTCAAGTTGTCTGCATTTTTGGCAAGCATGGTTGTGTCATTTGCATATTGCAGTTTATTAATGAGTCTTCCTCTCATTCTGATTCCATGTTCTTCATATAGTGTAGCTTCTCGGACTACTTGTTGAGTTTACAGATTGAATAAGCAAGGTGAAATGATACAACACCTTTGGACCACCTTTTCCAATTTTGAAGCCTGCAATATCCTCTTGTTCTGTTTGAATGACTTCCTCTGGATCCATGTCCATGTTCCACATGAGCATAATTAAGTGTTCTGGAATTTTCATTCTTCATAATGTTATTCTTAATTTATTATGCCCCACGTGATACTTGATAGACACCCTAGAATTGTCACTGAGGGAAGGCCTTGCGGTATAGTGTTAGGTCTTCAATAGAATCTCTACCAACATTTGAAAAGCCCCAATAGAACAGCCCCACCTGCCTGAATGTCTACCGTTAGGAATTATATATATTAGTTTTATTTCTTAGTCCTGTCTTCCCACTGGGATATAGCCCTAGGTGGACAGAGATTAACTCTCTTTTATATCATGTTGGATCTACAGAGTTGGCCACGTAATCAATAAGCACTTGCTCAGAGTGTGTGGGAGTGAATTCATAAGGTCTGATTCTTGATCTTTTGGTGAGGCAGTTCAAGAAACCCTTTGAATTTTGCATTTTGGAGATGCTTTGCTCTTTTTATTCACCCTAGCATACTCCACTTTCAGTTATTCCCCTAAGACCTGCTTGATTTTTATTTAATTTGCTCAGCAAATTTCTTTGGGAATAGTTCCTTGGTCAAGGGCTTTCCAAGTCATGAATATACAATAGTTGCTTAAGGGTTCACTAATCCTAACCTATTTATCCAGAACATCATCTAATTCTAATGATTAAAATGATACTAATACAGGATAGAAAAGGTCATAGGCTGTGAGGTCATTGGAGTATGTGTGCGTGCGTGTGTGTGTGTGTGTGTGTGTGTGTAGTGACGGTATCTGTGGTGAGCAAAATAATGTCCCCTCAAAGCAATCAGTTCCTATCCCTGAAACCTCTAAACATTACCTTAAAAGGAAAAAGGACCTTGGCAGATGTAATTAAGTGCAAGATATTGAGATGAAGAAATTGTCTTGAATTATACAGGTGGGTTCTACTAGGCAGAATGAGATTCTTATGACACAGAGAAGAAAAGACAATGTGAAGATGGAGGAGAGAAAAATTTGAAGATGATGGCCTTGTAGATACATCCACAAGCTAAAGGATGATATGTCCACAAGCCAAGAAACCTCGCAGCTACCAGAAACTGAAGAGACAAGGGACAAGTTCTCTCCTAGAGCTTCCAGAGGGAGTGTGGCTGGTGTGAAAAGTATTATCTCATACAGTCAGGGAGTTTGGAGAGGGCCTTGTCCCAAAAGTACAGCTCCACTCAGCCTGGGCTTCAGGGGAAAATGGAGGGAATGTTTCACTGGAATGAAGTACTGAACATCTAAGTAGGGGTCATTAGAAATATGATCCAAGAGAAAGAAGAGGGACCGACCAGGACCAGGACAGATGGGGAACATGAAATAATAGTTTCATCCTCACTTGGGGTAAAGTAACATTCCTTGACAGACCTTCAGAGAATACGTGAGGGAACAGAAACGTCTACCTTTTAAACCCTGAGTCCAAACACAGCTGTAATGCCAGGAGTAATCATTATGGGAGAAGAAACATGAGGCTGGGATGCCCTTGGTCTTTGCACTTTGGTTCCTTACAAGTGTGGTCAGTAGCAGCCACGGCCTAGACCACATCCACAGCAGTTGGAGCTCTGGGAGCCTGTGGAGGCTCAGGCAGTAGCTGTCCCCAGTGCTTATAAGATACGTTAACACCAAGCTCTGAAGTGAGTTTCAGCTCTATTGAGAAGAGGACAAGTGAATGATGTGGTAGTCTCCTGTCTCTTTCTTCCTTCCCAACCTGGAAGGTCATGGAAGTTTCCAGGCTGTCCCTCTGGTGACCGTGAACCAGATGTGACTTCAGCAATGACCCAGTGTGGCCCTGGGCTCTGGAGACCCACTTGTCTCTTACCATCTCTCCTTGGGAAACGGGGTGTTTAAATTATCCAGAACTTGAAAAGAAGGCAAAAACACATTTTTGATCACTCTTACAAATTTATACTACATACTACTAACTAACAGGGCTGCCTAAGTGTCACATGACCCTCTAGGGGATTTTTTATTTGTTTTACTTTTGTTTAGAGATGAAACATTAAAGATAAATTTAACTTAAGTAGGATTATAAGTTCCAAATTATTTGTGTCTAGTAGAAATGATAACACAATGATGTATTACTCTTTAAAACATTAGGTAGTATTGTAACTAAATTTGCAATCTTATTTCAACAGTCTTTCTTTCTCTGACTATATAGACTTGGAACTCTCCTATTCTCCTTTGGTGTTCTGGTGGCACAGTTGTTAAGAGCCATGGCACGCTACAGATGTTAATAAAAAGGTGAGCATTTCGAATCCACCAGCCGCTCCTTCGAAACCTATGGAGCAGTTCTACTCTGTCCTGTAGGGTTGCTATGCATTGGAATTGACTCGATGGCAACAGGTTTTGGTTTATTCTCCTTGGAAGCAACGTTACCACCCTCCAACCATCTGATTCAGTGTCATATGTTTATGCCTACTTATGTTCACGTACGAAAAACAGAAGAAAAACTAAGTCGTGTCAAATCTGACTCATGGGAACCCCAGCCGTTACAGAGTAGAACTGAGCTTCGTGGGCTTTTCTTGCCTGTAATCTTTACAGAAACAGATTGCTAGGGTTTTGTTGTGTGGTGCTGCTGGGTGGGTTGCAACTGCCAACCTTTCAGTTAGTAGGCAAGCACAAATGGTTGTGCCATTCAGAGGCCTTATGTTCACATACAATTTCATGTAAATGCAACACACACACACACACAGACACAAGCACACACACACACACACACACACACACACACACACACACCAGGCACACACAGAGCTTTGCTTCCTCACTTACACCAGGGTTACAAACATATCTGTCCAAGACAATGAGGAAACTGAGGATGAGATCACAAAAGATTGCTCAATGAACCAATTTGTTCCAGTCTCATTGGGAAAGAGATTCAGAACTATATAATTATACAAATTCTGAGCATTTGTACGTATTATGTGACATGTACTATTCTCAGGGCTTAATGTGTGATTCTTTCATTTACACAACAATCTTACTAAATAATGACAATGATTAGCCACATTTATCAGGTGCAAAAATGGAGACTCACAATGTAAGAACTTGCTTAATGTTTCATAGCAAATATCTGGTTCTCAGAATTCAAAGCAAAGTATTCCATCTCCGGAACCATGCTCCTAACCAGTACTCTGTAGTTGAACTGGGAAGGCTCACGCTCTTTATAATATGAGAAATGCAGACAGTTTAGGGTAAGTTCTTCTCCTCAAGTTAGACTCATAGCAACTGTTGCCTTCTCCTCTGGCTCCAAGAACTACTGTTTCTGGGCTAGTTCCCACACTGCACAGAATTCCTTTCCCATGCCCTTCTCTTCTTCTTTGTTCCTCTGTCCTTTCTGAAACCCATTCTCCCAGTGGGGCTATCTATTTGCCTGCCCTCCTCCTGCTCAGAGCCCCTTCCATGGCTCCCATGGATAAACTCACGATGACGACAGATGAAGAAAAGGCTAGGTCCCTGACAAGGCAAAGCAGAATCTCTTATATAAGGGGTCCAGGACCAGGCTCCAGGGTGTGTACTGGTTGTTATAGGAGGGGATGTGACACTTACACATAAGGGTACATGTATTCTCATTCCTAATATTCTAGTCACCTTCTCTCTTCCCTTCCTGGAATGTCATGCAAGAATCCAGGCTGCCTAACTCATCTCCAGATGCTAGATATGACTTCAGTAAGTATCAATACTTTGGTCAATTGCTCTAGGTATCGAGGTCAATATATATCCATCTTGTCTTAGGAAACTGTAGGTCACAGCCTTGCCTCCAGGTGTGCTGTATGAGTTGGGGCCTTAGGATTTGGATTGTCTGTTTTCAGTGGGTAGAAGAGGTTGGAATGAATTGAGAAATGTATTTTACAGGAAGAAACTATAAAGTATTAACCCATTGCTTGTGGAAGATAGAGAGAGTTGAATGGACGGCATTGGTTAGGTCTCATAACTGGTGAATAAGAGAGGTGTTCCCACAAAGACAGACCTGGTTTGCGAGGTGACTAGGCTTGGTGGTAGAATAAGTTTATGTTACAGCAAGGCCTTTATATCTTTTGGAAAAATTTGGTAGGTTCAGCTTGCAGATTACCGACTTTCTAGGCAATGGAGAGGTAATTCAAGGGAAGTATCTCAAATACCTCCCAGGTCATTCTTCTAATAACATTTAATTCATCTATCCATTCATCTAATCAGCATTCCATGAATAATTGCTAGAGTCACCAGATAAGGAATACCTGGAGTTCTCAAGTTCTGGTGATGTGATGTGATGTGTTGAGATGTGATGGTAATATGGTGACTGTAGGTTTAGACCCAAGAATACCTAGAATTCTTATATGCTGGTTCCAAAAGCATTGATGAGCTGATTCCCAACACTGGTTGTTTAGGTTAGATCAAAGAAGCATACACAGAAGGACTTTTTACCTCCTGATACTGGCTTTTTGGGGATGGGATGCCCTTCAGCTTTGTAGCCTTCTATCCAACCCCTCATCCACATTTCTAAGCTTGTGCATGGCCATGAAAACATGCATCCATACACACACATGTATACACACACCCAACCATAAAGGCACAGCTTTCGCATTCTCTTCCTTTACTGTTACTATCATCTCTGTCAGTAAGAATGAGGAAACCTAGAATGACATCACAGAGGACAGTGTCACATGAACCAGTGTCGCAGGAATCCTATTGGGAAATGGTGGCTCAGGCAAGTCCAGTCCCTAAACCTCACCTTCTTTTATGCACATGGGTTTCACAGGAGTCTTCAGAATGTCCGCTGGACTGTGAATGCCTGGAGGTCACAACACACATGTTGCCTCAATAAACCTAAGTGTTTGGAAAGAACATGTACTGAACACGTGGTAGGTGTTCAAACAATGTTCTTGTAATTAAATGTGTATGTTCAAAAATCAATATTTTTCACAATTTATCTGAAAATGCTCAGAGTAGGGGAGTATATATGAGACTAGGTAATGAAAAATTTTAAGATAGGCCATAAGTTAGTCAGATCGAAATGTAAACATCATATACTCTCACCTGCTAGACGAGGGGTATGTGAAGGAAGAGATTGTCTCTCTTTTACCAAGATGTATTCCCAGTTCATACCATACAGTAGTGCACAGTAAATATCTGATGAATGAATAAAAGGAATCAATTACTGGTTGAATGAGTCTGATTCAAATCCGACTACCCTCTCATTCAATAACAAGATTAAGTAAATCATTGAATTACCATCATCCTTTGGCTAGAAATAATTTTGTTTCTTAGAATCCTAAAGGCATAGTCATTTTCTAGAATTTTCACTAGCCTAATAATATTTTGAAATAAACTTCCTGAGGACAAGAACTGAATATTTTCCATCTCTCTGTCTCACACACTGACCAGACAAAGTGTCTGGATCTAGCAAACGTTCTTTACAAATTGATGCTCACTAAGAATCTTCTTTGTGCCTTCTCAGGTCCCAAGAATTCAGTGAGAAAGGTACTAACCTGCCTCTTTTACAGTTGAGGGTTTAGATTGTCTAAATGAAGAACTGGAGGCACCCCAGCTCATAAATGACAGAGTTAGAATTTGAACACTGATCTCCTGAGTGCCAGTTGGTAGAATATTGCTTCAGTAGTCAGGGTTCTCCAGAGAAATAGAATAGGAGATCTACCTACCTACCTACCTATATACCTACCTACAACTACCTACCTACCTACCTACTACCTACCTAAACCTGCCTACTACCTATTTGCCTACCTACTACCTACCTATCTACTACCTCCCTACCTCCCGAGTACCTATCTACCTGCCTACTACCTATGTACCTATCTGTCTATCAAGAGAAATTTGTTATAAGGAATTGGCTCACACAACTGTAGGTCCTGGTAAGTCCAAAATCCATAGAACGGGTAGCAGGCTGGAAACTCTGGGAGAACTATGTTACAGTCTTGAGGCAGAATTCCTTCTCTCTAGGAAAACTCAGTTGTTGCTCTTAAGGCCTTCAGCTTATTGGATGGGGTCCATCCATATTATTGAGGATAATCTCCTTACTTAGAGTCAACTTATTGTCATTGATAATCACATCTAGAAAATTTCTTCACAGCAACTTCTAGACTAGTGTTTGAGAAAACAACTGGGCACTCTAGCCCAGCCAAGTTGACACAGAAAATTCACTGTCATAATTGTCTTATAAGAAACCCCTTGTAACAAAATATGCATTTGGTTTCTTTATAAGTGAAGGAGTTTACTCACAATCATTATTGCTGTTTAAAAAAAAAAAAGCCAAGGAGACCACCTTGATCCATCTACTAATCCCATCAGCAGGGACCTGAGAGCCACTCAAGGGCCCGGAGTCATGAATGGCAAGGGAGGAAGGGTGTGTAGAGAAGGGAATCCTGGGAAGTGGGCATTCCCTGGTTCTGTGTTCCAGAGAAGCCAGCCTGGCTATGGAAGCAGGGCTTGGAAGATCATCCTTGGGGATAGGAGGAAGACGTTGTAGTGTGGACCTTGGTTTCCTCAGAGGTCACCCCCTAAGCTTTTATTGAGGCACTTGCTTTTGGGGAATTGACAGGCAGCTCCTCTGAGACCCGTCCTGTGGCAAGCTGTGACTGGCCAAAGCCCCTCTAACTCTAGCCCTACAGGGTGTGCTGGGAACTCCCAAGGTCTCCTGGAAAGGCAGGAACAGGGAGGCAGGGGAATACCAGGAATGACCCAGCACATGCCCTGGGTGAGTAGCAGCCACTTCCTGCCCCTCCCAGAGCCAAGCTGGAGGAACCGCTATATAAGCCATGCCTGGCTCCAGCATCTCATCTGCTCAGACTCCCCAGGGACGTGTCTGTGCTGGTGTCTGTGACCAGGGTGAGTGTGGCTGTGGGAGCCCCGAGGGGCTCTGAGAGGATCAGGGAAGAGCTGACAGCTGGGAGGCAGAGAACAGGCAGAGGGAAAGGGAGGGAAGAGGGGAACTGAGGAAAGAGGGTCCTGTCTTGGATTCTGTGATACACCGAACAGAAGTAAGACTCAGTCTGAACCAAGTCTTTGGACATCTGTCTTGGTCTCAGACAAATATGGGTCCTTCAATTTTGTCAAAGACATTATTCTTATGTTAGTAGTACAGGTACATCAGTGTGTGAACACTTTATGTGGGCTCACGAAGGTTAAGAAATACTGGCTACTCATTGTATACAAGAATGAGAAGCTCCGTGCTATGTCTGATTGTTGGGACGACATATTTTTATTCAGGAGAAAGATTTAAGTTATTTCCTTACCTTACTGATGTGTATATGCTAGATATCCTTAACTTTCCCCATAAGATTTAAGTTTAAAAGCGAACAAATTATCCTCCTTGCTTTCTATCTAAAGAGTTTCATTATTAATTTTCAGGTTTAAAAGTCCTGGTAAAACGTCCTGGCAGCAGAACCAGCAGCAGTTCCAGCTCCCTGCCAAATGTACCCCCAAGTGCCCTCCCAAGTGCCCCATCCCCAAGTGTCCCCCCAAGTGTTCCCCAAAGTGTTATCCAGTCTCTCCCTGCTGCAATGTCAGCTGCGCAGACTGCTGTGGACCTAACTCTGGGTGCTGCAGCTCTGGAGGTGGCGGCTGCTGTCTGAGCCACCACAGACACCATCTTTTCCACCGACGCCGCTGGCACCAGAGCCCTGACTGCTGTGAGTGTGATCCCTGTGGACACTCTGGCTGCCGCTCAGGGTCTGGAGGTTGCTGCTGAGCCAGGCCTTAGGCATCATAGAGAAACACTTAGGAAGCAGAACCTCGAGGCGGAGACCTACCCCGGGTTGATGCTTCTCCTGTTCTCGCTTCTCCTTTTCATGGGGCTGCGGATCCCATGAAAGAGTTCTGTGTGTTCTAATGTCCCGAGTCCATCCAGGATCCTGATCATCTCTTCCTCCTCTACTTTATACAACAATAAATCTCCTATTGCATATTCACAAGATATGCTGGTCTTTTCAATTCTTTCATTCTTTGCAAGTCCCTGAAGCCTAGAGTTCCAGCAACACACTTAGGGTGGCTTCGTAAGAGTACAGTGTGAGAAAGGGACAAGCTAGAAATAATGCCTAAGCATACGGCCATCTAAGAACAAGCTTATGGTAGAGCTTTGCCATGAGATTATCTCTGCACGCTCCAGCCTCTTGGCTCAGGTGGTGACTAGAAGGACCTGGGATCCCCAGTACTGAGCTCTTTTGATTGTGAGCCTCCCGGCTAGCTTAACCCATCATGCTGAAAATGATTTTCATCTTGTCTGTGTGCCGTGATTTAACAAATTTAAAAATTCTCTGGAATTCTAAGTAGATGGACAAGGTATATTTAACAGAACTCTTCTCATTTGATAAAAAAATGCTTTGCGTAGAATTAAAACCCTGATCTACTTCTGAAAGATCAGCCACTGAAAACTCCATGGAGCACCGTTCTCCTGTGAAACTCATGGGATCACCATGAGTCAGAATGGACTTGATGTCAACTGGTTAGGGGCAAACTTACGTGACAACACATTGCAACCTACCTGCTTGTCAGGGAGGGTAAGTCTGCCTACTTCTTGCTTTTATTCATGCTTCAGCCCCTCCTCTGCACTGCTGTGAAATAAATTGTTCAACAGTATAAGGCTTGAGAAGCACCCAAGTAGGAATCTACCCAGTCCCACTGGCTCAGTCCAATGCTCAGTGGAAGTAGAGTGGTCTGAGGGTCACAGGAATGAGTGTGGGCCAATATCTCACTGTTCTTTCTACCACCTTGCTCAGGTCTGGTGGGTGAGGAGGATAATTAATAGAAACAACTCTGTCCTGTGGTTGCACAATGAAGTTCACAGGCCAGCAATCCGGACTGGGGTTGGCCTGACTTAAATTCACCTCTTCTCAGCTTCACCACTCAGAATTTTAGGGCAGTGAATCAGCCTGCTCTGATGGTTGAGAATCTTTGACTGGAGGAGGAGGTTTGAAGGGAAGTAAGGATACCATGAGGGGACATCCAGAATCACAGTCTATCAGCCAGGCTGAGAGGTTTCTGTGTGGGAAATGATCAACTCAGATTGGAGCAAGAAAGACCCTGCTGTGACTGGGCTCTCTAAAGGAGGCATCCCATGCCCTTCTCTGTATGAGAGTACAGGCTACCAATTTACATCTCTATAGACTGCCACTCTAATCCCTTCCCTGTAAGGCTGAGGCCTTTTTCCTTGCTTTTTGTAATGGTAATTTTGTAATGCATTTCATAATGTCATTGTCAATTTAATTTGAAATTCTGTACTAGCAATTCTGGGACTCCCTTGGTATTTCAAATGGTTAAGCAGTCTATTATTAGCTGAAAAGTTGGTAGTTCAAACCCACCTAGAGGTGCCTCAAAAGACAGGCCTGGAGATCTGCTTCGGAAAGGTCACAGTCGTGAAAACCCTGTGGAGCAGTTGTACTCTGCACACATGGGGTCACCTCCAGCCAGAATCCACTCAAGGGCAACCAACAGAAACTTGTTAATCGATATTAACTTAATAAACTAAAACTTAACTGCCCCAGAATCATATATTTGCATTTTATCACTTTACTACTTTTCTGAATAGTCACCTATGCCATCTGTCAAGGGCAGAAATGTGGGTATATCTATCTCTAGGCATTCTATTCTGTTCCATTTTTCTACGTGTCTACGCCTGTTACAGTTTCACACTGTAGTAGTATGGACACCCTGGTTGCATTGTGGTTTAGCGCTATGGCTGCTAACCAATAGGATGGCAGTTCCAATCCACCAGGCACTCCTTGGAAACTCTATGTGGCAGTTCTACTCTGTCCTATAGGGTCTCTATGAGTAGGAAATGACTCTGTGGCAAAGGGTTTGTTTTTTCTGGCTTGTTAATTAATATAGTTAAATAGTAAATCTTGATATCTAGTAGATACACGATCTTATTCTACATCAAGAATGACTTGACACTTTTGGCCGTTTGAACTTCTATACATATTTTCCATTAACTTGTTAAATTCCTAAAAATTAAAAATATAATAAAATTCTCATGAAAATGCAAGTGACCTAGAATAGCCAAAACATTCTTGAAAAAAGAAGAACAAAGCTGGAACTCTCATGCTTCCTGATTTCAAATCTTACTAACAAGCTTCCGTAATTAATGCTGCCATATTGCATAAGGATAAAACCCATTGTCCTTGATTCAGTTCCAACACACAGAGATCATATAGGACAGAGTAGAACTGCCCCATAGGGTTTCCAAACTGCGGATGGTGGATCTGAGCCATGAACCTTTTGGTTAGCAGTCGAGCTCTGAACCACTGCCCCTACAGGGTTTATCAGAATAGACATACAGATTAATGAAATAAAATGGGAGTCCAAAACTAAGCCCTTCCATTTCTACTTAATTGATTTTTTACAAAGACGCCAAGACAATCAAATGGAACGAAGAAGAGTCTTTTCAACAAATGGTGCTGAGACAGCTGGATAACCACATACAAAAGAATGAACAGGAACCCGCTTCTCTCATCAGACAGGAAAGTAACTCAGATTGGCCCATAACCTGAATACAAGAGCCAAAAACTAGTAAAATCTTAATAGAAAACATAGGTGTAAATCTTTATTTTCTTGGGTTAGGAAATTGTTTCTTAGCTTTGGCACCGAAGTCACAAGTGACAAAGGAAAAAATGACAAACTAGTCTTCATCAAAATTTAAATCTTTGTGCTTCAAAGGACACTATGAAGAAAGTGAAAAGACAATCTGTAGAATAGGAGAAAATATTTGGAAACCACGTATCTGGTAAGGGATGGTATTTAGAATACATAAAGAATACTTGCCACTCAATGATAAAAACAC
The DNA here is from genome assembly GCA_030035585.1 of Dugong dugon. Lineage (NCBI taxonomy): Eukaryota > Metazoa > Chordata > Mammalia > Sirenia > Dugongidae > Dugong > Dugong dugon. Next base: position 193,507,456 of record CM057462.1, on the reverse strand, counting down.
AACTAATCTAATTAAAAAATAGCCAAAGGATCTGAATAGACATTTCTTCAGAGAAAGAATACAAATGGCCAATTGCCACAGAAAGAAACACAACATCATTAGTCACCAGGGAAATGCAAATAAAAACCACAATGCAATATCATTCATACCTACTAGGAAGGCTATAATTAAAAACCTGAGTTGAGAAGGATGTAGAGAAACTGGAACCCTCATATATTGCCAGTGGGAATGTGAAATTACTTGCAATCACTCTGGGAAACAGTCTGACAGTTCCTCAAAACTGTTAAACAGAGTTACCATACTACTTAGCAGTTCTACTCTTCGCTATGTCTCCAAGAGAAATAAAAAGCAAACACATACACACAGAAACTTGTACAGGAACGTACATAGAAGTATTGTTCATAAAAGCAAAAAGACAGGAAGAATCCAAATGCCCATCAACTAATGAATGGATAAAAAATGTGGTATACATGGTCTCGGGAAACATCTAGCTTAACTGGCATAACACAGTTTATCAAGACAATGTTCTCCATTTACCTTGGTGAGTAGTGTCTGGGGTATTAAATGTCTGTGAGCAGGCATCTAAGATCCTCCACCAGTCTCACATCTTCGGGAGCAAGGGAGAATGGAGAGAACAGGATACAAGGAAAAGATTAGTCCAAAGGATTAATGGACCACAGCTACCAATGCCCCCACCAGACTGAGTCCGGTACAGCTTGATGGTACCTGGCTACTATCATTGGCTGCTCTGACCAGGATCACAACAGAGGGTCCTGGACAGAGCTTGAGAACAATGTAGAACAAAATTCTAACTCACACACACACACACACACAAAACAGACTTACTGACCTGACAGAGACTGTAGAAACCCCAAGAATATGGCCCCTGGGTCCCCTTTTAGCTCAGTGGTGAAGTCACGCCCGAGGTTCACCCTTCAGCCGGGGATTGGACAGTCCCATAAAAGAAAATGGGACTAATGAGGCACAGCAGTCTAGGGACAAGGACCAGAAGGCAGGAGGGGACAGGAAAGCTGGTGATTGGGAAGCCAAGGTTGAGAAGGGACAGTATTGCCATGTCCTGGGGTTGTTAACCACTGTCATAGGGCAATATGTGTACTATTTAATGAGAAACTATTTCTTCTGTAAACCCTTATCAAAAGCAAAAAAAAAAGAAAAAAGGAATTCTCTATGTGAGAGCAATTAGACAACAGCAACTCAAAAATTTTGATGGGAAGCCTGGGCGGCAGTGAGTTGAAGATAATGGTGATAGAATAATTTGGAAAAGGATAATGAGAACAGTAGCACAACTGGAAGAATGTAATCGATGTCACTGAATTGTACATGTAGAAATTTTTGAAATGGTGTATCTTTGGCTATGTAGATTTTCACCAAAGGGGAAAAAAAAAAAATGTCCTCCAAGGCCAAGAGGGGAGAGTGTTGCCATGTCGTGGGTTCGTTAACAATTTGTCATAAAACAGTATGTGTACTGACTGTTTACGGAGAAACTATTTGTTTTGTAAATCTTCATCTAAAGTACAATAATTTTTTTTTTAAAGTAGTAGATTCACACAATTTAATATTATTCAGTAGTAAAAAAGAAAGCAGTGATCCATGCCACGGCTTGGATGAACCTTGAAAACACTGTGTTATGAGAGGGATGCCAATTACAAAAGACCACATGTTGTAGGATTCCATATATATGACATGTCTAGAATAGGCAAATCTATAGAGACAGGAAATAAATCAGTGGTTGCCTAGACCAGGGCAGTTACGGGGGGAGGGAGGCGAAAAGGTGGTGTGACTGCTATTAGGTTCAGGGCTTCTTTTTTTGACAAACAATACACACACACACAAAGACAAAAAAATAAAACACTAATCAGTGTAATTCTAACGGCCATGTTATCCTTTATAAGGCTGAAACATGAGCAATAGATTGAGGGAAAAATTTCCAATACACATAAATAAACAAGGGAATAAATTCACAATACAGAAATGACTCAAATAAATTCTTTTTTTTTTTTTTTTAATATATATTTTATTGTACTTCAGGTGAAAGCTTACAGAGCAAATAGTTTCTCATGAAATAGTAGTACACATGTTGTTTTTTGACATTGGTTAACAACCCCACAATGTATTAAGCCTCTAAATTCTCAACCTTTTTTTTTGATGAAAATTACAGATGGCCAAAGATACACCGTTTCAAAAATTTCTACATTCACAGTTCAGTGACATTGACTACGCTCTTCCAACTGTGCTGTTATTCTCACTTAAGATGAAGGCTTACAGAAAAAATAGTTTTTCATTTAACAGTTACTACACATGTTGCCCTATGACAATGGTTAACAATCTCACAGCACATCAAGAATATCCTTACTCCACCTTGTGTTCCCTATCACCAGGGGGCTTCCTTGTCCCCTTCTGTCTTCTGGACCTTGTCAGTGGACTATTGTACCTCTTTAGTCTCATTTGTTTATTTATTTATTTATTTATTTATTTATTTTTATTTTATTTAAACACCATTTCAAAACTTTTTACTTACACATTTAAGTGATATTGACTATGCTCTTCCAATTGTGCTGCCATTCTCGCCCAAGATGAAGGCTTACAGGACAAAACAGCCTCCCATTTAATAGTTACTACAACTGTTGCCCTATAGCAGTGGTCAACAATCTCACAATACATCGACAGTGTCCTTATTCAATTTGTGTTCCTTATCATCAGTTTCCTACTCTCCCTCTGCCTTCTGGCCCTTGTCACCGGACTCCTGTACATCGTTAGTCCCATTTAGTTTTACTGGGGTGTCCATTCCCAGGCTTAACATCAAACCTTGAAGGTAACTTCCCCTCTGAGCTGAAAGGGTGTCTGGGGGCCACACTCTCGAGGTTTCTCTAGTATTCTTTAGGCCAGTATATCTGGTCTTCTTTTTTTTTTTTTTTTTTTTGGGAGTTAAAATTATACTCTACATCCTACTCCAGCTCTGCCCAGAACCCTCTGTTGTGATCCTGGTCAGAGGAGTCATTGGTGGTAGCCGGGCACCATCCAGCTGTACTGGGCTCAGTCCCGTGGAGGCCTTGGTAGCTGTGGACCATTAGTCCTTCGGACTAATCTTTTCCTTGTATCCTGTTCTCTTCGTTCTCCCTTGTTCCCGAAGGGATGAGATCAGTGGAGTATCTTAGATGGCCGCTCATAGGCTTTTAAGACCCCAGACACTACTCACCAAGGTAGAATGTAGAGCATTATCTTTATAAGTAGTGTCATGCCAATTGAGCTAGATGTTCCCCGAGATCATGGTCCCCAGAGCCCTCCGTCCAACAACTCAGTCCCTTGGGGGGTTTGGATGTGTCTATAGGGCCTCCATGACCTTTCCTTGTGCAGGTTGTGTTAGTTTCCCCTGTACTATGTACTATCTCATCTCTCACCCAAGTTACCACTTACCTATTACCTATTTAGTATTCCCCCCCCCCTCCCATCCCTGGTAACCAACAAGGATTGTTACATTTTGCATGTGAATTTTTTCATGGGTTTTTACAATAGAGGTCTCATACAATATTTGTCCTTTTGTGATTGACTTATTTCACTCAGCATGATGTCCTCCAGTTTCCTCTATGTTATGAGATGGTTCACCGATTCATTGTTCTTTCTCGTTGCATAGTACTCCATTGTGTGTATGTACCATAGTTTGTGTATCCATTCGTCTGTTGATGGACATCGAGGTTGTTTCCATCGTTTTGCTATTGTGAATAATGCTGCCATGAACATAGGTGTGCATATGTCTATTCGAGTGATGACTCTTATTTCTCTAGGATATATTCCTAGGAGTAGGATTGCTGGATTGAATGGTATGTCTATTTCTAGCTTTCTGAGGAAACGCCATATCATTTTCCAAAATGGCTGTATCATTTTGCATTCCCACCAGCAGTGTATAAGAGTTCCCGTCTCCCCGCAGCCCCTCCAACATTTGTTGTTTCCAGTGTTTTTGATTCGTGCCAGTAATGCCGGGGTGAGATGGTATCTCATTGTGGTTTTAATTTGCATTTCTCTAATGGCTAGTGATCGCGAGCATTTCCTCATGTGTCTGTTGGCCATTTGAATGTCTTCCTTGGTGAAGTGTCTGTTCATTTCCTTTGCCCATTTTTTGATAGGATTGGTTGTCTTTTTGTTGTAGAGGTGTTGGATTTTCTTGTAGATTATGGAGATTAGACCTTTGTCTGACTTGTACTGTCCAAAAATTTTTTCCCAGTCTGTAGGTTCTCTTTTAACTCTTTTGGTGAAATCTTTTGAAGAGCATAGATGTTTGATTTTTAGAAGATCCCAATTATCTAGTTTATCTGTTGGGTTTTTTGTGTTGATGTTTATGGTTGTATCCTGTTAATGCCATGTATTAAGGTCTGAAGTGTTGGTCCTATTTTTTCTTCTATGAATTTTATAGTTTGAGGCTTTATATTCAGGTCTTTGATCCATTTTGAAGTAGTTTTTGTATATGGTGTGAGGTATGGGTCCTGTTTCATTTTTCTACAAATGGATATCCAGTTTTGCCAGCACCATTTGTTAAAAAGACTGTCTTTTCCCCATTTGATGTATTTTGGGCCCTTGTCAAAAATCAGGTGACCGTAGGTGGATGGATTTACATCTGAGTTCTCAATTCTGTTCCATTGGTCAATGTCTCTGTTGTTGTACCAGTACCAGGCTGTTTTGAGTACTGTAGCTGTATAGTAGGTTCTCAAGTCAGGTAGTGTGAGTCCTCCAACTTTATTCTTCTTCTTCAGTAGTGCTTTACTTATTCGGGGTTTCTTCCCTTTCCATATAAAGTTAATAATTAGTTTTTCCATCTCTTTGAAGAATGTTGTTGGTATTTGTATCGGAATTGCATTGTATTTGTAAATTGCTTTAGGTAGAATTGCCATTTTCACAATGTTGAGTCTGCCTATCCATGAGCATGGTATGTTTTTCCATTTATGTAGATCCCTTTGGGTTTCATGCAGCAGTGTTTTGTAGTTTTCTTTGTATAGGTCTTTTATATTCCTGGTCAGATTTATTCCCAAATATTTTATCTTTTTAGGGGCTATTGAAAATGGTATTGATTTCCTGATCTCCTTTTCATCGTTCTCTTTACTGGTGTATAGGAATCCAACTGATTTTTGAATGTTTATCTTGTATCCTGCTACTCTGCTGAATCTTTCTATTAGTTCCAGTAAATTTCTCATGGAGTCTTTAGGGTTTTCTATGTATAGTATCATATCATCTGCAAACAGGGAGAGTTTAACTTCTTCATTACCAATTTGGATGCCCTTTATTTCTTTCTCTTGCCTTACTGCTCTAGCGAGAACTTCCAGCACAATGTTAAATAGGAGTGGTGATAAAGGGCATTGTCTTGTTCCTGTTTTCAGGGGGAATGTTTTCAGCCTTTCTCCATTAAGAATGATGTTGGCTGTTGGTTTTGCATAGATGCCCTTTATGATGTTGAGAAATTTCCCTTCTATACCTATTTTATTGAGATCTTTTATCAGGAATGGGTGTTGGACTTTGTCAAATGCCTTTTCTGCATCAATTGAGATAATCATGTGATTTTTTTCTTTCCTTTTATTTATGTGGTGGATTACGTTGATGGATTTTCTAATGTTAAACCATCCTTGCATACCTGGTATGAATCCTACTTGGTCGTGGTGTATTATTTTTTTGATATGATACTGAATTCTATTGGCTAAAATTTTGTTCAGAATTTTTGCATCTATATTCATGAGAGATATTGGTCTGTAATTTTCTTTTTTTGTGATGTCTTTGCCTGGTTTTGGTATCAGCGTTATGCTGGCTTCATAGAATGAATTTGGAAGTGTTGCTTCCTCTTCTATGCTCTGAAATAACTTGAGTAGAACTGGTACGAGCTCTTCTGTAAATGTTTTGTAGAATTCTCCAGTGAAGCCATCTGGGCCAGGGCTTTTTTTGGTTGGGAGTTTTTTTATTACCTTTTCAATCTCTTCTCTTGTTATGGGTCTGTTCAGATTTTCAATATCACTTTGTTGTAGTTTGGGTAGGCCGTATGTTTCTAGAAATTTATCCATTTCCTCTAGGTTTTCAAATTTGTTGGAATATAGTTTTTCATAATATTCTGTTATAATCCTTTTTATTTCAGTTGGGTCTGTTGTAATGTCCCCCATTTCATTTCTTATTTGGGTTATTTGTGCCCTCTGCTGTTTTTCTTTTGTCAGTCTGGCCAGTGGTTTGTCGATTTTGTTGATTCTTTCAAAGAACCAACTTTTGGTTTTGTTGATTCTTTCTATTGTTTTTCTGTTCTCTATTTCATTGATTTCTGCTCTGATCTTTACTATTTCCTTTCTTCCGGTGGTTGTAGGCTTTTTTTGTTGTTCTCTTTCTATTTGTTTGAGTTCTGTAGTTAATGTTTTGATTTTGTCCCTTTCTTCTTTTTTGATATGTGCATCTATTGCTATAAATTGTCCTCTGAGGACTGCCTTTGCTGTGTCCCAAAGGTTTTGGTATGATGTGTTTTCATTTTCATTTGATTCTAGGAATTTTTTAATTCCATCTCTGATTTCTTCTATTACCCATTGATGTGTAAGCAGATTATTATTCAGTTTCCATGTGTTTGATTTTTTTTCCTTGCTCTTTCTAGTGTTAATTTCTACCTTGATGGCATTGTGGTCAGAGAAGATACTGTGAATTATCTCAGCATTTTGGATCTTGTTGAGGATTGCTCTGTGGCCTAAGATGTGGTCTATTCTGGAGAACGTTCCATGTGCATTGGAAAAGAATGTGTACTTTGCAGCGGTTGGATGGAGTGTTCTATATATGTCTATGAGGTCCAGTTGGCTGATTGTGTCCTTTAGGTCTTCTGTATCTTTGCTAAGTTTCTTTTTAGTTGTTCTGTCCTTTACTGAGAGTGGTGTGTTGAAGTCTCCTACTATTATTGTGGAACTGTCAATTTCTCTTTTCAGTGCTGTTAGAGTGTTTTTTATGTATTTTGGAGCCCTGTCATTGGGTGCATAGATATTTATTATGGTTATGTCTTCATGATGGATCATCCCCTTAATCATTATATAGTGTCCTTCTTTGTCTTTTATGGTAGATTTTGTTTTAAAGTCTATTTTATCTGAGATTAGAATTGCCACTCCTGCTCTTTTTTGATAGTTGTTAGCTTGATATATTTTTTTCCAACCTTTGATTTTTAATAAATTCACATCTTTGTTTCTAAGATGTGTCTCTTGTAGACAGCAAATAGATGGATCCTGTTTTCTTATCCATTCTGCCACTCTCCGTCGCTTTATGGGTGCATTGAGTCCATTTACGTTCAGTGTAATTATTGATAGATGTGAGTTTGTTGCTGTCATTTTGTAGTGCTTTTTTTTGTGATGCTGAAGTTTTCTTTGTTCTTCTTACTCTCTTGTGCTGAGTTCCTTTTGTTTGTGGATTTTTTGTTCATTTCTTTTGTTTTTGTAGGTTTTGTTTTTGTTGAGACTTTATGTTTTTCGTCTTTATTTTTATGAGTTGGTTTGTTAACTTTTTTTGTGGTTACCATGAATTTTACCCTTATCTTTATAATTTTGAAGCAGTCTACCGTTACTTGGTATCGCCTTGCCTTCTTCTCCTTTAGAAGGTTCTATACCTATGCCGTTTGTTCCCTCTTTCATTGTTTTGATGTTGTTGTCATCCTTTGATTGATTTCTCTGATTCCCTGTTGTATATCTTTTGTTTTTGGAAAGTCGTCTGTAGTTCAGTTCCTAGAATGGTATCTGGTTCATGTTAACCTGCATCCTAGGTCCTAGGTCCTGCCTGAGGGCTTAAGCTGTTTGTCCTCAGATCGAAGAACTCCCTTTAATAATTCTTGTAAGTTTGGTTTGACTTTTGCATATTCCTTTAGTTTCTGTTTATCTGGAAATGACCTAATTTCACCATCAAATCTGAATGAGAGTTTTGCAGGATATATTATTCTTGGCTGACAATTTTTTTCTTTCAAGATTTTATATATGTCATCCCATTGCCTTCTTGCCTGCATGGTTTCTGCTGAATAATCTGAGCTTAGTCTTATTGTTTCTCCTCTGTATGTGACTTCTTGTTTTTCCCGAGCTGCTCTCAGGATTCTTTGTTTGTCTTTAGTTTTAGCGAGTGTGAATATGATATGTCTTGGTGATTTTCTTTTGGGGTCTATTCTATATGGGGTTCGTTGAGCTTCTTGGATGACCAGCTTTTCATCTTTCATGATATTGGGAAAGTTTTCTGTCAGCAGTTCCTCAATGATCCTCTCTGTGTTTTCTGTTTTCTTCCCCTGTTCTGGTATGCCAATCACTCGTAAGTTTTTGCTTTTAATTGTGTCCCACATAACTCTCATGGTCTCTTCATTTTTCTTTGTTCTTTTTTCTGAGTTTTCCTGAAACAGAGTTGTATCCAAGGGTTTGTCTTCAGTTCCACTGATCCTGTCTTCCATGGTTTCAAATCTACTTCTCAGCCCTTCTATGACACTGTCCATTTCTGAAATCTTGTTGTTTATCTTTTGGATTTCTAATTGTTGTTTTTGTATAATTTCAAGTTGTGAATTTATTTTGGCATTTTGTTCTTGCATCATCTTCCTGAATTCTTCCAATTTTTTGTCTGTATTTTCCATAAATTTGTCTATTTTTTCCTCATGTTTGTCAGCTTTTTGCCTCAGTTCTTGGAAAATTCCGAGTATTAGTGATTTGAGTTCCGTATCAGGTACTTCTAGTGCATTTTCTTCCACAGGAGAGTTATCTGGTGTTTTAATTTGGACGCCTATTGGAGCCATCTTGTCTTGTTTTTGTAAATGTTTTGATATTGTTTGCTGTTTTCGGGGCATTCAGTAGATATTTCTCTCGTTTATTGATTGTAGATTTTTTTTTTTTTTTCGTTCTTGTGGTACAGCTGGGCAGATCTAGTTGAGGAGGAGCCACTGGGATGGGTTGCTTGTGGCACTCACCGCAGCCACCAGGACGGTCGGTAGTCAGTGCTGGGCAGGTTCCAATAGGGCGTGCCTGCACCGCTTGGTGATGTGATGTCTAGTGCACGGTGCAGGTAGGTAGGGTGCAGCGGGAAGATGGTTATGTGTGAAGCTAAGCTGGATATGGGAGAGAGGAGAGAGGAGGAGGAGCAAAAAGCGTACAAACATAAAAGAATGCTAGGGGAGTTTGTCGTTGGAATGTACAGATGAGAGACTATGGGATGGAGGAAACCAGAAGGGGGAAGAGACAGAAAAGGAAAGAATGACCAAATGAAAATCAGAAAAGTTAAAAAACTGCAAAGTTCCCAGGGATCGCACCGATGCAGCTATGAGGTCTGGGGGAGTCGGTCTCAATTTTCACAGCTCAGCCTGGCCAGAAGGTACAGAGGCATACATCGCCTGGTATTCAGGGATCAGAAAGAGAAGGAAGAGATAGAGGGACAAGAAATTAAGCAATGAAGAAAGACAAAAGAGAAAAAGAGGTAAAATATGACAAAACTAATCAAAAAAGGAAGAAAAATAAAATTGAGGAAAAAAAAAAAAAAAAAGGGCAACACCAGCAGTCAGTGCCTACAAATGGGACCCAGAGAGCCCCCACTCAGGGGCGCGAATTCCAAGAAGCCGATAGTCTCGGGGTTAAGTGACCGTGGCCACGGGAAGCAGAGGGGCCAACGAACAAAGGCCCCAGGATCCCACCCGCGCGGGAGTCCAGACCTGGAAACAGCCACACGACCAAACGCAGCCCTACAGCCCCGCAGGAGAGAGCAGAGACGGCCCTTGGAACCAGGCACCCAGGCAAAAGGGGGGGGAGGCGGCAGAAAAAGGTCCGCTAGGTGCCAGCAAACGGCTCCCAGAAAGCCCCCAGCCCGGGCGCGCGGAACCCAAGCACCGGCGCCCCCCCGCCCAGGGACCCCGGCCACGGAAAGCAGAGGGGTGAACGAACAAAGGCCCCGGGATCCCACCCACGCGGGGGCCCAGACCCAGAAACAGCCACACGCCCGCACGCAGCTCCACAGCCCCGCAGGAGAGAGCAGAGACAGCACCCGGACCCAGGCACCCAGGCAAAAGGAGGGGGAGGCGGCAGAAAAAGGTCCGCTAGGTGCCAGCAAACGGCTCCCAGAAAGCCCCCAGCCCGGGCGCGCGGAACCCAAGCACCGGCGCCCCCCCGCCCAGGGACCCCGGCCACGGAAAGCAGAGGGGCGAACGAACAAAGGCCCCGGGATCCCACCCACGCGGGAGCCCAGACCCAGAAACAGCCACACGCCCGCACGCAGCCCTACAGCCCCGCAGGAGAGAGCAGAGACGGCACTCGGAACCAGGCACCCAGGCAAAAGGAGGGGGAGGCGGCAGAGAAAGGTTCGCTAGCTGCCAGCAAATGGCTCCCAGAAAGCCGCCAGCCCAGGCGCGCGGAATCCAAGCACCAGCACCCCCCAGCCCAGAGACCCTGGCCACGGAAAGCAGGGGATCCCCAGCTGAGGCGGAGAGGGGTGGGTGGTGGGAGAGCGCGCACCGCAGTTTACCGGTCGTTCTGTCTCCGACCAGATGCTCTGCAAGGCTGCTCTCCCGTTTGCTGGTCTCCGATAGGAATCCAAGATGGTGGATCCGCACTGCGTTAGCTGGTAAGGAATCTCTGCCTGAGTCTCTCCTTGCTCTCCGTTCTCTTTTAGTATTCTCACTCCGTTTGGTGTTTGGCTGAGTTCTTTATCTCTTCATTTGGTGTTCTAGGGTTTCAGGATTGTTGATTCTCTGTTAGGCTTAGTTTTTCGGATCTTTGCTGTGGAGGGACGGCGTGGTGTTTCTGCCTAGAGCGCCATCTTGCCTCGCAGCCTCAAATAAATTCTTATAAAAAAAGAAAAATAATTCTTATAAAAATGAACAAGTGTATGGATAGACCTTTTATATTAGAGAATAATCTGTACAGCAAATAAATATAAAATGAGATGCTAAACCTCTCATGTGTTTAGAGAACTGCAGTTAATAAACAATTTGATATCATGTTTGTCTTTCAACTTTGTCAAAAAAATTTTAAGTTGTAAAATATAAAATATTGACTAAGTTTGGGAAAGAGATATTTGTATAGATTACAGTGGGAGTGTTAATACTCATCACTGAGGTAAATTTTCCGTAACTATAGCAATGAAAATTGCCATACTCTTTGTCCCAACAATTTCGTTTTTTAATTTTTTTGGTACTAGTCAACTGCTTGTATATGCAGACAAGAACACCCATAAAGGCAGGTCTATAGGAGAATTTATAGTTAAGGAATATTCAGTAATAGTCTGAATGTCCAGTATTAAGAGAAGAGATACATAAAAACTGACATCTTACTCAAGAACTATAAGGGAAGGGAAGGAGAAAGAAAAGGGAGAGGGTGAATTTGCCAAGACTATGACCTTCCCTAAACATCCTCTTTACCACCGACACATGTTCAGGTGATGGCAACAGGTATGGAAGCAAGAAGAGACAGAGACTGACCAAGTGGTTTGGTCACCACAATCACCATCATCATCATCATCATCATCAGTAACAGCAACATCAACAACTTATTATAAGTTCATCTTGAATTTGCATATCAGCTGATTTCTAAAAATGATCTTTCTGTACTATCAAGGAAAAATACTTTCATTCCTTTATTTATCTATTCACCACATTTTTATTGGAGACTTCATATGGAGACCCTGGGTGGTGCCAATGGTTAACACTCTAAGCTGGTAAGCAAAAGGTTGGAGGTTTGAGTCCTTCTAGAGGCACATTGGAAGGAAATTCTGGTAATCTACTTCCACTTAATCATCCATTGAGATCCGTATGGATCACTGTTCTACTCTGAGGTACATGGGGTTGCCATGAGTTGACTCAAGGGCAACTGGTGATTCGTATAAGATGGGCATTTTGTATTGAATACACAGATTTTAGATTAGTGTAAGAGAGAGAAAATTAAACAGTTCGAATAAAGACTGTGCACAGAAGAACTTAACAGGGAACCTAAGTTAGTCTGAGGTCAGGTCTTCTTCCTTTAGTGAGAGCAATCTACCCCGTCTTCGCCAGCGTTGTCCTGGACTTCTTGGGCTTTTTTCGCAATGAGAAGATCCTTTATTTATCAGCCCCTTCCACATTTGCATAAGTTCTGGCATGTCTGTATTTGTATTTAATCTTGTTTTTGTGTACATGTCTATGTTAGAAATTCAGATTGGCTGCAAGTAACAGAATTCTGAAGTAACAGTACTTAAATAGAGGATTATTTTATTTTATAGACCATAGAATTAGAAGGGATGCAGTCCAGAGGTATTTGGGAGCTCCATGGTGTCATCAAAGACCTGGACTTTTTCCTTTTCTCTTCTTCCATTCTAAGTGCTGGCATCCTTCCATAAAATTGCCAGAGCACTGGGTGCTGGGGCTCCAGTTATGTCTGGGGCCCAGGTGGGAAGAAGTGAAGGGAGTGGCTATAGGGTGTCTACCAGCTCAGTGGGTCCATTCATTAAACTTTCCTAAAGCTCCACCTTTAGACATTTTCTTTATTTCATTGGCCATTGTCATGGATTGAAATGTGTCCTCCAAAAATATCAGCCAGCTTGGCTAGGTCATGATTCCCAGTATTGTATGATTGTCTACCATTTTATCATCTGATGTGATTTCCTTATGTGCTGTAAATGCTATCACTGCGATGTAATAAGATGGATTAGCTGCAGTTATATTGATGAGATCTGCAAGTTTAGGTAGTCTCTTAAGCCAATGTCTTTTGAGATATAAAAGAGAGAATTGAGAAGAGAGACATGGGGACTCACACCACCAAGAAAGCAGTGGTGGGAGCAGAGCGTGTCCGTTGGATCTGGGGTCCCTGCCCGCGGAGAAGCTTCTAGTCCAGGGGAAGACTGATGAAAAGGCCGACAGAGGGAGAAAACCGTCCCCTGGAGCTGACCCTGAAGTTGGGATTAGCCGACTTCACTGAGAGGCAATAAACTTCTCCTTGTTCAACTAATCCACTTGGGGTGTTTCTGTTATAACAGCAGTAGATGACTGAGACAGCCATCTTTATCTGCCAGGGAGGCTGAGATGTGTCAGCCTCCACCCCCACTCCCACTGGGCTCTTTTCTGTCCTTGATTACACAGAGGTTCTGAAGTTAAGGCAGAAGGGCATGCTGATATTGGTGGGCAATGAGCAGTTTCTGTGACAGTATGATTTTCTAGGGACAAATGGCTAGAGATGTGGTTCTCTAGAAATAGCATGTGCTGCGTGTGCTGCATTATACCTGGAAAAATCACTCGAGTGAACTTCATCACAAAAAGGGAGGAAATTCATACCTCAAATGCTACCTTCATGAATCCACACATCAGAAGCTACCAATATCCTATAGTGAGGGTGTTTCCAAAGATGTGCCTCAGAAAGGGATGTGCACTGTATTTGGGCTGTGCTGTGGGGCAGTAGGAAACCCTGGTGGCATAGTGGTTAAGAGCTACAGCTGCGAACCAAAAGTTGAGCAGTTCAAATCCACAAAGTGCTCCTTGGAAGCTCTACGTGGTAGTTGTACTCTGTCTGATAGGGTCGCTGTAGGTCGGCTAGATGGCAGCCAGCTTTTTGGTGGGGGACTCCCTGGGGCAGAGGAAGCCACTGACTAGACCGTATCTATAATTGAGGAATTGATGACAAAGGGGATCTCAAAGTAATCATTCCCTCCTCTCCCTTTCTCCACCAGACACGATCACCAGGTACAGGGACCAGGGTCCCTGGGCAGCCTCTTAGGGGGAAGCAGTGTCTTGGAGGGCCAGGTGAAGAGCTGAGCTGAGTGACAGGACGGGCAGGATCTGAGAGGTAGAAGACTGGGAGCTGCTAGGGTCCAAAGCAGAGCATGAGCTGGGTCCCTGGCTGGAGAGACACTCACCCAGGAAAAAGGTGAGGGGTTGGGAAACAGAGAGGCCAAAACACTTTTGACTTCTTAGCAATATAGTGACCTGAGTAAGAGGATCCTGATCTAGGACCTAGAAATCTCCTAAGTGCTCTGTGGGGTGACTTTTTGCAGCTCAGCCTACAGTGCTAGTTCTGAAGAGGAATTCTGACCATTTCTATGGCTTCCTCAGTGCAGACCAGCAAGAAGGCAGGAAAGTGTCAACAATGACTGGCATGTTCTCCTGTTGTGTGGGAGCCACCTCTTGCTCCCATCAGAGCCCCAGGCTAGTCTCCACATTCAATTGACTCCTTAAAAATTTCCAGGTGGGTGGGAAGCCAGGTGATGAGTCACGGGAGCCCACAGGAGGCTCTGAGCAGGAGGACTAGGTGGCATTGGTGAGGCCTCGCTGGAGAAAGGGAAGGTGAAGGAGCCTGAGGGACCTCATAGGAGAAGCTGATACGAGAAGGAAAGAATGCTGTGAATTAGGTTCCTTCAAATGTTTCTGGAATGAAACTCAGCCCCTCCAGAAAGAAACTCAATAGCTGATGGTGCTCTATGAAGCCTTTGCAAACATTTCTAAGTGCTTGCTTTGTGCTTTGCCATCTTTTCTGAGTGAGGAAAGATCGGTACTTAGTACCTATAAATTCTGTCCAGGCCTGACTCCTGCTGGGGAAATATAGTTAAGAACAAAATCTATTCCCAACCTAGAAAACTTTCAACAAATATCGAAGAGAAAGAAAGATTTTACTATAGTAAGCAGTAAACCACAATGTGATGCATCATAGGCCAGACGGTAAAGAAGTTGCAAAGACAGAAAGAAATCTTACCCTTCATATATAAAAAAAAAACCAAAACCAAACACGGATGCTGTTGAGTTAATTCTGCCTCACACAGAACCTATAGGACAGAGTACAACTGCCCCATAGAGTTTCCAAGAAGCACCCGGTGGATTCGAACTGCCAAACTTTTGGTTAGCAGCCAAGCTCTTAACCACTGCACTGATTGAATTCATGTCCTGAAGATAAAATTGCTCATTTTCTAGTTTCTTTATGGCTAGAGGTAGATTTGCAGTTAGGGGTCTGAACCTCTTCAGGTCATGCTAATCTCTTTCCAATTTTCTGGAAGGGGAAGACTACCTGAAGTAACACTTTAAAGAATTGACTTCCAAATGCTTGAGCAAACACCATATATTTAGATACTTTTCAAAGAGACTGAGAAAGATTTTACAGTTCAAGCTATTGAAAGTGAATTCTGAAAGAACCAGGGACGAAGGGGATTCTTCCCTGATTTTCAACAGGGAAAATTTGTTGCAATCAACTCCGTGACAACTAACAACAGCAACAAATTTTCAATTGAAGGTCCCTGGGTTGTACAGTTAAGTGCTTGGCAACTAACAAAAAGGTTGGCAGTTTGGACCCTCCCAGAATTGCCTCAGAAGAAAGACATTGCAATCTGCTTTCCGAAAGGTCACAGCCACGTAAACCCTTTGGAGTGCAACTCAGTCAAAACTGGTTTGGTGCTTTGGTTTTATTTTCAATTTGTGTTTCTCCTTACACTGCTGAGGAAAGGCTGCACAGGCCACTGGAGGTTTTCCCTCCATATCTGTGCACTAAGTTCCTATAAAATTCTAGAGAATGCCTACAGCATACACCTCTCCTCTGCTTCCAATATCCTGGTGCTCACATGTCAAGGCTGAAAAACCTACAGGTGACCAATAACCAAAGAAAAAATTGAAGAGGTCATAAAAAATGCTCCCAACAAAAAAATCCCTGGCCCAGATGGCTTCACTGGAGAGTTCTACCTAACATTAAGAGAAGAGTTGACACCAATCCTACTCAAACTATTCCAGAACATAGAGAAGGAAAGAATACTCCCTAATTTATTCTATAAAGCCCGCATAACACTGATACCAAAGCTGGACAAGGACATCACAAAAAAAGAAAATTACAGACCGATATCCCTCAGGAGTATAGATGCAAAATTCCTCCATAAAATTCAACAGTAGGTCAAAAAAATAATACTTCATGATCAATCTGGATTTATACCAAGGATGCAAGGGTGATTCAACATTAGAAAATCAGTCAAAGTAATTCACCACATAAATAAAACAAAGGAGAAGAATCACATGATTATCTCAATTAATGCAGGAAAGGCATTTGATAAAATCCAACACTCTTCCTGATAAAAAATCTCAGCAAAATAGGCATAGAAAGAAATGTCCTCAACATAATTATGGGCATATATGGAAAACCCAGAGCCAAAATTTTTCTCAATGGAGAAAGATTAAGAGTATTCTCCTTGAGAATGGGAACCAGTCAACAATGCCAATTATCATCACTCTTCCTCAATACTGTACTGGGTGTGGTAGCCAGAGCAATAAGGCAAGAAAGGGAATTAAAGTGAAATGAACAGACATATGCATACCTGAGTTCATTGCAGCATTATTCACAATAGCAAAAAGATGGACACAACCTACAAAAAAATCAAACCAAACCCATTGCTGTTCAGTTGATTCTTACTTATGGCAACCACATCGGGTTTCCAAGGTTGTAAATCTTTATGAAAGCAGACTGCCACATCTTTCTCCCTTGGAGCCCCTGGTGGTTTTGACCCACCAATCTTTCGGTTGGCAATCGATCATTTTACCCCCTGTGCCACAACAACCTAAGTGCTCATTAATGGATGAATAGATAAACAAATTGTGGTACATACATACAACAGAATACTATGCAACTATGAAGTGTGTATTTATAGTTTGTTGTACAGTGAGGGCTTGCATATTGCTGTGATGCAGGGAACTATGCCAACAGTTTTCAAATACCAGCAGGGTCACCCATGGTGGACAGGTTTCCGCTGAGCTTCCAGACTAAGACAGGCTAAGAAGAAAGACCTGTTTGTCTACATCTGAAAAGAATTAGCCAGTGAAAACTTTATGAATAGCAGTGGAATATTGTCTGATATAGTGCCAGAAGATGAGCCCCTCAGGTTGCAAGGCACTCAAAAGACAACTGGGGAAGAGATGCCTCCTTAAAGTAGAGTTGACCTTAATGACGTGGACATTGTCAATCTTTCAGGACCTTTATTTGCTGATGTGGCTTGTCTCAAAATGAGAAGAAACAGCTGCTAATATCCATTAATAATCAGAATGTGTAATATATGAAGTGTGAATCTAGGAAAATTAGAAATCATCAAAAATGAATTGGAACACAAAAACATTGATATTCTCGGCATTAGTGAGCTGAATGACGAATTGAAGAGGAATGGAGTTGCATTCATCGTCAAAAAGAACATTTCAAGATCTATCCTGAAGTACAACACTGTCAGTGTTAGGATAATATCCAAATGCCTAAAGGAAGATGAGTTAATAATACTATTATTGAAATCTATGCACCAACCACTAAGGCCAAAAATGAAGACACTGTAGATTTTTACCAATTTCTGCAGTCTGAAAGTGATCAAGCATGTGATCAGGATTCATTGATAATTACTAGTGATTGAAATTCAAAAGTTGGAAGGATCAGTAGTTGGAAAATATGACTTCAGTGATAGAGGTGAGGCCTGAGATCGCATGATAGGATTTTGCAAGACCAATCTGTCTTGGAAGAAGTACAGGCAGAATGCTCTTCAGAAGCAAGGATGGTTAAGACTTCATCTCATATACTTTGGACAGGTTGTAAGGAGGAATCCATCCCTGGGGAAAGACATCATGCTTGGTAAAGTAGAGGGTCATTGAAAAAGAGGAAGTTTGTAAACGAAATGGATTGACACAGTGACTGCAACAATGGGCTCAAGGATAACAAGGATTGTGAGGATGGTGCAGGACCAGACAGTGTTTTGATCTGTTGTACATACGGTCTCTATGAGTCAGAACCAATTCGATGGCACCTAACAACAAAAACAACGTAAAGAATAAGGAGGAGTTTGCAAAACATATTATGACATGGATGAATCTAGAGGA
Organism: Dugong dugon; assembly: GCA_030035585.1. Classification (NCBI taxonomy): domain Eukaryota; kingdom Metazoa; phylum Chordata; class Mammalia; order Sirenia; family Dugongidae; genus Dugong; species Dugong dugon. The sequence goes on along the minus strand of CM057462.1, from coordinate 193,489,650 downwards.
CATTATGCTGAGTGAAATAAGTCCATAAAAAAAGGACCAATATTGAATGGTTTCACTTTTATAAAAAGTCAAGACTAAGTATACACACAGAAAGCAACATTCTTCGATGGTTACCAAGGGTAGGAATGGGTAGGAGTAGGAATCCCTTTCTAGACAGTAGACACTGGTTCTTTTTGGTGAGGGAAAAGGCAATACAAATTTGGGTGAAGTAGCACAATCTGACCAAGGGAAATGAAGATGCTAAGTATGCAAGAAAAAAGGACAATTTCTGTAAATGGTATAATATATACAATTATGCAACAACAGTTTTAAAAAACAAAACCTGTGTGTGTGGTTACATAGGGAGATATGTATGCATATATGTGTATAGGAAGGCATATGTGAGCACATGTATAGGTGTATCTGTAGGCTTATGTATATAGATGTTTGTGTGTGATGCATATATATAGGCAGTCCCAGGATTACAAATGAGTTCCTTTCCTAAGCCTGTCTTTAAATCAAATTTGTACGTAAGTTGGAGCAGTTAGCTATGTAGGAGCACTTAGTTATGGTTCATACCTAATGTCAGTTAGTGAAATGTTTGTCATACTACAGTTTTCTAACATTATTTGAAAGTGGAGCATTCCTATGAAATCTTTCATAAGCCCAAATGGCAGACCCCCAAAATAATCTACCAAATCATACCAAATAACACTTTAAACCTAAAATAGCACTAACATATAGTAAATGCAGGAATGATATGATAAATAAATTGAGATAAACACAGATGCTTACAGACACAGTTCAAAGTTATGGTGGTTTGGTGCTAAGATGCTGAGTGTAGTTGCCGGGGAAGGAGTTGGCCAGGACAGTGAAATGTCCTAGTTGGGACATAGACCCTGAGGGCTGCCTCCTTCCCAGATTAGGGCTGCCACTCCCAGGGGAACGAGGCTCCCCAGTTCGTGTGTCCAATAGTGTCCAGCATCCTTGCCTTCAAAACATGCCCAGGAGCCACCCCCACCTCTTCCTGGCAGCCCACGGATGGCAGTGCTAGGTGGAGAGGGGGCGAGGTGAGGGTAGATGTTGTGAGTGGCGAGGGAAGAAGCTTGGAAGAAAGCACCATATCAGCTGCTCCCTCTGTCCCTCACAGGTGCCTGAGATCCAGGCCCACGAGAGGCTGACAGTTGGCAGAAGGCACATGCAGAGTGAGGGGTGCAATTGGCTTCTGCTCCAAGGTGTCCCTACCGCAGACTCTCTCTCCTAGGTGAAGGGGGCTAAGGTCAGCCCCCAGCTTAGCTGCCCAGGATATATGGGAGGCTGGAGACTGTGGATTATGCTCTGCCTGGAGCCTGGAAGGGTTGGGGGAGTGGACAAAAGAAGCTCTGTGGGGAGGTTTGTGCTTGATGAAAGGAGAGGGTCACTGGGTGGGGAGAGCTGGTTGGAGACCCAGGACGCTGCCCTTTTCCCACCCTCAGGGAGCTGCAGAACGCCCTGACACCCTAGATGGGGGAAGACACTCTCACTGCTCAGGGCAAGTACTGTCTGTTTGACGGTTTGCTGCAAAACAAACGCTGGAGACTGTTTCCTCTTCCGATTTCTCTCCGTCAGTGAAAACAGGTTCCAATGTAGGTCTTCCTCAAAGCGAAGTAGTGTAAAGGGAACTTTCATAAAGTGAGGACACCTGTGTATATCTTATCGTGTGACTTTCTATGCATAAGACACATTAAAGAAACACTTCCAGATCCAGTAAAACACATTTAAACTAATCATACAGAAATAATAATAGTGTTTTGATGAGCGTCACAAAGTAGTACCGTTTGTTCTTATGAACCATTGCATGTACCTCAGGTTTTCAATATAATAGGCTTTCCTGAGGTTGGTTCGTAACTATGGGTTGTATGTAAGTTGGATGTTTCTAACTCAGGGACTGTCTGTATTCATATATATATAACAAAGCACATAGGGGCACAGTTATGAAGATTTTCTAGACATATCCAAACACCTCTCGGATTGGTTTACTGTGTCAAAAGGCTTAGGACCACAGTCTTGTGGGACAACTCAGTCAATTGACGTAACATAGATTGTAAAGATAATGATGTACATCCTTGTTTGGTGAATAGTACCTGGAGTCTTTAAGGTTTGCGAGCAGTCATCTAAAATACAACTATAGGTCTGTACTCGTCTGGAGGAAACAAGAAGGAAGGGAACCAAAGACTCAATGAAGAAACCAGTTTGCATGAACCATGGCCTCTTTTAGCATGAGACCAGAAGTACTAGATGGTGCCTGCCTACCAATATCAACTGTTCTGACTGGGGACACATTAGAAATTCCCTAAAACTATCACCCTAAGATACCCTTTGTACTTGGAACTAAAGCTACTCCTGGATGTCATCTTTCAGCCAAATAATAGATTGGCTTATAAAATAAACAATATCACCTGCGAGTTATGTGTTTCCTTAAACAATCAACTATATGAGGCCAAATGGTCAGCATTTACCCAGAAGCAAAGATGAGAAGGCAAGCTAGGGCAGGAAAGCTAGATTAATGGAAACAGAAGAAACAGAATGGAAATAATGAGAATGCTGACACACTGTGAAAAGTGTAAATAATGTCATAGAACAACTTGTATAAAATTGTTAAATGGGAACAAAGTTTGCTGTGTAAACTTTCACCGAAAACACAAAAAAATATTAAAAAAAACTAAAGCCTATTGCTGAATGGGGGAATAGAATAAGATTTGTTTTCTATCAAATTCCAAAAAGTGAAGAAATTCTTTCCCAATATTCTTTTAGACTTTATTAAGTATTTCCATGTGAACCAGTTTGGATGGGGAGACTGTACTATACAGGTTGGGTATTGGTTAAGACTGTATGTTAACTTGGCAGGGCCATGATTCTCAGTGTTCATTGTGATCACTCCCATGATGGGATCTGCTATGAGTAACCAATCAGTTGAAAGTGAGTTTCCTTGGGAGTGTGGCCTACATCCAAATATAAGCAGATGTTATGGCGCTTTGGTTGCTCTGGATCCTGTGGCTGCCTCCTGTTCATCTCACCTCTGGTTCTTGAGACTTTAGCTATCAGCTTATCTGCTGATCTTGGGGTTCATCGATCTTCACAACCTGTGAGCAGGAGCCCTGCTCTCTGACCTGCTGATCTTGGGTTTGCCAGCCCCTGCGGCTATGTGAATTTGGAGAAGCCGCTATTCTGATCCAGGGATTGGGACATTCCAGCCTCTACAATTCTCTTTCAAATATGATAACAAAATTAGGACATTGCAGATAAACAGAAATTAAAGGAATATGTAAAACTCCGACCTTCCTTACAAGACATATTAAAGGGAGTTCTTCAGACAGAGAACCAATGACATCAGATAACAACCTGAGTTAAAACACATGACACCATCACCCAGCTAACAACCTGGATAAAGAACTCTCAAAAGTAAAATAAAGCTACAAAACTGAAAACAGGGAAACAGAAATGTCAATCTTTAATCAATGACAGCTTCAAAACAAAAAGGGGGAATGAATGGTGTAGTTACAGAGCTTCCACATGGAAAGGAAGTCAAGGCGATATCAAGATACAACAGACTGTTTCAAACGTAGAGAAATAAAGGCAAATCTTAGTGTAACCACAAAGTAAAATTATAAACCGACTCACCAAATAAAGAAGAAAATCAAAAGGACTCTGTAAACACAAAATCAACAAAAATGAAGGCAATTAAAAAGCCTTGTGTAAACAAAAATATCTCAGCAGAGAAACTTAAGTGGAACAAAGAAACTGTCAACACTACATACAGGAAAAAAATAACAAAATGACAGCGGTAAATTCATATATGTCAATAATCACACTGAATATAAATGGTTTAAATGCAATTCAAGAGAAAGAGAGTGACAGAATGGATTTAAAAAATATGATTCATCAATATGTTGCCTACAAGAAACACTCCTTAGACACAAAGACATAAATAGATTAAAAATCAAAGGATGGAAAAAATATATCAAGCAACCAATAACTAAACAAAGAGCAGGAGTGGCAATATTAATCTTTGATCAAATAGACTTTCAATCAAACTCTGTCATAAGAGACAGGAATCACAGGAGACCTCACAGAAATTTTTTTGTATTTTTTCTCAACGAATACACATTTTCATGATGACCAAGTACTTAATGGTTACTGAATTAGCGTTAAAAAGTAACTGCTGAAAATTTGACCCTCCACCTACCTGCAGCCATGAGACATCTTGAAATTTAAATTAAAGAAGCCCATCATCTTTTTCATTACATCATGATGTAATGGTTTTGTTATTGACTACCTAGCTGGAAATGACAGAATTTACAATGCTACAGAGTAGCTTCTGGCAGGAGACAAAGTCACTGCTTTTGCAGTTTGGGTCAGGCTTTTTTTACAGTTAATTCTGTTATTAACTTATGTAAGTTATCACTTCTCTGAGTTTTCCTATTATTTTTAGTTGCTACTTTGTTTTTGATGCTTACGTGTGCGTGCATTACTAATGCCAAAGGCTTTTAAATATATGTAATTAAGAGCATGTTGGGCATTAATTTTTGTGTGTGTGTGAATTGGAAGAAGACTGCTCTATGTTTTTTCTTTTTTTTTAAACAGAGTGACTTCTTTATGCACGTAAAAATGCTAGTCTCCTATAGGAACATAGTGTAATAACCATTGCCCTGTCTCATGTACACCCTTCAATGTCCAGTAACTCTCTTGCCTCCTCCATGAAGTCTTGGTGGATTTCCTCAGCAAACATGGATCTCTACCTGTTTGTCTGTGATGATCAGTGGCTTTTATCTCTGGCTGCATGTTCTAATCAACTGATTACCTTTTTTTAAATACCAATGCTGGAACCCTATTCCCAGAAATTCTGAATCAGTTGGCCTAGGATAAGATCCTGACATCATTTTGAAAGGCTGCCTGCTGAAACCTATGGCAGCTAACCAAAAGATTGGCAGTTCGAATCCACCAGCTGCTCCTTGGAAACCCTATGGGGCAGCTCTACTCTCTAGGGTCGCTATGAGTCAGCAGCGGGTTTTTGGTAGTGAGAACCACGTGTGACCCTTGATTTTGCCTTTAATCATTCCTGCCTACTGATTCCTCTTGTGTTGAGGTTCAGCATTACTGTCTATCTTCCAGGTGTTTCTTCTTCCCTCTGAAATTATACAGTGAGCTCCTTGGGGGCAGAGGCAAAGGTTTATTTGTCTGTATTTTCCATAGCACTGGGATAGTGCTGGTCACAGATTGAAGGCTCAGATGTGGTATGAGTTTGTTTGTTTTGATAACCTCTCCCCATAGACCATGATTTCACCCCTATTTCCATGAGACTCTCATCTGAGTTTTGAATGCCATGAGATTGGGGCATTGTATTAGTGGAGAGAGATATGGGTGACAGGAGGACATTCCGATGGAGATACTTGCCAAAAAACTCCTTTCCCGCTCCAACCTCCAGCACGCACATTATGAGTTGGTAGCAGAAGAAGCTACTACAAAGGTAGTTAGTTCCTGGTCCTGGAAGGGCTTGGAATTGAGTCATCCTCTCTGTCATTGTTAACCCATTCATCATCAGCAACATCAACATTGTCATTATTAGGCATCTGTTTCCCATAGTAGATTTTTTTCGAAGTCCCTTCTGAGACGGTAACTAACTAAATAAATATTGTTACTAAAATGGATCAAAAGAGTTGGCTATCAAAGGGAACTTTCCATAAGTGAGAGAATCTAATGCTAAATTTTCTTATCCTAGGTGCCCTCTGTCTGTGGGTAGAAAGGTTTTTGCTTTTGTTTTGTTTTTTTTAATGATGAGAAGGATCTCTTATACATACTCATTTTATGTTAAGAAAAAATTAGACGGATTTTTAATGGTTACCATAGTGTGTGTGTGCAAAAGAGAGAGAGAATGGAAGAGGGAGAAAGAAAGATACTTTCTAGTAAAGGTTACAAGACTGATAGAAATATAGGCAAGATTACCAGACCTCTCTTTGGGGACCCCAGGTGGCAGGGCAGAGTTATAGCACAAAAGTCAGGACACTCTCATACATATGACCACTCGATATCCTCATCTCCACAGGCCAACCCAACAAATTTACTAGCCTCTGAGATCTGGTCTGAGGAGTTTTTAGAATAGCAGTTCTAGAAAAGATTTTGTGCACTCACTGATGGGGTCCACTCCCACAGACAGGCCATGAACTTGACCTAATTAAAAGTAAGGGCAATGATTACTCCAAGGGAGTAGACTGAGCTCTGGAAAGTGGTATGTTGGTATAATTGTTAAACAGTGAGCTTTCTGAGGGAAAAAGACCTTATTTATTGTCAATTTCAGTGGTGCAAACACTCCTACCATGGCTGATTGCAGCTACCAAAGGGATGACATTGAAAGCAGAGTTAGGAAGAGATGTATACAATCGGCAGGCCAACTCACCACTGACTTGGGACACCAGACCAGCCCCACAGGGTTGGGCTTGTTTGGAAGAAAGACTTCACCACATCTGGCTAAAACTTGCCTAAAAGCTGCTAGAGCCCAAAGCATGGGTAGGTCTAGATCCTGTGTGGCCAAAAGGCTCCTACTTAGGGATAGACAAGGGTTTGTTCAGGAGAGAGGTTGAAAAGAAGGGCACCTAAAACTTCCCAAGAAAAAGAATTTTAGTCACCACAGCTCTGGAATCCTCTACCTAGAGGTCAAGTGTTCCCCAGAACTACTTCAGGCCACAGCCTACGGAAAGAGTATGATCTGCAGAATGCCTCATATAGAACCGCTCCCCCAAAGCTCTGATTCTAAGAGGGGCAACCTGGGAGTTTCCACACACAGCTCCATATGGAAAGAACAAAGAGGCAGGAAAGGTCAGGCATGATCCTGCCCACGCTCTCCTTGTGCAACATCCATGTCCTGCTCCTTCCCCAAGCATGGCTCACCTGAAGCCCAGCTCTGGGATCCCCTATCAAATGGCTCCCTGCTGCTGGTTCCTTATCTGCTATTCCTCCTCAGGGATGTGCCTGTGGCTGTCTGAGACCAAAGTGAGTGTTTCTATGGGAATCCGGATGGGGCGCTGAGCAGGATGGTGATAGGGCTGAAGCATGGAGGAGGAGGATTGGTGGAGGGATGGAGTGGAGCATGGAGGAAGACAAAATGATGGACAAGGACTGAAGTCAGGAGTAGTGGTTTTCTCTGGACAAAGCAGGAGCCAGCATGGGAAGTTTGGTTCCGACAAATGATAAGAGCTCTGGGACTTTTGCAGTCCTGCCAATGACCAGCCTGCTGGTGCTGAGCCCATGCTCTGAGGGAAACTCTTCTCTGACTACGCAGATCTCAAATTTATATTATATATAGAAATTATATACACTCAGAGTCCCTGGGTGGCACAAATGGTTAAGTGCTGGACCGCTAGCCAAAAGGTTGGTGGTTCGAACCCATCCAGAGGCAGGAACACAGGCCTGGCAATCTGCTTCTGAAAGGTCACAGCCTTGAAAATCCTAAGGAACAGCCCTTCTCTGCACACATGGGGTCGTCCTGAGATGGAATCATCTTGAAGGCAACTAACAACAATTACTACATGTACATATATCTATATATCAGGAGATGATAAATCTTCTACCAGTTTCTGAACTCCATTTCCAGATAGATTCATGGGGATAGAATGGCAATATACTTAAATTATCTTTCAAATGTCATGGACGCCCATTTCAAAAACTGGAATATTGTTTGATTTCATCACCTAATAAGTGCCAAGAATTGTGGAAGATCTTGGGGGCACAAAAGTCAAGAAGACACACTGTTTGCTGCAACTAGGTTTCTGTAGAGGTGTGTATGTTAGATATTCCCGCCCCATCACCTTGGGGAAGGGTTTCAAAATAGGAAAAGTTTTAATAGAAAAGTATCTGATAAGTTTCTGTTTTGTCATTTAGGTTGGCTTAACTCTGACCAAGATATCTCAGCAGTGCCAGCCCCCTCCCAACGCTCCCCGAAGTGCCCGCCAAGTGTCCCCCAAAGTGCCCTCCAGTGTCTTCCTGCTGCAGTGTCAGCTCTGGGGGCTGCTGTAGATCTAGCTCTGGAGGCTGCTGTGGATCTAGCTCTGGGGGTGGCAGCTGCTGGCTGAGCCGCGACAGATGCCGCAGGTTCCACCGCCACAGGCACCAGAACTCTGACCTCTACAGCCAGCCCTCGGGGGGCTTCGGTGGCCTCTCTGGGGGCTCTGGCTGCTGACTTAGACCATGAGATGCACTGAGGAATAGAATTGGTGGACTAAAGGGCAAAGAACCTGTTCCAGCCTGGTGTTTTATGACCTCATTTGTCCTTTCTCTGTAACTCAGAGCTCTAAACAATTAAATGAATATGCAAGGTTTGCCTTTTAGAAGCCCTCATGGATGCTGTTTTGGATTTGCATTATTTTCACCTCATGTTAATATTTATATTCCTCAGCTCATAGAAAAATATTCTAAAGTATGTGATTTGCAACAATAAATTTACTTTTATTTCCCAATTTGACTATTGGTTTTTATTCTGTTTTTCTTCTCTTTTACCTACATCCTAATCTATCTCCCTGGACAGGGAGATAGATTTTCAGCTTTAACTGGACTGGAGAAAAATTAACCAATTAAACTTTGATGAATTAATTCTTAATGTGTGAATGCCTTCAAGGAAGTCTAGAATGCTTCAGGATTTGTGAAGCCAATAACTTAGGGTTGACTAGAATTCCAGGATAAGTCTAAGTTTTATAAAAATATCAGCAATGAAACAGCCATATCACTCAACTGCTTTGTACACAAGATTCTATTTACTTAAGAAAAACAAATGTACTTCTCGCTTCATAAATACATATTCAAGCAATATTTCCACCCTCCTCTTTTCTCCTCTCCTCTTCCTTCTCTTCCCTTTTCCTCTTCCCTCTCTCTGTCTCTTTTTTAAAGAGGATTGGGATAACAGAATAATTTCAGCTCCTTCTGGTTGGGGATATTTATTTATTTATTTTTGGTACCTGTTTTCATTCCTTATATTGTTCACATACAGTGAACAGCTGGTTAAACACAGTCCTATCGAAACCCAGACTTCTATATTTTATTTTAAAGAAGTCTGTTTACAGTGACCCAGGAGTCAGAATGGGAATTTGCTGATATAGGGCGTCCTTTGAGGCTGGAGCATGGGCTATGATAGATTAGATACTGCAGATCCATCTTAGCCTTCTGGTCTTGCTTTATTGTTGTTAGTTGCCCTGGAGTCAACCTGGTCTTGAAGGGAGCACAGACGAATTCACCCAGAGAAGGTGGTGAAGAACTGAGGTGGGCATCAGTATGGATCCCTTGGATCTTCTGAGAAAACTCTTTTGAAATAAGCTTATTTTTTTGTTGTTCCTGCACTGACCACCACTTGAAATTGCGCATTTACTTCTTTTCATTTATTAAATGCTTCTCATCTTCTCCCTGGAGGAGTTTATAATAGCTAAGTTTCAAGCTGTCATGGGCTGTATCATTCAGTGTTCAGTCGTGAAGATAGGGACCACTTTGTATATTTGAAACACAGAGGGGTTTAACGCAGGGAATTTGTTATAAAAGTCTAGGAGGGGTAGAAAAAGTAACAGGGGTTCTAGGCATTACCTAGAGATCTGGAAGCATCAAGGGCAGCACTTCCTAAGCCCCCCATCTGCAGTCCTAAGACTTGCCAATGATTGTGCTTGCTCCGTGAGGTCACTGGACACAAAACAATCCTCCTTGCTCCACCCTCACCAAAAGCCCTTATGGGACAGCTCTCAGAATGCTTTTTGCAGTTCTTGTCCCTCAGTCTCCAAAATGATGTACTGGAATACGGGAATAGGGTGGAGAACGGTGGCTAGCATGGCCAGGGGCTAGTGTGACAGGGTCACAGCCTCTCTGGGATACAATTCATCTGAATTGAAAGAAGAGTCCTTTATTAACCAAATGAAGAGACAAGCTACAGATTGGGAGAAAATTTGGGGAATCATATCTGATAAGTGCTTAATATCTAGAATTTATAAAAAACTCAACAACAAAAAGACAAACAACCCAATCGAAAAATAGGCAAAGGACTTGAATGGGCATTTCAACAAATGAATATACAAATGGTCAAAAAGCATATGAAAAAATGCCCAAAGTAATTAGAGAGATGCCAATCAAAACCACAATGAGATACCACCTTACCTCCACTAGAAAGGCTATGATCAAAAAACCAGAAAGTAACAGGTAGGTGAGAATGCGGAGAAATTGGAACCCTCATCCATCGCTGGTGGGAAGGCAAAATGGTACACAGTCGCTGTGGAAAACATTTTGGCAATCTCCCAAAAGGTAACCATAGAACTACTATATGACCCAGTGATCCCAATTCTAGGTATACAGCCAAAAGAATTGAAAGCAGGGATGCAAACAGAAACTGTACACCAGTGTTCATTTCATCACTGTTTGCATAGCTAAAAGGTGAAAACAACCTAAATGTCCCTCAACAGATGAACAGATAAACAAAATGTGGTAATACATACAATGGAATAGTATTCAGTTATAAAGAGAAATGAAGTCTTGATACTTGCTACAACGTGGAAGAACCTTGAAAACATTATGCTGAGTGAAATAAGTCAGTCACGAAAGAATAAATACTGTATGATCATACTTATATAAAATAGGCAAATGTGTAGCCACCAAATCTTATATACTAGGATAGGAAGGAGGAGGAAAGGGATGGTTTTGATTAGGGTGTACTGAGTTTCTGTTAATGGTGGTGGAATAATTTGGAAAATGATAGTGGTAATGGTTGCACAACATGATGAATGTAATCAATACCACTGAACTGTACGTGTAAAAATTGTTAAATTAGCAAATGAATTGTTATATATATACATATATATATATATATGTATATATATATATATATGTATGTATATCACAATAAAAATTAAAGCAATTCTTAACAAAAGAACAGGAGCCCCATTCTTCGCTTTACCCACCCACCTCCAGTCTCTTGGCTCCGGGCTGAATGCTACTAGAGTTATTGCATATGATTGATGGGGGTAATAGACAGCAATACTAGCAAAAATAACCCACATTCAGCTAGTGTTTACTCACATGGTACCATATGCTTTATGCCACTTTAATATTGGATCAGAATGCTCATTCAAAAGATATTTATGAGGTACCTTCTATGTGTCAAGTGCAATTTTAAGATCTGAGGATATAGTTGGGAACAAAACAAACAAAACATTTAAATCCTCATTAAAGTTACATTCTAATAAGGGAAGACAGATGAAAAACAAAATAAATAAGAAAACATATATTATTCACTTATCCAACAGATATGTGTTGAGTGTGCTTAGCCCTGTAGTAAGGCACTGTGGATAGAGCAGTGAGTAAGACCTGAAGATCCTTCCCTTCACAGAGTTGACACTCTGATGGGTGGAAATGGGAAATACATATACGTGTTAGGCAATACATACACCCATAAAAACCCAAACCCAAACCCATTGCCACTTAATCTATTCCCACTCATAGAGATCCCTATAGGACAGAGTAGAACTGCCCCATAGAGTTTCCAAGGAGTGCCTAGTGGATTTGAACTGCTGACCTTTTAGTTAGCAGCTGTAGCTCTTAACCACTATGTCTGTAGAATACGTAATTCGTTGTATGGTTATAAACCCTATGGAAAAGTAAACTTGGAAGAGGGGCGGGGAGTGTGGGTTATAATTTTAAACAGGGTCACCAGAGAAGGCCTCACTGGGGTCACATTGGAGGAAAGGCATGAAGAAGGTGGGCCAGTTAACCATGCAAGTATGGGAAAGACGAGCAAAAAAAAGGTAGAGTAAAGTTCCAGATGCAGGAGTGTACCTGGAGTGTCAGATGAACTGCAAGGAGGCCAGTATGTCAGGAAGGTTGAGTGAGGGATAGAATGTAGAATGAGGCAAGGAAAATAAGAGCAGAGGGTGGTCGAGTCTGTGTAGCTCCTTGAAATCCACTGTAAGTTCTTTGGCTTTTACCCTGCAAAGGATGAGTAGTCATTAGAAAGTTTTGAGTGGAGTAGTGACATGATCTGACCGTTAATGTCTCTGTGTTACAGATGAGGAAACTGCGATTCAGAAAGTTTAGCAAATTACCTAAGATCACACAACTAGAAACTGGCAGAGCTATGATAAGAACCCATACTTTTTGGCCATAGAAGGTGTAAGCTCATAAAGAGTGTAGTTGGTCTGTGGTGTAGAGGGTTTGTATGGAGGTCTTGGAGAGGCTGCAACAAAAGGCAGAATGTACTGTTTGCACTGAAACGATGGATGACATGGTTGGGAGAGAAGTGTCTGAAAGTGAACATGATTCCATGGGTTCTATCTGGAGGGATATGCTAGCGAAACATGGATTGTTCACACTTCATGCAATGAAAAGATATTTCCATTAATACTTTCAAGAGGTGGTTGTAAAGCCAAATGCAATTACATGGTTCTACAAAGCAGTAGGTAAGCCTGGGAGACTAGGTACCCTGAGTGTGCTATAGGTGAATACATACGTTAGGGGAGGGCTGGAAGATGTTCAAACAAACCAGCGCCATGGGCCATGCCAAGAGAAAGAGGGATGTTTGGGCACCGATGTTTCCTGGCCTCTGAGACCAAGAGGGCCCTGACACAGCCCATGGGGCTCTGAGCTGGGAGGGACTGCTGTGCTCATGTGCTCATGACCCACACATGTGCAGACCACAAGAGTCCTGTGTGCCTGCGCACATAGGGTGCTCCCTGCAGAACTTCCCGTGGCTCCCGTAGTGGTAGTCTTGGTGGGGTTAGGGGATGAAGAGGGAGGCAAGAAGGTAGGCAGTGACATGCCCCCTAGCAAGTCTGAGGTCACTGGTCAAGTGCTTTAATGGAACTTGCCCTGGGCGAGATTCAGAGAATCTTGTCTAAAGTCTGCTCCTGCCTGGCTGTGGGGCCCCGAGTAAGTTTCTTCCTTTCTCTCTGAGCCTCAGTTACCAGAAAGGGGTGAGCTCTGTGACTCAGCTCTATGAGCTCTCCGTATCTGTGGTTCTGCTATGTAATCTCCCAATTGTCTAGGAGGAATGCCCAATTGCCTCTAGAACGATAGTGCAGGGATCTATGGCATGCGTCTCAGAGCTGAGCCAAGATCAGAGACACACAGACATGGGATCTCAGGGAGGTACCACTGTGCCACCTTCTGGTCTCAGACCTAGACTGGAGATTTCTCACTCAAGACCTAGGTTCGTGTGCCCTTTCTCTTGTTGGTGTGTGACTTCTCACTTCCTTCCACTTCTTTTCCACAGGAAGGAAAGGATCCAGATTTTGCCCTCAGAGCACCCAAAGTCCTTGATTGGGAAAAGCTCCCAGAATGAGAGGAGACCCAGTCTCTGGCCTCAGGGAGCAACAGGTCTCCTTGGGTACTCTCTGCCTCTGATCTCCTGGTCAAGGCTGGGAGTACTCCTGAGTTGAAATCTTGGTCTGGTCCACACACTAAGGGGCACAGATTCAATCAGGTGATGAATGTCAGGGATTTGTGGATGCTGTTGCAACAGGGAGGCTAGAGGTAATCTAGTATACAGTTCCCGACCACCCAGATGATAAGCCCTGAGATGAGCTAACCAGAGGACTTCAAAGAGTTTACAAGACCAGTGGATCTTCCTAAGAAGAACAGACCATTAAGCTGAACAGCACAGTCATCCACCTGCCTTGAGGCAGGGCCCAGACACCATGACTTCTTTTAGTTTCCTCCACTTCAGAGATGCCATAATTCTGAATCTGTGATTCTGTTATTCTGTGAATTTATGATGATCTCCATTTATTACCCTGTGAGTCTACTGAACTGCTATTGCTTGAGTCCACATGTCTCTGATTCTATGGGCTTGTGTCCGAAGGGATGGATGGGAGGGAGGTTCTGGGCATTTTGGGGATAACCCTGTGACTCACCCAGGCCCTTGCACAAGTCATCTGACTTTTCCATACCTTGCCTTCCTAGTCTATAAAATGGGTGGGGCACAATACACTCACCTGTTTTGGTGGCACAAGGACCCAATATCTCTTACCAGAGATGTTAGTGCTCCCTGCAGATGTCAAACCCATTAGTGAGAGGCTTACCCCACAGAGCAGGAAATGAGCCAAACAGAGCTCACAGATGGCACAACGTACATAGATGTGGCTGATGGCAGGACGGGTACTGGCCACATGGAGACGGGAGGCTGGTCTGGGCTGTACTGTTAATGTAAAGTGCTCACATTCATTCACTTGTTCATTCATTTGTTTAGTCAGTATTCTCCAGGTCCTTGTGCTACAGCCACACAGTACACAGTGAACATGTCCACAGTTATGATCTTATGGAAGTTAGAGTCTAGTGGAAACAACTCTATGAAGAGCTAGCATGTGGAAGTATACGTTTCCTTTGTAGAAAGAGCACCTACAAGCATATAATATCATAGCCAGAAGGGCTTTATCCAACCTATTTATTTAGAGTGGAAGAGAGACTGGCCTAGAGACAGTGAGACAGAACAAAATCGCACGGTGGAGCAGTGACACCAGGGCAGAGCTCAGGTCTCCCCATGTGCCCTGACCTGTCTCCTATTTTGTTGACATGCCCTAAATAGCTGACCTTCTAGGGCATTTTTTTCCCTGTAAAATGGGGCTGCTGCATCCTGCATAGATAAGATTGAGGGCTTCTTAATAACTGCCTATTTTTTGGGCGACTGAAGGGTATGATTCCTAAAACAACACAGATTTTAACACAAGAAGCAGAACGTTGTGGTGGACAAACAAGAAGATTTGAAGTCTCTTCCACCTGGTTTCAAATGCCGGCTCTACCACTTCTAGCAATGCGAGCCTGGGATTGTTCACTTTTTTCTGAGTCATCACTCCCACCACCACCGGTTGCCGTCAAGTCGATTTGAACTCATGATGACCCCGCGTGTGTCAGAGTAGAACTGTGCTCCATAGGGTTCTCAATGCCTGATGTTTCTGGAAGTAGATCATGAGGTCTTTCTTCCAAGGCACTTCTGGGTGGAATTGAATCTCCAACCTTCTGGTTAGCAGCTGAGCACATTAACCGTTTATGTCACCCAGAGACTCCTATAACCATGAAACTAAACCCATTGCCGTTGAGTCAGTTCTGACTCATAGTAACCCCTATAGGCAAACAAATAAACAAAAAACCCAAACCAATTGCTGTCATGTCAATTCCACTCATGGCAACTCGTATAGTGAGGACTAAATTTGATGAGCTATCCCATGGGAAGTGTCTGGTCCCAGTAAGAGATGGTTCTTTTCCCCTTCCCTCTATACAACATAAGGCGTGGGTATCATCTGAGATGGGATACTTGGAAAAGCAGGAAACAGCATGGCCTGGAGCCACACTTACCACCTCCCCTTGGGAAGAGGGACTAGTGGGTATCACAGAGGAGGTTATGGAGTGATACAAGCCCACCAGAGGTGGGAATAACAGAAGGAAGCAGGACACTTTCCAAGTCTGGGAAGAACCTCCTGTTCTTACTTCCTTCAAAATGTTCAGGAACGTACCCTGCAAGATCTGCCTTGGGGTGGGGAGAGGGTCTAGTAATGAGTGAAGGGGCTGTGAATTGGTAGGGGTTTCAATTCTTTTTCCTTAGGGAATTTGCGGAGCTTTAAGGCTTATGGGGCCTGGGGAATTTGGGGATCCATTATGGAAAAATGTGTGAGTACTTTTTACCTGAGAGGCCACAGGGGACAAAGTGAGGCCTGGGCTGAGTGATTTAAGGAAGTGACTAGAACTAGTGTAAACCTCAGGCTCAAGACAACCTTCTGTAGTGGAGAGAGCAAAGGCTAGGGAACTGGATGGGTTTGGGTTCAAATGATATTCCTTCATCTACCAATGGGCCTCTGGGTCTCAGTTTTCTCTTCTGTAAAAACCGGGCTAACATAGCCTACCTCATAGGGTTATTGTGGATATTAAATGAAATAACACAATAAAGAGGCTAGGGCAGTATTCAGCACATAGTAAGTGCTCAAAAAGATATTATTCTCATCTCTCTTCTTCCGTGTACTATATTGGGGAAAGAAAAGGAAGCATGGATTCAGGAACAATGCTATGTCTAGAAGTAAAGGGCGACTATTGTACTAGTGAACATCATGGGTTATGAAAGCAGACTGCCTGTGTTTGATTCTGGCTTCCATACTTACTTGCTTTGTGACCTTGGCTAAATTACTTAAGTCTTTCAGAGCCTCTGTTATGTCCACTTATAAAATGAGAATTATAATAGTATCTTCCTCATGAATTATTTGGCACATAAAAGGTGATCAACTAAATGTTATATTCTACTATGATTGTTATTATAGAGTGTTCATTTGGTTAGAACCCGCCTATGCTGAGTTCTTGGAAATCTAAGACTGGTAAATAGGATCCAGGAAGCTGAAGGATGTGGAAGGTCATAGGGCATGAGAAGGAGGAGGAGAAAAAGCCTAGACATAGAGCCTGGGGTCTAGGCTGGTCAAGCACATACCTAGTTTCCCAAATGAACTTAGACTACTCTGCTGGTCCATGGAACAAACCATTCATTGGGAACCTTGCTGCCATATTGAATCAGAAACCACTGGCCTCGACGCTTTGTGCCCAGCAGTCTAGACCAGCGCATGCCATGATAGATATCCTCAGAAAGAACACTCAGTTTAGACAGGAAAGAAGCACTATAGCTTTTGTCAGAGTGTATGAAAATTGAGAATCTGGCCACTTCTTGGACAAGTTCTTGAAGACCCAAGTGACTTAGAAATAGCCTCATTTGGAACAGATCACATAGGCAACAATCATAACATCTAGGAAAAGAAAACTGACTAGTTTCAAGAAGAAGGCAACAGGAAACATTTATCTCATGTTTGGAGAAACTCCGTATCAAGCAGTGACATGCCTTGCCTCTGACTGAAGGGCCAGGCATACAGTGGAGGAATCTTGCCAGTGTAATGCTAGTCTTTGCCCTCGTGATCTCTCGGTGCATCATTTGGATGCCATCAAATTGTCTCACCGTGGCCCTATAAAAGGTCTCTCGGGTTGCCCCTTCCTCAGATCACTGGCTTATCCAGTCTTGCTCCTGTCAGCAGAGAGGGTAAGTGCTATGTCTGTGATGGGGATATGGCAAGAAATAGAGTCATGGTGAACTGAGGTGAAGAACTGTGGGAAGAAGGGTTCCCAGGACTAGACACTGAGGACATTTACTGAGGGAGGCTGATGGCAGTAGCTGGTAGGAAGCACAGACTTGCAGCATGAGAGAAGAGAAAGAGGTTCGCTGAACTATTAGTCCAAGTGTGAAGAGTTTTCAGAGAACTGGATCTCCCTGATTTCTGAGTACAGGTGTGCAGTCCTCTCCTGGGTCCATGTGCTAAAGAGGAGAAGTGATGGTCTGGCTAGTCCAAAGAGCAAAGCAAATGGTGGAAACATTCCAGTTTGGCCTTGGTCTTTGCTCCTTGTCAGGCTCAACTTGAGACTCTTGTTGGCTCAAGATTTTGTTGACGTAAATTTGCCTTCACTGGGTACTCTCTGGCTGGGCAGGAGGAAGGAGAAAAGCTACCCTTGAGAGAATCCGTGGCAAGGGGAAATCAGCTGGGGAACAGCAATTTCCTAAGGATAATTCATAACACAGATAGTAGACTGAGTAAGAAGAAGAGAGGAGGTGCAGAGAATTGTGCAGAAACGCAGACATCACTGTTTGAAACCCTTCATTTTCCATTGTGAAACCTGAGACCCAGAGGTGAGAGGTGACTTAACCAATGTCACACAGCCAGGTAAAAGCACAGAGCAGAGCCTTGAATCTCTGGCTCTGAGTCCGTCCTAACTGACAGGTGTATAGCCTCTGGGTACCTGTGACCTTCTCAAAAAGCCCACTACTTACAGACCACACTTTATTCAAAGGGAAAGCTGCAAGTTTAAGGAAACCTTTCTAGTTCCGCAGTTCTGATGAAAACTTTCTTTCCAGATTTTACAAAACCTCAGAAAGATGTGTGACCAACAGAAGCAGCAACAGTTTCCTCAATCCTGTGTGAAAGGTTCAGGATTAGGGTTTGTGCAGAGTATAAAAGGCAAGTTTGTGAAATGTGCAGCTCCATGCGAGACAAAAACCGTCAGCGTGACGTGTCCCGACCCGTGCCAGATGCAGACCTTGGTGAAATGCCCAGCCCCATGTCCGACTCAAACCTATGTGCAATACCAAGTTCCATGCCAGACTCAGACCTGCGTGAAATGTCCTGTTCCATACCAGACAACGTGTGTGAAATGTCCAACTCCATGCCAGACAACCTACGTGAAATGTCCAACTCCATGCCAGACGACCTACGTGAAATGTCCAACTCCATGCCAGACGACCTGCGTGAAATGTCCAACTCCATGCCAGACGACCTACGTGAAATGTCCAACTCCATGCCAGACGACCTGCGTGAAATGTC
The DNA here is from genome assembly GCA_030035585.1 of Dugong dugon. Classification (NCBI taxonomy): domain Eukaryota; kingdom Metazoa; phylum Chordata; class Mammalia; order Sirenia; family Dugongidae; genus Dugong; species Dugong dugon. Next base: position 193,471,282 of record CM057462.1, on the reverse strand, counting down.
CAACTCCATGCCAGACGACCTGCGTGAAGTGTCCAACTCCATGCCAGACGACCTACGTGAAATGTCCAACTCCGTGCCAGACGACCTATGTGAAATGTCCAACTCCCTGCAAAACCCAGACATATTATGTCCAGTGTCCTTCTCCTTGCCACACCTACTATGCGCAGCTTCCTGCAAGTAGCACAGTGCAGAGCTTAGGGTCCAAGGACTGTGTTCCTGACCTATACTCTGTTCCGTGTTCCACCAGCTACAGCTGCCTGGCTCCTCGGACCTTCAGGGTGAGCCCCCTGAGATGCTGGGTCCAACATCCCCAGGGCTGTTGTGAATATTCTGGGTGCTGCATTTCTGGGTGCTGCAGCTGTGGCTCCGGGTGCTGCTGTTTGGGAATTATCCCCATGAGGTCCTGCGGGCCTGCGTGCTGTGACCATGAGGATGACTGCTGCTGTTAAACACAGAAGACCAGGCCCACATCAGAATTCACTGCCTACTGTCCAATCCTGCTGTCCCCAGCTATCCCTTCTGGAACATTCACCAACCTCTGGCCCTCCCTGTGATTCCCAGTAATGTCGAATCTCATCGCTTGCTTCCCCTCGGTGCTTTCTTTGCTTCTTTCTTTGTCAAGGCAGCCTGCCAGAGTTAGCGCAGTCCCCAAACTATGGCAAGAATAAAACTGAATGCAACTCACAATGACATCCAGTCTGTTTCTTTGGTCCATGTTTATGCTTCTCTATCAGAAACTGCCTCCTTCTCTTACTCTTGCTTCTCAACAGGGAGAAAAGTCTGCATGGATATGAGCAAGCAGACAGAGCTGGTGAAATCTCAGCCTGGGATCCCCATGTCTTCTTGAATGCTGTGAATTAACTTCCCTAGGTAATTAACAATATCTGAGGTCAGAGATTTTGAGCTTGAGGGTTGTCCCTTTCTCACCCTCTGATCAGCCTAAGGAGATGGTTTGGCCATAGGAGACACTCAATATGTTTGGTGAACATATGAATGAATGTATGAACAATACCAGGATTATTGTATTTGTTTCTAAGAAATTTCTGTTGCCTCATCCTGGGACACTAGCAGGGAGAGATCTTTACTACGGTGTCTTTGAACATCTAAAATGCCTGTGGCCCCATAAATCATACTCCATTCCTCCATTCAAGCTCCATAAATCTGCAGCCCAGCAACTTGACACCCACCACTGAAGCAGCCTTGCCCAGGACCTCCTTTTCCTCTCCTACCACTGAGTGGCACCTGAATTGTGGCAGGCCACTGTACTGCTTATTTCGTAATTTACGTGAGCTTGTAATCTTCTGTAAAATATATATTCATTGTCTCAAAATCATGTAAATAGCAAAAGCACTGTAAAAATTTTAATCAGTCACCCTTCAACTTCCAATTCCACACTCTTTTCCAGGGGTGACCATGCTCAATTAGAATTGCATCCATCGAGACCCTGGTGGTGTAGTGGTGAAGTGCTATGTCTGCTAATAAACTTGACGGCAATGATTAATGAACAGGCAGACTTTGTCTAAGGAGTGCTGTCGAGTGGCTTCTGACTTATAGTGACCATCTAGGACAGAGCAGAACTGCTCCATAGGGTTTCCAGGGCTGTAATCTTTACGGAAGCAGACTGCCACATCTTTGTCCCGCAAAGCGGCTGATGGATTTAAACCACCGACCTCATGGGTAGCAGTCAAGCACTTAACCATTGCCTAGTGAACACTAAGGAGCAGTTCTACTCTGTCCTATAGGGTCACTATGAGTTGGAATCGACTCGACAGCACACAACAACAGTTTTTGTCTAAATATTGCTTATACATAAACTATACAGAGTTAAATCAATCCTGAAGATTCCTGAAGCCCCTGTGGTCTAGTCTTTGCAGAGAATGGCATCCAAAGAGGCTGGTACAGCACCGCTCAGGACTCACTCACTGAACTCCCCAGCACTCTATAACATCCAGCATTGTTGCTATCACCTCTTTCTCCCCTTGCCCTCCCCCCTCGCCTCCCCTCCCTGATCTAAGTCTAGTCCTGGTTATGAAGATGCCGTCTCTCTGGTTCCTTTTTTTTTTTTCTTTTTATGTATCTATATTTTTATTTTATTTTATTGTTCTTTAAGTGAAAGTTTACAATTCAAGTTAGTCTCTCATAAAAAAAATTTATACATACATTGTTATGTGACTCTAATTGCTCTCCCTATACTGTGACCACATACTCTTCCTTTCCACCCCTGATTTCTCATGTCCATATAGTCAACCAACTTCTGACCCTCTCTGCCTTCTCATCTCACCTCGGGACAGGAGCTGCCCAGTTAGTCTCATGTATCTACTTGAGCTAAGAAGCACACTCTTCATGAGTATCATTTTATGTCCCATAGTCCAATCTAATCTTTGACTGAAGAGTTGGCCTTGGGAATGGTTTTAGTTCTGGGTTGATAGAGAGTCCGGGGACCATGCTTTCTGCGTTTCCTCCAGTCTCAGTCAGACCATTAAGTCTGGTCTTTCTACTAGAACTTGAGTTCTGCACCCCACTTTTCTTCTGCTCCTTCAGGGACTCTCTGTTGTGTTCCCTGTCAGGGCGGTCATTGGTGGTAGCCAGGCAACATCTAGTTCTTCTGGTCTCAGGCTGATGAATTCTCTGGTTTATGTGGCCCTTTCTGTCACTTGGGATAATACTTTCCTTGTGACTTCAGTGTTCTTCATTCTCCTTTTCTCCAGGTGGGTTGGGACCAATTGATTCATCTTAGATGGCTGTTCACTAGCTTTTAAGACCCCAGACACTACTAAGCAAAGTAGGATGCAGAACATTTTCTTAATAAACTTTGTTATGCCAGTTGACCTAGATGTCCCCTGAAACACGGTCCCCAGTTCTCTGCCCCTGCTATTCTGTCCCTCAAAGTGTTTGATTGTATTCAGCAAACTTCTTAGCTTTGGTTTAGTCCATTTGTGCTGACTTCCCCTGTAGTGTGTGCTGTCCTCCCCTTCACCTAAGTTAATTCTTGTCTACTATCTAGTTAGTGAATAACCAACTTACCCCTCCCCCCCCATAACTGTCAAAGAGTGTTTTCTTCTTTGCTTAAACATTTTCTTTTTTTTTACTTTATTTTATTTTATTTTATTGTACTTCAGGTGAAGGCTTATGGAACAAATAGCTTCTCATGAAACAGTAGTACACATATTGTTTTATGACATCGGTTAACAACCCCCCAAAGTGTCAACCCTCTAACTTGTCAACCTTTTTTTTTTTTTGGTGAAAATACAGATAGCCAAAGATACACCTTTTCAAAAATTTCTACACGCACAGTTCAGTGACATTGACTACACTCTTCCAATTGTGCTGTTATTCTCACATAATATGAAGGCTTGCAGAACAAAATAGTTTCTCATTTAACAGTTACTACTAATATTGCCCTATGACAATGGTTAACAATTTCACAACACATCAACAATATCCTTACTCAACCTTGGGTTCCATATCACCAGCTTCCTTGTCCCCTTCTGCCTTCTGGCCCTTGTCGCTGTACTATTGTACCTTGTTAGTCTCATATGGTTTTACGGGGCTGTCCACTCCCAGGCTGAACAGTGAACCTCAGAGGTAACTTCACCACTGAGCTGAAAGTGTGTCTGGGGGCCATACTCTTGGGGTTTCTCCAGTCTCCTTTAGGCCACTAAACCTGGTCTTTGTTTTGTGAGTTAGAATTTTGTTCTACATTCTTCTCCAGCTCTGTCCAGAACCCTCTGTTGTGATCCTGGTCAGAGCAGTCCGTGGTGGTAGCCGGGCACCATCTAGTTGTACTGGACTCAGTCCAGTGGAGGCCTTGGTAGCTGTGGACCATTAGTCCTTTGGACTAATCTTTTCCTTGTATCTTGTTCTCTTCATTCTCCCTTGCTCCTGAAGGGATGAGACCAGTGTAGCATCTTAGATGGCCGCTAACAGGCTTTTAAGACCCCAGACGCTACTCACCAAGGTAGAATGTAGAACATTGTCTTTATAAGCTGTGTCATGCCAATTGAGCTAGATGTTCTCCGAGACCATGGTTCCCACAGCCCTCCGCCCAGCAATTCAGTCCCTCAGGGAGTTTGGATGTGTCTATGGGGCTTCCACGACCTTTCTTTGTACAAGTTGTGCTAGTTTCCCCTGTATTGTGTACTGTCTCACCCTTCACCCAAGATACCACTTATCTATTGCCTATTTAGTATTTCCCCACCACCTCTCCCATCCCTGGTAACCAACAAAGATTGTTACATTCTGTGTATGAACTTTTTCATGGGTTTTTACAAGAGAGGTCTCAGACAGTATTTGTCCTTTTGTGATTGACTTATTTCACTCAACATAATGTCCTCCAGTTTCATCCATGTTATGAGATGGTTTGCAGATTCATTGTTGTTCTTTCTTGTTGCATAGTACTCCATTGTGTGTATGTACCATAGTTTGTTTATCCATTCATCTGTTGAAGCGCATCTAGGTTGTTTCCATCGTTTTGCTATTATGAACAATGCTGCCATGAACATAGGTGTGCATATGTCTAGTCAAGTGATGACTCTTATTTCTGTAGGATGTAGTCCTAGGAGTGGAATTGCTGGATCGAATGGTATGTCTATTTCTAGCTTTCTGAGAAAGCGCCATATCATTTTTCAAAATGGTTGCATCATCTTGCATTCCCACCAGCAGTGCATAAGAGTTCACATCTCCCCGCAGCCCCTCCAGCATTTGTTATTTCCAGTGTTTTTGATTCGTGCCAGTAATGCCGGGGTGAGATGGTATCTCATTGTGGTCTTTTAATTTGCATTTCTCTAATGGCTAGTGATCGCGAGCATTTCCTCATGTGTCTGTTGGCCATTTGAATGTTTTCTTTGTTGAAGTGTCTGTTCATTTCCTTTGCTCATTTTTTAATAGGATTATTTGTCTTTTTGTTGTAGAGGTGTTGGATTTTCTTGTAGATTATGGAGATTAGATCTTTGTCTGACTTGTACTGTCCCAAAATATTTTCCCAGTTTGTAGGTTCTCTTTTTACTCTTTTGGTGAAGTCTTTTGAAGAGCATAGGTGTTTGATTTTTAGAAGATCCCTGTTATCTAGCTTATCTATTGGGGTTTGTGCATTAATAGTTATGGTTTGTATCCTGTTAATACCGTGTATTAAGGTCTGAAGTGTCGGTCCTATTTTTTCTTCTATGATCTTTATAGTTTTAAGCTTTATATTCAGGTCTTTGATCCATTTTGAAGTAGTTTTTTGGTACAGTGTGAGGTATAGGTCCTGTTTCATTTTTTTGCAGATGGATATCTAGTTTTGTCAGCACCATTTGTTAAAAAAGACTGTCTTTTTCCCATTTGATGGACTTTGGGCCCTTGTCGAAGCTCAGGTGACCATAGGTGGATGGCTTTACATCGGGGTTCTCAATTCTGTTCCATTGGTCAATGTATCTGTTGTTGTAGCACTACCAGGCTGTTTTGACTACTGTAGTTGTATAGTAGGTTCTGAAGTCAGGTAGTGTGAGTTCTCCTACTTTCTTCTTCTTCTTCAGTGGCGCTTTACTTATTCGGGGCTTCTTCCCTTTCCATATGAAGTTAATGATTTGTTTTTCCATCTCTTTGAAGAATGTTGTTGGTATTTGGATTGGGATTGCGTTGTATTTGTAAATTGCTTTGGGTAGAATTGTCATTTTCACAATGTTGAGTCTGCCTATCCATGAGCATGGTATGTTTTTCCATTTATGTAGATCCCTTTGGGTTTCATGCAGTAGTATTTTGTAGTTTTCTTTGTATAGGTCTTTTGCATCCTTGGTCAGATTTATTCCTAAGTATTTTATCTTTTTAGGGGCTATTGAAAGTGGTATTGTTTTCCTGATTTCCTTTTCATCGTTCTCCTTACTGGTGTTTAAGAATCTAACTGATTTTGAATGTTTATCTTGTATCCTGCTACTCTGCTGAATATTTCTCTTAGTTCCGGTAGATTTCTCGTGGAGTCTTTAGGGTTTTCTGTGTATAGTATCATATCATCTGCAAACAAGGACAATTTAACATCTTCATTACCAATTTGGATGCCCTTTATTTCTTTTTCTTGCCTTATTGCTGTAGCTAGAACTTCCAGCACAATGTTAAATAGGAGTGGTGATAAAGGGCATCCTTGTCTTGCTCCTGTTTTCAAGGGGAATGTTTTCAGCCTCTCTCCGTTAAGAATGCTGTTGGCCATCGGTTTTGCATAGGTGCCCTTTATTATGTTGAGAAATTTCCCTTCTATACCTATTTTATTGAAAGTTTTTATCAGGAATGGGTGTTGGACTTTGTCAAATGCCTTTTCTGCGTCAATTGAGATGATCATGTGATTCTTTTCTTTCCTTTTATTTAAGTGGTGGATTACGTTGATTGAGTTTCTAATGTTGAACCATCCTTGCATAACTGGTATGAATCCTACTTGGTCATGGTGTATTATTTTTTTGATATGATGCTGAATTCTATTGGCTAGAATTTTGTTCAGAATTTTTGCATCTATATTCATGAGATATATTGGTCTGTAATTTTCTTTTTCTGTGACGTCTTTGCCTGGTTTTGGTATCAGCGTTATGGTGGCTTCATAGAATGAATTTGGAAGTGTTGCTTCCTCTTCTATGCTCTGAAATAGCTTAAGTAGTACTGGTACAAGTTCTTCTGTAAATGTTTTGTAGAATTCTCCAGTGAAGCCATCTGGGTTCTCTGGTTCTTTTTTTAGCTTTCTGTACATTTACCCAATCCTGGGATTCTTGGTTCTAGAAGAATTGCCCCAGGGACAAAATCTCTCTTCTTTACTTCAGCTCTTCTCCCTTTCTAGCCCATGATAATGAATTTATATAGGAGGAAGGAAGGGATTATAAAGTTTAAAAGGCAAAAATATAATTTTCTTTAGAGAGGAATGTGAGTGGGAGGAAAGACAGGGAGTAAACACTGATTGTTCCCTTTTTAGTGCAATAATATCATAGTACATATTGGTCTAAGACTAGCTTTTTTTCATTTAATAAGTTAATATTAAACATAAATTTTGGTTAGGGCATGTAATTTCTTGCCATTTTTTTGGTTTTTTTTTTTTTTCCTAACATTTCCATAGTGTGGCTGTCCATGATTTATATAATCATTCCCTTATTGCCCTTTTTGATACATATGTTGATTCCTCTGTCTCTGTCTCTATCTCTGCCTGTCTCTCTCATTATTATATGAATTGCTACTAAGGCTTTTCCTAACTTTTAAAGTTTACACTGAATGACAACTAACAACAAAATACACAACTCATAATTGTATATTACTCAGTGAACACACCTGTAAAACCACCACCTAGATCCCAGAAAGTTAATATTATTTTGAAAATAAGTCAAAGTCCTTGATCCCCATAAAGGAGGGGGCTGAGTTTGGAGGGGTGAGATGGAATAAGCCAAACACCTTCAGAGAGAAGCCATGCTTGTGTATTTGGTGGATATGTAGAAAAGATGGCGTAAAATCAGAAGCAGCAGCTGCTGGGATCTAACCTTTCAAAGCATCCAAAGTGAGCACCCAGGAGCACCTCGCACAGACCCTCCAGCACCTGGCAGCGGAGACCCTCCTCGTCTGCAGGCTGCAGGGGACTGAGTGGCTGAGACCAGGACTTGAGAACTTCTCATGAACCGGTCTGCAAGCTCTATGAGCAACTTCTATGTCTGATTTTCATTCATATATCTAATAAATAGTTATTGAGCATCCCTTTTTTTTTCCAGGCACCATCTCTCCTGTTTTGTAGCTTTCAGCAGAGAGGGAGAATGAACAGTCAAATGATGTGAAAAATGAATGTAAAAATACATCTATGCCCAGAGCTATGAAGGAGGGGTACCAGGTACCCTGAAGTTTGGTAATGTACAAAATTTACCTAGTCCAGACTTACGGGCCTGACAGAGACTGGAGTAACCCTGAGAGTATGGCCACCGGACATCCTTTTAACTCAGTAATGAAGTCACTCCTGAGGTTCACCTTTTAGCCAAAGATTAGACAGGCCGATAGTACAAAATAAGACTAAAGGGGCACACCAGCCCAGGGGCAAGGACTAGAAGGCAGGAGGGGACAGGAAATCTGGTAACAGGGAACCCAAGTTCGAGAAGGGAGAGTGTTGACATGTTGTGGAGTTGTTAACGAATGTCATAGAACAATATGTGTACTAAGTGTTTAATGAGAAACTAGTTAAAGTACAATAAAAAAATTTTTTGTACTTTTCCAGGAGATTGGAAACGACTTCCTTGAGATAGTAGTGCTTGAGCTCAAGGTTAAGTAGGAGCTAATTATAGAGCGAGGAAAGAAGACTTCTTCAAGCAGTGGCAAGAGCCTGTTCCCGGGCTTTATGGGAGGAGGAAGCCTAATAAATGTAAGGGTGAGAGATGAGGCTGAAGGGACAGGAGGGCTTGGTGGGCTATGCTAAGGATGGTACTGGTAACCAAAAAGCCAATGGGAGCCATCGCAAAGCTCAAAGCAGGCAGGTGCGACCATATGATTTATGCCTTTTAAAGTTTATTCCCCTCTGCAAAAAGAAATTCGTATTTTCAGAGCATATAATGGATGATCTAAAATAATTGCTCAGGAGATGGCACACAACAACAACAGCATTAGTTATGAAGGCGATGATGGCTCAGTGGTAGCATTCTTGCCTTCCATGTGGGAGACCTGGGTTCAATTCCTGACTAATGCACCTTAAACAGTCACCGCTCATCAGTCAGTGGAGGCTTGCATGTTGCTATGATGCTGAACAGGTTTCAGCGGCGCTTCCAGACTAAAATGGAAGAGGAAGAAAGGCCTAGCTATCTACTGCTGAAAAAAAAAATCAGCCAGTGAAAACCCTATGGATCATAAGGATCTGATCTGGTTGTACATAAGGTCTCCATGAGAGTGAGCCGACAACAACCTGATTTGTTTATCTTGTTCTCTCTCAGCCCTGCCATCTGTAACTCCCCCTCTCTAGGTCTAGTTTGCACATTTTGTAATATGGCAGGTCAGGTCATAGTATCAGTAAGATCTCTTCAGGTACCACCATTAGGTGATCATTCTCTCCCAGTACAGGGATTCCTGCACTGGTGTGATGTTGATCCCCTTGTTATTTCTGGATCTAATAGATTAGAAGTGTGTCCTTCAGAATATTCAGTTTCAGAACTTCATTGGTCAAAAGTTCTGCTGTATCCTGGTTTTATATGTTAAAAAATCTTGATGTTAATTTCCTACGGAATGTAACCCAAAGTACCTGACCTCTGGTCCCTCTACGTTTATTGAAATCTCACTATGAATTAGTTAGAGAAATGGCAAACCCAGAACTTGGAACTGAATCCCTGGGAAACTGGGAAGAGTTTCCCAGGAAGGACTGGGGTGCTGTTATCTTGTGATCTAGTATGAGTCTGTTTCTCATGATTTTTCTGGATTAGGAAAGTCTATGGAGGAGACTGTAACCTACTTTCCCTGGACAGGATTGTTTTTACAATGGTTGCTTTTTTCAGGAAAATGCCTTTGCCAAAATTGCTGACAAGCAAGGCTAATACATGCAAATGATCTATTTCACAAAATTAATAAAAATACAGTTGTATAAATCTAAATGTTTTTATCTTACATATATGGTATACATATATTGTGTATGAATGTGCACACAATATTATTAAGTAAGTGTAAGTAAATCACTAAATCTATTTAAGCTTGACATCTAAAGGGAAAGGCAGAGGGACTTGGCATTTATTGAGACCTACTATGTGCTAGGCACTGTGTTAGTCATTTTACATGTGATGTTTCTCTTACCTGAGCAATGTGATGACTGATCTGAACTACCTGGCAGGTATAAGGGAGTAATGGCCAGTGGTGTGGAAAGATCTGGACTTTTGAGTCAGACAGATCCATTACTGGCCCTATGACTTCAGACAAGTTAAATGATCTCTCCACTCACAGGGATGGTGCCCCATGAAACTCTCCAAACTATGTGTATTACATGTTAGGTACATAATATGTTAAAGCATTTCCCTGTCCCTGGCTGGAGGGACTATAAGAGTAAGGATGAAAGACTACTTACAGAGTAAGACGGTGACAATCACGCCAGATGAAAATATTAAGGGATTCTAATGGTTTGAAATTTTGTATTTCTAGAGTAAAATGCAGAAACCCTGGTGGCGTAGTGGTCAAGAGCTATGGCTGCTAACCAAAAGGTCGGCAGTTCGAATCGAACAGGTTCCCCTAGGAAACCCTATGGGGGGGCAGTTCTACTCTGTCCTATAGGGTCACTATGAGTCAGAATCAACTCCACAGCAATGGGTTTTTAACGGGTATAGTAAAATGCAATGAAAGAAGATTTTAATTATAGATAAAATTATGGAAATATACAACCTGACATTATAAGTATGTATTGTCTCCCAGCTGCTCCCACATCTGTTCTTAGCTCTGTCTCAAACTTCTTTTGTAACCTTGAAGAAGCCACTTCTGTTCTTTGGGCCTCAGATCCCTCCTCTGTGAAATGGGGGTTTGGGGTGAGACAATCACTGAGGGCTTTTCTAGCTCTTACAGTCTGTACTTCTAATTCTGTGAATCTTCCTCAATGTTCAGAGAGAGTATCTTTCCAAGAAAATGGAAACGGGGTAGAGGTTTGATGGATAACCTGTAGTATCTCCTAAAGGGGCCTAGGGAGTGGGGTACCCAGATAACAGCTTCTCTCTAGAGTCATTGCTTGAGAGGGAGGGGGATACCAGACCAGGTCCTCAGACAAGTTGGCTGGGGAAAATGTCGTAATCAGATGCCATTCCTTGTCATTGGTGTAGGCGTCTCCACCCAAATGACAGGTAGCTAATGACCTGATTAGCAAATCTGCTGTGTGAGACAAGTAGGTGTTGGGGTGGGCGTGGGAGTGGAACAGAATGTGCAGCATCAAAGTGCTGAGAAAGGCAGGAAGTGATTAATAGTCTCTGAGATCCTCGTTGCCAGCCCTCCTGCTCCGCTCACACCAGTGTTCTGCCAGGAGACTTTTCTGTCTCAGCCTACTAGACTGGGTGCTCCATAGAGCTGGAAACTAGGTCCCATTAGCTTTCATGTCCCCACATCCTAGCACAGGGCAGTACTCAATCCATTCTTGTTAAATAAAGGAAGAAATCTTCCCCATTTTTGTCTAAAAAAAAAAAAATCCAAACCTATTGCTGTGGAGTCAATTCCTACTCATGGTGAACCAATATGTTGCAGAGTAGGACTGCTCCATAGGATTTTCTTGACTGTAATCTTTACAGAAGCAGATCACTAGACCTTTCTTCCATGGAGCCACTAACCTTTTGATGAGTAGCTGAACAAAAATCATTTGTGCCACCTAAGGACTTTTTTTGTGTCTATCCTATGGGAATTTCCTTTATTGTTTGAATCCAGTCTGGTTACCCAGGGAATCCCAGAAACTACTCAAGGGCTTAGCTTCTATGGACTTCTCAGACAGAAAAACTTCTGCTAACAAACATGGAGAACAAATCTGTTTTGGAAGAAATACAGCCAGAATGCTCCTTAGAAGCAAGGCTGGGGATACTACATCACACATACTTCGGACATGTTATCAAGAGGGATCGGTCCCTGGAGAAGGACATCATACTTGGTAAAGTAAAGGGTCAGTGAAAAAGAGGAAGACCTTCAAAGAGATGAACTGACACAGTGGCTGCAACAATGGGCTTAAGCATAACAACGATTCTGAGGATGGTGCAGGACGGGGTAGTGTTTTGTTTTGTTGTACATGGGGTCGCTATGAATTGGAACCGACTCGACGACACCTAACAACAACAACAACTACTACCTACTGTTTATTAGTGTTCACTGAGCCTGTCACAGTGCTAAGCTCTGCATATGCCACCTCTCTGGCCACCCTGACTCAGATAGAGCCCTGTCCTCCCTCCTCACCCTATCCTGCTTGATTTTTTCCTAGAACTTTTAACTAATACTATATTACATACTTATTTGCATATTGCTTTGTCTTCCCCATTAGAGTGGAAACATCCTGAAGGCAAGGACCTTGTCCATCTTATTAACTGCTGTATCTCCAGTGCCAAGAACAACGTCTGGCACATAACCAATAGTTAATAAATATTTACTGGAAGAATGATTGAATCTCATTTAATTCTTACCATAACTCCAGAGGTAGACACAAATTTTATTCTTATTTTATAGCTGAGGATAGTGAGCCTCCTCAAGGTTAAATAACTTGCCCAAAGCCACACTAATGGCAGCTCTGATTTGAACCCGGCCTTACTTAAGAGCTTTGGTTCTTAACCAGTATGGGACTCTAGATTCAAGTTCTAGAACTTGAATTCCCACATAGAAAGGGCACTGGAAAATCAGCTTCTTATCAAAGAGACAGTCTTTAGTCTTCATCTTCTCTCCTTCAGTACTTCCTTTGCTCTCCAGCTCTCCTTTTATTCTCATTTTTTTTTTTTAAATTTATTTCAGGTGAAGGTTTACAGAACAAATAGTTTCTCATTAAATAATCAGCACACATATTGTATTATGACATTGGTTAACAACCCCATGACACGTCAACCCTCTCCTCTCCCTTTTCGACCCCCTTTTTTTTTTTTTTGTTACAATGTACATAGCCAAAGATATACCATTTCAAAAATTTCTACATGCACTGTTCAGTGACATCACTTTCTTCCAGTTGTGCTGTTATTCTCACTTTAGATGAAGATCCACAGAACAAAACAGTTTCTAAGTAAACAGCGCACATGTTGCCCTACGACAATGGTCAACAACCCCACTACATGTCAACACTGTCCCCACTCAACCCTGGGTTCCCCATCACCAGCTTTCCCGTCCCCCTCTGCCTTCCAGTCCCTGTCCTTGGAATGTGTGCCTCATCAGTCCCATTTTGTTTTATGGGGCTATCCAGTCCCCAGCTGAATGGTAAAACTTGGAAGTGACTTCACCTCTGAGCTAAAAGGGTGTCTGGGGGCCATGCTCTCTGGGTTTATCCAGTCTCTTTCAGGCCAGTAAGTCTGGTCTTTTTGTGTGTGTGTGTTAGAATTTTGTTCTACATCCTTCTCCAGCCCTGTCCAGAACCCTCTGTTGTGATCCTGGTCAGAGCAGTCAGTGGTGGTAGCTGGGCACCATCTAGCTGTACTCAACTCCATCTGGTGGATGCCCCGGTGGCCGTGGTCCATCAGTCCTTTGGCCTGATCTTTTCCTTGTATCCTGTTCTCTTCATTCTCCCTTGCTCCCGAAGGGGTGAGACCAGTGAGAATCTTAGATGTCCAGTTCTCCTTTTAAATACTACTACTAATAACTAACAACTGCGTTGTAGAATTACAAAGCAATTTCACATCCATTATCTCATTTAATAAAACAGCCATATGAAATAATAATGGAAATAAGAATATCATTATTGCTCTAATGTAACAGATGGGAAACTGAGGTTCAGCAAGGTTCAGAGGATTTATCCAGATGACACAACTAGTATGTGGTGGGGAAGGACCCAAAGTAGGTGTTTTGTACACAGATCCCATTCTCATTTTTATGACAGCTATTGCCCCCGGAGGGCTCTCCATTCTCTGTGTCCTCTTTTACTCATCCTTCTATTTCTCATTCCCTTTAATTCTCATATCACTTTATTCATATTGAAAAAGACTTTCAGAAGTAATGTGTTCCTTTCAAGACAAACTTCTTGCCCTTTTCCACCTACAAGCCTGTGCTTCATCATCTTCATGGTTTACTGACTGGGGATCCGTGTCCTGGGGATAAACCAAGGTGGTCCTGGAAAGCCAAAGCTGAGGCACTGTTGGGTCTTATATCTCAGGAGTTACCTGCCTTATTCACACACTGGAACTCTCCTCTTTCAGTTCCCACACCCTCAGGAAAGGTTTGTTCATTCATTTAATAAGCACTTATTGAGAACGTGCCTGTACTCAGTGCTGGGTGTGGAGAACAGTGCTAAGTACTGGTAACACCAAGATGATGATCTCTGTCTTTGAGCAGATCACAGTCTTCTGGTTGACCCAGCATGTTAAACAACAAGAACCAAAAAAAGATAAATACAGTAACTAAGGCATTATGGGGACACAGGGGAAAGACACTCAGCTTGCCCTGAATGGGGGGGTTAGGGCAAGGAAAACCTAAGAAAAGCTAGTAAGAAACTTTAGGCCAGAGATGAGGAGCATCTCAGCCAAAGAGGGACAAATGAAGGGTTACTTACCCAAAAATGTGCTTGCTGGAACAACTGGAAGCCTAGGATACAAGTGTTTTCCTCCAGAGATGATTTGTGTTTGCTTCTGCCATGATACCAGGGGCTCTCCTATGCTAAACAGACCAAGGACCAAATCTGTTGCCATTGAGTTGATTCCAACTCATAATGACCCTGTAGGACAGAATAGAATTTCCCCATAGGGTTTCCAAGGAGCCACTGGTGGATTAGAACTGCCAACCTTTTGGTTAGAAGCCTGAGCTCTTAACCACTGTGCCACCAGGACTCCTCTTCTATCTTAGCACCACCTTAAACAAAGCTCATGGGTGAAGGCTGCCTGGACCACTCACCCAATATAAACATAGCAGCAAGTCTGTGTAGTTGGTTTACTTTGGGTTTAGCTTTACCCTGAAGGTGAATCCAGCTTACTGTGGAACGTCTCCTATTAGACTTCCTACTCTATGGCGGCGGGGGGGGTGGGGGTGGGGTGGGGGCTAGATTCCAATTTCTGTCCTCCTCACCAAGCAAAGGCTACCAGAAGGAAAGATCCTTTTAGCCTTAGGGCAAAAGCAGCTTTCTTACTCTGTTAACTTCTATTTTCTGTTTAGTTTTTGACTGACAATTCCTATCTTTTATTATCTTGTCTTATCTATCTATCTATCACCTACCTTTCAAGGAATTTTATTAATCATTTTAGTTGTTTTTCATAAGATAGTTGATCTAAATAACATAGCTCACTATTATTGAAACCCAGAGGTTAGACCAGAATCTCCTAAACTCTGTTCCTCAGAACACAGGTTCTACAAAATTTACCATAAAAAGCATTCCATGTTCAAATATGTTGGAAAACAATGCATTAGTAAAAAAGATGATGACTTTCTGGGAGAGTTACATATGTGATCCCATAAATAAAGGCCCTGAAAAGTCTTGCCACAAAGAAAGCTGTTTGACTTTATCAAATCTCATGTTTCCTAAATTAATTTGATAATAGAATCTCTACCCTCTCAGGTGCGTGTGTTTGAGTGCCTACATGTATTCATCTGTTTGTGTGCCACTATTTAACGTCCGAATGTGCATTTACAAAATTGCTGCATTAAATACACAGATTATGGAGTAGTTTCCCAAAGTGGACATTCATGTTTCCGACCGTTTCAGTCTTTACACCTTTAAGGAATGAGGCATCAGAAAGCACTGCCATCTCTGAAGATCTGAGCTACTTAACAGAGATAAGAGAAAGGATCTATGTATATTTAATGTCTATGACCTTCTAATTATGCTGGTTTCACATACCTGGATTATTTCTGGGTCATTGGATATTTAATGGAGGCATCTTATTATGCAACTATGAGAATATTTATTGATGTTTATCACAGATGAAGTTAAAAACCATAGAGTATCTGCTATGTGTTGGGCTTTATCTAAGTGCTTTCCCATAAATTTAACTCAATTATAAACCAACAAAATTCCCTACAAAGGGCAAGTGATGAGTATCCTCCAAATTCCAATAATCCTAGTACAAATCCCTTGATAGTACAAAGTATATCCTTGTAGAGTTTACTCTGGTAAATTTCTCAGTGTAATACAGCTGATAAGAAAGCACAGATACTGCCTTCTATGGCACCAGTGAGAAGTTCAAACCATGTCTGGGAACCCTTTTCCCACCCCAACCACCATAAAACCCCCAAGCCAGTCTCTTTTCCCTGCTCTCAAGCCATTTTCAGACCTGCTAGCTTGGGAGCCACCCTGGTTTCCTGAGAAAGCCTCATTACGCGAGTAGTAAAACTTTTCCTATCCTCTTGCGGTGTGTGTGTGTGTGTGTGATATCATCAGCCTCAACATCGGAACTAAATTTGAGGTGAGGGTCCATTCTAACTCTGTAGCGTAGTCATACCATAAATGAAATTAACAAAGCCAGTTTTTTTTTTTTTTTTAAGATTAATAAAATTGACAAAATTGACAAGACTAATCAAGGTAAAAAAATAAGAATTCACAAATTACCAGTTTTAGGATATCAGTAGAGGACCTATGGACATTATGAGGATAAAAGAGTCATATTATGAAGAACTTTACACCAATAAACTCGACAACTTAGAAGAAATTGAAAAGATACTTAAAAGAACTGCTAAAGATGATGCAAGAAGAAAGCGATACAAATAACCCTAAATTAAAGGTCACATTAATAATCAAAAACCTTCCCACAAGGAAAACTCCAGGCCCAGATGACTTCATTGCTAAAACCAATTATATGTTTAAGGATGAAGTAATATCAAAGGTACACAGACAATTTCAGAAAATAGAAGTGGAGGAAACATGTCCCAACTTCTTTTATGAAAAGCTGATACCAAAACCAAGCAAAGATATTATAAGAAAATAAAACTGGAGACTAATATCCCTCATGAACATAAACATAGTAGCCCTCAACAAAACATTAAGCAGTTCAAATCCAGCAACACATAAAAATGATAACACACCACAACCACTGAGGTTATCTTGGAGTACATTAGTTCAACATTGAAATTACTCAATACAATTCTTTATATTTAGAGAATAAAAGGAGAAAATCTCATAATCCTCTCAATAAATGCATAAAAAAAAGCATTTGAAAATGCTTGCACACATTCATGCCAAAAACTCAGCAAAAACGATTAGAGGAGAACTTTGTCAGATGTATAAAAAGCATCTATAAATATGTATAGTTAACACAATATTTAATAGTAAAATATTGTTTTACTATTTCTCCACAAAGATTAAGGACAAGGCAAAGATGTTCAATCTCACCATTTTTAATCAGCATCATATCAGAGGGCCTAACCAGTGTAATAAGGCAAGATAAATACAGAAGCATACAAACTAGAAAGGAAAAGTAAGCTTGTTTTTAGTTGCATATTTCATGATTGTCTAAGTAGTAAATCCTAAGGAATCTACGAAAGAAACCTACTAGAATTAATAAGTGAATTTTGCAAGGCTGAAGGATACGAGATCAACAAAAAAATAAATTGTATTTCTACATCCCAGCAAGAAACCATTAGAAAATGAATAAGTCTAAAAATATAAATAAAAGCAAACCTGTTGTTGTCAAGTTGATTCAAACTAATGGTAACCTCATTTGTTTCAGAGGAGAACTGCACTCCACAGGATTGTCAATGGCTGTGATCTTTTGGAAGTGGATTGCCAGGCCTTTCTTCTGAGGCACCTCTGGGAGGATTTGAACTGTCAACCTTTCAGTAAGTAGCCAAGCACTTAAGTATCTGTGCCACCCAGGGACCCATAAATATATATATATATATATGTATGTATGTATGTATGTATATGTGTGTGTGTGTGTGTGTTTATGTGTTTATAAATATCTTTTATTACATTTATTCCTAAGTATTTATATATACACACACACACATGTATATATATACTGAAAGCCAGAAAACATTGCCTAGAGTAAATAAAAAATATATTTAGATAAATGTAGAGATTTACATTGCAGTAAAGGATTAGATTGTATAACTTAATATTGTTAAGATGCCATTTCTCTCCAAATTGATCTATAGCTTTGATACAGTCCCCATCCAAATCCCCAAAACTTTGATTTAAGGAACTGACCAAGTAATTCTAAAGTTATATGAAGATACAAAGGTCCTCAGTTAGCCAAAATAATTTTGAAAAATAACAGCAAAATTGTAGGATTCATGCTACCTTGTTGCAAGACTTACTATAAAGCTATAGTAATTAAGAAAGTACATTATTGGTTTAGGAATACAAAAATATATCAACAAAACAGAATATAAAATCCAGAAATTGACTCACATGTGTATGAGCCATTCATTTTTGACAAAGCGCCAAGGCAACGGAAGAAAACTAAACTTGGACCTCTACCTCACATCATAAACAAACAATTTAAAATAAATCAAAGAGCTATAGATATATATATAAAATCTAAGTCAATAAACCTGCTAGAAATAAACAGAAGAAAATCTTCATGCCTTTGGAGTTGGCAAAAATTTCTTAGACAAAACACAAAAAGCAAAAACCATAAAAGAAAAACAGATTATAAATTAGATTTCATCAAAAACAAAACAAAACAAAAATTTCCGCCCTTCAGATGACACCATTAAGAAAATGAAAAAGGCACAACACAAACTGGGAGGAAATATTTGCCATATGTATATCTGCCAAAGGACTTGTATCCAGAATCTATAAAGATATTTTACAATTCATTAATAAGATGACAAACAATTCAATTAAATATGGGTGAAAGGCTTGAATAGATGCTTCACAAAAAAAATATGGTCATTAAACATATGAAAATAAGCTCAACATTATTAGTTATCATGAAAATGCAAAATAAAAATGACAGTGAAATATCATCTCCCAGTCTGTAGAATGACTAAAATTTATAAGTCTGACACTATCAAGTGCTGCTTGTGGTGCACATGGAATTCTCATACATAGCTGGTGTGATGTAGAATCATACAAGCATTTTATAAAGAGTTTTGGGACTTTCCTATAAAGCTAAATAAGTACTTCAAACACTACCCAGTGGTTCCAGACTTAGGTATTTATCCAAGAAAAATATGCTCTGTTCTTGGGAAGAAACAGATCCATGCTAATTTGTACATGACTGTTCACTGGAGTTTTATTCATAATACTCCAAAACTAAGGATGACTCAAATATTCAACAGATAAGTGGATAATAAATTTCAGTTTATTCATACAGTGGAATACAATTTAGCAACAAAAATGAACAAAAGAAGCCAGACACAAAAGAGAACATACTATTTGATTCCATTTATATGAAGTTCTAGAAGAGGCTAAACCGATCTAAGGTGATAGAAATGAGTTCAATGTTTGCCCGGGACATGGAATGTAAAGGCTGGGTAGATTATTTGCAAAGGAGCAGGAGAGAACTTTCTGTGATAATACAGATGGTGTATCTTGATTGGGGTGGTGGGTACATACATACCAAAAAAAAAAAATCTGTTGCTGTCAAGTCAATTCCGACTCATAGTGACCCTACAGGACAGAGTAGAACTGTCCCATAGGGTTTCCAAGGAGCAGCTGGTGGATTGAACTGCTGACCTTTTGGTTAGCAGCCGTACTTGTTAACCACTGTACCACCAGGGCTCCAGGTATAGATATTTGTCAATACTCATCAAACATTATTCTTTAAATCTGTTTATTTTGTTGTGTGCAAATTAAATCTTAATAAGCTGATTTAAAAAATGAAAAGTACTTGTGTTCTTGTTTTGTGCAAGCAGTGGGTAATGTGTAATTGGGGAAGTATGCACCCGATCATCAATTCTGGAGAGAGAAGAAACTGGAAAGAGGGAATGGTTATGACTTCCTGGAAAAAATGGCTACTTAAGTCAAATATTGGGGCTTGTGGGAGGGAAGCAGGGATGTACAGGGAGCCATCTGTAGCGGATAAATGGGCACCCAAAAGATCAACACACAAAATTTTCAGCCCTATATGTATTGAGGATATTTCAGTCATAGTTAGAAATCCACCCACAAAGAAAACCCCGGGTCTAGATGGCTTCACTGGTCATAAATTTAAGGAAGAAATAGTATCTCAACCCTTTTTAAAAAATATATTCAAATATTTTAAGAACAATAAGTCATGTCTTTTTGTGTTAGGAAAAAACAAATTCATTTATTATAATTACAAGATTTCATCGTAATTGTTTTTTTAATGTCATTCTTTTAAAAGAACTATTCCACTTTTAACTGTGAGTTTGGAAATTATATATTTTGTTGTTGTTAGGTGTCATTGAGTTGGTTTCAACTCATAATGACCTCGTACACAACAGAATGAAACACTGCCCTGTCCTGCGCCATCCTCACAATCCTTGCCATGCTTGAGCCCATTGTTGCAGCCACTGTGTCAATCCATCTCATTGAGGGTCTTCCTCTTTTTCACTGACCCTCTACTTTACTAAGCATGATGTCCTTCTCTAGGGACTGATCTCTCCTGATAACATATTCAAAGTATGTGAGATGAAGTCTTGGCATCCTCGCTTCTCAGGAGGATTCTGGCTGTACTTCTTCCAAGACAGATGTTGTTCATTCTTCTGGCAGTCCATGGTATATTCAATATTCTTTGCCAACACCATAATTCAAAGGCATCAATTCTTCTTTGTTCTTCCTTATTCATTGTCCAGCTTTCTTGTGCATATAAGGCAATTGAAAATACCATGGCTTGGATCAGGCGCACCTTAGTACTCAAAGTGACATCCTTGGTTTTCATCACTTCAAAAAGGCCTACATTTTAAGAAGAAACAAATCCTTAATATTATAAGTAATAATGGGAAACATTCATGTTAAAATGAATTCATTTTACATAATTCTTGTCCATGATTGAGTCCATTGAAATACAAGCACTTGCAACCACCACTCATAACAATTCCATAGTAGTTTTCAGCAGCTACCATTTTCCTTAAAAAAAGACTTAATTTTTCTAGTCAATGAGAATCAGCTCTTCCTCTCAACTCACAACTATTGGAATTATTAATTCAATTAGAGAGTGATACTCGGTCCTTTAGTTTGATATTAAATACAGGGTGTTATAGATCTCTTGCCTATATCACCTCATTTTACTATCTGTTCTCCATTGCTTTTATATGATTATTGCTCTAATTACTTAGAAGATTTATCCCCCAGATAGTTCTTACTCTGCACTGTGGCTCTCAATACAGATCTCTACATCCTGACATCCGCCTTTCCCATCTCCATCTCTGTTCATTCACATTGCTTGAACTCTACATCCAGATAGTCACACCTTGGTTTCACAGAAAATTCTTCCTGTTAGTTGCCGTATAGTAGGCTCCGATTCATGGCAACCCTATGTATGATAGAATGAAACATAGCCTGGTCTTGTGCCATCTTCAGGATTGTTACTATGTTTGAGTTCATTGTTTTGGTCACTGTGTGATCCATCTTACCAAGGGACTCTTTCACCTTTGCTCATCCTCCACTTTACCAACCATGATGTCCTTTTCTAACGATTCGCTTTTCTTGATGACATGACCAGAGTTAGTAAGCCGAAGTCACACCATCCTCACTTCTAAGAAGCATTCTGATTGTTTTTCTTCTAAGACTGATTTGTTCATTCCACTGGCAGTTCATGGTATATTCAATATTCTTTGCCAACACCACAGTTTGAATGCATCATTCTTCTATCTTCCTTTTTCACTGTCCAGATTTTGCATGCATATGAGGCAATTGGAAAGACCATGGCTTGGGTCAGGTGAACCTTAGTCATCAAGGTGACATTTTCGCTTTTTTAAAACTTTCAAGTGGTCTTTTGCAGCAGACTCACCAATACATATCACAGAAAATGACCTTGTCTACAATAGTCTGTCACATGTGAAAGTTGGTGGAGCACTTGTCTGTTGGCCTTCTAGATGATAAATTCTATAAGGACATCTTTGAAGATAAGAGTGGTGTTCAAATCCCTCTAAATTCTCTGCATTAGCTAATGCAATAGTTTGCACATAGAATGGATTTAATATATTATGTAGAATGATACACACCTAACCCTCATTCTTCTGCCATCTCTATCTCCAGGAATATTCACCCATAACCTTAGTTGAGTCCAACAAGGAAACTAGGACAAAACCAAAACTTCTAATATTACCAGGTAATATCAGTCCTTCTCTGTGATAAGAAGTTTACTGGATAGAAGGATGCCTATCAAAATACTAAAGCGTATGAATAGTCATAATAAGCCTAGTAGTAGTAATAACAATTATAGTAGTAGCTACCACTCGGAGTTCCAGACACATGCATGATACTGTGCTCAGTACTTTACAGGCAATATCTCATTTTATGCTTACAGATGAGCACTACTGTTGTTGGTGGTGGTGTTAGGGGCCGTCAAGTCGGTTCTGACTCATGGTGAACCCATGCACAACAGAACGAAACACTGCCCAGTCCTGGCCATCCTCACTATCATTGTTATGCTTGAGCCCGTTGTTTCAGCCACTGTGTCAATCCATCTCATTGAGGATCTTCCTCTTTTTGGCTGACCCTCTACTTTACCAAGCATGATGTCCTTCTCCAGGGACTTGTCCCTCCTGATAACATGTCCAAAGTATGTGAGACATAGTCTCACCATCCTTGCCTATAAGGAGCATTCTGGCTGTACTTCTTCCAAGACAGATATGCTTGTTCTTTTGGTAGTTCACAGTAGATTCAACATTCTTCGCCAACACCATAGTTCAAAGGCGTTAATTCTTCTTTGGTGTTTCTTATTCATTGTCCAGGTTTCTCATGCATATGAAGCAATTGAAATCACTATGGCTTTAGGAGCACCATAGTCCTTAGAGTGACATCTTTACTTCTTAACACTTTAAAGAGGTCTTTTGCAGCATATTTTCCCAATGCAATATGTTGTTTGGTTTTTTGACTACCGCTTCCATGAGCATTGATTGTGGATCCAATTAAAATGAAATCTTTGACTACTATGTGCTGTCAGCACATAGTAGTGCTCATCTTGACAACTTGAACTTGTCACTGTTTCACAAGCAATGAAATTGAAGCTTAGAAAGTATAAATAACTTGCTTAAGATTTCACAGCTTGCCTACAGAGAAGCAGGGATGATGACTTAAGTCTGACTCCAAAACTATGCTTTTAACCAATACTCTGAAATGCCTCTCATTCATCTTAGCCAGCTCCCCATTTTCTTTCAATCCTCAGCTCCTCCAGTGTCAGCTCTAGCCCCTCTCTTGATGGGAGATAAAATCAAAACAGTTTCATCATCGCTTCCATCAATCATCATTGACTCTTGAACAACCCTTTTTCAGAAACTTCAGTGCAAGTCAAGCTCTCCCCTCTCTGAATTGCTGCAGTCCTTCGAGTCAACACCACACATCCCATAGCTAATCTGCAACATGATCTCACTTTGACTGCTATGCATAACATACAAATAATGGTTTATTCTTTTCTAACTCATCCTTGATGTTTCCCTAAAATCTTGAAATAGTGGCCTCTCTTTTGGATATCCTGCTTCTGTCTGTATTTGTTATGAAGAAGTTTCAGCTCTCACCGCTAAAACAACTATTTTCAAGGTCACCAATGAACTTGAAGATAAATCTAATGGATTCTGTTTCTATAGCATTTGACAATGTGGATGTCCTCTCCTTGTCTGAAACTTATGTTCCTGTTTCTTCCAGAATGCCATGCTTTTTTCCTTATTTTTCCAGCTAGGTATCTTATCTCTATTTCTTGTTGTTTTTAGGTGTCATCGAGTTGCTTTTGACGTGTACTGACCCTATGTACAACTGAACGAAACACTGCCCGGTCCTGGGCCATCCTCATGATCATTGTTATGCTTGAGCCCGTTGTTGCAGCCACTGTGTTAATCCATCTCTTGGAAGATCTTCTTTTTCACTGACCCTCTACTTTACCAAGCATGATATCTTTCTCCAGGGACTGACCCCTTCTGATAACATGTCCAAAGTATGTGAGATGTAGTTTCATCATCCTCTCTTCTAAGGAGCATTCTGGCTGTACTTCTTCCAGGACAGATTTGTTTGTTCTTCTGGCAGTCCATGGTGTATTCAATATTCTTCATCAACACCATAATTCAAAGGCATCAATTCTTCTTCAGTCTTGCTTGTTCATTGTCCAGCTTTCACATGCATATGAGGGTATTGAAAATGCCATGGCTTGAGTCAGTTGCACCTTAGTCTTTCAAGTGACATCTTTGCTGTTTAACACTTTAAAGAGGTGTTATTTCTTAGCCTCCTTAATTTTTACATCTCCTTTGCCTTCCCGTTAGAAGTTGGACCACCCCCAGCGTTCTGGGCATGGTTGTCCCATCGCATATGTTTCGTTTTCCTCAGTATATATATGCTCTCTTTTTGTGCCTTATCTGTTTTCACATCTTACATGGTTACTTAACCCCCAAGGAGCCATTCCAGTTTGAGTTAGGTGGTGCTCTGCTACATATGCCTATTGTAGAATTCCTATGTTTGCTTAAAAACAAACCAACAAACAAACAAACAAAAAAAAAAAAAACCTCGTCTATGTTAAGGTTGCTGTTGTTGTGTGCCGTCAAGTCAATTCCAACTCATAGCAACCCTATAGGACAGAGCAGAACTGCCTCATAGGTTTTCCTAGGCTGTAATCTTTATGGGAGCAGATCACCAGATCTTTTCTCCCATGGAGTGGCTGGTGGGTTTGAACTGCAGACCTTTCAGTTAGCTGCCGAGCACTTAATCATTGGGCCACCAGGGTTCCTTATATTAAGGTTAGTGATAGTTAATAATTTACAGCATTTTAACTCTAGATCTGCTGATTAGTAGGTGTTCAAATAATGATAACTTAAGTAAATCCATTGTATATTATTTTATTTGTCTTCTCTCTAAGTGTGTACATACAGATATGCAACAGTTCAATAATATAGCCTAAGTCCCAAACACTTACTTCCTAACCTTCTACAATGAAGCAAAAAGTCTGCTAGAACATCTGAACTCAAAATAATATCTGTTTCCCTCCTAATCTCTCCACATCTCAAGCACCCTCCCTGTGAATAGCACCACTCCCTCCATGTGCCCACCCATGTACTCACTGCCCTCCAGGGATTAACTGGCCTCTCAAGGTCTTTACTTTCATGCCCCTTGTAGCTTCTTTTTGGTTCACTTAGTGGCCACCCTGTCTCATTCCCATCCTCTCAAATAATATACCATCTCTTGAGCACTACTAAGCAGTACCAGTAGAATTGACACATACCTTCCTGGGTATCTGTCTTGCTTCAAGAGACTTGGGATGCCATCAGGCTGCCCTGCTTATGGCCTGAGTCTCTGCCTCGCTGCTTCGTGAACACCTGCCTTCCTCCTTGTTGATGCTTTTCCCTCATTCCTAAGTCTATTGTGCCAGATCCTATACCAGGCATGAGTAATCCACAGATGATTAAAATGTAGCACAGATCCTATCTTCAAAGGGTTCGTAGTTTACACATTCATGGAGGAAGACAGTGACCCTGTCCTTAGGTGAGAGTTATAACAAGCCTGAACAAAAAGTTCAGCATCACAATGCCCATGATTTAATAACTCATTGCTTAAAATATTTGTTCTATAAGCCCCTCAAAGATTCTTGCCTCATCTTTGTGTCATGGACATCTTGTAAAAGCCCAGGAGCATGAGAGATAGTACATATTTACTGAATGAATAGAGAAGTGAATGCTCAATGGTGGAATGATGGGTCTCCATCAGCCTGTGGTGCAGATATCTGGACAGGCTCAGGGCTTCCTGGATTTCTCTAGGCTCCATCAAAGGAGACCCTGGAGCTCCAGGGCTGGGAGTGTGAGGAGAGTCACCCTCATACCAGGTGTGAAAGTGACAGCTCCACATACATGGCTGTGCCTCAAACCCAGGAAGACACCAGACCAGAATGAAAGGGCTCAAGTCCTGGGCACATCAATCCTCAGCCCCGTTGATGACAGTTCCTGCTTCCTCCTCTGAAGCTGCATGGAGAAGAAGGCCATGGGGGGCTGGGATGGCAATGAGAGAGGGACAGAGGGGTACAGGGAGAGAGGAAGGTAGTCTCACGGGTAGTTTATGAGGGATGCTGCACCTGCAGAGGTCTTACTTCTCAGTAGCTTTCACCTCACATTTATTAATTGAAAAATGACTGCTTTTGGAGATGCCATATCCCTATCTGACATCCTTGAGAGAAAAGGTCAGCCAATGAGTGTGTTAGGATTTCTCTTTGCTGACCAGAAGGCATATGTAAGGCTGATTTTGGAGTCCACGTGGGCAGGCTCTCTCTGTGTATGCAAGGTATTCCGAGGAAAGACAGCATTGTCAAGGTTCATTTCCCTCCAAATTAGCTTTCCAATCCCTTTGCAGATCTTGATTCATGAACTAGCTGGTTGCAGGGACAGGTTTCTATGAAATCCCTGGGCAAGAAGATAATGAGAATGTATCCTGTGAGATTGTGCACTGATTTCTTTGTGTTTCTTTCAGGTTGGATACCCGCCGAGAAGTCCTGCCAGCAGAACCAGAAGCAGTGCCAGCCCCCTCCCAAGTGCACCCCCAAGCACCCTCTCAAACACCCCACCCCCAAGTGCCCAGCCAAAGTGCCCTCCAGTGTCTTCCTGCTGCAGTGTCAGCTCCAGTGGCTGCTGTGGTAGCTCAGGGGGCAGCTGCAGCTCTGGGGGTGGTGGCTGCTGCCTGAGCCACGACAGATGCTGCAGGTCCCACCGCCACAGGCATCAGAGCTCTGACTGCTGCAGCTAGCCCTCGGGGGGTTCTGGGGGCTGTTCTGGCTCTGGAGCTGCTGCAGACCTGGATTCTGCCCACAGAGAAGCAGCTTGGGATGATCCAGGTAAACATGGACCTGCTTCTCTAAACTTTCCCCTTTCCTCATATATGCTTCTTACAGAGATGCTAAAATGAGTTATTTTCAGAGGTTTCCCCCCTGACTTCCTAACCCCATGCCCCGCCCAGGACCCTGTGTGGAACCATCAGGCCCCACATTCCACCATGGGAAAAATGAAGTTTCTCCTCCCAGCACACCCTGCTTCTTGTTCTTGGTTTTCTCATACGCTACCCCACCTCTTCTGCACCTCTGTCCCACCCATGCCCATCAGTGTTTCCCCAGCCAGGTGGAGAAACTCAGATTCTAAACATCCCGGGGAACACACTGCTGTGTCCAGACAATCTCCTTGGACACAGGCCTAGAGCAAGTTCTGGGACCCTATCATTTCATCTGCAAAAGAGACCTTCTATCCTTCTGTCACGGAGTTCCTGGGAAGAGCAAACGGTTAACAAGCTCAGCTGCTAACTGAAAGGTTAGAGGTTCCAGCCCACCCAGAAGTGCCCTTGGAAGAAAGGCCTGGCGATCTACATCCAAAAAATCAACCGTCAAAAACCCTATGGAGCACAATTCTCCTCTGACACACATGAGGTCCCCATGAGTTAGAATCTACTTGACAGCAACTGGTTTTTCCTTTTGTTAGTCCAAGGGTTGGGTACTAGAAATTTCCTGCATGTATAGTAACAGTGACTCTTCTGCTTACTGCAATTTATACTCATTTAAAAAATGTTCATGATATTTACCACATTTGATTTTTATACCATTCTTTGATATGTAAGTAAAATAAATAAAATCAAGAGAACAGAACTGACAGATGAAGAAATAGAGATTCAGAAAGGTCA
This sequence comes from Dugong dugon, assembly GCA_030035585.1. Classification (NCBI taxonomy): domain Eukaryota; kingdom Metazoa; phylum Chordata; class Mammalia; order Sirenia; family Dugongidae; genus Dugong; species Dugong dugon. The sequence goes on along the minus strand of CM057462.1, from coordinate 193,443,984 downwards.
TGTGGAGAGGACATCTGAGAGCTGAGACTATAGCTTGTGTTCCCAGTCTGTCACTTTTTCAATTGTACCTAAGATCACGTGATCAGGCCTATGTGATTTCATGACACAAATAATTCTGGCTCTTTGTAAACTGTTGAAGAACTGATTATTTTCCCATTAAGTGAGCATCATGATACAATAAAGTTAAGTAATACTAATAATATAATGATTATAATAAAGGTAATTACCTTTATTGAGGTCCTATTCATGACCCGACTCTTCACATACCTTTTATTTAACCTTTCAACACCTATGAGGTAGATATTGCTTACATATCATATATGATGAAGCCAACCAAGGCTTAGAGAGAGTGAGCAGCTTCGTGTATGCTGCACAGTTGGTTGGAGGGACAACCATAGGTTCAACCCAGGCATATGTGACCCCAAAGAACTTGCCATTTTCCTGGGGCACTCAACTGTGGCCTGTAAATTCTTGAGATCATAAAAAATAAAGTGTTGCTTTTGCTGATGGGGCCTAATGCTAGTATAACCTGTTGCTGTTGAGTCAAGTCTGACTCACAGCAACCCATATGTATTCAAGTAAAACTGTGTTCCATGAGGTTTTTTGTTTGTTTGTGGTAAATATACAGCAACAAATGGTTTGCCTTTTCAACATTCTTCACATGTACAATTCAGTGACTTTAGTTATGTTTATCATATTCATCAACCATCACCACTATCCATTTCCAAATTTTCCCATCACCCTGAACAGATGCTCAGTGTTTGCTAAGTACTGAGTCCTCCTATTGCCATCTTTCCTGCCTGTCCCTGTAACCGCTAATAAACTTTGGTCTCTGTACACTTGCCTATCCTAGATATTTCATGCAAGAGGAGTCATACAATATTTGTCTCTTCGTAATTGAGTTATTTCACTCAGCATGATGTTTTTGAGTTTTATTCATGTTGTAGCATATATCAGGACTTCATTTCTTTTTATGGCTGAGTAAAATTCCACTGTATGCATATACCACAGTTTGTTTATCCATTCATCTGCTGATGGACATTTAGGATGTCTCCACCTTTTGACTGTTGTAAATAGTGCTGCAGTTAACATTAGTGTACGAATATCTGTTTGCATTATAGGATTTTCAATGGCTGACCTTTCAAAAATAGATGGCCAGGCTTTCTTCCAAGGTGCCTCTAAGTGGATTCCAAATTCCAACCTTTCAGTTAACAGCCAAGCGCATTAAGCTTTTCCAATACCCAGGGACTTCAACATTAGTACAGGTTCAGCAATCCCTTTCCTGGGTTAAGGCAAATAATCTCCACACCTGTCTCCTTGCTTTTGCTCCATCTTCCCCTACACTGTCCCTCACAAGCAACAAGAGTCTGATCATATCACACTTCTGCTTAAAATAGTTGCCACTTATGTAAGAATGTAGACCCATGTTCTTAGAGCCATACATGAAGTGGCCCTTTCCTCCTGCTCTCACTACCCTTACTGCTTCAGGTCTATGGACGCACCCTATTCTTCCCATCTCACGTGCTGTCCCTCACACATGCTCCTCACTCAGCTTACCATGCTCTTCACACTCCTTTGCTCTTACTTAAACTTTAGCCCTCAGTCCACACTCACTTATTCAGGGAAGCATTTCCTGTCCCCCTGCCAGGTTAGTTCTCCCCCCGTTCTGTGAACTCCCAGCCCTAGGCAGCTCTCATTGCTCTGTGGACCTCTCCTGTCAAAGACTAATCAGGGTTATGATTGGCTATTTATCTGTGTGAACCTTGGATTAATATTTGTCTTCTCTGCTATACCAAAAGCTCTCTAAGAACAAGGGTGGCGTTTGTTTGTTTGATTATCTTACCACTGTATTTCCAGGGAATAAGCACAATGCTTTATACATGGTAAGTGCTGGATAAATATTTACTGAATGAATAAATGAGTAAATATTTGCATGATGAATGAACGAATCAGCATCATCGGTATCACCACCATTATCACCATCATCCCTTCAATCTTTATAAGTCTTGAAACATCTTTCTTAAGAGACCCAGTCCCATGGGACATACATATACCAACCCTCCCCCCAGCAAAAATTTTGTTGTTGTTGTCTATCTGAAATTTGAAGTCCCTAGGTGGTGCAGATGGCTGAGTACTCAGCTACTAAAGGAAAGGTTGGTGGTTTGAACCCACCCAGAGTCATCTAGGAAGAAAGACCTGGTGATCTACTTTCAAAAGGTCACAGCCATTGAAAATCCCATGAAGCACAGTTCTACTCTGACACACATGGGGTTGCCATGAGTTGGAATCAACTTGATGGCAACTGTTTTATTTTTTAACCTGAAATTCAAATTTAACTGAGAATCCTGTGTTTTTATTTTCTAAACCTGACAACCTTACCGCAAGCATTGCCTTTTTGTACTTCAGGCCACCTGAGTTCATGGTTGGAGGCTCAGAGTCCCATTCTCTCACTGGTCTGTGTGTGGGTGGCTCTTTCTCCACAGTAAAAACGTACAGAAATTGGAAGGCAGTCCCTCCTGATTCTTCTTCCTTTAAGGGCCTCCATTCTATGCCCCTACTGGCGGTGCAATGGTTAAGCACTAGACTGCAGCCCAAAAGGTTGGCCGTTCAGCCACCTGGTGGCTTCATGGGAGAAAGACCTGGTGATTTTCTCCCATAAAAATTACAACCAATAATGGGGTAATTCCACTCTGTCACTTGGTTTCGCCATAAGTCAGATTCAACTCAATGGCACCACCACCACCACCAACAACAACAGCTATGTACTCACAACTCTCAAAGTCCTTATTACACTGTATCACAACTGTCTATCTTTGCGTTTTTCTTACGAGACTGTAACCTCCTTGAGGGCAGTGTCTGTGAGTAAGTGTTAAGTGTTTATTGAGTTAATAGCTGATGACTATTCTTAATTCAATTTTAGGAACCTGATAGATGATCTGTAAATAGTTGTTGACTGAACTGGATTTAATAGGCTCCATTTCATAAAGTTAGATCTTATTCATGTCGATAGAGTCTGTAAGAGAATAACTACTAAAAGGGAAGTTGTAAAGGAAGTGATCATTACCAAAAGGAATACACTGGCTATTTCCTTGGGTTAGAGATTGGCTTCCAGTGAACAAGTCAGTGTGGATGATTTGTATCCCCAAGATGCTCACGGAACATGCTCAGCTGAGGTCCAAGCAGAGGCTGATCCCCAGGGACAGTGTAGGGAGCACCATGAATGCAGGGAGGTTGGATTTCAAGTAGCTTGTGATTCTGTTTTATAAATGTGATTTAAGCTTCACTAAGATATGGAGATATACAGATGTAGATATATATATAGATATAGGAAAAAAAAAAAAAAACCAAAACCATTGCCGTTGAGTTGATTCTGACTCATAGTGACCCTATAGCACAGCGTAGAATTGTCCCATAGGGTTTTCAGGGAGCAGCTGGTGGATTTGAACTGCCAAACTTGGTTTGCAGCCGTAGCTCTTAACCACGGAGCAACCAGATACATCTGTATATATTGTTGTTGTTGTAGTGTGCTGTCAAGTCCATTCCAACTCATAATGACCCCATGTGACAGAGTAGAACTGCCCCATAGGGTTTTCCAGGCTGTAATCTTTACAGGAGCAGATTGCCAGGTCTGTCTCCTATGGAGCCACTGGGTAGGTTTGAACAGTCAACCTTTTAGTTAGCAGCCAAGTGCTTAATTGTTCTGCTACCAGGGCTCTTTTACATACATATATATATATATATATATATATACCTAAATATACACACCCACACACATATACACAGAGGACAGTGTAGAACTGCCCTACAGGGTTTCCAAGGCTGTAGTCTTTACAGAAGCAGACTGTCACATTTTTCTCCCATGGAGCAGCTGATGGGTTGGAACCACCAACCACCAGCCCTGGTGGTGCAGTGGTTAAGCATTTGGCTGCTAACCAAAAGATCGGCATTTCAAATCCACCAGCTGCTCCTTGGAAACCCTATGGGGCAGTTCTATTCTGTCCTACAGGGTTGTCATGAGTGGGAATTGACTCGACGGCAACGCATTTGTGTGTTTTTTTAAATAAGTATACCTAAATACACACACACATACACACACACACGTATATAAGTATATATGTATATGTGTGTGTATATATATATAATATTGATTGAGATATAATTCACATTACCATATAGTTCACCCATATAAACTGTATAGTTCAGTGGTTTTTTTATCATAGTCACAGAGTTGTGCAACAATCACCACGATCTAATTTTATAACATTTCTATCATCCCAAAAGAAACTCAGTGCCCATTAGCAGTCATATTCAATACCCCCATTCTCTCTAGTCCTGGGCAACCACTAACTTATTTTCTATCTCTAAGATTTCCCTATTCTGGCCATTTCATAGAAGTGGAATCATACAGTACGTGGTATACTGTGACTGACTTCTTTGACTTAACATGGTGTGTCAACGTTCAACCATTTTGTAGGATGTGTCAGAACTTTATTAATTTTTATTGCCAAATAATATTACATTTTATGGATATACCACAATTTGTTTACTCATTTATCAGTTGAGGGACGCTTTAGTTGTTTCCGTTTTGGGCTATTGTGAATAAAGCTGTTATGCACGTGCATGCACACAAGTTTGTGTAGACATATGTTTTCATTTTGCTTGGGTGTATACCTAGAGTGGAATTGCTGGGTCATATGGAAATTTTATGTTTAGCTTTTTGAGAAACTTCCAAATTGTTTTCCATAGTGGAAAAAATTCACCACATTCACTCCCAGCAGCAATGCAGTAAGGGTTCCAATTTCTCCATATCCTCCCCAACACTTGTTATTGCCTATCTTTTTGACAATAGTCATCCTAGTGGATGTGAAATGGTATGTCATGGTGGTTTTGATTTACATTTCCTTAGTGACTAATTGGAGCCCTCATGGCACAGTGGTTAAGTGTTCAGCTGCTAACCAAACGGCTGGCAATTTAAATCCACCAGCTGCTCCTTGGAAACCCTATGGGGGCAGTTCTACTCTGTCCTATAGGGTCGCTATGAGTTGGAATCGACTCCACAAACACGGGTTAGTGATAATGATGTTGAGCACCTTTTCATGTGCTTATTGGCCATTTGTATCTCTTCTTTGGAGAAATGTTTATTGAGATCCTTTGCTCATTTTTTAATTAGGTTTTTAAACTGAGGCCCAGATAATTTCAGTTACTTTACTAGAGACCACATATAGTGTCTTTTTTGTTGTTGTTAATAAAGAGATTATAAAGAATTTTTACTGTAATAATAACCTCAAATTTAAATTTAGGCAAAATACATGTTTAATAAGTCATCTAGTCTCTAAACTGGAAAATAGTTTATCTTTGAAAACCACAGCAAACAAATAATTCAAACATAAACAATTATCTTTACATTCGATTTAACGAGTGAAATCCTATTTTCTTTCCAGCCTACTTATGTCCCCTGAAGTCTTTCAAATGGCCCCTGGGGCTTATCACTAGTGATAGATTTTTATAATGTGGTTCAATAGACAATCAGTAGTACTTTCTAGGTGCCTGGATTTCTGTTAGGCACAGTCTTCTACCATCAAGATGCTCACTGTCTAGTGAAGAAGCCAGACACATCAGCAAATAAGTGCAGTATTTGTAGGAACTGCACGAGGAGACTCATGGGGAGCCTAAGGTGGCCTGTTCTACCTGGGGTGGTGTTGAGAGTAGAGCCATGAAAGACTAGTGGAGACAATGATGTCTGAGCTAAACATGATGGAAATATTAGTAGATATTTGGCATACAGGAGGAATAGGTGGGAGTCGGGAGAAAGGGAGGCAAAGGTGTTCTGAGCAGAGGAAATAATTCTAAGAAAAGGCGGAGAAATGAAGCACTAGCCTGCGCTGGGAGCAATTGAGAGGGGTTGGATGTAGCTAAAGGCTTCTCAATAACATAGGTCAATTGGTGTTTGGTATATCTTTGCTAATGAGCCCCCTTTGCTGTTCTCTAAATCATTGGATACTGCTAACCCAAAACAAAACAAAACAAAACCAGTTGCTGTCAATTCCATTCCAACTCATGGTGACCCTATGTGTTACAGAGTCAAATTGTGTTTCAAGGGATTTTCAAGGCTATGACCTTTCAGAAGCAGATCACCAGGGCTTTCTTCCATGGTGCCACTGGGTGGGATTGAACCGCCAACCTTCTGGTTAGTAGTACAGTGTTTAACTGTTTGTACTACCCAGGAACTCTCATTGATGCTGAATCGGCAACCTTCTATGTGTCTGAGATTTGATTAAGCAAAACTCTTCGTTGACCAACTGCTTTAGTCCTCTACTAGGTTTAGAGTGTTATTGTTTAAGTGCAGTGAGTGTTGCAAGACAGCCTTTCAGAAGCCCATATTCTCTGTACAAGCAAGGGTACAGCTCGCCTGGCGAACATGACATGTAACAACTGCGTTTTTAATACTACCATTGAAATATATATGCATTTCTATATAACTTAACTGAGGCAACATTTAAGAAATTTGCAAAATGTGAGTAAGTTAAAGTAGATATATAGTTCCACTTTTGCGTCATTACACTTCTAACCTTGGGTCTATACTTTCTCTGTTTATGCATTTCTAAATCCAGCCTGTCTCTCTGTATTCCTCTATATCTTTCTATCTCCCTGTAGAGTCATTTGGTTCTATCGGTATTCTTATTGTGCTTTCTCTTTTAATGCCTCTGTTGAGGGTGACATTAGTGAATTTTCTTGCTCTGTGTAACATTTTCTTTTCTTTGCCCTCCTAGACACATCCCTTGGGTATTCCTGTTTCTTTGTCTATTCAACAACCATCTGATGATAACCTGAGCCACTCTTTTACCTTTCCCTTTCCCCTAGTTGATACATAGGCACCAAGTGACTTAGATATACATCTGATCTATTGAAGCTGGGATTAAGGAGGAGGATTGGGTGGTACCCTGGTGCCGAGGTAAAACCCTGATTTCTTCAATACTTGAGAGTGGTGACAAGGCCCTAGAACTTCATATGGAAAGATGGGAAGACACCTCAGGTGACAAATACCACCTTCACTTCAGGGACGAGTCCCAGTAACTCCCACTGTTACAGTGATGGGAGGAGGACTAAGATGGAGAGATGATTATGAGATGATAAGAAGGGGAGAAGTCTTCTCAAACTGTTGGAAATATACATCTTTGCAGCCAAAAAAAAAAAAAACAAACCAAACTCATTGCCATAGAATTGATTCCGACCCGTAGCAACCTTCTAGGACAGAGTAGAACTGCCCCCGTAGGGTTTCCAAGGAGAGGCTGGTGGATTTGAACTGCTGATCTTTTGGTTAGCAGCCATAGCACTTAACCACTGCACCACCAGGGCTCCAGCCAGAGAGGAATACTTATGGCCTAGCTCTCAGGATTAAGACATCACTAAACTCTTTTAAGGTTTGGCAAGCCAGGACTCCAGAAGACCTTAAGTCCTGAAAAAAGTCTCATAATATAATAGAACATAGAACACATTTCTGTGATCTCTGACGCAAGGTAACTTCATCTCATTATATATCTGCTTCCAGAGACTTCTATCTCTAGATAACTTGGCTATGAATCCTGGTTCTGCCGTTTCCAAGCTGTGTGATCTACAGCAAATTGCTTCCTTTCTGAACCTCTGTTTTCTCAGTTATAATGATAACAATACGTACCCCACAGGGCTGTTTTGAAGACTAAGAGAGTTAGCATATTCAAATCCTTAGCCAAATGACTGTTTTATAGCAAATGCTCAATAAATTATCTCTAGATTTATATGTCCTTTTCAAGTTACCTCTATGTTTCTGTTTATTAATGCATCCGTATATATGGCTAAGGAGTCCCAGTGGAGCAAAGGTTAAGCACTGGGTTGCCGAGCAAAAGGTCAGCAGTTTGAACCAGTCAGCAGCTCTGTGGGAGAAAAGACCTGGCAATCTGTTCTCATAAAGATGTCAGCCTAGGAAACCCTATAGTGTAGTTCTACTCTGTCCTATAGGGTCACTATGAGTCAGAACTGACTGGACGGTACACAGCAATATATATACGGCTCTCCCTGTGCCTCTGTATCCCTTTCACCTGATCTGTTCCATCCCCAATTCGTACCATTTACACTTCTGTATTTAAAAAAAAATCTGTTTATAACTTCATCTTTATCTTTTGCTCCATATTTCATTCTATCTCTAGTTTTGTAATTTTTGTAGATAACTGTATATTATACTCTCTTTTGATATCTGTATATCATTTTGGTAAATCACTACATTTTATTACTTATTCACAAATATATATCATTAAATTTCTAGTCATACATATTTCAACCTAAATTGCTATTTCTAAACAGCCCCATCTATCTAGTAGCTGCTATAGCTTTCCCTAAAATTAATGACTTCTCTCCGGACACAGACTTCTGCCTTTAGCACCCCCTTTTTTTTTTTGTCTATATCTATATATATATATCATACTCCATCTCTTTGTATTATTGAGGCTTTTCATATGGTCATTATATATTATCCTCTATCCTTTGTTACATGTAAATAATTTTAAAAATCAGTTCATGAAGTGCAGTATACATATTTTAGGCTTATAGTTATATATGCATGTGTGTGAATGTAAGTATATGTGCACGCATGAGAATGAATTTATTTCATCAACAAGGTGAAACAAACACTGTGTGCTGACTCAGTGCCTATTTATGGGTTGCAAAGATTAATATAACACGACTTCTTTTCCTTGAGGAACTCATAATGAGGAAGACAGGAACGGAAATACTCACAGAACACATGATAACTTCAGTTATGGGGTGTGCCCAAAGTGCTGCCAGAGCATAGACAGTGAGTCATGGCTTCGAGGAGTCAGGGAACATTACAAAGGAAGTGACATTGGATTTGTCTCAAATGATGAATAATAGTTCTATGCACAGAGAAGAGACGAAAGGACATTACAAGAGGAAGAAACTGGACTGAAATCATAAAATATCCAGGCATGTGCGGAGAATGAAAAACACTATGCATGGCTTCTTTGATGTTGCATGGGGTGGTGGGTGGGTGGGAAGGTAGTGATGATGAGAGGGACATAAACTTGGAAGGGTAGATTGGGGCCAGGTTATGAAACGATTTGTATGTCTTGATACAGAGTTTGAATACTTTCCAATAGACAATTGGAAACAAAAGGAATAACAATCAGCTTTGTGTTTTAGGAAAATCATTCTTGTGGCTATTTTGAACATTCATGTTACAAGAAAAGACTGGAGACAGAGAATGGTGAGAACACTATTGTACCAGTCAGCCTAAGCAATCATGAAGGCCTGAAAAACAGCAGGGGCAATGAGAATGGAGAATAGGTATTTCAGAGTAATCATGAAGCAGAATGAACAACATGTGGTGATTATATGCTGGGGTGTGGTAGAATGAGGATCAAGAGTGACTCCCAGATTTCTGGCTTGAAAAATGGTACAGATGCGACCTTGGGAGATGGAAATTTATAGGGGAAGATAATGAGTTACTTTGTCCCTGTTAAATTGCTTGAGGGAAAAAAAATGACTAACAACATATAGATTCTCATAGAAATTGGAAGGCCAAACTTCTAAAGGAACTATTTAATCTGAGGACATCTCCAAATAAAGGATACACCCTTTGAAAGAATTGTGGACCTCACTAGAAAAACAAATACATTTGTCACATTTATCCTTACCTTTAGAGAATCTCAGCACTAATTCCAGCTCTTTGTCTAATTTTAGGGTCTTACACACAAGAGAGGAGCCCTGGTCGCACAGTGGTTAAGAGCTGCTTGGCAATTAACCAAAAGCTTGGGAGTTCAAATCCACCAACCGCTCCTTGGAAACCCTGTGGGGCAGTTCTTCTCTGTCCTATAGGGTTGTTAGGAACACACAAGAGAAAGAAGAATGCCAGGAATTGGATTCTCTGCTTTTAGTTTAGTTACCAGAGAAAATATTTTTGAAAACTCTTAACTCCTAGTCTCTTACTCATCTGCAAGACTTACTCCCTTTTCCTTCAGAAGAAGCAGGAAGTAGCAAGGGTTGAAGTGCTCTTTAGTCTCTGGATTAGAAAATATTAACTCATCCATCAATGATTAAAGATGAGTGAACCAAGTTCAATGTCATGCCCATTTTTCCAGCTATCTATCCATCCATCCATCCATCCACCCATCCATCCATCCATCCATCCATCCATCCATCCATCCATCCATCCATCCACAGACTCATCTAAGTCAGGGATTTAAAGATACAAAGATGAATAAAATAAAGATCCTCCCTTTAAGAAGTGCACATTCCATTAGGAGATGAGTGGGAGAAACACAGCCAATAGGATTCAATAATTCATTTTCTGATGGGGCCAGCTAGTCTATATTCTAACTTTTCCTTGTTCATTACGTTTCTGGCTACTTTTCAGTGAACATCAAACTCCAGAATTATCCAAGTTCAGAGCATCTTGGACAAATTGTGTGACCAGATAATTAGCTGGTTGTAGTGGAAAGAGTCCTGGGCTGAGACTAGAGCTACCAGGGACAGCAAGACAATCATTAGCTTTAAGTCTCCCAACAGATTCATCTCTCTGGGCTTCCTCATCTATAGAATGAAGAGGTGGGACCAGATAATCACTAGATTTCCTTGTTGCTCTGACATTCTGAAAGTTTATGATTTTGCCCTAAGTCTAGAATTGTGCCTGTAGGTCTCTTTGGAATAAGTGATGGGCTCCAGAACTAGGACTCAGAAGTCACTGATCTGGACAGAGACTTCCACATGGAAGGGGTTTCATAGATATAATTCGATTGGCATGTGTGCTGCACTGTAGTTTACAAAGCACTTTCACACCCATTTTCTGATGTTATCTTCATGAGAACCTAGTTAAGTAGCTGTTATCACTCCCGTATTCATTATGAGGAAACTAAAGCCCAGAGAGCTAAATGGTTAATTAAGTGCTAAATGCTTTAGATCAGTTATCTCATTTAATTATCATAATAACCCTATGATATCTCTCCTACGGTCTTTTTCTTCTTTCTCCTTCTTCTCCTCTTCATCCTCATTCTAGTTCTTCTTCTCTTTCTTCCCATTTTAAAGATGAGGAATCTGAGACTCGTGGAGGCTAAGTAGTTTTCACCCAGTTAGTAAGCATTGGAAGGATTGGAAGGAGCCCTGGTGGCACTAATGGTTAAGCACTAGACTGCTAATTAAAAGGTTGATGTTTCAAACCTACCAAGTGGCTCTGTGGGAGCAACACCTGGTGATCTGCTTCTATAAAGATTACTGCCTAGAAAATCCTACAGGAGAGTTCTAGTCTGTCACACGGGGTCACTATGAGTCAAAACTGACTCTATAAAATCTAACAACAACAATAGTAAGCATCAGAGCTAAGATTGAAACCAAAGTCTTTTTAAACCTAAAATCTGTTCTTACAAGTTTAGTCAGAAAGTTAAATGCCCACAGGGGCTGGAGGATTACATAAAAAATAAATTATCCAGGTGGAAGGATGATTTTATTTTATTTTTAACTTAACCAAAGAAAAATAAGAGCACAAGTGCAGTAACAAAGGAAACTTACATTTTGCATTGCATTGTATATTCAATAAGAAGAGATAGAAAATCGTAGAACAGAAAAGCAGACGCCCTAAAGAGGGGAAGCTGATAATTGAGTTGATGGAAGGTAGGCTCACCTACGCCAGATCTTTTGATTTTAAAATAGAAGGCGGATGTCTGGAATCTTAAGCAAAATCTCCCTATTTCTAAATATTCATAATTAATTATAAAATTATGTAAGCAAAAGTGTATATGCAAAAAATCCCATCTTGACTACATATAGCTCACAGGATACCAGTTTATGATGTCTTTATTTTTATTGTAAAAAATATATAATACACCATTTACCATTTTGACATTTTTCACATGTACAATTAAATGACGCCAATTACACCAATCATGTTGTGCAGCCATCACCAATATCCATTACCAAATTTTCCATCACCATAAACCGAACTCAGTCCCTCCTCTTTTCCTCCTTCCTCCTACCCCTGGTAACCACTATTAAACTTTGACCTCTATGTGTTTGTCAACTCTAGATATTTCATATAAGTGAGATCACACAATATTTATTCTTTTGTGATTGACTTACTTCACTCAGAATAATGTTTTCAAATAAATGTGGTATATACATACAGTGGGGCGTTACTCAGCCATAAAAAGAAAAGAAGTCCTGATACATGCTACAACACAGTGAACCAGTTCATTGTATCTTTCCTACACTGTGCTGTCCTCAATGTCTATAGCATTAGCTAAGCATCTGCTGTACAGGCATCAGTTTGTTCAAATCAAGCCTGGGGTATAGCAGGCACCCATTTGTCCAGCTATGCCTGTCTCTTACAGTCAGAATCGACCACGAGTGGATGTGGAATATTTTAAATATCATTATCAACTGGATGCTTTTGTATAAAATAATTGCCTCAACCCTTAGAACAACTCAGGAAAGAAGATTTAATTATCTCCAGTTTGCAGTTGAGTAAATTAATAATTCACATTGGTTAAAAAGGTCACACAGCCATAAGATGTTGATCTGAGACTTCAGACTCTGCTCTGACTCCAAGTTGTCTTCATTTTTAGAGTTCTATCTTTGAGGCTCTTTTAGTTGCTTCAAGTTAGAGAAGTTTTTCTCTTTTATGTCTATCTGGGCAGAAGCTGAGACAAGTAGAAAGGTAAAGGCCTAGCATCATCTTTCAGGAGAGAAGGTACCTTTGCCACCCCTCTCCAACCCTACCGCCAGGTCTTCTAGGAATGAGGAAGAAACCGATCAGGTGAAGAAGGAGGAAGGAAACAAGAATCTGCTCCTTCCTAGTCCAGAAGCTTTGACACTGTGATGGGACACTCCCACACACTGTAGATGACTGCAAGGACAGGCACACAGGGAGGGAACTGGCCATTGGGATGACACTCTGTCTGATGAGCCAGGAAGATGCCAACCGCTTGTCTCATGGCCCAAACCAGACCCAGAAACCTTTATATAAAGACAGCCCTCTGCCCAGACGCCTCAGTCTGAATAACTGCTTGTCTGTGAAGAGGGTGAGTCCAGGGACTGGGTCTTGGGATTAGGGTGGGGGTGATGTTCTGGGGTTGCCTGAACTCACCGGGAAGGAGTTGGGAGCAGAGGAAGAGTGGTACATCAACCTGAGAAGAGAAGTCAGTGGCTTTTTAGGGGACATGAGAAGGATATACGTGGGGTTTGTGTGAAGAACTGGTCTGTGAAGTCAGTGAACTATGCCTTTGATAACCTTGGCCTCACCCTCAGGTACCATTTTTCCTCATCAGGACTTGCTCTCCCAGGAAAAGATTCATTAGTAATTCACATCTTGTGAGCAGAGTTGTGTGTAAGAAGGTTTCCTTTCCCTAGGGCATGTATATGTAGATACTCTCTATAGATGAAGGATGGAAGGCTCTGTCCTTCACTGAAACATTTTAAGTTTTCAGCACTGTGGGAACTCATCCCATTGCCGTTGAGTCTATTCTGACTCATAGTGACCCTATAGGACAGAGAAGAACTGCCTCATAGAGTTTCCAAGGAGCGCCTGGTGGATTCGAGCTGCTGCCTTTTGGTTAGCAGCCGTAGTTCTTAACCACCATGCCACCAGGGTTTCCGTGAGAGCTCATAAAGAGGTGTTGTGTTGGATGAGCCAATTGTCAAACCAGCCTCCCTGCTGTGCCGGTCACTTGACCACCTGTACTGAGCAGGTGGATTTGGGGAGGTCAGAGGAGTGGGGACTCCCCAGTGTTTCCTCCCTGGCTGTATATGATGTTGGCGGGTATGCCTGCACCCATCAGGCCATGTTTGTAATGCTCCAGCTGCGTAGGTTTCTAATTGCCGCTGAATGTCAGACTTGTGATTAAGAACCCTGCACTTTCTGGGATGCCCAATCTTGGCTGACTCCATCCTGCCTCTCAGAGGGGCCAGGAGAAAACACTTCTGAAGCCAGAAGACAGTCATAAACACAGTGAATGAGCTGCCTGGGCAAGTCAGCAAGTTGGTCCTGAGTCTTTCCAAGGCTAGTGTGTTTTGTATGTACCTGTTTTCGTATATGTCCACAGAAGGACGGTTTAAACAAATTTACCTTAAAAAGATGCGATACAGAAGAACATTTTATGTTGGATTTCAGCTGCCAAATAATCGAATGGATCCTTTATTTTCCAACTGAATGCTTTGACGTTACATCAGCACAGATGGCACCTGAATGCATGATTTCATCTGTGCTTCTGTGTGTGCTTGCACATATATCTGTGCTGGTATTCTGTGTGTGAGGAAATCCAAGTTTCTGTGGGCATGGCGTCCCCACTTTGGGCTACACCCTCGGGAGCACGTGTGACCTTCTACTTCCGGTAAAGTTCACCCCCCATCACTTAGCGCCTGAGTAAGTGATGGAGAGCCTCTTGTCATCAGCGCCCTCTGCTGCTAGAGGCCGGTAATGTCCATCTCCCAGACAGAGACCCCGGACCCCTGCAGCCCTGAAGGTGTAGCGTTCAAAGCATGTGACTTTGAAGCTATCTCAGAAGTGCACAGTGAGGTCCTTTGGCAGATCCAAGATAGGTTTCACAGGTAATGGTGACTCCATACCTGGGTCCAGGTAATTTAGGAAGGATTCTCTGATGGGGAATTACAGAGCTTGATTTTGGTTGAGGTCAGTGGGAGCAAAGCCAAGAAGGAAGCCGTGTGGCTTTTCTAGTTCCCCACTGCTCCTCCCCAACAACGCTCATCCTCCTGATCTTCCCTCTACCCTCAGGTCCCGCCCACCCGTCTGCATTAGGACCATGTGTGACCAGCAGCTGATTCCGTCTTGCCTGCCGCTCCCCCAGTGCTGTGTGAAGGGTTCCTCCTTCTTCCCCTCCCCCTCCCCCTGTGCCACAGGCCAGGTAGTGGTCCAAGCTCCTTGTGAGATGCAAATTGTGGAATGCCCTGCACCATGCCCAGTTCAAGTTTCCCAGGTGAAGTGCGTGGCTCCATGCCAATCCAAGACCACCCAGGTGAAGGGCCAAGCTTCCTGTCAGACTCAGACCACCCAGGTGGAAAGCCAGGCCGTATGCCAGCCTGAGGTTTCCTACGTGCAGTGTGAAGTCCCATGCCCGGTTCAAACTTGCTATGTAGAACATGCTCCAGTTTGCTGTAGAGAAACTTGTTACGTGGAATACCCAGTCCAGACCTGTGTAACCTGTCCAGTTCCACAGCCTGTCCAGACTTATGTAACATATTCCCCAGTGTGCCAGAATCAGGGGAGATTCTCCGTCCAGGGCCAATATCAGGGCTCCTACAGTAGGTGCACCCCCCAGAGTCAGTCCAGAGCCTCGTTTAGTACTTATGCACCCCAGTGCCAGACCCAGGGCTCTTATGGGAGCTTCACTGCACTGCGTCGGTCTCAGAGCGCCAGAAGATGCCTTCCTTTTTCTCAGCTGGAGCCTTGTTACCGAAGCTGCTCCGCACCACGGCGCCTTGGGTGCTACTACAGCATCTGCCTGCCATCAAGATGCTGTTCGGATTCCTGTTACTGCACCCCGCCCCGCCGCTCTGAGCCCATCTATAACAGCGGCTGTTCTCGGGGGCGCACTTCAGGCCGCTCTCAGAGATGTGGACCCAAGTGTCGAGTAGAGATTTCCTCCCCCTGCTATCCCAAGCAGGTCCCCCCACAGAAGTGTTCTGTTCAGATTCCTCCCATTGGACGCTGCTCCAAGATCTGTGCCCCACCGTTCTCCTGTGGTGCCTCCTGCCCCGACCTGAGGCCATGCCAACTCCGAAGTTCAAGCTTCCGTCCACCACGCCGTCTTGACCAATGTCCAGAGCCATTGCTGCCGCCATGTCCACTTCCGGAACCTCGGCCATGTCCACGACCCTGTCCGCTTCCGGAACCTCGGCCATGTCCACGTCCCTGTCCGCTTCCGGAACCTCGGCCATATCCACGTCCCTGTCCACTTCCGGAACCTCGGCCATGTCCACGTCCCTGTCCGCTTCCGGAACCTCGGCCATGTCCACGTCCCTGTCCGCTTCCGGAACCTCGGCCATGTCCACGACCCTGTCCGCTTCCGGAACCTCGGCCATGTCCACCACCCTGTCCGCTTCCGGAACCTCGGCCATGTCCACGTCCATGCCCATGCCCGTGCCCAGAGCGATGTTTGAGTCCAGAACCCTGCCCCTGTCCTCCACCATGCTGGTCTTCGGAACCCTGTTTATATCCGGAACCACGTCCAGCACCAAGTCCAGCACCACGTCTGGCTCTACGTTCTCGTCCAGTGCGTTATGAGTTCCCACACCGACATCTACATGCTCAGCCACGTGATCTCCGAGAACCTCGTCCACTTCCAGAGCCAATTCCCCTTCCAGCACCCTGCCCAAGTCCAGAGCCGTGTGTGGAGCTTCAGAGCTATCCCAATCCATGCTCAGGCCCTAAGCCAATTTCATGTCCACCAGACCTGGGCTGTCAGGAATCTAGTCCGTTCCGCCTAGACTCTGAGGTTCCCAGCTGTGGTCCAGGTGGTTATAACCAGGGGAGAGAGTGATTGGTGCTCACTGTGGACCCGGTGGGCTGGGTGGAAGCAGAGACCAAGGAGAAGCTTATGTTGGAGTGAAAGGTGGGGCTTATACTGGAGCTAAGAGTGCCTATTTTTAACAGAAACTGGGCTGAGACATCCCTGCCTCCTGCTCTGAAAACATTGCTCTCTTATTGCAGTAGCCAGTTTCCTGACCTATTCTTGTTTGCGGCTCAAAGATATTTAGAGTCTCCCTGCTTCTAAGGTGATGCCCAAACGCCTTTGCGTGTCATCTCAGGATCCACAAGTGGATCTCAGATACCTCTCCAGCTTCACCTCTGACTCCTCCTCTGTATACAGGCTCACTTCTAACCAGACCAGTATGGGTGCCAGGGTGCATCTTGGGTGTGCCCCAGGATATACCTTTGGTGTCCCTGGGCCCCTGCCTCCAAGCCTCTGCCCACTCTTTTTGCCTGCATGGGCTACTTCTCTCCTACTCCCCAGCTTCTGAAATATCATCTTTCAAGGTCTCTTCCTTGAAGCCTTCTTGGCTTGCTCCAGCCCACAGGGCTCTCCCTGTGCTGACTTCCTAGAAGTCATTGCATTGTCCATACCACCCACTTGGAAACTGCCTTGCAACATCTCTTGAGTTGTTATTTCTCTTTTCAGGTGTGTCTGCCTTACCTGCCCAACTAGATTGTAAACTCCCATTCAAGTGGGGTTGGCATATCCCTAAATTCCTGCTCCATTCCTGGGGCAAGCAGCTGCTCAGCAAAACTTGTGGACTGGCGGCTTGAGCCACGGTCTGTCCTGATAGGCAACAGGAATTGGAGCAAGAGGGCTGCTGTAACAATAAAGATGATGATGTGCTTATAGCCTGAGTCCTGAGTAATGCCTTCTCTTCACTTCTCCTTGAGTTTCTGGAATGAATTTTCATGTGTATTCAGTGTTTTTTTTCTTGGGTTTGTTGTACCCATGGTCTGAGCTTTTTTCTGCTTAGACCAGGTGGGCTGTCTTGTGGTTTTCTTCCCCTCCTCGGTGTCCCTGACCTCTGTTGGGAAAAGATGGATGAAAAGGCAAGTTAGGGAGGAAGAAAAAGAATGAGGGAACAGGGGAGATAACTTGTGCGTCCTAGTCTTGGGGTAATGGTCTTCAGGCCTGGGTTAAGCAGGACACCCAGCTCCGGAGCTATCATCATAGCCATGTTATCTTTGTGGCATCAGGAGACGGGGAGAAGGGAGAGGTGGAGCTATCTGGGCATGTTCCACACAGTCTACACTTTTCTCCCAGAACTAAATTATTTGTTCCCCATTTTTTGATGTAATACAAAAGGGAGCATCGGAGTCTGACTCTGCTGTCCTTGATTGCTTCCAAAGCCCATTAGGCATGGGTGGGTTTCGCAGCATGAAGGTGGGGGTTAGCAGGGGCAGGAGAGATAGAGATGCCTCTTCCTCCCACTCCCTGCATACAAGGGTGCACCCCCTGGGGGATGAGTGCCTTGGGGAGGAGCTCTTCCCCAGAGGGAAATGTGCGCTAAGACCACAGTGCTCTGCAGAGGGCAGAAGGAGCTCCTTCCAGAAGGACAAGAGAGGGTGCTATGGCCTGGGTCCCTGGATGTCTGATCTGGTGCATGCTTCCTCACAGGCCACAGCCCCAGAGGGCCCCAAAGCTCCAGCTCCAGGGCCTGGCTCTGAGTATGCCTTTTTCCTTGCCCCATGAATATAATCCTGCAATGTCAGTGGTGGAGACCCTGGAGATTTCCTAGTAAAGCCCTGTGTGGCATAAAGAAAAATGGAGGCCCTTAATGTAAAATTCATTCAACCATTTAACAAGTATTCATTGCTACCTGGTGGGCAGGCACTGGTAAAACTGACATATATAACCTTTGCTCTCAGACAGCTTATAGCCTAGTTAGTATCCTGCTTCTCAGAGTGTGACCAGCAGCAGCCACATCACCTAGGATCTTGTTAGAAATGAACATTCTCAGGCTCCACTCCAGACCTACTGAATCAGAAATTCTGGGAGTGGGATCCAGACATCTGTGTTTTAGCCAGCCCACCAGCTCTTCCTGATCTAGTAACATTTGGTAACCACTACACACACACAGACACAGACACACACACACACACACACACACACACACATCCTCTGATTCCCACACGTGTCCATAATATGGGCATTATTATCCTGCCATTTTGTAGAGTTGGGAGCCCAAGCACACAGAAGTTAAGTGATTAGCCAAAGCCACACAGGCAGACTAGACTCAGCCTACACCCTTTTCTTTACATGGCGCCTTTGAGCTTGGTCACAGTCCCTGACTTTTCCAGAGATCTCTCCTATATTAACCCAATCATTTCCCCAACACCATCTTGGAGTTCCCTCAATTACTGAACAGGTTATTCCTATCGGTTCTACATTTGCCTCTTTTCTTAAAATCCAGGCTCCTCCAGGCTTGTATCTGCTTTGCATCCTGTGCCCCAGGGGACTGGCAGGGCCTGAACCACCCCCTTCAAGCATCTGTAGGTTTTCCTCACTCAGAACCCTGGATGAGAGAGAGGCCTGGAAGTCCCAATGGGAGATTCATGTTAGATCTCTCCCTCATTCTCTCCAAACATGCTATGGACAAGAACCATCCCAAGATACAGGCAGAAGCACAGACCTGGATGTGAGAAAAGGGAATTCATGTCTTAGAAGCTCTATCATCCCCCAAGTTCAAGGGTCAGGTTATCATGTAGGCTCTTTATCGAGATGCACAATATTCCATGCCTTGTGCTTTTTCTTGGGATGGAATCTAGTCAACCATGCCTGGATATGGAAAAGGATTGGTTGATAGTAGAATAGAAGGGCCTCTTAGTGAGTCAGGTTGGAGCTCAGCCAGGCAATCTCTGGTGGTCTTGTGTTCTCTCACTGACTGGGGCTGTGAAAATCCCAGCCTTGTCATCTCATCAACCAGAGGATCTCAGGGCCTGAAACTATTCTCTCTTAGGGGGACTAGTTTGATTTGGCCTCAAAGGTCCTCAAAAGTCATTTACTTCTGACAGGAAGCCCAGCCCTGAGCCTCCAGGGAGGCCCACAGCAAAAAGGCTGGGCCTTGCCTTGGGTTCAGCTATGAAACCATAGCCAGAGACGAGCACCTCAGAGGAGAAGGGCACCCAGAAAAATGTATGTTTGTGTGTCCTTTTGTAGGTTTTGCGTGTTTCCTTGTGTGTGCTTTTGTGTCTCTGTGTTTCTGTCTGTGTGGCTTTAAAAGCTTGGGGGTTTTAAAAGGCATTTGGAAATGGGGGCTGTGGCCTCAGAAGCATGGTTTTGTCTATCCTACAATCTTCCAACACTGGCTTTGGAGACCCTTTCCAGTCATCTCTTCTATTCCCTGCCCTCCATCATTTTACTGTTGACTTGTCTCCCAGCTCTCGGCTTTTTCTGTTGCTATAAGTCGGAATCGACTTGATGACAATGGGTTTCGGGATTTTGTTAACCATTTGAACAAATTTCATGCCTTCTTAGGACCAGGGCTGAGGATTCAAATTCCAGAGTAAAAGAGACCATTTACAAACCACTTCAAGGTGCTCAAAGATCTCCCTGAGGGAACTCCTCTCTCTTGGACTCTGAGGCAGTATGCTGGTTGCACATCATTGTTTCCATTTCAGAGTTTGATGGACCAGTGCCCGGAGATGTCAATGCATTGGCCAAGTCACACACAGTATAAGGCGGCGATCAGGCCAGACCACAGCTCCTGACTTCTATCCTAACTTTCAGCTATGCTGCTTCAGAACAGAGGGCATGGCTTCCAGAGATGGTGTGCTAATTAGTCCAAGGAAATGTGGGAGAGACTGGGTCTAAAGACCATGCTTCTCACCTTGGAATCCTGCTTACATTTCTCTGAAATTCTCCATCCTTTCCCTCTTTCTAAACCTTGCTTAACCGACATGCACCCTTCTTTCAAAAGCTTCCTGCTCTGGTTTCTCATTTGCTCTATGTACTGCTTTATTCTATATCTCCTCAACGTTGCTGTCCCTTTGAGACGCAAATATAATGCATGCAGTGATAACCAGTCATTTGCTCATTCATTTAGGGGATGATTATTTAGGGAGATTGTATAATATGAAAGAATGAGCATAAGATAGGGCTTTGGGAGACCTGATACTTCAGCAACTTGGCAAGTCACTCCCCACCTTGAGATTAATGTTTTTACTGTAAAATGAGAGAATTGCACTAGATGTTCTCAGAGAATCCGACCAGGTATATCATCTATTTTTCCTCTGTGTAGGAGGCACTAGGCTAGGGCATTGGTTCCCAAACCTGATGAAATTACCTGGTGTGTTCACTTAAAGACACAGAATACCAGGATCCATCCAAGACCTACTTAATTTGAATTTCTAGAAGGAGAATCTAGAATCACCATTTCTATAAGCAACTAAGTTTATTCTGATTAGCTGGAAGTGGGAACCATTGCTGTAATGAATACAGAGGTGTATGAGGATGTATAGCCCTAATGGAGCTTACTCAATGTCTAGAAGGAAAGTTGAAACATGTACACACCTGTCCACAACACAGGTAGGATTAGGTCATTGTGGGGGAAATGGACCTGACTGATAACTCTATTTTATGCTTATGTGCGTAGAATCAAATTTTCCTTTCCTTATTCTGGAAGTACCTCAAGACCAAGGAGTCTTTCCCCTTCTCTGAGTTAAATCTCTCCCAAATACCACTGCCACCAAGAATACCCATAATAGGGCTCTGTGCATGGCTCAGTGAGATGCAGTCTGTCATTTATGATATGGATATTTTTACCAGGAGAATGTGGGCCTAGTTATGGCATATCTCTTCTTTACCTAGGCATTACTCAAATATTAAGAGGAAGAAATTCCACATCCCATAGTTTGTCCTACAGACTACAATAGTCTTGGATGCATCAGCAAATAGAACTGTTAAGCATAAAAGAATAGCTCAGTTGTTTGTAATGGAATAGATAGGTAGATAGTAGTAATCCAAAGACAGGCAGTGCCCATGTGGATACTCTGTGGATGTATAAGAGAATATATAAATGGTGAACAACACCTGGTCCCTGGTCACAGGATGCTCCTGGATTCTGGTATGGTTGGACACTCCAGATAATCTACATGCTTGAGACATGAGCCTAGTCAAGGAAGAGAGGGTGATGCATGATGATCCATGTTCTTCCCTATTGCCTGGGACCGTCTAGCTCATTCCTCCAAAAGGTGAAGACTCAGAGGTTCCCAATCTGGAAGGCTAAACTAGACATATCTAGAGGCCTAGGAATAACCATCACCCAAGACGTGCCCAGATTCATCCATTATGTTCCTTACTATATCTTCTCAGAGGAGCCCTGGGTTATGTCAGCATTATCCCTTTATTCTCTAATGTTATATCTGTTAGGTGGAAAACCACTTATCAATTTGCATCAATACAGCCATTCATTTGACAAATAATTTTGAGACTCTGCTATGTGCCAGAATCCTGGAGATACAATGGTGAGCAAGACAGACACTGACCTGCTCATATAGAGTTTGAGAGACAACATAAGGAGAGCTTCAACCTGAGAGGAACAGGGCATGGGTGGCCATCGGAGGAGCAATCTAACTGGTCAAGGAAAGCTTCCTAGAGGAGACAACTATTAATAACAGATATAAAAGATAAGTGAACCAAAACCCAAAACCAAACTCGTTGCCATCGACTCTATTCTGAACTGCCCCATAGGGTTTCCAAGGAGTGGCTGGTGGATTTGGACTGCTGATTTTTTGGTTAGCAGCCAAACACTTAACCACTGCACCACTACAGACCCCAAAGATAAGTGGGAGTTAGCTAATATACGGATAAGAGAAGAGGAGAGTGTTTGTTATGGGTTGAATTATGTCCCCCCAAAAATGTGTGTATCAATTTGGCTGGGCCATGATTCCCAGTATCGTGTGGTTGTCCTCCATTTTGTGATTGTAATTTTATATTAAAGAGGATTAGGGTGGGATTGTGACACCCTTACTAAGGTCACTTCCCTGATCCAATGTAAAGGGAGTTTCCCTGGAGTGTGGCCTGCACCACCTTTTATCTTATAAGAGATAAAAGGAAAGGGAAGCAAGCAGAGAGTGGGGACATCAGACCACCAAGAAAGCAGCACCAGGAGCAGAGCACATCCTTTGGACCTGGGGTCCCTGCTCCTGAGAAGCTCCTTGACCAGGGGAAGTTGATGACAAGGACCTTCCTCCAGAGCCAACAGAGAGAGAAAGGTTTCCCCTGGAGCTGATGCCCTGAATTTGGACTTGTGAGAGACTGTGAGAGAATAAATTTCTCCTTATTAAAGCCATCCACTTGTGGTATTTCTGTTATAGCAGCACTAGGTGACTAAGACAGTGTTCCAGAAAGAGATTACAGTAGGTATAAAAGCCTAACTGGCAAAATGACAGACAGGCCAAGAAGGTATATTTCTTCTCTGGTTGAACATCCATCCTGGCTCCTAATACTTATGTGGAAGTTCGTCTGCTGATCCCATGATTCCATTCTCAGTCCTACTCAAATGAAGTTCTTCTTTTTTAATTTTATTTTGTTGTTGTTGCTGAGGATACACACAGCAAAACATAGACCAATTCAACATTTTTACATGTACAGTTCAATGACATTGATTACATTCATTGAGTTGTGCAAGCATTCTCACCATCCTTTTCTGAGTTGTTCCTCCCTTGCTAACATGAACTCGTTTCCCCCTAAGGTTTCTATCTAATCATTCAAGTTGCTGTTGTAACTTTGATCTCATATAGATAGTTCTTAAAAGAGCATAATGTTCAAGGCAGACTTTTTTTACTACCTAAGCTAAACTATTGTTTGCTTTTAAGAAGACTTCAGGGGATATTTTTGGTTTAAGGTTTAAAGATGATCTCAGAACAATAGTTCCAGAGGTTCATCTGGCCCCCATGGCTCCAGAATGTCTGGAATCTTTGAATATTTTATATTCTGTTCTGCATTTTCTCCCTTTTGATCAAGATTCTTCTATAGAATCTTTGATCAAAATGTTCAGTAATCGTAGCTGGCTACCATCTAGTTCATCTGGTCTTACGGCAAAGGAGGCAGTTGTTCATGGAGGCAATTAGCCACACATTTCATATCTTCCTCCTATTCCTGACTCTCCTTCTTCCTCTGTTGCTCCAGGCAGATAGAAACTAATTGTCATAACTTGGATGGCCACCTGCAAGTTTTTAAGACCCGAGGCACTTCACAATTAACTAGGAGGTAGAAGAGAAGAACTAAACATGTTATTAGGCCAGTTAACTGGGATGTCCCATGAAACCATGACCCTAAACCTCCAAACCAAGGAACCAAATCCCGAGGTTTTTGGTTGTACATAAACAGCCTAAACTGCTGCTCTTTTTTGTGGTTGTAAATACATGTGTCACACAACTTTTGCCAATTCAACGTTTTACAGTTATGCAACTTATTGACAGCAATTACAATAATCAACTGTGAAACCCTACCCTTTATCAATGCGATTTTTCCATCACCATTAATCCCCCTTTCCCCCCACTCTCACCCCTGGTAACCACTAATAAACTTTGATCTGTATACATTTGTCTTTTCTTGTCTTTTTATACAAGTGAAGTCCTTTTGTGATTATCAACACCTTGGAGAAAGACTTGAGAAGAAACTGACCTAAATTTCAGATGGCTTTAAGTTATAAGGGAGAATTGAAGAGTAGTCTTCTGATACAACAACATGGGCTGTAATGATGGATTTAATCTGACAAGATAGAATGTAATTAAGGTAAATGTAAAATTCTGCATTTAAGTTCAAAATCAGCTGTACTTCTAGTAGATGATTAAATGTATGCACAGCTGCACATATGGAGAAAGCTTGGAAGTTGATTGATTAAAATCTTAGTACCTGCCAAGGGTGGGATTATCTGTGGCAGATGGTGATGAACCCTTGTTCCTAATAGCTATGCATGATAGCGCTACTCTGCTTGGCCCAGAAGGCACACACCTGGGGCACTGTGTTCAGTTCAGAGCAAATGGAAGTGAGGCTGGAGGATGATGAGCTACCATGTGCCTGTCACCACGTAAGGTAGAAACTTATATCCTTCCTCATGCTCACAACACCTTGTAAGATTGTTATTATTCCCTCCATTTTACAGATGCTGGAAAGACCAAAGCAAAATCTAGACAGGCTAACTAATTTGTAAGGTCACACATCTAAAGCCTAGTAAAGCTGGAATCCAAGCCCATGTTGATCTTACTTCAAAACTTGGTCTACCTCCCCGTGGAAGGCAGAGTAGCATTGTGTTTTGAAAGGACCAGCATGTTGCTGTCTTCCTTTATTTGAAGAAGTTTCATTTAGAAAATAAATTAGTCTTTTCAGCAAAATTTAAGAGCTTAAATCCAACAGATGAAAATCATAAGAAAGAAGATCCTGGCTAGAAGCAAAGAAAATAAATTTAGTAGTCTGAATTGCTTTAAAATGGCATTCACTGCTTACTCATACGTTCAACAAATATTTATTCAAATACATATTGAGTTTTTACTATATGCCAGAAACTATTCTGGATGCCTAGGAATATATCAGGTTACACAAAACAGACAAAGATCCCTGTTACCTAGTAGTTTATATTCTAGCAGAGAAAAACAGATAGTAAACAATGGGCATCTAAAATAATTATATAATATATTAAAAGATACAAAGTAGTTTGGAAATAAGAAAAGGTATACCAATGGAGATGATCTGGACAAGCATCCAAGACAGAATAAGAAGGGAAGGGGGGTTGAGTCTGATGTGTGGGAAAAGCAGCCCAGAGGCGTGTGAGACTGTGAACCAGCACTCAGCAATGGAAAGAGTGTGGGAAAAACATCATGAGACGTAGGTTTGAAACCCAGCTCCACCATTCACTAGCTGAGAGGTCTTGGCTTGGGCAATCTCCATGATACTCAGTTCCTCCATTTACAACCAACCAACCTTCATCTACAACCAGTTGCCATTGAGTTGACTCTGACTTATGGCAACCCCATGTGTGTCAGAGTTAAACTGTGCCCCATAGGGTTTACAAAGGGATGATTTTTCAGAAGTAAATTGCCAGGCTTTTCTTTCAAAGCACCTGAGGGTGGCCTTGACCTGGTTAGCAGTCGAGCGGTTACCATTTGCACTACCCAGGGATGCCTCTCCCTACCTTGCCCCTATCTACAAGAGGTGGATAAAAAAAGTTAACATTTCTGGGTCACTTTGAGGATTAAATATGAGGTTATTTAAAGACACTGAAGTAGAGGGAAGAAGAGATGATGGGCCCTGGGAAATTCTGTGTTTGGTGAAGGGATAGAACACAAAGGCAAATCAAGTCCAGGTCTGAGAAGAAGATCAAGGAGCTGAAGAGATGCACATATAGGAATGAGTGTGGTCAGCTGGGGCAAGTCTGGAGAGGCTCCCAGGAGGAGAAATTTAGAAAGAGTGAAGGGACATAGAATAGAAGAGAAGAGAGGGATGCAGATGGGTTGGTGGCAAAAATGGCTCAGACAAAACTCTCTGTCTAGAAGGAGTAAAAGATTTGGAGGACCATCAGCTCAAATACCAGGGTGAAGGTTGGGTTAAAGGGTAGTGAGGTAAACAGATATCAACAATGGTCATCAATGCATTGATGGTACCCACCTAGTGTGCCAATGATATGGTTCCTTGGGTCATCCAGAGGGAGAGGAAATACCAGTAAGGGGAGACTCTGCAATCAATCAGAAATATTTTTTATGCTTGCATCAGGATTTGGCTCTTAGTCACTGAAAGGTGTCCCAACTTAACCTGGCATGGTTAGAAGTCTGGATTGAGCAATCACTAATTAATCAGTTATTTCTATAACATCTCCTCAGTGCTCCTCAGAGGTTTGTTTTGTTCATTCAGAGGCTCAGGAGCTGCTTTGAATGAGTATAGTCTGAATCCTCTTTTAGCTAAAGCAGGATTTCTCATCTCAGCACCATAACATTTTGGGCTGGATAGTTCTCTGTTGAGAAGCCCTCATAGTGCAGTTGTTAAGCTATCGGCTGTTAACCAAAAGGTCAATGGTTCAAGCCCACCAGCCGCTCCGCAGGAGAAAGATGTAGCAACTTGCTTCCATAAAGACTTACAGCCTTGGAAACCCTATGGGGCAGTTCTACTCTGTCCTATACGGTGGCTATGAATAGGAATCAACTCCACAGCAATAGGTTTGGTGTATTTCTGGTTTTAATTCTCTATCATGGGAGGCTGTCCTGTGCATTGTAGGATGTTTAGCAGCATGCTGGTCTCTACCCACTAGATGTGGGAGTAAATATCCTCTATACCCAGTTGTTACAACCAAACATGTCTCCAGACATAGTAAAATACCCCTCTGGGGATAAAATCACCCCCTTCCTTTCTCTGCAGTTGAGAACCATTGAGCTGAAGGAAAGAAACTCAGGCCTTGCCCTCAGAGAACTCCCTATTCGTCAGGGAATCATATTCTCCACTTGCCTTCATCTGAACAAATTCCCACCCATTAAAAATAGAAGGGATCTACAATGTAAGGCAGGAGTACATGTAAATGCCTGTAAGCAATTACAGCTTTAAGGATCTCCAGAAGGTTCTTTTTTTTTCCCTGAGGGAGCTGAGTGCCGATTCTGAAAGGGTAGACTATCTTGGATGTTAGGGCTACTGTGGGTAGATTATCTGTGACTATCATTATTATCATTAGTTGGCAAACCTGTCCAGTAGCCTCTATCTTTCTAACACTCCTGCGTGATAGGCTGAGGAATGCGAGTGGCGAACTGAGAAAATCATAAATGAGAATTTCCACCTTCTTGAAAAATAATAACAGGGAATTTTTCACACAAAGTGATTTGTATTGATAGTTGGTTAATGGGGTTTATAGGTAAAAGGAGAAAGAGGGGAAAATGTATAAGGGTCATTGGAAGATAGCAATAGCTACAGGTGTATGACCACACTTTTTTTCCCAAGGTCTCTGGGATCACTTGGTCCTATGGGATAATAGTTTTCATCAAATTTGGAAAAAAATTGGTCATTGTTTTCACATATATTTCCTCTCCCATTCTATTTTTTTATTTCCATCTGGGACTCTAAATATAGATATGTTAGACAGATATTATAAAACAGATTACCAATAATTTATTAATTTCTTTCAATATTTTTCCTCTTTTCAGTTTAGTTTGGATAATTTCTTCAAGTTCACGTTCACCAGTTCTTTCTTCTGCAGTTTCCAATCTGCTCTTAAGATCATCCAATGGCTTTTTAGCATTATATTTAATTTTTAATATATTTTTTCAGATACTATGCTTTCATTTCTAGAATCTTTATTTGGTTATTTTTTGAGTGTCTTCATTTCTTTTCTGAGATAGTTCCATATTTTGACCAATTATATCCATCATTTTCTGTATTTTTTAATGTACTTATAATAGTTATTTTAAAGTCTTTTCTGCTAATTTAAATAATTGTGTTTTCTTGGATCCATTCTATTAACTCCATAGTCTCTTAATTATAGACCACATTTGTATGTTTTTTCACTTGTCTCATAATTCTTTATTTTATTCTGGACATTATATAGATATATATATGTATGTATATGTATGTGGCATAGACTATACTAAAATAGTGTTTTGTTTTGTGTATTTCCGAAGATTGCAAGTCCTTTCTTCTGTCTCATAGCTAAATTAAGGAGCTGATTATTCAGATTCCTTCTAGAGTTATTTAAACTGGGATTGAGTTGAAGCTTTAATTAGCTTAAGTTTACTTGTGATTTGCTTCGCTTCCAATCTCCTGTCCTGCACCAATTTGATCTTGTTGATATTTGAACTGGGAGTGGTTTGCCTGTATTTTAAAATGTTTTCTGGTTCACCTTTGGATTCAATTTCAACACCACTGTGAAACTGTGGAGGACTATACTTCTAACCCTACCTCATTGCTACCTTCTCTGCAAAATATGGAGAATGGATAGGTAAGGATAATTCTCAAGCCAAGCATTCCTAGCACACACTGTTATCTAAGGTTTAGCTTATTCCTCCTCTTTTCTGCTAAGCTCCTCCATCTATGGAAAACCCTCTTTTCAAGTCAGATGTCTCTTACCCCTCACCCCCTGGTACTGAAACTGCTATGGATATCTGCCCACATATGAAGGACTCATTTCTCTCTGGAATTCAGTTCAAGGCTTCCTTGTGTACATCACTCCCATCACTCCTAGTTAACCCCATAGAAAGGTATGATTTGTATTCCATCTATCAGGGACAGAGGTATTTTCCATCTTTATGGGCACTGATCAGTAAAGGAAACCATTTATAACAATTATTGGGAGGCTGAATATTATAGTGATATGGAATATGGACCTTAAAGTTAGACTGTCAGCAGGCAGGCTCTGTGACTTTGGAGAAGGTAACTTACCTTTCTGTACCTCGCGTACTTCATCACAAAATGGAGACAGTAATAGTCTCTACCTGATAGGATTATTGTGGAGGTTAAATGAGTCAATGAATATAAAATGTTTAGAGCAGGGCCTGGCAGATTATATGTGCTCACCAAATGCTACCTATTAATATCACAATTATAAATTTTATTATTATTATTAATCACAGTTTCCCTGGCATTTAGTTGACTGGCCATTTAGTCATCCAGCCAGTCAATTATCTAGCCCTCTTGACATACACTATGTCATTCCACAAAAGATATGAAGTATGTTAGAAGATAAAGATGAATAACAAAAGATAATAAAATATATAAGAATCTAAAAATCAGGATCAGGTGAAATGCAAATAAGAATAACAAGTCCCACTAAGAGAAGAAAGACAAAATTAATGTGCCCATCATAAAGGCCTTCATAGTTGACAGAGCTGAGCTCCAAATTACACTCTAAAGTGTCTTGGAATTGATAAGTTACTGTAACTTATGTATGTGTCTTTCACTGGAGTCCTCTGGAGGCCGGTCAGATTCTTTTTATTTCTCCGCAGAGCCTTTTACATAGTGGAAACAGTAGACTCTAATTTAATCAAATTGAATTCAGAAAATGTCTAATAAGGTCACGCAAGTGTCTGTGTAAAACACAAATACAGTTTAAGAACAAGAGAAGATTGATTCCAACCCAATCCTTTTTTCAAAGCCCTCCTTGGTATCTTCTGCCACTCTCCATGAAGTGGAGGCTCATGGTCATCTCTGGTCCTAGGTCACTTGCTTTAACTTAATCTGTTTGTGCTCCTGGATTGTCTGGGAAAAACAGGGTATATGTTTACTGCTCCTTACAATGTCAAAGAAGTTATCTACCTCCACTTAAAATATGGAAAAGCTGAAGTTCAAAGACATTGAATACTTTGCTGAGGTCTCCAAAGCCACTTTTCTTAACCACTACATGGCACACATGCATGTACACACACAGACACACACACACCACAACTCATGTGAACTTTCAGACCAAGTCATCTAGATCCAAAGGTTCAGATAAAACTTAATATATAGGGTAGAAGGAAAGGAGAGTCTGTGACTGGTGTGACTGGGGTCCGTAAGTGTGAATAGGGAGGCTGTGAAGAGAGCTGTCTTCTATAGGGAATAAGGCAGCAGAGTACTCTGGGAATGGTGGTGTCCATTTCTGTGCACCATAAGTCCCCATTTGGAAGCAGTCATATTCCCAGCTGGAGCAGCTGCCCTGAGCATAGAGGGAGGCATATGAAAAGCCTCCAGCTATCACCCGGTCACAGAACCCATGTGGGTGGCAAGAGGTGGGTCCTCACATGCCCAGGCACTGTCTCACTGCTGAAGGGCAGAGCCCAAGCCCATGATAAAAGGGCTTCAGTCCAGAGTACCTCCATCCACTCCCCTCCTGAGGTTCTAACGGACTCTTTGTCTGCTCCTGACCTGATAAGTGTCCCCTGGGCACTAGGAACTGGGGCTTCACAGGAGGATGCTCAGATCCGAACAGGAGGGGAAGCTCCAGGCTTGGGGGACCTTGGACTCTGCTTGGCAAGGAAGAGGGACTGGGAAATCTGAAGGAGGAGGGTAAGAAGGGTGGGAAGATTTGTGTGGCTGGATACTAGAATTTTGGAGACACCAATTTATTAGTTGTTGAGTGTGTTCCTCTGGATTTAGGGAATAAAAATATTGGCTGCTAGATTATTCTGCAGCAGTATGTATAAAGGGAATACAATGCTGGAAATATAGCCATGCTCAGCTGTAGAAAGATGTGCTGAGAACATTGATACTTAACAGAAGAAAGGATCAGAGACCCCTGAGATCTGGTTGGGCTCCAGCAACAAGACCCATGGTGGAGAATGGGGAGCACACTAAAGTCTGAGAAGCCCCAGATAATGCCTGCTGAGCAGCCCAGGGAGGCCAAGCATGATGCAGCACAGAGCATAGAATTGGGAGTCAGGAAACCTGGGCACAAACCCCAAATGTGATGGTGAATAGCATTGGGCCAGTAAATTCACCTCTTTCGGCTTCAATTTCTTCATATATAAATTGAGTTAGTTGGAACAAATCGCCTCCAATGCCCTTCCTTTGCAACCCTCCTAATGAGGCTAACATAAAACTGTGAAAGAAGGAACTTGGTAAACTATTAACTGTGATAAAAAAATGTCCAAGATAATTTCCTTATGTCTGACCTCAAGATTTTCAAAATTAAAGGCTCTAGAAATGATGCATAAAGGACAGAAGTGGCAGGGTGGCCTCTGTGCCCAGGTCTGACTTGTGTCTGATGCTTCCTCAGCTCCTGAAACTCGCCGACATGTCCTGCCAGCAGAACCAGCAGCAGGGCCAGCCCCCTCCCAAGTGCCCTCCCAAGTGCCCCACCCCCAAGTGCCCCCCTAAGTGTCCCCCAAAGTGCCCTCCAGTTTCTTCCTGCTGCAGTGTCAGCTCTGGGGACTGCTGTGGACCTAGCTCTGGGAGCTGCTGTGGATCTATCTCTGGGGGTAGTGGCTGCTGCCTGAGCCACCACAGGCGCCACAGGTCCCGTTGCCACAGGCACCAGAGCTCTGACTGCTTCAGCCAGCCCTTGGGGAGCTCCAGGGGCTCCAGCTGCTGCGGAGAAGGGAGTGAGTGGCCAGTCCTCTGGAGGATGCTGCTGCTGAAGTGGGCCCTGGGCCCAGACAAGCTGAGTTATAGGTATGAAAGAGCAACACCATCTTCCTGGAACCTGCCTGAATTGCTGAGACATTTGAGTGGAGACTTCGAACTCTGGTTTAGAAGACCCCTCTGCCCTGGAGTCTCCTCCTAAAACCTACTTTCCGACTGCTGACTCCGTCTCTGCAGCCTGCCCTGGGAACCTCAAGTCATAATTCTTATACCATTCTCCAGATTATTTCCTTGCCATTCCCTGCTGATCTGAAACAATAACACAATCTGTTCTCCATCTTGTTCTCAACTGTTTTTCTCTTGCTTGTAAAGGTGCTGGGCACTATGAGCTTGTCTGACCCCAGGCCTGTTTCCCTTTGTCTTCTGGGCCCCAGAGCAGCATTGCTTGTTTTCAGGACTCCTAGAGTCCTTGTGAATGCATGCCTTCAACTCCTGGTCCTCTTTAGAGCTGAAACCAGTCCCTCAGTGTATCAGTCAGTGTTAAGTCAGGAAATAGAAATTATGATGGGTACTTTAACAGAGAGAACTTCTTGAAAAGAATTGCTAACTCAGCACTGGAGAACTGAAAAGGGAAAGAGGGGACTATAAGGGTCCATGGAGATGGTACCTTCAACAGGTACCACCCCTAAGCCTGTTGCCATTGAGTTGATTCTGACTCATGGTGACTCCATGTGTGTCAGAGTAGAACTGTGCTCCATAGGACTTTCAAGGCTGTGACCTTTCAGGAGCAGATCATCAGGCGTTTCTTCCAGGGCATCTCTGGGCGGGATTGAATCACTAACCTTTTGATTTGTAGTTGAGCGCTTAACTGATTGTGCCACCCAGGGACTCCTACCACCCCTAGATAAGGGGGAAAAGGGAGCAACACTGGAATTGTTACAACTTAGAAACTTGGAGGAAGGACCCCATGAAGCTGAAACTAAGGCCTCTGAGGAGGGGGCTCTTCTTACTGGTGCAGGGATCTCTGAGCTCAGAAAAGGGGAACCGTGTGACTGGAATTCAGGCTTCTGATGAGGTGGCACCAGCAGGTACTGGTCTTAGGGTCTCCGAGAGGCCACAGCAAGGCTGGTCTGTGAGACTGGAAGAACTGCACACAGAAACCAACTATTGTTACTGGAGTGGGGTGAAGAAGCAAGGTTGGGGTGACATGGAGAGATACAGGAAGCAGACAGGAAGCAGACAGGAGGGGTGACTCTGTCCCTCTGCTAGCCTTCCAATATCTTTCTAGTTCCCCCTACTTCAGACCCATAGAGCTTATGTATATTTTTTCAAGATACTTGCCACAGTACTTCCTCCCCCACCATGCCACCCCTCCTCACTTCACACTGTACAGAGAGCCAGAGGGCAGACTCCTGAGGTGGTGTTCCTTGGAGTTTGTTGTGGCTTTCCCTGGAAAGACAAACACACTTCAGGATCCCGGTTAGTTAGCCATGCAGTCCTTTGAAAAAGCCTCTTCCCTTCCCTAACCTGTTGCCATGGAGTCAATTCTGACTCATAGCAATCCTATAGGACAGAGTAGAACTACCCCAAAGGGTTTCCAGGGAGTGGCTGGTGGATTCAAACTGCCGACCTTTTGGTTAGCAGCCGAGCTCTTAACCACTGCACCACCAGGGCTATTCCTCATTTCCACAGTTCCCAAATTGATGAAAAGTTGTTGCTTTAAAGATCTTGTGAGTTTTTTACAACAAAATCCCAAATGCAAAGAAAAAATCTTAGGCTGGAACAAGTATAATCAGAGAGGCAAATGAAATAAAATAGATAGCCCACAAAGAGACCCTTTTATGTGACAGAAATTAAAATATGTTAAATGAGACATCATAGGTCAATGGAGAAAGGATAGCTTGTTCAATAAGTAGAATCAACGAAAATGGAAAAACAAAACAACACATTCTATAATAAAATGAGTTCCAGGTAGATTAAAAAGCTAAATTTTAAATCTAATCATAAAGTAGGGTTTATCATGGAAAATATATTTTGATGCATTGGAGGAACAGAACAACTGTTAAAAGGAAAATTTGGTAGATCTAATTCCATAAAAATAAAATTTTAGCACATTCAAAATCTTATAAACAAAGTAGACACGTACATTCTACAATGTATGAAGACTATCCAGTACATATTTACTGAGTACCTAACGTGTGCCAAGCACTCATGCAGGCAGTTGAGATATATTAGTGAACAAGCAGAAAAAAAATTTCTACTCCCATGGACTTGACTTTATTGAAATATTTTCAGTGAATACTATTTCAGAGGTCTTATATCATGTAACAAATATTAGATATGCATATATAAAACATTTTATATATTAAATACTCTTTAGTTTTAATTTATTATGAAAAAGTTGATATTAAAAGAGTATAAATATTTAATGAATAATTGCTTGCTTGTTACCTAGCTTAGGAAATAAAATATTTCATGCATTTGATGCCCAACTTTTTCCTCCCCTCTACAGGTAACTAAATCCTGAGTTTGGGATTAAATACTCATATGTGTTTCTTTATACTTAAATATTACATTTTAAGTTTCCTTAAAATGTGTGGTATGGTGTCATGGATTGAATTATGTCCCCCCAAAAGTGTGTGTATCAGTCTGGCTGGGCCATGATTCCCAGGATTGTGTGATCTTCCTATATGTTGTAAATCCTGCCTCTATGATGTTAATGAGAGAGAATGGGCAGCAGTTATGTTAGTGAAGCAGGACTCAATCTATAAGATTTGGATTGTGTCTTGAGGCGATCTCTTGAGATATAAAAGAGAGAAGTGAGCAGAGACATGGGGACCTCATACCACCGAGAAAGCAGCGCCAGGAGCAGAGCATGTCCTTTGGACATGGGGTCCCTGCGTGGAGAAGATCCTAGTCCGGGGGAACATTGATGAAAAGGGTAACAGAGAGAAAGAGACTTCCTCTGGAGCTGACACCCTGAATTTGGACTTTTAGCCTATTTTACTGTAAGGAAATAAACTTCTCTTTTTTAAAACCATCTACTTGTGGTATTTCTGTTACAGCAGCACTAGATAACTAAGACATATGGTTTATGTATTTTCAATTTAAATATAAATATTACATACTTGATACGCTGTCATGCAAACCTGCTTTCCTATCACAGCATCTTTTGTGAGCTATCCACGTTAATCACGGTAGCTTAGACCATTTTTTATTGCTGTGTAGTTTTCCATCTTACAGCCACATTACAGTTTCTTTAAGCATTTTTTTATTAATAAATATTTATGTTTCCAATTATTCTGTAATTCTAAAAAATCAATTAGCAAAAATTATATATTGTCTACAAGTGGGACAGTAACTTTAGTTTATGTATCTAGGAATAGCACAGGTGAATTGTAAATATTCGCATTTTCAACTTTACAGTATATTACCACATTGATCTACAAAGTTGTTGCACCAGTTTACACTTCCTCCATTAGTATAGTAGAGTTCCTGTTGCTTCATATCCTGGCAACACTTTGTGATATCAGATTTTTATATAATTGTCCAATGATGAATGTGAAATGGTATTTCATTGTTGCTGTATTATGCATTTACCTGATTATATGTGGTTTTGAGTATCTATTCATATGGTCGTTTAACAATTGGTTTCTTCTTCTGAAAATGACCTATTCTTACCTTAGGGATATTTTCTGATCTGTTTGTTTGCTTTTATTATTGATTTGTAGGAGTTCTTTACATATTCCACCTTCTAATATTCAAAATGTTCTGCAAATGTGTTCCCCTTGTGTTGGCTTTTAAAATTTTTAAATGCTTTCTTCTAATTAATGAAAATTTATAATTTTAATATAGCTAGATTTGTGAAATTTTTCATTTCTAATTCTTGTCTTCTATGCTTTGAGAAATATTTCTTTATCATTATTTGGTAAACATATTCTCCTTTATTTTCTTTGCATTTTATAAAAACTTTTGAACTCATATACTTAATTTTATTTTCCCCATATAGATAACTATTTGGTCAGCACCAAGTAGCCCATTATTCCTCAATGATCCTCACTGCCCCTTCAGTCATATACAAGTTCTCCTTTTGTGTGTATCTAAAACTAAGGTCACAGCTCTGTTCCATTGGTCTGTTCATGAATTCCTGTGAATTACCCACTACCTTTATTACTATAGCTGTATAATCAATCACCATATCTACTAGTGTTTGTTCTTCCATATTATTTTTAGAGTGAGCTTAGCACGTTCCACAGTCAAAATATAGCAAAGCAACACAAAATGTTGTGTTGGAGTTTAGACTGGAATTGTAATGAATACATATAATACCAGGAGGGGAATTTTCATCTTAATGATATTTACTCTTTCTCTCCATTGTACCATAAATATACTTATATCTCTCTATTTACTTAGATCTTCTTTAATATTTTTCAGTAAGGTTTTAGTACTTTATCACTAAATGGTAGTTCATTTGAAAATATGCATTATTACATAATTTATGTACTTTGTTGTTATTTTAAATAGCATCTTGATTTTTTTTAAGTTTCTAACTGCTGTATTCAAACAGGTCTGAAAATATTGGTCTTGTATTTTGCAAAATTACCGAACTCTTATTATTTCTAATTTGCTACAGTAAATATCCTAATTCGTATTTTATTTCCTTATCATTTCTTTATCTCTTTAGGTTAAATTCCTAGATATTCAAAACCTGTACAAAAGAGTATTTGCTCATTTTACATTTTATTTCATTTACACATCATAAAATATGTATTGAATGACTGAGTCATCACTTGATCAGGCAGAAAAGATTGTGCCAATTTATTTTCACACCAATAAAGCACGAGTGCCCAATTCCACACATCCTCTCCAACACTGAGTTTATGTTAGGTTTCTGACCTTTGCCAATCTGATATGAGTGAATAAATTGGATAGGCACTCAATACCAGAAAGAAACAAGATATGTCCTCTTTTTTCCCCTACTTTATCTTATTATTAGTAACATTGCACATATTTTAAAATTATTTTTGACCATTTGAGTCTTTTTTCTGATG
Source organism: Dugong dugon (assembly GCA_030035585.1). Lineage (NCBI taxonomy): Eukaryota > Metazoa > Chordata > Mammalia > Sirenia > Dugongidae > Dugong > Dugong dugon. The sequence goes on along the minus strand of CM057462.1, from coordinate 193,407,428 downwards.
TTTGTAATGCCTTTTCATGTCCTTTGCCCATTCGTTCTACTGGTGTTCTTGCATATTTCCTATTGATTTGCAAGAGATGTTTTTTATATTTCAGAGAACCTCTTGGTGGTACAGTGGTTAAGTGCTCTGATGCTAACCTAAAGGTTGATTGTTTGAACTCACCAGCCACGCAGGAGAAAGATGTGGCAGTCTGCTTCCTTAAAGATTTACCTCCTTGGAAACCCTATGGAGCAGTTCTACCCTGTCCTCCAGGGTCGCTATGAGTTGGAGTCAACTTGAGAGCAATGGATTATTCCTTCTTTTAATTGTTTTAGTTTAAATAAAGTTTACATATCAAGTTAGTCTCCCATCAAAAATTTATATATACATTGTTACGTGACCCTAATTGCTCTACCCATACTTTGACAGCACATTCCTCCTTTCCACCCTTGATTCCCCATGTCCATTCAACCAGCTCCTAACCCTCTCTGCCTTCCCATCTCACCTCTGGACAGAAGCTGCCCATTTAGTCACTTGTGTCTACTTGAGAGGAGAGGCACACTCCTCACGAGTATCCGTTTATGTCCCACAGTCCAGTCCAATCCCTGTCTAAAGAGTTGGCCTCGGAAATTGTTTTAGCTCTGGGCTGATAGAGAATCCAAGGGCCATACTTTCCGGAGTTCCTCCAGTCTCAGTCAGACCGTTAAGTCTGGTCTTCTTCTTGGAATTCGAGTTCTGTACCCCCCATCTCCTGCTCCACCAGGGACTTTCTGTTGTGTTCCCTGTCAGGGTTGTCATTGTGGTAGCCGGCCACCATCTAGTTCTTCGGGTCTCAGGTTGATGAAGTCTCTGGTTTATGTGGCCCTTTCTGTCTCTTGGGCTAATACTTCCCTTGTGTCTTTGGTGTTCTCCATTCTCCTTTACTCCCAGTGGGTTGGGACCGATTAATGCATCTTAGACGGTTGCTTGCAGGCTTTTAAGACCCCAGACGCCACTCACCAATGTAGGATGCAGAACATTTTATAATAAACTTTGTTATGCTAATTGACCTAGATGATCCCTGAAAGCATGGTCCCCAGACACCTACCCCTGCTACTCTGTCCAGCAAAGTGTTTGATTGTATTCAGGAAACTTCTTAGCTTTTGTTTAGTCCAGTTGTGCTGACTTCTCATGTAGTGTGTGCTGTCCTTCCCTTCACCTAAGATAATTCTTATCTACCATCTAGTTAGTAAATAACCCTCACCATCCCTCCCCACCCTGGTAACCATCAAAGAATGTTTTCTTCTGTGTTTAACCTTTTCTTGAGTTCTTATAATAGTGATCGTATACAATATTTGTTCCTCTGTGACTGACTAAATTCGCTCAGCATAATGCTGTCCAGATTCCTCCATGTTATAAGATGTTTCACAGATTCATCGTTGTTCTTTATTGTTGTGTAGTACTCCATTGTGTGGATATACCATGATTTGTTTATCTATTCATCCATTGATGGGCACCTAGGTTGTTTCCATCTTTTTTCTATTGTGAACAGTGCTGCAATGAACATGAGTGTACATATATCTATTTGTGTGACAGCTCTTATTTCTCTAGGACATATTCCAAGGGGTTGGATAACTGGATAGTATGGTACTTCTATTTCTAGCTTTTTAAGGAAGAGTGAAATTGATTTCCAAACTGGTAGTACCATTTTACATTCCCACCAACAGTGTGTAAGTACTCTAGTCTCTCCACAACCTCTCCAGCATTTATTATTTTGTGTTTTTGGGATTAATGCTAGCCTTCTTGTGGTGAGATGATATCTCATTGTAGTTTTGATCTGCATTTCTCTACTGGCTTTTGATCCTGAACATTTCTCCATGTGTCTGTTAGCTGCCTGAATATCTTCTTTGGCGAAGTGCCTGTTCATATGTTTTGCACATTTTTTAATTGGGTTATTTGTCTTTTTTTTTGTTGAGGTTTTGCAGTATCTTGTAGATATTAGAGATTAGATGCTGATCATATTTGTCATAGCCAAAAATTTCTCCCCAGTCTGTAGGGTGTCTTTTTACTCTTTTAGTGAAGTCCTTTGATGAGCATAGGTGTTTACTTTTTAGGAGCTCTCAGTTATCTAGTCTCTCTTCTCGTGCTTGTGCACAGTTACTTTTGGTTCATATTGTGTTTATGCCATTTATTAGGGCGCCTAGTGTTGTCCCTATTTGTTCTTCCTTGATCTTTATTGTTTTTGATTTTATATATAAGTCTTTGATCTATTTTGAGTTAGTTTTTGTGCATGGTGTGAGGTATGGGTCTTGTTTCAGTTTTTTGTAGATGGGTATCTAGTTATGCCAGCACTATTTGCTAAAGAGATTGTCTTTTCCCTGATTAATGGACTTTGGGTCTTCGTCAAACATCAGCTGCTCATAGGTGAATGAATTTATGTCTGGATTCTCAATTCTGTTTCATTGGTCTATGTATCTGTTGTTGTACCACTACCAGGCTGTTTTGACTACGTGGCCGTATAATAGTTTCTAAAATCAGGTAGTGTGACGTCTCCCACTTTGTTCTTCTTCTTCAGTAATGCTTTACTTATCCTGGGCCTCTTCTCCTTTCCATATGAAGTTGGTGATTTGTTTCTCCATCTCATTAAAAAATGCTGTTGGAATTTGGATCAGGAGTGCATTGTATCCGTAGATTGCTTTGGGTAGAATTGACATTTTTACAGTTTTGAGTCTTCCTATCTATGAGCAAGGTTTGTTTTTCCACTTACGCAGGTCTCTTTTAGTTTCTTGCAGTAGTGTCTTGTAGTTTTCCTGTAGAGGTCTTTTACATCTCCAGTTAGATTTATTCCTAAGTATTTTATCTTCTTGGGGGCTATTGTAAATGGTATTGACTTGGTGATTTCCTCTTCAAGGTTCTCTTTGTTGGTGTAAAGGAATCCAACTGATTTTTGTATGTTTATTTTGTACCCTTAAACTTTGCTGAAGTCTTCTTTAGTTCCAGTAGCTTTCCTGTGGATTCTTTGGGGTTTTCTGTGTATAAGATCATACCGTCTGCAAATAGATACTTTGACTTCTTCCCTACCAAACTGGATGTGCTTTATTTCTTTTTCTAGCCTAATTGCTCTGGGTAGGCCCTCCAGCACAATGTTGAATAAGAGTGGTGATAAAGGACATTCTTGTCTGGTTCCTGTTCTCAAGGGGAATGCTTTCAAAATCTCTCCATTTAGGATGATGTTGGATGTTGGCTTTGTATAAATACCTTTAATTATACTGAGGAATTCCCCTTCTATTCTTATTTTGTTGAGAATTTTTACATGAATGTGTGTTTGACTTTGTCAAATGCCTTTTCTGCATTGTTTGAGAAAATCATGTGGTTCTTGTCTTTTGTTTTATTAATGTGACAGATTACATTGGTTGTTTTTCTCATGTTGAACCATCCCTGCAAACCTGGTATAACTCCCACTTGATCATGGTGAGTTATTTTTTTGTTATGTTGCTGAATTCTATTGGCTAGAATTTTGTTGAGGATTTTTGCGTCCATGTTCATGAGGGATACTGGTCTGTAATTTTCTTTTTTTGAGGTGTCTTTACCTGGTTTTGGTATCAGTGTTATGCTGGCTTTATAGAATGAGTTTGGGAGTATTCCATCCTTTTTTATGCTCTGAAATACCTTTAGTAGTAGTGGTGTTAACTCTTCTCTGAAAGTTTGGTAGAATACTCCAGTGAGGTGGTCCAGGCCAGGGCTTTTTTTTTTTTTTGTTGGGAGTTTTTTTAATTACCTTTTCAATCTCTTCTTTTGTTATGGGTTTATTTAGTTGTTCTACTTTTGTTTGTGTTAGTTTAGGTAGGTAGTGAGTTTCTAGAAATTTGTCCATCTCCTCTAGGTTTTCAAACTTGTTAGAGTACAATTTTTCGTATATTATGTTACGATTCTTTTAATTTCAGTTGGGTCTGTTGTGATATCATCCGTCTCATTTCTTATACTGGTTATATGCTTTCTCTCCAGATTTTCTTTTGTCCATTTGGCCAATGGTTTATCAATTTTGTTGATCTTTTCAAAGAACTGGCTTTTGGACTTGTTAACTCTTTCAATTGTTTTTCTGTTCTATATTTCATTTAATTCTGCTCTAATTCTTATTCTTTCCTTTCTTCTGGTGCCTGAGGGCTTCTTTTGCTGCTCTCTTTCTACTTGTTTCAGTTGTAGGGTTAATGTTTTGCTTATGACCTTTTCTTCTTTTTGGATGTGTGCATTTATTGCTATAAACTGATGTCTGAGCACTGCTTTTGCTGTGTCCCAGAGGTTCTGGTAGGATGTGTTTTCATTGTCATTTGATTCTATGAATTTCTTTATTCTATCCTTAATTTCTTCTATAATCCAGTAGTTTTTGAGCAAGGTGTTGTTCAGTTTCCATGTGTTTGACTTTTTTTCCTTGCTTTTTCTGTTGTTGATTTCTACTTTTACGGCTTTATGCGCAGAAAAGATGCTTCATAATATTTGGATGCTTTGGATTTTGTTAAGGCTTGCTTTATGGCCTAATATGTGGTCTATTCTGGAGAATGTTCCATGTGCGTTGGAAAAGAAAGTATACTTGGCTGCTGTTGGACGGAGTGTTTGGTATATGTTTGTGAGATCAAGTTGGTTGATTGTAGCATTTAGATCTTCTGTGTCTTTTTTGAACTTCTTTCTGGATGTTCTGTCCTGCACTGAAAGTGGTGTGTTGAAGTCTCCTATTACTATTGTGTAGCTGGCTATCCCTCTTTTCAATGATGCTAGAGTTTGTTTTATGTATTTCAGAGCCCTGTCGTTAAGTGTATAAATATTTATTATAGTTATGTCCTCCTGGTGTACTGACCCTTTAATCATTATATAGGGTCCTTCCTTATCCTTTGTGGTGGATTGTACTTTAAAGTCTATTTTGTCAGAGAGTAATATTGCCGCTCCTGCTCTTTTTTGAGTGTTGTTTGCTTGATATATTCTTTTCCATCCTTTGCAGTTTAGTTTGTTTTTGTCTTTAAGTCGAAAGTGTGTCTCTTGTAGGCCGCATATAGATGGATCGTGTTTTTTTAATCCAATCTGCCACTCTCTGTCTCTTTATTGGTGCATATAGTCCGTTTACATTCAGTGCAATTATTGATAGGTATGAGTTTAGTGCTGCCATTTTTTTTTTTTTTTGCTTTTTTGTGTGTGTTGTTCACAGTTTCTTTATTCCAGTTAATTGTGTGTACTGAGTCATTTTTATGTATTTTCATTTTTTTCAGTGTTGTTGATTTTTATTTGCTGAGTCTTTATATTTTTGTTGTTTTTTATTTTGACTTGTAGTATTGTTAGTTTCCTTTCTGGTTACCTTAATATTTACCCCTGTCTTTCTAAGTTTACACCAGTTTTTTGTTTCTTTATATCACCTTGACTTCCTCTCCATATGAAAAATCTATGTCTACATTTTGTAGTCCCTCTTTTTTCCTTAATGTTGTCATCTTTTACATATTGGCATCTGTTTCCCTATTTTCAGTTTTTTAGCTTTGATTTATTTTTGTGACTTCCCTGTCTGGGTTGATATCTGGTTGCTCTGTCCTGTGTTCTAGTCTTTGGTTGTTATCTGATGTTACTGATTTTCTAACCAGAGGACTCCCTTTAGTATTTCTTATAATTTTGGTTTGGTTTTTGCAAATTCCCTAAGCTTTTGTTTGTCTGGAAATGCCCTAATTTCACCATCATATTTGAGAGAGAGTTTTGCTGGATATATAATTCTTGGCTGGAAATTCTTTCCTTCAAGGCTTTATATATGTTATCCCATTGCCTTCTTGCCCTCACGGTTTCTGCTGAGTAGTCCAAGCTTTTTCTTATTGACTCTCCTTTGTAGATGAATTTTCATTTATCCCTAGGCACTCTTAAAATTCTCTCTTTATCTTGGAAAGTTTGATTATAATATGTCTTGATGACTTTTTTGGGATCTACCTTATGTGGGATTAGAGGAGCATTTTGGATAGATATCTTCTCATCTTTCACTTAACAGGGAAGTTTTCTGCCAACAAATCTTCAACAATTCTCCCTGTATTTTCTGATACCCCCCACCCTGGTACTCCAATCACTGGTAGGTTATTCCTCTTGATAGAATCCCCATAATTCTTAGGGTTTCTTCATTTTTTAAATCCTTTGATCTGATTTTTCCACAAATAAGTTGTTCCTCAAATAAGCTGTCAAGTGCTTTATCTTCACTCTCACTAATTCTGACTTCCATTGCCTCAGTTCTGCTCCTATGACTTTCTATTGAGTTGTCTAATTTTGAAATTTTATTGTTAATCTTCTGGATTTCTGATTGCTGTCTCTCTGTGGATACTTGCAGCCTGTTAAATTTGTCATTATGCTCTTCTCTAATCTTTTTAATTTCCTCTATTGATTGTTCTGCATTTTGCTTAATTTCCTGCCTAATTTCTTGAAGAGTTCTGTATATTAATCTTTTGTATTCCACCTCCAGTAATTCCAAGAAATTTTCCTCCTCTGGAAAATTTTTAGATTCTTTTTTTTAGGGGAGCTTGCTAAAGCCATCGTGGACTGCCTCTTTATGTGATTTGATATTGAGTGTTGACTCCGAGCCATAAATCAGTTATTATATTTATTTATTTTATGTTTGCTTATTGTGTCTTAGCTTCTTATATTGTTTTGATACACAAGAATAGGCTGCTCATATAAGCTACTTTGATTACTGGCACCTTTGAAGCTCTATTGTCCTGTTACCAGGTGATTAGAGCTGTTACTAAGTATATGAGCTCCAGAGTCTGCCCACTCCTCTTGCATGGATTCAGCTCAGGTGCCCAGGTAGATAGCCACCAAGTATGTGGTTCAGGCTCTCACCTACAGTCCTAGACAGGCATGGGTGATTGGTGTAGGCACAGCCATCTGGCTCAAGCAGGGGGACACACTCTGAGCAAGGCAGGGGGCTGACTGCCGCCCCTGAGTGTCTGGGAGTAAGGTGTGTCTCTGTTCCTTAGAGCATGTAGGTGGGTGGGTTTTGCAGCCAGACTATGAGCACCCAACACTGTTGACTGTAAAGACTGGGGGGACCCTCTTATTTTGGGCCCCTATTGCAGGTGGCTAGGTAGCATGGGTGAAGCCCAGTCTTCAGGCCCCTGATGTGGGTAGGTGAAGACCCTGCTTAATGGGAGAGCAGTGTCAAATGTCACGAACCTGCCACTTCACAGCTGAAACAGTCAAAGCTAGACTTCAGGTATATACCCTGTTGTACTGTGGTAATGAGGGTCTACGCTGTTGAAATGGGCCCACACAAGTCTATGAAGGGGAAAGACACTCGAAGTCCGTGGATCCCTTATGCCTGTGCCTAGGCAAAGGAGCTGTGCCTATCCTGATTTCCTGGCTTAGGGGAACTGGCAGTTTATTTTTTCCCGTTTGTTAATTTGTTCACTCTCCAAAGCCGGGAGAATGGCTCAGGGTGTGTGACAGATCCTACTTTTGGCCCAGGGGACTCGGCAACTGCTGAAGCTGGTCCGGGACCCAGTGAAGAGCAGGGAGAATGGAGGTTAATGGGAGAGAGGTTTTTCCCTAAGGGGGGAGTTTTTGATCTGCGTGATAGGCCGGACACTAGTACTTAGCTTTCGCTGATCGAGAGCTGCTTCTCACTGCTTCTGGGTGGCCGAGTAGACTCTCTGCTGCTGGGTCTCTCCTGGTGTGGAAAATGCCTCCCGAGCACTGCTGCTTGCCCACCTCACAGCTCACCCTGAGCCAATCAGGTTTGTAAGGCTCAGGTTCTTGCTGGGTCAGGTCTGGCAACTCCTCATTGCTTCCAAACTGTCTCTCCCGCCCCCTGCCACTCAGTCTGGTTCCTTAATATTGCCTTTAATGTTCAGGACTCCTAGATTGTCATATATAATTGATTCACTGTTTTTTTGGGGTCTTTGTTGTGAGACGGTCCACCAGAAGTGTATGACTACTCCACCATCTTGGCCCAGCCTCAATGGGTTATTCTTACCGTATGTGTTGTAGTTTTCCTCAACTGATTTCTTTTCATCTTATTTATGGTGCTATTTCCTACTTGGGTTTTTAATTTTTAATGTGGACAAATATATGTATTTTATTTTATATTTCCTATTCCTTTCTCCTACTTCCCTCAAAGTAAATTTCTTTCTCAATGACTTAGAAAAAATGAATATTTTCTTCTAATACTTTGAAAATGTGCCTTAAAGATAATTTATAATACAAAAGAAAAGATTTGAGAGGGAGGGAAACAAAGTAAAAATTTCTAACGTACCATCTCCTGTTTCTGGGAGGAGGTGTGGGGTGCAGGGAATGGAGCACAATTTCCCAGTTTGAATTACTTCCCAGGGATCTCAGCAGGGTTCCCCCCATTCCCTGAGACTATGAGAAAATGAACAGACAGATACCTTTGGTGAATAGTTGTCCTCAGTAAACCAATCCCTTGTTAGTTAAGATCTATCTATAGAAATGGTGCCCATTCAATTGACATCTAATAGCCAAGGCTTAGAACCATGTCATCATGATATTACAACCACGCTGTGGATTTATCACCTATGCCCATGTTAGCTTAATTAATGGTTGGGTGCTGCCCTGCCTGGATGCAGAGGCAGGATCTGATGGCATCTCAGCCTCATCATCCAAAGAATCAGTGAGCTGGGATTCTGACTAGTGCTGCCTGTGTGAGCCAAAGAATCAATATCCTGACCTCTTCCTTCATAACTAAGCTCTTTAGAACAACCTGAGCAGAACAGTCATCATACTTGAGCAATTTAGAGGCAGATATCTGCAGGATGATATGGTCAACACTTGTCTTTGTGCACATCTGAGTATCAGTCTGTTATGTGTTTGCCTTAAGTCACACAGAAAAACTACATGCAAACCCTGAGTACTGTGCAACGTTGAGGAATGACTGCAAACACATTCATGCTCTGGGTGCTGATGGCGATTAGAGCAGATCACACACAGATCCTGTTTTTAGGAAGTTTCCAATCTCATGCAGAAGATATGGCACCTAAATTCAAACAAAGATAGGGCAGGAAAGAGTAAGGTCAAAGTAGACCCAATGGGCTAGCTTAGTTTAAGAGCGTTTCTGAATGTATAGAGTTAAGGAAAACCTGTGAACACAGAATAGGGTCATATCGCACAGGACCTTGAATTCAAGGTCAAGGAGTTTAGATTTTACCCTGAACCAGTGGTGACCCTTGACAAGACTTTACCTAATGGCAGTATGGCCATAGACTTTATCACTCTAACTGGGACACATTAAGAGTGGGAAGAAGCTCTATGATAATTTAAGCTGGGACAAAGGGCATAATCCAAAACTGTTCCTAGTAAAATGGGACATGTAGTCATTCTATTAAGTGATCATAGGCAATTATTTGTAGAAAAATTCTAATGAAAAAGAGATAGAGGGAGAAACTAGGAAAGTGGAAGGGAGACAAACAACAAAAAAACTTATCTACACACACACACACACACACACACACATACAATCTGTCTAATATATATATGTGTATGTTTATATACAGGAGTTCCTTGGTGGTGGAAATGGTTAATGTGTTTGGCTGCTAACTAAAAGGCTAGAGGTTCAAGTCCACTCAGAGATGCCTTGGAAGAAAGGCCTGCTGATCTACTTCTGAAAAATTTGCCATTGAAAACCCTATGGAGCCTAGTTCTACTCTGACACATATCGGATCGCCACGGCTTGTAACTGACTCAAAGGCCTTTTGTTTATATATTTATACACACACCCATTTAGTCTCTCTGTAGATACACATTTGCACACCCAAACACACACTTGAAGACACATATTCATATCCTGTAACATAAATATTAACTGGATACTCACTTCCCCTTCTGATGTAGGTATTCTTAATTCTTACGCTATTCCAGGCTCCAGGAAATTTTAGATTCCCCCATATATTTCTGCCACTGTCAGGGGGGAGAACTTTTTTTTTTCCCACATGTTTCTTCTGGCTTTAATGTGCTTCGTTTCAATCAGTGTTTTTTGTTTGTTTGTTTTTTAATCTCACCTAGTGTCGTACACCAACTTGAACCAGATGCGAACTCCATTCTTTTCCCTTCATCTACTGAAATTGTAGGGATGGAAAACCCTTTTCAAGCAGAGAAAATAGTAATAAAAACCTAGGAATAGGGAGCTATAAGGGGTCTAAAAGCTCTTAGAGGTCCTCCCATCAAAACAGCAGAGTTTCCCTGGACACAGTAGAATAACATAATTATCCCATCTTACTCTCTCCTCCCCTTCCTTCTTCCCATTCATGGGCTTCATTCACTCTTTTCCTCCATAGGATCCCTGGGGACTCTGAGATTTGTCACTCTGATTATGAGGGCAGGGCAGAGCTCCCTTACCCCTCACCCCAAGTGCCTTTCCTGGGTACATTTTCATATTCAAACACATCAAGGCACTTAGCAAAACAAAGGGACCTTACACAGAAAAAATAATAATAATAATAATTGAAATAAACCACAAACCAAAAAACCCAGGTTCACACTTCTTTGAAAGCTGCTACTACTTAATATATATTTTCCTTTATTTATGAATACGTAACTATTTCATTTTTCTATGTCCACCATGTTGCAGGCTTTCTACCAGGAATTTTCTTTGGATTGTCTTATTGACCAGCATAGTATCCCTGCCAGATATTTTTATGTTTATCTGTACTTTATAGTTGAAGAAACAAACACAAACAAAACTGAAAATGAGTCAACTTAAGTAATTTTCACAAAGGCAGCCAGCTAATAGGAGGCAAAACCAAGATTCTTTTCTAGTTCTATCTGACTCCTAGCTCTTAAATTCAACAGGAGCTGGCAAATATTTTAGTAAAAAGATAGTAAATATTTTAGGCTTTGGAATCAGGGTCCCTGTCCCAACTATTCCAGTCTGCCATTCAAGTGTAAAAACAGCCACAGACAATACATAAAGGAAAGAATGTGGATGGATTCCAATAAAACTTTATTAGACACTGATATTTGAATTTAACATAATTTTCATGTGTCTTGAAATGCTATTATTCTTTTGAGTTTTCTGTTTCAACCATTTAAACATTTAAAAACCATTCACAGTTCATGGATTATACAAAATCCAGTAATAGGTGAGATCTGGTCTGTGAACTAAAGTTTGCCAACCTCTGGTATAGACTAGGAGTAGGGACATCGCTCCCTCACCATACTTGGTCTAACTTGGCCAAAGGTAGAGAAATGGGAAGGCTTCGCTAAATTAGATACCAAACTAGGCTGCCAGCAAACAATGAGATAACATCAGAGGGAAACAGGAAAGAAACAAAGGTTTTAGGGAATTAAGAAGACTTCAAGGCTGGTACTCGCCAGGGAGAATGAAGCAGATCATAATGTAAGTTGTCCCAAGCTTCTTACTCCTGATTCTAAGCAGTCATATTCCTAACAGAAGCAGCTTCCCTGAGCTCCCCATGGAGGCAGACATGTTGAGGAGCCTCCAGTCTTCACCTGGTCACAGGCAGGAGGCAGGTCCTTACATGCCTGGGTCCTGTCTCACAGGCTGGGGGCAGAGCCCAAGGCTATATAATAAAGGGATCTCAGGCCAAGCACCTCCACCCACTCACCTCCTGACGTGCTAACGGAACCTGTACCTGCTTGTTACCCTGGTAAGTGGCTCCTGGGAACCAGAGTAGGGGTTTCACTGGAGAGATGCTCAGATCAGAGCAGGAGAGGAGGCTGGGCAGGGCCTTGGGGAAGCTGGAGTCCACACTGTCAAAGAAGGAGACATTCAGGAAGACTCAGAAAGGTGTTCAGGGAGGGGTGCAATGTTCTCGAGGACATTAGGGGGAAGAACTGGTGACTGTGTTTTTGGGCTCTGCAGAAACAAAGTTGATCTGCGTGGGAGGCCCCTCAGGTCTGGGGACATCAAATCCTAGAACACTGTGCTCCACTTGGACAGTTTTTGGGAGTGTAGCTCACCTTTGAAAATATAACTCTGTCCTCATCTGCAATAGAAGATCTGGGCAGTGGAATGGGGACAAGAGGTCCCTTTAGGCTTGTTAAACCTGCATCTCTGGGGCCTGGGAATGTATTTACAAACTTCCCATGTCCAGTAGGACCTATCAAGCCTAGAATGACCAGGCCAACCTGATAACCTTAGGCGGTGGAGACTGAGAAGATCAAAGCTCGGGACTGAGATCAAGATCCTGGGTTCAAGTCTCAAAAATCCAGTATTGATAGGGCTTCTCAGTTTCTTATTTAATAAAGTGAACCTGTTAAGCCAGGTAATCTTCAAAACTCTTTGCAATTCTGACCATACAGAATAAAATCATCTTGAACTTTATGGCAAGAGGGATGGATTTTTTTTCCCCCCTCTAAGAAATAATTTTCCCTTAACTGGCCCATAAATGGACAATTTTGCATTTGGAAGACATAATTAGAATAATTTCCTCTTCCACTTAGAAGACTTTCAACATGTTTTGTAGTATCATTTGGTCTTACTCTACTATTTTGTATAATAAATGAAAATACTTGTCTGCATTAAAAGGATATACTGAGGATTGAAAGAGGTTATGTGAGAGTATGGGGAAATTATTAGAAGTACCAAAACTACTGGAGATTAATTTTCTATGATTATAAGAGAGGATGGGAGAATCAGAAAGGGCAGGGTGGTCTGTGCCTGGGTCTGACTTGTATCTGATGCTCCCTCAGCTCCTGAAACTCGCCAACATGTCCTGCCAGCAGAACCAGCAGCAGTGCCAGCCCTCTCCCAAGTGTACCCCCAAGTGCCCTCCCAAGTGCCCCACCACCAAGTGTCCCCCCAAGTACCCTCCAGTTTCTTCCTGCTGCAGTGTCAGCTCTGGGGGCTGCTGTGGACCTAGCTCTGAGGGCTGCTGTGGATCTAGCTCTGGGGGTGGCGGCTGCTGCCTGAGCCACCACAGGCGCCACAGGTCCTACCGCCACAGGCACCAGAGCTCTGACTGCTGGAGCCAGCCCTAAGGGGACTTCAGAGGTTTTGGGGACTCCAGCTGCTGCAGAGGAGGGAGCAGCCAGTCCTCTGGAGGATGCTGCTGCTGAAGTGGACCCTGGGCCCAGAGGAGCTGTTGTGGGGATACAAAGGTCCAATGACTTCCTCTTCTTCCTGAGCCTGGGTGAATGGCTGAGAGGTCCCAGCAAAGGCCCTGGTCTCGAACTAGAGAACCCCTCTGCTTTGGGGTACAGCATCATGAATCTTCTCCCCCAAATACATCTATTGACCTAGGACTTTTTTTTTTTTTTTTTGTGGCCTGCCCTGGGATGCTCAAATGGCAAACCTGACTTCCTTCCCTAGCTTATGTTCTTATATTCTGCTACCTGAAGTGAAACAATAAAAAAAGGAATCTAATCACCAACTTGCTATAGACTAATTTTTTTTTCTTCTACTTGTGTGATTGTTGTGGTGTTTAATTTTATATGCCAACTTGGCAAGGTTGTGGTGCCCAGTTGTTTAGACAAACACTACTCTAGTGTAGATATCTACAAAATGCAAAGGTATTTTGAGGAGATGATTAACAATTAACAATTAGTTGACTTTAAGTAAAGGATATTGCCCTTGATTATGTGAGTGAGCCTTATTCAATTGTTTGAAGGCATTCAGGTTAAAAACTGAGGTTTCCTGGAGAAGGACAAGTTCTGCCTCAAGACTATAACATTGAAATTCTGCATGAGTTTCCAACTGCTGGCCTACTCTACAGATTTTTTGACTCCAGATTGCAACATTGACCCAGTCCCTGACTTTCTAGCTTGTAGGTTGGCCCTATGGATTTGCCCTCCCTGCAAGCAATGCTTCTGTGGATGTAAAGGATGTCTCATCCACCATCATGGTATTCCACACAGCACTGCTTCCTTGATCAAGAACTCACTTCACAGTCAATGAATTACAGCAATGAGCCCATGCACATGGAACACACTAATCTTACCACGTTCCCTATCATCCTGAAGCAGCCAGTTTCATAGAATAGTAGAATAGCCTTCTGTAGACTCAGTTACAGGGCCATCTAGGTGGCAATAAGTTGTAGGGCTGGGGCAATGTTCTCCAAGAGGCCGTATGGTCTCTAAATTAACATCCAATAAGTTATGCTCTTTCTCTCATAGCCAAGATTGACCCATCCAGAATTGAAGGGGTGGAAATGGGACAGACGACACTCACTACTACCCTTAATGATCTATTAGCAAAAGTTTTGCTTCCTGTCCCTGCAACTTTATGTTCTGCTGATCTAGAGGTCTTAATTCCAAAGGGAGGAATGCTTTTCCCTGAAGACACAACAGTGAGCTGGAAGTTAAGGCTGTCATCGGCTACTTTGGACAACTCATGCCTCAGAATACACAGGCAAAGAATGGAGTTACTGTACTGACTGGAGAATTGATCCTGATTCCCAAGGGGAAATTGGGCAGATATTACATATGGACATAAGGAAGAGTATTTCATCTTAATGATATTTACCTTTTTTCTCCATTGTACCTTGAATATATGTTATAGCTCTCTAATTACTAATGTCTTCTTTAATATCTTTCTATAAAGTTTTAACAAGTTATACATAAATGTTCTGTTCATTGTAAAATATGCATTATTACATAGTTTATTTACTTGTTGTGATTTTAAATAGCATCTTCAATTTTTTTTTACCTTCTAACTGTTGTTTAGAGGTCTGAGAACATTGGTCTTGTATTCTGAAAATTTGTTGACTTTGATTATTTCTAATTTGTTACAATGAAAATCCTACTGTATATACTCTTTTCTTATCATTTCTTTTTCTCCTTAGGCAAAATCTCGAGATGTTCGAAAACCGTACAAAAGAGTCTGCTCATTTTGCATATGAATTCATTTATATATCATAAAATATGTATTGAATGAATTACATGGTTATGCATAACAATTATGCCAAGTTATTTTCACACCAATAAAACATGAGTGCCAAATTCCAGACATCCTCTCCGACACTGAATTTATGTTAGGCGTTTGATCTTTACTTATCTGATATGAGTGAATAAATTGGATAGGCATTCTGTACCAGAAAAAGACAATATGTTTCCTTTTATTTTGCATTATCTTATTATTAGTAACGTTACACATATTTTATAATTATTTTTGACCATTTGAGTTTCTTTTTTTGATGTATGTAATACCTCTTCTTCTGTTTTGCCCATTTGTTTTAACGGTGTGCTTGCAAATTTCTTACTGACTTGTAAGAGCTATTTTTTGTTTTTTTTGATTAGTTTTTACTTTTTTGTTGTAATTAAATGAAGTTTACATTTCAAGTTAGTCTTCCATACAAAAATTTTTTTTGCTTACATTGTTATGAGACCCTAAATGCTCACCCGATTCTGCGACAGCACACTCCTCCTTTCCGCCCCTGATTCCCCATGACCATTCAACCCGCTCCTAACTCTCTCTGCCTTCCCATCTCACCTCTGGACAGAAGCTGCCCTTTGGTCTCTTGTATCTACTTGACTCAGAGGCACACTCTTCACAAGTATCACTTTATGTCCCACAGTCCAGTCCAATCCCTGTCTGAAGAGCTGGCCTCGGAAATTGTTTTTGTTCTGGCTTGATAGAGTCCAGGGGCCGTGCCTTCCGGGGCGCCTCCAGTCTCAGTCAGACCATTAAGACTGGTCTTTGTAAGAGCTATTTTTCTATATTCCTAACACGTGTTGTAATTTCCCCCAACTGATTACTTTTTTTCCATCTTATTTATGGTTTTGTTTGCTATATGGGTTTTTAATTTTTAATGTAGATAAACTCATCAGTGCTTCTTTTATTTTTTTCTCTTCTTTCTTCTTCTTTACTCAAAATAAATTTCTTTCTCAATGATTTAAAAATAATAAATATTTTTGTAATACTTTTAAAGTGTGCTTTTGAAAATAGTTTATAATACATAATAAAGGTATTGGAATGGAGGAAAACAAACTAAAAATTGTTAATGTACAAGGACTAATTCCTGGGAGGAGGTACGGGGTACAAGGAACAGAGTCTAATTCTTCTGGTTTGAATTACTTCCCATGGATCTCGACATTGCTTTCTCCATCTCCTGAGATATGAGAGGACTAAGAAACAGACCCCCTTGATGAATAGGTGACTTCAGCCCACCAATCCCCGTCAGTTAACATCTTTCTATTGAAATGGTATGCAATCAATTGAAATGTAATAGCCTAGGCTTAGAACCATGTCATCATGATATTACAACAGTACTGGGATATATCATCTACACCCAAGACAGATTAATTAGTGGTTGGGTGCTGCCCTGCCTGGAGGCAGAAACAGGGTCTGATGGCATCTCAGCCTCATCATCCAAAGAATCAGTGAGCTGGGATTCTGACTAGTGCTACCTGTGTGAGCTGAGGAATCCTTATCCTGACCTCTCTCTCCATAACTAAGGTCTTTGGAACAACATGAGCAGAGCACTCATCATACTTGAATAATCTAGAAGCAGATTTCTGCAGGATGACATGACCAACATTTATCATTGTGTACATCTGAGTATCAGTCTGTTATGTGATTGCCTTAAGAACATGGAACATCTACTTGCAAACCCTGGTGCTGTGCAGTATTGGTGAATGACTGGGTACATGTTCATGCTCTGGGTGCTGTTGGAGATTGAAACATACAACACAGACCTGCTCTCAAGAAGTTTCCAATCTCATATAGGATAGGGCAAGAAAGAGATTGTTCAAAGTAGACCCAATGGGCCAGCTTAGTGTAAAAGAAGGGTTTCTGAAGGTAGAAACCAAAGAAAAACCTATGGACATAGAATAGAGTCATATTGCACAGGTCCTTGAAATCAAGGCTAAGGAGTTAGCTTTTACCCTGAACCAATCAATAGTGACCCTTGACAAGACTTCATCTAATGGCAACATGACCATAGACTTTTCACCTAAACTGGGACAAATTAATAGAGAAAAGAACTCTATGATAATTTTGGCTGGGACAAAAAGTATAATCTAAAATTATCCCTGACAAAGTGTGATATGTGGCCATCCTAATAAGTGGTCATAGTCAATTATTTGTAGAAATATTCTAATGAAGAAGAGACACAGGGAGAAACCAGGAAGAGGGAAGATTAGAAACAGCAAAAAACTTATCTAGACACACACACACAGACATACACAGAATCTCTCTGAAATATCTGTGTGTGTGTGTATATATAAGTAGCTGTGGTAGCACAATGATTAAGAGTGCTCTGCTGCTAATCGAAAGGTCATCGGTTCGAACCCTCCAGCCTCTCCACGAGAGAAAAGACCTGGCAATGTGCTCCCATAAAAAATACAGCCTTGGAAACCCTATGGGGCAGTTCTGCTCTGTCCTATAAGGTCACTATGAATCAGAAATGACTCTGATGGGCACACAACAAAAACAGCATGTGTATATACAAGTGTCCCTGGGTAGTGCAAATGGCTGACACATTCAGTTGCTAACCAAAAGGTTGAAAGTTTGAATCACCCAAGAAGTACCTCAGAAAAGTCTGGTGATCTACTTCTTATAAATTGGCCATTGAAAACTCTATGGAGCACATTTCTACTCTGACACACACAGGGTCCCCACGAGTAGGAATTGACTTGACACTGGTTTATATATACATACACATATTTAGTCTCTCTCTAGATATACTTTTGCACACCCAAATATAAGTATTCATATCCTCAAAAGTCAATGTTAACTGACTTCACCCTTCCCCTTATGACTTTGGTATTATTAATTCTTATGCTGTTCCAAGTTCTGGGGAATTTTAGACTCTCCCCCTGTATTTCTGCCGCTGACAGAAGGGAGGACGTTTTTCTTCACAGGTTTCTTCTGGTTTTACTATACTTCCTTCTAATTAGGTTTTTATGTTTGGTTTGTGTCTCAGTCGTCTAGTGCTGCTTGAACAGAAGTACCACAACGGGATGGTTTTAACAGAGAGAAATTTATTGTCTTCACAGTCCAGTAGGCTACAAGTCCAAATTCAGGGCATCAGCTCCAGGAAAAGTCTCTCTCTTTCTGTTGACTCTGGAGAAAGGTCCTTGTGATGCCTCAGTCTTTCCTTGATCTGGGAGCATCTCAGCACAGGAACCTCAGGTCCAAAGGACGCACTCTGCTGCCAGCACTGCTTTCTTGGTGGTGTGAGGTTCCCATGTGTCTCTTCTCACTTCTCTCTTTTATATCTTGAAAGAGATTGCATTAAGACACTAACCTTGTCAACCTCATCAGTATAACCTCATCACAGTGATAGAATTTACAACACATGAGGAGATCACATATAATCTCATCATAGTGGTAAGGTTTATAACATATAAGGAGATCACATCAGATAAGACAATCATACAATACTGGGAATCATGACCTAGCCAAGTTGCTACACACATTTTTGGGGGGACACAATTAAATCTATGACAGTTTGGTTTAGTTTTTTCATCTCAGCATAGTGTTGTACATCAACTTGAGCAAGATGCGAACTCCTACCCTTTCCTTTCATCTACTAAAATGACTGTTTTTTCTGCTGGAAGTTTCAGGTCTTTTCTTCCTAGGGACAGGAGACTGCACAGTGACCTGGCCTTACCCCATCTCATTCTCTCCTCTCTTTCCTTCTTCCCATCTGTGGGCTTCACTCATCTCTCCATATGGCCCCTGGGGACTCTGAGATTTGTCTCTCTAATTATGAAGAGTTTCCCTGTTCCCCCAACCAAATGCCTTTCATATTCAAACACATCAATACTTAGTAGAATAAAAGGGCCTTAAGCAGAAAAAAAGAAGTAACTGAAATAAACCACCAATAAGAGAATCCTAATTCGCCCTCATTTGAAAGCAGTCGTGCCTTAAAAATTATATGTATTTTTCTTTTATTTATTAATATGTAGATTTTCATTTTTTATGTTCACCATGTGGCAGGCTTTCTGCCAGGCATTTTCCTTGCACTATGGGACCGGCCAGCATAATATCCCTGTGAGATATTTTAATCTCTATCTGTACTTTATAGCTGGGGAAAAAGAAAAAAAAACAACTAAAAATGAGTCAAGTTAAGTAATTTTCACAAGGACACACAGCTGATAGATGGCAGAACCAGGATTCTTTTCTAGCACTGTCTGGCTCCAGGCTCTCAAAAGCAGTGGGATACACCATGGGTTGGCAAAGTTTTCAGTAAAGAGTTAGAGAGTAAATATTTCAGGCTTTGAGAGACATATGGTCTCCGTCCAAGCTACTCAAATCTGGTAGTGTGAAAACAGCCATAGGCAATACATAAGGGATTGATGGTGGCTAGCTTCCAATAAAACTTTACTTGACACTGATATTTGAATTTAATATAATTTTCATGTGCCTTGAAATATTATTCTTCTTTTGATTTTTTTCCCAACCTTTTAAGTGTATAAAAAACATTCTTACCACAGGGACTAAACAAAACCAGGTGATGGGTAGATCTGGTGTTGACTGAAGTTTGCTGACCTCTGGTACATAGGCTAAGAGTGGAGACATCTCCCCTCTCACGTTACTAAGTCTGGCTGGGCATAAGTTGAAAAATGTGAAGGCTTCTCTGAATTATGATTCAAACAAGGCTGCCAAAAACCTATGAGCTAACATCGGAGGGAAGAAGGAAACAAAGGTTTTGGGGAACCAAGAGGACTTCAAGGCTGGTACTCACCAAGGAGAATGAGGCAGAAGATCATAATGCAGATTGTACCAAGCTTCCTACTGCTGATTCTAAGCAGTCATATTCCTAACAGGAGCAGCTGCTTGTAATGAGCCTCCATTCATCACCTGGTTACAGGACCTGTGTGGGTGGTGGGAGGCAGGTCCTCACTTGTCGGGGCTCTGTCTCACAGGCTGGGGGCAGAGCCCAAATCAGGGTAAAAGAGCCTTGAGCCAGAGCACCTCCATCCACTCACCTTCTGAGGTGCTAATGAACCTTGTGCCTGCTGGTGAAACTAGTAAGTATCCCTTTGGAACTAGAGTGAGGGCTTCACAGGAGAATGATCAGACCAGACCAGGAAGGGAGGCTGGCCAGGGACTTGGGGAGGCTGGAGTCCATTTTGTCAGGGGAGGAGACTTTTAGGAAGACTCGGGGATATGTTCAAAGTTTGCTGCAATGTCCTCAAGGACATGATGAGGAGGAACTGGTGACTGTGGCTCTGAGCTGTGAAGATAGCAAGCTGATCTGCATGGGTAGGCCCATCAGAACTGAGGACAGTGAGGCCCAGAGCACCATGCTCCAACTGGACAGTTTTCAGGATGGGAGCTCAGCTTTGGAAACTCTACCCTGCCCTCACCTGCGAAGGGAAAGGTGGGCAGTGGATAGGCCACTAGAGACTCCTTTGGGCTTATAAAACCCACATGCCCATGGGTCTGGGACTGTGTTTACAAACTTCCCAAGTCAAGTATGACCCATCAAGCCTAGAATGTCCTAGTCAACTCAGAAGACTGAGAAGATCAGAGCTCTGGACTGAGATCAGGGGTCTGGTTCGAGTCTCTATATCCAGTATTGATAAAGCTTCTCAGTCTATTCTTTAATAAAGTGCACTTGTTGAGCCAGGTAATCTTTATCCTTCTGCAATACTGAACATATAGAATAAAATCATCTTGCGAGTTATGACACAAGGAAATAATTGCTTTTTTGTCTTTAAGAAATAATTTTCCCTTTACTCATCCATAAATTGGACAGTTTTGGGTTTGGAAAACGTAACTAGAATAATTTATTTCTCCACTTAGAAGACTTTTGATATTTCAAAATGCTTTGTAATATCATTTGGTCTTAGTCTAATACTTTGTAGAAACCTGTTGCTGTCAAATCGATTCTGACTCATGGTAACCCCACAGGGCAGAGTAGAGCTGCCCCATAGGTTTTCAAGGAGCAGCTGGTGGATTTGCACCACTGAACTTTTCGGTTAAAAGCTGAGCTCTTAACCACTGTACCACCAGGGCTCCACTATTTTGTATAATAGATAAAAATTCTTGTGTGCCTTAAAAGGACACCCTGAGAACTGAGGGAGATTATGTGACAGCATGGGGAAATTATTAGAAGTAGTGAAACTCCTGGAGAATAATTTTCTATGATTATGAGTAATGCTGGAAGGACCAGAAAGGGCAGGGTATCAGGGTCTGACTTGTGTCTGATGCTCCCTCAGCTCCTGAAACTCGCCAACATGTCCTGCCAGCAGAACCAGCAGCAGTGCCAGCCCCCTCCCAAGTTCCCTCCCAAGGGCCCAACCCCCAAGTGCCCCCCTAAGTGTCCCTCAAAGTGCCCTCCAGTTTCTCCTTGCTGCAGTGTCAGCTCTGGGGACTCCTGTGGACCTAGCTCTGGGAGCTGCTGTGGATCTAGCTCTGGAGGTGGTGGCTGCTGCCTGAGCCACCACAGGTGCCACAGGTCCCACTGCCACAGGCACCAGAGCTCTGACTGCTACAGCCAGCCCTCAGGGGGCTATGGGGCCTGTGGGGGCTCCAGCTGCTATGGAGGAGGGAGTGGCCATTCCTCTGGAGGAGGATGCTGCTGAAGTGGATCCTGAGCCCAAAGGAGCTGAAAGTGAGGATCCAAAGGTCTGAGGACTTCCTCTTCATCCTGAGCCTGCACGTTTGGCTGAGGGGTTCCAGCAAAGGCTCTGGACTCTGAAATAGAGGATCTTTCTGTTCAGGGTCCAGGAGCTTACCACTCTCCCCAAAACACATCTGCTGACCTAGGACCTTATTTCTGTGGCCTGCCCTGAGATGCTCAAACAGCAAACCCTACCTTATGCTCCTGTATTCTGCTGCCTGAAGTGAAACAATAAAGGAATCTGCTTACCAACCCACTACAGAATGATTTTTTTCCTTGCTAATGTTGCCATTGTGATGGTTAATTTTATATGCCAACTTTGCAAGACTGTGGTGCCTAGTTGTTTAGTCAAACCCTAGCCTAGATGCTGTGGTGAAAGTATTTTGTAGATGCAATTAACATTTACAAGTAGTTGACTTTAACTGAAAGAGATTGCCCTTGATTATGTGGGTGGGCCTCATCAAACCATTTGAAGGCATTAAGAGAAAAAACTGAGGTTTCCTGGAGAAGAAATAATTCTGCCTCAAGACTGTAACACAGAAATCCTGCCTGAGTTTCCAGCCTGCAGTCTTGCTCTACAGATTTTCAGACTCAAGGTTGAAATATTAATTCAGACCCTGAGTTTCCAGCCTGTAGGCCGGCCCTATGGATTTGCCCTCCCTGCATGCAATGCTTCTGTAGATGTACAGAATGCCTTATCCACCATCATAGTATTCCACACAGCATTTCTTCTGATCAAGGAACTCACTTCACAGCCAATGAAGCACAGCAATGGGCATATGCACATGGAATTCACTGATCTTACCTTGTTCTTCATCATCTTGAAGCAGTCAGTTTGATAGAAAGGTGGAATGGCCTTTTGAAGACTCAGTTACAGAGGCTGCTAGGTGGCAATACCTTGCAGGGCTAGGGCCAGAGGTGTAGCAAGAGTAACAAGTGCCCAGGGGCAATCTATGTTGTGGTCCACTCCCAATTTCAAGATGAATAGAAGTTAATAGCAGAGATGCCTCAGTAGAAACACCTTCACCCCTCTCGTCCATCCGCCTCAGTCAGACACCTTTCATATTTATGGCACCTCAGAATGTCATTCCATGCCTTGTCTAGCACCCCCTTGGATTTTCACCTGATGGCCAGTGTCCCTCCTTTATCCCCTCTTCCTGTTGCCCCAGCTAGAGGGGCACTGTTCTCCAGGAGGATGTATATGCTTTAAATCAGCATTCAATATTTGGTGCTGTTCCATAGTCAGCATTCATGAGTCCAGTATTCAAGGTTTGGAAATGGGAATGACTACTCACTGTTACCTTAGTGAGCCACTAGAAAATTTTTTTCTTTCCTGTTCCTACAACTTTATGTTCTGCTGATCTAGAGGTCTTAATTCCAAAGGGAGGAATGCTTTTACCAGGAGACACACAATGAACTGGAAGTCAAGACTACCACCAGCTGCTTTGGGCTCCTCATGTCTCTGAATCATCAGGGAAAGAATACAGTTACTTACTGTACTGGCTGGAGTGATTGATCCTGATTACCAAGGGAAAATTTGACAGTTATTACACAATGGGAGTAAGGAAGAGCATTTCACCTTAATGATATTTACTTTTTCTCTCCATTGTACCATAAGCATATGTTATAATTCTCTATTTACTTATGTCTTCTTAATATCTTTCAATAATGTTTTAACACTTTATGTATAAATATTTTGTTCCTTGTAAAATATGCATTATTACATAGTTTATAAACTTTGTAGTGATTTTAAATAGCATCTTTAAATTTTTTTTTTACTTTCTATTGTTTTTGAACAGGTCTAATAATATTGTTCTCATATTCTAAAAAATTGCTGAACTCTTATTATTTCTAATTTGCTACAGTGAATATCCTAATGCATATACTGTTTCCTTATCATTTCCTTATATCCTTAAATACCTAGATATTCAAACACTGTACAAAAAGAGTATGCTTAGTTTGTATTTTATTTCATTTACACATCGTGAAGTGTATATTGAATGAATTAATCATCAAATGCTCATGTAGAAGAATGATGTCAATTTATTTTCATAGCAGTAAAGCCTGAGTGTCCATCCCACACATCCTCTTCAACACTGAGTTTATGTTAGGCATTCGATCTTTGCCAATCTGATATGAGTGAATAAATTTGAAACATGCTCTGTACCAGAAAAAAGAGAATTATCTTACTATTAGTAACATTGTACATATTTGCAAATTATTTTTGACCATTTGCTCTGTCATCTGATGTGTGTAATGCCCGTTCTTGTCTTTTGTCCATTCTCTACTGGTATTGTTGTATATTTCCTATTGATTTGTGAGAGCTCTTTTTCTATATTCCTAGCATATGTGATGTAATTTTCCCCAACGGATTCCTTTTCTTTCCATCTTATTTATGGTGCCATTTGCTACATAAATTTTATTTTTTTTTAATGTGGATAAATTTAACCACATACAAATTAAATTCTATGTGGCAGAAAGCACTATTGAAAGACAAAAGGATTAGAAAAATAACTTGGGAAAAATATAATACATATGATAGGGATATGATTAATACTCCTAGTAAACATAGGATTCATATATATTAAGAAGTAAGCAAATGTTTCTACAAAAGATTTCGCAAAGTTTGTTCACAGGCAATTCTGAAAAAGAAAAAAAAGGGGTATAAATAGCCACTGAAACAAGACTGGAAAAGCTATTCAGCCTCACTAGTGAAGAAATACAACTTGTCTTGTTGGGAGCGGGCTGTGATTCATAACACATTAACAAAGATTTAAAAGGCTCGAAAAACTCATTGTCGGTGAAGGTATAAGCAAATGGTCACTTATTATTTGTTGTTGGGAATGCAAATTGGCATAACCTCTCAGAGAGGAATTTGGCGATTCATTCATTCATTCATTTATAGGGCTGAAGGAATTAACACTTAAAGCGAACATACCTTTTTACACAATAGTTGTTCTAGGATTTAACCAAATGAGATAAATATATAATAATGAAATTACATATACATAAGAAGGTTCGCTGCTGCAATTTAGAAGTAATGAGAGAGCTCAGCACAGCTGCAATATATGAGAACAATATATAAAGACTATAACACTAGCAACCATCAGAAAATATAATTTTAAAAGACACTGTTTAAAATAGCAACTGAATTTAAGAGCATTACATCATGATTTATGATTATAAAAGAGCTTGTCGGGATGGAAAAAACAAAACAAAGATCACCAATTTGCTTGGTGCTATCTCTAAAGGACACAGGAAAAACAACAACAATCAAACAAACAAAAAAAAAAAACACCTCAGTTTCTCAGCAGTGTTTCTTTCCATTTCATGAGACAGTGAGAAGTTGACAACTTAAAAGTTAGACATCTTGACAAATAGCTACCCTCTGAAAGCCAGTGCTGATGATTCATCACCTAAACCCAAGTCAGATAAACTGATGGTTTGGGTGTCACCCTGCATAGAGGAAGAGGCACAGACTCAATGGCATCTCAGCCCTATCATCCTAGGAATCAGGAGCTAGGACTGAGTAGACTTATCTGCGTGAGCCAAGGCATCTGTATCTTGACCACTCCCCCATTACTAAGTCTGTTGGAACAACTGGATTAGGGGAACAAATGTCATACCCAGGTGAGACAGTGACAGATCTCTGCAGGTGATGTGGCCAACCCACCTCACTGTTCCTGTCTCAGAGTGTGGTCTCCTATGAAGATGACCTAAGCCATGTGGAATAACTATTTGTAGACTGTGAAGTCAATGTTAATGCTAGTGACAGGATTTTAAATTCATTAACTACTCCACTGTGTGCATAGCCCTGCTGATGAGCTAAGGGATGTACAGAAATATAAGACCCAAGCCTAGTTCTCAAGGAGTTTTTTATAATCTCATTTGAGCAATATATGTCACATAGAGGTTAAAAGACCAAGTGGGATTTGAGCTGCACTGTCTTGGAAGAGCAAAGACCATGACATATAGGGCAGGGAGAGGCAAAATCAATGTACATAAAATATCTGTTTCAGCTTCAGACTATTTCTGAAGCTCGGTGGCAAGTGCTTAAGCTAGAGATAGAGCAGAAAGTCATGATTCACAGCACACTGGAAGACATTCAGAGGATTTTGGACTCCCTTAAACAGCAGGCAGCCTACAACAAAACTAGGTTAATGATTCGGTGTCACTTACTGCTGGGAGTGGGAGAGGCTTCTCTTGGGTGTCATGGAGGAGCAGAATCAAGGAAAAACCACAAAGGATTAGAGGCAGTGTGTGGTCAGAGGAGTCTTGGCCCTTGTAAATAACTGATGTTTTGAGAAACAGGGTAAAGAAATATATGCTGCTGTTAGTTGCCATCAAGTTGGCTCCGACTCATGGTGACCTCATATATAACAGAGCAAAACATTGCCAGGTCCAGTGCCATCTTCATTATTGTTGGTACCTTTGAGCTTATTGTTGCAGCCGCTGTGAACTTTGAGTGCTTTCCAACCTAGGGGGCTCATCTTCCAGCACTAGATCAGACAGTACTCTGCTGTGATACATAAGGTTTTCATGGGTTAATTTTTTTTTAATCTTTATTTCTTTATTATTGTGCTTCAGATGAAGGTTTACTAGCTTCTCATTAAACAGTTAGTTTGCATATTGTTTTGTGACACTGGTTACCAACCGCACAAAGTGTCAATACTCTCCTTTCTCAACCTTGGGTTCCCTGTAACCAGCCTTCCAGTCCCCTCCTGTCTTCTAGTCCTTGTCCCTGGGCTGGTGTGCCCAGCTAGTCTCATTTTGTTTTATGGGCCTGTCTAATCTTTGAATGAAGGGTGAACCTCAGGAGTGACTTCATCACTGAACTGTAAGAGTGTCGGGGGCCATGCTTTGGGGGTTTCTCCAGTCTCTGTTAGGCCAGTAAGTCTTTTTTTGTGAGTTAGAATTTTGTTCTACATTTTTCTCCAGCTCTGTCTGGAAACCTCTATTGTGATCCCTGTCAGAGCAGTCAGTGGTGGTAGCCGGGCACCATCAAGTTGTGCTGGACTCAGTCTGGTGGATGCCATGGTAGTTGTGGTCCATTAGTCCTTTGGAGTAATCTTTCCTTTGTGTCTTTGGTTTTCTTCATTCTCTCTTGCTCCCAAAGGGGTGAGACCAGTGGAATATCTTAGATGACTTCTCACAAGCTTTTAAGACCCCAGATGCTACTTACCAAAGTAGACTGTAGAACAATTTTCTTTATAAACTATGTTATGCCAGTTGAGCTAGATGTTCCCCGAGACCATGGTTCCCACAGCCATCAGTCCAGTAATTCAGTCCCTCAGGAAGTTTGGATGTGTCTATGGAGCTTCCATGACTTTGCCTTGTACAAGCTGTGCTGACTTCCCCAGTATTGTGTACTGTCTTATCCTTCACCAAAGTTACTACCTATCTATTGTCTATTTAGTGTTTTTTCATCCCCATGTCTCCCTTCCCTCATAACCATCAAAGATTGTTTCTTTTTGTGTGCAAACCTTTTCATGAGTTTTTATAGTAGTGGTCTCATACAATATTTGTCCTGTTGTGATTGACTTATTTCACTCAGCATAATGCCCTCCAGATTCATCCATGTTGTGAGATGCTTCACAGATTTGTCATTTTTCATCATTGCGTAGTACTCCGTTGTATGCATGTACCATAGTTTGTTTGTCTGTTCATCTGTTGATGGGCATCTAGGTTGTTTCCATCTTTTTGCTATTGTGAACAGTGATGCAATGAATATGGGTATGCATATGTCTATTTGTGTGACAGCTCTTATTTCTCTAGGATATATTCCTAGGAGTGAGATTGCTGGATCATATGGTATTCCTATTTCTAGCTTTCTAAGGAAGTACCATACAGTTTTCCAAAATGGTTGTACCATTTTGCATTCCCACCAGCGGTGCATATGAGTTCCAGTCTCCCCACAATCACTCCAACACTGGCTAATTTTTGAAATTAGATCACCAGGACTTTCTTCCTAGTCTGTTTTAGTCTGGAAGCTCCTCTGAAACCTGTCCACCATGGGTGACCATGCTGGTATTTTAAATATCAGTGGCGTAGCATCTAGGATCGTAGCACCACACAAGGTACCACAATATGACAAACTGATGGATGGTAGAAGGAAATGTATGATCAGTCTAAAATATACATACCTGTCTCCCTAAATGTTTAGTCTGTCTATATACGTTTGCACATATGTGTATAAATCTTCATGTATCTCTACCAGTTGCTAGTTGGGTTCACCATGTCCATTATGATCTACATAACATTCCCAAGTTCTGGGAATTCCCAGGGTTCTTCCAGGTCCTGGGGAGAACAAGAAATTCCCCTCACATGATTTCATCTGGCTTTACTTTGCCTTCACCTGATGACAGTGTAGTTTTGCGATGACTTTGCAACCAACCATGCAGTTACTACTGTTACTCTGTTGCCGTGTCCTAGAATAAATCTCAGCACTTTCCATCAATTTCCTAAAAATATACACATTCAGAAACACGTCTCATGCAAAGCCCGTGATCATGTAGAAAACTACTGAAACCCTATGGAATGAAGAGGTGAAAGAGGCTTACAAAGTAGCAACATAAACACATTCATAGGAAATGCTAAGCTCTCTGGTTCTTTAAAGTCTCTTGTTTTCTTAACACCAGGGATGTTCTTCTGTTAGTTATTTTATCCCACATAGAACTGCAGAATTACTGTATCTCACAGCCTCTCTCGCTTCTTCCCCTTTCTGGTCTGTGGACATTACCCCCCTCCTCTATATATGATCCCTGGAAAATCCAAGTCCCCATGCTAATACACAGACCAAGGCTGCTGTTCTTAGCTCCTTGACACCGGCTCATTCCTGGTTCACATCTTAATACTGATGCATCAAGCTCCTCAGCAGAAGAAAAGGGATATTTAAGAACAAATAAACAACCAGATACATCCTCTTCAAAAAGAAGCTGCGCTTAATCTTCACTCTTTTTTCATCAAGGTACGTGTGTTTCAATTATCAGTTCTAGTGGAACAGTGGTAAAATGCTCAGCTGCTAACTGAAAGGTTGGAGGTTTGAACCCACCAGCTATTCTGCAGGAGAAAGATGTGGAAGTCTGCTTTCATAACGATTACAGCCTTGGAAACTCTATGGGGCAGTTCTACTTTGCTCTATAGGCTCACTGTGACTCCGAATCGACTCCGTGACACACAACAACAACCATGTCTACCAGGCACTTTTTTTTCCTTCTCTTCTTAGGTTACCTCATTGAATTTCACAACAAAACATTGCCCAGTCCTGCACATTAGCCTTCCAATTTTACAGTTGAAAAAATGGAAAATGCCGGAGGTTTAATAGTTTTCAAAAGTCCCACATGAGCAAAGCCAGGATTCTATGACAAGTCCCTATTCCAAGACCTGACCTGCGAAGGGGTACACACCACACCCACACAACCACAAAGTTTGTCAGAGAGGCAGGGACAAGAGAGAGTAGAGACATGTGGAGCTTCAGGATGTATTGGTTCTAATCAGTCTACATGGAGTACAGACAACCTCAGAGGAGGCAGGAAATGAGAGGAGCAGTGAGGGGGCTGAGTTCTAAGCCTGAGAACTGAGAAGCCCTCAAGGCAGGCCCCCCCAGGAAGAATGAGGTGAAGACTGATGTTAGGAAGGCTTCTCCCTCTTTCTAAGCAGCCGCATTACTATCTGGGAGCAGCTGCCTTAAGCCCCAATAGAGGGAAGCATGTGAAGAGCCTCTAGACATCACCTGATCACAGGACACAAGTGGGTGGCAGAAGGCAGGTCCTCACATGTCCAGGCACAGTCTCACAGGCTGAGTCAGAGCCCAAGGCCAGGATAGAAGGGCCTCTGGCCTGAGAACTTCCATCCACTCACTTCCTGAGGTGTTAACGGACCTGTGCCTGTTCCTGAAAACTGTTAAGTGTCCCCTGGGACCAGGAGCAGGGCCTTCATGTGTCCAATGCTCAGACCAGAGCAGGAGGGGAGGCTGGGCAGGGCCTGAGATGGGGGCTGGGGTCCATTTTATCAGAGGAAGGGACTTTCAGGAAGACTCAGGGAAGGATGCAAGAAGGGTTCTGGCACCAACTGGGACATGATGGGGAAGAAGTGGTGACTGTCTTTGGGCTCCTCTGCAAGGTGTGCCCTCAGATCTGGGCACAGTGAAGCACAGAGCTCCGTGCTCACTGGGGCAGTTTTTAGGAGGGGAGCTCTGCTTTGAAAATACAACCCTATGTCCACCTGCTGTGAAGAGCTGAGAAGTGGACATGGGATCAGAGGCTCCTTTGGGTTTGTTAAACTTGCATATCCATGGATCTGGGAATGTGCTCACAAACTTTCCAAGTCAAGTATGAAGCCTATAATGAACAGGCTAACCCAATAGCTTGAGGAGGTGGAGACTAAGAAGATCAGAGCTCTGGACTGAGATCATGGGACCAGGTTCAAGGCTCAGGTCTGAGCCACTGATTCTGTTTTTCCATTAAAAATAATGAGTCAGTTACACCAGGGACTCTCTAAGACCTTCTGCAATTCTGACCTTTCAATTTCCTAAATCACAAGATTATCTAAGAAATTTTTCCAAGAAAAAGTAAATATATATATTTATCTGTATAATTTGTATATACATATATATATTTTATTTAATTTATATATAAAAGATTTCAGGTCTGGTCTAATTCCTAGATAGGACAATTTTAAGATTTTGTCTAACATAATTAAAAAATATTGACGCAACCAATTCTTAGACTTTGAACAGGTTTTTTTTGTTTGTTTGTTTGATTAATGCCCTCAGTTTTCTACTTTGTAAAGTGGATAAAACTCTTACCTACTTTTCAAGGAGATTCTGCGGAACAATTTATAAGTTATTAGAAGTAATACAACTACTGGAATTTTATTCTCTGTGACTGATTTTAAACTAGCTATTAAAATGTAGGGACAAGAAATGATGCATAAAGGACAGAAGTGGCAAGGTGGCCTCTGTGCCCAGGTCTGACTTGTGTCTGATGCTACCTCAGCTCCTGACGCCCGCCTACTTGTCCTACCAGCAGAACCAGCAGCAGTGCCAGTACCCTCCCAAGTGCACCCCCAAGTGCCCTCCCAAGTGCCCCGCCCTAAGTGCTCCCCTAAGTGTCCCCCAAAGTGCCCTCCAGTTTCTTCCTGCTGCACTGTCAGCTCTGGGGACTGCTGTGGATCTAGCTCTGTGTGTGGCCACTGCTGCCTGAGACCCCACAGGCTCCGCAGGTCCCACCGCCACAGACACCAGAGCTCTGACTGCTGCAGCCAGCCCTCGGGGGGCTGCGGGGGCTCCAGCTGCTGTGGAGGAGGGAGTGGCCAGTCCTCTGGAGGATGCTGCTGCTGAAGTGGATCTTGAGCCCAGAACACCAGAGTTCCCAGGACTTCCCCTCAGTCTTCTTTTTGGTCCTCTGACTGTCTGAAGGGCCCCAGCAAAGGCTCTGTGCTCCTACCTAATCTATCCCTCTGTCTGGGGTCCAGAAGACTGCATCCTCTCCAGGAAACTTATCTGCTGGTCTCAAATCCCATCTCTTGGGCCTGCCCTTGTAACCTCAAACAACAGATCCTCTGTTACTCCCCAGCTATCTTTTTGTAGTTCCCTGCCTTACAGGAAACAATAAAACAAAAACTCTACCTACCATTGTATTCTAGACTGATTTACATTATTGCTTGGCTGAGCACTGTTCTGTTCTTCTCTATCCTCTACTGGTGGATTCCCTGGGGATACTTTTGAACTACAGATGGTTGGGAGTGGAAATGGGAAGGGGAGAGGAGGAATGTGGACGTGTCTACCTTAACTCTGCATTTGCCCTTGTCATCTGGGTCTCAAAGAAGCATTGCTTGTACTAGAATCCCCCCATGTCAGCAGTGAATGCAGCTCCTTCAGCTCTTGGTCCCTCAGGTGTAACAAGGACAGAGACATTATCCCACATGGCCACAGGCCTACCTCTGCCTATTCTCATCACCTCCATCCAACTTCCCCATCTTCCCTGTGTAATAAAGACTTTGTCTGGCCTTCATGGGAGGTTGCCTGTAAACCCTTGGAATTTCCTAGGGATA
Source organism: Dugong dugon (assembly GCA_030035585.1). Taxonomy (NCBI): domain Eukaryota; kingdom Metazoa; phylum Chordata; class Mammalia; order Sirenia; family Dugongidae; genus Dugong; species Dugong dugon. The sequence continues at coordinate 193,375,920 of CM057462.1, read as the reverse complement.
GGAGTGTCTTTTTTATTGATTATGGGCTCCGTGGACCACAACTGATAGTTTATACTAATGAGGTGACTACTGGTGAGCTCCTTGATAGTTTATGCTAGCAATATGACTCAGGATGGAGGCTGGCCATGCCAGAAAGACTAACCATGTGAGTAAAGGGTTGAAGCTTTGAGCCAGGTGATATCTTGGGAGAGGAGTGGGGCTGGAGATTGAGTTCAGTCATGTGGCTAATGATTTGATCACTCATGCTTAAATAATGAAAGCCCAGTAAGAACTCTGGACATCAAAGCTCAGCTGAACTCTGGTGGACAATATTCTGCGTATTGTCACACATTAATGTGTATGTGTGTGACATGTCCCTGAGGACAATGGAAGCTTAACTTTTGTGACCTTCCCAGACCTCACTGTCTTTAAATGGTTCTGCTTTGGATGGTTTGGCTTTGTATCTTTTTGCTATAATAAAACTGTAATCATAAATATGGCGCTTTCCTAAATTCTAGGAGTCATTCTCTCATACCTGAGTGGATAGTAAAATCAAAACCAGCCCAGGCAGAGACTGGACTCCTGATGCCGTGTATGTGGGTTCAGGTTACAGTTCTTCCTTGGGAAAGACAGAACAGGGTTTAATGGAGCATTTGGCTTTTCTTACACCTAATGTAATTATTATATGGTTAGTTTTAAGTCAACCATCTTGCTTTTGTATTCTACCTTGGGTGCCTTGTGTTTCTCAATCAACAGGCAAAGAATGGACTTACTGTACTGGCTAGAGTGATTGACTTGGTACCAAGGGGAAATTGGACCCTTATTACACACAGGAAGTAAGGAAGAGTGTCTGGAATACAGGAGATCCTTTAGGGCATTTCTTAGTATTACCATGCCTGTGATTAAAGTCAATGGGAAACTACATTAACCCAATTCATTCAAGACTACTGATGACCCAGACCTTTTGAGAATGAAGGTTTGGGTCACCCCACCAGGCAAAGAAGCACACTAGCTGAGGTGCTTGCTGAGGACAATTTTTTAATTCTTTCCTGCTTTTCTTTTTGAGATTATTTTTTAGTACTTCATTTTATCTCCTTTATTGGCTTTTTTAGTTATGCCTTTTCTTTTGTTTGTTTTAATGCTTGCACCATGGGTTACAACCAGTATTTTTAACTTATCTTGGCCTACCACAAATGAGTATTTTACCATTTCACATACATTGTTCTTACAACATATATCTCACAGCAGTATACTTACATTTACCACTACGACTTACCACTTCACATATATTGTTCTTACAACATATAGCTCACTGCAGTATACTTACATTTACTCTCTCCTGTTCTTCATGCTATTGTTGCCGTAGTGCCATGTTTTTGCCTTTTACTGATGTTATAAACTTCGCAATACATCTTAAATTTTTAATTTAAAGAATCAATTATCTTTAAAGGTATAAATAAATGGGAAAAACTTTGTGTTTACTGATATATTTATAATTTTCTATGCTGCTCATTTGTGTCTTGAGGTTTGAGTTTTCATCTGATATCATTTTCCTTTAGCCTGAATAACTTCCTTTAGTATTTCATGAAGTGTGGGTGATGAATTATCTCAGGTTTTTTTTTGTTTTTCAATATGATATTATTATTTCTCTGTTATATATGAAGGACATTTTGATAGGTTTAAAATTCTAAGTTATCGGTTAATTTTTTCTTTTAGCAAATAAAAATGTTGTTTCATTATCTCCTGTCTTTGTTTCTGATGAGTATTCATTCTTATCACTGTTTCCCATTATTTAATGTATCTCCCCCAACTCCCACCTCCCAGATGCTTTTGGGCTTTTTCTTTTATTTTTTGTTTTCAGCATTTTGTGTATGATGTGGTTTTATTTGGGTTTATCCTGATTGGAGTTCATCAAAATTCATGAATCTGTGGATTGCATTTTTTCATTAAATTTGAAAAATGTTTGCCTATTATGCCTCCAAACTTTCTTTCTCTCTTCTCCTTGTGGAATTTCAATTACATGTATGTTGAACATTCCAGACTGGGATGTCTAAAAGATATATGGGAAGGGGGTAAAGAAATGAGTCTTATTTTCCCAGGCAGGAAGAAATACATTTTGGTTGGTTCCAGAGGAAGACACAAGTGAATGAGGGGGGCTAACTGTAGAAGGAAAATGACTATAAAATAGGAAGAAAATAAAAGAAATATCTGTGAGAAAGCTATATTGTCCCGAATTTGAAGGTTTTATCAGGAAACGAAAAGACTTGCAGGAACACAGAAATGGTTGTTTTTCACAGCCTATACCATTGTTTCCAAGCTTTTAACTTCTTTGACGAAGTTCTTCTTTATAAATGTGTTATGGCACATTAAAAAAAAAGGGCATAGACCATCTTAAACTACAGAATGAAGGTCTGTTGGTAGAACTGATGAACTAGTGACTTAGTTCTATTTTTTTAAATATGATGTACATGGGGACTTTTATTTTTATTTAAGTATTTTTTTATTTCCTGAAGAGGGAGTATTGAGGGGACTTCTTGGTAGGGGATGGGAAAAAAGAAATATATGAATGAGAAGATGGGAATGATTAGGGGGAGTCTGGACCAGGGGATGATGTTGGTCTCCCTGTCAAGCCTTAGGGATGGGGTGACACTCATGAAGGGAATCAGGAGCTGAAGAACCTTTTGTTCACATAAGACCCTATGGTGGACAGAATAATGACCTTTGCCAAAGATGTCCAAGTCCTAATCCCCAGAATTTGTGAATATGACACCTTACATGGCAAAAGAGATTATGCAGATGTGATGAATTAGGGATCTCAAAATGAGGGAGATTATTTTGGATTATCCAACGTAATCCCTTAGCCTTTAAAAGCAGAACATCTCTCCCAGCTGTGATCAGAGGGAGCTGTGACTATGGAAAATGATCAGAGAGATAACATGTTGCTGGCTTTGAAGACAGAGGGGCCATGAACCAAGGAATGCTAGTGGTCTCGAGGAGCTGGAAAAGGGAAGAAAAATATTCTCCCCTAGAGCCTCCAGAAAGCTTGGCTGACACATTAATTTTAGCCCAGTGAGACTCATGTTGTTTTTCTTTTTTTTCCATTATTATTATTATTATTATTTTGTTTTATTGAGTTTTTGGTGAAAGTTTACACAGCCAGTTAGGTTACTATCGGACAATTTCCACACAAATTGTTCAGTGACGTTAGTTACATTTATTGCAATGTGTCAACATTCTCTTTAATTGTGTTCTGTTTCTTCCATTTCCAGTACTCTAGTTTCCCTGCCCCCTTATCTTCTCATCTTTGTCTTTGAGTAATGGTTGACTTTTTGGTATCATATTGATGGTGTTTAAGTAGAGCGCCAATCTTACGGGTAAAGACCTTTATTTTGTGAATCACTCTGCTATTTTGCTAAAGGGTGATCTCAGAAGATAGGCTCCATCCTAGGTTTAAAGAGTGTCTTAGGGTGATAGTCTCAGGGAGTCTTCTGTTCCAGTTTGTCTGGCTTTTTTTAAGTAAGAATTTGAGTTCTGCTCCACATTTTTCTCCCATTCTATCCCAGACCATCTATTGTGACCCTAGTCAGAACAAACAGTGGTGGTAGCTAGGTATCATCTAGTTCTTCTGGTCTCAGGTTGTGGCTTGTGTAGACTTGTTTCATCTCTGAGCTTTTGGTTACTTTGTTACTGTTTTGCTCCTGGTGAGTAGAGACCCATAGTTGTGTCTTAGATGGCTGCTCACAAGCTCTTAAGACCCTGGATGGTATTCACTTCACTAGGATGCAGATCATGAATTTTGTGAACTACGTTATGCCAGTTGATCAAGTTGTCCCATGAGACTACAGTCCTAATCTTGGAAGGTGTTTGGTTATTTCTGTGGGATATCTGTATTTGTGTCTTCAGTGAACATATGTGCCTGCACCTACAGAAAAATATATATTTGTGTGTCATCTTTGTGCAGGGGCCATGCTAATCTTCTCTGTATCTTTCTAATTTTAATATGTGTACTGCCTAAGTGAGCACCTCATGTTGTATATTTCTTAGGTATCTAATGCTGCTGTAACAGAAATACCACAAGTGGATGGCTTTAACAAACGAAAATTTATTCTCTTGCAGTTTAGGAGGCTAGAAGTCCGAGTTCAGAGTTCTGGCTCTAGAAGAAGGCTTTCTCTCTCTGTTGCCTCTGGAGGAAGGTCCTGTCTCCTTTCAACATCTGTGGGCCCAAATGACATGCTCTGCTGGCTCTTCTTTCTTGGTGGTAGACAGGTCCCTCCTTCTATGCTCACTTCTCTCTCCTTTTATCTCTTGTAAGATAAAAGATGATGCAGGCCACACCTCAGGGAAACTCCCCTTACATGGGATCAGGGCTGTGATCTGGGTAAGAGTGTTGCAGCCCACCCTAATCCTGCCTCATTAACCACAGGAGGATATTAGGATTTACCACACATTGGACAATTACTTCAGATTGCAAAATGGAGACCAACCACACCATACTGGGAATCATGGTCTAGCCAAGTGGACACATATTTTGTGGGGGCACAGTTCAATCCATGACAGTATTTCTGACCTACAGGACTGTAAGATAAATTTGTATTGCGTTAAGCCAGTAAATTTGTGATAAATTTGTATTGTTTTAATGCAGTAAATTTGTGATAATTTGTTACAACAGCAATAGAAAACTATACATGCCCTAAGAGATTGGGATTCAGATAATGCTGTTTGGGGACCCAGAGGACTTGGGGAGGCATACAGTAAGGAGCAGATAAATTCATTCCCACCCCCACCATCACCACCTCCACCTCTACAGGCCAATATGCATCTCTGGACCCCAAGGCCTAAGGAAAGCAGGATGATGGTGATACCGGTAGAAATAAAAATCAGTCTAGCACAAGATAGCCAGCAGGTTCCTTGCTTTATTGTTTCATTTGAGGCAAAGGTCAGCAATAAAATGAGTTGTGGAGAGACTACCACAGATGGGTCCAAGATCAGCAAATTGGTTTAGGGGAGAGGTTTTAGGCTCCTGGACCCCAGAACAGAAGGAACTTCTAGTCCAGAGTCCAGAGCCTTTGCTGGGACCTCTCAGCCATTCACCCAGGCTCAGGAGGAAGAGGAAGTTCTTGGACCTTTGGATCCCCACGGTCACCTCCCTGGGCTCAGGGTCCACTTCAGCAGCAGCATCCTCCAGAGGACTGGCCGCTCCCTCCTCCACAGCAGCTGGAGCCCCCATAGCCCCCGAAGCCCCCCGAGGGTTGGCTGCAGCAGTCAGAGCTCTGGTGCCTGTGGTGGTGGGACCTGTGGCATCTGTGGTGGCTCAGGTAGCAGTCGCCATACCCAGAGCTGCAGCAGCCCTCAGAGCTAGATCCGCAGCAGCTCCCAGAGCTGACACTGCAGCAGGAAGAGACTGGAGGGCATTTGGGGGGACAATTAGGGAGGCATTTGGGGGTGGGGAACTTTGGAGGGCACTTGGGGGTGCACTTGGGAGGGGGCTGGCACTGCTGCTGGTTCTGCTGGCAGGACATGTCGGCGGGTGTCAGGAGCTGAGGGATCATCATACACAAGTCAGACCCAAGCACAGATGCCACCCTGCCCCTCTGTCCTTTACGCATCATTTCTTGTCCCTACATTTCAATAAACTGAGCTTGGTCCTAGAGATTTAACCACTGAAAGTTTCCAGTTTCACAAAGTTGGCTAAATACTCTCATATCCTCTCTTCTGAATCTATTAATCTTATTTATAAGGTCACAAAACATTTCTGACTATTTTCTTATTAGAAAACTAAGGTCAACAGATGTTAAGAAAGTTTGCTCAAAATCAAACACCTAGTATGTATAAGAGGTATTCTAATGCAATTATACCACAAAAATCATGACAATAATTAATCTGGGAACCAGTTTAGAAATGAAATAGTTTCTTTAGGGAAAATAGTCATTCCTTCTCGGAATAATTTCCTAGACAGTCTTGTTCTGTGAGGACATAGGTCAGAATTGCAAAGAATGTTGGAGTTTGCCTGTGAGAACTAGGTGAGGGAAAATACCATATAATTTAGACCTAGGACTTGAACTCAAGTCCCCTGACTCAGTCTACAGCTCGGATAACCATCTCAAAGGAATACCTTGGCATAGCAATACTGGCTATGTCCTACTCAACTGCAGCTTCTTAAAGAGATACCCAGACCACACCCAGAACCATTAATCAAGTGACGAAACAAGTCAGTTAGCTGCCGTTTCTACCCTACAGACTGAGAACCACTGTTCCCATCCCATCTCTTCAGGAAGGGACAGTTATGGTTTCAAAGGTAAACTTCCCTTTTTTTAAAACATCTGTAGCTTAGCATAATGGTTATTTTCCATTCCTTGACGAGAGACACCCAACAACTACAGACCAGTTTTGTTTCTCCAGAGCTCTAAGTTACAGTGACACAGCTCCCTGTCCTCATGTTCCTGGTCTGCCCTCATTGCGTCCCTCCTTCAGTCTTCCTGAGATTACACAGCCCCCCAAGGCCCAGTACAGCCTCCCCTCCTGTTCTGGCCTGAGCTTCCCTCCTGTGAAGCCCTTGCTCCTGGTTCCCAGGGGACACTTACCAGGTTCACAAGCAAGCACAGGTTCCTTAGCACCTCGGGAGGTGAGTGGATGGAGGTGCTCTGGCCTGAGGTCCTTTTATCCTGGCCTTGGGCTCTGCCCCCAGCGTGTGAGACAGAGACAGAGCCCGGGCATTTGAGGACTGGGTCTCCTGCCACCCGCATGGGTCCTGTGACTGGTGGATGACTGGAGGTTCTTCACATGCCTCCCTCCATGGGGGACTCAGGGCAGCTGCTCCCACTAGGAATATGGCCTCTTTGAATGGGGTGGGGGGGGGGCGCTGGAATATCTACCCTAATTTCTTACCTTGTTCTCCCTGGAGGGTGCCTGCCTGGAGGGCTCTCACCTCTCCTTCCTGGAGCTTCTACTTGAAACATTTCCTTTCTTGTCTCTCCTGTATTAACTTAATGACTCTGTACAACCTAGTTTAAATCAAGTTTTTACACGTTTCTTCATATTTTGTTCTCTACAGGTAACCCTGACAATATATATTATAGTTTGTATGGATTCAACTTTATAGAAATGGCATCATAGTTGATACAAAACTTCGTGCCTTAGAGTCAATTCCGACTCATTGAGATCCTATAGGACAGGTAGAACTGCCCCTAAAGGGTTTCCAGGGAGAGGCTGGTGGATTCAAACTGCTGACCTTTTAGTAGGCAGCCAAGCTCTTAATTACTACATTACCCGTGCTCCATAGTTGATATACTAATTTGCAACTTGCTTGTTTTTAAATGTTGTGAGTGCTATTCAAGTTGATCTGTATATCTATAGTTTATTTGTTTTAACAGCTGCATAGTATCACATAAGCACAGCATAATTTTGTTATTCCGATCTCTTTTTGATGAACATTAAGGTTATTCCACTGTTTGTTATAATTATTGAATCTATGATTTTTTTTTTTTTTTTTTGGTCCATGTCTACTTGTATATATGTGGGAGAGTTTCTCTAGGTTAAGTCCCTATAAATGTAACTCTAATATATTAAGCTATCTCTCCAAATTGCTCCTACAAATTTCTGTTTCCACCCTGGTAGTGCAAATGGTTAAATGCTCATCTGCTGATTGAAAGGTTAGCAGTTCAAATTCATCCAGAAGTACCTCAGAAGAAAGGCCTGTCAATCTACTTCCAAAAGGTCATAGCCATTGAAAACCATATGGAGTGCAGTTCTACACTGAAACACATGGGGTTGCCATGAGTCAAAATCGGTGGTGGTGGCAACTGCTTTCCCTGCATAGCAATGATCGTGATTATGCGTTTATTAGTCATTTGAGTTTCTCTTCTGTAAATTGTCCTGATTTTTAAAAAAAAATAATCTATGCATTTCCCTCTTTTGGGTAGGTTACTACTTTGTCTTTAAATACTCTATAAATATATATTTCCAATAAATGACTTTGTTGTTCTCTTTTTAATGGTGTCATTTGGTAAGCAGGCATTTTTTAACATAGCTATGTTTCTGCAACAGTAACTATGTGGCTTGCACTTTTCATAGATAAGAAATCTGAACCTCTCAGAAGCTCAGAAGGCTGTTTTCTTTTCTGTTGTAAAAAGTTATAAATATTTGTTTTCTTTTTTAAATGAAAGTCTTTAATCAGCCCAGAAAGTAATTTTTGTATATTTTATATTTATTTTAATTTTCTTTTCCCCAAATGTATAATCAGTTGTCCCAATATCAGATCAAATATTTCCATTTCCCCAGAGATCTGAAATACTATCTCTGTCAAAACCAAGTTTTCACATATATGCTGATCTGTAATTGGACTGACAATGGTTTTCATTGAGAATTTGTCTATCCCTGTGAGAACAGGCCACTGCCTTCATTATTACAGTTGTCTAATCTACTATAATATCTAATTGCACAGGTACTACAATTTTGTTCTCCTCCTGAAGATTGTCTTGGCAATGACTGGATCTTTGCTTTTTCACATAAACATTGCAGTCAGCTTGTGATGTACCACGAAATTGAAATGAAACAAAATATTATTGAAGTTTGGATGGAAACTGCATTGAAAATATTCATTCATTTGTAAAGGATTGTCAAATTTTTTGATATTAGTTTTCATCTTCATCCATCCATGAATATGGTATATATTTCCATTTATTTTGCTATTTTCATGCTTTTAAATATAATATTCTAACTTTATCAATAATATTTCACATTAATGTTACATTATGAATCTTATTTATTCTTTTATTGTTTTTCTAAAATTATATTTTTAAAGTATTTGTTGCTGGCTTATGAAAATTTAAATTAATATGTATTTGATCTCATATCTTGCAACCTTTCTGATTCTTCCTATTATTTCTAATTTTCTGTAGTATTTTTATTCATATATCTTTTCCTTATCAAGTATTTTCTCCTCAGATTAAATTCCTAGAAGTAAAATTGCTGTGTAAGAGTATGCTCATTTTAGTGTTTATTTATGAAAAAATAATTATTTGTTGAGTAATGAATCGCTAAATTTCATTCCGAATGGTTATGCCAATTATATTTCCAGTAAGCATAAGATCCATTTCAGCTAATCTTCAACAACACTGAGTTTTGTTTTCCATTTTAAGTGTTTGCCAGTTCAATACAAAGGAAAAAATCTGGTAGACTCCATTCTCAAAAAAAATGTTCCTTGTATTATATATAGTTCTTGGATTATTTGTATGCACAACCATGAAACAACAAATTTCAAAATGCATTGGTCATTTGTGTTTCTTTCTAAGCCATTTGTTTGTTCATGTGCCCATTCATTTATGAATAAGTTTATTTTCTATAAAATTCTAAGAATTTGCCATTTATTATGGATTTTAATTCTGTTTCTGACTTGGGAATTTTATTTTACTTCAGAAGCTTATTGATTGTTTTCTTCTCACTCTATTTTTTTATGGTGTTTTCTGCCATACGTAATATTTTTTAACTATTTGATGAAATTTATCAATATTTTGTGCCATGCTTAAAATATTTTCTCCAACTACTTATAAATAAATAATTTCTTACATATTCTTCCAGTAATTTTTAAATATTGGTTTATTATTGCTACCATAAATAAGGCTTTGAAGTGGAAGGAAACAAACCAAAAATCACTTATGTGAGTAGTACTCAGCACTCTTCTCTCCTATGCCCTGAGGTTATGAAATATTGAAGACATGAGAAACATACTTTCTCAGAAAGTCAATCCTTTGCTAGTGCTCATTGTTTATATTAAAATGGTATTCTAGCCACCGAAGTCTAGCATTCAATGTAAAGAAAATTTCTCATGATGTTACATCCATGCTGTTGCCTTATCACCCAAGCCAAAGCCAGATTAATTGATGTTTTGGGTGCTGCCCTTTGTGGTGGAATAGGCACGGAAAAAAAAGCTTCTAAACCCCAGCATCCTTAGAATGGATGAGCTGGGCTCCTGAGTAAGAACTACCTGTGTGAGCTGAGTAATCAATACTTTGACGCCTCTCTCATTAAACACCCTTTGAAATAACCTGAGTCATACCCAGATAATTCAATGGCAGATTTCTGCAGGGTGATGAGGCCAGCACACTTCAATGTGAATGTCTCAGAGTGAGAACACTGATGATGCTGGCTTAAGTCATACGCAAAGTAAAGTTAGTGTTAATGCTAAAGAACAGATCTTCAAACCAGTTACCTACTGAATGCATAGCCTTGGATTATGATCTAATGAGCAATTTAAAAATGTAAGATCCAAGCTAGGGAGTCAAGAAGCATTTATTGTAATCATGTCTGACAGATAAGAACCATAAAAGATATCACAAGCTATATTTGAACAACACTGTCTTGGAAGGGCAAGAATCATGGGATAAAGCATAGAAGTTGGACAGGGAAGGACAAAGTCAAGTTAGAGAAAACAGGACAATTCAGCTTAGGAAGAATATATTGAAAGGAAAGTAGTAAAACCTAAACTGGAGATGTAGCAGAGGGTCATATTACACTTTGAACACCTCCAACACCAGTCAAAGGAGACATGGACCTTATCATGGACACAGTGGGGGCCCCAATATGAGACTTCCTTAATGATCTGGGGCATTATTCCTGGGGGTGAGGGATGGAGACCTTTTTGGAACTCAATGAAGACTAGAACAAAGGAAGATCCAGGAAGATGAGAGGCAGAGAAATTTCAGGGGAGATTGGGCACCAGGCAGTACCTGATGCTGAGAGAAACAAGCCCAAACACATTGCTGTCAATTCTATTCCAACTCATAGCTACCCGATAAGACGGAGTAGAACTCCACCATAGGGTTTCCGAGGCTGTATGTAAATCTTTAAAGAATCAGACTGCCACATCTCCCACGTAGAGGTTGAAGAGTTCAAACCACTGACCTTTCGGCTAGCAGCTGAGCTTTTAACTACAGTGCCACCAGGGCTCCTTGATAGAAACAAAGGTAAACACGATATAATATGATGATATAATATAATGTATTATAACATAGCACACATGTATTTGTGTACCTATAAGTTTATGTGTATACATACATATGTTTATAACCAGTTGCCATTGAATTGACCTTGACTCATGGCAACCCCATATGTGTTCTAGTAGAACTTGTACCATCAGGTTTTCAGTGACTGACTTTTCTGAAGTAGCCATTTGGATTTTCTTCCCAGGTGCCTCTGAGTGGACATGGAACTTCAATCTTTCAGTTAGCATCCAAGCACTTAGACATTTACACCACCCAGAGACTCTGTCTGTCTGTCTGTCTGTCTACCTACCTACCTACCTATAATACACATGCATAAACACACACATTTAGTCTCTCTATTAAAACATACAAACGAACCCATTGCCGTTGAGTCGAACCTCTCTACAGTCTCTGTAATATCTCTATGTAGAAGCATACACACTAACACACAGAGATCTCTACCAGATATTAGTGGAGTTCACACTGCACAAAATGACCTAGATAATATCAAATAAATACCCATTCAGAGCATTCGGAATTCCAGAGCTCTCCCCAATATTTCTACTGCAGCCTGAAGGCAAGTTGACTTTCTACCTAAGATCACCTCCAGCTCTGATCCTCCTTCATCTGATAAATTAATGTAGTTGTTGAATAACCATGCAATACCATGGACGGGGGTCTTGTTACCTATCTTATTTACTATCTTGACCCAGATGTGAATTCCAAACCTTTCTCTTATTGTCCTGAAATGTGAAAATCCTAATATTTCTTTCTGGAGAAGCCTGTATTAATATAGATAACTAAATTGAAACCCTAAGGAACTGGGAGTTGAGAGGAGTTTTTAAAACAGTAAGAGAAAAAAATAATATGAAATACTAGATACTCCTTTTCACACACATCCTCCTGTCTCTGCTCCACTTGGAGTCTAGTGGGCAGTGCTCCAGCCTCATACAATCTCACTGCCTCCTCCCTGCCTTTCCCTTCTCCTCTGTGGACTTCACCTCATTCCATCCTTATGACCCCTGAAAAATCTGAATTCTCACTCTCATAAGCAGATCAATTCATTTCTCTCTCCCTCCTCTGAAAAACTACATTCCTGGTTCACATCACTGCCAGAACCGGAATTTTCCTGTAGGCTGGTCAGACTCTGTAATCAGGCTCTGTTCTTGACTGTTATAACACGCACGCTTGCACACACATGCACACGCACCCACACACTCACATATAAGGTAGTGGAGGGCTGGAGATTCTGTGAAACTTGGTTTAAACCAGGTTGCCCCTGCTAAGGAGTTAACCCTCCTGAAGCAAGAAGAGAGATGCTGGGAACTCAAGCTCCAGAACTGAGCAAGGAGGCAGCCTCCGGGAGAATGAGGTGAGGGATGATGGTAGGGATGGCATCCCTTCTTTGTTTCTAAGCAACCATAATCCTAGCGGGAGTAAGCCCCGATACAGGGAGGCACGTGAGGAGCTTCCAGTCATTGCCCGGTGGACCCATGTGGGTGGCAGGAGGCGGTTCCTTGTATGTCCCAGCCTTGTCTCACCACTGGGGGCAGAGCCTAAGGCCAGGATAAAAGGGCCTGCGGCCAGAGCACCTCTATCCTCCTGAGGTGCTAACGGATCCTGTGCCTACTTGTGAACCCGGTGAGTGCCCCCTGGGAACCAGGAGCAGGGGCTTCACAGGAATGTAGCTCCACACAGCATATGGAGGAAAGGATGGGGCAGGACCTCAGAGGGGCTGGTGTTCACATCAACACATAGAGAGGCACCAGAAAGACTGAGGGAGGATGTGCAAGGAGGCAGGGGAGTGGGACAGCTGGGACGGGAGCACAGCTAGGTGGCTATCTATGCCTTTGTGTTATGCCAGATCCATCTATGGCTGCCTGGTCTCTAAGTCAGAGGGAGTGAGACACTAGCCACTGTGACTCTCCTGGCAAAGATGAGCTGGACAGTAGTTCTCCAACAGCAGAGAGAAAGATAATCAGAGGATTCTTTGGACTTTTTAAACCCACATATCGATGTACCTGAATTGAGACTGGGAATCTGTTTAAGAAGTCATACACCAAGCTGAGAATCACCACGCCAAAATATTAATTGAAGGCCATTTGTGTGCTGATGATGGGGGAGCACTAGGATATAGAGTCAGGGCCCTGAGTTCGAATTTCCTGTATGGGCAGAGAGATACTGTTCTTTAGCTTCTTAATTGATAAAGTGAGCTAGTGACACCAGGTGATTAACAACTCTGCCCCTCAAAGTCTTTACAGGATAAAATCACCTAGGAAGTTACTCCGAGAGAGGATTCTTGTTTTTCTTTCTACAAGAAAATATTTACATTCTGAACGAGTTCCTAGATTGGGCCCTTTCAGCATTCTGGTTGACATGATGGGGAAAATTGTCTTTAAAAGAAGTTTAATTTCAGGCAGATGTTTTTCATATCTTTTTGCCTTGATTTCCTTCTTTATAAAATACACGATAATCTCCGATTATCTTAAAAAGAGAGGTTATGATGTCACTTGGCCAACTTTTTAAAATTGAAACTTCCTGGGGTGAAATCTCTAGGACCAAGCTCAGTTTATTGAACTGTAGGAAAAGGAAATGATGCCAAAAGGACAGAAGGGTCAGGGGCCTCTGTGCTTGGGTCTGACTTGTGTTTGATGCTCCCTCAGCTCCTGACACCTGCCGACATGTCCTGCCAGCAGAACCAGCAGCAGTGCCAGCCCCCTCCCAAGTGCACCCCCAAGTGCCCTCCCAAGTGCCCCATCCCCAACTGCTCTCCTAATTGTCCCCCAAAGTGCCCTCCAGTCTCTCCCTGCTGCAGTGTCAGCTCTGGGGACTGCTGTGGATCCAGCTCTGGGAGCTGCTGTGGATCTAACTCTGGGGGTGGCCACTGCTGCCTGAGCCACCATAGGCACCGCAGGTCCCACTGCCACAGGCACCAGAGCTCTGACTGCTGCAGCCAGCCCTCAGGGGGCTTTGGGGGCTGTGGGAGCTCTAGCTGCTGTGGAGGTGGGAGTGGCCAGTCCTCTGGAGGATGCTGCTGCTAAGTCAGAAAGAACAGAATTGGAGGCAGCAAATGGCAAAGATGTCCTCATTCTGCTCCTGGGCCTGCCTGACAGACTGAGAGATCCCAGGGAAGATGCTGAACTCTGGTGTAGAGAATCTCTCCCTGCTTGGGTCCAGAAAATCAAATCCTCTCCTGAGAACCCATCCACTGACCTTGGACTCCATCTCTGTGGCTGCCCTTGCATCCCCAGGCCAAGGACCCTCACTCACTCCATGTCTTATCTTCTCACAGCCTGTTATCTGATGTAAAACAATAAAAAAATAATCTGCTCAGCATCTCATAGAATGACCCTTTTCCTTTTTTCATCACCATTGTTCTTTACCCTGTCCTCTGCTGGTAGTGGCCTTGGGATTTAAGGATCCAAAGAGGAACTGTGACCTCAATTGGAATGAATGGTGATAGAAGCTGGAAAGAGACAAGTGCTCCAACTCTGTGTTGCCCTATGTCATCTGGGACCAGAAACAGCACTGCTTGTGAGCAAGTCTCCAACGCCTTTATATAAACATTGCTCCTTTGGCTTCTGGTCACCTTCAGGGCCCTAACCTGGTCCCTCCATTTCCCTTCCCCCCTCTATCCTTTCTAGTAGTCTTGACCTACACCACCAAAATGTCCTTCTTCCTTCACTCCCTTCCTTTAGCAGAAACAAAGCAAAACAAAACAAACAAAAAACCCTGAATGAATAAGTAAATAAACAAAGCAAAAAGAGAAACAAATCCTTCACATATTTTGAAAATACACACTATGTTTTCTGCAATCCGTTAAATTCCAGGTAGATGAAAAAAAATGAAACAAATTAAACAAATAATCTTTAATAAGGGACTAAGGAGCCTTGACAGAGGGCTACGTCTTCCTTTCCCTTTTCATCATCCTCCTTTTGTCCATCTCACCTCTTGTCACTGAGACACTCTCATTTCCTATCACTTCTCTCCATTGGATTGGGCAGGAAGACCCCATATCCCATGGGCATTGGTCAGTGGAGGACATGTGACAAGAATGACCTGGAATCCCTGGACTCACTTCCCTTTTCCTATGGGATAATCAGGAGAAGAAGGTCAGCCTGACACCTTGGGAATGATGTGGATGAGGCTCTCGCCAACCAGATTTGTCCTCCTCCTCCCAGGGCTGGTCTCAGCCCTCTCTACCTTCCCCTCCCCCTTAGCTGGAACCCACTCCATACTGGCCTCTTCTGCTGAATTTTGGTGTATTTTCGAGGTATGCCTTTATCTTTCTTCCCCTTTCGTCCAAACCAAAAAACCCATTGCCATCCAGTCAATTCCGACTCTATAGGACAGAATAGAACTGCCTCATAGAGTTTCCAAGGAGCAGCTGGTAGATTTGAACTGCTGACCTTTTGGTTAGCAGCCAAGCTCTTACCCACCATGCCACCAGGGCTCTGCTGCTTTCTACCAGTGGTTCTTAAATGAAGTGTTGCTTGTAGTACAATAGATGGAATGTTTTTTTAAAGCAGATCCACCCCACCTCCTGCCCCTGTCCCCAAGGAGATTCTAAGAATATCAATTTCACATGACCTATCCCTTTGGGATCTCAACCCATCCTGGAAGAACTGACCCCTCCCTCCACATTTCAATCCCAGGCACAGTCTCTCTCCTGGCTAAACAGCCTGCAGAGCCAACCTGCCTGCTGATACCCCTTGTCTACCCACAGCCACTTCCAATGCAACACCTTCATTTCTCCCACCCCCACCCCTGCTGGCTTCTAAACCTGTTTATCTTCCTCCTCCTCCTTCCCTTCCCCTCTTCTTCGTTATAAACACCTTCTCCACAGTCCCACTCCACAAGGTCAGGATACTTTGCTAGATGGTCTACACTCACCTCCCCTAAGCTCCTCAATCTTTGCCAAACCTGCTTCTGAAGCGTTATTTCACCCCCTCATTTCAATTTCCCTCAATATAATCCTAGTCCTTTCTCTTATCACCCTTCTTTGGACTCCTGTACTAATCTCCCAGCAAAACTTGCAAGTTTTTTTCTTTTTTCTGTTCCATTAAATCCTCTACTCTTCTTCCAAGAATACTCTCTCTGTATCACATTTGTGAATCCGTCACTTCACTTCTGAAAAACAGTATCTCTCTACAGAATAATGCACAGATAAGATTCAGCAGAAACTGTTTCCAACTTAATTTCTAAGATTTACCACTTATACTGCCCCCATGAAACCCCATGATTCTGTCAGTATAAACAATTCACCTCTGCCCAGGTATAACTTAACTTTACATCTTGATGCCTTTTCTCTGGGAAGCAGTAGAGTGTACCATCTCAGGCAATATATTTAACCTCTCAAATCCTGAGCTTTCTCTTCTGTAGAACCAAACCAAACCAAACAGGTTGTCGTCGAGTCAATTCCAATTCACAGATACCCTTCAAGACAGAGTAGAACTGCCCCATAGGGTTTACAAGGAGCACCTGATAGATTCCAACTGCCAACATTTTGGTTAGCAGCCAAGCTCTTAACCACTGCGCCAGCAGGGCTCCCTCTTGTGTAAAGTCTTCAATAAAGGACAACTTCTGTTGTTATTTTATCATTAGTACCACTGTTATTATTATTGTTGCTGCTGCTGTCGTTATTATTTTATTAGCATAATTACTTGCTATTTCCTCTGTCCAAAGTGTCCATCAATTCTCTCTCTCCTATTTTAATCTTTTGCAATATTATCCCTTCTTCAAAGTACATCTCAAACACTAGAGTTTTATGAAGACTTATCCAGTGCCTTAAGTATTTTCTCAAGCATTTGGATAGATGATCTGTGCATAACCATCAAATTGAGAATGCTTGGCTCATAGGATGTAATAAAGACGTAACTTTTAAATTGTCACTGTCCTTAAAAGTTTACTCACTTGGGTGGTCTTCTGATTCTTAGATGAAAAACTGGGGAGCCCTTGTGACTATACTTCTTTCCAAGATCTTGTATCATTTAAGTCATGAGCATGCTCTCAGTTCAAAAATTAGTATGTCTAGTGTCAGAAATGATCACAATGCCAAACTTGATTGAATGGCACATTTGTTCATGCCCCTGATGCTGTGGGCTGGCCAATCACAATGGGAAAAGGGAGCCTAGTCCTTTTATCCCTTTTTCCTGCCTGATGTTTGTCCTTCTCCTTCAGCTTTCAGAATGCATTTTCTATCCCCTACGTGAAGGTTAGAGGCAAGGAGAACAGTTTTGTGTGTGGGCGCAATTTTCTTCAGGTATTGGTGGCAATTGGATGGAAGAATCTTCTTCTTCTGAATATTTTAGTGGGAACTTCAGGGTCTCTTCTTCATCTGTGATGTGAGTGATGCCTCTCCCATGGCAGATCATTCCAAGGTTAGCCCTGGTTCCAGAACCTTCTCTTAGATGGAGGATAAAATGGCTCAAGACCAGCTTGTTCCATCCAGTGAGGGACAAATCTGATCACAGGAAACATTCATGCATCATTGGATCCATGCTTGCAGAGGAACTGGAAACGTCACTTTGTTCAGGCTAGTCTCATTTCCTCCAGATGCCCTGAGGCAGAAGCAGGTCCTACTTCTCCATATAGCTCCAATCAGAGAAAAACCTAGCGGTCTCTCCTAACAATCTCAGTGAAGATGCCTTCCCTACTCTGGAATGGGTGGAGATGTACTGCCACTACTATTTTCCCTTGAAAGAAGTAAATAGGTCTCAGAGAGAAGCTCTCACTAAAGACATCCTCCTCACAAAATCACCACAATTACTTCCTCACAATTTTGCCAATAAAGCCCTCCACTAAGCTTAATGTGAGGTAACCAGGACCCTACCAAAACCATTCCTTTCTGGTGCTATAATCCTGTGGGTGCCTGTCCAGAGGGAGGACGTCTGGGGCAGGGGTGGTGGTGGCGCTTATGGGCTCAGGTGAGAGGTCCTCCCTGGGAAAGAATAAAGATGGCAGAATTCTGAGATTCTAGTCCTAGGAAATTCCCTTCCCTCTCCTTGTTTGCTGGAAATCCAGATTATTTTCCCCATCTACTACACATCCACAAATCTCTTAAAGTACTTATCCTTAATCTTGTTTAACCCCAGACCTTGAAAATGGTGTAAATCAGGTAATTAAATGTAATAGAATTTTGTATAAGGCTTTAAAATGTGATAAAGCAAGCATCTGTCATCAATGGGGAAAAGATGGTTGTTCGGTATCTAGAGTTAGGGCATTTGGCTACTCAAACAAAATATGTAAGCCCTCATTTCACATCATATGCCAAGATGACTTCCACATAGATTAAATAATCAACTACTTTGAGGGAATTAAATAATAAAGAAGTAGTTATAGCAGAATGTTTATCTCAGAACAGAGAAAAACATTCTAAATATAAAAACAATTGAACAAATAATAAATAAAATAGACATGAATACATATATATAAATAAAATGTTTTACAAAACAATAGGAAAGACATACAATTAAAAGACAACATATTTTTGGAACTATTTTAATAAATATAAAATATGATAGACTGTCCTATTATGTATGTATGTGCAATATTTTACTTGTAACAACTCTTTAAAATTAAATATTTTGGACTGATACAAATTATGAATAGTAGCACAATGACCACCCGCACAGGTATCCTCCATTCATATTAAGAAATCAATATAATACATACAATTGAAGTGACCTGCCTCATATATCTCTCTTTGAGAGACCTCCCTAGCCCCCTTCTATGCTAAGATAATCACTATCCTGTATTTCCTGCTTTTCTTTCCTGTGTAATTTTGTGTACTTACTGTATTAACTTATCTGTAACGTACAATTTATTTATAATTAAGTTAAAAAGTGAGCTTAACTTACTTGACTTAACTGTACTTTATTTATACTTAGTTTTATTTTATTTATACCTTATTTAGGCATCAATTATCACTTGTATTTTTACCCTTCTAAAAAAGAAATCACACACCATGTCTTTGTGACATGTGTCCGTGTTGCTACAGGTCACTCTGTTTCATTTATTTTCACTATTGCACAGTATTCATACTTTACTTTTGCATTCACCTTCAGTTGAGTATCTTGTTTCTAGTTTGTGCTTTATAAACAATGCTATTTTTGAACTTTCTCCCATGCACATCTTCTTTTATACTCCACGGCACAGACTTAAGAGTAGAACCGGTGTGTCACTGAGTATTTCTGTCTTTATCCTGACTAGATATTGACAAATAGCTCTCTAAAGTTGTGCAAATATACAGTCCCACAGCATGTATAAGAATTTCTGTTATTCTACATTATTGTCAACAATAAGTATTCTCAGGAATTTTCATTTTCTAATCTGATGTATATGTAATTATATACCATTATGGTTTTTCTTTGTTTTTCTTTGATTCCTAGCAAGGTTAAAAATCTTCTTAAATATGCTTATTGGTTGTTTATATTTCCTCTTCTGGGAATCTTTTTTTGTTCTTTTTCATGATTTTTGCTCATTTCTCCTTGGGTCATTATTTTTCTCATTGATTGGTAGGAGTTCTTTATTTTAGATTTTTTTTTGTCAATTATATGTGCTGCAAATATGTTCTTACAATATATATTTTAGCTTTTCATTTTTTATGGTGTCTTAATGGAAGAAAATTTAATTTTGTCATAATCAAACACAATGACTTTTTTCTTTTTGTTTATCTTTCATTTGATTCTGTGTGTGCACATATGTGTTTCTTATTTTGAAAATTCTTCCCCACCAAAAGTTGATAAGGTTATTCTAATAAATCATTTTGAAAATGCTTCAGAAATGGTTGAAATTTTGTTTTTCATATTTAGGACTTCCTTTTATGGAACTGACTTTTATGTATAGTGTGAGGTAGAGATCCAACTTTATTTATTACCCTTTTGGATAAACCGCTGGCACAGCACCCTTTTCTGAATTGATTACCCTTACCTCACTTTTCTGTAATCCCATTTCTGACATATTTCAAGTATTCATATGTGAATCTAATTTTAATTGCTATGTCCTATTACATTATTATTTCATCAATAGCCTACAGTGTTAATGACAATTGCTTTATAATTATTATTGATACTCTGCTAGTCAAGTTCCCATGTTTTGTTCTTCTTCTTCACAGCTATCTTGTCTATTGTTGGTCTTTTGCTATTTCGGTTAAGTCATAGAGTCAGCATGTCTATTTCCATTAAAATTTCTGTTGTGATTTTATTGAAATTATGTACAGTCTATGGATTAATATGGAGAAAACTGACAAATTTAAGACTATGCTCTTTTCAACACATGGATATGATGTATCCTCCATTATTTTAGTCTATTCTAATGCCTCTCTATAAAATTTTCTACTTTCTCCATTTGTATATCTTTTGGGATATCTATTCTTAGATAATTCATATTTTTGTTATTATTTTACATGGGTTTAAAGTTACATTTTCTGATTAGTATTGTCCAACATACATATTCTATAACATGAGTGCTTTGGTCAATAAATTGTAATATCTTTTTATGCCTAAATATATAACCACAAAACAATTTAATCTCTACTTATTATTTCTCTGTATCCATTATCACAATTTATTATGATTATTAAGATGGTTCTAATTTACCTTAATATGAATATTGCTGTATCATCCTTGAGTATGCAAGTTTTCCTAATAATTTCCAAGGGATAAAGCCCTAAAATTGGAATTATTTCATCAAAAGTTATGTACATTATGCATTTTAATTTTTTTTTACTCACCAGTAAATAATTTCTGAATAAGTAGACCACTAATTTGTCTTTCAAAAAGGTAGTATCTATTTGTATTCCCACCCACAGTGCCTATTTCCCCCACATCCCCACTTGGAAACATTTAAATTTTGACAATTTTATATGAATGCATGTATTTGGTAAAGAACAATAAAAGATAAGTCCTTGCTTTTCTAGACTTCTTTATATACTTACTGGTAATATATATAAATCTAACATTTTTTGAATTACCTGTTTATTTTTTCCATTATTTTCATTTTTTAATTAATTTGTCAAGAATATCAACTGTTTTAATATTATTCTTGGAATATATGTTGTAATTTTTCTCTCAATTAGTCATTTCCCCTTCAAACTTGCTTATACGATGCCCTTTCCACATGAATACTTTTTATTTGCAAGTGAATAAACTTATCCACTTTTTCCTTCTATATCATGGTTTGGGGGGACATGTTTAAAGGGCACTAGGCATAACAAATAATCCACTATGCTTTCTTTACTATTCTAAGAGCATTATTTTCATAATTTGTTACAAAAAAAGAATTTTGTGGGAGAAACATTAATCCACAGATGTATTTGGTACTAATCCTAGAGCATTAAGTAAAATATTATTCAACTTTAGTTCTAGATGATTCAAAATATTGAACTCTTTCAAAAATGTATAAACTGGGTTATAGACAGACATAGTCAAAACAAGTTGGGAAAGAAATTATTGCAGTTATTTCTATAACCTTTAATACAGGACATACTGCACTACTTTTGATTCACTTTTTTGTATCCACTCATGATCTCAGCCATATCCACTCTCATCTCCTGGTAACAGAAAACCCAGAAAGCCAATTGTTTGCTTAATGACAATTGTTCTTATTCAGTTGAACACAAATCATTGACACTAAAAAGTCAAGACAAGCAGATCAGCACTTATGAAGTTTACAACAAGTGCCAGTTTATAAGATTGGCCTGTTTGGGTGTTATCATCACAGAGTCATGGACCAGATGACCTCTTAGGACAATTATCTTAAGAATCAGTGAGATGACCTCTTGAGCAAGATCTACCTATGTGACCCAACAAATCTCTATCTGACTGCTCCCTTATAACCAAGTCTTTTGTAACCACCTGAGCAGGAAAATAAGAGTCATATCCAGATAGTATCGGACCAGACCTCTACAGGGTGAGGTATCCTCACCATGTATGTCTGTGTGTGTCATGACTTATATCAATGGTCTAAGTCATATGGAAAAATTATTTATAAACTCTGAAGTGTTATGAAAATGTTGACTTCATACTTAAAAGAAAAAAATTTATCAAGTGCCACAACATTCTTCTAGAAGATGATTAAGAAAAAACAATGCTGTTGTTGCTGTTGCTGCTGATAGCTTTTGGTGTGTGTAATATGTACAAAGGACAGTTTTAAGAACTTTAAGTAAATTATCTCTTTTCATATTCCTAACAAACTCATGAAGGAGAGGCTTTTAAAATCCCCATTTTGCAGATGAGAAAACTGAGGCAACAGAGAGGTTAAATAATTTGCCATATATTGTATAAGTAGTAAGTATCAGAGCTAGATTTCAAATACAAGATGTCTGGCTCCACAGTCCACACACCTAACTTCCAAGTAATGTTTTCAAGACATACTGATCTTCTATGATCATCTACTTTGAAATGTGTACTCAACACAACACACACTTGATGCATTGTTGTTGTTAGTTGCCGTCAAGTTGGCTCGACTCATGGCAATCTTATGTATAACAGAAAGAAAGGTTGACCAGTCTTGTGCCATCTCCATTATCTTTGACATGTTTAAGCTCTTTGTTCAGAATATTGTGTAACTCTGTCTCATTGAGTGTTTCCCTTGTTTTCTCTGACCCCTCTACTTTACCAAACATAATGTCCTTCTCTAGTAATTGGTCTTTCCTAATGATGTGTCCAAGTAAGCAAGACAAAGTCTCACCATCCTCACTTCTAAAGAGAATTCTGGTTGTATTTCTTCTAAGACTGACTGGCTTATTCCTCTGGAAGTCCAAGTTATATTCAAAAATATACACCAACACCACAATACAAATAACATCAATTCTTTGTCTACTTTTCTCATTATCCAGCTTTATCATACATATGAGGGAATTGAAAAACTGTGACTTGGGTCAGGTTGGTTTTAGGACTTTAAAGAGGTCTTTTGTAGCAGATTTGTCCAATGTAATGTGTCATTTGATTTCTTGACTGCTGCTTCCATGGGCATTGATTGTTGATACAAGTAGAATGAAATCCTTGACAACTTCAATCTTTTCTTAATTTATCATGATGTTGTTTATCACTCCAATTGTGTGGATTTTTTATTTTCTTTAAGTTCAGGTGTAATACTAATGCATAAAACAAACAAACAAAAAAAAACTAAACCTGTTGTGGTAGAGTCAATTCTGACTCATATCGATGCTATATGACAGAGTAAAACGGCCCCATAGGGTTTCCAAGGAGCACCTGGTGGATTTTAACGGCTGACCTTTTGGTTAGCAGCCAAGCTCTTAACCACTGCACCACCAAGGCTCCAATACTAATGCATACACCATATTTATTCAGAATCAAACACACTCATATGCATATACATGGAATCACAGAAACACTCAATCCCAATGTTCCAGTGGCTGGGACACATGTGAAAATGTTTGGAGGCATCTATGTTTCTTTGTTCATACCAGGTCACATGAAGCCAACCAATAAACAAGGTGGGGGGAAGAAAAGGAAGGTTTGTCAGCCCAGTCTTCAAGAAAGAGGACTAAGAGGCAAGCAGAACTAAAGAGAATGAAATGGAAGATGCCAGTAGGAATCCTCACCCCACTCCCCAGACTGGATTCTAAACATCCATATTCCTAAGGGGAGCTGCTGGCCTGAGCCAACCCCTATGGAGAGAGCCATGTAAGGAGCCACTAGTCATCACCCAGTCACAGGACCCAGGTGAGTGGCAGGAGGTGGGCCCTCTCATGCTCTCCCAGGTCTTCACGTGTCCTCACATGCCTTCCATGTCTCACATGCAAGGGGTGGAGCCCAAGCCAGGATAAAAGGACCTCAAGGCCTGAACACCTCCATCCACTCACCTCCTGAAGTGCTGACTGACCCTGTGCCAGCTTTTGAACCTGGTAAGTGTACCCTAGGAACCAGGAGCAAGGGCTTCACAGGATGGTAGCTCAGACCAGACAGGAGGGGAGGCTGGGCAGGGCTTTGGGGGCAGAAGCACTGGAGATTGTTTAGCAGAAAGAGAGAAAATCTAAAAATTCTGGTAAAGGAGGAGGAGCTGTGAAGTGGGATAGACTGGAATATTGGGATTTGTGCCTCTGTGCTCTGTTCTCTGAACTGAATTTTTTCTGTACATTTTTGAGTCTCTAAATTTTAGACAAGTAGAACAGTTCTTCCTTTCAGACAGAAGATGTCTTAGGCTGGGTTCTCTAGAGAAGCAAAACCAGTAAAGTGTATAAATATATATATATAGAGAGAGATTATATCAAGGAAACAGCTCACACGATTGTAGAGGATAGAACGTCCCAAGTCCGTGGATCAGGGTAGAGGCCTCTCCCAAGTCACACAGCTGCAGAAGCTGGCAAGCCCAAGATTGGCAGGTCAGAGAGCAGGGCTCCGGCACACAGGCTGTGCAGATTGATGAATCCCGGGTTCACCAGATAAGCTGACAGCTCAAGTCCCAAGAACAGGAGATGAGATGACAGGAAACAGCCGCAGGATCCAGAGAGAGCAAAAAGCCAGAATGTCTGCTGATACACAGATGCGGGCCACACCCCCAAGGAGACTTCCTTTCATCTGATTGGCTACTCACAGTATATTCAATCATGGGAGTGATTACATTAAAACACTGAGAATCATGGTCTAGCCAAGTTGACACACAATCTTAACCATCACAGAAGAGTTTACTTTGAAGGAATCAACTGTGTCACTTCCTCAAAGCTATACAAACAGTACACACTAGAGGAAGTGTATGTTTGGGACTTGATAACCACAGAGACTTATGGGTCTCATTGTCTCCAAGTGTCGTTTAGTTGGTCAGGAGTGGTGCCTAGGCATCTGTAAAATAAGCCCCCAGCTGAATGGTGTATAACAAGTTGGAATTGCCAGTGGCAAGGTGGAAGATGGAGGAGGCAGTGTGCTGTAGAGGGTATACCACTAGACTTGTGTTCACCGGACAGGAAACATGGATTCACATCCTAGACTGCCACAACTTTGTTTGGGCCTCACTTTCTCCATTTACAGCTTGATTTGGTTTAACTAGCTTATGTGATGACTCTTTGCAATTTTGACTTTATTTGTGTCTGTTGCACAAAAGCATCTGGAAGTTTCTCTAAAACGGAATTCTTATTTCTTCTTTAACAAAGAAAATCGTATCTCTAAACATGTTCCTAGATTGGATATATTTCAGAATTCTGAGTGTTGCAGAAGAATGAACTTGAGTCAGACTAAATGAATGCCAGTTTTCTCTCCATCACTTAAAAGACAATGGCTTTGGTCAAGTTTATTAACATGTTTGTCTTAGATTTCTTGCTTTGTTAGAAGATGATTTGTGTTTGTTTTATGAAGAGATTCTAAGGTTCAGATGAGATAGTGTGAAAGCGTTTGTCACACTATTTTAGAGAAAATTTCTCTATGACTGATCTTAAATTATGCTAAAAGGACTGTAAGTGATAAGTGTGGCCTCTCTGCCTGGGTCTGACTTCTTCTGATGCCCCCTCAGCTCCTGGCACCCACCGACATGTCCTGCTAGCAGAAATAGCAGCAGTGCCAGCCCCTCCCAAGTGCACCCCCGAGTGCCCCAGCCCTAAGTGCCCCCCTTTAGTGTCCCCCAACGTGCCCTCCAGTCTCTTCCTGCTGCAGTGTCAGCTCTGGGGGCTGCTGTGGATCTAGCTCTGTATGTGGCCACTGCTGCCTGAGACCCCACAGGCTCTGCAGGTCCCACCGCCACAGGCACCAGAGCTCTGACTGCTGCAGACAGCCCTCAGGGGGCTTTGGGGGCTTCGGGGGCTCCAACTTCTATGGAGGAGGGAGTGGCCAGTTCTTTGGAGGATGCTGCTGCTAAAGTGGACCCTGAGCCAAGGAGAGCAGATGTGGGGGACCAAAGGTCCTAGAACTTCTCCTTTTCCTCCTCCTGGCCCTGCCTGAGATGTCCTGGTGAAGACTTTGAGCTCTGGTCTACAGGACTTCTCTCTCCTGGAGTTCAGAGCCTAAATCCTTTCCCCTAAATGTACGTATTGACCTCTGACACAATATGTATTGTATGTCCTGGAAACTCCAAACCATAGACGCTAACCCACTTCCCAGCTTATCTCCTTGCAGTTTGTAACCTCAAATGAAACAATAAAAGAAGGAATTTGCTCATCATCTTATTCTAGACTGTTCCTTGCCTAATCACGTCACCAATGTTCTTCTCACCTCTATCCATTCTCTTGCTGTCTGGAGCTCTTGGAAGCCAAAGAGGTACCGAGTCTGTGGTCACATGGTTGGGATGGTAGGAGGAGAGAGAAAAATGGCTCTGCCTTATACTCATCTTTTGTCAGTTGAACCCCTGAGTAGTTCTTCTTGTGCTCAATCTCCTGATGTCTTTCATGGGCACAGTACCTTGGACTTTGGGCTTCATTCATGGTTCATTCATCTCTGGAGAGTGGCAAGGAGACAGATAACTATTCCATCTCTCCATGGGTCTCCACATTATGCCTGTTATTGTCCTGCCCCATCTAACCCTAAATTTCTTTCTTTAAAATCTAAAATTTTGTTTAAAACTTACACATGAACTTCCTGCTAATAAGCCATGAATCTTAGCTAATTCCAATTAGAAACATCCATGTCATATGTGATAAAATATCATAAAAAATAAAAACTCATTAAAAAGGCATCAGGGAGTTAAAAGAATCAGTTACTTCTTTTGTTTTTCTCTCCAAGTCCTAAGTTCAATTTTTCTGGTTAAATATTTCACCTCTATAGTTTGTTAAGAAATCTTGATTTTTCATCAGTTACAATTTTTACCTTATATTTAATAATTTTTTGTTTGTATTTACTATGCCTCATCATGGTGTTGGTGAAGAATATTGGCTATATCATGGACTGCCAAAAGAACGAACAAATCTGTCTTGGAATAAGTACAGCCAGAATGCTCCTTCGAAGGAAGGATGGCAAGACTATGTGTCTCACACTTTGGACACATTATCAGAAGGGAACCGTTCCCATAGAAGGACATCATGCTTGGTAAAGTAGAAGGTCAGTGAAGAGGAAGACCCTCAGCAAAATGGTTTGACACAGTGGCTGCAAGAATGGGCTCAAGCATAGCAACAATTGTCAGGATGATTAGGACAGGGCAGTGTTTCATTCTGTTGTACATAGGGTCACTATGAGTCAAAATATACTCAATGACTCCTAACAATAATAACAGTGACTCATTAATCTTATTTTTGAACTGGATAAGTGGTCAATAGTTTGTACTCACTTTTCAGTCCATGAAAAAACACAGGTATCTGGAGGGCCAGACAGCAAGAAAACACCACAGAAATGGTCTAGTTCACATCCCACTATTGCTGTGATTAATATGATCTTTGGCTGTCCCTGTGTCTTTGTCAGTCACTCAAGATTCAAAGTCCCATGAGGGGTCATCCAACATGCTGATCCTCAGCCATGTGCCTATTGCTTCACTATTTCAAGATGCTGGGAGAGAGATAGCTCCTTTTGGCTTCAGTAACATGAGAGAGTCTTAATACCACAAATTTTGGAGGATAATACCCACACCCCCAAAAAAGTCAACCAGGATACAAACAAGTATGAGTTGATAACTGGCCAAAGTGACAGATGGTTATCATATTATCTACATGCAAATTCCATGAGAAAAGAATCCGATATCCTCCAGAAGGTAAGTAATCTTCCGGTTGAGACCAGGAGCACTCTACGATCATGGGTTTTGTCTCCTCCCGCTTAAACTGGGTGCTCCCTGAGGACAGACACTATATCTCTATCTCACACTGGTGTTCCATGAAAGCAGAGATTGTTTCCCCATTCGATTTCCAGCATCCCCAATCCTTCCAAAGTGAAAACTACTTCTTTTCCCTTTGCTTTACTTTACTTTCCACAATAGCCCAATGAAGTGGGTATGGTATCAGCACCACTTTACAAGAGAAGGTATTGAAGTGCAGAGATGATAGGTATCCATAAGGGAAATGTTCAGGCCGTTTGGACAGAGGACTGACTGAAGGTCCTTGGCAGGAGGTAATTCTCCCTGCTCTGCCCTTTTCGCAGCTCTCTCCTTTTGGTCTTATGCCCAGTCTTCTTGCAAAGTCAGGCAGGAGGAACAACTCAAGAAGAGGGGAGATATCATTTCTCTTCTCCCACTCCTATCTCTAACCCTTATGTTCCTCACACCAGCATGTGAGAGTTGCTCTTCACCTACTCAGGGAAGTCTCTACAATACCTAACAGACGTGTGACTGACATTTAGAGCAGCTTCCACATTGTTCACTCAGTATTAGAGGAAGTAGGACTTATTCACTCTCATCCCCATTCCACCTCAACCTTTGAAACCTTCTGGCTCCAGTAAGACAGCTCCTTCTCACTTTTGATGAGACGGTCACAAAGGCCCGGAGAGGCCACCCCACTGATTTAGCTTTTTGTGGTCATGTTTGTGTATCCCTTGTTCTGAGTGCTTCTAGTGTACTGAACACTTTGCACACACCATTTTATTTGATACTCATAACAATTCTATGAAGATATTCTAGTATCAGCTCCAATTTTCAACTGAGGGCACTGAGACACAGAAAGCTTAAGTAACTTGTCCAAGGGCACACAGTAAGCTAGTGCTAGAGCCCCAAGACGAACTTAGTAAATGCTTGGAGGACAGTCTCCTGGGGCAGTGATTATGGACTCCAGTAACAGATCTGTCTTCAGAAAGAAACTTATACAGGATCTTGGGCACCCCACTTTGCAGCCTTATGGGAAAGTTCATTACACTCCAAACTTATCCCAGCCTCCCAGAAATCCAGAGGGATATTTTACATGCTTTTTGCCATATTAAAGCTTTGAAGTCTGATGTGTATATTTACATTTCATGTACTCAGTAGTCACATGTGGCTGGTGGCCTCCCTATTGGACAAAGCAGAATATTTCCTATCCCTCTCTTTCTCTAATTCATTTCACCCCAGAACCTCCCTCTAAGATGCACTGATGTGTGCTGATTGTTCTAGGTCTGTTTCTGAGCTGCTGTGCTTAGACTTTCCACCACTACTTTCCTGGATTAGTTACACAGTTTTAGAGTCTGGTTTCCTTTTATGCTAGTTTACAGACTCATTTGAAAATAACACATCTTTTAGTTCCTTTCTGAGAAAGGATGTTGGGAAATAATTTTTTTTTTGCATCATTGTGTGTCTTCAAATTTCTTTATTTTAAAATACTTGGCTGACAATTAATTTAAGTATAATATTCTTAGGTGAAATTAATTTCTCTTTAGAACTTTGAAACTGCTGCTCCATGACTTCTTTGAAATATTGAAGAAACTTGGTACTGGTTTAATCCTTTTTTTCTTTTAGAGGTATGAAAGGAAAGCATCCAAATTCCTTTTAGAAAGGAAATGTAAGATTAGAAATATGGATTTACTCTTTAGGAATAGAAGTCAGCTTTTTAATAGAGAAATGTATGCTATCCATATTTAAGGTTAACAGAAAAACTCTCAAAGCAAACGTAGTTCTTCAACTGAACTTATTGTTTTCAAACTCTTGACATTCAAGTGTGGGGATATGTGCCATTAAAATATGGATGTATAAAGGCCTTTATGCTGCACAGCATGTTGAGACTTGTCCCCAACATGTTGAGACTTGTCATGACTTGTTTTTCCAAATCCATTACTGATTGGCTTGTTTACCTGAATTCCTCCTCCCTTCCCCAAAACTTATTGTTATTCACCCAAAGCCCATTGTTCTGTTATTTGCTTCACTGCTTGCTGTACTGACTATAAATAAACTCCTGGGACTGAAGCCGAGGTTCATCTCCTCAGAGTGACCCTCCTGGCCCCACTTCTCTGTAAGAGTTGTGGCATTGGTTATTGTCTCTGCAGCCCTGACAACCGTTGCAGCTGAGACATTCACGAAAAAAAAAAAAAATTAGTGATATTAAACTTTATATTTCTGTTATACCTAGTAAGAACCTTTATGTGATTCAGTTGTTTCATATGAAAATGAAAAAATAGTATAATCTGGATACCTTTTCAAGTCCTTAATAAATGTGTATGCCTATTGTCTTAGGCTGGGTTCTCTAGAGAAGGAAACCAGTGAAGCGTGTATATACGTGTATATTTACACACACACACACACACACACACACGCACACACACATATATATATATATAAATCTCAGAGAAATGGCTCACGCAGTTGTAGAGGCTGACAAGTCTCAAATGTTTGGGTCAGGCATCAGGTTAGAGGCTTCTCCTGACTCATGTAGCTGCAGGAACTGATGAACCCCTGATCAGCAGGTCAGACAGCAGGCTGCTTGCTCACAAGCTGTGGAGGCTGATGAATCCCAACATCAGCAGGTAAACTGCTAGCTCAGGTCCCAAGAACTGAAGGTCAAATGATGATGAGCCAGATGCAGGATCCAGAGCAGAAGCGTTACTGGAACATCCATTTATATACTGGAGCAGGCCACGCATGCAAGGAAACTCCCTTTCAACTGACTGGCTGCTTATAGCAAATCTCATCATGGAGTTGATTACATCATTGCATAACTGACAGATTACATTATAACTGCCCAACCACTGAGAATCTTGGCCCAGCCAAGTTGATACACAACATTAACCATCACAAAAATATATACACCCCAAAATATTAATTTTAAGATCAAATAACTGTCCATTGTGTTACTGTATCAGATGTTACTTAATCAGTCTCACAATGAAAGATATACAAACGAGTTGCTTCTAAATTTGTTATTGAAAAGTTCTGCAATGATCGGTGTTAGAGTAAATTATTAAACATGAGAATTCATACATTCAACATTATGCTTGTTAAATAACTGAATGAGTCCTCAAAACCTCTCCAGTAAGTCTGGACTAACTTGCCCTCCTAGCGAGTGTAATTTCCCCTTCCCCTAAGTTTTCTCATTGATTTTATCAGTGTTAAATGTAACTTTTTTATGTGGACAAATTTATCATTCTTTCCCTTTAAAAAAAAAAAAAGCTGTATTGAGATAAAATTCACATGCCATAAATTTCATCCATTAATTAAATGGATTTTAATGTATTTGCAGAGTTGTACAACCATTGCAAAAATAATTTTTATAACACTTTTCATCACCCCAAAAAGAAATTCCATACCTATTAGCCATCATTCCCTATTTCTCCCCAATGTCACCAGCCTTAAGCAACCACTAATCTACTTTTTATCTCTATAGATTTTCTATTCTGGGTATTTTATATAAATGTAATCGTATAATATATGGTCTTTTGTAAATGGATTGTTTCACTTTGTATATTTTCTAGTTTCATCCATGTTGTAACATGTATCAGTACTTTATTCTGTTATATTGCTGAGTAATATTCCATTGTATGGACCCCTGTTGGAGCCCACTTGATGGCAGCTAACAACAACAGTGGTCTCCTAGAATGACTTGTGAAATTTTCCCTCATTTTTTTTTTGAAGAGACTGCAAAGAATTTGTGTGAACTCTTCTTTAAATGTATGGTAAAATTCACCCATTAAGTCATCTGGCTTTCTTTAGGTTCAGTTTGCTCTTATTTTTTTAATTTGCTAAGGCAAAAGATTAAGTTATTGAGTTGAGATTTTTCTTCTTTTTTAACAGACACAGCTATAAATTTCCCTCTAAACATCACTTTAGGTGAACCCCTTAAGTTTTTGTATGCTATATTTTTGTTATGATTTATGTTAAAATATTTCATAATTTCCCTTGTAATTTCTTCTCTCTCCCATTGGTTATTTAGGACTTGCTGTTTAATTCCCACATATTTGTGAGTTTCCCAAAATCTTTATTTTACTGATTTCTAATTTCATTCCATTTTGGTCAGAGACTATACTTCTTATGATTTCAATTATTTAAATTTATTGAGGCTTGTTTTATTGCCTAGCACACGGTCTACCATGGAGAATGTTCCTTGTGCAACTGAGAAGAACTTATATCCTGCTGTTACTGAGTGAAGTGTTCTATAGATATCTGCTGGGTCTAGTTGTTTTATAGAATTTTTCTCAAACCATCTGTTTACTTGTTGATCTTTTACCTAGTTGTTCTATCCATTATTGAAAAGGTGATATTGAAGTCTCCAACTATGATTATCGAATTGTCTGTTTCTCCCTTCAATTCTGTCAGTTTTGCTTCATGTATTTTGGGATTGTGTTGTTAGGTGTTTTTATCAGATTTGGGAAAATTTCAGCCATTATTTCTTTATTTGTTCTGATCTTTTCTCTCTCCTTTCCTTCTGATACATTACATGTTCGTTGGTTTGCTTATTGATGTTTCACATTTCTCTGAATCTCTGTTCACTTTTCTTTATTCTCTCTGTTCTGCAGATCACATATGTTCTATTACTCTATCTTTAAGTTCACTAATTCTTCTGTCAGTTCAAATATACTGTCAAGATCCTCCACTGAATTTTTTATTTCAGTTATTGTATTCATCAGTTCCAAATTTACATTTTGATGTCTTTATTGACATTCTTTATTTGACAAGACATTGTCGTCGCTCCTTCCTTTACTTCTTTAGAATGGTTTCTGTGGTAGTTACCTAGTGCTGCTATAACAGAAATACCACAAGTGGATGGCTTTAACAAACAGAAATTTATTTTCTCACAGTTTAGGAAGCTAGAAGTCCAAATTCAGGGTGCTATCTCTAGGGAAAGGCTTTCTCTCTTCGTCTGCTCTGGAGGAAGGTCCTTGTCTCTTCAGCTTCTGCTTCCTGGTTCCTTGGAGCTCTCCATGTGTCTTGGCGTCTGTCTTACCCATCTCTGCTCACTTGCTTCCTTATTTTATCTCTTTTATATCTCAAAAGAGATTGACTCAAGACACATCCTACACTAATCCTGTCTTATTAACCTAACAAAGACAGTCCATTCCCAAATGGGATTATAACCATGGACATAGAGGTTAGGATTTACAACTCATGTTTTTGGGGGACACACTTCAATCCATAACAGTTTCTTTTAGTTCCTTAAACATATGTAATGAATGATTTGAAATCTTTGTTTATTGAGTTCAACTTCTGGACCCTCACATGAGCAGTTTCTGTTGCCTGCTTAATTTCCTGTGTATGGGTGACACTTTTGTGTGTGCACATCTCATAATATTTTTGCCTAAATGGACACTTTTGAGAATATCTTGTAGCGCTCTCCCACTTTGGGTTTGGTTGTTGTTTGATTGTTTATTTGCTTAGTGACTTGGCTGGACAATTTAGTGCAGTCTATTTCCTCTTCAGTTTGAAGCCTCTGATGTTGCTCCTCAGAGGGCTCATCCTCGGGCGTGTACAATCACCCTGGGATGACAATGGGTTTAGCAGACTTTCTTTGACTGTCTCTTTCCTTGATTTCTCTGTTAATCTTTCTGCCTCTGTTGGCATCACACCCAGCTGTTAGGCTCCACTAATTGCTGACTGATTGTTCTATTATTTATTTATTTGACAATGCCCAGGGACATAAATTACTCCATATTCTGATCCAATTAATTCTGTGTCCTTTTGCAGGGGTAGTTTTGGAGGCCAATCTTTGAGATTTGTTCTGAAACCAGGTGGGCTTTATTTAGATATCACTTTTCCTGGTTTTCTCGGGTAAGTTAGCTGGTCTATTATTTAGCTTATTGCTCTCATGGATCTAGCAGCCCCCTCTTAACTGCTTACCACCAGAATCTCCCTTGTTTTCAGTAGTTGTTTTAGGCTTGAACCTCTCCACACTTTGTTCCAAATAAAGTCAGTTCCTTTTGGAGAGTGTAAAAATGAAGCAGTGGAGACGTCTGACCTCCTCTAACTTCACAAAGGCGAAGGACAATCAAGATCAACAGCTCAAGGCTAATTCTTATGAGGCAGAGGTCAGACATGCCTCCGCCCTCTAACTTTTTTACCAATTCTGACACCCACCGCCGCTCCCACGCACTCTCTACTTCTTTGCTGGGTTCTATAATTTGTTGCAATGGCCACACAGAACTCACAGACATTACTCACCATTATGGAGCTTATTAGGGAGGTAAGAGTTACAGTTCAGGTTCAGTTCTTTGATCAGGACAGCCTCTTTTCAGCTGTGCCCGCAGGTATGCCTCTCTCTGGTCCCTTAGCCTCTGTCTTGCTCAGGCAAGTGTTACAAAGCTCTTTTAGCTCTGCCAATAAGTGCCCAGAGACATCCTACTCTGCCAGGAAGTCTCTGCCAAAGGATCTCAGCTATCTTGCTGCATGGGTGGGTGAGCCTAGCTCCACCACCAAGTGCCCGGAGGCACCCCACTCTGCCAGGAAGCCTCCTGCCCAAAGGCACTCAGCTTTCTCATTCCATGGGCCAGTCCTGTGCCATCCTCACAATCGTCGATATTCTTAAGCCCATTGTTGCAGCCACTGTGCCACTTCATCTCGTTGAGGGTCTTCTTTTTTTTCACTCACCCTCTACTTTACCAAGTATGTTGTCCTTCTCCCGGGACTTGTCCCTCCTGATAAACATGTCCGAAGTATGTGAGACCAAGTCTCACCATCCTTGTTTCTAATGAGCATTCTGGCTGTACTTCTTCCAAGACAGATTTTTTCTCCTGGAAGTCCACAGTATATTCAATAGATGAAGGCAATCAAGACCCCAGGATTCTTTGGCCTGCCACACCTGAGGTAGCTTCTCTGCCCGGCAAATGGGTGTTGGGCATAGGAAGGAAGCCTATGATCTCTCAGGTACACTCTTCTGAAATTTAGCCTCTGCAACATGGAGGTGGGGGGTATGAGAAATGCTGGCAGCCTGCCCCTCCCAGGAAGACACTGCAGCCCTCAGCTTGCACCTAAGGCGAGAAGGAGCCCCATTTTCTTGACCATACTGAGACCAGCAACCCGCCCACCATCTTGAATGGGTAAAGGGCTGTTCCTACCATCTTCTGTGATATAAGAACTAACTCCCTGTCTTCAAGCTATCTCCTTATCCAGATATGCTTCCTGTTTCTGGCCAAGTTGAGGAAAACAAGAGACTGGGGTCACAGGACCAGGTGAAACTGGCAAGAACTAGATCTGGCCGCGTGACACGTGCAGAGCCATTGACTCCATCCTCTGGGTGACCCTGAAACTCTTCTCCCACTGGAAAAAAACAAACTTTAGCATCCCAAGATTGGGAGAAGGCTTTCAGAAGCGAGGGGTCTGAGCCTAAGATCCAGTTTGAGAAACGTCCCTTTTTAGATAGAGCAAGTGCAGAAAGGCCGGACTGCCCCAGGAACACCTTTTCAGGTGAGACCAATCAGCAAGTTGGCCCTGCCCCAAGACATTCCTGAAGACCCCAGACCCAATTTACTTCACCCACATAAATCCCTTAGGCTATTGTTCTGGGGGCCATCTTGGCGCTGCAAGTCCCGGTGTGCTCCTTTGCTTGGTCAACCAAATAAAGCTTCTTCTTTCCCTTTCACCAGTTTCGTGTCTCTGTGGCCATGTGGAGCAGACCTGGAACAGTCTGGTTACAATACCTAGCTGGACTGGAGTTTTAGTCACACTGATCTGGGATTGGGGAGGGAGGGAGCAGGTCATGCTTCAAGTGCCATAGACCTGCACTCTTCTTACTGAAATTCAGTATATTATATAGAATAAATGTTTCTGCATTTGCTGTATGCTGTTAGAACTCCAAAGACTTTTTAAAAAATTTTTCACAGAGACTCTGGCAAAATGGTGCTCTATGCAGAAGCACCATGCTGTCCCTCCATAGCAAAGACCAGAAAAACTAAGCTGAACAGAGAAAACAACAATCCTGAAATCCTAAAACATCAAATGAAGAGATAAAGAACTCAGCCAAGCACCAAATGGAGTGAAAAAACTGACAGAGAATTGAGAGAGAGGAGAGATTCATGCAGAGGTCCCCTATCAGCTAACACAGGGCGGATCCACCATCTTGGACTTCTATCAGAGACCAGCAAACAGGGGACGAGAAACCAGCTTCACAGAGCTTCCAGTGGGAGACAAAACAACTGGTAATTTGCAATATATGCTTTCCCAGCCCCAACCATTCTTCACCTCCACTCAGCCTCCTCTGCTTCCCGTGGCCACAATCTCTTGTCCCAGAAGCACCAGCTGCTTGGATTCCACCCACCCAAATGGGCCGGCTCTCTGGGTGCCATTTGTTGGCTGCTGGTGATGCTTTTTTCTGCTTCTTTTGATTTCTTCCTTACTTTTCATCACCTCCCCCTCCTTTTGCTCAAACACCTGGCTCCATGTTCCATCTTTGCTTCTTCCTGAGGGGCTGCAGAGCTCCGTTAGTGTGTGGAGCTGCTTCCCGGTCTGGGCTGCTGCGCTGGTGGGATCCCAGGGCTTTTGTTCGTTTGTTTGTTTTGAGTTGTTTGTTTGTTTTCTTGAGCTGGGAGCCCGTTCTGGCTAGTCAGTACCGCATGGCTTGGAACATAACCCCTCAGCTTGCACATACGTGCAGAGAGATCCCTGAGGACATTTCTTTTTTCATTGGTTTTTTTTTTTCCTGTTTTTTTGGGGGCTTTTCTTGTTGTTTTTTTTTTTTTTTAATTTGTTTTGTTTTCTTTTCCCTCTGTTTCCCTTTTTCTCTTTCTTCATTACTCAGTTTCTCATCTCTCTATATCTTCCTTCTCTTTCTGTTCCCAGAATACCTGGCATTGTATACCTCTACGCCTTCTAGCCAGGCTGTACTGCAACACCTGAGAACAACTTACCCAGACCTCGTAGCAGCACCAGTGGGATCACTGGGAATCTTGCTGTTCTTTTACCTTTCAGATTTTTATTTATTCATTCTTTTCTTTTTTTTCTTCCTCTTCCCCTTTTTGTTTTTCTCCATTTCATAGTCTCTCATCTCTCCACTCCAATGGCAAGCTGCCCTAGCATTCTTTTTTGTTTGTATGTTTTTGGCTTCTGATCCTCTCTCCTCTCTCCCATATCCATCTTAGCTCCACATATAACAATCGTCCCACTACATCCTGCCTACCTGCACTGTGCGCTTAACATCACACCACCAAGCAGCACAGGCACGGCCTACTGGAACCTGCCCTGCACTGATTACTGACCCACCCTGGTGGCTGTAGTAAGTGCCACAAACAAACTGTCCCAGTAACTCCTCTTCAGCTAGACTGTCCCTGCCGTACCATATCTGAGTGACTGGCCCAGCCAATCGGAGAAGGAGGTGAAAAGTATTGTGCCCACAGATGAGCAAACAACAAAGAACACACAGCCCGCCTGCTCAGACATAGCCAAATTAAAAAAAAAAAAAGGATGAAACAAAGAAATCTAAAATCAATAAATGAGAAAAATAACTATTGAATTCTCCGAAGACAGCAGACAATATCAAAACATTTACAAAAACAGGACAGGATAGTTCCAGTAAGCGTCCAAAATAAAACACCAGATGACTTTCCAGTGGAAGAAAATGTACTAGAACTACCTGATAGGGAATTCAAATCTGTAACACCCAGAATTCTCCAAGAGCTGAAGCAAAAAGCTGACAAACATGAGGAAAAAATAGACAAATTCATGGAAAATACACAAAAAAAATTGGAAGAATTCAGGAAAATAATGCAGGAACAAAATGCCAAAATAAATTCACAACTAGAAATTATATAAAGACAACAATTAGAAATCCAAAAGATAAACAACAAGATTTCAGAAATGGGCGGTGTCAAGGAAGGGCTGAGAAACAGATTTGAAACGGTGGAGGACAGGATCAGTGGAATTGAAGACAAACACTTGGATACAATTCTGTTTCAGGAAAACTCAGAAAAAAAGAACAAAGAAAAATGAAAGAGACCCTGAGAGTTACGTGGGATACAATCAAAAGCAAAAATTTGCCAGTGATTGGAATTCCAGAACAGGGGGAGAAAACAGAAAACACAGAGAGGCTCACTGAAGAACTGCTGACAGAAAACTTCCCCAATATCATGAAACATAAAAAGCTGGCCATCCAAGAAGCTCAACGAACCCCATATAGGAGAGACCCCAAAAGAAAATCACCAAGGCATATCATAATCACACTTGCCAAAACCAAAGACAAACAAAGAATCCCGACAGCAGCTCATGAAAAACAAGAAGTCACATACAGAGAAGAAACAATAAGACTAAGCTCAGATTATTCGGCAGAAACCATGCAGGCAAGAAGGCAATGGGATGACATATATAAAATCTTGAAAGAAAAAAAATTGCCAGCCAAGAATAATATATCCTGCAAAACTCTCGTTCAAATCTGATGGTGAAATCAGGTCATTTCCAGATAAACAGAAATTAAGGGAATATGTAAAAGTCAAACCAAACTTACAAGGACTATCAAAGGGAGTTCTTTGATCTAAGGACAAACAACTTCAGCTCACAGACAGAACCTAGGATGCAGGATCGTACGAGCCAGATACTAATCTAGGAAATGAACTCTCGAGGACTATCCAAAACCAAAACAAATACAACAAGGAATCACGGTAGTTAATCAGTAAATGACAACAACATCAATACAATAAAAGAGGGAATAAACCACATAGGTATAGAACCTTCTAACGGAGAGGAACACAAGGCAATACCAAGTAATGGTAGACTGCTTCAAACTTAGATAAGGGTAAAATTCATGGTAACCACAAAGAAAGTTAACAAACATAAAAAAAAGAGGAAAAAGATAGTCTCAGCAAAAAACAAAACCTACAAAAGCAAAAGAAATGAAAAAAAAAAAAAAATCCACAAACAAAAGTAACTCAGCACAGGAGAGTAAGAAGAACAAAGAAAACTTCATCACCACAAAAAAAAGCACTACAAAATGACAGCAACAAACTCACATCTATCAATAATTACACTGAATGTAAATGGACTCAATGCACCCGTAAA
Source organism: Dugong dugon (assembly GCA_030035585.1). Taxonomy (NCBI): domain Eukaryota; kingdom Metazoa; phylum Chordata; class Mammalia; order Sirenia; family Dugongidae; genus Dugong; species Dugong dugon. The sequence goes on along the minus strand of CM057462.1, from coordinate 193,337,221 downwards.
GAGACAGATAGTGACAGAATGGATAAGAAAATAGGATCCATCAATATGCTGTCTACAAAGAGACACACCTTAGAAACAAAGATGTGAATTTATTAAAAGTCAAAGGTTGGAAAAAAATATATCAAGCTAACAACTACCAAAAAGAGCAGGAGTGGCAATACTAATCTCAGATAAAATAGACTTTAAAACAAAATCCACCATAAAAGACAAAGAAGAACACTATACAATGATTAAGGGGATGATCAATCATGAAGACATAACCATAATAAGCATCTACACACCCAATGCAGGACTCCAAAAGACATAAAACAAACTAACAACACTGAAAATAGAAATTGACAGTTCCAAAATAATAGTGGGAGACTTCAACACACCACGCTAAGTAAAGGACAGAACAACTAAGAAGAAACTCAGCAAAGATACAGAAGACCTAAAGGGCACAATCAGCCAATTTGACTTCATAGACATATATAGAACACTCCATCCAACCGCTGCAAGGTACACATTCTTTTCCAATGCACATGGAATGTTCTCCAGAAAAGACCACATCTTAGGCCACAGAGCAATATTCAACAAGATCCAAAACACTGAGATAATTCAAAGTATCTTCTCTGACCACAATGCCATCAAGGTAGAAATTAACAACAGAAAGAGCAAGGGAAAATAATCAATTACATGGAAGCTGAATAATACCCTGCTTACACATCAGTGGGTGATAGAAGAAATCAGAGATGGAATCAAATGAGAATGAAAACACATCATACCAAAACCTTTGGGACACAGCAAAAGCAGTCCTCAGGGGACAATTTATAGCAATAGATGATCCTGTAGAAAACCTAAGCTGTTGCTTGAACAGGTCTCTTTGTTGATCAATGAGCAAAGTGGAACAGGTCCCTTTGTTGATCAATGAGCAAAGTGGTTCACTTGCAGCAAGAGATCCTGTGCATAAAATGACAATGGACAGTTTCTGTAAGGGAAAAGCATGAAGGGCTATCAGTGGGCTTTATAGCACTCCTGCTTCACAAACACGTGAAGTATACTAACCTTTAAATAGTGTGATAAATATTCTTTTCAAAACAGCATAAATCACGGGAATCTGCAAACGCAGTCCCCCAATACCACAAATTTTGCAGTTGAGTTTCCCACATTTGTGAAACTCGCAGGAATCAACGCATCTCAAGTACAATGAATAAACCTTGTTCAGAAAAACCACTTCCTAATCCTGGTTCTTCTCCTGCTAAGGAAGTATGACTTATGCATCTGCCGCCATGACACAGCCTCACACTCCTTACACTTTACACACAAGGTCATTTCGCTGGCCTCACTCCCAAGCCTTCAAGCCTTCCTATGCTCCTATTGCACAAATTTCAAGCAATTTCCCTGGACTTTTTTTTTTTTTTCCCCACAGCACGGACAGTGGTAACTTGTTTAAGCAGCAGATCTGGATTCAGCGGCCACTGCGCTGCCGTATCTATGTAAGATGCAGCCCTGTTGGTGACGCCATGGACCGCGCTCTTCCTGCCTACCCACGCCCTGCCCCCCTGACCGCTTTTTCCTCCTCCCTTTCCCACTCCTAGGAATATATCCTAGCGAAATAAGAGTTGTCACTCGAATAGACATATGCACACCTATGTTCATGACAGCATTGTTCACAATAGCAAAATGATGGAAACAACCTAGATGCCCATCCACAGATGAATGGATAAACAAACTATGGTACATACAGACAACGGAGTACTACGCAACGAGAAAGAACAATGAATCTGTGAAGCATCTCATAATGTGGATGAAACTGGAGGACATTATGCTGAGTGAAATAAGTCAATCACAAAAGGACAAATATTGTATGAGACCTCTATTGTAAAAACCCATGAAAAAGTTCACACACAAAAAGTAACAATCTTTATTGGTTACCAGGGATGGGAGGGGTGGGGGGGAAATACTAAATAGGCAATAGATAAGTGATATCTTTGATGAAAGGTGAGACAGTACACAATAGTGGGGAAATCAGCAAAACCTGTACAAGGAAAGGTCATGGAAGCCCCATAGACACATCCAAACTCCCTGAGGGACTGAATTGCTGCGTGGAGGGCTGTTGGGACCATGATCTCTGGGAACATCTAGCTCAATTTGCATAACACAGTTTATAAACATAATGTTCTACATTCTACCTTGGTGAGTAACATCTGGGGTCTTAAAAGCCTGTGAGCAGCCATCTAAGATACTCCACTGGTCTCATCCCTCCAGGAGCAAGGGAGAATGAAGAGAACAGGATACAAGGAAAAGATTAGTCCAAAGGACTAATGGTCCACAGCTACCAAGGCCTCCACCGGACTGAGTCCAGTACAGCTAGATGGTGCCCGGCTACCACCACTGACTGCTCTGACCAGGATCACAACAGAGGGTTCTGGACAGAGCTGGAGAAGGATGTAGAACAAAATTCTAACTCACACACACACACACACACAAAAAAAAAGACCAGATTTACTGGCCTAAAGGAGACTGGAGAAACCCCGAGAGTATGGCCCCCAGATACCCTTTTAGCTCAGTGGTGAAGTCATTTCCGAGGTTCACCATTCAGCTGGGGAGTGGACAGCCCCATAAAACCAAATGGGACTAATGAGGCACGGAAGTCCAGGGACAAGGGCCAGAAGACAGAAGGGGACGGGAAAGCTGGTGATAGGGAACCCAAGGTTGAGTAAGGATAGTGTTGATGTGTTGTGAGGTTGTTAACCATTGTCATAGGGCAACATTTGTACTAACTGTTAAATGAGAAACTATTTTGTTCTGTAAGCCTTCATCTAAAGTGAGAATAGCAGCACAATTTTCACTGAACTGTGCATGTAGAAATTTTTGAAATGGTGTATCTTTGGCTATGGATATTTTCACCAAAAAAAATGTCGAGAAGGGAGAGGGTTGACATGTTGTGGGGTTGTTAACCAATGTCATAAAACAATATGTGTACTACGGTTTCATGAGAAACTATTTGTTCTGTAAGCCTTCACCTGAAGTGAAATAAAGAAAAGAATAATAATAATTTTCACCTATTATAATTGTTTTGCTGGGGGATAGGCCTACATTGTTCATCTGTTGTTCCAGAAGTCCTCCTTTAAAGTTTTTGGTTTAGTTTTTTGGTCAGGCTTTAAAAGACTTTGTGTACCTCAAGATTTTATTAATTTATAGATTTCTTTTATCATTTACACTTAAAAAGTTATTCAATTAAGGACAACCTAAGTACTGGGCTTAGTTTTAATTATTTTCCTCTAAATCTTAGAAGCTGCCCCTACCTTTCTGGGAATGGTGAGAGAAGAAAGTCAAAGAGAGAGAGCCCTTGATAAATAAAAGGCCACAATAAGCCTCTGACAATTTCTCCTATTGAAATGGAAACCAAGCCAATCATTCTGGGTAAACAAGCCAGTTCTTGTGACATTATAGCCTTGAGTCAGGATAATTGTTGGTTGGAGTACAGTGCTACCCGGAGGCAAAGACTTGGATCGCGTTTTATTATCTAGTGTTACTATAACAGAAATACCACCGGTGGGTGGCTTTAATGAACAGAAATTTATTTTTTCACAGTTTAGGAGGCTAGAAGTTCCAGATTCAAGTCACTGGTTGTAAGGGAAGGATTTCTCTCTCCGTAGGCTCTGGTGGAAGGTCTTTATCTCTTTTCAGCTTCTGTTTCTTTGTTCCTTGAGGATTTTTTGGTGGCATGGCACCTATCTTCCCCCATCTCTGCTTCCTCTCCCTGTGATTATTCTGCTGTTTCTATATTTCCGAAGTGATTGGCTTAAAACACCCCTTACCCTGATATGACCTCATTAACATAACAAAGAAAATCTTATTCCCAAATGGGATTACATCCACAAGTATAGGGGTTAGGATGTCCAACACATATTTTGGGGGGACACAATTCAATCCATGACAGACCATGAGACCTCTTGTCCCCTTCTTCCTAGGGAAAACTTAAGCAGGGATGGATTATGGAAAAAGAAATGCCTGTGTGAGTCATGATATTGATTTCTTGAACATTCCCTGAAAGTTAAGCTTTTTGGTGCAATCCAAGTATGCAGGCAATGTAGTTGAGATGTCTGCATTGTGATGTTGTCAACCCCACCTCACTGTGTCTGATATTGTGATAGCCTGAGTCCATAGTCGTCTGAAATTAATCAATTCAGGAAATAACATTTGGAAAGTATTTTATAAACTGTAAAGTTATTTGCAAATGTTGGTGACAGGGACTTTTGTAAATTTAAAAACTGATATGGGCAATGCACTGTTCTATACACTAAAAGGGGACAGATGTTTGAAACATGGCCTCATACTCAAGGTGTTTACAATATTACAGGACAGACAGCACACATAAAGAACAAATATTCATGGTAATTATATGTAGGACAAAAAATATATGCTCTGGGAGATATTCTTGGTGAGACACCGGGAATCAATTACAGAGGATGTGGGATTCAGATTGACTCTTGGAAGATAAATTACCTGAAGGCAGAGAGAAGAGGTAAGGGTATTTTCAGAAGAAGAACAACAGAAAAAAATAGAGGGAGAAAGAGATAAATAAAAAAGGATAAAATCCAGTTCATAGTACAATGAATCCAACTATTCAGCAGAGGAAGAGACATAATGAAGGGAAGTGGCAGGAGCTAAGCATGAAGGAATAGGATAGGACCTGAGTTTACAGGTCTTGAATTAATCCCAGTTAAAGGAGTTTGGACTTCTCCTAAAGATTGCAGAGAGTTCTGGAAAAGCCTTTATTCAGCAGTCAGGACAATTACTCATGGAAAAAAATAAAATAAAAATCTGTTATTATCATTGTTTGATTACTCAGGAATATCCAAATGATATGGTGTCCCAGAGAGAAATGAACCCAAGGAGAGCCCAGAAAGGTGGAGGCAGAGCAACTTCAGTTGATGTCAGGGACCTGGAGACACCTGCTGCTCAGAGAAATAAGGTCCGGAATAGGGACTAGGAGTGAGAAGGGATGGGTAATTTTCAGGGATGAGCTCTTGTCTCCAGACCAAGATGGGACTTTAATAATAGTGGGAGCCACATCATTCAAGACACTATCATTCTGATTTGGTATCTTGAAGCTGACTAGTTCCATTCTTGTTACCGCAATGGCGGGTCTCAGCCGCCTGCTGCAGAAACCAATACTGAGACAGGGGTGAGGTGAGAAGCAAGAGTGTTTTATTGTGTATCGATATATAGGAGACAGAGGGGAATGAGCTCCTCCAAAAGACCTGTCTCCTTGACTGGAGACTGGCTGAAAGTTTTTATATGGACAGGATTATAGTTTCTCTTCCAGTGGTTACATTCTGCACTCCCCAGGTGATCTAACTTCTCACTGACAATCCTTGAAGGTCTTCTGGCACTGTTACAATGGTCACATCGCAGATGAATTAATCCTAGTCCTTGAGGGTTATCAATTTGTTCTGCTACCGTCCAAGAAGAAACTTTAGTTAATCTTACTGGAATAGGTGGAGGGAGAAAGAATAACAAAAAAGAAAATATCATGGGAAAGCAAGAGGGAGGATAGGAGGAAAATAAATCAAAATCACAGGAGTATGCAAAATGAACTATGCAAGTTAGGCATTAAAAATACCACAATACCCAGGAAGCCAGGCCTATACTGCTGGCAATAAGCAATAAATGTGAAATTTCCACACAGCCCCTTTCATTCTCAACCTACAACCAGAATTCACCTGCTTCTCTCTGTTTCTCCATCTTTCAGTGACTGTCTTATCTGTTAATGTAGCTACTTCCTCTCTAGAATAAAAGCTTTGGAGTGCAAGGTGAGGGCCTTATTCTTCTTTGTATCCAGTACATGTTGTTGTTGGGTGCCATTGAGTCAATTCCAAGTAGTCACACTTTATGACAGAGTAGAACTGCCCAATAGGGTTTCCTAGGCTGTAGTATTTACAGGAGCAGATCACCAAGTCTTTTCTTCCACAGAGCCACTGCTGGGTTTAAACTGTCACTTTTCAGTTAGCAACCAAGTGCTTAATGATTGTGCCACCAAGTCTTCTTCATAACCAGTACATAAACCAAAAAACCAAACCCGTTACCTTCAAGTCAATTCCAACTCATAGTGACCCTACAGGACAGAGTAGAACTGCCCCATAGGGTTTTCAACAAGCGGCTGGCTGGTAGATTCGGTCTGCTGAACTTTTAGTCAGTAGTCAAGCTCTTAACCACTGTGCCACCAGTAGGTGCTTAATAAATATCAAATCACAGATTCATACTCATGGGACGGCCTGAAGCAGGAAGAAAGGTGGAGTGGGACTGGAGGAGAACATTAAATTTTGAGGGCCCTAGTCTGGAACTGGAGACCTGGTTGCTCAGTGGTTAAGTGCTTGGCTGCTAACCAAAAGGTTGGCAGCTTGAATACACCAGCTACTCCTTGGAAACTCCATGGGGAAGTTCTACTCTGTCCTATAGGGTTGCTATGAGTTGGAATTGACTCAACGGCAATGGGTTTGTTAGTTTGTTTTTGTTTGGTCTGGAACTGGCTGGACTTGTAAGTCTATCAGAGAACAGAACAACTATGCACCTCAAAAAGGCTAGACTCGTGGGCTAGGCAATGCCAGAAGCTGAATCTGTGCCACTGAAATTGTCAATCCTGATAGAGTCAGTCCTATAATCAAGAGTGTTCCTTATAATTGCTCATCTTTCTCATTTCCTCATCAACTGTTTCCAGAGCACCTACTGTGTGTCAGGCAATGGGAATACAGGGGCAGGGAAGACACAGTCCTTATCATCATGAAGTTTCATCAGTACCTCTCTGTCTCTGCTTAGCTGTGCACATCAGCAGTGATCCCGGGACTGAAACATCCAGAGGTGAGGGACTATATTTAAATGAGAGTGGCACAGCGGTTTGTTAGAGCTACAGCTGCTAACCAAAAGGCTGGCAGTTTGAATCCACCAGCCGCTCCTCGGAAACCCTATGGGGCAGTTCTACTCTGTATTCTAGGATCCTTATGAGTTGGAATCGACTCAAAGGCAATGAGTTTGGTTTGATTTTTTGTTGTTCCCTTTTTAGGCACAGCCAGCAGGTGGTGATACTGATTTTCATGAGACATACAGAAAAACTCTTGACTCTCTGGAAGTCTCCTCCAGAGGGCTCCCTTGGCAATTCCATAAACAGCTGCCCTTTTGCAGTTAAGAGATAGCAGGGTTTACAAATGTTTATTCTCCACATTTACATGTCGTGTAAGGTGAAGTCCACCACAGATTTCTCTGTCCATTTAAGAAAAGGTGTTCACAAATGCCTTAGGCGAATGTGGTAAAATTGAGAAGTCATGATCTGCTCCACAAACAGAAAGAGCTGGATTTTATTTCCCTCGTATTTTTGTTCTTTCAAAGCACCTAGTCCATTCATTCTAATAGCACGTAGACTGCTCATTCAACAAAGGTTAATGAGCATCTATTTTGTGTCAGGCACAATATCAGGCTCTAGGAATGCAGAAGTTATAAAGGTAAGGCGTCTGTCATCAGGGAAATGTTTAATAGAGGAGATAGGACAGGTATCTAGGTCACCATGACCCAGAGCAACTATCACAGCTGTAAGAAGTATCTGTGAGGTTCAGAGGAGGAAGGACTCGATCTGGCTGGAGGATCAGGCAAGTCTCCATGGAGGTGATGGTGTTAAGCTGGATTTTGAAAGGCATGAATGATGGGTGGGGGGGTGCACGAAAAGGGTCTCCCTTAGGCCCTATGAGGCACAGAACCTGATCCTCTCCTTCTAATTCCAGATGGAACTCAACAGCAGTCTAACCCCTATCCAGCTGCCAGGGAGGTTACATAGACTTGGTCACTGTAGCCACCCCACCTCAGGCAAATCTGAAGGCCCCAGCTCTCTAGTCACTCAGTCACATGGGAATCCCAACCCACATTCAAGCTGAGGAATCTAGCTCTGAGAATTGTGAAATCCAGATAGATCATCCGGTCTGTGATTGTCCTCCAATAACATGTAGCCTGGAGGCTTCCATTGCAGGACTATATAAAAAGGCTTCTCCCTTCCTGGCCTCACAAGGCCTCTAGACTCCTTCTGTTCTGGGATGACTTGTCCACACGTCTTCCTCTAGGGTAAGGTTACTTCTGGGTGGAGAGACACTTGGATGTCCTTCACCTGGATGCCCCAGCCTCTCTTCTTGTCTCTTTCCAGGAAGCTATGACCTAGGTTGGAGAGGTTTGGGGTCTGGAAAAGGGGAGGGATGGGGGTCCCTGCAAAAGAACCCAAAGGATCTAACAGAAAGAAAGCCATAAGAACTAGAAGACGAGAGAAGCAGAGAAGAGACACTCAGAAGATAGGGGTTTCAGGGCAGAATGGGATTGAGTGAGTGGAGAACAGACTTGGCTCTTTTTGCACTGAGGTCTGGAGTTTCTCCTGCCTTTACTCTTGACCTTGATGGACACTGGCCTGGGAAAAGTGAGCCATCAGCTCAACAATGTTATAGTTTATTTTTCCTTTTTAAGAGGAATACTACCAGTCACCTTTGAGTCAATTCTCACTCATGGTGATCCCATGTGCTGCAGAGTAGAACTGCTCCATAGAGTTTTCAATGTCTGTGACCTTCCAAAAACAGATCACCAGTCTTTTATTCCAAGGTGCCTCTGGTTAAGTTCAACCTTTCAGTTAGTAGGTCAAGCACTGAACCGTTTGCGCCATCCAGGGACATTAAGAGGAAGAGCAAGTTGTTATCTCGGTTGTTGAGTCTCCTGGTAGTTCCCACCAGGATTTGCTCCCCAAATGTTTAGCCCTTTCAAATCCACTTTGTTTTTTCCTTTTGGCATGGATTTCGGTAGGTCATGTGAGTCTCCATTTTGGGCAGCTCCAGCTCATGGAGAAGAAAAACAGACACCCAAGCTCCCTAGGTCCCTGATCTGACCACTTATTTTTTTTCCTTCCAGCTTCACCTGCAGTCCTGCAATGTCACAGAAGAAACAGCAATCTTGTGGGCCTCCAGATACTCCCAAGTGCTCCCCTCTCCAGTGCCCAAACCCCTACCTGGCGCCTAGCTGTGCCCCCTGTTCAGGAAGCTGTTGTCTCGGTTCCCAAAGGCCACGGGCTCAGAGTCCAGTCTGTCCTAAGAGGGCTCACTGGAAGCCCCGCTGCCTCCTTGGTGGCACCATCTACCACTGCAAAGAGGAGGAGTGTTAAGGTGACCAGGGGCCCACAGCATAGGGGGCACAGGCACAATCTCCCATACTAATTCTTCTTGGAAGCCGAGGCACTTGCTTCTCAGGCAAGGCAGAGAGACCCTTCCTGGCCCACGTGAGAGGAGAAAATTAGGCTAAGTTGCACCTCTGCTTCTCTCTTCCACCCACCCCTTCAGCTCAGCAATAATCAAGCTTCTTTGTTCCAAACCATGGCTTCTGTGAGTCCTCTGCTCAGGCGTGCTGAGACCTCCTCAAGCGGATGTTCCTGCTCCCCTTCTTTTCCCCGAAGACACCTGGCAACGTTAGAGAGGCAGATGGTTTGGGATTTATGTCTTAGTTTTTAGCACACTAACAGCCATCAATAACTGTTATCCCATGATTCTATCATCGAAGACCTCAGTGCAATAAACATATGTTGAACACCTACTGTGTACCAGGCTCTTTGTTTTCACTTGTAAGTAGGAAAGGTGTCCCTGATCCAGAAGAGCTTACAAATTAGTGGGAGAAACAATGCATAAGCTAGATTGAGCTATGTAGGTTAGTAAATATAATTTTAACTTGGTTACTTACTTATTACTAACCTACTTATACTTACTTCTCACTTGGTTTGCAGAGGAGTCTCTGGGTGGTGCAAGTGGTTAAGAGCTTAACTACTAGTCAAAAGGTTGGTGGTTTGAACCCATCCAGATGTGCCTGGGAAGAACGGCATGGGGTTCTGCTTCCAAAAGATCACAACTTTGAAAACCCTATAAAGTGCATTTCTACTCTGCCACACATGGGGTCGTCATGAATTGGACTCAACAGCAACTGGTTTGGTTCTGTTTTGGTTTTATGCTTACAAAAGAGCAAGCATTAAGTGGAATGAAAGTGCAAGAGGTCAAGGGCAGAAGGGAGAGACTCATTCTGGCTGTGTGGATCAAAGCCTGGTTTTCTGGACTTTGGAAGGGGAGTTCAAGAAAGGAGAAAACACCCCACTCTGGGGAAAGGAGAGCAGGCTCCTGAGGTAGCTAGCATTTAAATAGGGTCTTTGGTGTTGGGGTAGAAGGTGAGGTGGAGTGAGGAGGCAGAGTCCTCTAGGTGGGAGACAGAGTATAAACAAATGCGTGGAAGGAGGACCGTGCAGAGCCTGCCAACAGCATGAATTTCCATTTGGCTGGAGTGTCAGATGTGAGATGACAGATGTGGGACAGTTCATAACCCCAATTTCTCATCATAGCTTAAACCAACTGAGTTTACTGAGCTTAAGGTATAAAATCCCGGCTACCAAAGGATTGTTACCTCTGGGGCAAGTCTGGGTCCAAGCCCAGGGCCTACAGACCTGGAGTAAGGGAAGATCTAATGTAAACTATGAAAACCCTGGTGGCGCAGTGGTTAAGAGCTACAGCTGCTCACCAAAAGGTTGGCAGTTCGAATCCACCATGTGCTCCTCAGAAACCCTGTGGGACAGTTCTACTCTGTCCTATAGGGTCACTATGAGTTGGAATTGACTTGATGGCAACAGGTTTTTTTTTTTTGGAGCAGGCCTTGGGTGATACAGATGATTAAGTACTGGGCTACTAACCAAAAAGGTTGATGTTTCAAATCCACCCAGCATTGCAGAAAAAGGCCTAGAGATCTACTTCTGAAAGGTCACAGCCATTGAAAATGCTATGGAGTGCAGTTCTACTCTGACACACATGGGGTCGCCGTGAGTCAGAATTGATTCCATAGTAACTGGTTTGTTTTGTTTTCTTTGGAGGAGGACTGAGGCTCAACTATTTTGCATATCAATTATAGTTCCATGTAAAGATTTTTGGCTCGTCTGCACTTGCTGGAGGGCACCGAAAATTTTTTTTTCCCCAAGTACCCAACACAACAGATCATTTTGTCCAGACTCAGGGAAGATTGTCACCTGTCCGTCATCTCCAATACACAGGATGCCCATTTCCAGAGCTTAGTGATCTTCTTGTGGAACCTGGTTTTTCCTCTGTTATGACATATCTATAGATATAATTATATAAAATTATAATTTTATATATTTAATTTTTCTCATTAAACAAATGATGCATACTTATAAAATGATTTATTAATGTAGATAAGCTAAAGGAAGGCAATTAATACCAACCTAAAATCTTGTAACCTAAAAATAACCACTGCTAGTAATTTCATACATGTATTTCCAAACTGTATAAAAATCACAAAATGGGATCATTTCGGAATATGTTATAACCCAATTTTTCACTTGATAATATAATTGTCAATACTTTTCTAATAAATATTAACAAATACTAATCAACTAATAAATATTAATCAACACTATTATACTCTACCATGTGGGTACATGAAATTCAGGCAAGTTCCCTAATACTGGGGGCTTATGATGTTTCCACCCATTCGCTGTCTAAACAACAGTATAATAAACTTTCTAATTGGTGATTATTTTTATTAATTTTCTTAAAATAAATTTCTAGAATTGAAATTCTGGAATTGTCAAAAATTATACAGATTTTTCCATATCCTCCAGAAAGACTGTGTTTTGGGAGAGTTGAAATGCTTCCATTTTGGGGGAAAGGATTTATTTTGTTAGAGAGTATGAGTGAGTACTGCAATAAAAGATTGTCCCAGCTTAAGATGGAAAAAATCCTCTTTGTGAGAAGAAACACTTCCTAAGAAACTTGACCAAGTATCTATCCCTTTTACATTTTATTTTTATAAAATACATAATTAAAAAGAAACTTTAGATGTCTTCTTCTTTTGAGTGAAAACTGGTGCTTTATATTGTGTAAAACAGTGTCATGAATTCTGATATACCATTGTTTGAACTTCCATCTTTAGCTAATAGGTTTTCAAATATCTTTAATGATGGATGTTCTGTATGGCTGTGTGAAAAGTTTCTGGAAAGACTCTTCTTTCTCTTTAGCAAAAAAACAAGGAAAATATCAATGTTTGGCTGATGTGTAAAACTCAATGTATAAGAACATATTTTTTTCTAGGTTTTACTTGTGCTTTTTATTGAAGGCAGATATTCATCAAACAACAACAAAATGTTTTGAGAGAAAACTTTTTTTTGACAAAAGTATTACTTAACACTTAACCTATTAAGGTTTCCCCCAAAGGTCAGCAGTTCGAATCCACCAGGTGCTCCTTGGAAACCCTATGGGGCAGCTCTACTTTGTCCTGTAGGGCTGCTATGCTTCAGAATTGACTTTAGTTTTTGTTTTTTTGGAGTCAGTACCTGGATTCTGTGTGCTAATTGTTCAATTTATATATTACTAAACATATATACCATTTTGTCTGTATCAAGCTGATTTCAAAAGTACTATATTGAAAATAAACTAGTAATTTTCTGGTTGTTTTTCTTCATAAAGTTCTGCATTTGGCATCTTCCCGTTTTCTGAAATGTCTGTTCATCAGATATAACGATATCATGAGTGTATTTTTAGTATGGCTTCATTTTGATTTCGTATATACATTGTCTCTTTTTAGTAATAAGTAATGAAAAACGTAGACTTCATATTTTGAATAAAAGGTGCTATATACCTAATTTAAAAAGATGTTCATAGGAACAGCACAATAGGTAAGTAGCACAATTATTTTTCCTTAGAAAATATCTGTAACTTTGTGCTTTTGTGAATGTTAAATACCTACATATTTCCTAGTTAATTTTTTTTTACAAATGAACCTTATATATTTGCTATATAATATGGTCCTTTTATCAAATTTTAAAAAATATTAAAATGTATGGAACTAAAGAGGGGGCAGTGATAGAATTCCCACCTCCCGTGCTGGAGAACCAGGTTGAATTCACAGCCTATGCACTTCATGTGAAGCCACCACCCTCACCCCGCCATCTGCTAGTGGAGGCTTGCTTGTTGTTATGATGTTGAACCGGTTTCAGCAGAGCTTCCGGCCTCAGACTATGAAGAAAGACCTGGCAATCTACTCCCAAAACTCAGCCTGTGAAAACCGTGTGGGTCACCACAGTCCAATCTGCCACCGAACACGGGGAGTTCTGACTCATGGGATCCCCACTAGTCGGGGCCTGACTCTTCGGCAGCTAACAACAACAAGGACTAAATAAAATGTGTTCTTTTGTTTTTCTTTTTAAATGTCTCCACTGGAGTTGTTAGGTGTTTTAGCGAGCTCACCGAGGGACTTTGAAAGACCCTCAGGAGAAGGTTCCCTAACTGTGCTCTGTCCTCCGTTAACAAGTCTTGATTCCAGTCTGCGCTGGACCTGAACCCGAGCCCAGCAATCCTTCACCAAGTCACCCATGGTCTCAGAGCACCCAGGTCTCAGGGCACCCAGCTATTCCTCCCTCTCCATCCAGGACAAACCCTGCCATCTCAGCCTGGTCCTGTGGTCAGCCTCTAGTGAGGTGGCTCTAGCCCACTCCCTAACAATAAAACCTCTTCAGCAGCTATGAGGGTACAACGTCTAAGAGGCCGTATTTTGTTAGCGACTTTATGACACAGTATAACTAACAACAAAAGCTGCTTTTTTTATGTATTCATGTAAAGACGTCACAAAGAAAATATTAAAATCATCCGACTGTGAAGGAACCTATAGGGTCCTTATTTCCTCTCTTATTTAGTAGGAAGTCAAAAAATAGCGCCTAAACTTGATGAATGAAGAAATTGAGTTTTGAAGTATTTAAAGTTATATATTTAAAAAAAAGAAAAGAAAAAAAAACTCATTGCCGTCAAGTCCATTCCAACTCATAGCGACCCTATAGGACAGAGTAGAATTGCCTCATAGAGTTTCAAAAGAACGCCTGGTAGATTTGAACTGCCAGCCGTTTGGTTAGCAGACACAGCTCTTAACCACTACTCCACCAGGGTTTCCTTTTAAAGTTATAGAGGTGGGCAGTAATAGTGTTACAAATAAAAGCATGAAAAATGAGGGAGGAGATGCAGTCCCTGGGTAATGCAAACGGTTAAGCACTGGACTACTAACCAAAAGGTTAGAAGTTTGAGTCCACCCAAAGGGGCTGAGGAAGAAAGGTCTGCTGATCTACTTCCAAAAAAATCAGCCTCTGAAAACCATGTGGAGCACAGTTCTACTGACACACGAGGTTGTCGTGAGTGAGAACTGAGTCCACGGTAACTGGTAGTGGTACTAGGACTGGCAGAGAAGGAAGAGAGAGAGGAAGACAGATACACGTGTGTGTAACCCTTATCTTTCACTGTGGAGGTAGACAGATCCAGCTAAAAGGAAGTGAAAAATAAACACACACAGAGTATTCAGAGTGAGACTTAATTTTTTCATATTATAACCTGTAGGATTACCTGATGTGCAATTTTCATGTAAATGTACCACCACTTCTATTTCAAAAATAGATAAAACCGCATCCTGTTTTTGCATTCAGCTTTAAGATCCCGAGGCCAAACCTTCCTTAGCATAGCGGACAAGTTCAGACCCCTGTCAGAAAAAACTCGTTTCAAATCTTTGATAACTTCTGTGACTGTAGGCAAGCTTCTTTACCCCCTTTAAAAATCTATAGCTCAGAGTCCTCATCTAAAAATAGGGTGAAATAAGAGTATCTGCCTTGTGAGACTGTGGAGGGAATTATATATGACAATAAATGTTACTTGTAATTAACATTTGGAGTGCACCCTATTTTTTTTAAATTATTTTTAGAATAGTTTTAGATTTACAGAAAAGTTGCAAAGATAGTGCAGAGAGTTCCCATATACCTCCCCCCTATTTCTCCTGTTGTTAAGATCTCACATCAGTATGGTACATTTTTCATAACCGATGAGCCAATATTGGCACAATACTATTAACTAAAATCAATAATTTACTCAGATTTTCTTAGTTTTTCCCTAATGCCCCTTTTTTGTCCCAGGATCCTATCCATAATATTACACACATTTAGTTGTCATGTCTCTTTAAGCTCCTCTTGGCTGTGACAGTTTCTCAGACTTTCCTTGTTTTTTGATGACCTTGGCAGTTTTGAGGAGTAGCGGTCAGGTGTATTTCAGAATGTCTCTTAATTGGGATTTTCCTATTTTTTTAATAATATCTTATTGTGTTTTAGGTGAAAGTTTACACTGCCAGTTAGGTCCACTTTTAACAATTTTTATACGAATTGTTCCTGTCATCCATTGGTTGTAATTTTCACAATGTGTCAGCATTCTCATTATTTCCAACCTGTTTGTTCTGTTTCCAGTGATGCAGTTTCCCTTCCCCTCCTTGCCTTCTCATCTTTGCTTGTGGGTAAATGTTGACTATTTGATCTCATATTTGGTTCACTGTTTACTGGAACACATTACTCACAGGTGATGCCATTTATTTTATAAGCCAATGTATTTTTGGGCTGAAAGGTGAAATAGCTTCAATTCCACATTCAAAGGTTACCTGAGGGCGATAGTCTTGGGGGTTCCTCTAGTCTTTATTGGTCCAGTCAGTCTGGCCTTTTTTTTTTAAAGAATTTGAGTTTTGTTCTACATTTTTGTTTCACTCTACTCTGAAGCTTCTATTGTGTCCCTGGACACAACGGTCGGTAGTAGTAGCCGGGCACCATCTAGTTCTTCTGGTCTCAGGTTTGAAGAGGTTGGGTTTGTGTGGGCCTTTAGTCCCATGGATTAGTTTCTCTGAGCCTTTGATTTTCTTCATTCTGTTTTGCTCCATATGAGTAGAGACCAATATATGTATCTTAGACTGCTGTTCGCAAGCTTTTAAGACCCTAGATGCTGCTGCTCACCAACTAGGAGGTAGAACATTATCTCTGTGAACTGCGTTATGCTAAATGACTAAGCTATCCCCCGAGTTAACTGGAATTTTTCTAATTTTTTCCCCCATGATTCAAGTGGGATTATGGATTTCTTGGGAGGATGACTATAGAGATAAAGGGCCTATCTCATCACATCATATCAAGGGTACATTCTATCAACATGACATCAGTGTTAATGTTAATCTTGATCACCTAACTGAGGTACTTTGTCAGGTTTCTTCTCTGTAAAGTTACTCTTTTTTCTCCTCCTTTTCATACTCCTTTCTTTTAAAGGATGTCACTGCATGGCTCAGTCTTTAAGGGATGGGGAGTTATGTTCCACCTCCTTGAGATGATAATTTATCTACATAAATTATTTGGAGTCATTCTATATGAGATATTTGTCTGTTCTGCCTCATTTATTTATTTGTTCTATCAATTATTTATATCAGTATAGGCTCACTGACATTACTATGTTATTTATTCTACTGTCCATAGTGTTCCAACTTTGGCAATTGAGAGCTCTTTCAATTGGCTCCTGTGTCCCTTTGGCATGACCCTATTGGTTTGTTTTTTGAGCACTTCTTTACTTTCCAGCATTACAAGATGCTTCAGAATCATCTTGCATGTTCTCTTCCTCAGATGTAGAATCAGCATTTCTTCATTGAGCCCTGGTTCCTTTTATTGGAGAATGCTGGGTTAAGCCTATTCTCTGGAACCTAGAAACTATGATTTGCAGTTACTCTTGTTGTTGTTAGTTGCCGTTGAGTGGATTCTGACTCATAGGGACCCCATGTGTGCAGAGTAGAACTGTGCTTCATAGGGTTTTCAATGGCTGTGAACTTTTGGAAGCAGGTCGCCAAGCCTGTCTTCTTAGGTGCTTCTAGGTGGGTTCAAACTACCAACCTTTGACTAGCAGTTGAGTGCTTAACTGTTTGTGCCATCTAGGGACTCCTAAACTCTTCAGTATTCAGTTTTCCATATGCAGTAATATCTACCTGGCAGAGTTGTTAAGAGAAGAAAATAGAGCATGTGAGATATCACACACATGTGGGAGATGTGATGGGTGTCTATTGCATGACCACCTTCTCTACAAGCCTGAAATGCTTAGATCAACAGGCTCACAGGATGACACAGCTGGAGGATGCTCATGTCACAGACAAAGACACAGGACCAGAAAGTCTGAACAGCCTGCCCGGGGTTTCTTAATGCCTGCCCCTTTGTGTTCTTAGAGTTTGGAGTACTGATCTTCCTAGGTAAAGATGACACTATTGATCTGCCATCTACTGGATGCAGGCTTTGAGGTGAAAGGGATTTACCTTCTCTGCCTTTTCCTTTAAGATGTGCTAATCCTCTGGGTTATCTCTTCTTGCCCAGTGGAGAGAATGATGGTGAAGTCATAAGCATGGGGCTATCAAGAGCCAGAGGTACTATCAGTCCAGCAGTCTCTAGGAATGGAAGGGCAATGGAACCAAGGAGCTGCTCTGCCAACCTCAGTGAGAGGGACCGCTCTTGAACACTAGCAGGAAGGGGTGAAGTTACCCAGGAGGAAGAAAGCCCTGTCATTATGAAGTCTCCTCTCCTGAAAGACTTTAGAAATATCTTCTTGGGAGCATTGCCTGGGGGAAAAGTCTAGGCAAGATGATCTCTCTTCATCTTGTCCTGTCTTGAGGCTCAAAGGTATCATTGGATGGTGCGTTTGTACATGCAAGTCCATAATAGGATGTTTCAGTTATTGCCCCGCTCACTGAGGTCAAATGTGGAGCCAGCATGGAACCCAGGATCCAAAGAAGGAATCATTACATTTCTTACAGAGGAGACAGATCACCATGACTCTGTCACAGATAGAGAAACAGTAACTCAGCCAGGTTTTAATATGATCAAGAGCAGCCTCAAGGAGCCCTGGTGGCACAAATGTTTAAGCACTCAGCTTTTAACTGAAAGATTGGTGGTTATCATACAGTAGCTCCATGGGAGAAAGACCTGGTGATCTACTTCTGTAAACATTACAGCCAAGAAAACTATGGAGTAGTTCTACTCTGTCATATGAGGTAGCTATGAGTTGAAAATGATTCAATGACACTGAACAACAACAATAACAGAGCAGCCCCAAGTACAGAGTTCTTGTAATTATGTCAGAGATTAAGAGATTAAGGAAACAATTTTCATGTACAAGTGAAGAGACTGTGGCCCAGAGGAGGCAAATGACCACAGTGGTCAGTGTCTGAACTAAGCCTGTGCCTGAGGCATGACTTGCTACTTACTTCATTCCAATGGAGTTTTCTTTAGCTGAGGATTTTAGAGAAAAGAGGGGCCATAATACTGGCACTAGAGGACACTTGTTACCCGAATAGTGTCTGTGCCCTGGAGCAGTCGAGCCAATGAAACGTTTTCCAAGTCAGAAAGAGTGAGAAAGTTTTAATTTAAGAGGTATATACACCACCAGGGATCCGAAAGCAATGCAGGCTGTCTCTGTGGAGTCCCAAAAAACATTTTTATGATTAGAGTTTATATATGATTTTTACAAATGTTACAAGTGTTGTTATACATTGTAAGGTAATTACAAGAGACTCTTTATCATACTAAAGAGATACTTTCCAGAAATTTCCATATCTGACATCTGCGTTCTAATCTTCCTGTGGAGGGTGGTAAGCCACAGGTCGCTGGACAGAGCATAACAAAGTCATTAACAGAGGTATGTGAAAAGGAGAAGGCAAAGAAAAAAGGAAAAAAAAAAAAAACTTAAGGTTCCTCATGGTGTTAGTTATGTCAAGCTCTCAACTGCCCACTTTGAAAAGGAGGAAATATTGCTGGGGAGTGTTAGGCTCACACACTGCCGTGCATTCCCCAATCCCACAGGAATAGGACTGAGCAGCTAGGGAATATCTGGACTGCAATAAATAATGATAATGCTCATAGTTGTAACTACAGCCTACAGAGCACCTAGGTTCTGTGCTGGTTTCTTTGCTCACAGTATTTCTTTTATCCACCGTATCATACATGGTGGGCCTATGTCTCTTTTCCAAGCTATAGAAACAGAATAGGGTGAATGACTTTTGAGGGCACCTATAGAAGTCATGGAGCCCTGGTACCTCAGTGGTTAAAGCATTTGACTGCTAACTGAAAGCTCAGTGGTTCGATTCTACCAGCCACTCCTTGGAAACCCTATGGGGCAGTTCTACTCTGTTGTATAGGGTCACTATTAGTTGGAATCAACTCGACAGCAATGGATTTTTGGTTATAGAAGTGGTGTGAGTGTATTATGCTGAGAAGGTCCTGTCCCTTTCTTCTACCCACCAGCTAATAGTATAACCCATGGGACCAGGTCACTGAATACCAATCATGAATGCTCCCCCTCCCCCAAGAGAAGCACAACCAGCATCAGTCCCTCAGTGATCCAGGTATGAATCCCATTACCCTCAGGACAACCATGTATCTTCTCCCAGAGTTGCTTGGAAGGGTCAGATCCATATATTCTGCCCACGCATTGGCATTCTGGCCCACAGGAGGACTGTTCAAAGGCCTGACTGATCAGGCAGAAGGAAGATCCTTGTTTTCCTTTCTTTCATCACCTAGGAATTATCTTGATAAGAATCTCATGCATGCCAACACCAGCCGGGCTGGTACCTCACCCTCCTATTAAGGGACACACCCAGGACAGGCAGGAATCCATAGCATCCTGGCATGAGGAGGCAGGCAGGATGATGAGGACATGCATGGGCAAATGAGGGCAGAGTCCAGGAATGCCCTAGTTCTGCCCAGACAGCCCTGGCCAAGCAAAGACCTTCCAATCATATCCCATCCAGTCCCCTTCTCTGTAAGCACATCAATGACGAGCTTCCCTCAAGCCCATCTCTGATTCTCACCCCAGACCTGTAGCTTGGTCATTCACCACAGACTTCAGTGTCTTAAGCAATGAAATAATCCATCTAAGGCCATCTGAGTCAAGTAATCTTTCTACAATGTACATCTGAATATGTCCCTCCCTTGCTTACATGGTCATGGATGCCTCAATTGTCTCTGATCTAACCTTTTAAACAGCATGATTCTGATTCAAAAATAAATCATATATGAACTTCTAATATATAAAACAGGTAAGGGTGTATTACTCTAAAGGCAGCATGATGTAGGTGGAAGACCTCTAAACCATTGTCTGCTCAGGCTTCCCCTACCAGATATCTCAAACAGTCAAGGATTTAAGATTAATGGTTTTTGATTAGGGACTCAAATGTTTGAAGAGCTTCCATAGGACCTCCCTGGCAGTGGTTAATTTGGAAACCATTAACCATTAAACCAGTAAGGCTAAAGTGACAAAACACAGCAAGTAAAGCTCTTAATATTCAGTGCCCTTCCTTCCTGTCCAACCCCATGTGCCACCTCTTGTTCTTATACTTCCAATATTATGACCACTCTGTTTCCAGAACAGTCAAATCTCTGTCCTGTCTCTGCACCTTTGCACATGTTCTTCTAGAATACCAGTTTCTCCCTCACCCCTGACTGTCTCCCATTCATCTTTCAACTCTCACTTCAACCTTCACCTTGTCTGAGAGCCACACCTCCAGACCATGTGAATTGTTCTGTCTTTGGGGCACTCCCCAGCCCTTTCTCCATGCCTTCACCATTGCCTATTGCACTGTATCCATATCTTTGCATAGTACAGAACCTGGAATAATACGGACCTCAGAATCAAGGCACCAGCCTTTGAACAATGAGTATGTTATTTAACCGTTTTGAGCCTCAGTTTTTTGTTTTGTTTTTAATCCATAAAATGGAATTAACAAAAAGAATCTATGAGCTATTTGCTGTGGTAGTGCAAATAACGTTTGACAGATGGTTGGTTGAGAATAAATTTTAATTCCCTTCCTTTCCCCCATATCATGCCACTTATACCAGTCCTTAGTGGCTAGAAGTATCTTAATCTTCTTTAAATTCACAAAACTCTGAACATAACAGGCACTCAATAAATAAATGAATGCCCTTAAAGTGATGTTTGCAAAGTTTCTATAGGAAAGGAGTTTCTGATGGGATAAACAGATTTGCATTATTAAATTAGTACCTCTTTGATGGTATTAGAGCAATACAGTAGAACAATGTTTTCTAACCCTTTCTTGTAATTTTTTTTTTGTTGTTGTTGTATTTTTAGTAGGAACCTTAGCAGGGAAGGGGAATGATTTTGCCCACCTCTGCAGATTTGGGCTTCAGTCATTCACCCTCTCATCCAGGAAAAGCATAGTCAGGTAAAAGTCATATAGCTACACAGCACTCTGACTTGGTGCAATAAGGCAAGATGTTAAACAAGGAATTTCTTCTAATAAGCAGAATGAACTGAATAGACTACACGGAGTTCCTCCCTCATGGTGTGACTTACATTTAAATACGTCACATCCTGACATACTCACACACCAGCCATCATCTCTGCCCTCCTCACCAAGTTCAACCCCACCCTGAACTCTAGTTTAAATGTGTCCAGACTAAGGAACAAACCAGGAAAGGCAGCACCCGGGGCTGAGCTTTAGCTCCCTGGAGAGCTGAGGCACATAAATGCAAATACAGATTTGAAGATAGACTTGAGATCATTTGGTCCAGTCTCCTCGGAAACCCACAGAGGAGCAGTGATATCACCCAAGATGCTTACCAGGGAGTGGCAGAACCTGGACCAGAGCCCTGACTTCCACTGCAGTGCTCTTTCTGCTGACCAATATTGATGACTCCATCCTAGAAGACACCTCCCACACCTGCCCCATGTACCCACAGCTGACCTGCCCTCCCAAGTGGCTCTCTCTCTCAAGGAGTGAAAGGAGGGGACACCTTTGCCTCAGCCACAAATCAGTCATTAATTAATTGAGCTAATATTTATTGCGTATTTACAATGTCAGGTACTGTGTAGGTGCTGGGGATAAGGGGTGGACAGGCAAACATTGAGATCCTATTCAATCCAGGATGACAGATATTGAAAAATAAATACAAGCATGGTGTTATAAATAATACAGAGTACCATGAGAGCATATCATAGGAAAAACTAACATAATCAAGGTCAAAGATACAAGGATATAGAGCAACAGGGTAGGGACTATCATTAAACATGACAGGGGTTGCTCCCCTTATGCAACACAAGAAGTCATGAAGAAGGTTGGTTGCAAGCATAAGTAGGTTTGAAGACTTGGTAGTGGGAAGCTGGAATCACCAGTTAATTCCCTTTCCTTCCAACCTGGAGTGCTTGTCCTATTCAGCTGGAGTCCTCTGCCTTTTACAGATTCTGTTTACTTCATGAAGCAGACGCAATATTAACTGTCTAGAGGTAGTGCTGAAGGTTTGGATGGTACAACAGAGGAGAAAAGGCATGATGTGTGTGCAGAAATGAATATAGGTAAGTATACGTCGATTGCCAAGCAATGTTTTGGACCCAGCCCCAAAAGGTGATCATGATTTTATGATGGTGCCAACCTGCCAAAGTGTTTTCTGTTTTTGTTGTCATTCATATAGCAGCTAGGCATAGCAGGTAGAAAGGTAACAGGATTCACTTAGGGTTGCAGTTTTGTGAGTCAAGTGCATTGACAAGTAAAAGGGCAAGGAAGTTTATTACATTGAAAAAAGAATGGTTGACACAATGAACCGTGGAACTTGAAGTGGGTGAGGAGTGATATGAAGGTAGAAGGAGCTAGTGTGCAGGGAGAAAGCAGAGTCCGGTGGATGTGAATGAGCAAGTTGAGAAGAAGGGGCCGTGATTAGAAAAACAGATATATGGATTCATGGTCTTGGAGAGTCAGGAGGTCTGGCACCTAGTTCAGACTCTGCACAGCTTTGAACATCTCCTTCGCCCTCTCTGGCCCCTAGTCTACTTGCCTGTATATGGATGTAAGAAGTGACCTAAAACCCTTTCCAGCTGGGCCTGGAATGCTACCTCATTGGTCAATGTTTCAGGCACGTTGGTATCTGAATTAGGTACATCAAGCCCTCAGTAGTGGCCTGTGTGTGCTTAGATTATTAGTTCCAAATCTGTTGATGAAACCCACAGAAATCTCTCTATATACCCTGGGTTGATCTAACACTTGTGACTTTAGATTTTCTGCTCATTCATGCTTTGAATGCCTCCAGTATCCTTATTTTCAATCTTCAAGCTATCTCATCTTAAACTCCCTTGTAAATCATGATTTTCTTATCTGTATGGAAATACTTCCAGGGTTTTGTGGAGGGATGGGATGCTCTGAAAAATACTCATGAGGATCTGGTAGTGACACAGAGTGACCAAGTGACAGAATGACAGGGCCGCTGGAATGTGGGAAGTTGCCATCACAACCGCCTGGTTGAGAAACAGCTTTCACATCACCCATGGCTCATTCCCTCAAGTTGGGAGCAGGATATGTATAAAATGTCTCAGCTCATGGTGTCTTCTCAGTTCATTTGAATTGTCCATTGCTTGCCCAAGCTTAGGAGGAAGAGGTGAGTGGTGTTACTGATCTTTGGGATGGTTGAGACACCTGAATGGGACCAGCACTCCAGGTTGGAGGGAAAGGAGACTAACTGGTAATTCCAGGAACATCAGGCTTGGGAAGATTGCAGGGTGGCTTAGAAGTAGCAATACCATGGGGGGTAAATGTTAACCAGAGACTAGGAGGAGAGACTGCTTTGTAGGACAGGGGACAGCCACAGAGGGCTGAAGAGTAAGACTTACGGAAAAGCTCATGAGGCAAGAAAATGAAAATGGGAGATGATGAAGGGAGGTGGTATAGCCATGGACTGAGGCCTTAGATTCTTGGCCTAGAAACATGGTTTGTTCAATACATAAATTACAGTATGATAAAAATAAGATTTTGGGAGCTATTGTCCTAAGTTTCTGTCTAGGGATCTTAGGAGAATCAGGGCAGGTAGGAGAAGGTGTTACCATATTCTAACTTACCCAATGCCTGATTTCTCCTATGCCAGGAAAACAGGAGTACTCCACTGTAATGACATAGCTCCTGTGGCCAGAAAATCAATTGCAGAATTTCAGGCTCTATAGAAAAATATTGATAAAAACAAGGTTTCTATTCAACTGGACTTTCAAAATACCTGCATTACTTTTCAGATTAACTGATTTCTCTCCAACATGTCCTACCAACAAAGCAAGCAGAAATGCAAGCTCCCTGTCAAGTGCCTCCCCAAATGTCCACCCAAGTGCCCCCCACAGGCCCTTCAGGCTCCAGCTCCATGCCTCCCTCCTGCCCCCTCCTGCTGTGCTCCCAGTTACTGTATTTCTGGCTTTGGAGGCAAATGCTGTCTCGTTTCCCACCAGTTTCCACTATTCTACCTGCATCAGCCCCAGCCTTCCTGTGAGAACGAGTCCTTGCTGTATTCCAGTTGTTGCCATAGCTCTGAGGACCGCTGCTGACCTGCAACCTTTGAGGAACCAAACAACCATGGCCAAGGACCAGCCTCAAGTCGAAGCCTCTCATCCCCCTTCTTCCTGTTCATGAACTAAGCTGCCTAGCTTTGCAGGGGACGGCATCCTCTCCTTTGCTGAGAACCTGGCCTCCTATCCTTGCTCTGTGCCCTAGACAAAGGAGGCGAATGCTAGAGAAAACTCTGCTTCCAAATACCCCATCAGCATGCAACAATAAAACTTACCTTCCTGGTACTCTGAGCTTCTTGGTGTTCGTTGATTCCTCTAGCTTCAAGACTGGATTCTTTAAGCAGACCCCCGTAATAAGCCACCCAGATGGGAAATCCCTGCTGAAGTAGGTCCAGGATATGAGCAGTCTGAGAGGGCTGTGAAAAGAAAAGAGGCAAAGGGGAAGGGAGGGGATGTTTTCAAAAGATAAGGGACCCTGTTCCATTGCTGCTGCTGGAGTTCCACCATCACTGAGATGTCTTCTTGCTCATTAAGGACACTCTGCTTCTGAGGCCCTGAATTCAGTCTCCAGAGCCTTCTGATTTGGAAAAAAGCTCATACCCAAGAAGGAGCTCACACAGGGTGACCTATATCTATAGTTCTTGGATCTTAATTCAAAAATCCATGGAAAATATTCTTCCTGAGCATATCATGACTGCATCCCTCACTCCATCTCCTTATGTAGGACCCAGACTCAGATTGGAATCTGCAGTTGCCCAGTTAGCGCAATACACATGGGAGGCCTTCTGGCCTGGGTTTTTCTACCCACCCTTTGTGGCTTCCGTTCTTTCTCAATTCAATGGGACAAATAACATGGGTTTGGGACATGTTATTGAAGCACTGTCCTTTCAAGCCCAAGAGTGGGCCACAGGTAATAGCAATGCCTTCTGCCAACTGTCTAGGACTACGGTTCTTAACTGCAGTATTGAAACACACTGGTGTGTTTCAATCAGTGTGAGACAAAGGGGTGGAGTTATGGTCAGTACACCTGAAACTGCATATAATCCGCAGCTTAACCAACCTACAGCTTTGAAAACATCTGGGCTCATGCAGTGGAGAGTATCTTCCACATGAATGCCATCTATTAGGAGTGTCTTAGCAGAAAAGAGACTGGGACTGCTGCTCCAGGCATCATCTTGAACCAAAATAAATCATTAAAAGCTAAAGTGGCCAGGAGCAGCCAAGGCATGGGAAGCTTTAAGGGTTGGAATTAAGGTGGATCTGACCAACTTCCTTTCTATCCCAATGTTTAATCCAAGGAGAAGAACTTCTAGATGAATGGTTTTCAACCTGACCAAAAGGAACAGTAGGATTCCAGAGCTATTTCAAGAATTCTTAAGGTGTGTGCGTGTGTGAGAGAGAGAGTATTTAAAACACTGTGATAATATTCAGTGTGCTTATTCAAATGTGTTAGATAAAAAGTGATAAATGAAATACCTTGAAGATCATCAGGCTTTACAGGCTAATCCGGGCTGTCAGTCTAACTAGAAGATTGCAAAATAAAAATTGTTGTAACATCTCAGTGTGTATATTTTACTTTCTTACTCATGTTTATTGATTTAAGGGGAACTATTCTCTTTTCCCCACATCCTAACCTCAGTTTTTAAAATAATGCCTCCTGCTCATTCCTTATCACTGGGGAAGGAGTGAGTTATCTGGTAGGTGAAACGGCAATAGTTTTACCTCCATTTGTCTGTGCTTTTCTATCATGCCCACTTCCGTCTCTCTGGATCCAGTCTGTTCCCATGCAGGTCCCAAGGTTCAGACTTTGGAATAAATATTATGAAATCTATTTTGGTGGTGGTACAAGTGGCAGTCTCCAAAGTTTGCTTTAGCAGCACTCCATCTTAGACCAATATCTCTTTCTCAATTGATCCAGAGTTTGGAGACGAAAGGAGTATAATTATTTAACCCTTTCAAAAATCTCAGTATAAACAAGATTGTAGCTCTGTGTTTGATCTTCCCCACCCTTTATATTATATATTATATTCAGTTACCCAAAATTTCCTTAAACAAAAATGTGCTACAGTTCATTGCATTAAATGTGGTACTAAGTGTTTAGCAGTGAGTCCTTTCAATAACTGTTGAGCAAGTTATATGCTGTATCACAATAATATCATGTTAATATTAATCTTAGCACTTAGTATCATTTTTCTTATCCAACTTTCTATTTATATATGCTCTTGTTTTAGGTGAAGGTTAAATAGCAACCCTAATACTAGAAACTGATCACTGGCTAAACAGAAAAATTCAAAAGAATAATTATTGCTATACCCAGCATAAGTTTTTTTTTTTTTTCCTTGTTAATATATGTAAGAAAAAAGAGGAGTCAAGAATGGCTCTGATCTTAGCGATGAGATGTATGGAGTTACTCTTTAAGAGACGAGGAAGACTTTAGAAGAAATGTCCCTGCTGTCTGACAGGCTGTGCTGTCAATGGCGCCTCCTGAGGCTGTGTGTTGAACACTGCAGATAGCTCTGAGCACAGGCCCTGGTCACCACGCGCAAATTGGTAATTATGAAGTCACCGATACTATCTAAGCAGAAAAAAAAAATACAGAAACAGGGCAGATGCTGAGACTGATAATAGGACTCTACGAACATCATCTGCAATCCACAAATTAATTTTGTGTATGTTAATCAAAATAGTCTAACTTTTCCGCATTGGTTAACTAATACAAATTTGAATGTGAACAAATAAACTTAAATTAATAGACAAACTCTCATCTGTTTCACATATGCTAGTCTCAGGGTAAATTTTCATTTGAAAATAGTTGCAGTGTTAACATACTCGAAAACTTCGGCGGAACATTAGAGATTCCAGGCTACGTCAGTTGGTGTTATATGAAAAAAAATCATTGCAGGTGTTATTTTTCTTCACAAATGTAAACAGTGTAAGTATCACTGTGATATAAATGGCATTTATATATTTTCATTCTTAGCATACGATCTGCTTTTAAGAAAATAACACATTTAAGCAGAGACAGCCAGGTCGCCTGGTAGATTATCTGACTCCAGGGCGCAAGACCTTCAACCTGGGCTCTAATTCACTTGTAGAATTTCTGACTAATCGCTGCCTCATTGTATGTTGTCTACTGGATGGAAAATAACTTATCAATGCTATTCATTCTGTTTTTCAACATCCACATATATTTGAGCTACTATTCAATGTTTATCAAATATTAGGCATTTTACAACATAAAGCCATTCTCTTTTTATGTGTTATACTGAGAAAATAAATTTGTGATACCTTTTTTCTCTACTTTCATGCAAGACAGCACTATGTATATTTCATGAACAATATTAACTGTGTTCTTTCATTATTATATTAAATATTATCAAGTCTATGTTCGAATAAATTTTGGAAATGTAGCTCTAGAGCAACGTTCTTCAAACTTCTATCAGTAAACAATGCATGTTCTTTTATTACTAATGCATTCTACACATATATCACTGTGCTAATTTTAAGTAAAATATAATGCACAATAAAATATTAAAATTAAAAAGAATGGGGAAATAATTATAAATAGATCTGTTGGCTCTTACAGTCATGTTGAATTCCTTCTAGTGGTATGTATAGTCTACTTTGGGGGACAGAGCTGGCTTAAGTGAAACAAAGCAACAATTACCAGTGTTCAATAGTCTCCAGTCCCCTGAGGCCAGCATACAAGGCAATGTGAAACGTATCAGTTGTTGATATACACCAGACCACAAGAGGGCAGTGGTGGAAAGACTACAGGATTTGGGAGCAGATGAGTTCCTTGCATTTACTATCTAGCTGTGTAGCTTTGAACATGTCTCTGAACCTCATCTTAAAGAAAGAAACAAACAAAACACCCACAAACAAACCTCTTGCCATCACGTCAATTCCGACTCATGACAACCCATGTGTTACAGAGTAGAATTGCTCCATAACATTTTCTTGGGTATAATCTTTATGAAAGCAGATCACCAGGCCTTCCTTCTGAGGCACTGCTGGGTGGGTTAAAATCGCTAGCCTTTAGGTTATCAGCAGAGAGCAAACCGTTTGCACCACTCAGGGACCTTGAGCCTCATCTTAGACATTTATAAATGGAAACAACATTAACAATACAGACTAAATTGGTTTATTTTGAAGAGTTTAATTGAGATAATGTATTAGAAAATTGTTCTTAAATTGTACGGTACTGTATACGTGTATGTTATTTTCAATAAATCAGAGAATTATTGCCTGTTGGTCTCGTTTGCACGTTTATTGGTGTATTTATGTTCACATTTCTTTCTGCCTTTCGTTCTATCCGGCATTTTTCTGGTTTCCGGCCCTTTCTCTTTTCTGTCTTTGTAGTCGTTGTTAGCTGCTGTCAAGCTGGTCCTGCACTATGATTGGCTGCAGACTGGATTACTGTGATCTATAGGGTTTTCAGTTTTTCAGAAACCCTGGTGGTATAGTGGGGCAGTTCTACTCTGTCCTTTAGGGTCACTATGAGTCAAAATCGACTCGATGGCAATGGGTTCGGTTTTGTTTTTTTATAGGGTTTTCATTGACTAATTATCAGAAGCAGATCTCCAGGCCTTTCTTCCTAGTCCATCTTAGTCTGGAAGCTCCGCTGAAATCTGTTCAGCATCACAGCAACACACAAGCCTCCACAGCAGATGGTCGGTGGTTGTAGGGCACGGGCCAGGAATAGAAGCCAGTCTCCCGCATGGAAGGTGAGAAGTCTACCACTGAACCATCATGGCGCTCACCTCTGTCTCTGTTATTGTCTCTTTAACTGGCCAGATATAACAATGTTTGCCAACTCTGTGCCAGCACTCTGCTAGGAACTTAACATGCTTTATCTCATTTAGAGTCCTGGTGGGACAGTGGTTAAGAACTTGGCTGCTAACCAAAAGGTTGGCTGTGCACATACACCAGCCACTCCTTGGAAACCCTATAAGGCCAGTTCTACTCTGTCTTATAGGGTCACTATGAGTCGGAATCAACTCGACAGCAACAGGTTTTTACAGGTTTATCTCATTTAACTCTCACAAGACCCCTGTACAAGGGCACTATTTCTAGCTTCATTTTACAGATAAAGAATCTCAGGTACAGAAAGGTTCAGTAATTTGTTCAAGGTAACAGAACTGGTGAGTTATAGAGCCGATATTTGAGTCCTTGCTATCTAACTGTAGCAGAGGGTATGTATGGTCAGGAGACAGAAACCACAAAGTAGGTTAAACAGGAGAAGTTTAATATAAGAATTATTAACTATAATAAAGGAGTAACTATAAGATATAAGAAAAAGGCTGAGTGAGAGTACTCAAAAACCAGGACAAACTTGGAGGGAGTTCAGACCTCATTGGGAAAGGTGTGGTCCCATCATCGTACAGCAGAGAAGTTTCTGGTTTAGCCAGACCACACCTAGTCTGGAGCTGGTAGCCAATCCATAGGCCACTTTCCCAAGTGTAGCTGGGGGAGGAGGACAGCAGCAACCCGTGATGTCTTGGGTGTGAAGTGAAGTCCAGGCAGAAAGTCCTCTGAGCACATGGGCAGCAGGAGGCTGGAAGAGGGAGCTGCAGCTCTGTGTGCGGCCCTCATCCCCGTCCCCCAGGTGGTTGTGTGCAATGCAGGTCAGTTGGGGGATTTGGTTTCAGGATTGAAAGGGCTGCCACAAGGTTATTCTCCTGCGGAGGCTGCAAGGTAACAGAGGCGTCTCATCCTAGGCCTGTGGCTAGGGCAGGCTCCACCGGATGTCCTCACACTCACACTGTACCGCCCCCTTCCTCTGTGCGCTGGAAATTACAAGAAGCCTCTTCCTCCTGCAATGTCCTTCCAGGGCCCACTATAGAGGAGGTTTAACACTGTGCTCCCTTTAAAGGAGACAGGCTTAAAGAAGTTATGTATGTATGTATATGTTGTTGTTGTTGTTGTTAGGTGCCTTCGAGTTGGTTCCGACTCAGCCACGCTATGTACTACAGAACGAAACACTGCCCCATCCTGCGTCATGCTCACAATCACTGCTAATGTTTGAGCCCGTTGTTGCAACCACTGTGTCAATCCATCTCGTTGAGGGTCTTCCTCTTTTTTGTTGACCCTGCACTTTCCCAAGCATGATGTCCTTCTCCAGGGACTGATCCTTGCTGACAACATGTCCAAAGTATGTAAGACATAGTCTTACATCCTTGCTTCTAAGGTCCATTCTGGTTGTACTTCTTCCAAGACAGATTTGTTTGTTTTTTGGCAGTCCATGGTATATTCAGTATTCTTCACCAATGCCACAATTCAAAGGTGTCAATTCTTCCGTCTTCCTTATTCATTGTCCAGCTTTCACAGGCATATGATGGGATCGAAAATACCATGGCTTGGGTCAGGCGCACCTTAGTCTTCAAGGTGACGTCTTTGCTTTTCAAGACTTTAAAGAGGTCTTTTGCAGCAGATTTGCCCAATGCAATGCGTCTTTAGATTTCTTGACTGCTGCCTCCATGGGTGTTAATTGTGGATCCAAGTAAAATGAAATCTTTGACAACTTCAATCTTTTCTCTTATCATGATGCTGCTTTTTGGTCCAGTTGTGAGGGTTTTTGTTTCCTTTATGTTGAGATGTAATCCATACTGAAGGGTGTGGTCTTTGATCAGTAAGTGCTTCAAGTCATCTTCACTTTCAGCAAGGAAGGTTGTGTCATCCGCACATCTCAGGTTGTTAACGAGTCTTTCTCCAATCCTGATGCCCCATTCTTCTTCATGTAGTCTAGCTTCTTGGATAATTTGCTCAGCATACAGATTGAATCGGTATGGTGAAAGGATACAACCTTGATGCACACCTTTCCTGACTTTAAACCATACAGTATCCCCTTGTTTTTTCTGAACAACTGCTTCTTGATCTATGTACAGTTTCCTCATGAGCACAATTAAGTGTTCTGGAATTCCC
Source organism: Dugong dugon (assembly GCA_030035585.1). NCBI lineage: Eukaryota > Metazoa > Chordata > Mammalia > Sirenia > Dugongidae > Dugong > Dugong dugon. The sequence continues at coordinate 193,306,106 of CM057462.1, read as the reverse complement.
ATTCTTTGCAAAATTATCCATAATTTGTTATGACCCACACAGTCGAATGCCTTTCCATAGTCAATAAAACACAGGTAAACACCTTTCTGTTATGCTCTGCTTTTAGCCAGGATCCATCTGACATCAGGAATGATATCCCTGGTTCCACATCTTCTTCTGAATCTGGCTTGAATTTCTGGTAGTTCCCTGTAGATACACTGCTGCAGCTACTTTTGAATGATCTTCAGCAAAATTTTACTTGGTGTGATATTAATGATATTGTTTGATAATTTCCACATTCAGTTGGATCACCTGTCTTGGAAATAGGCATAAATATGGATCTCTTCCAGTCGATTGGCCAGGTAGCTGTTGTCCAAATTTCTTGGCATAGATGAGTGAGCACTGCCAGCCTTACATTCATCTGTTGAAACATCTCAATTGGCATTCCATCAATTCCTGGAGCCTTGTTTTTTTACCAATGCCTTCAGTTCAGCTTGGACTTCTTCCTTCAGTACCATCAGTTCCTGATCATATGCTACCTCCTGAAATGGTTGAATGTCGACCAATTATTTTTGATATAATAACTCTGTGTATTCCTTCCATCTTCTTTTGATGCTTCCTGCGTCGTTTAATATTTTCCCCATAGAATCCTTCACTATTGCAACTCGAGGCTTGAATTTTTTCTTCAGTTCTTTCAGCTTTAGAAGTGCTGAGCGTATTCTTCCTTTTTGGTTTTCTGTCTCCAGCTCTTTGCACGTGTCATTATAATACTTTATTTTGTCTTCTCTATCCACCCTTTGAAATTTTCTATTCAGTTCTTTTGCTTCATATATAATATATAGTATATACTTCATATATATTGCTTCATATATATGTATATGTACACTCACATTATATATATCACAGAGCATATATTAAAGGGCACATCTGGAGCTGACAGGCAATCCACTGATCTCTCTCTCTCTCTTTCTTTTTCTCACACACGCACACACACACAAACACTTTTGTTTATCTGGGAAATGGACTGCATCACTGTCCTGGAAGGATTGTTCACTGAGGGCAATGCTAGGAGTTGAAACTGACTCAATAGCACCTAACAACAACAGCAACAACATGCTAGATAAGTCAACTAAAGGGGAAATAGTGTTTGTGTTTCAAGATTATAAGGATGGCTGTATCTTCCACTGGGGTGAGGGGGTGGGCAGTAAAGCTAAACCTTAAAGTAGACTTTGCAGCAGCAATGAGTACTCAAGTTACCTCCAGCAATTAGTTCTAACTGGAGTTTAGACTCAAGATAACATAGTGGAGTTGGAAAACAGTGTAATACTTCAATCTCTTGAAAACAGAATCATGACAGAGAGGAGATGTTCTCACATCACATCCCAGTGTAGGAGAGGTAAAGTCTTGAGTTAAAGCCTGCGGCTCTAAGTTTCTTCAGTGCACATGGTGGGATACAAAAGATATCTCTAATCAGCTAGCTGCTCATTCCAGGCCTTTTACAGACCACAGTTGTTGTTATGTGCCATCAAATCAATTCTGACTCATAGTGACCTTGTATGACAGAGTAGAACTGTCCCGTGGGGTTTCCTAGGCTGTAATCTTTTAGGAAGCAGACCATAGTAAGCCAATGCAAGTTCAGAAAATGTCCCCAGACTGTTTAGAATATTTAGGAATAAAGATGGCCCTTCACTTGTTTGATCTTGATGGCAACTGACCCCAAGGTAAGGAACTCAGCAGATGGGACCAGCAGTGGCTCCAGAATACATGCATGGTTTAGGAGCAGTAATCATGGTGGGTGGAAAGGGTAGCCAGGGAGCTCTTACCTCATCTAGGAAGTGACATTTAATAAAAGACTTGAAGGAGATGAGAGGGTTAGTCATGTAAATAAATATCTAGGTGAAGAGTCTCCCATACAGAGAGAACAGCCAGTACAAAGGACCTTAATTGGTGTGTGTGTGTGTGTGTGTGTGTGTGTGTGTGTGTGTGTGTGTGTGTGTGCCTGGGATGTTGAAGGAACAGCAAGGAGATGAGTGTGATTGCAGTAGAGTGAGGGGGAGAGTAGTAAGAGATAAAGTCAAAGATGTAAGTGAGGGGGTGTCAGTCACGCAGGGCTCTGTAGGGACATTTTAAGGACTTTGGTTTACTCAGCGTGAGATGGGAAGTCACTTTAGATTTTTGAACAGATAAATTACATGATCTAACTTAGGCTTTAAGGTCCAATAAGACTGCTGTGCTGAAAATAGACTATAGGGGACCAAGAGTAGAAACAGAGAGATCAGTTAGAAGCTGATTAGAGAAGTCCAGGAAAGAGATGATGATGTCTCAGGTTGATGGTAGTAGAGACATATACATTCTGAAGTTAACAGAATTTGCCAATAGACTGAATGTAAGGTATGTGAGAAAGGCAAAGTCAAGGAGAACCCCAGTTTTTAGCATCTTCTGAGGTGGGGATGACTAAGGGTAGAGAGTATTTTGGGGAAAATATCAGGAGTTCAGTTGCAGGCATGTTAAATATGAGATGACTACTATCCATTTGAGAATGTCCAATAGGCAGTTAGATGTATGAGTCTGAGGTTCAAGAGAGATGTCTGAGCTGGTGACAACAAGGTTGTTGCCATTATCACTGACATATTAGATAGCCTTTATGGTCATGAGCATATGCACGTGAAAGCTGGACAATGAATCAGGAATACCAAAGAAGTACTGATGCATTTGAATTATGGTGTTGGCGAAGAATATTGAATATACCATGGACTGCCAGAGGAATGAACAAATCTGTCTTTGAAGAAGAACAGCCAGCATGCTCATTAGAAGCAAGGATGGTGAGGCTTTGTCTTACATACTTTGGATACGTCAACAAGAGGGATCAGTCCCTGGGGAAGGACATCATGCTTGGTAAAATAGAGGTCAGCAAAAAAGAGGAAAACCCTCAATGAGATGGATTGACACAGTGGCTGAAAAAAGGGGCTCAAACATAGCAATGATTGTGAGGACGGTGCAGGACTGGGCAGTGTTTCGTTTTGTTGTACATAGAGTTGCTGTGAGTTGGAACCGACTTGACAACACCTAACAACAACAACAACATGACCATGAGACTGAATGAGTCCACCAAGAGAATAAGTGGAAATGGAGAAGAGAGGAGGACCAAGGACTGTGTCCCAGACATCTAGCAGTATGAGTTCAAGCAGAAGAAAAGGAAAAGCACAAAGTTTTGAATTAATGCATTGGTTAATTCATTCTTCCATTTATTTATTCAATAAATATAAATTTAATACCCAAGATGTACCATACACACTATTAAAATTTGACGACAATATGGTGAGTAGAAAATAGACCCAGATAAACTTCATTAACATACATAGTTAAAATAATCAAACAACTCACAAAAAAAACCACATTAATAGTTCATGTGTATGAGTAGGGTGGTTCAGAAAAATATTTACATACATACTAGCATGTATGTTTATATTATCTTGTATCTATGTTCGTACATACAGTATTTTTTATACAAAAGTGAATATACTCACATACCATTTAGTGCATTGCTTCCCTTATTTGATTACATAGTTTGGAGAATTTTGCATATCAGCCTCTGCAAATAGACCTCATGCTTTTTATTAGCTAGAGAATATTCCATCAATGGTTGTAAAATAATTAATTTAACAGATGTGGTAATTTCCAAAGTTTTTGCTATCATAAACAATGCTGCAATGATAATTTTTGTAATACCTATTTTGGAAAACAATGGTATTTCCCTTAGATAAATTCTTACCAATGGTATTAGTTCAATCATAATTTTATTAACAAAATATGAGAATGCCTGTTTACAAACATATTAATCCATGATTAAGAATATCAAACTTTCATATTTTTGCCAGTCTGTCATGGAAAAACCAGTATCTCAGTGATCTCTTGGTTTACATTTCTTTAATTATGAATATGGCACAGCATCTCTTCACAGGTTTGTCATTCCTCTCCCCTTCTCTCCCACTCTGCTTCTCTGCCTTTCTCCCTCCATCCCTCTCTGTAATCTTCCCAGGAAGAGTTTAATTCTTACAGATTAAGGCTTCGATTTCAACTAAAATGCTAGACAGCTTGGGAGAGATGAGTGAGTTTAGGCATTTTCCTGAGAATAAATTTTGCTTTGAAGATAGCTACAAGTACGGAGTGTCTAAAGGAGGCAAATAAACAGATTAAAAAAAATGCTTAAATAGACTATCAGCAATGGCAAAGGCTCAATTCTTGTACTTTTCTGGAGTATCACCGTTAGACCTGGGCAACCAGGGCCCTTGCCCTGGACCCCACACTTTACAGAGCCCTTCTCTGGTGTTCTCCAGCCAGAACCCTCCCCACAGGGTGATGAGTCCATAGGTCCAGGGTAAGAACCTAGATCTTTTCTCTCCCTCACTCCAGCTACCCAGGACTCCAGCATTTCTGATCCTCCCTCAGCACCCAAGCGAGTCTGTGCCCATAGGAAGCCAAAATCTTCTGAAGCAGATGGTTTTTCTTCCATCTAGTGACAAGATTTTGAAATTCTAAGCCTCTCTGACAGTATAATTCTATGCCTAAATGGCCCTTAGACTATCTCTATGTACCCATCCTCCTGAGGATTTATCCAGCTGACACTGTGCTCTCCTCTAGGTCTAAAATGCAGACAAAGAGGTGGTAATTTGAGAGGTCAAGTGTGAACAGAGCTTGGATGGCATGGGCTAGGGTGTCTACACTCATGCAGGCCTGAGGCCTCTCATGGTACAGGATGGAGCCAGGCATAGGAGGAGAACCAAGAATGGGCCACAGGGGCCAGGAGCCTCTAGATGTTCTCTTGCTAGATGCCTACAAATGTTATGGGCAGGCCGGCTTCCTAGAAGTCCTACTCTCTGTCCTCAAATAAAAACCCACTGCTGACAAGTTGATTCTGACTCATAGTGACCCTATAGGACAGAGTAGAATTGCCCCATAGGCAAGGAGCGACTGGAGGATTTGAACGGCCGACATTTTGGTTTGCAGCCAAGCTCTTCACCACTGTGGCACCAGGGTGCCTGTCCTCAAACAGACCAGGTTAAAAGAAGAAGGGGAAAGAATCAATGTAACAAAATGCTCTCTCTTCCCACTATTTTAGGTGATTTAGTTGTTTGAGTTTCATAATATTTTATGTGCTAAGCACTGAGCTTTATTCTGGAAATATCAAAATGAATGAAACAGTCTTTACCCTAATGGGATTCTACTTTCCCCTCTCTTAAAAACACTTCCGTGGTTCCCATTGTCCTAAGTCCAAACTCTCCTGCATACAAGGTCTTAATCAACATAGCCTCTACCTCCCTTTGTAGCTTAATCTGCCTCTTTCTTCTCTCCTTACTATTCCATTCACAGTATAATAGAAACATTTCCCCTAACACTCCAAGCTTTCCCATCTCTGTGTCTGAATAGCTCCTCGTTTTCACCTCCATGACCTTTTCCCACCTCCAGTTACCATGCAGGTCTCAGTTTAAACATCACTCCTCCCAAAACGTGTCCTTGACCCCAAAACCTGGCCCCCTTAGCTTCCATGGCATCTTGTGCTCACTGTATTGTCATTCTTATCACACAGTAGCCAAGTCGTCTACTGATTGTCTGTACGTTGAATTATAAAATCTTTGAGTATGTCAACACTATCTTATTAAGCATGTATGTGTTTAGGATAGAGCCTGGTAAATAGTAGACAATACAAATTTGTGTTTTAGACTTGTGTTTTAGGTGACTGAATGCTTATGGGTCAGCAAAAGCACGCTCTCTCACTGTCCTTCAGGAGAGAAGAAACCAAGAGGACTCGGACTCTTCCAACAGCAGTGAGAGCTGGTGAGTCAGTCATATAGTCATAGTCACAGAGTCTTCAAGGGATAGAATTATAGTGTCACAGAGGCTTAGAATGTTGGAATCTTGGCACTAGAAGGAAAAGAAATCATCTGGCTCAGAAGATTTTGGCTTCTGATGGTCATGGACTCACTGGGCAGCTGAAGGACGATCAAGCTGCTGGGACCAGCGGAGGGAAGATAGCCAAGCATGGGGATCATGAATTGAGAAGAGACTGAAGAGAAGTGACTAGACAAGGTAACATGGAGAGGTCTTTTGTCCTGGGACCTCTCTCCATGGCTTGTTCATTCATTTATTCATCTGTTCATTCATTCAATAGCTATTGAGGCCTACAAAGTCACATGGTGTGTTAGACATTGAGAACAGAGTGGGAAGCAAGATAGTGAGGATGCCTGTTCTAATGAAACTAACAAACCAGAGAGGAAGTCAGACAATTAGGAAATTAATAGTTAGGATAAAATGTACTGAGAAGTTCAGGGAGCTCCAAGAAGGTATATCTGGGGAACTGCGCTATGGGTTTAGGAAGCTTTCCTCAAGGAAGTGATGTTTAAACTGAGATTTCAGGTTCGAATAATATACAGTGAGAGTGTGGGGATGGTGCAGCAGAAGGGTGTCTAGTCTAGGGGAAGAGCATGTGCAAAGATCCACTCAGAGATGAGCGATGATGTAGCATGGATCTTCTCTGAGCCACTCTGAAGAGCACGAAAGGAACAGTGGCCAGAGAAGAGGCTGGGTGGTGGGTAGAGGTGTTGGATTCTGCCCTATAGTGATCTTCACTGAAACAAGGCAGTAAGAAGACCTATGAACATGGCCTTGGCTCTATGATACAACAGTTATGACATGGTCTGGCAGGTTTCTAGGTTAGGAAGGAAGGGGCACGGAGCTAGGGAAGAAGTTTGTCCTACCTATGCAGTAGAAATTTTCTTTCAAGAGGCAAGGTGGTCCAGGAGGCAGGTCATTAAGCAGGAGCATCAGTTCTGAAGGTGAGAGGGTTAAAGGAGGGCTAACTATTTTTGGACTAAAGGAGGATCACACTCACCAGGCACGGATGATGGAGAGTGTGCTGGCTCAGGAGGCACATGCTCAGGGTGGTAAGGCTTTGGAGGGGCCTGGCAAGTCTTTTCCCTCCATATGCTGTAGTGGCTGGGAAATGGCAGGGATGGACAAGACTGATTCCTAACCTACTGCATGATTGCCATGGCACCACCTCTACATTTGGGACCCTTTTCCAGGATCTGACCCCAGGGAACGTGTTCAGAGGGTGTGTCTATGGAAGCAATAAGAGAGTCCCTAGACAGGGAGCTCTGGGTGCCCTCTGATGCCTCCACACTCCCCAGTAGCTGAGATGAGAATCACTTCTGTCAAAATAGCCTAGCCTGGACTTGGAAGGATGGATCCTAGCAAGCTGGACTCTGAACTTTCAATTCAGGGGCACCAAACGAGAGAAATGGAGAGAAAGAGTGTGCTAGAATGAGAGTGATCTAGAGAGGCTGAGAGCAGACATAGTGAAGGAGGCAAAAGCAGACAGAGAAAATCAACAGAAAATATAAAAGGAAGGGGCTTCTCCTCCCTCCTTTCATCTGGTTTCCAGTCTGACCCCTAAAGGAATGGGCTCAGACAACAAGGAGACAGACACAGACGCTTGTTCTCTGCATACCCCGACATACCCAAACTCACCTACCCACCGCTGCAGAAAGGAGCCCAGTACACACATGTAAGTTCTGTCAAATGGCTCTGAACACCACAAAAGAGACAGAGAGCAAGGCATGTGTGGCCCTTTACTCTCTCTTCTTGTCCCAATTTGTAAGCTGGTGTGTCTATCGTATGTGTTTCTCTGTGTCTCTCCCCATTGCCCTTCCTCTCTCCTTTCCTTCTTTCCCTGGTGTCTTAGTTATCTAGTGCTGCTATAACAGAAATACCACAAGTGAATGATGTTAACAAAAATAAATTTATTCTCTCACAGTCCAGTAGACTAGAAGTCGAATTCAGGGGGTCCGCTCCAGGGGAAGGCTTTCTATCTCTGTTGGCTCTGGAGGAAGGTCCTTGTCATCAATCCTCCCCTGGACTAGGAGCTTCTCAGCATAGGGACCCCGGGTCCAAAGGACATGCTCTGTTCCTGGGGCTACTTTCTTAGTAGTATGAGGTCACCCTGTCTCTCTGCTAGCGTCTCTCTTTTATATCTTAAAAGAGGTTGGCTTAAGACACCATCTAATCTTGTAGATTGAATCGTGCCTCATTAACATAACTGGTGCTAATCCCACCTCATCAACATCATAGAGACAGGATTTATAACACGTAGGAAAATCACGTCAGAGGACAAAATGGTGGACAATTGCCCAATACTGGAAATCATGGCCCAGCCAAGTTGACCAATACTTTGAGGGGACACAATTCAATCCATGATACCTGGCAAGTCAGAGCATCCACAGAACAGATGTCCACCAGCTCAGCCTCTTTGCAGTGTATGTTCATCTGCAGGGAGGGACTGTGGAACTTGCTCCCTACTCTCACCCACTAAGAGTCCAGGACCAGCGTCTTCCTGTGAAAACAGAAGCAGAAACCTCTTACTGATAACAGCATAATCCTTGAAGGACTGGCAGTCATAGAGTCAAAAACGAATTAAAACCAACACCCTACCTCAAGAAGCAGGAGCAGATTATCCAATAGGGAAGGTAAGCCCGGTGCTTATCTTATTTATCAAATCATCTGTAGTGAACAATTTAACTGCAGATTAGTAAGTAAGCACAAGTAAGCCCATGCTTATCTTGCTGACTGGCTCATCCACTCCTGTCAGGACTGTAAACTTAAAAAGAAGCTTTGATTCTGTAGGAAGGTGGTGTGGGGTTGGGAGAGAGACAGATGTCAGCCATACCTAGAAGCAGAATCTTCGATGTGGTCAAAAAAATGTGAAATTGCTCACTAGAGATGATCTGGTAAGCAAGGTAAGCACTTTCCCTTGTAGGCGAGGGAGTTAGATCAGTGCTAGGTGCCTTGCAAAATATCCTCCCTAGATTTCTTTCTCTCTTGGTGTTCTAGTCCAGAAAATTCAAACCATAAAAGGTCAGTTACTGTCACCTGACCCTCCAACAGCACAGGAGAGCACAGCAGAGGGCCTCCTCTGGCAGGCCAAGAGACTCCTTCCCACAGAGAGACCCCGGTTTAGAAAGCTGAGGTGGAGGAGTGTTAGGCTTGGGTTGGGCCACCGTTTGTCAGTTTGAAAGGTACAGTTTTCAGTGGGTGGAGTTGTCAGCCACACCTGGCTCAATGGGACCCAGTTTGTACAACAGGAGCTGGATCTAGATAAATCCCCACATGACAAAGGGTTGAGGCTCAGAGCCTGACACCTATCATCCAAGGCAGCTCTGGGTCTAGCCTCAAGTAGTAGGGGTGGTTCAGCAAAGTAGGTCATCCAACAATTGTTCTTTAGAATAGGACCTGATTTGAGAACCCTCCACCTTCAGTGAACAAGAGTTGCCTTCAGCGGCAAGTGGAGAATGAGAGAACATTCTTCCCCACTCAGGTGACCCTCAGGAAGTCTGTGGTGAGAGGGGGGATTTGTAGTTCCCATCCCCTGGAATCCTCCCTATCTTTAAGACACAGAAAAGAGCAGAATAAAAAGATGAGGCTGTGTCTTTCTCAGCACCAGGTCATAGAACATTTGGAGCAGGACTAGGAGGGAGTGGCATGAGAGAGGGTAGGGATATGATAGAGGATGAGGAAGGATTCACTGGCAGGAAAAAATGAGGCCAGAGAAGAAATAAGAAGCTTGTGAGTTATTCACACAGGCTCCAGTTGCAAAATTTAATGGCCAAGCACAAAGAACAGTCTCAATTTGGTCCAGCTAAACAGCCATTGTCACAAACCTCAAGTTCTCCCTTCCTTGTGCTTGTACGTGGACACACACACACACACACACACACACACACACACACACACACACACAAGCACACTCACATGTACATTCTTAGTGGAACGCCCACAGAAGTAACTCGTTCGGTTTAAAAAACCAGTTTGGCCCAGAGAAGTCCGGTAAAGAGGGTGGTGGCAACTTTAGCTCAGCAACTGTTACTCCAACTCCCACACCTGTTCTCCTCCACCCAGGTGACAGGGCTCTGACAGACCTGGCTGGGGGCACATGCTCACTTCCCCTCCTCCCCTGCCTCGCTCAATGTTCAGTGACTTTGTTGCTCTCTGTCTGCTAACTCTTGGTCCTTCTATGCCCTCTGTCTAACTCTGAGGCCATGACAGTGGGCTCCATCCATCTTCCACAGGGGGGATGAAGCAGAAACCACATAGGAGCTTTTCTGTGTGGGGAGAAGGGGGTTAAGAGAAGCAAAAAAAAAAAAACAAAAACAAAAACAAAAGCTGTTGTGCCTTTTCCTAGCCCCAAAAGAATCATGAGGACACCTAAGGGTCCAGCTCACCCTCCTCACTTCTGCCACTGTCCCTTTATAGAGGAAGAAATAAAAACTCAGAGAGGTGAGGATTGCTGCCCAAGCCTTGTGGCTCGGGAGCTGTAAACCAGGCCTGGAACTCTGGTCCTAGGATATCAAAAGCAATGTCTTTTTATCTCACCTTGCTGTAACCACCCCAGTGGCAGCTGACTTACCATGCACTGAGGTGAATCGGGTGACATGGTGCTTTCTCAAGAAGTGTGTGATTGTCAACAAGCAAATGGTCTCGGGTGGGATGGGCCTTGACTGGTTCCCACTTACTAGCAACTGAGGTAAATCTCTAAGCTTCAGTTGTCCGTATATGTAACATAGGGTAAAAATGCCTACCTCTCGGTCATTGTTGTTATTAGCTGCCTTTGATTCAGCCCCCGATTACTGGTGACCCCCATGCATAACAGAACAAAATGCTACCCAGTCCTGAGCCATCCTCATGATTGGTTGTGGATCTGACTGTTGTGTCCCCTAGGGTTTTCACTGGATGATTTTCAGAAGCAGATCTCCAGGCCTTCCTATTCCTTCTTAGTCTGCAAGCTCCACTGAAACTTTTCAGCATCATAGCAACACACAATCCTCCAATGAAAGACTAGTGGTGGCTGTGCTTGAGATGCACTGGCTGGGAATCGAACCCAGGTCTCTCACATCGGAGGCAAGAATTCTACTACTGAACCATCACTGCCCTTCTCAATCTGGTAGTGATCACTGTATGTAGGAATATTTGTGAAGTGCCTGGCACTGGGCTCAGAATCAAGGTACTAAGAGTCATACCCTTTGTTACTAGCTAAGAGACCTTAGGTAAATTTCTTCCATGTTTTGGTATTTCAATTTCATATCTGGAAAATGGCTACCTAGTGAGGAACAAACGAATGGATACATGTGAAGGTATGGAATTATGGGACTGACCCCATGTCTGAGGGGTCCAGCGCTGTTTTCCCAGCCTTGGCCTGAGTCATCACCCAAAAGATGGGACATATCTGAGAGTCAAGGAAGGGGAAGTGAAAGCAGGCAGCCAGCTTTCCTTCTGATGAGAACGTTCTCTTTTTTCCAGGACCTCCAAATCTCAGGAAGATGTGTGATCAACCAAAACGCAACCCGTGCTGCCAGCCACCACGCCAGTGCTGCACGTCACCATGCCAGTGCTGCCCGTCACCACGCCAGTGCTGCCTGCCACCACGCAAATGCTGCCCGTTGCCACGCCAATGTTGCCCGCCACCACGCCAGTGTTGTCCATCAGCACCCCAATGCTGCATTAAGCAACAGTGTTTGGAGGCCAAGGCTGAGTGCACTTGCCTTAATGAGGAGTCTGAGCCCAAGCCACCCCAAACTCAGGACAGGGGCTCTCACAGTCCACAAAATGCACCCAGGCCAGGTATACTGGGGCAGCAGAAGAAGCCAAGCAAGTAGATTGCCCTTGGGGCCGTGCCCATCATTTTGTGAGGTTGGGATAGCTGAGGGTCAGGCTAGATCTACACTGAGAAGAACTGTTGTCTCATTGACACTCCCCCAGCCAGAGACTCCTGTCCCCTTCATAGCCCCTCACTCTAGGGAGAACTTCAACTGGAAATGGAAGGTTGAAGAGGCCAGAATCATCTTTCCTAGTGACCTTGACATTTAGATCGAACAGAAATAAATGAGCAATAAAAAGAAAACTGCCTCCTTTTGCTCCTTAACCTACCTGTGAAGTCATCTCACCTGTCAAGCTTAAGCCCAAGAAAGTATTCTGGGCGTGACCCAGAGCCCAGAGGCACAGGGTGTCTGCTGAGCTAGAGTTAGGGTGACCAGTTTTAGAAGGGAAAGTCCTGTATCCTAGGAACCCCACATTCCCAGGCACATGGGGACTGTTGTCCACACAAAGTACAAACATCCCAATGCCTCTGGGTCTGTGGCTGCTGCATATGTGTCCAGCCTAAGCAGAACAGGTCCGTGGGGGTTATTATCTACCCTACTTCCATAGATTTTAGGTGGAAGGTAGTGTCCCTAGGACTCAGCCAAAGCTCCATGACTGTTGAAGTGTGGTGGATCAGCATGGGCTCTGGTGTCAGAGAGTAGCAATCCCAGAGCAAGTTGTTCAATCTCTTGGGGGTGCTATACCCTCATCTGTAGAATGTGGGCAATGGTACTTAGCTCAGAGAGTTTTTATGAGAATTAAATGGGGTAATGCATTTAAAGTCCTTAGCATAGAGTCTAACACAGTGAAGATTCAATACATGGTTCTCTTCAAACTTCCTTCTTTCCCTTTAGGTCCCTATTTCCCTCTGAGGAAGCCACCATACTCCAATGATTTGTCCCCAAACACACCCCCATTAGTCTAGGTGGGCAGGTAGACATAGAGAAATCAGCCTCACTCACCATGCTTGTCCACCTCCTCTTGGTGTACAACTGCCATATTACTACCTCTAAAATTTTCCTAATGCCCCTTTGTAATTCCTCCCTTTTACCTCTCCCAGCCCACCAATCACTAGAAAACTACTGGTCTACTTTTTGTCCCTATTAATTAGTTTGCATTTTCAAAAATCTTACATAAATGCTATCTGACAGTATATACTTTTATGCTTGCCTTCTTTTACTCAAGATTCAGCCAAGTTGTGTATCGATAGTTCATTACTTTTTACTGTTGAGCAGTAAATATTCCATTAGGTGACTATATACTTCTTTTTGTTTATCCGTTAATCTGCGGATGGGCATTTGGGTTGTTTCTAGTTTTGGGCTATTACAAATAAAGCTGCTATGAATATTCACATACAAGTATTTGTTTGGACATATACTTTTATTTCTCTTGGGTAAATATCTAAGAGTAGAATAACTGTGTTATATAGTAGATGCAGGTTTTACTTTTTAAGAAACTGCCTAACTGTTTTCCAAAATGGTTGCATTATTTTATATTCCTACTAGAAGTGAATGAAAATTCCACATGCTGCACATATCAACATTTTGTATGCTCATTTTTTTAGATGTTCTGATCAATGTGTAGTGTTATTTCATTGGGACTTTAATTTGCATTTCCTTAATAACTAATGATATTGAGCTAGTGAAACACTAGGCTGCTAACCATCCTCTCCAAGGGAGAAAGATGCAGCAGTTTTCTTCCATAAAGATATACGGCCTTGGAAACCCTATGAGGCAGTTCTACTCTGTCCTATAGGGTTGCTATGAGTCAGAATCGACTCGATGGCAAAGAGGTTTGTATTTTCTCTGAGGAATTATCTGTTCAAGTATTTCCTCCATTTTTTACTGAACTGTTTGGTTTCTTATTATTGAATGTGAGACTCTTTTATATATTTTCATACAAGTCCTTTATCAGCTAATTTGCAACATATGGAGTGTATTTATAATAATTATTTTAATGCCCTCATCTACTAATTTTATCTGCGTCTTCTCATTATCTTAACAGTTTCTTTCAAAGAGTGGGGGTTTTAATTTTAATAAAATACAATTCATCACTTTTCCTCTTTTATGGATCTTACTTTTGGTGTCGTATCTAAGAAATCCTTGCCTAATTCCAGTACACAAAGATTTTCTCCTAGGTTTTCTTTAGCTTTATAGTTTTTAGGCTGTACATTTGTTTTTGAACAATTTGAGGCAATTTTCGTATGTGGTGAAAGGTATTGACAAAGGTCTTGTTTTTTTGCATATGGATATTCAATTGTTTCAGCGTGTTTGTGGGAAAGACTATCCTTTCTCCACAGATTTTCCTTCACATCTTTGTCAGAGAGCAACTGACCATATTTACGTGGATTTATTTCTGAATTCTTACTTTGTTACATTGATCTGCTTGTCTGTCAGGGCACTAATGTCTTGTTAGTTGTAATTCCTGATGTTGCCAGGGCTGGGGGAGGGGAGTGGAGGAGGGCAACTCCAAGCACTGGAAAACCACTAGTCGAGCACCAGGGAAGACGCAGGAGAAGAAACAGGGTCCTACCTTTGCCCTTGGAAGCTTGAGACTATTAACAAGAAGAAAGGATACTTACAAAGTCATACGGTCGCCACTGCTAATAAATGGAGCTACCGCATAGGAGGATCAAACTTTTTAATATCGTGACCTCACTCAGGCCCTCACATAAATCTTCCTCGGGAGCCATCCCCAGTCTAGTCAGCAACACACATAGCCCAAGGGGAGAGTCTACAGCTGGATCCTCAGAACAAAGACGTTTTCTTAAAGAGTTTTGAGTTTCCAGGTAGGCTTTTGGGATTCATTGCAGAGATCTAAAAGCTTGTACTTTCCACAAAGCCAAATCAAAAACCCATTGTTGTCGAGTCAATTCCGACTCCTAACAACACTATAGGACAGAGTAGAATTGCCCCATAGGGTTTCCAAGGCTGTAAATCTTCACAGAAGTTGACTGTCACATCTTCCTCCCTCAGAGCTGCTGGCGGGTTCCAACCGCTGACCTTTCGGTTAGTACCGAGCACTTTAACCACTGCACCACCATAAATCTTAGGGATAAGGGGAATTGAGATCCTCTATTGCCTGAGGTTAAGTCAGAGTTGACTGAGTTTACTTGGGGTTGAATACATTAAGATTCTGTCATTAGGAACGGTGACTAGATATCAGAAATTAAATGTAGTTATGGAAAAATGCGTTTACATCTTTTTTTTTTTTAACATGAGTAGATTCATTCCTTTTGTAAGTAGTTAGGAAAGTGACATATTGGAGGGCATGTTGGAGAGACAAGTAACGTTCTAACTACTGGGGAAGGGAAGACTAATCTAGCCAAAAGCCCTACTTCTATGAATAAACTTTCGTTCTAGTGAGGCAAGCGGGCATTATCAAGTATACAAATTAAAAAAATAATATAGGTTCAAATAGTGATGAATGGTATAATGAGATCAAACAAGGAAATGAAATAAAAATCACGGCAGATTGGGGATCTGTATTAGATACGGTGGCTAGAGGCACCATCTCAGGGAAATGACATTTTGAGTAAAAGTCTGAATGATGTGAAGAAATAATCCATGGGGCTATTAGCAGAAGAGCTCTCTAGGAAGGAAAATGGGTAAAGTCTCCAGGCAGGATCCAAAGCCTCCATAGGTCCAGCTGATGAGCGAATGGGGTTGACATGACCAGAGGCTGGAGAGCAGTCAAGTTATCATGACTTTCGTCACTAACGACTTTGGAGATTAACGATTGGAGTTTAGAAGGAGCTGGAGAAAAAGAGTCAGCATCAGCTATTACCCCATTTATTTACTTCTCTTAGCAACACTATTTTTTGAAAACATTACTTATCCTTGCTGTTTCCAAGTCCTCTCTCCTCATTCACTCATTCAGTCTTTTTATTTTTTTTTTTCAGTGTGGTGAAATATACGTAACAAAACAGACACCATGTCAACAATTTCTATAGGTACAATTCAGTGACATTGATTGCATTCTTCAAGTTGTACAACCATTCTTGCTATCCTTCTCCGTATCGTTCCATCACCATTAACATAAACTCAAAGCCCCCTAAGCAAAAACTCCCTAAACCCCCTTCCCTCCTATCCCTGGTAACCACTAATTATCTTTGGTTTCTATGTATTTGCTTAGTTCATATAAGTGAAATCATATAATATGTGTCTTTTTGCAACTGATTCTGATCAGCTTTATGTTTTCAAGGTTCACTCATGTAGCAGCATGCATCAGGACTTCATTTCTCTTTATGGATAAGTATTCCATTGTGTGTAGATTACCACATTTTGTTCATCCTTTCATCCGTTTATGAATATTTTGTTGTTTCCACTCATTCACTGTTTAACCCATTCCAGTCCGGCTTTTGTCTTTAGCGCTGACATTTTGTCAAGGTCACCAATGACCTCCATGTTACCCAATCCAATGAGTATTCTCAGTTCTCATCTTACTTGACATGTTTATAGAATTTCCCCCAGCTCTTCATCCATTCTCCTTGACAATGTTTTTCCACTTGTCTTCTAGGATACTGCATTCTCCTGGTGTGTTTCTTACCTCACTGCCTGCTTCTTCTCAGTTTTCTTAACTTGTTCCTTATCTCTCTGACCACTTAACGTTTGGGTGATTCAGGAGATACTCATTAAGCCTATTCTGTTTTCTATCTGTATTCATTCCCTTGATCCTGGCTTATGATTTTGAGTGTAATTAATAAGCTGATGAGGTCCAGGTTTATTTCTATAGCATGAGACTTTCTGAACTCAGGACTAGTATATTTAATTGTCTACTGAACAACTTTACTTGGATGCCTAATAAATATCTCAAACTTAACATGTCCAAAAGATCAATCATGATTTTTTCCACCAGACCAGCCCTCCTATGGTCTTCTCCATCCTTAGTTAGTGGCAACTCCATCCTTACAGTCCTTCAGGCCAAAACATTTACTTATTTTTTATTGTGTTATATATATGTACATGTATGTATGTACATGTATCAACATTTGTCATTACAACATTTTCACATGTACAATTCAGTGACATTAATTATGTTCATCATGTTGTTTAACCATCACCTCTATCCGTTTCCAAATTTTCTGTCACCCTTAACAGAAACCCAGTGCTCCCTAAGCAATGACTCCCACTCTTCCACTCTCCCACCCTGGTCACCACTAATAAGCTTTGGTCTCTATACATTTTCCAATTCTATGTGTTTCATGTAAGTGGGATCATACAATATTTGTCCTTCTGTGGCTGACTTATTTCACTCAGCATAATGTTTGCAAAGTTTATCCATATTGTAGCAGGTTATCAGGACTTCATTTCCCTTTATGGTCAAATAATATTCCATTGTATGTATATGCCAAAAACACCAAAAACTCATTGCTGTCGAGTCGATTCCAACTCATAGCTACCCTGTAGAACAGGGTAGAACTGCCCCATAGGGTTTCCAAGGAGTGGCTGGTGGATTCGAACTGCTGACCTTTTGGTTAGCAGCCAAGCTCTTAACCACTGTGCCACCAGGGTTTCATGTATATACCACATGTTCCTTATCCATTTATCTACTGATAGAAATTTGGGTAGTTTCTACCTGTTAGGACAAAAGCTTTTGATTGATTGTTTGCTCCTCACTTATATCTAATCTGTTAGTAAATCTTATTAGTTCTATTTTCAAAATAATGTCTATAATCTGACCACTTTTCCTACCTCTACTGCTACCACCCTGGTTCCAAACCATCATTAAATGACTGCGGTTTCCTCTTAGAGTTCTACCTGCTTCCACCCTTGCCAGAGAGATCCTTGTAAAATGAAGTCAGATGGTGTCATTGCTCTGCACAGTACCCTCCAGTGGCTTCTCATCTCACTCACCATAAAAGCCGAAGTCCCTACATGATGTCTACCCACTGCCCACACCCCACCCACTCATCTGACTTCATCTCTTCCAACTCTCTCCTTTGTTCACTTGCCCCCAGCTGCACTGGCCTCCTTGCTATTTCCAGATTCCCGATTCAGGGCCTTTGCCCCTGTGGCTTCCTCTTCTCCCACTCATCCTCATGCTGACCTCCTCGTCTTCTTCAGGTGCTTGCTGTGAGCTTTCCCCTGACCATCCCATTAAAAATAGGCAGCATCCCTTTCCCCAGCACTCCATAAAAACTTTCTCACCATATCTTCTACCTGCTCTTTATTAACATCTAACATGCTTCACGGTCCCCAGGTGGCAATGGTGGTTGGTTCTCAACTACTCACCTAAAGGTTGGCGGTTTGAATCCACCCAGTGGTGCTGCAGAATAAAGCCCTGATAATCTGCTTCCATAAAGATTACAGCTAAGAAAGCCCTATGGAGCAGTTCTACTCTGTAACACATGGGGTCACTAGGAGTCAGAATCAACCTGGCAGTGGGTTTGGTGTTGGTTTTTTATTTAGCATACTTCATGGTTCAGTATTTTTTGTTGTACTTATTGCCTGCCTCCCATACTGGAATGAAAGCTTTAGGAAGTAGGGATTTTTGCCTGTTTCATTCAATTCTGTACCTCTAGTGGTTATAACAAAGCCTGGTGCCCAAGAACCTCTTAATAAACAGCAGTTGAATGAAAAATCCATCAATAATTCAAGAGGCGGAAAGGGCATTTCCAGCAGAGAGAACAGGATGAACCAAAGCATAGAGGTGAGTGAAAGCAAACTCAGAAGATCTAAGACATGGCCTGGACCTGCCACCAACTCACTGTGTGACCACTGCAATTCGTTCCCCGCTCTAGACCTCTGTGCCATCATTTGTTAAAGCAAGGGCTGAACTCAGTGACCGTGAAGGCCCCCCCAGCACCAGCATTCTCAGACTTGATTCTAAGCTGGGCAGGGCCGCGGTTGTGGGGTGACTGGGCCAGAGGCTCCCGGGAGAAGTACTGTAGGGAGGACCAGGGGAAGGAGGGTGAGGCATAAGCTGAGCAAGCAAGTACTTGTCTGTAAGAGGAAGCTTTCATAGCACTTTGACCTCTCTCTCCTCTTTCTGCCCACCCCTCACCCCAAGAAGGCATTCTGGTAAAACCTGAGCGGCAGAAAAAGAACATTTAGCCACTTCAGCAGTTTCCAGCTTGCCTGTCTCTGGTTAGCAGTTCTCCAACCTTCTTCTTGTGGCAGCTCTGGGCTCTTCCTGGGGACACAGCAGGACTCCAGTATCCATCTGCATTCCACCCTCACTTCTGCCTTCAGTGGTGGAGCAGTTGACAGGGGAGCAGAAAGACCTGAGTTTGATCCCCTGGCTAGCTGTGGGCCCACTGGCATTGGGAAAGGAGAGACTAATCTAGCCAGCAGCCCTACTTTTATGAATGAGTGCTATTTTTATGAATGATAGTGAGGCAAGTAATTGAACTGCTCTGAGCCTAAGTTCCTCATCTATAAAGGAGCCCTCGTGATGCAACAGCTCAGCAAACAGCTGCTAACCTGAAGCCTGGTGGTTTGAACCCACCCAGAGTCTCTGCAGGAGAAAGACCTGGTGATCTGCTTTCTTAAAGCCAAGGAAATTCTATGGGGTGGTTCTACTCTGTCAGACGGGGTCACTATGAGCCGAAATTGACTCCACAGCATCTAACAATAACCAGGTGGGATTTAGAATGTGTCTAGAATGGATCTTTTGAGGATTAAGGGAAAGAATGATGAAGAATTGTACCGCACAGCGTCTGAGAAACAGCAGGCTTTCAAAAAGGTGTGCTTCACACCTGCATCTATGCGGGGCGTTGTGAGTGGAGAGCTCACCTAGCTGGCATTAAATTGCACCTTTCTCTGTTTCAGTAGCTGTCTCTCTATCAGACTGGGAGTTCCCTGAGAGCAGGAACAGGGTACCCCCAAGACTAGGGCCTTCTGAGGTCAGGGGTTGTATCTCGCCTTACACTGGGAGGGTAGAGCGAGGCCCTCCCCAGCCTGCTGGTCCAATGGGGCCCCAGAGGGCTGCACTTGCCTGACTCTGCAGGGGGACCTGCTTTGGTGGGACGTAGTAAGGACGGCTGGGAGGGCCGTGTGCATTGTTTCAGGAAGGAATAGGTGATATTTTCTGCCAGACTGCACCATTGGGAGGTCTGGAGACAGCTTCCTGATAACAGATGAGGTTAGAAAGGAGTCAGGGCTGGTTCAGAGGAGGCTGACCAACACGCAAGTGAGACAGGGAAATGCGGACAACAGACTCCTTGTGGTGCAAGTGTCTCCTCCAGGACCAGATACTTCTTCCAGGTCACACTCACCCCTGTACACTCAGACACACACACACACACACACACACACATATACACACTCCACACACACATACACACTTATACACATATACACACACACACACACATACACACACACTCCACACACACATACACACATATACACATATACATACACACACACATACATGCCCATGCACACATACACACACACACTACACACGCCTCTGAGTGGCCTCTGCAACCACTTTCAGAAGTAATTTGAAGAGCGATTACACCACTCGGGAGGCAGCTGACGCTGAATCAGGTGTCCCCCTCCTCCCTAAGGGAGAGAGTGACAAAGCAGGAGCCCAGCCAGGTCCCGGGGCATCTTTGCTCCCATGCATTTCTCCAACAACCAAGGGCACTTCTGAGGGAGGCTGCATGTCTGGGGTTGCTCCTCCTGCCCCCTTCTGTTTTGCCTCTGCTTCATCTCTCCCCTCTGAGGTGTCCCTCCCCCCATTCTCTGCATCCATGGGGCATGCCACTCTCTCCCGTCTGCCCTCTGCCAAGCTGGGCCCCTTCTGCCCTGCTCCCTCTCCTTGCACACACCCCTGTGAAGCCCTCTTGCCTTATCCCACATGGTCCTTCACCAGCAGTTCCCCATTCCTTGTTGGCAGAGCCATCTCTGACTGAGTGCTATAGCTGTGCATACATCCCTCAGTCTATTACATGGATTACTTTTTGTATACACATTTGTGGAGGGGTACCGACCTCTGCTGGCAGAGGGGCACCCAGAGGGGCACTGAACATCTCCTTTTCCCACCACTGAGAGCCTTTCATGGAAACACTGGTGGCACAGTGGTTAAGAGCTACTGCTGCTAATCAAAAGGTCAGCAGTTCAAATCCACCAGGCGCTCCTTGGAAACTCTATGGGACGGTTCTACTCTGTCCTATAGGGTCGCTATGAGTCAGAATCAACTCCACAGGCTACAAGTTTGGTTTGGTTTTGAGAGCCTTTCCGGCCTTTGGGCCTTTTGCTGGCCCCCAGGCCCCTCTAGGTACCATTAGGCTCTAGAAATGCAAGCCCGTTTTAATTTCCCAGTGAGCCTGCTTCAGGGGAGCTCAGCAGTCCACTGGAGCTCCTGTGCTGAACTGAAGCATCACCCGAGGCCTCACAGGGGGCAGAGCAGAAGGAGAGACAGACGTGTGGGAAGTCAGGCGACCTGGTTGACTCCGCTCTGCTCTGAGCACCTTTGGGGCATCAGGTTTTCCCTTAGCAAAATGCGAAGGTTAAGTTGATGATCTCTGAAGCTCTCGCATCCTTAAAATTCCCTATGTAGGAAGGTAACGTACTGTGTTCCATCTGAAAACACTTGCTGTCCCTCCCAGGAATAGAACAGCCAGTTTGCTGAGTGCAATCTGTGTGTTAAGA
The DNA here is from genome assembly GCA_030035585.1 of Dugong dugon. NCBI lineage: Eukaryota > Metazoa > Chordata > Mammalia > Sirenia > Dugongidae > Dugong > Dugong dugon. The sequence continues at coordinate 193,284,837 of CM057462.1, read as the reverse complement.
GTACATAGTATCTCACCAAATTCTCACAGAAATCCGAGGTGGTATTTACATCTCCATTTTACATATGAAATTGTTCCCGTGTGGTGCAAATGATTAAGCACTTAGCTGGTAACCAAAAGGTTGTCAGTTCAAATCCATTCAGAGGTGTCTTAGAAGAAGGGCTTGGTGATCTTCTGAAAGGTCCCAGCCATGAAAACCCTATGGAGCACAGTTCCACTCTGTACACATGGGGTCGCCATGAGTCGGAATCAACTTGACAGCATCACATACAAAAAAACTCAAAATCATAAAGTGAGTTGTCCCCAGAAAGTAAGAGGCACAGCTGGGGTTCAAACCCAGGCCTGACTCCAAATCCAGTGCCCATCATGGAACAGTAATACTCCTCCAGGTTGTGTTAGGCTGAAGTCAACTTAAACACGAGAATCAGCCAGGAAGTAGAGATCTTGGTTCCTAGGCTCACTGAGGCCCATTCCAAGAGCATCTTGGTAGAATCAGAACCAGGGAAGCCGGGCCCTTCCTCCCGGAAATTCAGAACTGACTACATTGGGGTAGATGATAGACTCACGGATTTGGAAGATGTCTTTGAGGGCATTGAGCGTAAATTGTTGGATGTTTGAGCACTTAGGAGGACAGCCTGGCATGGAAGACAGACCCCTGGGCTGGAAGTCAGAACTCCTGGGTTCCAGCCCAGCTATTTCACAGACTCACTCTGGGCCCTTGGAAAATTCATGTCCTCTCTCTAGACTTTAATCCCTGTATGTAAAAAGATGGATGAACCACAACAGAAGGAACTAGACTGTGTTTATAAGCTCCTATGCACCAGGTACTGGTTATCTGGGAGGAGCAAGCAGTTAAACACTCTGTTACTAACTGAAAGGTTGGCACTTGGAGTCCACCTGGAGTTGCTTCAGAAGAAAGGCCTGGCAATCTACTTCTGAAAGTTCACAGATTGAAAACCCCATGGAACACAGTTCTACTCTGAAACACATGGAGTCTCCATGAGTCGAAATCAACTGGACAGCAACTACTGTGTGTTTTTTGTTTTTGTTTTTTTTTAATGCAGTAGGCACAGTGCAAGCCATTTCCTATGCACTCCCATGTATTCCCAAAGGATCCCTCAAGCTCAAACAGCCTTCTGGTGCAGGGAATCAACTGTAAAGAATATGATTTCCCCAAAAGGGATTCCAAGGGGCAAGACATTCCCTCCAGCCAGAGGAGGGTACTGAACATCTCCTTTCCCCACTCTGAGAGCCTTTAATACCTTTGATCCTTTTCCTGCTGTAGGAGTCGAACTTTGTCCCTCCACAGCTACCAGCTCCAAGAGCGAGGGCCAGCACTAGAAGCCGAAAGGGAGAGCCAGCAATCCAGTGGGCCAGGAAGGGGAAGTCAGAGGAAATGTAGGAGAAGCAAAGGGGACAGATCTAACAGATCAACCAAAGCCCAGAGAGGAAGAATCAGCCCCATTGGCCCTTCCTTGCCTCGTTCTCCTGGAGCAATGGGCACAAAAGGTGATGAGGAGCAGGGGTCTGGTTCAGAAGGCGATGGAGGAGGGGCCGCGAGGACTTGGGCACGTGGGGAAGGGACCCATACAGGCTGCAGACTAAGGACCCTGGGGGTCAGGACAGGAAGATGAGGTGGCCCATGGGGGAGGGTAAGGAGGTTCACAGCTTCAGAGCATGGGGTCATTGCCATGCCAGGAAGCAGACTATGTAGGCATGGTTACACAAGATGGGAGTGTGAAATCTCCTGGCCCAAGTCACGTCCCTTACGGTCTGCCATCACCCATCCTGGCATCTTGCTAAAAGCCATCGTCAGCATTCCTCACTCCAGGGCAGTAGGCTGACATGACCCATCCTTCCTCTCCTCATAACTAAGCAACAGTTCAAATGGGTTGCCTCACACAGGAGAGAAAGAGAAATGAGCCAGTTTCTGGCTCTGGCAGAGAAATAGGCAGGGCTTCCTAAACTGAGACAGAGCTGGGGTCAGGCCTCTACGTGTGTCATGGGACTGACAGAACCTCCCCATACACTTGCATACCTGTCCCCCAAATGGGGCAACCCAAAAAAGCAGAGTATGGGGCCCCTGAGCCCCCAGAGGGCTAGGGCTTCTCCAACCCCTTCCCGGCACACTCCCTCAGCTGCGCACTCTACCCTCTTCCCCCCACACCCTAGCTTTGCCCAGTGGTCAGAGGCTCACACACATTTTTTCCCCACAAAGCTCTCATTATGTGATGAATCAGAGGGCGGGAGGTAGATCTGGCAGATATCCAGCCCTGGAAACTCATAGGACCGGTGTGGCTTCCCGGTCTGCTGCCTTGGGCCTGAGTGTCACAGAGGGGGGACAGGCAGGTTCCTGCCTTGTGAGGTCAGCAGTGAGGTGCAAGGGCACCATTGGGGCCCATGGGGGATTCTTGGATAGTTCTCCATGGGGAGGGGAGACGGAGGGGAGTGCAGAGAACTTTTTCTCGCCTCAGAAAATGGCAAGTCTATGAGGGGAGGAAGCATGAAGTCCCCACGTCAGCTGAGAGAACAAAGGAGAGCATTGTATTCCAGAGGGGCTCTAGTGAGTTCTCCAGTGTCTTTCCAGACTGAGTCCCAGGACCATGGGGCAGGGAGAGGCGCTACAAATAGATCTGACTGGAGGTTGGGAAAACTATGCGGAATTAGGGCACATCTCAAAATTACCCCAGAAATGATTTTTGATTTCATGTATTTCTTTTTTGGCTTAGGTTGTAAATAAAAATAATTTATTTAATTAAATAAAATTAAATAAGTGATACCTATAAAATAAACTATGAACCAACCACTAAAAAAAGCAAGGTACAATTCTAATTTTATATATACACACGCACAAACACTAAAATGTTCAATAGTAGTTACTCCAGGCAGTGAGATTCACCGTTTTCAGTGCTTTTAACTAAGATTTACCAGTTGCTGTCTAATTGATTCCAACTCATGGCAACCCCATGTGTGTCAGAGTAGAACTTTCCTCCATAGTGTTGTTGATTTTTCATAAGTAGATCACCAAGCTTTTCTTCCCAAGAGCCTCTAGGTGGACTTGAACTTCCAACATTTGGTTAGCAGCCAAGCATGTTAACCAGTTGCACTACCCAGGAACAATTAATATTTAGAGAGCACTGGTTTTGATAAGTTCTGAGGATACAGTGGAAAACCCCTTTCAAAACCCCTGCACTTATACAATTTATTTTCAAAGAAGCGAGATATACAATAAACAGTTAAGCAAAACCAAATAAAATGACTCTAACAAAAAAACAAAAACAAAAACAAAAACAAACCAAGCCCATTGCCATCAAGTCATTTCCAAATCATAGTGACCCTACAGGACAGAGTAGAACCACCCCATAGGGTTTCCAAGGAGTGGCTGGTGGATTCGAACCACTATCTTTTTTATTAGCAGCCGTAGCTCTTAACCACTGTGCCTCCAGGGCTCCAAAATGACTCTAGGTTGTGAAAAAGAGGAAGACCCTCAATGAGATGGATTGACACAGTGACTGCAACACTGAGCTCAAACATAGCAACGATTGTGAGGCTGACACAGGATCAGGCAGTGTTTCGTTCTGTTGTCCGTAGGGTTGCTATGAGTTGGAACTGACCTGACCTGACAGCACCTAACAACAACAGCAACAATAACCAGCTTGTTATTCGTGGAATGAAGTGAAACAGAGAATAGTCCTTTAGATAGGGTGGTCAGGGAAGGTTCTCTGAGGAAATGACATTGGCACCGAAAAGGCACAAAGGAGCCCAAGATCTGGATGAGAGCCTGTGAGCAGAAGGAGAGCAGGTCCCAAGTCCAAGGTGGGGCAGCACTGGGCTTGTCCTAGGAACTAAGGACCCCAGCAATATGGGAACACAGTGGTCAACAAGTGGTCAGTATGAGTGGAGGCCCAGGAGGAAGGCAGGAGTCAGGTCTGTCAGGGCCTGTTAAACCTTGGCAGTGAGTTTAGATTTTATTCCAGGTGTGCTGGGATACTGTCAGAGCAGGAGAAAGACATGCTCCTATCCCCACTCTGAAAGATCCCTTAGCTATTTTAGAGAATGGTTTAGAGAAGGCAAGTGAATGATTTGGTTTTTGATCTTTATACCTTGATGCATTTCCAAATATATATATATATTTTGCATTGCACAAATCTGCTGCAAAAGACCTCTTTAAAGTGTTAGAAAGCAAATATGTCACTTTGAGGACTAAGATGCACTTGACCCAAGCCATGGTGTTTTCATTTGCCTCATATGCATGAGAAAGCTGGACAGTGAATAAGGAAGACCGAAGAATTGACACCTTTGAATTGTGGTGTTGGCAAAGAATGTTGAATATACTTGGACTGCCAGAAAAATGAACAAATCTGTCTTGGGAGAAGTACAGCCGGAATGCGTCTTAGAAGCGAGGATGGTGAGACTTTGTCTCACCTACTTTGGACAAGTTGTCAGGAGGGACTAGTCCCTGGAGAGGGACATCATGCTTGGTAAAGTAGAGAATGGAAAACAATGAAGACCCTCAATGAGATGGATTCACACAGTGGCTGCAACAATGGGCTCAAACATAGCAATGATTGGGAGGATGGCACAGGACCAGGCAGTGTTTCCTCTGTTGTACATAAGGTCTCTATGAGTCAGAACCAACTTGACAGCACCTAACAACAATATATATACATATATATATACACAAATATATTTATATGGAGGCCTGGTGGCAAAGTGGTTAAGCATTCTACTGCTAACCAAAAGTTGGCAGTTTGAATCCACCAGCCGCTCCTTGGAAACACTATAAGGCAGTTCTACTCTGTCTTATAAGGTCTCTGTAAGTCAGAATTGAGTTGACGGCAATAGGTTTGGTTTTTTGGTTTATATATATGTGCATGCACACGCACACACACACATATATGTATATGTACATGGAGCCCTGGTGGCTCAGTGGTTAAGCGCTTGACTGCTAACCAAAAGGTCAGTGGTTCGAATCCACTATCTCCTCCATGAGAGAAAGATGTAGCAGTCTGCTTCTGTAAAGACTGACAGCTTGGAAACCCTATGGAACAGTACTACTGTGCCCTATAGGGTCACTGTACTTTTTTTTATTTTTATGCCTGTTTCCTTGCTAGACCAGCCCATGCTTTGGGGCTTTCACCAGCAGGATATTCTTGTAAACTTCTGTAACTATAACCAAAGTTAGGCATGGAGGCTGTCCAGCCTCTCACACACAGCAGGAGACCCCAAGAAGCCCTCTACTTGACCCAACATGGCCTAAAGGAAGACACTCTCTGGACAGAGTTCATTTCCACACAGAAGGGAGTTACAGCTACATCCCAAGAGAGAACAGGCTTGGGGGCTTGTGTCTGAGAGAACCCTCCAACAACTCCCTTCTTAATATGAAAAGTGAATTTTCCCTTCCTTTTGTAACATGGCCAGGCCTGGACCTCTCAGAAAGACACCAAAATTCCATTCTGTGTCCTGGTAAATAAATCCCTCAGCCTAATAATGAGAGTAATCCTCTTTTACAGGCGAAGACCTTGCAATTCAGAGGAGAAGTTTGGCTAGGTCACAAAAACGTAGGAAAAGGGGGCAGGCGCCAGAGATGCCTCCCTCACCTCCCCTGTGCCCAGGTCAGCAGAGCATTGCGGGAGTGCCTGAACCCCCTGGAACCCTCTGACAAGATCTGAGCTAGGTATCCCTGTGGAAAGGGGCCCTGAGGGGGTTCTGCTTAGGATGCCTGTGCTGAGTCAGAGAACGGCTGGAGGAAGTTGACCAATTTGAGCGGTGGAACCAGTCCATCCCCTTCCATTTGGGGAGGAGGCCAGGCTGGCATGATATAAAGCTTCCGTGTCCCCTGCTCGGCTCAGCAATTCACCAGAAGCTTCTCGCTGGTCCTTGTCGTGAGCCTGGTAAGCATCAGCGCGCAGAACCGGGGTTGGGACTGGTGGCCTCTAGCTGGCCAGAACGTGGTTGGGGGTTAACCAGCCCAGGTGGTTATGTGCTGGCTGGATTCATCTGGACCACCTTTCCTACCAGGAGGCCTCAGGTCACTGTGCTGAGAGAAATATGCCCTTGCGTGGAAAATGCAGAACAGAGAAAAAATCCCTCTCCTCCCATCTTTTCTTGGGATCATATTTTGGGATTTGTATGCATGAGGGAGGGAGTTAAGTGCCCAACTATTAATCAAAATGTTGGAGAATCAAGTCCACGCAGAGGCACCTAGAAAGGAAGGCCTGGTGATCAATTCCTGAAAGATCAGTGATTGAAAACCCTATGGAGCAGTTCTATTCTGACAAACATGGGATCCATGAGTTAGAACTGACTTGAGCTTTTTTTTTTTTTTTTTTTTAAATGTGTGAGAGAAGTAACAAGGGGGAAGGAAGTGGAATAAGAGCCCATTTCTTTTCTAAAACTGTTTGATTTGTGGGGAATATTTTACCTTCTTCATGGGGGCAGTGAGTTTCAAAGAAACACTTACAACCCTTGGATGTGCTGCAGAAAAAGGGAGTCTTTCTATTTGGAGAAACCCAGGCAGAGCAGGGGAGGAAAACCCCACTTAGAAGCCCAGGACTTGAAAGAGCCAGCTCACAGCTCTCAGCGATCTTCCAGCCCCCACCACACAGCTACTGGGATAGCAGCTAAAACTGAGAAGGGCGGGAGAGAAAGAAGCTCTGGAGCTGAACTAGGCCAGCCTGCTAATTTTACAGAGAGGCTAAGTGATTTGCCCAGAAACACACAGCAATTTAGTGGAAGAAGTAAGACTAGACTGTGTCGTGTGACTCCAGTCCAGCACTGTTGCCACCACCTCTCTGATCCTCTCCACCACAGGCTACTGATCTTCCAGGACTAAGGAGTCCTGCAGGAGCCTTCTTTTCCTAGGACCTTACCTCGTATTGTAAGGCAATCCCAGAACTCCTCTCCCCTCCCTGGGCAGTGGCCCTCAGAGATAAGGGCAGAGGTGAGGGTCAGAAACAAGACCAGAGAGTGGAATTGTACCCAGCCCAGCCCTGCAGAACAGCTCTGCAGACAGAGCTTTTGTTGGCTCCTGCCTGGGGACAAGGAAGCTTCCATGAAGGTCCTTCCCTGCCTCTCCTTGCTCCTGCCCTGAACCCTCTGCTGCTTCTGAGGAATAAGAGCCTGGGTGGGCCCCCAAGGGAAGCACAAAGATGCTCAGAAACCAGGTGTTAGTGCCGATTTCTGGGGAGTCTTCGTCTACCTCCTTTGCTTTCAGTCTACCCCTCCTGTTTTTCAGGTTGACCTAAAGCAGCCTCTGAAATGTCCCAGCAGTACACACCACCAGTGACCATCCCCGCTGACATCTGTCAGCCGCCCATCAAGACTGTTTCTCCTCCCGTCGATACCCAGGAGGAGCAAGTGAAGCAGCCAGCCCCACAGCCCTCCCCAGGCCAGAAGGTGCCCTCTGAGCCCCCAGTGAAGGTACCCTCAGAGCAGGGGGAGAAACACACAGCTCCTGTGAAAGAGGTGCCTGAGCAAGAGTTGTGGCAGCAACAGCAGCCACAGGGGCAGGAAGAGCATCAGGAACAGCAGCACCAAGAACCACAGGAGCTGGAACAGCAACAGGACCAGCAACAGCAAATGCCACAGGAGCTGAAGCAGCATCAGGAACAGCAGCAGCAGCAGCCACAGGAGCTGGAACAGCATCAGGACCAGCAGCAGCAAGAGCCACAGAAGCTGGAACAGCATCAGGACCAACAAAATCAAGAGCCACAGGAGCTGGAACAGCATCAGGACCAGCAGCAGCAAGAGCCACAGAAGCTGGAACAGCATCAGGACCAACAAAATCAAGAGCCACAGAAGCTGGAACAGCATCAGGACCAACAAAATCAAGAGCCACAGAAGCTGGAACAGCATGAAGAACAGCAGCAGCAGCAGCCACAGGAGCCACAGGAGCCACAGGAGCAGGTACAGCATCAGGAACAGCAGCAGCCGCCACAGGAACCACAGAAACAGGAACACCAGCACCAAGAACAGCATCAGGAACATCAGGAGTCAGAAAGCTTAGAGCAGCAGCCAAAGCAAGAGAAAGCACAAAAGGAGGAGCAGCTGAAGGAGCAACTGGATCAGGAGAAGAAGCTCTTGGACCAGCAAATGGATCAAGAGCTGGAGAAGAAAGATAAGCAACTGGGAAAGAAAGAAGAGCAGCTGCCGGAGCACCTGGAGCATCAGGAGCAGCAGAGCCTTTAGTGCAGCAGGAGGAGCAGCCTGTGCTTGTCCCAGCTCCTGACCAGGTCCAAGAGACTCAGCCAGTCTAGCCACTGAAGGGAGAAGTCTTGTTCCCTATGGAGCAGCAGCAGCAGAAGCAAGAGGAGCAGTACCCCTCCAAACACAAGTAACTACCTATAGTGTCTCAGAGGCCTTCAGGCCATCCCACACAAGTGAAAAGAGCCCCTGCTCCGCTTACCTCAGCTCTCCAGCATGGGCAGCCTGCCTCATTTGTGAACTTGTCTGACCCTGTCACTCTGCATGTCTCCTTGTCTCTTTGATAGGGGTGATGGGAAGGGGAACTTATTGCCCAGCTCCCACCCCAATGAGCCCAATCCCAACCTTAGAAGACCAAAGCCTCTGCCTGAGGGACCTTTATTACTGGAACTCTGACTTCACTCTAGAATTATGGCTGAATCTGTGAGTGTGTACAATGATACATAATAAATCCTGTAATTCCTGGGCTCCTGTGTTCTCTTTGCTTCTTCTCCTCTGTCCCACACTGTATAAAAAGCTCTGTGTGAGTCCAGGATTACAACTGAATCTCTTGGTCAATTCCCAAAAGAAGAAAGATGTCCTGACCCTTCTTTGGTTCTGCTCTCAAAACCACACCAAACATTCAACGGCATCTGACAAAGAAACTGTCCCCAAACCAAACCAAAACAAACAACTTCGCTTACGCAATACCTGGAACCAACACCTGCCAGTCATGGAGAGAGGATTAGTTATTCTGGTTAGGGCTAGAGGGTCTATCCACCTCAGTCCAACACTGCCTCTCACTATACACAAACAGCCCAATCTTAGCCCATAGCCAAACTCAGCCCTACACTCTCTCCCCTGACTCATGCCCTCACTTGAGGGAGGCAACAGACTAGGAAGGCACCAGGGAGGTTTGAGGGCTCTCATCCGGGTTCCGGGGTCATCTCCAGACACTTCTGCCTGGATTTTCTCCTCTGTGCAGGGTATTCTCATGGTCCCTAAGAGTCTTAAGGACTGTCTGCTTGGCTGAGGGAGACTTTAGAAAATCTATAGAATCAAAATGGGGCACAGTGTGGGGAGGAGACACTCCCTGGGACTGGCCTCTGACTGGAAAAGTGACAGAATCACTACAGGAAGTAAAGGTGTGCCAGCTGGAATTGTGGAACCCAGAAATGGTGACTAGGCCAGAGAAATACAGATCTAAGGTCATGCAGCCATTATCCTCCTCATTTACCTAGCCCCCTGGCATTTCCATACCCTTTACTGCCATTGAAAATATCAGGACTTGGGGCTCTCATCTTCCTGGGACGAGGCCTTCCTGTAACTCTTCAAGCCCTGCCTTGAACTATTTAGCCACATCATCTCAAGCAAGCTGTCTCAAGAACCCCTGGAGCTTTTTCACTACCTACAGAGGACTTCACTACTAAGTGTCCATAGGCATGCAAACTCAGTAGATCTGAATGGCTCTCAGCATCCCTCACAGCCCACCCAACCCCCAGGAACACTCACCATGTGTTTCCTCCTTAGGTATTCTCTTGGGTAATGACACCACCACATGTGCATTCAGCTAAGCCAGAGACACCATCACCATTCCTCAGTCCTCCTTCTCCTTCTCCCCACCCCTCACCCATGATCAAGTCCTCCCTACCCCTACCAACACCTCCCAAGCACAGACTGAGATAATTTCTCACCTGAACTATTGCAATAGCCCCCAAGCTGGTCTCCCTTACTATCTATCTCTCCATACCCCGCAATCCACCCACCACACAAATGACCCTGTGTTCTGCTAAAAAATTCCAATCTAACCACATCACTCCTTGCCTTAACACATGTCAGAGGTTCTCATTACTTAGATCATGAGAAGGCAGACTCAAGTTCTCTTCACAGTAGAGGAGTTACATGGAGGCCTGGGCAGGACTGTGCAGGGAGACTGGGGGCAAGAGGACAAGGAATCAGAAACACCCACAGTGTGTACAAATTGTCTTTAGAAAAGCTCTAGAATCAACATTGGGCAAAGTGGGGGGAGGAGACACTCTCTGGGACTGACCTCTGACTGGAAAAGTGACAGAATCACTAAAGGAAGTAAAGGTGTGCCTTTACTATTAGCTTTTATTTAATAGATTTTTTTTTTTTTAGGCACAGTTTCAGATTTATAGAAAAATGGAGAAGATAGTACAGTTCCTCTGAACCCAGTTTCCCTTGTTACAAAAGTCTTCCATGAGTACAGTACATTTGTTACAATTAACAAACCAATATTTATGCATTATTATTAACCAAAGTTCTTCATTTATTCAGATTTCCTTAGTTTTTACCTAATGTCCTTTTCTGCTCTCAGGATCCCATCCAGGATACCACATTCCATGTAGTGGTCATGTCTCCTGAGAGTCCTTTTAGCTGTGACACATTCTCAGACTTCCTTTGCGTTTGATGACCTTGACAGCTCTGAGGAGAATGGGTCTGTTATTTTGTCAGATGTTCCTCAGTTTGTGTCTGTCTGATGTTTTTTTCTTGTGGTTAGACTGGGGTTGTGGTTTTTTGCGAGGAAGATCACAGAGGTAAGTGCCGTTTCATCACATAATGGCAAGGGTATGTACTATCAACATGATTTATCACCGTTGATGTTAACCTTGATCACCTGGCTGAGGTAGTGTGTTTCAGGTTTCTCCACCCTAAAGTTACCTGCCCTCCTCTTCTATATGTACTTTTTGGAAGGAAGTCACTATGCACAACAGCCCACAATTAAGGAGTGAGGAGTTAAGCTCCCCAGCACTGGGGGCAGAGTATCTATGTTAATTATTTGGAATTCTTCTGCACAGGAGATTTGTCTCTTCTCCCTATTTGTTTATTTGTTCAATTGTTTATTCATATTAGTGTGGGCTCATGAGTATTTATTTTATACTTTAGGTTATAATCCAATAGTAATTTATTTATTTTGTTGCTCAAATTGTTTCAGCTGTGTTCATCGGGTGCTCTTTCAGTTGTTTCCTATGTCCCTCCACATACCCCAACAATGTGGGTTTTTTGTTTTATATTGTTTTGTTTTCTGTTTTTATTTGTTTGCTTTGCTGTTGTTGTTTAGTTTTGTTTTTTCATTGTGTTTGTTTTTGAGCACATTCTTATTTCTGGCTTTACAAGATACTCCAGGCTCATCTTGTATATTTCCTGCTCCAGTCCTGTTTTTGTTTTTAGGTGACCTGGAGTCGTTTCTAACTCAGAACGACCCTATGTACAACAGAACAAAAAGCTGCCCAGTCCAGCGCCATCCTCACAATCATTGCCACGTTTGAGCCCATTGTTGCAGCCACTATGTCAATTCATCTCCTTGAATATGTTCTTTTTCTGCTGACCCTTATTTTTATGCAAATAATTCACACCTTCTACATTTGTTTGCCAACTGCTCCCTCCTCCAGCAGAGTATTTTTGTAAGAGCCTCCATGCCATAATTTTTTTTTTTTTTTTTTACGTGTTTACCAAACATGATGTCCTTCTCCAGGGACTGGTCCCTCCTAATAACATGTCTGAAGTACATGAGAAGTAGCCTCATCATCCTCCCTTCTAAGGAGCATTTGGTCTATACTTCTTTCAAGACTGGCAGTCCATGGTATATTGAGTATTCACCAACACCACAATTCAAACTTGTCAAGTCTTCTTTGGTCTTCCCTATTCATTGTCCAGCTTTTGCATGCATGAGTCCATTGAAAATACTATGGCTTGGGTCAGGCACACCTTAGTCCCCAAAGTGACGTTTTTGCTCTTTAGCACTTTAAAGAGGACCTTTGCAGCAAATTTGCCCAATGCAATAGGTCGTTTGATTTCCTGACTGCTGCTTCCGTGGGCATTGATTGTGGATCCAAGTAAAATGAAATCCTTGACAGCTTCAATCTTTTCTCCTTTTATCATGATAAATGGACCCAGTCCTAGGATCAGCAATTTTTCGAAGAGTTCTGGTTCCTTTTATTGGAGAATGGCATTAGAAACCAAGAATGGCATTAGGTGTGCTGGTTGCTACTGAAATATTATTTCTTTTAGAGGTATCTTCTCAGCTGACAGAGGAAGGAAATGTATGTGCATACACTAACTTATGTATATAGACATATCTATAAATATTTCTACGTGTAATGATCTGTAGCTATGTTAAGCCAAACATGATTTCATACCGGTATCTCCAACTCTAATCCATTATCACATGGATCATTATAACCTCCCCTCACTTTCTTATCTGTAAATTTCCACTTCAACAGTGAGAAACCTGACTCTCACCATTCACCATCGATTTCCTTTTTTTAATTGTACTTTAGATGAAGGTTTACAGAACAAACTAGCTTTTCATTAAACTGTTAGTGCACATATTGTTTTATGACATTGGTTAACAACTGCATGACATGTCAGTACTCTCCCTTCTCGAACTTAGGCTCCCTATTACCAGCTTTCCTGTCCCCTCCTGCCTTCTAGTCCTTGCCCCTGGGTTGGTGTGCCCCCTTAGTCTCATTTTGTCCTATGGGGCTGTCTAATCTTTGGCTAAAAGTTTAACCTCAGCAGTGACTTCATTACTGAGCTAAAAGAGTGTGTAGGGGCCATACTCTCAGGGCTTCTCTAGTCTTTGTCAGGCCTGTAAGTCTGGTCTTTTTTTGAGCTAGAATTTTGTTCTACATTTTTCTTCAGCTCTGTCCAGGACCCTTTATCGTAATCCCTGTCAGAGCAGTCAGTGATGGTAGCTGGGCACCATCTAGTTGTACTGGGCTCAGTCTGGTAGAGGCCATGGTAGTTGTGGTCTATTAGTCCTTTGGACTAATCTTTCCCTTGTGTCTTTAGTTTTCTTCATTTTTCCTTGCTCTTGAAGGGATGAGACCAGTGGAGTATCTTAGATGGCCGCTCACAGGTTTTTAAGACCCCAGATGCTACTCACCAAAGTAGAATGTAGAACATTTTCTTTATAAACTATTTTATGCCAATTGCTCTAGATGTTTCCTGAGACCATGGTCCCCACAGCCCTCTCACCATCCATTTTCTTAATTGTTCATTCCCAAAATACATGTATAGACATATCAGAATTGTTAAATATCCCCCATACCTTTGGAGGCCTTATCGATAAGAATACAATGATTATGAGCAGTTCATTCGCCTTGAGTCTTATACACTCCATTCATTTCTAAAGTTACCTAAGTCAGCACCTTTCCCCCTCTACCTCCTTCAATGAGGTAGCTTCATGCATTTGTGATAGTGAGAGTCTCTTGCCACAGTCTGCTTTCCTTCTGGGATCCCCCAACTCCCTAAATTATTTTTTTAAATTTGCATACTATAAAGTTCACTCTTTGTCCTATATGGTTCCATTGGTTTCCACAAATGTGTAATATTATATATCCACTATTACAGTTTCATACAGAATCATTCAATATTACACAGTATATACAGAATCATTACAGTTTTGTTAAAAAAGCTCCTCTACTTTACCTACTTAACCCTCCCGGCTCCCCTGAACCTCTGGTACCCACTGATGTTTTTATTGTCTCCATAGTTTTGCCTTTCCAGAATGTTATATAGTTCCAATAATCCAGTATGTAGCCTTTTAAGACTGGTTTCTTTCACTTAGCAATGTGCATTTAAGGTTCACTCATGTTTTTTTCAAGCCTTGATAGCTCATTTCCTTTTACTGACGAATAATGTTCCACTGTACAGATGTACCACCGTTTGTGTATCCATTCACCTATTGAAGGACATCCTGATTGTGTCCATATTTTTGGTAATTATGAATAAAGTTGCTACAAACCTTGATTCAGGTTTTTGTGTGGATATGTTTTCAGATGAATTGGGTAAATCCATAGGAGTGCAATTGCTTGATCATATGATAAGACTATATTTAGCTTTGTAAGAAATGAACAAACTTCCTTCCAAAGTAGCTGTAACATTTTGCATCCCCATCATAAATTTGGTGGACTTGATCACTAGCATTTGCCATTGTAAGCTTTTTGAACCTTAATCATTCTGATAGGTGTGTAGTGGTATCTTGTTTTAATTTACAGTTCCCTAATGACCAATAATGTCCCCGGATGGCACAGATGGTTTGCTCTCCACTACTAATCTAAACGTTGGCAGTTCAACCCCACCCAGCAGCACTGTGGAAGAAAGTTCTGGTGATATGCTTCGGTAAGGATTGTTGTTGTTAGATGCTGTTGAGTCAATTTTAACTCATGGCAACCCCATGCGTTACAGAATAGAACTACTCCATAGAGTTTTCTTGGCTGTAATCTTAACAGAAGCAGACTGCCAGTCCTTTTCTTCTGTGGTACCACTGGGTGGGTTTTGACTTTACCCATATTGCATGTTGTTGGCTTTATCCATTAGAGCCCTTAAGATATTAATCATAGTTATTTTAAATTCCTTGTCTGAGTATTCCAAAATTTGTGCCATATTTGAGTCTGGTTCTGATGCGTTCTTTATCTCTTCAGTCTTTGTTTTTTTGTTTTCTTACCTTTTAGCATGTCTTATAAGTTTTTGTTGAAAGACAAACATAATGTATTTGGTAATAGTGGCTGAGGTAAATAGGATAAACCTTCTGTGTTAGGCTTTCTGTTAATCTGGATAGAAGGTGGGATACGTTTAATGTTTGCTGTATCTGTAGGGGTTAACGTCTTCAAATTTCTCTAGGGTCCTAGTTTTTGTCTTGAGTATCCCTAAGAACTCTTCTTAAATAGAGTCTACACCTTGTAGCTCTTTCAGCCGTAATTCATAGTTATTATACTGGAGTCCTATTATGTGGTGGTAAGGTGTGGATGAAGGAAAGCATTCCATAATCTTATGATTATATCACAGTCTTTTGATGAGCCTGTGTCCCTAGTCTGTAGCCTTCACAATGTTTCTTAGGTTTTTCCTCTTCTTAAGTGAGACAGAAGGGCTAGAGGGCATTGGAATTGGCTAAGTGCTGTTCCTTCTCATTGAGATTAGGCTCTGGGAAAGTCTTTCCCTTGGAGAGTTGACCTTTGTTATGGAGTATTCTCTGGGAAAAATCCAAAATGTTAACTTTCCCCCTCTTCCTGCCAGACACATGAGTGAATTTTTCTCCTATCTTCTCCTTGAGAACCTATTGGGTCCCCAAAGGTAAAACCCGCAAAAGTGTGTTCCCTCTTTCACTATGACAGAGGCCCCTGCTATAACAGAGAGTTTCTACAGCAGAGAGAAATCATGTTAGTCCACACTTAGCCTCCAGTAGTTCATCAAAATAACCACAACAGTGTCCCTGTCAGTTTATGACTTCAGTGGCTTCCACTCCAGGTAAGTTAATCTTGACTGTGATTCTCTGTATTCACCTGTCACTCCAGATTTTGAGGTGATGGTTTGCCCCGTGACCTCAGTTATCTGAGGGGTCCAAGAAAAGTCACTGGTTTTTTATTTGTTCATATTTTTTCTTGTTGCATGGATGAGAGTGACTACTTCCAAGCTCTTTACATATCAAGGATGAACTCAGAAGTCTGAAATCTTACTTTTTATCTTTAAAAGTCTATGCAAATTTTGCACTTTATTCATTCAGCAAATATCTTTTGAACACGTATATATTTTCAGGGGTTGCATTGTCATAATTATTTTTATATCAAGATGATATTGTAAATTACTTACCATGAAACAAATTCACCCTTCAGAAAGATATGCCAGGTTTATCATTCTGACACATTGCCTTGGTTTATCTACTACCAGGTAGAGTGAGTTGTGCATACAAAATTCTTCCATATTGGTCAATAAATATTTCTACCATCCCACTCACCGCATTGTACATTGTGTAATAAGCATCTGTCTATTTGTCTGTCTTTACAGAAAGTCCCTGGAGGGCAGGGGATGTAGCTAACCAGTTTTTCTATCTTTCGTGCCTAATTCAAAGTATAGTAAACTATTCATGGTTAATAAATATCTGCTGAATAAATGAATGAATGACGACAAATTCCATCCCTCCCTTCACTGGAACTGCTTTGACAAAGTCACTGACTGTCACATTGACAAATACAAGAGATATTTTTAATTCTTCTCTGTGGAATGGGAAATTGGAAGCCACTCCCTCCTTCTTGAAACTCTTTCATTAACCTCCAGGACTTCAATATGGTTTCCTTCTCCTCCTACCTCTCAGAAGGATTCCCTTCATCTTCTCCTGTCCACACCTTAAATGACGGTGTTCTCTCTAGAGTTCTGTTCTAGCTATTTTACCTTCTTACATCTTATCTCCTAGGGTGATTGTTTCCAGTCCAAGGTTAAATGAATGTCGGTTCTCTGATGCTGTCATATATTTCTCTTAACTTGATTTCTGCTATGAACTCCAGAGACAAGTATCTAAACTTCTGATGTACATATCTACCGGGATATCTCACAAGTACCTTCCATTCAACAAATCCCAAACCAAACTCACCTTACCTCCTTCAGTGGATATGTATCATGTTTTCAGTCTGTTATGTAGTATGCAAACATCATTCCTAAGTTCAGAATAGCTTTCTGTCATATGCTGGAAATCAGAAACTTGCTTTTCCAGCCCTCTTTTATCTACAGCATAACCAAAAACCAAACCAAACCCACCACTGTTGACTCAGTTCCAACTCATAGCAACCCTATAGGACAGAGTAGAAATCCCCCATAGGGTTTCCAAGGCTGTAAATCTTTACGGAAACAGACTGCCACATCTTTCTCCCTCAGAGTAGCTGGTGGGTTTGAACCACCAATCTTTTGGTTAGCAACAGATTGCTTTAACCACTGTGCCACCAAGGGCCCCTATCCACAGCATAAGATTCACAAATCACTCACACTCACCATAGACTTTCTTTCTAACAAGTCTTATGTGATGAAGAAGTGCCACACACACGTATACAAATTCATCTGGATGAAGGTACAGGAGAAATAAAGAGATATTTACCTTTCAGAGGAAACAATGTTAGAGGTCATGGTTTTGGCTCCTGGCACTCGGAGTCTGGGGTGCAAGCGTTCATGTCACTGAAATGTTATTATAGCCTTTAAAATAAACCTTGATATCTGGTGAGTCAAATCCTCATAATTTGTTCTTCTTTAGATGGATCTTTGCAACATTGGTCCTTTTTATTTTCCATGTAAATTTTAGAATCAACTTGTCTTCTCCACTAAAAAATCCCTATTGGAAATTTATTAGAACTTTATTAAATCTTTAGATTTCTTTGGGGAAAACTAACATCTCTAGGATATTTTGTTGCATTTGCCTTTCCATAAACAAGGTATCTCTTCATTTATTTAGATTTTCTTTTTTTTTTTTTAATTTATAACTTTCACCATTAAGTTATTGCATATCAATCTGTATCTATATATCTATTTTTAAATATTATGCATTAATGTGTTTATGTGTGTGAATATATATACATATATACATACATATGTTTATGAATTTATCATAAATAAATAATTAAATTTAACTATTTTTTTGCATGTCTTGAGATAAATATACATGTCTTGTTTTTTTAATATGAATTGTATTAAAAGTAGTGAATTGTATTAATAGATTTTCTAGAGGGGAGCTAGCCCCACATTAATTGAATAAAACAAACTTGTTCACTGTGGGAAAGACTGCTTTCCCAATATCCATTCTCCCCTTCTTCAACAGTAATATAAGACACTTTTTTTTAAACTAACCTCATAGTGTCCCTGATTAAATACTAAATTTCGCAGCTTCCTCGCAGCTTGATGTGCTGATGCAAATATGATCTGGCCAAAGAATTAGTAGCAGCAGTGTTCAGCAACAGCTTTCAGAAATGTTTCTAACAAAAAAAGTAGCCCTTGGAAGACTTCCACTTCAGGCTAAGATAAAGCAATGGGAACCAGTTTTATCCTTCTGTCTGAAACAGCCTCCTACCCCCCACGTAAAAAAAGAAAGCGAAGTTACAAAATATACAAAACAGTGGTTTCAACAAAGCAGAGTGATCGATGAGACATGGGAAAGAAAGGAGGTGGTCCCTATGATTGCCCCAGCTTATTGTCTTGAGAGAGTTTCAGGCTGTAGAGCAAGGAGGAGAAGTCAGAACTTTATCACTGGACCCTCATATGTACTTATTCTAAGACAGAGGCCATGGTGGTGCCCGAGGTTCCCTGATATTAGTGTTAGATTATGTATACAACATCCCTCAATAGATATGGGTATTTCCCTTTCTCCAGAGTACAGTTACTTGGGAAATAACTGGGGGAATCACTACAGTATATACTTGATGCTGTGCTATAGATTCCTTCCTCAAGAGGACTTGGATCTCTTTCCATCAGTGGGTTCTGGGTCTGAGAACTGGCTCAGGACTGGACGTTGGGTAAAAAATCATGATGTAGCTTTGAGGCAGCTGACAGCAGCTATGTACATGGAAAAAATACAAATCCTTAAAGGCTGTCCATCTGTCTTTTCCCTAAGGACACCATCTTCTGTTATCCGTTGCTCTAGTTTCCTGTGAGTCAGGGCACCCTGGTTGCCATTCTGATGTTGCCATTACAATCTTGCTGTCTATTGTGGTAAGCACATTTACCTTGTCTCTGATGGTTAACTACTGCCGCCTGTCCTCTACTATTCCCAAATGCTATCATCCCCACTGACACTATGGAGCCCAATTCTATAAACATCATCTACCTCAGCCCCAAGCTACAGAGGCAAGCCTCTATTGGGCTTCTCAGTGGTGATGGTGCCCTCTTCACCAGCACATTCCTTACAGCGAGAAGGGGGCACTCCTCTCAGCCTCCTGATGTACATACTCAGCTGATGGATTTGGGGTTGTCTAATAGATTCATTGTAGCACACTCACCCCTCAGCCTTTTTATCCTTTTTTCAATACTCTGCCAAAGTGGTCCTGGCATCTCCACCTCATTTAATGTGGGCTTTATCTTTTTTCAAGTTCCAAAAGTCATTCCAGTGACATACGAGGGACCGACTGTCTCTAGGGACCTGAGTTGTAGGAAGTACCCCTGTATCAATAAATATTCCCCTAGTCAGCCTTATATTCCATGCTCCATGACCTAACACTCTCAACATCCTCACCCAGTGTCTTAGGCTGGGTTCTGTAGAGAAACAAAACCAGTAAAGCGTATAAATATATACAGAGAGAGATTTATATCAAAGAAATAGCCTACAAGATTGTAGAGGCTGGAATGTCCCAAGTCCGTGAATCAGGATAGAGGCTTCTCCTGATTCACATAGCTGCAGGGGCTTGCGAGCCCAAGATCGGCAGGTCAGAAAGCAGGGCTCTTGCTCACAGGCTGTGAATATCAACGAATCCCAAGATTGGCAGGCAAGACTGCAAGGCTTCTCCTGATTCATGTAGCTGCAGGGGCTGTCAAACCCAATATGGGAAGGTCAGAGAGGAGGGCTCTGCTTACAGGCTGTGCAGGTCAACGAATCCCAAGTTTGGCAGATAAGCTGATAGCTGAATTCACAAGAACTGGAAATCAGATGAATAGGAGGCAGCTGCAGGATCCAGAGCAAGCAAAAAGTCAGATTTTTTTTTTATATTTGGATGTAGGCCACACTCCCAAGGAAGCCTCTTTCAACTGATTGGCTGCTCACAGAAGATTCAATCATGGGAGTGATCACATACAAACACTGAGAATCATGGCCCAGCCAAGCTGACACACAGTCTTAACTAGCACACCCAGTAAGCTCTGGTAGACACTATCTAGGACCTGTGAATTATTCTTCCCTCCTTTAGCAGGGCCGCACTAACTCAGTTGTCTTTGCTGAGTCTTGAGCCAATGGATCTTTTTGATTCAAATAAATTTTTACAAAATTAATGGTATTTATGAGACAATTATTATGAAATAATTGGAAACATGAACACTGAGTTGCTATTTCATAATATAAAGATATTTTGGTATTGTAAGGTGTGATAATATTTAACATAAGTGCTGGGGTAAAAAAGAAAGAGTCTTTAATTTAGAGATGTCTACAGATGAAATTACACAAGTCTGGAATTTGCTTTAAAATAACACTGAATGGGAAAAGTGAGTAGGAATATAAAGGAAACAATATTGGCCGTATTTGATAATTACTGAAGCTGGGTAACGTTCTACTGTCCACTTTAGTATATATCTAAAATCTCCCATACAAAGTAAACATGTATGTATATATATGCATATATATAATTGAAAAATACTGATATACATACAATATGTTAGAAACTGCATCCTTTGTAACTAGTAAAAAAATTAGATTTCAATTTAAAAATGTGAAAAGCAGAGCACAACTTTTCAAAATTTTGTGGAGGTGACTTAGCTTGGGTCCCCAAAGAAGCAGAGTCTGAGACAAGGGTGTGCACAAAGTACTTTATTTTGAGAAGTGATCCGAAGTAGCAGGAGTTGGAGTCACTAGAAAGAATAAAAGAGGAAAGAAGAGAAGGTCAACCCAAGGGTGTGTTATTGAGCTAGGTACTACTTTGGGACAAAAAATAAATAAATAAAAAAAATAAAAAACCAAACCCATTACCGTGGAGTTAATTCAGACACATAGTAACCCTCCAAAGAGCAACTGGTAGACTCCAACTGTTGACCCTTTGGTTAGCAGCTGAGCTCTTAACCACTGTGCCCCCAGTGCACTTGGGGCTAAATCTCACTTGGGAGCTTCTAATGATCATGTAGGATGTGCCTCAGAATTGTTCACTTGGGATCACAGAAAAGGATCCTGGACAGTGCTGGAGAAAAATGTAGAACAAGATTCTAACTCACAAAAAAAAGACCAGACTTACTGGCCTGACAGAGACTGGAGAAACCCCTAGAGTATGGCCCCTGGACACTTTTAGCTCAGTGATGAAGTCGCTCCTGAGGTTCACCCTTCAGCCAAAGATTAGACAGGCCCACAGGACAAAACGGGACTGAAGGGGCACACCAACCCAGGGCCAAAGACTAGAAGGCAGGCAGGGACAGGAAACCTTGTAATAGGGAACTGAAGGTCGAGAAGGGAGAGTGTTGACTTGTCGTGGGGATGTTAACCAATGTCATAAAACAACATGTGTACTATTTAATGAGAAGCTAGTCTGTTCTGTAAACCACCTAGAGTACAATTAAAAAAAAAAAAAAAAGAATTGTTCACCTGGGATACTAAAGAGTGTGTTAGCTATCTATGGATAGATATCTATGTTATCTATCCTGTCTTATAATAATCAATTGCCCTAAGCACCACCTCCCCCCCAAAAAACAAAACTGAAAACAAAACCAGTTGCTGTCAAGTCAATTCCAACTCATGGCGACCCCACGTGTGCAAAATAGAGCTACTCCATAGGGTTTTCAAGGCTGCGACCTTTCAGAAGCAGATCACCAGGCCTTTCTTCTTATACCTCTAGGTAGGTTTGGACCGCCAAATTTTCTGTTAGTAGCCTCTTGCTTAACCATTCGCGCCACTCAGGGATGTTAATTCCCTTACGCTTCTCCAATAGTGCTTGCACCAACATGATTGACTAGAGATGGGAGTATTTCATGCCCTGACAGTCAAAGAGCCCTGGGACAGAGTAGGACAGCTGGAAGAGACAGCTGGTGCAGCTCAAGTGAAGTGCTGCTGAGTTACACCTGAGCATACGTGGTTGCCGTAATTGCAAACAAAAAAAACCAAACCCATTATCATCGAGTTGAGTCTGATTCCCACTCATAGAGATCCTTCTGTAGGACAGACTAGAACTGCCCCATAGGGTTTCCAAGGAGCTTCTGGTAGATTCGAACTGCCTGACGTTTTGGTTAGTAGCTGAGCTCTTAGCCACTGCGTCACCAGGGCTCTGCCATAACTACAACACTGGCAAAAATGGCGAATGGAAAAAATGGGAGAAAGCGCATAAAAGAAGTCGTAAGCATCTAGAAAGTTTGACAGCAACTGATTTATTTTCTTGGTAAAATTTCTTTCTCATTTATGTTTCAAATAAATTTATTATAATTTTTCCCCATGTTGATTTCCGCTTATACCATAGTTGTGACCTCCTTTTTTTTTTTTATTCCCAGCATTATTATTTTTTTTCTTTTTTATCTTGGTGAATATTATCAGTGTTGACTATTTTTTCCATCTTTTTAATGAATCAATTCAGCTTTGTGGATCCCCTCTGTCATATCTTTGTTTTCTATTCCATTAATTTCTGATTTTATATCTATTATTTTCTTACATCTACTTTCTTTGGCATTTTCTGATTTTCTTACCGTAACTTCTTAGGTAAACTTTTACGTCACTAATATTCAGCCTTTCACATTTCTATATAAACCTTTAAAGCTTTAGCGGTCTTTCATTTTGTTTTTGCCTTATACCCCTTGAGTTCCAATGTGTAGTATTCAGGTAACTATTTAGTTCTTAGGATAATCACTACTGTTACGTCAAGTAGTGAAAGTTACTGTAATACGACAATAGGTCTCTGGGTGGCGCAAACGGTTAGTGTTCGACTACTAACCTAAAGGTTGGCAGTTTGAACCCACCAAGGGGCACCACAGAAGAAAGGCCTGGTGACCTGCTTCACAAAGATTACAGCCAATAAAACCCTATGGGGGCAGTTCTACTCCATAACACATGAGTTTGCCATGAGTCAGAATCAACTCAGCAGCAACAGGTTTGGTTTTTGGAATGCCACAATATCTCATATAGGCAGGACATCTTTGGCTCTTATCCCTCAGAAATAAACACTTGGTTTAATCTGCTAGATGATAATAATAATTTATAAACAAACCCACAAACAAACAAATACAACAACCGTGGTGGAGGTTGAGATGATGTCCACGGGCATTAGACGCACTTGGGACTGAATCCAGCTCCACTACTTACATTCTGTGAGATCATGGGCAAATTATATAATTCTTGGGTCTCTTTCTTCATGGTTAAAACAATGGAGACAGAAATGCCTACCTTTCGCCATTGGTTTCATTATTAAATATTTGCAACGTACTTGGCGCAGGGTCTCGCATTCAGAAAGGGGTCAGCAAAGGGCAGGAATGGTTCACACAGCACATCTGGGATTTCAGAAGATCTTTGCTAGCCATTCCTTCCTGCCTTTTACTCACTTCCCTAATTGGCTCATTAAAATAGGCTCGATTTCTTTCTTATGACATGCCAGACACTGTTCAAAGCATATTACGTTCTTGAGCCCATTTAATCCTAAAAACATGAAACACAGTAAAGGGCATACAATAAGCACTACAGAATCTTGGCTGATTTTGATTAACCAATCATGTTTGTCAAAGCAGAGGGTCAGTGAAAATGAGGGAAACCCTCAATGAGATGGATTGACACAGTAGCCACAATAATGGACTCAAACACACCAACGATCCTGAAGATGGCACAGGACTGGGCAATGCTTTATTCTGTTATGCATAAAGGTTGCCATAAGTTAGAGACAATTCAATGGCAACTAACAACAATCAGCTAAAGCAAACTATTTCTGCTGGGGAGTGGTGAGGACTTCCCAAAAAGCACCACACTGATTGGCTTTTGACCTATCTGCTTTTGGGATTTTCCTAGCATAAAGGATTGAGAGTACAATCAGAGCAAGAAGTGGGTGACCCATCACTAGTAAATGCTAGCCAGAAGGAAGAGCATCCAAGATGGCCTGCGTGTCTTCCAAAATGCCTGTGGTTTCTTGCTCCCTTCTAGTGCCAAGATTCAGAATTGTGAGTCTAGACAGGCTCCACCCCCAAAAGCTCCAAAACAGAGGAAACAGTGGTGAATAGGGCAGTCCCTGCCCTGAAGGATTCACAGTGAGCAGGAGTGTAAGACAAATGCACAAATGACTCTAGTTACGATAAGTGCTACCATTTATTGAGCGTTGACCGTTCACCAGTCAGTGTTAAAGGCTTTACATCCATGATCTCATCTTCCAGGTACACCAACACTGTGATGTGTGATTATTCTCCTTACCTTAGAGACAAGAAGACAGAAGTTCAGTCATTGCCCAAGGTCAGGCAGCTAGTCACTGAGATAGATTCAAACCCAGTTATGTCTGAGTCCAAAGTCCATGCTCCTGGCTTGTCGGAGGAGACGAGGTACAAAATGCTTTGGGAACTCAGAGATGGGAAATGTCACAGAGGTTTAGTGGGCTCTCAGAGTGCCTCCCTGGAGGAGATGGCATATGAGCTAGGCTTTGAAAAATGGATGCCAAGGGATGGATAATAAAACGGAAGGGAGCTGGGTCCCAGAGGGAACTACTAGAGAAAAAGCGTGGATGTGGGGAGGTGTGAATGGGGACAGTGGTTCCATTTGGCTGGAGTATGGGAAGCAGAGAGAATCAAAATGGAAATTCCAGCTGGTCCTTGATGCTATTATGGACCCACTGTCCATAGGGTCGCTATGAGTTGGAATCAATTCCACGGCAACGGGGTTTTTTTTTTTCGGTTTGTGTTCTTCTGTAAAGTCCCTAAGCTCTGAGATAGGCATGGAGGAGGGGCTGAAGATGAAATAAGAAGTACAAGAAAGACGGAACCCACCAGCCCTATGAGAACTGAGAAGTCTTACCCAGCAGCAGGGAAACCCAAGAGAAACCAGGAGTTTTGTGGGGCAGCTGTGGGAGGAGAGGATGAAGGTCAGGATTGAAGAGTGAGGTCGGGCTAGTCTGAGGTGAGGTTCTGCCTGGAAGAAGGTAGGAGGGAGCAATTCCATCAACAAGACGCCACTAGGCTGCACAACCCTCTCTTCTGAATTGCAGATGGGATTATGTGGTCTGACAGGGCTGCATGTGCTCAGATGGGCATCTGACAGAATTTTAAAATTGAGGCACTTCTCCAGAGAAGCTGTGACATACAATACACAGAAAGCAGACCTGCATTTGGCATCAGTAAATGTATCACTACCACCTTACAAAAATGTGTTTTTATCCAGAGTAAATTTAGAATAAAAATATGCACCCTACTCCCCTCTCTGGGTTGTGCTAGGAGTCTAAGATGAAGAAGATGACAGGACCCTCCCCCTGGTTCAGCCCACCTTCAAACAGGAGTCAGTGACTTTTCTCAAGCAAAGCTCAGATCAAGTAACTACTTGCTGAGACCACTTCACAGCCCCCATACCCATGGGACAAGGTCCATGCCTGCCTGGCTCTCTGAAATCCACTTCTCATCTACTATGCTCCAGTCATACAATGCTCATCAAATGTATGGAGACCAGCCCTGTCTTGCTGTGTTGACCATGGTCTCGGGGAACATCTAGCTCAATTGGCATAACACAGTTTATAAAGAAAATGTTCTACATTCTACCTTGGTGAGTAGCATCTGGGGTCTTAAAAGCCTGTGAGCAGCCATCTAAGATACTCCACTGGTCTCACCCCTTCAGGAGGAAGGGGGAATAAAGAGAACAAGATACAAGGAAAAGACTAGTCCAAAGGACTAATGGACCACAGCTACCACGGCCTCCACCAGACGGAGTCTAGTACAATTAGATGGTGCCCAGCTACCACCACTGACTGCTCTGACCGGGATCACAACAGAGGGTCCTGGACAGAGCTGGAGAAGGATGTAGAACAAAACTCTAACTCACAAAAAAAGACCAGATTTACCAGCCTGACAGACTGGAGAAACCCCGAGAGTATGGCCCCTGGACACCCTTTTAGCTCAGTGGTGAAATCGCTCCCAAGGTTTACCGTTCAGCTGGGGATTGGACAGCTCCATAAAACAAAACAGGACTAATGAGGCACAGCAGTCCAGGGACAAGGACTATAAGGCAGGAGGGGACAGGAAAGCTGGTGATAGGGAACTCAAGGTTGAGAGGGGACAGTGTTGACATGTTGTGGGGTTGTTAACCATTGTCATAAAACAGTATGTGTACTGACTGTTTAATGAGAAACTATTTGTTCTGTAAACCTTCTTCTAAAGTACAATAAAAAAAAAGACCAGCTCTGTATTAAGGCCTTTGTATTTGCTCTTCATCTGCCTTTATCCATACACCTTTGTATGATTATCTTCCCAATATTCAGGCCCAGCTTCAATGTCTGCCTCCAAAAGGCCTTCCCAGACCATACTACTTTATTACTGTATTGTAGTATCTCCATAAGCCTCATTACTTATCTGAAATTATGTTATACACTTATTTGTTTCTTGATTGTGTATGTGTTTATCATCCATCTCTTCCACCAGGAGGTAAGCTCCAGGAGAGGAGAGTCCTTGTGGGCTTCCCTATGCCCTGTGTCCCAGTGCCTAGAACAGTGGCCAGGGCATGGTAGACCCTCAGTATTTGTTGCTAATGGACAGATAGATATTTGTAAACTAAGTTTTCAATGTGTGCATGGTAGCCCCCATCCCTCCCCACCTGATTAGGCCTCACAAGGACACTTGGAGTGGGGCCTCTCATCCTGCAACTCATGAGCCTAGAATCAGTCAGTGCTTCAGGCTGGTTTCTGGGCACTTCTTGTTGTTGTTGTTGTTAGGTGCCATGCAGTCAGTTCTGACTCATAGCGACCCTGTGTGCAAGAGAACAAAACACTGCTTGGCTCTGCACCCTCTTCACAATTGTTGCTATGCTTCAGCCCATTGTTGCAGCCACTGTGTCGATCCATCTCAGTGAGGGTCTTCTTATTTGCTGACTTTTTACTGTAATAAATGTGATGTCCTTCTCCAGGGACTGGTCCCTCCTGATAACATGTCCAAAGGAAGTGAGATGAAGTCTCACTATCCTTGCTTCTAAGGAGCATTCTGGCTGTACTTCCGCCAAGACAGATTTGTTTGTTCTCCTGGCAGTCCATGGTATATTCAATAATCTTCACCAACACCATCGTTCAAAGGTGTCAATTCTTCTTCTGCCTTTGTTATGCATTGTCCACTTTCATATGCATGTAAGGTATTTGAAAATACTATGGCTTGGGTCAGGCGTACCTTAGTCCCCAAAGAGACATCTTTGCCTTTTAAAACTTTTAAGAGGTTTTTTGCACCAGATTTGCCCAATGCAATGTATTATTGGATTTTTTGACTACAGCTTCTATGGGTGTTGTCACTGGTCAATTTTTTCAGAAGTAGACAGCCAAGTCCTTTTTCCTAGTCTGTCTTAGTCTGGAAGCTCTGCTGAAACCTGTCCACCATGGAAGATCCTGCTGGTATTTGAAATACTGTGGCATAGCTTCCAGAATCACAGCAACATGCAAGCCACCACAGTATGACAAACTGACAGATGTGTGGGGCCACTTCCTACAGATGTCCAATTCTCAGCCTCTGCTGGACCCTTGTTAGCATGGTGGTGGCTTGATGGAATGGTTTGCCTGAGAGCTAGGTAGGGATGAAGAAAAAGGGGTAGGAAGGGAAGGCTTCTCTGAGTCAGAGGAATGGGTAAAATTATCTCCATATGTGTCATCTGTCCCATCTATCCCCCAAATCATGAAACATCTAGGAGAAAAGGGGGATGCCCTTGACCTCACCTCACCATCAATGCATTGAGGAGACAACACTTAGCAGCTTTGTCTCCTCTAGGAAGTCTTTCTCAACACCTCTTGATTGGTTTATGTCCTCCTCTATGTGCTACAACAACATGTGAATAATTCTACCAGGCCATTTACTATATATTACTGAAATTATTTGTTTAGTCTGACTCCTCCTTTAGATTCTGAAGACTTACAGGGCAGAGACTATGTCTTATTTATCTCTGAATCCCCAGTGCATAGTCCAGTGCCTGGAACATAAGTAGGTACTCACAAAATATTGATTGAATTTATGTTTTGACAGATACCTGAGTGAGTTCACTATTTCCTTCCTCATAGTCCCAACAAGGACTTACCATGCAAACAGCCATGGATGTTGTTGGCATCCGAGACCACACCCTTGCATAGAGCCAAGGGCTGTGAGAACAAGTTCTGAGCAGCCTCACAGAAAAAGGAGGAGCCCCCAGAGGCAAATTCAGGACTTGCGTCATGAGAATACCATTCTATTTAAACCCTTCCTTGAAGAGAAACAGATGTATCTCCAAACACAGAAAGATCTTTACACACCTAAGCCTATAAGTATGTGTGTGCTATGTGTGTGTGTGTATGTACACATACCTCTTTGGGGATAGAGGATGAAGAGGCTGTTGCCTACATGACTCTCTCAGCTCAACATTTCATGACCTACTAGTTAGACCAGTTATTCAACAAATATGTTTAACCCCATATTCATTTGAGCTTGCTGATATGTAGCCTTGGAAATTTGATGTTTGCTTGCTTTGCTCCCTAAGAGTGCTGTTTCGCCTACCCTGAAGCAAAATCTCCCTCGTCTGCTGGTCTCATCCACTGCACAGCATGACTTCAATTCCTGGAACATTTACTAAGACTTTTCTGTGAGCCTAGCTTTGTGTTAGTCTCTGGGAAGGACACATGTGATTCCGTTCTCCAAGCTTGAACACTATTGAGGATAACAAGTCATATACCCAAATGTCTCAACAATCAAGAACATTCTATACATCCTGGTAGAGCTCAGAAATATTATGGAAGTTCCTCAGACAGTGGGGACATATTTCTTGGAGATGAGAGAGGATTCATGAAGAATATGCCATCTGAATTTTATATTTTAGAGCTTTATCTCTCTCACCCCCACCCGCATTTTACAGGGAACGCAAAATATCAGAGGCTACTCATTTAAACTACCACCAATCTGTCAGGTTTTCATACTGTGGTGGCTTGTGTGTTGCTGTGATGCTGGAAGCTATGACACTAATATTTCAGGTATCAGCAAGGTCACCTATGATGGACAGGTTTCAGTGGCACGTCCAGACTAAGGCAGACTAGGAAGAAAGGCCTGGCAATCTAGTTCTGAAAATTAGCCAATGAAAACCTTATGGATCACAACAAAACATTGTCTGACTCACTTGCTTTGAACACATCATCAAAAGGTATCAATCTCTGGAGGAGGAGATCATGTCTGGTGAATTAGAGGACCAGCGAGGGTGAGGGAGACCTTTGGTGAGACTGATTGGCACAATAGCTTCAGTGATGGACTTGAACATAAGGTGATTGTGAGGATGACACAGTATTGGCCAACATTTCATTCTGTTGTACATAAAGTTACCATGAATCAGAGTTGAGCTATCTATCTACTCATATAAAATGTAGACCAAAAAAAGAACAAACCCATTGTTTTCTTTTTTATTTTTTTATTGTTGTAGTTTAGATGAAGTTTACATTTCAAGTTCGTTTCCCATACCAAAATTTATACATTAATTGTCATGTGTCCCTAATTTTTCTCCCCATAATGTGGCAGCACACTCTTCCTTTCCACCCCTGATTCCCCATGTCCATTCAACCAGCTCCTAACCCTCTCTGGCTTCCCATCTCACCTCTAAACAGAAGCTTCCCATTTAGTCTCTTGTATTGACTTGAGCCAAGAGGCACACTCCTCACGAATATCACTTTATGTTCCATAGTCCAGTCCAATCCCTGTCTGAAGAGTTGGCCTCAGAAATTGTTTTAGTTCTGGGCCAATAGAAAATCTGAGGGTCATGCCTTCCAGGGTTCCTCCAATCTCAGTCAGACCATTAAGTCTGGTCTTCTTACTAGAATTTGAGTTCTGCACCCCATCTTTCTCCTCCTCCATCAGGAACTCTCTGTTGTGTTCCCTGTCAGGGCAGTCATTCGTGGTAGCTGAGCACCATCTACTTCTTCTAGTCTCAGCCTGATGAAATCTCTGGTTTATGTGGCCCTTTCTGTCTCTTGGGTTAATACTTCCCTTGTGTCTTTGGTGTTCTTCATTCTCCTTTACTCCAGGTGGTTGGGACCAATTGATGCATCTTAGATGGCCACTTGCAAGTGTTTAAGACCCCAGAAGCCACTCACCAATGTAGGATGCAGAACATTTTCATAATAAGTTTGTTACACCAACTGACCTAGATGTCCCCTGAAAGCATGGTCCCCAGATCCCTAGCCTGGCTACTCTATCTCTCAAAGTGTTTGATTGTATTCAGGAAACTTCTTAGCTTTGGTTTAGTCCAGCTGTGCTGACTTCCCCTGTAGTGTGTGCTGTCCTTCCCTTCACCTAAGATAATTCTTAGCTAGTATCTAGTTAGTGAATAACCCTTACCCTCTCTCCCCATCCTCATAACCATCAAAGAATGTTGTCTTCTGTGTTTAAAACTTTTCTTGAGTTCTTGTAATAGTGGACTTACACATTTGTCCCTCTGTGACCGATTAAATTCACTTAGCATAAGGCCCTCCAGATTCTTCCACGTTATAAGATGTTCTTTGTCATTGGGTAGTATTCCACTGTGTGGATATACCATAATTTGTTTAACCATTCTTCCTGTGATGAACACCTAGGTTGTTTCCACCATTTTGCTATCGTGAATAGTGCTGCAATGAACACGGGCGTGATATATCTATTTGTGTGACAGCTTTTAATTCTCTAGGATATATTCCAAGGAGCAGGATAGTTGGATCCTATGGTACTTCTATTTCTAGCTTTTTAAGGAAGCGCCAAATCTATTTCCAGAGTGGTTGTACCACTTTACATTCCCACCAACAGTGTATAAGTGTTCCAGTCTCTCCACAACCTCTCCAGCATTTATTATTTTGTGTTTTTTGAATTAATGCTAGCCTTGTTGGGGTGAGATGATAGCTCATAGTAGTTTTGATCTGCATTTCTCTAATGGCTAATGATCGTGAGCATTTCTTCATGTGTCTGTCAGCCTCCTGAATATCTTCTTTGGTGAAGTGCCTGTTTATATCCTTAGCCCATTTTTTAATTGGGTTATTTGTCCTTTTGTTGTTGAGGTTTTGTCGTATCTTGTAGATTTTAGGGATTAGACGCTGATTGGATTTGTCGTAGCCACAATTTTTATTCCAGTCTGTAAGTTATTTTTTTACTCTTTTGGTGAAGTCTTTTGATGAGTGTAAGTGTTTGATTTTTAGAAGCTCCCAGTTATCTATTCTCTGTTCTAGTGCTTGTGCATTGTTTCTTATGGTTTGTATTGTGTTTATGCCATGTATTAGGGCTACTAGCTTTGTACCTGTTTTTTCTTCCATGATCTTTAAAGTTTTCGATTTTATATATAAGTCTTTGATCCATTTTGAGTTAGTTTTTGCCCATGGTGTGAGATATGGGTCTTGTTTCAGTTTTTTGCAGATGGATATCCAGTTATGCCAGCACTGTTTGTTAAAGAGACTATCTTTTCCCAAATTAATGGACTTTGGGCCTTTGTCAAATATCAGCTGCTCATCAGTGGGTGAATTTATGTCTGGATTCCCAATTCTCTTCCACTGGTCTATGTATCTGCTGTTGTACCACTACCAGGCTGTCCTGACTACCTTGGTGGTATAATAAGCCCTAAAATCAGGTAGTGTGAGGCCTACCACTTTGTTCTTCTTGAGTAATGCTTTACTTGTTCGGGGCCTCTTCCCTTTCCATATGAAGTTGGTGATTTGTCTCTTTGTCTCATTAACCAATGCCGTTGGAATTTGGATTGGGATTGCATTGTACCTGTAGATCCCTTTGGGTAGAATTGACATTTTCACAATGTTGAGTCTTCCTATCCATGAGCAATGTATGTTTTTCCACTTCTGCAGGTCTCTTTTGGTTACTTGCAGTAGTGTCTTGTAGTTTTCATTGTATAGGTCTTTTACATCTCCGGTTAGATTTATTCCTAAGTGTTTTATCTTCTTGGGGGCTATTGTAAATGGCACTGATTTGGTGATTTCCTCTTCGAAGTTCTCTTTGTTGGTGTAAAGGAATCCAACTGATTTTTGTATGTTTATCTTGTATCCTGAAACTTTGCTGAAATCTTCTATTAGTTGCAGTAGTTTTCTTGTGGATTCTTTGGGGTTTTCTGTATATAAGATCATATCATCTGCAAATAGAGATACTTTGACTTCTTCCCTACCAATTTGCATGAGCTTTATTTCTTTTTCTAGCCTAATTGTTCTGGCTAGGACCTCCAGCACAATGTTGAATAGGCGTGATGATAAAGGGCATCCTTGTCTGGTTCCCCTTCTCAAGGGGAATGCTTTCAAAGTCTCTCCATCTAGGATGATGTTGGCTCTTGGCTTTATATAAATGCCCTTAATTATATTGTGGAATTTCCCTTCTATTCCTGTTTTGTTGAGACTTTTTGTCATGAATGGCTGTTGGGTATTGTCAAATGCCTTTTCTGCA
Source organism: Dugong dugon (assembly GCA_030035585.1). Taxonomy (NCBI): domain Eukaryota; kingdom Metazoa; phylum Chordata; class Mammalia; order Sirenia; family Dugongidae; genus Dugong; species Dugong dugon. The sequence continues at coordinate 193,252,639 of CM057462.1, read as the reverse complement.
TTGATTGATAAGATCATGTGGTTCTTTTCTTTTGTTTTATTTATATGATGGATTACATTGATTATTTTTCTAATGTTGAACCGTCACTGCATACCTGGTATAATTCCCACTTGATCATGGTGAATTATTTTTTTGATATGTTGCTGATTTCTATTGGCTAGAATTTTGCTAAGGATTTTCGTGTCAATGTTCATGAGGAATATTGGTCTATAATTTTCTTTTCTTTGTGGTGTCTTTAACTGGGTTTGGTATCAGGGTTATGCTGGCTTCATAGAATGAGTTTAGGAGTATTCCATCATTTTCTATGCTCTGAAATACCTTTAGTAATAGTGGTGTTAACTCTTCTCTGAAAGTTTGGTAGAATTCTCCAGTGAAGCAGTCTGGGCCAGGGCTTTTTTTTGTTGGGAGTTTTCTAATTACCTTTTCAATCTCTTCTTTCGTTATGGGTTTATTTAGTTGTTCTACCTCTGTTTGTGTTAGTTTAGGTAGGTGGTGAGTTTCTAGAAATTTGTCCATTTCCTCTAGGTTTCCAAATTTGTTTAGGTACAATTCTTCATAGTATTCTGTTACGATTCTTTTAATTTCAGTTGGGTCTGTTGTGATATCACCTATCTTGTTTCTTATACGGGTTATCTGCTTCCTTTCCTGATTTTCTTTTGTCGGTTTGGCCAATGGTTTATCAAATTTGTTGATCTTTTTGAAGTATGAGCTTTGTTCCTGTTAACTCTTTCAAAATTTTTTCTATTCTCTATTTCATTTAATTCTGCTCTAACTCTTATTATTTCCTTTCTTCTGGTGCCTGAGGGCTCCTTTTGCTGCTCTCTTTCTACTTATTCCAGTTGTAGGGTTAATGTTTTGCTTATGGCCCTTCTTCTTTTTGGATGTGTGCATTTATTGCTATAAACTGACCTCTGAGCACTGCTTTTGCTGTGTCCCAGAGGTTCTGGTAGGATGTGTTTTCATTCTCATTTGATTCTATGAAATTCATTATTCCATCCTTAATTTCTTTTACAACCCAGTAGTTTTTGAGCAAGGTGTTGTTCAGTTTCCAAGTGTTTGATTTTTTTTCCTTATTTTTTCTGTTGTTGATTTCTACTTTTATGGTTTTATGGTCAGAAAAGACGCTTTGTAATATTTTGATGCTTTGGATTTTGTTAAGGCTTGCTTTATGGCCTAATATGTGGTCTATTCTGGAGAATAGTGCATTGGAAAAGAAAGTAAACTTGGCTGCCCTTGGGTGGAGTGTTCTGTATATGTCTATGAGATCAAGTTGGTTGATTGTAGCATTTAGTCTTTCCTTGTCTTTGTTGAGCTTCTTTCTGGATATTCTGTCCTGCACCGAAAGTGGTGTGTTGACGTCTCCTAGTACTGTTGTGGTGCTGTTTATCTCTCTTTTCAGTGCTGTTAGAGTTTGTTTTATGTATTTTAGAACTCTGTCATTTTGTGTGTAAATATTTATTATAGTTCTGTCCTCCTAGTGTATTGATCCTTTAATCATTATATAGTGTCCTTCCTTATCCTTTGTGGTGTATCTTACTTTAAAGTCTATTTTACCAGAGATTAATATTGCCACTCCTGCTCTTTTTTGAGTGTTGTATGCTTGATATATTTTTTTTTCTAACTTTTGAGTTTTACTTTGTTGGTGTCTTTAAGTCTAAGGTGTATCTGTTGTAGGCAGCATATACAGATTGTGTTTTTTTAATGCAATCTGCCACTCATGACTCTTGATTGGTGTATTTAGTCCACAAGTTTAGTACTGTCATTTTGATGTCGTTTTTTGTATGTTGTTCACAGTTTCTTTGTTCCACTTACTTTTCTGTGCTGAGTCGTTTTTCTTTATGTATTTTCTTTTCATCCATTTCATTGTTGTTGATTTTGTGCTTGCTGAGTCTATATTTTTCTAATTTTTCATTTTGACTTGTAGGATTGTTAGTTTCCTTTGTGGTAAGCTTAATATTTACTCCTATTTTTCTAAGTTTATAGCAGTCTTTTATTTCTTTATATTGCCTTGACTTCCTTTCCACCTGCAAAATCTATGTCTAAGGTTTTTAAATCACTTTTTTTTGACATCTATTTCCCTATTTTCAGTGTTTTAGCTTTGATTTGTTTTTGTGACTTCCCTATCTGGGTTGATATCTGGTTGCTCTGTCCTGTGTTCTAGTGTGGGGTTGTTATCTGATGTTACTGATTTTCTAACTGGAGGACTTCCTTTAATATTTCTTGTAATTTTGATTTGGTTTTTGCAAATTCCCTAAATTTTTGCTTATCTGGAAATGCCCTAATTTTCCCATCATATTTGAGAGACAGTTTTGCTGGATATATAATTCTTGGCTGGCAGTTATTTTCCTTCAGGGCTTTATATATGTCATCTCACTGCCTTCTTTCCTGCGTGGTTTCTGCTGAGTAGTCCGATTTTTTTCTTATTGACTCTCCTTTGTAAATGACTTCTCATTTATCCCTAGCCACTCTTAAAATTCTCTTGTTACCTTTGGTTTTGGCAAGTTTGGTTATAACATGTCTGTGTGACTTTCTTTTGGGATCTACCTTATGGGGTGTTCGATAAGCATCTTGGATAGATATCTTCTCATCTTCCATGACATCAGGGATGTTTTCTACCAACAAATCTTCAATTCTCTCTGTATTTTCTGTTATCTCTCCCTGTACTGTTACTCCAATCACTTGTAGTTTATTCCCCTTGATAGAGTCCCACATAATTCTTAGGGTTTCTTCATTTTTTAAAATCCTTTTATCTGATTTTTCCTCAAATAAGTTAGCGTCAAGTGCTTTATCTTCAATGTCACTAATTCTAACTTCTACTGCCTCAATTCTGCTCCTATGACTTTTTATTGAGATGTCTCATTCTGAAATTTTATTGTTGATCTTCTGGATTTCTGATTGCTGTCTCTGTACGGATTCTTGCAACCTTTTAAATTTGTCATTATGCTCTTCTCTAATCTTTTTAATTTCCTCTATTGCATGTTCTGTGTTTTGATTTGTTTCCTTCCTAATTTCTTGAAAAGTTCTGTATATTAATCTTTTGTATTCTGCCTCTGGTAATTCCAAGAAATTTTCCTCCTCTGGAAAATTTGAAGATTCTTTATTTTGGGAGCTGGCTGAAGTCATAATGGATTGCCTCTTTATGTGATTTGTTATTGACTGTTGTCTCTGAGCCATCAATAAGTTACTATATTTATTTATGTTTCCTTACTGTGTCCTAGGTTTTTGTTTTGTTTTGATATGCCCAAATAGGCTGCTCGTATGAGCTAGTTTGATTATGGGCAACTTTGAAGCTCTGATGTCCTGTCACCAGGTGGTTAGATCTGCTACTAGGTATGTGAGCTCAGGAGGCCACCCCCTCCTCCAGTATGTATTCAGCTCAGGTGCCCAGGTAGATAGCCACCAAGTGTGTGGTGTAGGCTCTCACCACAACCCTAGACAGGCTTGGATGATGGGTGTATGCATAGGCATCTGGCTCCAGCAGGGTTACACACTCTAAGCAAGGCAGGGCACTGACTGCCACCTCCGAGTGTCTAGGAGGAAGGTGTGTCCCTGTTCTCTAGAGCTCATAGGTGGGTGGGTTTTGCAGCCTGACTATGAGCACTCAGGGCAGTTGGCTGTAAGGACTGGTGGTCACCTCTTATTCTTGGGTCCTTATCACAGGTGGCTAGGTGGCGTCGGTGGAGCCACCAGTCCTCAGGCCCCTGATGTGGGTAGGTGAAGACCCTGCTAATGGGCAGAATTGTGTCAAATGTCCCTTAGCTGCCACTCACAGCTGGAACAGTTGAAGTTAGACTTCAGGTATATACCCTGTTGTACTGTGATAATGGTCCCACACATGTCTCTGCAGGGGGAAATGCACTCGAAGTCCGTGGATACCTTATGCCTGTGCCTAGACAAAGCAGCTGTGCCTACCCTGGATTCCTGGCTTAGGGGAGCTGGCAATTTATTTTTTCCCCTGTTTGTTAATTTGTTCACTCTCCAAGGCCTGGAGAATTGCTCAGGGCCTGTGACGGCTCCTACTTGCAGCCCAGGGTACTTGGTAATTGCTGAAGCTGGTCCAGGACCTGGTGCAGAGCAGGGAGCAGTGAGGTAAATGGGAGAGGGGTTTTTCCCTAAGGGGGGTGTTTTTGATCTGCACAGTAGGCCGTTCGGAAGTGCTTCTCTTTCACAGATCAAGGGCTGCTTCTCATTGGGCCGAGTAGACTCTTTGGTGCTGGGTCTCTCCCGGTGTAGAAAAGGTGCCTCTTGAGCACGGATACTTGCCTGCCTCACCACTCATGCATGAGCTACTCAGGCCTGAAGGGCTCTGGCTCTTAGCGAGTCAGGTCTGGCAACTCCTCACTGCTTCCGAACTATCTCTCCCTCCCCCTCCCACTCAGTCTGGTTACTCAACTTTGCCTTAGATGTTCAGGGATCCTAGTTTGTCATATATAATTGAGTCACTTGTTTTTTTTCCATTCTTTGTTGTAAGAGGGTCCACCGGAAGTGTCTGACTACTCTGTCATCTTGGCCCCAGCACAAACCTATTGTTTTCAAGATAATTCCAACTGATAGCGACCCTCTAGGACATAGTGGAACTGCCCCATAGGGTTGTCAAGGAGTAGCTGTTGGATTTGAACTACCGACCTTCTGGTTAGCAGATGAACGCTAATATAGAGAGCTGACCCCTTACTCTTCTCCTCTCCCTTCAGCTTGGGATGTCTAACCTTCACTTCCAAGAGCACTAATCTGTTTCTTAATTTATCTTTGCCTTCCATGCTAGACAGTACTTCCACTCTTCATTTGCCACAGCCCTTTTCCAGGCTCCAAGTTTCCTTCCATTTACCTCCTTCCCTATCCTGGGCAATGGTTTGGACTGTCTCCTCCGTTTCGTCGCTATAGCCCTATCATCACCCGATCTCTGCCCCCGGACCATGAGGTCCTCATCCCCAGGTTAGTCTTACTGTCTAACCCCTCTTCTCTTCTTTCTGGACCCCCCACCCTCTGCCCATGAGGTCCTCAGCCCCAGGTTATTCCTACTGTCTAATCCCTCTTCTCTTCTTTCTGGACCCATAATTGTGATGGAAAAGAGAGAACAATGCATAGGTGCATCCCTGGCCATCCCCAGTCTATTCACCCCAACTCCCCACAATGTCATCCTTCTCTCTTGAGCAGGTTCTTGAAGCCTTGCCCTCTCCTTCCAGAGCCAAAACTGTTGCCATAGTCAATTCTGAGTCATAGCTACTGTTAGGGATTGAACTGTGTCCCTCAAAAAGGTGTGTCAAGTTGACTAGGCCATGACTCCCAGTATTGTCTTGTTCTCCTCCATTTTGTGATCTGATGTAATTTTCCTACGTGTTCTAAACCCTAACTTTGATGATGTTAATGAGGCAAGATTAGAGGTAGTTATGTTAGTCAGGCAGGAAACAATCTACAGGATTAGGTTGTATCTTGAATCAATCTCTTTTCAGATATAAGAGAAAAGTAAGCAGAAAGGAGAGGGACCTCATTACCACTAAGGAAAAAGAGCCAAGAGCAGAACGTGTCCTTTGGGCCTGGGGTCTCTGTGCTGAGAAGCTCCTAGACAAGGGGAAGATTGATGACAAGGACCTTCCCACAGAGTTGACAGACAGAGAAAGCCTTCCCCTGGAACTAGCACCCTGGATTCAGACTTCTAGCCTCTCAAACTGTAAGAGAATACATTTCTGTTAAAGTCATCCGTTTGTGGAATTTCTTTTATAACTGCACTAGATACCTAAGACAGCGACCCTATAGGGTAGAGTATAACTGCCCCATAGAGTTTCCAAGGCTATAATCTTTACATTCTAAAGCAGTTGCAGCAGCACATCGACAGGGAACTGCCAGAAGTCCAAGCTGGATTAAGAAGAGGACATGGAATGAAGGATATCATTGCTGATGTCAGATAGATCTTGGCTAAAAGCAGATAATACTAGAAAGATCTTGTCTTAGGCTGGTTTAACTAGAGAGGCAAAAACAGTAAAGTGTATAAATATATATAAATAGATTATATCAAGGAAACAGCTCACGTGACTGTAGAGGCTAGAATGTCCCAAGTCCATGGATCAGGGTAGAGGCCTCTCCCAAGTCACACAGCTGCAGAAGCTGACAAGCCCAAGATTGGCAGGTCAGAAAGCAGGGCTCCAGCTCACAGGCTGTGCAGATCAACGAATCCCAGGTTCGGCAGATAAGCTGACAGCTCAAGTCCCAAGAATGGGAGATGAGATGACAGGAAGCAGCTGCAGGATCCAGACAGCAAAAAGCCAGAACGTCTGCTTATATACGGATGTGGGACACACCCCCAGGGAGACTCCCTTTCATCTGATTGGCTACTCACAGTATATTTAATCATGGGAGTGATTACATTAAAACACTGAGAATCATGGCCCAGCCAAGTTGACACACAATCTTAACCATCACTGTCCACCCCTTGTCAACTTGGCACATATACACATCTTCTTAAACCATATATAATGTCTGAATAAAGACAATTAGAAAGTCATACTTGCCCCTAACATGATACAACTAACACGTGTACAATCGAAAATGCACTAGCCCCATTTACAGCTTATATTTTATAAGCGAAGAAAAAAAAAATATTTGATGCACACATACAAAGTAGAAATACTCATAACAATTATAATCCCTGTTTCTGCAACTGGTCACTTAGCCATAATTGGTATTTAGAACTACCTTCTTCCACCACCCATTCTGTATTCCCTTTGCCCTCAGCAAGCACCTCGGCTGGTTGTGGTTTGCTGCCTAGTGGGGTGACCCAAACCTTCATCCCTGAAGGGTCTGGGTCATTAGTAGTTATGTCAGAATTAGGTTGCTGTAGTTTTCCATTGACTTTAATCACAGGGCATGGTAGTACTAAGAGATGCCCAAAGGAATCTCCTGCATTCCAGACATACTCTTCTTTACCTCCATTATGTAATATCAGTTTGATTTCCTCTTGGTAATCAGGATCAATCACACCAGCAAGTATGGTAACTCCCTTCTTTGCTTGTTGATCCAGAGGCATAAGGAGCCCAAAGTGGCCAGGTGACATTCTTAACTTCCAGTTCAATGGAATCAGTGATGTGTCTCCAGGTGGGAGAATTCCTCCCTTTGGAACTAAAACCTCTAGGCCTACAGAGCATAAGGTCAAGGGGACAGGAGGCAAAAATCTTGCAAGAGGGTCACTAGGGGTAATAGTGAGTGGTGCCACTCCCATTTCCACCCATTGATTTCTGGACCCTTGAGTCCTGGCTATGGGAGAAACAGCACCATATATTGGATGCTGGTTTAAAGTGTATACAGCCTCCTGGTGAACATTGCCCAAACCCTGCAAGGTAATGCCACCTAGCTGGCACTGTAATTGTGTCTTTAGAAGACCATTCCATCGTTCTATCAAGCCAGCTGCTTCAGGATGATGGGGAACATGGTAAGACCAGTGAGTTCCATGAGCTTGGGTCTACTGATGCACTTCATTTGCTGTGAAGTGAGTCCCTTGATCTGAGGCAATGCTGTGTGGGATACCATGACAGTGAATAAGGCATTCTGTAAGTCCATGGATGGTAGTTTTGGCAGAAGCATTGGGTGCAGGGAAGGCAAATCCATACCCAGAGTAAGTGTCTATTCCAGTAAGGACCAAAATCTGCCCTTTGCATGATGGAAGTGGTCCAATGTAATCAACTTGCCACCAGGTTGCTGGCTGATCACCTAGAGGGATGGTGCCATATCAGGGACTAAGTGTTGATCTCTGCTGCTGGCAGAATAGGCACACAGCAGAGGCTGTGGCCATGTCAGCCTTGGTGAGTGGAAGTCCATGCTGCTGGGCTGATGCATAACCTCCATCCCTGCCACAATGTCCACTTTGTTCATGAGCCCATTGAGCAATGATGGGAGTAGCTAGGAAAAGAGGATGACTGGTTTCCACAGAACGTGTCATCATATCCACTTGATTGTTAAAATCATCCTCTGCTGAGGTCACTCTTTGGTGAGCATTCACATGAGACACAAATATCTTCACTTCTTTAGCCCATTCGGAGAGGTCTATCCACATACCTCTACCCCATAAATCTTTGTCTCCAATTTTCCAATCATGTTCCTTCCAGGTACCTGACCATTACTGAAATGGGGAGTGAGAACAGGGACAGGGATAACAAGTTCACCTCTGGACATGTTGAAACCAGTGTGCCCATGAGACATCCAAGTGGAGATCCTGAGGAGGCAAGTGGATGTACCATGGATTTGAACTGAAGCACAAGGTAGAGGCCTGGAGTGGAAACAAAGAATTGGAAGCCATTAGTGTAAATGTGGTTAGTAGAACCACAGGAATGAATGAGCTCACCAAAGGAGAGCAGGAGCCTGAGGGCAGATCCTGGTGGAAACTCAACCTTTAAGCGATGTTGATCCACACCTTAGGGCCACGCAGAACAAAGTCAAACCCTCTTCCCTTGTGATATCAAAGTATCCTAACCAAAAACCAAACCAAACTCATTACCTTCCAGTCATTCTAACTCATAAAGACCCTATAGGACAGATTAGAACTGCCCCAAAGGATTTCTGAGGAACAGCTGGTGAATTCCAACTGCTGACTTTTTGGTTAGCAGCTGAGCTCTTAACCACTGCATCACCAGGGATCCAAAATATCCTACGACTTCGTTTTCATGAAGATTAAACCACTAGGTCTGGACGTGGAAAAGCCAGGTGGCTGAAGGGTCAGCAGCACGTACCTTGGAAGTGAATTACTTTTCTCATGACAAGGGGCTTCCCAGGTGTCAGCTGGGGTGGATGGTTTGAAGGGGTTAGTCCCCTCTGAGCTGAAAGGCTGGATAAAAGCAGGGGAGATTAGGTATGATTCACTGAGCTCAAAGCACAGGCAACAGCATGTTTCCCAAAGAGAAAAGGGCAAGCCAGAGATCTGCATTGTATCCTGGAGTGTCTGAGAGAAGTCAGGGGTAAGGTGTGGGTGCCATAACAAGCCTGGCCCTGTCAGAATTGCAGAGGCCCTGCTTTAATGGTGTTGGTAGGGAGCAAGATAGGAGGGGATGATAATTTGCTACTGAGATTTTGACATCACCTAAAGTCCTGTTTTGATTGGTTGGTTTTGTTTGGTGTGGTTTGACTTGGTTTGGCTTAGCTTGGTTTGGTTTGATATGGTTGGGTTTTATTTTTGATCAGGACCCAGAATTCAAGCCCTCTCTCTGACATTTAAACACATGTAATCTTAAGTCAGTCACTTCCCTGTTCTAGTTCATTTTCTCTCTGTTTGTTAGCGATAAAACTGAACCAACTTAGTGGTTCCCCGGCTTTTGGATTTCACGAAAACTAATATGATTTTTCAAACAAGGCAATCAGTGAAGAGGGACAACTTTTTATTTTACCAAGTAAGGTTTAAGGTCCTTTATAATTACTAACATTTCATGAAATAAATGAGAGTATAGTCTCAAAACAAAAGAAGAAGACCTTCTGAAGAAATAAAAGTCAGAAACTGCGTACCAACCCCTATACAATACAACAACATTTTCTCATTTTTCTGTGGCTTGTTGAAAATATCATTGAGTGTTGACACAGTTCCTGGACCCAGAATTGGAAAGGTTTTATCTGATTACTGGGCTTCATCCAGCTCTTGCACCTGTTAGCATAGAGTGCTGTCTGCTGCCTTAACAAGCCTTGCTACCAGGGAGTGGATGTTTCTGGGGAGAAGGGTGGGACCTTCCAGGACAAAGAGCTTCCTTTAAGCTCTAATTTCTTTGATCAATTCTGTGTTTCTTTTCTAGGACTCAGCACAGGTCTAACGCCCAGCAGGTGAGATCTTCTCCTTCTGTTCCTCCATCCTGCTCTCATGTACTGCTGCCATGTTTTCCTCCCTGGATGTCCCACTGTACTAGACTCAAGTAGGAACAGAAGTATTAGTCTTTCTTTTCTTTTCTCAAAGCCCTAATCCCTATATTCCCCACTGTTGCCACTTAGAAATATAGGGTTCCCTTAACTTTTCCCTTCTTATTCTCAGTCACCCAGTCCTTTGTATACTTAACCAACCAAAGAACTGCTGTCTAGTTGATTCTGATGAGGTATGACCCTATGTGTTGCAGAGTATAACTGTACTCCATAGGGTGTTCAAGGCTTTTTGGAAGGAGGTTCCAGGACTTTCTTCTGAGGCACCTCTGGGGGCTCAAAGTACCAATCTTTCAGTTAGTAGTAGAGCACTTAACCATCTGTGCCATCCACGGACTCCTTAAAAAACCAAAACCAAATCCATTGCCGTCGAGTTGATTCCGACACATAGCAACCCTACAGAGCAAAGAAGAACTGTCTCATAGGGTTTCCAAGGAGAAGCTGGTGGATTTGAACTGCCAACCTTTTGGTTACCAGCTGAGTACTTAACCACTGTGCAACCAGGACTCCAGGGACTCCTTAGTTCAGGATTATTTTTCAATCTGCCTTCATCATTCCACTTGATCGCTGTCACCTTAAGACAGGTTCTTACCATTTCTTCTTGCCCATCTGGTCTCCCTTCCTCATTTTATCTATCCTGACCTATACCCTCAACACCCTGGTGGCACAGTGGTTAAGAGCTTGGCTACTAACCAAAAGGTCTGCAGTTCGAATCCACTAGCCGCTCCTTGCGAACCCTATGGGGCAGTTCTATTCTGTCCTATCGGGTTGCTATGAATCGGAATTGACTCAACAAGGGTTTGATTTTGGTTGACCCACACCCTCACCTTACTGCCAAAGGAGTCTTCATCAGACCCATGTGCAGATCTGCTGACAGTCCATCCTCTTTGCCCTGCAGCCAACTAATCTCTTCAAACACTCTCAGTGTTTGGCTTCCTTTGGCTCCCCATCTCCTACAGGAAAATCATACAGTGTTTACACCTGGAAAGGAACTTAAAGAGTATCATGCTTTATGGCGAAGAAAACCTGTAACCCAGAGAGAAATCAATTGTCCAAAGGCACAGATCTAATTATTGGCAGAGTCGGAGATAGACCCAGGCCTTTTAAATATAATTCAGTGCCTTTCCATCTCTTTATGCTCATTAATAGAAGTTTTAAAATTCTGCACTGGGAAGATCCAGGGCTGGGTCTCTGCTACTTATTGCCACTCCCATCATGCAGTTTTAGTTCATCTGGCTAGTCTGGAGCTCAAGACCTTCCATGGGGTCTGATTCCACTTCCACTGCCACTTCTCATTAGAACTGACCATCCACTACAGTTGGGGGCTGTTGATGGTTCAGTGGTAGAATTCCCGCCTTCCATGAGGGAGACGCAGGTTTGGTTCCCAGCCTGTGCACCTCATGCGTAACCACCAACTGTGTGTCAGTGGTGGCTTGCAGGTTGCTATGACGCTGAACACATTTAAGCAGAGCATCCAGACTAAGAAGATCGAGGAAGAAAGACCTGACAATCTACTTGGAAAATTCAGTTAGTGAAAATCCTGAGGATCACAACAGTTTTCTTCACAACATATCATGGGGACGGGGCTGGACCTGACAGCATTCTGTTCCATTGTACATAGGGTCACTATGAGTCAGAGACCTACTCAGGGGCAGCTAACAACGATACCTCACAATCAGGTCAGTCTTTTCTGCACAAATACACAAAGCATCTTCCCACCTCCAAACTTTTAATCAATCTACTTCTCCTGCCTAGAAGGAACGCCTTATTCAATTCATAAAAATTAATTTAGCTCAGCTCTCAGCAGACCCTCTGCTACAGACTAGGATACAACGAAGTCACTGTTTTGTGTTTCTTCCCTTAAGGAGCCTGTAGTCTAGAGGCTTTTTTTTTTTCCCCCTGATGCTTTACTGCCAATCCCAGCCCCAACACCAGCCCATGGGGCAGCCCTTTGCTCTAAGACCTGTGCAACCCTAGTTCCATATCATTCGCTCATGGTGTCGGCCTCCCAGCTCCAGTAACCATATCACAATGGGCTGGACTTATCTTCCCAAGAAGATAATAAGTTCCTTGAGAGCTGAATCTATGTGTCAATGGTTCCCACAGTACTCGTCATGGTGTCTGCTACTTGTCTATTTTCTGACTGAGAGAACCCCTGCTAAACACAGTCCCTTGACCTTCAACCAAGCTAGGTCCTGGTCCTTCTCATGCTTAATTTCCTAACAGATGTTTAGAACTAAAAATGAAGCAGGTGGGTATCTTAGAGGGTAAAGTTTCCCACCTGCCTCCTTCCCCCAATGCACAGCTGTCACCACTACCACGTTCACGAGTTCATAGAAGTACAATGAGGATGACATGAACACCGAGGAAAATCCCAAAGGGGAAAAAATGTCCTCAAGGGCTAATATCAAGTCGTAGGGTATGGAAAGATGCAAAGGAAGGGGGCAGTCATAAGCCTGGTAGATTTGGACAAATGGCAGGTTGTTGCTTCTGTCAGAGTGATAGCAGGTTGAAGGGATTCTCCTCCTGAGAGGACCGGCCTTTCTTTGGTCTTTCTCAGTTACCTTGCCTACACACAGCCCATGATTCCAGTGGGTCAATACAATGGTTCAAGGGAGAGACTATTGGGTTCCAAGACTATGTCTTCTAGTGTTGCAGTGTGATTTGCCAAGATCTTGGCATTTTGTAAGGCTTTCTGTAGAGCCGTGGTAAAATTCCACGTGTGACATTTAAATGTGGCGTCCTCAGGATTAGCTTGCCTACCTCCATACCTTTCAACCACGGTTTCATGACCCAGGGTGGCAAATGCCACTACTTGACTTCAAACTTGTGCAGCTACCTATTCCATACTTCTAAAAGGGTGTCTTGCCCTAGTGTCCAGTTCCACAGAGCACCCAGCAATTGCTGAACACTTTGTGCCAGACGCTACACACACACTTTACATACATTGTCTATATTAACCCTTTCTACTGACATGAAGAATGGTGTTATTATCCACTATGGCAGATGAGGAAACTGAAGCTCAAAGATGTTAAGGGTCCAAGTTCACCCAACTGGTAAAGTTCAGAACCCCCATCAGAACTCCAGTTGGAGATTTTTAGAGATGTACCCCATATTTTGTGAGATATGAGAAGCATCCAGAAGTGTGCCCTCCCTCTGTCCTAGCAGCTCTAACACAGGAGTGGCAAGGAGGACTCAGGGCCAGGGTTTTCTGAGCTTAGAACCCTGCAAAAGTGACTCCTTGGTTATCTCATGCTAATGCAATGCTTCTTCATTCCTCCCCCTTAGGGTAATCATTTCCCTGGGGGAACCCTGGTGTCTGGGTGACTTAACAATATGCAGAAAGATGGAAATAAACACTCCCTCCTGGAATCACTCAGGTTTTTTTTTAATGGAAAATAATGACTTTGTCAATTGCAGGCAGGACAGAAGGCTGCAGCCTCCATTCATTGCCAAAATAACCAAAGGCAACAAATCCCAGCCACTTGCTTTATCTTCCCACTATTTCAAGCAGAATGTGGCTCTGAGTCTAGGAAAAGTCAGAGTCATAACTGCTGAGTTTAATGGGCTTCCAAAAGAGCCATTCGCCCCTTTAGCTGTTAAGCTTTCCTTAAAACAATGGTACCTTCATACTCCACCCAGCCCATCCCTTCCCCTCTGCCAATCAAACTTTCCTGGAACACTGTCCTCAAACTGCCCACACCGATCACTGCCCACAGTGCTTGTTTGGGACCATCCCAGATGCCAAAGTTCTAAGTCAAAAGACACAAGTGGATGTGGAAATCCAAGAAATCCAGCCTCTAAAGTGATGGGAGGTGAGCTGAAGGCGAGAACAAAGGCATTGTCACCCCTGAGTCCAGCCTTGCTAAGCAGGAGGCTGCCAGGCGTGGGGGTGACTAAAACCTGAAATTTGAGGAAGGATAGGTGGATCCTATTGTGATTAGGAACTAATTAGGACACTCATCACATGGCTCACACACGGATGAGAGATATATAAAAGGTGGGCAGGCTCAGAGCATCCCAAAACCCTTGGCATCTCCAACACTCCGGTCGCCGGTCACTGAGAACTTAGGTAAGTCTGGTGAAGTTGTGCCTCTCATAGCCTTGCTCCACAGGTGTCCCAGCTCCTGACTAGGGACTGGGACTCGAGCTCTGGGTGGTTGGTCAGAAAGAAAGGCCTCATTTGGGCGTCTCTCTCTCCATATCATTTGTGAGCAATGTCTTTTGGATTCTCCAAGCCATCTGGCTGAGGGGTGAGGGAAGCTAGGCTGAGACTGGAGAGGTGGGTCTGCCAAGAGGACTAGTATATTGTGGATCCTGCTGCTGTGTGTGGGTGTTGTATCTTGCCAGGTGCCAGGAAAGGCAGAAGGAAAGGGCAGCCCTGGCCATGGGGAAGAGCAACTGACAGAGCTGCCTTTTAAGAGAGAAGAGAATACAAAGAGGGGGCAAGGCAGGCTATCTTGGGAGGGCAGAGGTTTGGAAGTCCCAAGGAGTAAGACTAGCAGGGACAAGACACTATGGCATAGTGGGAAAGACTCGCTCTGGGAATCCAAAGACCACTGTTTCCACCAAACTCTGATGAGTGACTATGGAAGAATTACTTCCTCTTACGAGCTTTGCTTTCAACAACCGTAATTAAGAAGAGTCCAGGAACATGGTCCATGCCATCTCTAGATTCTTCGTTTCAAGGAATTCCTTTAAAGAGTGGTTAAGGTGCTCCTTGCAGTCTTTTTTAAATTTTTATAAATTTAGTTAATAAACCAAATCCTTATATAGTGCTTACTACGTGCTGGACACTGTATATGTGTGTGTATACATATATACATATAGAGAGAGAGAGAAAGGGAAATACAGAGACAGAGAGCTGGTGGTGCAGTGGTTAAGCTCTTGGCTGTTAACCGAAAGGCTGTCGGTTCAAACCCACCAGTCGCTCTGCAAGAGAAAGATGTGGCGACCCGCTTACATGAAGATGTACATCCTTTAAGTAAATCTATGAGGCAATTCTACTCTTTCCCAAGGGTCATTGTGAGTCAGAATTTAGTCGACAGCACACAACAACAAATATCTATATATATGGAAACCCTGGTGGCATAGTGGTTAGGATTTCAGCTGCTAACCAGAAAGTTGGCAGTTTAAATCCACCAGCCACTCCTTGGAAACCCTACGAGGCAGTTCTACGCTGTCCTATAGTGTCGCTATGAGTCAGAACTGACTTGATGGCAATGGATTTGGTTTTATTGGTATCTATAAATACATATGCATTACCCATGTCTTTATATCTTCATTTAACCCTTACAAAAACCTTAAGTCACACAACAAGTAAACACTGGAGCCAGGATACAGATTGCAGACATCCTGTTTCAGATTCCATAGTTTGTGCCATAACGATACACTACTTTTTGTTCTTCTTTTCACTGTCCTTCATTCTTACTCTCTTTCTCTCCCTCTCCCTCTTCCTTTTCCTCTTTTTCATTTCATATTTTTCTTTTTTTATCCACCCTCCCTCCTTTTCTGCTTCCCTTCTTTCTTTCCTTCATCCTTTCTTTCCTCCCTCCCTCTCTACCTTCCATCTTTCTTTTCTCCCTTCACCTGTCTCAAAAGATGTTGAAAGGGCTTACAAACATTAAGCTAAAATTCACACATGCACACGCACACACATTCACACACACACACTTGAAGTTAGTGACGAGACCAGGGCAAGGTAAAAGCAGAGCAGGACGGAAATGTGATGGAGGGCTTTCACCTAGGCCCAAGGGTCTCTCTAAGTTTTAAGCATTGCTCACCTCTGTGTCTTTCTGCTTCCAGGTGCAAGCGCTGCCCAGAATGTCTCAATATATGCAGAAGCAGTGTGTTTACCCGCAGAACTGCTGGCCCCTGCCTCAGAAGTGCTGCCCCGTACCTAAGACGTGCTACCCCCTACCTCAGAAGTGCTACCCCCTACCTCAGAAGTGCTGTCCCGTACCTCAGAAGTGCTACCCCCTACCTCAGAAGTGCTGCCCCCCACCTCTGAAGTGCTGCCCCCCACTCCAGCCATGCTGCCCCCCAGTTCAGCAGTGCTGCCTCCCATATCAGCATACTAAGCAGATCTGTCAGCCCCTACCCAAGTGCCAACTGAAGTGCCCACCTTTTCATTACTGCTAAAAGTCCAAGCCGAAGTTAGCCCCAGGCACATGAGCAGAGAATGAGCCCCAGAAAAAAGAAAGGGCATGAAGCCCACTCCAAGTCACCATCCCATGCCACGCTCCCTGAGACAGCCAAACTGTCCAGGCCTGCTCGCCCCTGCTTCTCGATGCAGCCACGCTTTGGACAAAGTAGCACCAGTATGGAAGCTTCCTCTATCTCTCCCTCTTATTGACGAGCAGCCACAATTTTCATCTCAGACAAGAAACTGATTCACAACTGTCAAATTATCTTTGGTGATATAAACCTACATCACCCTGTTAGCTTCTTGGAAACTTGGGCGGTGTGCCCGGATGCTCTTTCCTGTTACCCTCCCTGTCTGCTTCTCTCCCCAGACAATTAAAACAGAAGTCCTCTGGCACTAATGGCTCAGTCTGATTAATTTGTTCTTTTAAAATTCTACATTCCTGGTGATCCTTTATCTGCTTTCCAAGCCAGGGCCCTAAAAGAGATGGATGTGTGGGGGCAGGGAGAGGAGAAGTCTTGGGGAGATTCGCTTCTGTGATTCCAGACCAGAGTGAGGAGTCACAGGAGGGTGTTTTTGCAGCAAAGAGTCACATGCTACCTCAACAGCAAATGGAAAGGTCACAGGGATGTGGGGAGACAGTGTTCATCTAGGGTACAGGGCAAAGATCAGGTATCATCTACGTCCAGGAAGAGTGGGGAACCCCCCAGGAAAGAGCTTTGTAATAGAGAAGAAGCATTCAGGCAAACAAAGCATAATTTAAAGACCACAACCCAAAGGTCTATGGGTCAAACAATGTGTAGAAGATCTTGAAAATTATTTCATAAGTCAAAGAAAAGAACAAAGTTTTTCGAGCTAACTGAATGTGTACCTAGGAGGCAATCTATGCAAACATCATACACCCAATACATATATACCCAGCAGACAATATTTGATTACAACTACCAAACCAAAAAAATCAAACCAGTTGCCACTGATTCATTTTCTACTCATGGCGACCTACGCCTCTCTCTATATCCCCAGTTAGGGATTCTCCAGAGCGTTTGTTTATTTCTTTCTTTTTCCCTCACATAAGTCCTTACTCTTAATTTTCTGAATTTCTGGGGGACTGAGGTAACCAGATAATTCAGACACACAGGCAATCCAAACTTCTTGCTTCTGGCTATTGTTTCAACTATCCACCCGTGTATTTTTCCACCAAAGCCCTCTCTTACAGAAGAGCGTATAGAGTGAGGCATTTATTTCAACGTCCTCTTCAACTCATTTCTCCCCTGTCATGCCTTCAGGCCTCAGGGCAGTCAATGAGAACTAAAGGAAGTACCCAAAAGGACACAGAGAGGAAAAGAATTTAAGGTAAAGATCTGAATCACCCCCAACATATATTACATACCCTGAAGAATGCCAAGTTGGGGAAAGCTTTTATCATTGCCTCTCGGGCTCATTGGCCTCTTTTTTCACCACCACGTTTCCTTTTACGTCGTTTCAATTATCATCTTTCCTTCGTTTCTTCCACTCATCCATCTAGCCATTCATCTATCCATCCATCCATCCCCCCATCGATCATCCATTTATCAACCATCCATCTAGCTATCCATTCAATCCCTCCATCATCCAACGGGGCAGCCATATTAAGCACCCTGCCCCATTTATTCAGAATGGACTGGGTATTGTGAAGATTCTGAAGTACATAACAGCGTTGTGGGCCTGTTGGCTTAACAATCCCAAAAAAAGACAAACATGAGACCTCTGAAATAACAAAGAATAATTAGATGAGACGTCAACTAACTAAGGAATGAGTTGAGTGGTATGAGTAATTTGCTTATGCCCTCAGAACTCAGATGATAGAGAGAGATGGAGAGCATTGAGAGCTGTTGAGGGCAGGAAGGAGAACTCAGCCATCTTTATATTCACAGCACCTACCACGGGGCTCTGAGAAAATATCTGTTCAGTGATGAATGCCTAGAAGAAGTAGAATTTGGAACAGAAGTACAGAAGGATTTGGCTAGGAGAGGAGGAGAATATTCCAGAAATGGGTACAGCATGAGTAAATGCTGTGAGTGCTAGGTCTAACCCGGAGATCCAGCCCTCCCATAAAAACAGGTCCTTGGCTGTTAGAGAACATGGCGTTATCTACTGAATACCACAAAACTTGCGCGTTTTGGTTCCCGTTTTGTGACCTGTCTCTCAGACCCCTCTTCCTCAGTTGTCTACAATCAACAGAAACTGAAGTCTGACTACAAAAAGCACTTCAAAGTTATGTAGCCTTTAAATGAACTCCCTGAAAATGATGTGAAGTTTTAAAAATTTCTCCACACTCAGATATGTCATTCAGTAAAGTCCTCAAGTGTCTCCTCTCTCTACTAGGGGCCTGGCTGAATGTTTAGCATTTCACACACATCAGCTCATTTACTTCTCACTTTGCCCTGTGGAAGTATTGTTACTCCCATTACAGACAGGGGACTGAGGTTCAGAGAAGTTTCTTACTTGCTCACAGTAATCATAGCTTGTAGGTGAGAGAACTGAGATTCAAACTCGGGACTTCTGGTCTCTGCCTTGTATTCTTTCCAAAAGAGAAAGTGTTCTTTTTGTGCTAGTGGCTTCAGGTATCATAAAGCCCAGATTGTAATCTTTCAGAATTTATAGCCCACAGTCCACTCGAGAAAGCAAAGCTAGACATATACACATACACACACACACACACACGCACACACACAAACACACAGAAGTTTACACATGGATACACCTTCTAGCATGTTTACACATTCATATAAATTACACACCACTCATGATGTTGATATTCAAAATAATTAATAACCTGTACAACGTTATAG
Source organism: Dugong dugon (assembly GCA_030035585.1). NCBI lineage: Eukaryota > Metazoa > Chordata > Mammalia > Sirenia > Dugongidae > Dugong > Dugong dugon. Next base: position 193,233,781 of record CM057462.1, on the reverse strand, counting down.
ACTGGCACTGAGTGTTCAGAAAAGAAACTGGAGTAGGTCTTATACGCCACCCGTTGTGACAAGCATAAGTCCCCTAATTTCTTGTTCATGTGGAGGACAGAGCTGGGCAGCTCGGGTGGCAACAGGGGGCCCTGGTGGGTGGAGGAGTGGGTGCTTTGGCTACTTACCACCTTTTGCTGAAGTAATTTTAATATTTTAGCAATGTATTCAGCAACACCTGTGCATAGTACTGTGTATCTGCTGAACAGCAGCCATGTACACACTCCTTCTGACAGACTCACACATGCTTGCACACTCATGCTCATGTTGCCACACACATTTACATGAATACTCACATTAAGTCATGACCCCACACTCACTGACACACAACCACATATTGTCAATCACACTCAAACACATGTCCCCACACTAATTCACACACACTCGCATTTGTCATTCTCACTTATGTGGATAGTCCCAAGGAGCCAGTCCAGACTCTGTTCCATAACCCAGGGGCTTGTCCTCTAGCCTCTCTCCCTGGCCTCTGCCACATCCCTGCAGGGATGTCTGACCATCTTCCTTGAATGATTTTCCACAGAACAGAGACCCCAGGATGGATGGCTTAGGAGGCGGTGTGCTCTCCTCAGAGACGAATAGGACATCCTCTGGAAAGCAGTATGGTGCAAGAAAAACAAGACTCCGATATTGGAGTATGCCATATCTGGGTTCCAGTCCCCTCTTCCCTGCATTTCTGTCTTAGTTTTCTAGTGATGCTATGACAGAAATACCACAAGTGGATGGATTTCACAAAGAGAAATCTATTCTCTCACAGTCTAGTAGGTTAGAAGTTGGAACTCAGTGTGTCAACTCCAAGGGAAGGCTTTTTCTCTCTGTTGGCTCTGGAGGAAGGTCCTTGTCATCAAACTTCCCCTGGCCTAGGAGCCTCTTGGGTACAGGGACGCCGGACCCGAAGGACCCCCTCTGCTCCCGGCATTGCTGTCTTGGTGGCATGAGGTTCCCCTGACTCTCTGCTCCCTTTTCTCTTTTTTATCTCAAAAGAAAGAGGCTTAAGACACAACCTAATTTTTAGATTGAGTCTTGCCTCATTAACATATCTGCCTCTAATCCTGCCTCATTAAGATCATAGAGGTAGGATTTACAATACACAGGAAAACCACAACAGATGACACAAAACTGGAATCATAGTCTAGACCAGCTGACAGATATTTTTTTGCAGGACACAGTTCAATCCATCACAGTAACCTTGGCCAACTTAACCTTTCTAAGCTTTAGGATTAGAATAATAAACCAAACTTCAAGGCCTAAATCTGGCACTCAAGCAGAGTACCTGACAGGCAGTGGAAATCTGCCCTTTGTTTTCCATCTCCTCTTCAAGGCATCTGGGAAAAGTGGAGGTATCTCTCACCCACCCAGCTCCCTGCTATGCTCTAAGGGAACTGCCTGCTCGTGGTGGACTTTAGTGGAGAGGCTTCATCTCTAGATTGTCAGAGATCTTTCTGAAGGGAGCCCTGCCTCTGGAAGTGACCCAGTTTAGTGAGATACTCCTGCTCCTGCATCTGTTTGTACTTGTGCCAACGCTGGGTGAATCACAGACGCTTGGCACTGAAGAAGCCTCTGGCTCAGCTCATGCCCAGGTATGTTGACAACACCTCCCAGGTCACATTGGTCCTATCTGCCTTGGTGTGCTCATGTGTAAGTGTACTGTTGTGTCTCGGGCTTCTGTCCATGTACAGGAAACAGTCATTTTTGACACCTGACCCCTGGCATTCTGTCTTCCATCTGCTGGAATTTGATTCCAGCTATTAGAATTCAAATCATTGCTGCTTCCATCTCATTCTTCAACAAAACCTTCAGGGAACCATTTTCTCTGTCCTCAGCTCCCCAAGCAGCCCTTGTGCTTGAGTCTCCCATCCCCCAAGGACTGTTGGACAGAGGTTCCTCTTCAGTTGGTTTTAGGAGCCACTGTCTATGGAGTCGTGGGTGGCACAAATGCTAGGTTATACACGCAGCTACTAACCAAAATGTTGGCAGTTCAAATACACCTTGAGGTACCTTGGTAGCAAGTCCTGGCAATATACTTCTGAAAGATCACAGCCATTGGAAACCCAATGGAACATGTTTTTAATCTGAAATGCATGGAGTCATCATGAGTCATCATCAACTTGACAGCAAGTGGTTTGGTTTTTACATATAGCTCTAAATAAAGAGCACTGGCAGAAGGTCGAGGAGTCCTGGTGGCGCCGTGGTTAAAGCGCTTGGCTGCTAACGGAAAGGTTGACAGTTCAAACCCACCAGTGGCCCCATGAGAGAAAGATGTGGCAATCTGCTTCTGCAAAGATTTCCAGTCTTGGAAACTCTAGAGGGTGGTTCTACTCTGTCCGATAGTGTTGGTATGAGGGGGAATTGACTTGACGGCGTGCGGTTTTGGGTTGGCAGAGAGTCCTGGGTCTTAAATTTTTGTCTCAATCTGCCCCTGACTCATGTGTGATCCTGATCAAGTCATTCCCTCCTCTCGGCCTCAGTTTCCTCATCTGTACATGACCACACTGGGCTTGCTGGATTATTCCTCAGCTTCTTTCCAGATCTGAATCAATATGATTTGTCTCCCTCTAACCTTTATTTAATCTCTTTTTCCTTTAACTAGTCACGGTCACAGAAAACCTGAAAGGAGATAAGAATGGAAATGGGGCCACCCAGCTACTAGCACACTAGGTACGTTCAGGGAGACAGAGAGAGAAGTTAGCTAAAACCTGTGTCTATATTTTAAGAGCCTTCAACTTAGGTCTCACTTGCTCCCACCACGGAACACACACACATCCACACACACAGTCAGACACACATACACACACAGTCTGAAGCGAGTTTTAGAATTTTAAGTATCCACTTTTTAAAGCATTGAATTGCTACTATAAGCAAGGCACTATACTAGATACCACCCTTATAATATATCATATTCATTACTACCATGTAACATGTTGTTGTTGTCAGGTGCCATTGAGTCAGTTCTGACTCATAGTGACCCTATGTGCAATGCAACAAAATGCTGCCTGATGCTGCGCCACCCTCACGATCATTGTAATGTTGGGGCCCATTTTTGCAGCCTTGGTGTCAATCCGTCTCGTTGAGGGTCTTACTGTTTTTCATGGACCCTCTAAATAGTCTTGTTTTGCAAATGGGGAAAGTGAGACCCATGGAAATCACTAACTTTGCTCAAGACCACACAGCTACTAACTGAAGAATTGGGATTCAAATATGGGTCTGTCTTTCATACACACCCAACCTCTTGACTAAGTCTATGCTCCTACTCATGTTGAGCCAGGAAACGTCCCCAAGGGAGGGCCTGAGTCATGCTCATTTACATTTAATTATAGTACTTGGTAGCGGAAGAATTTCAGGTGGCATCTAATACTTTAATTTGATTCTGATTATAGCTTCCATGGGACTGACTGGTACCGCCAGTTCAGGCCAAGAAGAGCTATCTGTCCCAGGGTTGGAAAGCAAACGCATTCCTTTGGGGAAAGAAGAGTGGGAGCTGAGTTGGTAATTGAAGCAGCCTCTGAATGGAAATCCACACCATGTTAAATAAATGAAAGACTCTCCTTTGAAGTTGGCAGTGGGAACAATCCCTGAGACAGGATGTACAAACCTTGAGCCTAATTGTCTCTCCTCAAGACATGCCTTCCATTTGAAAATCTCTTGATGATTGTGGTTCCCCCCACCACACCAGTCTGAAGGAGGGAAGGCATTGGTCCCTTTCAGATCACTGACCTAAGCTGCCTTTTTCCTTTAAGTGCCTTGCATTAGAACTAAACTGAATCCAGCCTAGCCTTTAAACAGGACTGTGCTAAAGGCTCAGTTACAACCAAAGGTAAATGAACACAGACGTGTAACTAGGTCATCTGGTCAATGAAGGAGTCTTTGCTCATTTTCAGCATGGGCTCCGCTGCAGAGTACCTTCATGGATAGCTCCTGCCTGCCTAATGAGGTCAAGGCTGCCCATATCCTCACAGGGCGGGGGAACACACTCACGGCTAGGCTTTTCACAAACTAGACCTGTGTTCCATGCATTATTCCCTGCTCTTTCAGTAACGGTGCTTTCTTATGGCAGTGATTCTTTTTTTTTTAATTGTACTTTAGATGAAGGTTTACAGAACAAATATTTTCTCATTAGATAATTAGTACACATTTCCTTTTATGACAATGGTTAACAACCGCACGACATATCAACCCTGTCCCTTCTTGACCTTCAGTTCCCTATTACCAGCTTTCCTGTCCCCTCCTGCCTTGTACTGCTTGTTCCTGGACTGTTGTGCCCCATTAGTCTCATATTGTTTTATAGGGCTGTCTAATCTTTGGCTGGAGGGTGAACTTCGGGAGTTACTTCATTACTGAGCTGAAAGGGTGTCTGGGGGCATACTCTTGGGGTTTCTCTAGTCTCTATTACGCCATTAAGTCTGGTCTTGTATTGTGAGTTAGAATTTTGTTCTACATTTTTCTTCAGCTCTGTTCACGCTCCTCTGTTGCGATCCCTGTCAGAGTAGTCAGTGGTGGTAGACGGGCACCATCTAGTTGTGCTGGACTCAGTCTGGTGGAGGCCATGGTAATTGTGGTCCATTAGTCCTTGGCACTAATCTTTCCCTTGTATCTTGTTTTCTTCATTCTCCCTTGCTGCCGAAGGAGTGAGGCCAGTGGAGTATCTCAGAGGGCTGCTCACAGGCTTTGAAGACCCCAGCCACTATTCATGAAAGTAGAATGTAGAACATTTTCTTTATAAACTGTGTGACGCCAATTGAGCTAGATGTTCCCTGAGACCATGGTCCCCACAGCCCTCTGACCAGCAATCCAGTCCTTCAGGGAGTTTGGATGTGTCTATGGAGCTTCCATGACCGTGCGTTGTACAGGTTGTGCTGGCTTTCCCAGTACTGTGTACTGTCTTACCCTTCTATGGTGGTGATTCTTAAAGGAAAATATGGGAGGGGTCTTCACTCAGATATCCCCTTGTCTAGGAAAACTTGGCTGAACCCCCAGACTAATTTAAGTGTCCCATAGGCTTCCCTAGCATGCTACACTTAACCAACCTGGAAATGATCACAGTGCTGTGGTCATCTGATCACTTATCTTCCTGCCCCATTTGCTGCTTGTTTGTTCACTACTGTAGCCCCAGGGCCTAGAACAGGGCTGGGCACCTATCAACCAAACCAAACTGGTTGCTTTTGAGGCAGTTCCAACTCACAGTGATCCCATGCATGTAGAATAGAATTGCTCCATGGAGTTTTCAAGGCTGTGGCCTTTCAGAAGCAGATCACCAAATCTTTCTTCCAAGGTTCTTCTGGGTGGCTTCAAACCACCACCTTTTGGTTAGCAGTTGAGTGCTTAATCATTTGCACCATCCAGAGAGTCTTTAGCACTTACACAAAAACTAGCAAACAAACCTGTTGCCATGGGGTTGATTCTGACTCATGGTGACACATGTGTTTCAGAGTAGGACTGCTCCATCGGCACTTATGGGCCCTCCATAAATACAGGCTGCACTGATAAAGGACCTGCATGTTCAGACTATGGTGGGTTTCAGAAGAAGTGATTTAATGCTAACTGGGGACTGCTGTGTACCTTCCACACGTCTGTAATTGAGGTGTGCACTCTGTTTATGTAATTTATCTGCTCATCCGACCCCCTGGTTCTTTATCCACTGACCCCTGAAAGAACCACAGTGTGCTCACTGAGCCCTGCCTGTTCACACACCCTGTGCTCGTTGGATGCCATCAAGAAGCATGGAGTGTGTATGGCTTCAGGAGAGAGGCAGTGTGATGCAGTGGAAAGAGTATTTCAGCCGCACTGATGAGGGTTTGAATCCTGGCCTAGCCGTTTACCATCTCCGTGATTTTGAGTAAGTTGCTTTACCGCGCTGGGTTTCCTCATTTGAAAAACGGGGTAGTTCTTCTCCATCTATAAGGACTGGAGGCAACAATGTAAAGGGCCTTATATTTTATACAGTACCTGTTCAGTTAATGGAAGTCATTGTAGTAACAGCTCCTCCTTTTCTATATTCAGGTCAGCTTTCCTGCACTCTGCTGGGTCCTTTCCCGATTCCTGCTACACGCCGCTGACTCAAATTTCCTGAGTCACTGCTCTCAGCTGCTACCCCAAAGTCTGGAAGTTCAATTTCACCCAGACACACTTTGGAAGAAAGGGCATGGCAATCTGCTTCAGAAAAATCATCCCTTGAAAACAATATCGAGCAGTTCCATTCAGACAAAGAAGGGAGCACCATTGAGTCAGAAGAAACTTCACTTGAAGGTTTTTGTTTTTTTTTGTTTTTTTTGTTTGGTGGTAACTAAAACCAGTCTGTCAATGTTGAACCCCACTGCCATCTATACCTGGCAAGAGGAACTTGGAAAATTACTGACTTCAATGAGAAATAAGCTGACCCTTCTCTCTGTGGTCCAGCTTGAGAAGCCCTGTGCAGTGAGAAGACAGCAGGCTGAGGATTCTCTGGTCCTTTGCTTTTCTGCCTATAAATTGACATGAAGTGTCACTAGACTGGATCTGATGCTCTCCAGTGCTGTGGGTCTCTACCAGCCCTCTGAGCCCTGTAGAAATCCGAAGCAGTTATGCTAAGTTGGCAGGCTCAGCATGTGACATTTTGCCTTAACTGCCTAAGGGGCAGAATTGTGATGTGGTTTGGCAACAGGTCTTGTGGCCAGAGGGAGGAAGAAGGTGGTTTATTTAGCTTCCCAACCATAGACAGAAAGACATTTGTAGGAAAATATCAGCTCCCCACAAGCAGATGGTCTTGGTCGTGCACTGTGTAAGTCCAGGGTGCCTCCTCCATTTCCATTCCCCTCCCCTCTCCTCCTACATCCCCAATCTGTGTTTGGACAGTCACATACACATAGGCACACACACGCACGTGGGCACGTGCACACACCTGAGACACTGTCATGGCTATCATTTAGTATATAATGGGCTTCAACATTTATGTTTCCTTTGGCCAGAGTCAACTAAAATTAGGAAGGGAATCTCCTTAGGAAAAGTCAATCCTTGTATACACCAGTATTGCAGTGAGGATAGGTGAAGTTATACTTCAGTAACAAATGAGCTCAGATCTCAACGGCTTATGTCTTATTCACTCTACATGTCCACTGAGGGTCAGCTGTAGCCCTGTTCTACATCAGTTTGACTTTAGGATGCAGGCTAACAGAGCAGCCTTTTTCTGGAACATGACCAGTCGTCATGGAAGAGGGCAAAGAGAACCTAGTGAACCATGGCTCTTAAAGTTTACATTTTTATTTGCAAATTAAGTCACATGGCCATACTGCCATCATCCTTGAGGCAGCAGGGTGTCCTTGCCAGGAAGAAGGTGGCGGGCAACAAAATATTAATTAACAATAGCACACTCTATCTCAGCCAGGTAAAGAGCTTTTTGGATTATGGACCCTTTGGAACTATTGAGCTCAAGGTCAAAGTGTTTGATTTTATTCAGGAAACTTCTTAGCTTTGGTTTCGTCCAGGTGTGCTGACTTTCCCTTAGTGTGTGCTGTCCTTCACTTCACCTAAGATAATTCTTAACTAACATCTAGTTAGTGAGTAGCACTCACCCTCTCTCCCCACCCTTATAACCATCAAAGAATGGTGTTTTCTGTGTTTAAACCTTTTCTTGAGTTCTTGTAATAGTGGACTTACACAACATTTGTCCTTCTGTGACCAACTAAATTCACTCAGCATAATGCCCTCGAGATTCCTCCATGTTATAAGATGTTTCACAGCTTCATGGTTGTTCTTTATCGTTAGGCAGTATTCCATTGTCTGGATACACCATAATTTGTTTATCCATTCATCCGTTGATAGACACCTAGTTTGTTTCCATCTTTTTGCTATTGTGAACAGTGCTGCAATGAACAATGGTGTGCATATATCTGTTTGTGTGACAGCTTTGAGTTCTCTAGGATATATTCCAAGGAGCATGATAGCTGGATCCTGTGGTACTTCTATTTCTAGCTTTTTAAGGAAGCGCCAAATCGATTTCCAGAGTGGTTGTAGCACTTTGCATTCCCACCACCACTGTGTAAGTGTTCCAGTCTCTCCACAACCTCTCCAGCATTTGCTATTTTGTGTTTTTTGGATTAGTGGTAGCCTTGTTGGGGTGAGATGATATCTCATTGTAGTTTTGATCTGCATTTCTCTAATGGCTAATGATCATGAGCATTTCTACATTTGTTTGTCAGCCGCCTGAATATCTTCTTTGGTGAAGTGCCTGTTTGTATCCTTTGCCCAGTTTTTAATTGGGTTATTTGTCTTTTGGTTGTTGAGGTTTTGCCTTATCTTGTAGATTTTAGGGATTACACGCTGATTGGATTTGTCGTGGACACAATTTTTTTTCCAGTCTGTAGGTTGTTTGTTTACTCTTTTGGTGAAGTCTTTTAATGAGCGTAAGTGTTTGATTTTTCGAAGCTCCCAGTTATCTATTCTCTGTTCTAGTGCTTGTGCATTGTTCCTTATGGTTTCTACTGTGTTGTGGCATGTATTAGGGCTCCGAGCTTTGTGCCTTTTTTTTTCTTCCATGATCTTTATCGTTTTTGATTGTATATATAAGTCTTTGATTCATTTTGAGTTAGTTTTTGCCCATGGTGTGAGATACGGGTTTTGTTTCAGTTTTTTGCAGATGGATATCCAGTTATGCCAGCACCGTTTGTCAAAGAGACTGTCTTTTCGCCTATTAATGGACTTTGGGCCTTTGTCAAATATCAGCTGCTCATCGGTGGGTGAATTTATGTCTGGATTCCCAGTTCTGTTCCACTGGTCTATGTATCTGCTGTTGTACCAGTCCCAGGCTTTTTTGACTACCTTGGTGATATAATAGGCCCTAAAATCAGGTAGTGTGAGGCCTAGCACTTTGTTCTTCTTGAGTAATGCTTTACTTGTTCGGGGCCTCTTCACTTTCCATATGAAGTTGGTGATTTGTCTCTTTGTCTCATTAACCAATGCCATTGGAATTTGGATAGGGATTGCATTGTACCTGTAGATCCCTTTGGGTAGAATTGACATTTTCACAATGTTGAGTCTTCCTATCCATGAGCAATGTATGTTTATCCACTTCCGCAGGTCTCTTTTGGTTACTTGCAGTAGTGTCTTGTAGTTTTCATTGTATAGGTCTTTTACATCTCTGCTTAGATTTATTCCTAAGTATTTTATCTTCTTGGGGCTATTGTAAATGGCACTGATTTGGTGATTTCCTCTTCGAGGTTCTCTTTGTTGGTGTAAAGGAATCCAACTGAGTTTTGTATGTTTAGCTTGTATCCTGAAACTTTGCTGAAATCTTCTCTTAGTTGCAGTAATTTTCTTGTGGATTCTTTCGGATTGTCTCTATGGAAAATCATATCATCTGCAAATTGACATACTTTGACTTCTTCCCTACAAATCTGCATGCGCTTTATTTCTTTTTCTAGCCTAATTGCTCTGGCTAGGACCTCCAGCACAATGTTGAATAGGAGTGATGATAAAGGGCATCTTTGTCTGGTTCCCCTTCTCAAGGGGAATGATTTCAAAGTCCCTCCATCTAGGATGTTGTTGGCTCTTGGCTTTATAGAAATGCCCTTAATTATATTGTGGAATTTCCTGTGTATTCCTATTTTGTTGAGTGTTTTTATCATGAATGGGTGTTGGAGTTTGTCGAATGCTTTTTCTGCACTGATTGATAAGATCATGTCGTTCTTGTCTTTTGTTCTATGTGATGGATTACATTGATTATTTTTCTAATGTTGAACCGTCCCTGCATACCTGGTATAAATCCCACTTGATCAGGGTGAATTATTTTTTGACATGTTGCTGAATTCTATTGGCTAGAATTTTGCTGAGGTTTTTTGCGTCAATGTTCATGAGGGACATTGGTGTATAATTTTCTATTTTTGTGGTGTCTTTAACTGGTTTTGGTATCAGGGTTATGCTGGCTTCATAGAAGGAGTTTGGGAGTATTCCATCCTTTTCTATGCTCTGAAATACCTTTATTAGGAGTGGTGTTAACTGTTCTCTGAAAGTTTGGTTGAATTCTCCAGTGAAGCCTTCTGGGCCAGGGCTTTTTTTTATTGGGAGTTTTTTATTTACCTATTCAATCTCTTCTTTTCTTATGGGTTTACTTACTTGTTCTACATCTGTTTGTGGTAGTTTAGGTAGGTAGTGAGTTTCTAGAAATTTGTCCATTTCCTCTAGGTTTTAAAATTTGTCAGAGTATAGTTTTTCATTGTATTCTTTTATGATTCTTTTAACTTCAGTGGGGTCTGCTGTGATATCACCCATCTCATTTCTTATACTGGTTATCTGCTTCCTCTCCAGTTTTTCATTTGTCAGTTTGGCCAAAGGTTCATCAGTTTTGTTGATCTTTTCAAAGAACCAACTTTTGGGCGTGTTAACTCTTTCAATTGTTTTTCTATTCTCTAATTCATTGAATTCTGCTCTAATTCTTATTATTTCCTTCCTTCTGACCCCTGTAGGCTTCTTTTGCTGCTCTCTTTTTACTTGTTCAAGTTGTAGGGTTAATGCTTTGATTATGAGCCTTTCTTGTTTTTGGATGTGTGCATTTATTGCTATAAACTGACCTCTGAGCACTGCTTTTGCTGTGTCCCAAAGGTTCTGGTAGGATGTTTTCATTCTCATTTGATTCTATGAATTTCTTTATTCCATCCTTAATTTCGTCTATAACCCAGTAGTTTTTGAGCAAGGTGCTGTTCAGTTTCCATGTGTTTGATTTTTTTCCCTTGCTTATTGTCTTGTTGATTTCCACTTTTCTGGCTTTATGGTCAGGAAAGATGCTGTGTAGTATTTGGATGTTTTGGATTTTGTTAAGGCTTGCTTTCTGGTCTAATATGTGGTCTATTCTGGAGAACGATCCACGTGAATTGGAAAAGAAAGTATACTTGGCTGCTGTTGGGTGCACAGTTAGGTATATTTCTATGAGATCAAGTTGGTTGATTGTAGCTTTTAGCTCTTCTGTGTCTTTGTTGAGCTTCTTTCTGGCTTTTCTATCCTTCACCGAAAGTGTCGTGTAGAAGTCTCTTGCTACTATTGTCGAGCTGTCTATCTGTCTCTTCAGAGCTGTTAGAGTTGTTTTACATACTTTGGAGCCCTGTTCTTAAGTGCATAAATATTTATTATGGTTATGTCCTCCTGGTGTATTGACCCTTTAATCATTATATAGTGACCTTCCTTATCTTTTGTGGTGGATTTTACCTGAAAGTCTATTTTGTCAGAGATTAATATTGCCAATCCTGCTCTTTTTGAAGTATTGTTTGCTTGATATAATTTTTTCCATCCTTTGAGTTTTATCCTGTTTGTGTCTTTAAGTCTAAGGTTCATCTGTTGTAGGCAGCATATAGATGGCTCATGCTTTTTTATCCAATCTGCCACTCTCCGTCTCTTTATTGGTGCATTAAGTCCGTTTACATTCAGTGTAATTATTGGTAGGTATGAGTTTAGTGCTGTCATCCTGATATCTCTTTTTGTGTATTGTTCACAGTTTCTTTGTTCCCTTCAATTTTCTGTGCTGAGTTTTTTTTCTTTGTGAAGTTTCTTTCATCTTTTTCTTTGTTGTAGATTTTGTGTTTGTTGGGTCTTTATGTTTTTCTCCTTTTTTATTTTGATTTGTTGGATTGTTAAATTCCTTTATGGTTACCTTAATATTTACCCCTAATTTTACAAGTTTATGCTAGTCTTTTATTACTTCATATCACCTTAACTTACCCTCCATATAGAAAATCATTGACTCTATTTTTTAAGTCCCTCTTTTTTTTGTTTTAATATTATCCTTTTTTTTGTTGTTGTTGTTTACATATTGATATCTGTTTCCCTATGTTCAATGTTTTAGCTTTGATGTAATTTTGATTTCCGTATCTGAGTCAAGGTCTGGTTGCTCTATCCTGTGTTCTAGTATTGTGTTGTTAGCAGAGGGTATTGATTATCTAACCGTAGGACTCCCTTTAGTATTTCTTTTAATTTTGGTTGGGTTTTTACACATTCCCTAAACTTCTGTTTATCTGGAACTGTCCTAATTTCACCATCATATTTGAGAGGCAGTTTTTCTGGATAGATAACTCTTGGCTGACAGTCATTTTCCCTCAAGGCTTTAAATATGTCATCCCATTACCTTCTAGCCTGCATGGTTTCTGCTGTGTAGTCTGAGCTTATTCTAATTGACTCTCCTTGTAGATGACTTTTCTTTTATCCCTAGCTGTTCTTAAAATTCTCTCTTTATCTTTCTTTTTGGTAAGTTGGATTAAAACATGTCTGTGTGACTTTCTTTTGGGATACCTTATGTGGGGTTCGATGAGCATCTTGGATTGATATCTTCTCATCTTTCATGATATCAGGGAAGTTTTCTGTCAAGAAATCTTCAACAATTTTCTCTGTATTTTCTGTTATCCCCCGCTGTTCTTGGACTCCAATCTCTCGTAGGTTATTTCTCTTGTTAGAGTCCCGTGTGTCTCTAAGAGCTTCTTCATTCTTTTTAATTCTTTTGTCTGATTTTTCCTCAAATAAGTTGGCGTCAAGAGCCTTATCTTCAATGTCACTAATTCTAACTTCTACTGCCCCAATTCTGCTCCTATGACTTTCTGTTGAGTTGTCTCATTCTGAAATTTTATTGTTAATCTTCTAGATTTCTGATTGCTGTCTCTCTAGGCATTCTTGCTTCCTATTAAATTTGGCATTATGTTCTTGAATCACTTTTTTAAGTTCTGCCACTACTTTGTCTGTATGTTCCCTGGCTATTTCTGCATTCTATAGAATTTCCTTTCTTATTTCTAGAAGAGTTCTCTATATTAATTTTTGGTATTCTCCCTCTGGTAATTCCAAGAAGTCGACTTCCTCCAGAGAATTTATTGATTCTTTATCTTGGGTGCTTGCTGAATCTATCATGGACTTCCTCTTTATGTGACTTGATATTGACTGATGTCTCCGAGCCATCAATACTTTATTATACTTTTTTTCTGTATTTGCTTAGGGAGACCTAGCTTCTTGTTTTGTTTGGTTTTGATATGCCCAAATAGACTCCTCGTGTGTACTAGTTTGATTGTTGACACCCTTTGATCTCTAATGTCCTGTCACCAGGGAGTTAGTTCTGTAACTAAGTATGTGCCAACAGGAGTCCATAAATTTTTCCTAAAGGGGATCAGCTCGGGTGCTCAGGCAGTCGGTCACCAAGTTTTTGATGCAGGCTCGCATCCCCAGTTCTAGAGAGTCATGGGTGATTGGTGCAGGCCCTAGTATCTGGCTGTGGTAAGGGATCACTCACTGAGCCAGGCAGGGGCTGATGGTTGCCCCTGAAATTCTGAAGGGAAAATGTGTCCCTATTGATTAGGGTGAGTAGGTGGGTGAGTTCTGCAGCCGGGATAAGATCACCCACCTCTGTTGGCTGTAAAGCCTCGAGGGCACCACTTTTTGCTGAACTCCTGTAGCAGGTGATTAGACACTTTAGGAGGTACCACAAATCCTCAAGACCTAGCTGCAGATCGATAAAAGTGCCTACTTGAGGGACAGGGCTGTTTGGAGGGTCACAAATCTGTCTGTTCACAGCAGAAGCAGCTGAAGTTAAACTTCAGATGTTCTCCCTGTTGTACTGTGGCAGTGAGGGCTAACACTGTTGAGATGGGTCCCCACAAGTCTATACAAGGCTATAAGGAATTCAGAGTCTGCACACCCCTGATTTCTGTGGCCAGCAAAGGAGGTGTGCCAATACTGTGTTCGTGGCCTAGGGAAGCCAGCAGCTTATTTGTTCCCTTTCCAAAGCCAGGAGAATTGGTCAGGTCGTCTTTTGGGATCTACTTATGGTCCAGCGGACTCCCAGTGCAGAGTGTGGAGGGAGGAGGTAAAAGGAAGAAAGGTTTTTCTCAAATCCAGTGTAGACTGTGGAGGGAGGAGGTGAAAGGAAGAAAGGTTTTTCTCAAATCCAGTGCAGATTGTGGAGGGAGGAGGTAAAAGGGAGAGAGTCTTTTTTCCCAAAACCAGTGAACAGTGTGGACAGAGCAGGTAAGAGGAGGAAAGATTTTTCCCAAGTCCAGTGCAGAGTGTGGAGGGAGGAAGTAAATGGGAGAGAGGTTTTTCCCAAATGGGCTTTTCTTTTTTGGAATCACTGTGAAAGAGTACATGCAAGTACTTATCCGAGCCTCTTGGGAGCTGCCCTTACTTGTTCAGAGTTTCCAAGCAGAATTTCTGCTGTCAGGTCTCTCTCGATATGGAAAATACTTCCCAAGTGCACACACTGCACAGCTGTTTGCCTGCTTTCCCGCGGACTGTCACAGTTGTGGCTCTGCAGCTTCACTGCCAGAGCTCTAGCCCTCCTCAACTCTTCCAATCAGAAGTCCTCTCCAGTATGACTCAAATAGATTTCTTAACGTTGCCTTGTTCATGGCTACCAGATGTTCACATAGAATCAAATCACTTGTTTTTCCAGGTCTTTGTTGTAAAAAGGATATAGGAAGTGTCTAACTACCCAACCATGTTGACCACACCGCCAACATTCTGCTTTGACACTTAAATCGTTATATAGTGTCTTTCCTTATCCTTTGTGCTGGATTTTACTTTAAAGTCTATTCTATCAGAGATTAGTGTTGCCACTCCTTCTCTTTTTTGAGTATTGTTTGCTTGATATATATTTTTTTCTAACCCTGAGTTTTAGTTTGTTTGTGTCTTTAAGTCTATGGTGTGTCTGTTGTAGGCAGCATATACAGATCGTGGTTTTTAATCCACTCTGCCACTCACTGTCTCTTTATTGGTGCATTTAGTCCATGAGTTTAGTGCTCTCATTTTGATGCCTTTTTGTGTGTGTTGTTCACAGTTTCTTTGTTCCACTTAATTTTATGTGCTATTTTCCTTTATGTATTTTCTTTTCATCCATTTCATTGTTGTTGATTTTGTGTTTGCGGAGTCTTTATATTTTTCTAATTTTTCATTTTGACTTGTTGGATTGTTAGTTTCCTTTGTGTTTACCTTAATATTTACTCCAATTTTTCTAAGTTTATACTAGTGTTTTATTTATTTATATTGCCTTGACTTCCATTCCACATGCAAAATCTATGTCTAAGGTTTTTAAGTGTTTTTTTTTTTTTTGCTTCAGTGTGCTCATCTTTTACATATTGACATCTATTTCCCTATTTTTAGTGTTTTAGCTTTGATTTGTTTTTGTGACTTCCCTATCTGGGTTGATGTCTGGTTGCTCTGTCTTTTGTTCTTGTGTGGGGCTGTTATCTGATGTTACTGATTTTCTAACCGGAGGGCTTCTTTTGATATTTCTTGTAATTTTGATTTGGTTTTTGCAAATTCTCTAAACTTCTGCTTATCTGGAAATGCCCTAATTTTGCCATCATATGTGAGGGACAGTTTTTCTGGATATATAATTCTTGGCTGGCTGTTATTTTCCTTCAAGACTCTACATATGTCATCTCACTGCCTTCTTGCCTGCATGATTTCTGTTGAGTAGTCCGAGTTTATTCTTATTGACTCTCCTTTGTAGATGACTTTTCACTTATCCCTAGCCGCTCTTAAAATTCCCTCGTTATCTTTGGTTTGGGCAAGTTTGATTATAACATGTTTGTGTGACTTTGTTTTGGGATCTACCTTATGTGGGGTTCAATGAACATCTTGGATAGATATCTTCTCATCTTTCACGACATCAGGGAAGTGTTCTACCAACAAATGTTCAATTCTCTCTGTATTTTCTTTTATCCAACCCCACCCCACCCCTCTTTTGTTACTCCAATCACTCGTAGGTTATTCCTCTTGATAGAGTCCCACATAATTCTTTGGGTTTCTTCATTTTTTTAACTCCTTTTATCTGATCTTTCATCAAATAATTTGCATCAAGTGCTTTATCTTCAGTCTCAATAATTCTACATTCGACTGCCTCAATTCCGCTCATATGACTTTCTGTTGAGTTGTCTCATTCTGAAATTTTATTGTTGATCTTCTGGATTTCTGATTGCTGTCTCTCTATGGATTCTTGCAAGGTTTTAAATTTGTCATTATGCTCTGCTCTAAACTTTTTATTTCCTCTACTGCATGTTCTGTGTTCTGATTTGTTTCCTTCCTAATTTCTTGAAGAGTTCTGTATATTAATCTTTTGTATTCTGCCTCTGGTAATTCCAAGAAATTTTCCTCCTCAGGAAAATTTGAAGAATCTTTATTTTGGGAGTTGGCTGAACTCATCATGGATTGCCTCTTTATGTCATTTGATACTGACTGTTGTCTCTGAGCCATCAATAAGTTATTATATTTATTTAAGTTTCCTTACTGTGTCCTAGCTTCTTGTTTTGTTTTGATATGCCCAAATAGGCTGCTCGTATGGGCTAGCTTGATTATTGGCAACTTTGAAGCTCTGATGTCCTGTCACCTAGTGGTTAGATCTGTTACTAGGTAGGGAAGCTCTGGAATCCACCCACTCCTCCTGTATGAATTCAGCTCAGGTGCCCAGGTAGAAGGCCACCAAGTGTGTGGTATAGGCTCTCACCACAGCCTTGACAAGCATGGGTGTTTGGTGTGGGCACAGGCATTTGACTCCAGCAGTGGTATACACTCTAAGCAAGGCAGGGGGCTGACTGCCACCTCCGAGTGTTTAGGAGGAAGGTGTGTCCCTGTTTCCTAGAGTCATAGGTGGGTGGGTTTTGCAGCCTGACTATGAACTCCCAGGGCTGTTGGGTGTAAGGACTGGTGGTCACTTCTTATTCTTGGCCTGTATCGCAGGTGGCTGGGTGTCATTGGTGGAGCCACCAGTCCGCAGGCCCCTGGCGTGGGTAGGCGAAGACCCTGTTAATGGGCAGAGCGTGTCAAATGTCACGCACCTGCCACTTCACAGCTGAAACCGTTGAAGACAGACTTCAGGTATATACACTGTTGTACTGTGGTAATGGGCCCACACAAGTCTCTGCAGTGGGAAAGGCACTCAATATCCATGGATACCTTATGCCTGAACCTAGTCAAAGGAGCTGTGCCTACCTGGATTTCCAGCTTAGGGGAGCCAGCAGTTTATTTTTTCCCGTTTTTTGATTTGTTCACTCTCCAAGGCTGGGAGAATGGCTCTGGGCCTATGAAGGCCTCTACCTCCGGCCCAGGGGACTTGGCAATTGCTGAAGCTGGTTCAGGGCCCAGTGCAGAGCAGGGAGAGTGAGGTAAATGAGAGAGAGGTTTCTCCCTAAGGGGGGTATTTTTGATCCGCGCAGTAGGCCGTTCACAAGTACTTTTCTTTCGCCGATCAAGGGCTGCTTCTCACTGGTTCTGGGTGGCCGAGTTACCTCTTTGACACTGGGTCTCTCCCAGTGTGGAAAATGTGCCTCTAGAGCACGGCTACTTGCCTGCCTCACTGCTCATGCATAAGCTGCTCGGTCTGAATGGTTCAGGCTCTCACTGATTCAGGTCTGACAACTCCTCGCTGCTCCCGAACTCTCTCTCCCTTCCCTTGCCACTCAGCCCAGTTCCTCCACTTTGCCTTAGATGTTCAGGGCTCCTAGATTGTCATATATAATTGATTCACTTGTTTTCTTCCCGTCTTTGTTGTCAGAGGGTCCACCGGAAGCGTCTGCCTACTCCGTCCTCTTGGCCCCGGCACAAACCTGTTGTTTTCAAGTTAATTCCAACTGAAAGTGACCCTATAAAACATAGTAGAACTACCCCACAGGGTTGTCAAGGAGGAGCTGGTGGATTTGAACTGCCGACCTTCTGGTTAGCAGATGAACGCTAATATAGAGAGCTGACCCCTTATTCTTCTCCACTCCCTTCAGCTTGGGATGTCTAACCTTCACTTCCAAGAGCACGAATTTGTTTCTTAATTTATCTTTGCCCCCATGCTAGACAGTACTTCCACTTTTCATTTGCCACAGCCCTTTTCCAGGCTTTAAGTTTCCTTCCATTTACGTCCTTTCCCATTGTTGACAACAATTCGGAATATCTCCCCCATTTCATCACTATAGCACTGTCACCCCCCGTCTCCCGCCCCCTGCCCCCGCCCATGAAGTCCTCAGCCCTAGTTTAGTCCTACTCTCTAACCCCTCTTCTCTTCTTTCTGGACCCCTAATTTTGATGGGAAAGAGAGAACAAGAGCATCCCTGGCCATCCCCAGTCCGTTCACCCCAACTCCCCACAATGTTATCCTTTTCTCTTGAGCAGGTTCTTGAAGACTTGCCCTCAACTTCCAAAACCAAAATTGTTGTCGCAGAGTCAATTCTGATTCATAGCAACTGTTATGGATTGAACTGTGTCCTCCAAGAAGATGTGTCAAGTTGACTAGGCCATGATTCGCAGTATTGGGTTGTCCTCCATTTTGTGATCTGATGAAATTATCCTACGTGATATAAACCCTAACTTCTACCATGTTAATGAGGAAGGATAAGAGGTAGTTATGTTAGTCAGGCAGGAAACAATCCACAGAATTAGGCTGTATCTCGTTCAATGTCTTTTCAGATTTTAAAGAGAAAAGTAAGAGAGGAGACGGACCTCATTACCATCAAGCAAAGAGAGCCAGGAGCAGAAAGTGTCCTTTGGGTCTGGGGCCCCTGTGCTCAGAACCACTTTGACAAAGGGAAGATTGATGACAAGGACCTTCTCCCAGAGTCGATAGACAGAGAAAGCCTTCCCCTGGAACTAGCACCCAGGATTCAGACTTCTAGCCTCTCAAAGTGTAAGAGAATACACTTCTGTTAAAGTCATCCGTTTGTGGAATTTCTGCTATAACTGCACTAGATAACTAAGACAGCGACCCTATAGGGTAGAGTATAACTGCCCCATAGAGTTCCCAAGGCTATAATCTTTACGTTCTAAAGCGGTTGCAGCAGCACATCAACAGGGAACTCGCAGAAGTTCAAGCTGGATTAAGAAGAGGATGTGGAATGAGGGATATCATTACAGATGTCAGATAGATCTTGGCTCAAGGCAGAGAATGCTAGAAATATCTTTACTTGCATCTTACTGACTATGCAAAAGCATTCAACAACAACAAGCTCTACAGAAGCAGACTGCCACATCTTTCTCCTGCAGAGCGACTGGTGGGTTCGAATTGCTACCTTTTTGGTTAGCAGCCACGTTCTTTCCACTACACCACCAGGGCTCCTTTGCCCTCTCCTTTGTTGTTGTTGTTGCTGTTAGGTGCTGTCGAGGAGGTTCCAACTCATACCAACCTTTTGTACAAAAGAGCAAAACACTGTCCAGTCCTGTGCCATCCTCAAAATTATTGCTATCTTTGAACCCATTGTTGTAGCCACTGTGTCAATCCATCTTGTTGAGGGCCTTCCTCTCTTTTGCTGACCCTCTATTTTACTAAGCATGATGTCCTTCTCCAAGGACTGGTCTTTCCTGATAACATGTCCAAAATAAGTGAGACAGGATCTCGCAATCCTCACTTCTAAGGAGCATTCTGACTGTACCTCTTCCAAGACAGAGTTGTTCATTTTTTCTGCCAGTCCATGGTATATCCAGTATTCTTCACCAAGCCCGTAATTCAAAGGCATCAATTCATCTTTGGTCTTCCTTGTTCATTATCCAGTTTTCCAATGCATAAGAGGTAATTGAACATACCAGGCTCGGGACAGGCACACCTTAGTCCTCAAAGTAATACTTTGCTTTCTAACACTTCTAAGGGGTCTTTTGCAGCAGATTTGCCCAATGCACTATGTCATTTGATTTCTGCACTGCTGCTTCCAGTAAAATGATTTCTGGACTGCTGCTTCCAGTAAAATGAAATTCTTTACCACTTCAATATTTTCTCCATTTATCATGTCTAGTTGTGAAGATTTTTGTTTCCTTTATGTTGAGGTGTAATCCATAGTGAAGGCTGTAGGATCTTCATGAGTAAGTGCTCAAGTCCTCTTCACTTTCAGCAAGCAAAGTTGTGTCATCTGCATATTGCAGGTTGTTAATGAGACTTCCTCCAATCCTGATGCTCCGTTCTTCTTTATATAGTCCACCTTCTCGAATTATTCGCTCAGCATACAGATTGAAGAAGTATGGTGAAAGGATACAACCCTGACACACACATTCCCTGATTTTAAACCACCCAGTCTCCCCTTGTTCTGTTCAAATGACTGCCTCTTGGTCTACATACAGGTTCCTCAAGAGCCCAGTGAACTGTTTTGGAATTCCCAGTCTTCACAATGTTATCCATAATTTGTTATGATGCACACAACGAATGCTTTTGCATAGTCAATAAAACACAGGTAAACATCTTCCTGGTATTCTCTGCTTTCAGCCAAGATCTATCTGACATCATCAATGAGATCCCTTATTCCACACCCTCTTCTTAATCCAGTTTGAGCTTCTGGTAGTTCTTTATCGATGTACTCCTGCAACCATTTGTTAATGATCTTCAGCAAAATTTTAGTTGCAAGTGATATTAATGATATTGTTCAATGATTTCTACCTTCTGTTGGATCATTTTTCTTTGAAATGGGCACAAATAGGGATCTCTTCCAGTTGGTTGTCCAGGTAGCTGTCTCCCAAATTCCTTGGCATAGACGAGTGAGCACTTCCAGTATCGCATCCTTTTGTTGAAACATCTCAGTTGGTATTCTGTCAATTCTTGGAGTCTTATTTGTCACCAATGCCTTCAGTGCACTTGGTCATATGCTACTCTGTCATTCTGTCGTACTGTGGTGGCTTGCATGTTTCTGTGATGCTGGAAGCTAAGCCACCGGTATTTCAAACACCAGCAACGTCACCCATGGTGGACAAGTTTCAGCAGATCTTCCAGACTAAGACAGACTAGGAGGAAGGACCTGGTAATCTACTTCTAAAAAAAGAAAAAAAAAAAGTAGAAAGAAACTGGCCAGTGTTAACTTATGAATAGCAGCCCTCTCCTTAGAGAGTCTTGTTTCTCTGAACATAATCTGATTCTCGGTGGAAATCTAGGATTCTACATTTACATAAAAAAAGAGCTGTCCCTTTCTTTGCTCACTTGATTTTCTCCACATAGGCTTTAAGACATTTGAGGACAGGATCGCTTGATACTGCTTCCATTCTCAAAGTTTCGCAAACCCTGTACTTAGATACATGGTTGGTGATCAGCAGCTGCACTGTATTTATTTCTTTCCCACAGTGACTAGCTAGCAAAGGACATTGCACTAAGAGCTGGATCCACACATAGTGGGAACAGACTGAGTGCATGTGTGTAACACAGGAAAGAGATAGCCACCCTCAGAACATTGGTATGAGTTGAACTCCAGACACAGAGTTTGATCTCTCTAACTGGAAGCAAACAGTGATACCTGTTTGCTAGGGTTCCACACACCCACTTGGCAATTGTTCCAGCTGAAGGATGTGCAAGGAAAAAGAGAGGGGGGCTAAGAAAGTGACCTCTACTGCCACCTTCTACTCAGCCCCAGCCAGAGGGAGGTCAGGAGTCAGAGATAGTGGGGCCTGAGGCTTCTGGGACCTATTTTGGACCTCTCTCCCCATGTTTTGTGGCATTGCCTTGTCCCGTGTCCATTAGTGGTGGGAGTGCAGACTCCGGTCCTGTCATTTTGTCTGATTCATTGTGGCCGAAAATGTAACTATATATCAAACCATTCATTTAATGCATTTCTGTTTCGGTTTCTTAAGAACCAAGGCATGAACCCATGTTTTGACATTGTAAGATGCATTTTACACAGAAAAACAGTCGTGTATTTATAATTTCAAAGTCAAACCCTCTTCCCTTGGGACAACAAAGTATCCTAACCAAAAACCAAACGAAACTCATTGCCTTCCAGTCATTCTAACTCATAGAGACCCTATAGGACCTAGTAGAACTGCCCCATAGGATTTCTGAAGCGTGGCTGGTGAATTCCAATTGCTGACTTTTGGGTTAGCAGCCTAGCTCTTAACCACTGCACCACCAGGGATCCAAAATATCCTACGACTTCGTTTTCATGAAGATTAAACCACTAGGTCTGGACTTGGAAAAGCCAGGTGGCTGAAGGGTCAGCAGCAGGGGCCTAAGAGGTGAATTACTTTTCTCATGACTAGGGGCTTCCCAAGGGTCAGCTGGGGTGGGTGGTTTGAAGGGGTTAATCCCCTCTGAGCTGAAAGGCTGGATAAAAGCACGGGATATTAGGTATGACTCACTGAGGTCACAGCACAGGCAACAGCATGTCTCCCCAAGAGAAAAGGGCAAGCGAGAGCTCTGGATTGTATCCTGGAGAGTCTGAGAGAAGTCAGGGATTGGGTGTGGGTCCCCTAAGATGCCTGGTCCTGTCATTACAGAGGCCCTGCTGTAATGGGGTTGGGAGGGGGCAAGATAAGAGGGGAGGGTAATTTGCTACTGAGATTTTGATATCACCTAGAGTCCTGTTTTGATTGGTTGGTTCTGTTTGGTGTGGTTTGATTGGTTTGGCTTGGCTTGCTTTGGTTTGATATGGTTGGGTTTTATTTTTGATCAGGTACCCAGAATTCAAGCCGTCCCTCTGACATTTAAACACGTGTAATCTTAAGTCAGCCACTTCCCTGTTCTAGTTCATTTTTTCTATGTTTGTTAGCGATAACACTGAATCACCTTAGTGGTTCCCCGGTTTTTGGATTTCACGAAAACTTATATTACTTTTCAAAAAAGGCAGTCAGTGAAGAGGAACAACTTTTTATTTTTCCAAGTAAGGTTTAAGGTCCTTTATAATTACTAACATTTCATGAAATAAGGGAAAGTGTATAGTCTCAAAAAAAAAAGAAGACCTTCTGAAGAAATAAAAGTCAGAAACTGCGTACCAACCCCTATGCAATACAATAACATTTTCTCATTTCTCTGTGGCTTGTTGAGAATATCATTAAGTGTTGACACAGTCCCTGGACCCAAAATTGGAAAGATTTTATCTGATTACTGGGCTTCTTCCAGCTCTGGCAATTGTTAGCATAGAGTGCTGTCTGCTGCCTTACCAAGCCTTGCCACCAGTGAGTGGATGTTTCTAGGGAGGAGGGTGGGACCTTCCAAGACAAAGAGCTTCCGTTAAGCTCTAATTTCTTTGATCAATTCTGTGTTTCTTTTCTAGGACTCAGCACAGGTCTAACGCCCAGCAGTTGAGATCTTCTCCTTCTGTTCCTCCATCCTGCTCTCATGTACTGCTGCCATGTTCTCCTCCCTGGACGTCTCAGTGTACTAGACTCAAGTAAGAACAGAAGTCTTAGTATTTATTTTCTTTTCTCCAAGCCCTAATCCGTATATTCCCCATTGTTGCCACTTAGAAATATAGGGTTCCCTTAACTTCTCAGTTCTTATTCTCAGTCACCCACTCCTTTGTACTCTTAACCAACCTAAGAACTGCTGTCTAGTTGATTATGATGAGTGGTGACCCTATGTGTTGCAGGGTAGAACTGTACTTGATAGGGTGTTCAAGGCTTTTTGGACGCAGGTTTCCAGGGCTTTCTTCGGAGGCACATCTTGGGGCTCAAACTACCAACCCATCAGTTAGTAGTAGAGCAGTGAACCGTCTGTGCCTTCCAGGGACTCCTTAAAAATCCAAAACCAAATCCATTGCGGTCGAGTTGATTTTGACTCATGGCGACCCTACAGAGCAAAATAGAACTGTCCCATAGGGTTTCTAAGGATCTGCTAGTGGATTTGAAAAGCCAAACCTTTTGATTAGCAGCTGAGTTCTTAACCACTGTGCAACCAGGGCTCCAGAGACTCCTTATTTCAGGATTAATTTTAAATCAGCCCTCATCATTCCACTTCATCGCTGTCGCCTTAAGACAGGTTCTAGTCATTTCTTCTTGCCCAACTGGTCTCCCTTCCTCATTTTTCCTACCCTCACCTATACCCTCAGCACCCTGGTGTCACAGTGGTTAAGAGCTTGGCTGCTAACCAAAAGGTCGGCAGTTTGAATCCACTAGCCGCTCCTTGCAAACCCTATGGGGCAGTTCTATTCTGTTCTGTCAGGTTGCTAAGAGTCGGAATTGACTCAACAAGGGTTTGATTTTGGTTGACCCACACCCTCACCTCACTGCCAAAGGAGGCTTCATCAGACCCATGGGCAGATCTGCTGACAGTCCATCCTGTGCCCTGCGGCCAACTAATCTCCTGAAACACTTTCAGTTTTCTGCTTCCTTTGGCTCCCCATCTCCTACAGGAAAAGCATACAGTGTTTACTCCTGGAAAGGAACTTAAAGAGTATCATGTTTTACGGTGTAGAAAACCTGAGACCCAGAGAGAAGTCAATTGTCCAAAGGCTTACATCTAATTATTGGCAGAGTCAGACATAGACCCAGGCCATTTAAATATAATTCAGTGCCTTTCCATCTCCTTATACTCATTAATAGAAGTTTTAAAATTCTTCACTGGGAAGATCCAGGGCTGGGTCTCTCCTACTTATTGCCACTCCCATCATGCAATTTTAGTTCTCCTGGCTAGTCTGGAGCTCAAGACGTTCCATGGGGTCTGATCCCTCTTCCACTGCCCACTTCTCATTAGAACTGACCATCCACTACAGTTGGAGGCTGTTGATGGTTCAGTGGTAGAATTCCCGCCTTCCATGAGGGAGAAGCAGATTTGGTTCCCAGCCTGTGCACCTCATGCATAACTACCAACTGTGTGTTAGTGGTGGCTTGCATGTTGTTGTGATGCTGAACACATTTAAGCAGAACATCAAGACTAAGAAGAACGAGGAAGAAAGACCTGACAATCTACTTCAAAAATTCAGTCAGTGAAAACCCTGAGGATCACAACAGTTTTCTTCACAACGTCTCATGGGGATGGAGCCGGACCTGACAGCATTACGTTCCATTTACATAGGGTCACCATGTGTCGGGGACCTACTCAATGGCAGCTAACGAGAATCCCTCACAGTCAGGTCAGTCTTCTGTGCACAAATACACAAAGCATCTTCCCACCTTCAAACTATTAATCAATCTACTTCTCCTGCCTAGAATGAATGCCTTATTCAATTCATAAAAATTAATTTAGCTCATCTCTCAGCCGGACCCTTTGCTAGGGATTAGGTTACAAAGGTGTCAGTGTTTTGTGTTTCTTCCCTTAAGGAGCCTGTCGTCTAGAGGCTTTTTTTTTTTTTTTTTGGTCCCCCCTGATGCTTTACTGCCAGTCCCAGCCCCAACACCAGCCCATGGGGAAGCCCTTTGCTCTAAGTCCTCTGCAACTCTGGTTCCATAACATCCATTCATGATGTCGGCCTCCCAGCTCCAGAAACCATATCACAATAGGCTGGGCTTATCTTCTGAAGAAGATAATAAGTTCCTTGAGAGCTGAATCTATGTGTCAGTGGTTCCCACAGTACTCATCATGGTGTCTGCTACTTGTCTGTTTGATGACTGACAGAGCCCCTGCTAAACACAGTCCCTTGACCTTCAACCATGCTAGGTCCTGGTCCTTCTCAGGCTTAATTTCCTAACAAATCTTTACAACTAAAAATGAAGCAGCTGGGTACGTAGTTTCAGGTCAGAGGCATCCTAGAGGGTAAAGTTTCCCACCTGCCTCTTTCCCCCAATTCACAGCTGTCACCACTACCACGTTCACGAGTTCATAGAAGTACAATGAGGATGACATGAACACCAAGGAAAATCCCAAAGGGGAAAAAATGTCCTCAAGGGCTAATATCAAGTCTTAGGGTATGGGAAGTTGCAAAGTAAGTGGGCAGTCATAAGCCTGGTAGATTTGGACAAATGGCAGGTTGTTGCTTCTGTCAGAGTGATAGCAGGTTGAAGGGATTCTCCTCCTGAGAGGCCTGCCTTTCTTTGGTCTTTCTTAGTTACCTTGCCTACACACAGCCCATGATTGAAATGAGTCAGTACAATGGTTTAAGGGAGAGACTATTGGGTTCCAAGCCTGTGTCTTCTAGTGTTGCAGTGTGACTTCCCAAGATCTTGGCATTTTGTAAGGCTTTCTGTAGAGCCCTGGTAAAATTCCACTCATGACATTTAAATGTGGCGTCCTCAGGATTAGCTTGCCTACCTCCATAACTTTCAGCCAAGCTTTTATGACCCAGGGTGGCATATGCCACTACTTGACTTCAAACTTGTGCAGCTACCTATTCCAGAAGTGCTGCCCCGTACCTCAAACGTGCTAACCCCTACCTCAGAAGTGCTACCCCCTACCTCAGAAGTGCTGTCCCCTACCTCACAACTGCTACCCCCTACCTCAGAAGTGCTGCCCCCCACCTATAAAGTGCTGCCCCCCACTCCAGCCATGCTGCCCCCCAGTTCAGCAGTGCTGCCCCCCAGTTCACCAGTGCTGCCTCCCATATCAGCATACCAAGCAGATCTGTCAGCCCCTACCCAAGTGCCAACTGAAGTGCCCACCTTTTCATTACTGCTAAAAGTCCAAGCCGAAGTTAGCCCCAGGCACATGAGCAGAGAATGAGCCCCAGAAAAAAGAAAGGGCATGAAGCCCACTCCAAGTCACCATCCCATGCCCCGCTCCCTGAGACAGCCAAATTTTCCAGGCCCGCTCGCCCCTGCTTCTCGATGCAGCCACACTTTGGACAAAGTAGCACCAGGATGGATGCTTCCTCAATCTCTCCCTCTTATTGACGAGCAGCCACAATTTTCATCTCAGACAAGAAACTGGTTCAAAAGTGTCTAATTATCTTTGGTGATATAAACCTACATCACCCTGTTAGCTTCTTGGAAACTTGGGCGGTGTGCCCAGATGCTCTTTCCTATTACCCTCCCTGTCTGCTTCTGTTCCCCAGACAATTAAAACAGAATTCCTCTGGCACTAATGGCTCAGTCTGATTATTTTGTTGTTTAAAAATTCTATGTTCCTGGTTATCCTTTATCTGCTTTCCAAGCCAGGGCCCTAAAAGAGATGGATGTGTGGGGGCAGGGAGAGGAGAAGTCTTGGGGAGATTCGCTTCTGTGATGTCCACACCAGAGTGAGGAGTCACAGGAGGGTGTTTTTGCAGCACAGAGTCACATGCTACCTCAACAGCAAATGGGAAGGCCACAGGGATGTGGGGAGACAGTGTTCATCTAGGGCACAGGGCAAAGATCAGGTATCATCTACGTCCAGGAAGAGTGGGGAACCCCCCAGGAAAGAGCTTTGTAATAGAGAAGAAGCATTCAGGCATACAAAGCATAATTCAAAGACCACAACCCAAAGGTCTATGGGTCAAACAATGTGCAGAAGATCTTGAAAATTATTTCATAAGTCAAAGAAAAGAACAAAGTTTTTCGAGCTAACTGAATGTGTACCTAGGAGGCAATCTATGCAAACATCATACACCCAATACATATATACCCACCAAACAATATTTGATTACAACTACCAAAGCAAAAAAATCAAACCAGTTGCCATAGAGTCAATTACTAGTCATGGCGACCTACGCCTCTCTCTATTTCCCCAGTTAGGGATTCTCCAGAGCTTTTGTTTATTTCTTTTCCCCTCACATCAGTCCTTACTCTTAATTTTCTGAATTTCTGGGGGACTGAGGTAACCAGATAATTCAGACACAGAGGCAATCCAAACTTCTTGCTTCTGGCTATTGTTTCAACTATCCACCCGTGTCCTTTTCCACCAAAGCCCTCTCTTACAGAACAGCGTACAGAGTGAGGCATTTCAACCTCCTCTTCAACTCATTTCTCCCCTGTCATCCCTCCAGGTCTCAGGGCAGTTAAGGAGAACTAAAGGAAGTACCCAAAAGGACACAGAGAGGAAAAGAATTAAAGGTAAAGATCTGAATCACCCCCAACATATATTACATGCCCTGAAGAATGCCAAGTTGGGGAAAGTTTTTATCATTGCCTCTCGGGCTCATTGGCCTCTTTTTTCACCACCACGTTTGCTTTTATGTCGTTTGAATTATCATCTTTCCTTCATTTGTTCCACTCATCTATCTAGCCATTCATCTATCCATCCATCCGTCCACCCATCGATCATCCACTTATCAACCATCCATCTATCTATCCGTTCAATCTATCCATCATCCATCAGGGCAGCCGTATTAAGCACCCTGCCCCATTTACTCTGAATGGACTGGGTATTGTGAAGATTCAGAAGCACATCACAGTGTTCTGGGCCTGTCGGTTTAACAATCCTAAAAAAAGACAAACATGAGACCTCTGAAATAACAAAGAATAATTAGATGAGACGTCAACTAACTATGGAATGAGTTGAGTTGTATGAGTACTTTGCCTATGCCTTCAGAACTCAGACGATAGAGAGAGAGTGAGAACATTGAGAGCTGTTGAGGGCAGGAAAGAGAACTCAGCCATCTCTATATTCACAGCACCTACCACGGGGCTCTGAGAAAATATCTGTTCAGTGATGAATGCCTAGAAGAGGTAGAATTTGGAACAGAAGTACAAAAGGATTTGGCTAGGTGAGGAGGAGAACATTCCAGAACTGGGTACAGCACGAGTAAATGCTGGGAGTGCTAGGTCTATCCAGGAGATCCAGCCCTCCCATACCTAAGAACAGGTCCTTGGCTGTTAGAGAACATGGCCTCATCTACTGAAAACCACAAAACTTTAGGCGTTTTGGTTCCAGTATTGTGACCCGTCTCTCAGACCCCTCTTCCTCAGTGGTCTACACTCAACAGAAACTCTAGTCTGACTACAAAAAGCATTTCAAAGTTATGTAGCCTTTAAATGAACTCCCTGAAAATGATGTGAAGTTTTAAAAATTTCTCCACACTCATATATGTCATTCAGTAAAGTCTCCAAGTGTCTCCTCTCTCTACTAGGGGCCTGACTGAATGTTTAGCATTTCACACACATCAGCTCATTTACTTCTCACCTTGCCCTGTGGAAGTATTGTTACTCCCATTACAGACAGGGGACTGAGGTTCAGAGAAGTTTCTTCCTTGCTCACAGTAATCATAGCTTGTAGGTGAGAGAACTGACATTCAAACTCGGGACTTCTGGTCTCTGCCTTGTATTCTTTCCAACAGAGCAAGAGTTCTTTTTGTGCTAGTGGCTCCAGGTACCATAAAGCCCAGATTGGAATCTTTCCGAATTTATAGCCCACAGTCCACTGGAGAAGGCAAAGCTAGACATGTACACACACACACACACACAAACTAACACAAACAAACACACGTTTACACATGGATACACCTTCTAGCATGTTTACACATTCATATAAATTACACACACACACACACAGAAGACGTTGATATTAAAAATAATTAACAACCTGTACAAATTTGTAGACTTGCACTGAGTGCTCAGAACAGAAACTGGAGAAGGTCTTAGAGGCCCACCGCTGTGACAACCAACAGTCCCTAATTTCTTGACCATGTGGAGGACAGAGCTGGGCAGCTGAGGTGGCAACAGGGGGCCCTGGTGGGTGGAGGAGTGGGTGCTGTGGCTACTTAGCACCTTTTGCTTAAGTAATTTTAATATTTTAGCAATGGATTCAGCAACACCTGTGCATACTACTGTGTATCTGCCGAACATCAGCCATGTGCATACTCCTTCTCACAGACTCACACATGCTTGCACACTCATGTTCATGTTGCCACACACATTTACATGAATACTCACATTAAGTCATGACCCCACATTCACTGACACAGAACCACATATTGTTAATCACACTCAAACCCATGTCCCCACACTAATTCACACACACTCGCATTTGTCATTCTCCATTATGTGGATGGTCCCAAGGAGCCAGTCCAGACTCTGTTCCCATAACCCAGGGGCTTGTCCTCTAGACTCTCTCCCTGGCCTCTGCCATATCCCTGCAGGGTTGTCTGACCATCTTCCTTGAATGATTTTCCACAGAACAGAGACCCCAGGATGGATGGCTTAGGAGGAGGAGTGCTCTCCTCAGAGAAGAATAGGACATCCTCTGGAAAGCAGTATGGTGCAAGAAAAACAAGACTCAGATATTGGTGTATGTCATATCTGGGTTCCAGTCCCCTCTTCCTTGCATTTCTGTCTTAGTTATCTAGTGATGCTATGACAGAAATACCACAAGTGGATGGATTTCACAAAGAGAAATCTATTCTCTCACAGTCTAGTAGGTTAGAAGTTGGAACTCAGTGCGTCAACTCCAAGGGAAGGCTTTTTCTCTCTGTTGGCTCTGGATGAAGCTCCTTGTCATCAGTCTTCCCCTGGCCTAGGAGCTCCTTGGGCACAGGGACCCCGGGTCCGAAGGACTCCCTCTGCTCCCGGCACTGCTTTCTTGGTGGCATGAGGTTCCCCTGACTCTCTGCTCCCTTCTCTCTTTTATATCTCAACAGAAAGAGGCTTAAGACACAACCTACTTTTTAGATTGAGTCTTGCCTCATTAACATATCTGCCTCTAATCCTCCCTCATTAAGATCATAGAGGTACGATTTACAATACACAGGAAAACCACATCAGATGACACAAAACTGGAATCATGGTCTAGACCAGCTGACAGATAATTTTTGCAGGACACAGTTCAATCCATGACAGTAACCTTGGCCAACTTAACCTTTCTAAGCTTTAGAGTTAGAATAATAACCCGAACTTCAAGGCCTAAATCTGGCACTCAAGCAGAGTACCTGACAGGCAGTGGAAATCTGCCCTTTGTTTTCCATCTCCTCTTCAAGGTATCTGGGAAAAGTGGAGGCATCTCTCACCCACCCAGCTCCCTGCTGTGCTCTAAGGAACTGCCTGCTGGTGGTGGGCTTTAGTGGAGAGGTTTCATCTCTAGGTTGTCAGAGATCTTTCTGAAGGGAGCCCTGCCTGTGGAAGTGACCCAGTTTAATGAGATACTCCTGCTCCTGCATCTGTTTGTACTTGTGCCAACGCAGGGTGAATCACAGACGCCTAGCGCTGAAGACGCATCTGGCTCAGCTCATGACCAGGTATGTTGACAACACCTCCCAGGTCACATTGGTCCTATCTGCCTTGGTATGCTCATGTGTAAGTGTACTGTTGTGTCTCGGGCTTCTGTCCATGTACAGGAAACAGTCATTTTTGACACCTGACCCCTGGCATTCTGTCTTCCATCTGCTGGAATTTGATTCCAGCTATTAGAATTCAAATCATTGCTGCTTCCATCTCATTCTTCAACAAAACCTTCAGGGAACCATTTTCTCTGTCCTCAGCTCCCCAAGCAGCCCTTGTGCTTGAGTCTCCCATCCCCCAAGGACTGTTGGACAGAGGTTCCTCTTCAGTTGGTTTTAGGAGCCACTATCTATGGAGTCGTGGGTGGCACAAATGCTAGGTTATACACGCAGCTACTAACCAAAATGTTGGCTGTTCAAATACACCTTGAGGTACCTTGGTAGCAAGTCCTGGCAATATACTTCTGAAAGATCACAGCCATTGGAAACCCAATGGAACATGTTTTTAATCTCAAACGCATGGAGTCATCATGAGTCATCATCAACTTGACAGCAAGTGGTTTGGTTTTTACATATAGCTCTAAATGAAGAGCACTGGCAGAAGGTAGAGGAGTCCTGGTGGCGCCGTGGTTAAAGCGCTTGGCTGCTAACGGAAAGGTCGACAGTTCAAACCCACCAGTGGCCCCATGGGAGAAAGATGTGGCAATCTGCTTCTGCAAAGATTTCCAGCCTTGGAAACTCTAGACGGTGGTTCTACTGTGTCCTATAGTGTTGGTATGAGAGGGGATTGACTTGACGGTGTGGGGTTTTGGGTAGGCAGAGAGTACTGGGTCTTAAATTATTGTCTCAATCTGCCCCTGACTCCTGTGTGATCCTGAACAAGTCATTCCCTTTCTCGGCCTCAGTTTCCTCATCTGTACATGACAACACTGGGCTTGCTGGATTATTCCTCAGCTCCTTTCCAGATCTGAATCAATATGATTTGGCTCACTCTAACCTTTATTTATCTCTTCTTCTTTTAACCAGTCACGGTAACGGAAAACCTGAAAGGAGATAAGAATGGAAATGGGGCCACCCAGCTACTAGCACACTAGGTATGTTCAGGGAGACAGAGAGAGAAGTTAGCTAAAACCTGTGTCTATATATTAAGAGCCCTCAACTTAAGTCTAACTTGCTCCTACCACGGAACAAACACACACACGTCCACACACACTGTCAGACACACATACACACACAGTGTGAGGCGAGTTTTAGAATTTTAAATATCCACTTTTTAAAGCATTGAATTGCTACTATAAGCAAGGCACTATACTAGATACCACCCTTATAATATATCATATTCATTACTACCATGTAACATGTTGTTGTTGTCAGCTGCCATTAAGTCAGTTCTGACTCTTAGTGACCCTATGTGCAATGCAACAAAATGCTGCCTGATGCTGCGCCACCCTCACGATCATTGTAATGTTGGGGCCCATTTTTGCAGCCTTGGTGTCAATCCGTCTCGTTGAGGGTCTTACTGTTTTTCATGGACCCTCTAAATAGTCTTGTTTTGCAAATGGGGAAAGTGAGACCCACGGAAATCACTAACTTTGCTCAAGACCACACAGCTACTAACTGAAGAATTGGGATTCAAATATGGGTCTGTCTTTCATACACACCCAACCTCTTGACTAAGTCTATGCTCCTACTCATGTTGAGCCTGGAAACTTCCCCAAGGGAGGGGCTGGGTTATGCTCATTTACATTTCATTATAGTACTTGGTAGTGGAAGAGTTTCAGGTGGCATCTAATAGTTTACGTTGATTCTGATTATAGCTTCCATGGGACTGGCTAGGCTCATATTTCCAGCTCACTATAGCCTGGAGGAAATAAAATGTAAATGGTAAGGTGAGTGTGTAGGGAGCTAAAGCTTCTCTGTTGGGAGAGGGTGAGAGATTAGCCTCTGACTGATGGCAGTCAGGAACATTCCATCCACGTCTTCATTGAATGTCCTTGTTCCATTCTTGGCATGAAACTGGGTGGTGATCTTTGCCTTGGGTCCTGCGGGCAAAGCAGCTGTGTGTGTGTGTGTACCCGCGTAAATACATGCTTTTCTCTTTGTGGATACCAGCGAAGTACTGCAGGCTACCACAGGCGTAATAGTTTCCTGCTGGTCTCCCATCATGCCTTGTTTTTATGACTGTGCCCTCTGTGGGCCAAAGTGTAAAATCAGAATCTTGGTTTTTAAGAGGTTCCTTCTAATACTTCATGGAACAGATTGAGAATAGCTGTTAGGATAGTGTTGTCCTTGCTATCCCAGGGAGCTGGTGACCTGCGGTTGCAGGGTAGGTGACAATGAAAAGGAGGATCAGAGAGACAGACCAAGACAGCAGGGACTGGCAACCTTGTAAAACTGGTGTGCCAAGGAAACACTCGTGACTCTCTCGCAGTGCCAACACAGCAGCATGTACAGTTCAGATTGGGGCTGACTACAAGAGCTCCCGGTACCACCAGTTCAGGCCAAGAAGAGCTAACTGTCCCAGGGTTGGAAAGCAAACGCAGTCCTTTGGGGAAAGAAGAGTGGGAGGTGAGTTGGTAATTGAAGCAGCCTCTGAATGGAAATCCACACCATGTTAAATAAATGAAAGACTCTCCTTTGAAGTTGGCAGTGGGAACAATCCCTGAGACAGGATGTACAAACCTTGAGCCTACTTGTCGCTCCTCAAGACATGCCTTCCCTTTGAAAATCTCTTGATGATTGTGGGTCCCCCCACCACACCAGTCTGAAAGAGGGAAGGCATCGGTCCCTTTCAGATCACTGATCCAAGCCGCCTTTTTCCTTTAAGTGCCTTGCATTAGAACTAAAGTGAATCCAGCCTAGCCTTTAAACAGGACTGTGATAAAGGCTCAGTTACAACCAAAGGTAAATGAACACAGACGTGTAACTGGTTCATCTGGTCAATGAAGGAGTCTTTGCTCATTTTCAGCATGGGCTCCGCTCCAGAGTACCTTCCTGGATAGCTCCTGCCCGCCTAATGAGGTCAAGGCTGCCCATACCCTCACAGGGCGGGAGAACACACTCACGGCTAGGCTTTTCACAAACTAGACCTGTGTTCCATGCCTTATTCCCTGCTCTTTCAGTAACGGTGCTTTCTTATGGCAGTGATTCTTTTTTTTAAATTGTACTTTAGATGAAGGTTTACAGAACAAATATTTTCTCATTAGATAATTAGTACACATTTCCTTTTATGACAATGGTTAACAACCGCACGACATATCAACCCTGTCCCTTCTTGACATTCAGTTCCCTATTACCAGCTTTACAGTCCCCTCCTGCCTTGTACTCCTTGTTCCTAGACTGTTGTGCCCCATTAGTCTCATATTGTTTTATAGGGCTGTCTAATCTTTGGCTGAAGGGTGAACTTCGGGAGTTACTTCATTACTGAGCTGAAAGGGTGTCTGGGGGCATACTCTTGGGGTTTCTCTAGTCTCTATTAGGCCATTAAGTCTGGTCTTGTATTGTGAGTTAGAATTTTGTTCTACATTTTTCTTCAGTTCTGTTCAGGCTCCTCTGTTGTGATCGCTGTCAGAGTAGTCAGTGGTGGTAGACGGGCACCATCTAGTTGTGCCGGACTCAGTCTGGTGGAGGCCATGGTAATTGTGGTCCATTAGTCCTTGGCACTAATCTTTCCCTTGTATCTTGTTTTCTTCATTCTCCCTTGCTGCCGAAGGAGTGAGGCCAGTGGAGTATCTCAGAGGGCTGCTCACAGGCTTTGAAGACCCCAGCCACTATTCATGAAAGTAGAATGTAGAACATTTTCTTTATAAACTGTGTGACGCCAATTGAGCTAGATGTTCCCTGAGACCACGGTCCCCACAGCCCTCTGACCAGCAATCCAGTCCTTCAGGGAGTTTGGATGTGTCTATGGAGCTTCCATGACCGTGCGTTGTACAGGTTGTGCTGGCTTTCCCAGTACTGTGTACTGTCTTACCCTTCTATGGTGGTGATTCTTAAAGGAAAATATGGGAGGGGTCTTCACTCAGATATCCCCTTGTCTAGGAAAACTTGGCTGAACCCTCAGACAAATTTAAGTGTCCCATAGGCTTCCCTAGCATGCTACACTTAACCAACCTGGAAATGATCACATTGCTGTGGTCATCTGATCACTTGTATTCCTGCCCCATTTGCTGCTTGTTTGTTCACCACTGTAGCCCCAGGGCCTAGAACAGGCCTGGGTACCTATAAACCATAACAAACTGGTTGCTTTTGAGGCAGTTCCAACTCACAGTGATCCCATGCATGTAGAGTAAAATTGCTCCATGGAGTTTTCAAGACTTTGGCCTTTCAGAAGCAGATCACCAAATCTTTCTTCCAAGGTTCCTCTGGGTGGCTTCGAACCACCTACCTTTTGGGTAGCAGTTGAGTGCTTAATCATTTGCTCCATCCAGAGATTCTTTAGAACTTACACAAAAACTAGCAAACAAACCTGTTGCCAAGGGGTTGATTCTGTCTCATGATGACACATGTGTTTCAGAGAAGGACTGTTCCATCGGCACTTATGGGCCCCCCATAAATACAGGCTGCACTGATAAAGGACCTGCATGTTCAAACTACTGTGGGTTTCAGAAGAAGTTATCTAATGCTAATTGGGGACTGCTGTGTACCTTCCACACGTCTGTAATTGAGGTGTTCACTCTGCTTATGTAATTTATCTCCTCCTCCGAACCCCTGGTTCTTTATCCTCTGACCCCTGAAAGAACCGTCGTGTTCTGACTGAGCCGTGCCTGTTCACATGTCCTCTGCTGGGTGGATGCCATCAAGACGCATGAAGTGTGTATGGCATCAGGAGGAAGACAGTGTGATGCAGTGTAAAGAGTATTTCAGCTACACTGATGAGGGTTTGAATCCTGGCCTAGCCATTTACCAGCTCCGTGATTTTGAGTAAGTTGCTTTACCGCGCTGGGTTTCCTCATTTGAAAAACGGGGTAGTTCTTCTCCGTCTATAAGGAGTGGAGGCAACAATGTAAAGGACCTTATATTTTATAGAGTACCTGTTCAGTTAATGGAAGTCATTGTAGTAACAGCTTCTTCCTTTCTATATTCAGGTCAGCTTTCCTGCACTCTGCTGGGTCCTTTCCCAATTCCCGCTACACACCGCTGACTCAAATTTCCTGAGTCACTCCTGGTTTACTCTCAGCTGCTAACCCAAAGTCTGGAAGTTCAAGTTCACTCAGACACACTTTGGAAGAAAGGGCATGGCAATCTGCTTCAGAAAAATCAGCCCTTGAAAACACTATCGAGCAGTTCCATTCTGACACAGAAGGTGGCACCATAGGACAGAACAAACCTGATTGTAATGGATTTTTTTTTTTTTGTTTTTTGTTTTTTTTGGTTTGGTGGTAACTCAAACCAGTCTGTCAATGTCGAACCCCACTGCCATCTATACCTGGCAAGAGGACCTTAGAAAATTACCGACTTCAATGAGGAATAAGCTGACCCTTATCCCTGTGGTCCAGCTTGAGAAGCCCTCTGCAGTGAGAAGACAGCTGGTTGAGGATTCTCTGGTCCTTAACTTTTCTGCCTATAAAGTGACATGAAGTGTCACTAGACTGGATCTGATGCTCTCCAGTCCTGTGGGTCTCTAGCAGCCCTCTGAGCCCTGTAGAAATCGGAAGCAGTTATGCTAGGTTGGCAGGCTCAGCACGTGACATTTTGCCTTAACTACCTAAGGGGCAGAATTGTGATGTGGTTTGGCAACAGGTCTTGTGGCCAGAGGGAGGAAGAAGGTGGTTTATTTAGCTTCCCAAGCATAGACAGAAAGACATTTGTAGGAGAATATCAGCTCCCCACAAGCAGATGGTCCTGGTCGTGCACTGTTTAAGTCCAGGGTGCCTCCTCCATTTCCATTCCCCTCCCCTCTCCTCCTACATCCCCAATCTGTGTTTGCACAGTCACATACACATAGGCACACACACGCACGTGGGTACGTGCACACACCTGAGACACTGTCATGGCTATCATTTAGTATACAATGGGCTTCAACATTTATATTTCCTTTGGCCAGAGTCAACCAAAAGTAGGAAGGGAATCTCCTTAGGAAAAGTCAATCCTTGTATATGGCAGTATGGCAGTGAGGATAGGCGAAGTTATCCTTCAGTAACAAATGAACCCAGATCTCAACGGCTTATGTCTTATTCACTCTACATGTCCACTGAGGGTCAGCTGTAGCCCTGTTCTATATCAGTATGACTTTGGGATGCAGGCTAACAGAGCAGCCTTTATCTGGAACGTGACCAGTCGTCATGGAAGAGGGCAAAGAGAACCTAGTGAACCATGGCTCTTAAAGTTTACATTTTTCTTTGCAAAGCAAGTCACTTGGGCAGGCTGCCATCATCAGTGAGGCAGGGGAGTCTCCTTCCTAGGAAGAGGGTGGCCAGAAAGAAAATATTTATTAACAATAGCAGAATCTACCTCACCCAGGTAAAGAGATTTTTGGATTATGTACCCTTTGGAATTATTGAGCTCAAGGTCAAAGTGTTTGATTTTATACAGGAAACCTCCTAGCTTTGGTTTAGTCCAGTTGTGCTGACTTTCCCTGTAGTGTGTGCTGTCCTTCCCTTCACCTAAGATAATTCTTAACTAATATCTAGTTAGTGAGTAACACACCCTCTCTCCCCTCCCTCATAACCATCAAAGAATGGTGTCTTCTGTGTTTAAACCTTTTCTTGAGTTCGTGTAATAGCAGACTTACACAATATTTGTCCTTCTGTGACCAACTAAATTCACTCTGCATAATGCCCTCCAGATTCCTCTATGTTATGTTTCACGGCTTCATGGTTGTTCTTTATCGTTGGGTAGTATTCCATTGTCTGGATACACCATAATTTGTTTATCCATTCATCTGTTGATGGACACCTAGTTTGTTTCCATCTTTTTGCTATTGTGAACAGTGCTGCAATGAACAATGGTGTGCATATATCTGTTTGTGTGACAGCTTTGAGTTCTCTAGGATATATTCCAAGGAGCAGGATAGCTGGATCCTGTGGTACTTCTATTTCTAGCTTTTTAAGGAAGCGCCAAATCGATTTCCAGAGTGGTTGTACCATTTTACCTTCCCACCGACAATGTCTACGTGTTCCAGTCTCTCCACAACCTCTCCAGCATTTGTTATTTTTTATTTTTTGGATTAATGGTAGCCTTGTTGGGGTGAGATGATATCTCATTGTAGTTTTGATCTGCATTTCTCTAATGGCTAATGATCATGAGCATTTCTTCATGTGTCTGTCAGCCGCCTGAATATCTTCTTTGGTGAAGTGCCTGTTTGTATCCTTTGCCCAGTTTTTAATTGGGTTATTTGTCTTTTGGTTGTTGAGGTTTTGCCGTATCTTGTAGATTTTAGGGATTACACGCTGATTGGATTTGTCATGGACACAATGTTTTTTTCAGTCTGTAGGTTGTTTCTTTACTCTTTTGGTGAAGTCTTTTGATGATGTTTGATTTTTAGAAGCTCCCAGTTATCTGTTCTCTCTTCTAGTGCTTGTGCATTGTTCCCTATTGTTTCTACTGTGTTATGGCATGTATTAGGGCTCCGAGCTTTGTGCCTTTTGTTTCTTCCATGATCTTTATCGTTTTCGATTTTATATATAAGTCTTTGATCTATTTTGAGTTAGTTTTTGCCCATGGTGTGAGATACGGGTTTTGTTTCAGTTTTTGCAGATGGATATCCAGTTATGCCAGCACCGTTTGTCAAAGAGACTGTCTTTTCCCCAATTAATGGACTTTGGGCCTTTGTCAAATATCAGCTGCTCATCGGTGGGTGAATTTATGTCTGGATTCCCAGTTCTGTTCCACTGGTCTATGTATCTGCTGTTGTACCAGTCCCAGGCTTTTTTGACTACCTTGGTGATATAATAGGCCCTAAAATCAGGTAGTGTGAGGCGACCACTTTGTTCTTCTTGAGTAATGCTTTACTTGTTTGGGGCCTCTTCCCTTTCCATATG
This sequence comes from Dugong dugon, assembly GCA_030035585.1. Lineage (NCBI taxonomy): Eukaryota > Metazoa > Chordata > Mammalia > Sirenia > Dugongidae > Dugong > Dugong dugon. The sequence continues at coordinate 193,195,089 of CM057462.1, read as the reverse complement.
AAGTTGGTGATTTGTCTCTTTGTCACATTAACCAATGCTGTTGGAATTTGGATTGGGATTGCATTGTACCTGTAGATCCCTTTGGGTAGAATTGACATTTTCACAATGTTGAGTCTTCCTATCCATGAGCAATGTATGTTTTTCCACTTCCGCTGGTCTCTTTTGGTTACTTGCAGTAGTGTCTTGTAGTTTTCATTGTATTGGTCTTTTATATCTCTGCTTAGATTTATTCCTAAGTATTTTATCTTCGTGGGGCTATTGTAAATGGCACTGATTTGGTGATTTCCTCTTCGAGGTTCTCTTTGTTGGTGTAAAGGAATCCAACTGAGTTTTGTATGTTTAGCTTGTATCCTGAAACTTTGCTGAAATCTTCTCTTAGTTGCAGTAATTTTCTTGTGGATTCTTTCGGATTGTATGGAAAATCATATCATCTGCAAATAGACATACTTTGACTTCTTCCCTACTAATCTGGATGTGCTATATTTGTTTTTCTAGCCTAATTGCTCTGGCTAGGACCTCCAGCACAATGTTGAATAGGAGTGATGATAAAGGGCATCTTTGTCTGGTTCCCCTTCTCAAGGGGAATGATTTCAAAGTCCCTCCATCTAGGATGTTGTTGGCTCTTGGCTTTATAGAAATGCCCTTAATTATATTGTGGAATTTCCTGTGTATTCCTATTTTGTTGAGGGTTTTTATCATGAATGGGTGTTGGACTTTGTCGAATGCTTTTTCTGCATTGATTGATAAGATCATGTCGTTCTTGTCTTTTGTTTTATGTGATGGATTACATTGATTATTTTTCTAATGTTGAACCGTCCCTGCATACCTGGTATAAATCCCACTTGATCAGGGTGAATTATTTTTTGACGTGTTGCTGAATTCTATTGGCTAGAATTTTGCTGAGGATTTTTGCGTCAATGTTCATGAGGGACATTGGTGTATATTTTTCTATTTTTGTGGTGTCCTTAACTGGTTTTGGTATCAGGGTTAAGCTGGCTTCATAGAAGGTGTTTGGGAGTATTCCATCCTTTTCTATGCTCTGCAATACCTTTATTAGGAGTGGTGTTATCTCTTCTCTGAATGTTTGGTAGAATTCTCCAGTGAAGCCTCCTGGTCCAGGGCTTTTTTTTTATTGGGAGTTTTTTATTTACCTATTCAATCTCTTCTTTTATTATGGGTTTACTTACTTGTTCTACCTCTGTTTGTGGTAGTTTAAGTAGGTAGTGAGTTTCTAGAAATTTTTCCATTTCCTCTAGGTTTCAAATTTGTTAGAGTATAGTTTTTCATAGCATTCTGTTATGATTCTTTTAATTTCAGTTGGTTCTCCTGTGATATCACCCATCTCAGTTCTCATACAGGTTATCTGTTTCTGCTGCAGTTTTTCTTTTGTCAATTTGGCCAATGGTTCATCAGTTTTGATGATCTTTTCAAAGAACCAGCTTTTGGACTTGTTAACTCTTTCAATTGTTTTTCTATCATCTATTTCATTGAATTCTGCTCTAATTCTTATTATTTCCTTCCTTCTGGCACCTCTAGGCTTCTTTTGCTGCTCTCTTTCTACTTGTTCCAGTTGTAGGGTGAATGCTTTGATTATGAGCCTTTCCTGTTTTTGGATGTGTGCATTTATTGCTATAAACTGACCTCTGAGCACTGCTTTTGCTTTGTCCCAATGGTTCTGGTAGGATGTTTTCATTCTCATTTGATTCTATGAATTTCTTTATTCCATCCTTAATTTCGTCTATAACCCAGTAGTTTTTGTGGAAGGTGCTGTTCAGTTTCCATGTGTTTGATTTTTTTCCCTTGCTTATTGTTTTGTTGATTTCCACTTTTAGGGCTTTATGGTCAGGAAAGATGCTCTGTAGTATTTGGATGTTTTGGATTTTGTTAAGGCTTGCTTTCTGGCCTAATATGTGGTCTATTTTGGAGAGCGATCCACGTGAATTGGAAAAGAAAGTATACTTGGCTGCTGTTGGGTGCAGAGTTAGGTATATGTCTATGAGATCAAGTTGGTTGATTGTAGCTTTTAGCTCTTCTGTGTCTTTGTTGAGCTTCTTTCTGGCTTTTCTTTCCTACACCGAAAGTGTTGTGTAGAAGTCTCTTGCTACTATTGTCGAGCTGTCTATGTGTCTCTTCAGAGCTGTTAGAGTTTGTTTTACATATTTTGGAGCCTTGTTGTTTACTGTGTAAATATTTATTATGGTTATGTCCTCCTGGTGTATTGAGCCTTTAATCATTATATAGTGCCCTTCCTTATCTTTTGTGGTGGATTTTACCTGAAAGTCTATTTTGTCAGAGATTAATATTGCCAATCCTGCTCTTTTTGGAGCGTTGTTTGCTTGATATATTTTTTTCCATCCTTTGAGTTTCAGCCTGTTTGTGTCTTTAAGTCTAGGGTGCATCTGTTGTAGGCAGCATATAGATGGCTCATGCTTTTTTATCCAATCTGCCACTCTCCGTCTCTTGATTGGTGCATTAAGTCCGTTTACATTCAGCGTAATTATTGGTAGGTACGAGTTTAGTGCTGTCATCCTGATATATCTTTTTGTGTATTGTTCACAGTTTCTTTGTTCCCTTGAATTTTCTGTGCTGAGTTGTTTTTCTTTGGGAAGTTTCTTTTATCTTTCTCTTTGTTGTAGATTTTGTGTTTGTTGGGTCTTTATGTTTTTCTCCTTTTTTATTTTGATTTGTTGGATTGTTAAATTCCTTTATGGTTACCTTAATATTTACCCCTAATTTTACAAGTTTATGCTAGTCTTTTATTACTTCATATCACCTTAACTTACCCTCCATATAGAAAATCATTGACTCTATTTTTTAAGTCCCTTTTATTTTTGTTTTAATATTATCCTTTTTTTTTGGTTTACATATTGATATCTGTTTCCCTATGTTCAATGTTTTAGCTTTGATGTAATTTTGATTTCCGTATCTGAGTCAAGGTCTGGTTGCTCTATCCTGTGTTCTAGTATTGTGCTGTTAGCGGTTGTTATTGATTATCTCACCGTAGGACTCTCTAGCATTTCTTTTAATTTTGGTTTGGTTTTTACACATTCCCTAAACTTCTGTTTATCTGGAACTGTCCTAATTTCGCCATCATATTGGAGAAGCAGTTTTGCTGGATAGATAACTCTTGGCTGACAGTCATTTTCCCTCAAGGCTTTAAATATGTCATCCCATTACCTTCTAGCCTGCATGGTTTCTGCTGTGTAGTCTGAGCTTATTCTAATTGACTCTCCTTGTAGATGACTTTTCTTTTATCCCTAGCTGTTCTTAAAATTCTCTCTTTATCTTTCTTTTTGGTAAGTTGGATTAAAACATGTCTGTGTGACTTTCTTTTGGGATACCTTATGTGGGGTTCGATGAGCATCTTGGATTGATATCTTCTCATCTTTCATGATATCAGGGAAGTTTTCTGTCAAGAAATCTTCAACAATATTCTCTGTATTTTCTGTAATCCCCCGCTGTTCTTGGACTCCAATCACTCGTAGGTTATTTCTCTTGTTAGAGTCCCGCGTGTCTCTAAGAGCTTCTTCACTCTTTTTAATTCTTTTGTCTGATTTTTCCTCAAATAAGTTGGCGTCAAGAGCCTTATCTTCAATGTCACTAATTCTAACTTCTACTGCCTCAATTCTGCTCCTATGACTTTCTGTTGAGTTGTCTCATTCTGAAATTTTATTGTTAATCTTCTAGATTTCTGATTGCTGTCTCTCTAGGCATTCTTGCTTCCTATTAAATTTGGCATTATGTTCTTGAATCACTTTTTTAAGTTCCACCACTACAGTGTCTGTATGTTCCCTGGCTATTTCTGCATGCTGTCAAATTTCCTTTCTTATTTCTAGAAGAGTTCTCTATATTAATCTTTGGTATTCTGCCTCTGGTAATTCCAAGAAGTCGACTTCCTCCAGAGAATTTATTGATTCTTTATTTTGGGAGCTTGCTGAATCCATCATGGACTTCCTCTTTATGTGACTTGATATTGACTGCTGTCTCCGAGCCGTCAATACTTTATTATACTTTTATTCTGGATTTGCTTAGTGAGACCTAACTTCTTGTTTTGTTTGGTTTTGATATGCCCAAATAGGCTGCTCCTGTGCACTAGTTTGATTTTTGACACCTTTTGATCTCTAATGTCCTATCACCAGGTAGTTAGTTCTGTAACTGAATATGTGTAGACAGGAGTCCATAAATTTTTCCTATAGGGGATCAGCTCGGGTGTTCAGGCAGTGGGTCACCAAGTTTTTGATGCAGGCTCGCACCCCCAGTTCTAGAGAGTCATGGGTGATTGGTGCAGGCCCTAGAATCTGGCTGTGGTAAGGGATCACGCGCTGAGAAAGGCAGGGGCTGATGGTTGCCCCTGAAAGTCTGAAAGGAAAATGTGTCCCTATTGAATAGGGTGAGTAGGTAGGTGAGTTCTGCAGCCGGGATAAGATCACCCACCTCTGTTGGCTGTAAAGACTCGAGGGCACCACTTTTAGCTGAACTCCTGTAGCAGGTGATTAGACACTTTAGGAGCTACGACAAATCCTCAAGACCTAGCTGCAGATCGATAAAAGTGCCTACCTGAGGGACGGGGCTGTTGGGAGGGTCACAAATCTGTCTGTTCACAGCAGAAGCAGCTGAAGTTAAACTTCAGATGTTGTCCCTGTTGTACTGTGGCAGTGAGGGCTAACACTGTTGAGATGGGTCCCCACAAGTCTATACAAGGCTATAAGGAATTCAGAGTCTGCACACCCCTGATTTCTGTGGCCAGCAAAGGAGCTGTGCCAATCCTGTGTTCCTGGCCTAGGGAAGCCAGCAGCTTATTTGTTCCCTTTCCAAAGCCAGGAGAATTGGTCAGGTCGTCTTTTGGGATCTACTTATGGCACAGCGGACTCCCAGTGCAGAGTGTGGAGGGAGGAGGTAAAAGGAAGAAAGGTTTTTCTCAAATTCAGTGCAGATTTGGAGGGAGGAGGTAAAAGGGAGAGTCTTTTTTCCCAAAACCAGTGAACAGTGTGGACAGAGCAGGTAAGAGGAGGAAAGATTTTTCCCAAGTCCGGTGCAGAGTGTGGAGGGAGGAAGTAAATGGGAGAGAGGTTTTTCCCAAATGGGCTTTTCTTTTTTGGAATCACTGTGAAAGAGTACATGCAAGTACTTATCCGAGCCTCTTGGGAGCTGCCCTTCACTAGTTCAGAGTTTCCAAGCAGAATTTCTGCTGTCAGGTCTCTCTCGATATGGAAAATGCTTCCCAAGTGCACACACTGCACAGCTGTTTGCCTGCTTTCCCGCGGACTGTCACAGTTGTGGCTCTGCAGCTTCACTGCCAGAGCTCTAGCCCTCCTCAACTCTTCCAATCAGAAGTCCTCTCCAGTATGACTCAAATAGATTTCTTAACGTTGCCTTGTTCAGGGCTACCAGATGTTCACATAGAATCAAATCACTTGTTTTTCCAGGTCTTTGTTGTAAAAAGGATATAGGAAGTGTCTAACTACCCAACCATGTTGACCACACCGCCAACATTCTGCTTTGACACTTAAATCGTTATATAGTGTCTTTCCTTATCCTTTGTGCTGGATTTTACTTTAAAGTCTATTCTATCAGAGATTAGTGTTGCCACTCCTTCTCTTTTTTGAGTATTGTTTGCTTGATATATATTTTTTTCTAACCCTGAGTTTTAGTTTGTTTGTGTCTTTAAGTCTATGGTGTGTCTGTTGTAGGCAGCATATACAGATCGTGGTTTTTAATCCACTCTGCCACTCACTGTCGCTTTATTGGTGCATTTAGTCCATGAGTTTAGTGCTCTCATTTTGATGTCCTTTTTTGTGTGTTGTTCACAGTTTCTTTGTTCCACTTAATTTTCTGTGCTATTTTCTTTATGTATTTTCTTTTCATCCATTTCACTGTTGTTGATTTTGTGTTTGCGGAGTCTTTATATTTTTCTAATTTTTCATTTTGACTTGTAGGATTGTTAGTTTCCTTTGTGTTTACCTTAATATTTACTCCTATTTTTCTAAGTTTATACTAGTGTTTTATTTATTTATATTGCCTTGACTTCCATTCCACATGCAAAATCTATGTCTAAGGTTTTTAAGTCATTTTTTTTTTTGCTTCAGTGTGCTCATCTTTTACATATTGACATCGATTTCCCTATTTTTAGTGTTTTAGCTTTGATTTGTTTTTGTGACTTCCCTATCTGGGTTGATATCTGGTTGCTCTGTCCTTTGTTCTTGTGTGTTGCTGTTATCTGATGTTACTGATTTTCTAACCGGAGAGCTTCTTTTGGTATTTCTTGTAATTTTGATTTGGTTTTTGCAAATTCTCTAAACTTCTACTTATCTGGAAATGCCCTCATTTTGCCATCATATGTGAGGGACAGTTTTTCTGGATATATAATTCTTGGCTGGCTGTTATTTTCCTTTAAGACTCTACATATGTCATCTCACTGCCTTCCTGCCTGCATGGTTTCTGCTGAGTAGTCCGAGTGTATTCTTATTGACTCTCCTTTGTAGATGACTTTTCACTTATCCCTAGCCGCTCTTAAAATTCCCTCGTTATCTTTGGTTTGGGCAAGTTTGATTATAACATGTTTGTGTGACTTTGTTTTGGGATCTACCTTATGTGGGGTTCAATGAACATCTTGGATAGATATCTTCTCGTCTTTCACGACATCAGGGAAGTGTTCTACCAACAAATGTTCAATTCTCTCTGTATTTTCTTTTATCCAACCCCACCCCACCCCTCTTTTGTTACTCCAATCACTCGTAGGTTATTCCTCTTGATAGAGTCCCACATAATTCTTTGGGTTTCTTCATTTTTTTAACTCCTTTTATCTGATTTTTCATCAAATAATTTGCATCAAGTGCTTTATCTTCAGTCTCAATAATTCTACATTCGACTGCCTCAATTCCGCTCATATGACTTTCTACTGAGTTGTCTCATTCTGAAATTTTTTTGTTGATCTTCTGGATTTCTGATTGGTGTCTCTCTATGGATTCTTGCAAGGTTTTAAATTTGTCATTATGCTCTTCTCTAAACTTTTTATTTCCTCTACTGCATGTTCTGTGTTCTGATTTGTTTCCTTCCTAATTTCTTGAAGAGTTCTGTATATTAATCTTTTGTATTCTGCCTCTGGTAATTCCAAGAAATTTTTCTCCTCAGGAAAATTTGAAGAATCTTTATTTTGGGAGTTGGCTGAACTCATCATGGATTGCCTCTTTATGTCATTTGATACTGACTGTTGTCTCTGAGCCATCAATAAGTTATTATATTTATTTAAGTTTCCTTACTGTGTCCTAGCTTCTTGTTTTGTTTTGATATGCCCAAATAGGCTGCTCGTATGGGCTAGCTTGATTATTGGCAACTTTGAAGCTCTGATGTCCTGTCACCTAGTGGTTAGATCTGTTACTAGGTAGGTGAGCTCTGGAATCCACCCACTCCTCCTGTATGAATTCAGCTCAGGTGCCCAGGTAGAAGGCCACCAAGTGTGTGGTATAGGCTCTCACCACAGCCCTAGACAAGCATGGGTGTTTGGTGTGGGCAAAGGCATCTGACTCCAGCAGTGGTATACACTCTAAGCAAGGCAGGGGGCTGACTGCCACCTCCGAGTGTTTAGAAGGAAGGTGTGTCCCTGTTTCCTAGAGTCATAGGTGGGTGGGTTTTGCAGCCTGACTATGAACACCCAGGGCTGTTGGCTGTAAGGACTGGTGGTCACTTCTTATTCTTGGCCTGTATCGTAGGTGGCTGGGTGTCATTGGTGGAGCCACCAGTCCGCAGGCCCCTGGCGTGGGTAGGTGAAGACCCTGTTAATGGGCAGAGCAGTGTCAAATGTCACGCACCTGCCACTTCACAGCTGAAACCGTTGAAGACAGACTTCAGGTACATACACTGTTGTACTGTGGTAATCGGCCCACACAAGTCTCTGCAGTGGGAAAGGCACTCAATACCCATGGATACCTTATGCCTGAACCTAGGCAAAGGAGCTGTGCCTACCTGGATTTCCAGCTTAGGGGAGCCAGCAGTTTATTTTTTCCCGTTTTTTGATTTGTTCACTCTCCAAGGCTGGGAGAATGGCTCAGGGCCTATGAAGGCCTCTACCTCCGGCCCAGGGGACCTGGCATTTGCTGAAGCTGGTTCAGGGCCCAGTGCAGAGCAGGGAGAGTGAGGTAAATGAGAGAGAGGTTTCTCCCTAAGGGGGGTATTTTTGATCCGCGCAGTAGGCCGTTCACAAGTACTTTTCTTTCGCCGATCAAGGGCTGCTTCTCACTGGTTCTGGGTGGCCGAGTAACCTCTTTGACACTGGGTCTCTCCCAGTGTGGAAAATGTGCCTCTCGAGCACGGCTACTTGCCTGCCTCACCGCTCATGCATGAGCTGCTCAGGTCTGAATGGCTCAGGCTCTGACTGATTCAGGTCTGACAACTCCTCGCTGCTTCCGAACTCTCTCTCCCTTCCCTTGCCACTCAGCCCAGTTCCTCCACTTTGCCTTAGATGTTCAGGGCTCCTAGATTGTCATATATAATTGATTCACTTGTTTTCTTCCCGTCTTTGTTGTCAGAGGGTCCACCGGAAGCGTCTGCCTACTCCGTCTTCTTTGCCCCGACACAAACCTGTTGTTTTCAAGTTAATTCCAACTAAAAGTGACCCTATAGGACATAGTAGAACTACCCCACAGGGTTGTCAAGGAGTATCTGGTGGTTTAGAACTGCCGACCTTCTGGTTAGCAGATGAACGCTAATATAGAGAGCTGACCCCTTATTCTTCTCCACTCCCTTCAGCTTGGGATGTCTAACCTTCACTTCCAAGAGCACGAATTTGTTTCTTAATTTATCTTTGCCCCCATGCTAGACAGTACTTCCACTCTTCATTTGCCACAGCCCTTTTCCAGGCTTTAAGTTTCCTTCCATTTACGTCCTTTCCCATTGTTGACAACAATTCAGAATATCTCCCCCATTTCATCACTATAGCACTGTCACCCCCCGTCTCCTGCCCCCTGCCCCCCGCCCATGAAGACATCAGCCCTAGTTTAGTCTTACTCTCTAACCCCTCTTCTCTTCTTTCTGGACCTATAATTTTTATGGGAAAAGAGAGAACAAGGGCATCCCTGGCCATCACCAGTCCGTTCACCCCAACTCCCCACAATGTTATCCTTTTCTCTTGAGCAGGTTCTTGAAGACTTGCCCTCAACTTCCAAAACCAAAATTGTTGTCGCAGAGTCAATTCTGATTCATAGCAAGTGTTATGGATTGAACTGTGTCCTCCAAGAAGATGTGTCAAGTTGACTAGGCCATGATTCGCAGTATTGTGTTGTCCTCCATTTTGTGATCTGATGAAATTATCCCACGTGATATAAACCCTAACTTCTACCATGTTAATGAGGAAGGATAAGAGGTAGTTATGTTAGTCAGGCAGGAAAGAATCCACAGAATTAGGCTGTATCTCGTTCAATGTCTTTTCAGATATTATAGAGAAAAGTAAGAGAGGAGACGGACCTCATTACCATCAAGCAAAGAGAGCCAGGAGCAGAAAGTGTCCTTTGGGTCTGGGGCCCCTGTGCTCAGAACCACTTTGACAAAGGGAAGATTGATGACAAGGACCTTCTCCCAGAGTCGATAGACAGAGAAAGCCTTCCCCTGGAACTAGCACCCAGGATTCAGACTTCTAGCCTCTCAAAGTGTAAGAGAATACACTTCTGTTAAAGTCATCCGTTTGTGGAATTTCTGCTATAACTGCACTAGATAACTAAGACAGCGACCCTATAGGGTAGAGTATAACTGCCCCATAGAGTTCCCAAGGCTATAATCTTTACGTTCTAAAGCGGTTGCAGCAGCACATCAACAGGGAACTCGCAGAAGTTCAAGCTGGATTAAGAAGAGGACGTGGAATGAGGGATATCATTACAGATGTCAGATAGATCTTGGCTCAAGGCAGAGAATGCTAGAAATATCTTTACTTGCATCTTACTGACTATGCAAAAGCATTCAACAACAACAAGCTCTACAGAAGCAGACTGCCACATCTTTCTCCTGCAGAGCGACTGGTGGGTTCGAATTGCTACCTTTTTGGTTAGCAGCCACATTCTTTCCACTACACCACCAGGGCTCCTTTGCCCTCTCCTTTGTTGTTGTTGTTGCTGTTAGGTGCTGTCGAGGAGGTTCCAACTCATACCAACCTTTTGTACAAAAGAGCAAAACACTGTCCAGTCCTGTGCCATCCTCAAAATTATTGCTATCTTTGAACCCATTGTTGTAGCCACTGTGTCAATCCATCTTGTTGAGGGCCTTCCTCTCTTTTGCTGACCCTCTATTTTACTAAGCATGATGTCCTTCTCCAAGGACTGGTCTTTCCTGATAACATGTCCAAAATAAGTGAGACAGGATCTCGCAATCCTCACTTCTAAGGAGCATTCTGCCTGTACCTCTTCCAAGACAGAGTTGTTCATTTTTTCTGCCAGTCCATGGTATATCCAGTATTCTTCACCAAGCCCGTAATTCAAAGGCATCAATTCATCTTTGGTCTTCCTTGTTCATTATCCAGTTTTCCAATGCATATGAGGTAATTGAACATACCAGGCTCGGGACAGGCACACCTTAGTCCTCAAAGTAATACTTTGCTTTCTAACACTTTTAAGGGGTCTTTTGCAGCAGATTTGCCCAATGCATTATGTCATTTGATTTCTGCACTGCTGCTTCCAGTAAAATGATTTCTGGACTGCTGCTTCCAGTAAAATGAAATTCTTTACCACTTCAATATTTTCTCCATTTATCATGATGTCTAGTTGTGAAGATTTTTGTTTCCTTTATGTTGAGGTGTAATCCATACTGAAGGCTGTATGATCTTCATGAGTAAGTGCTCAAGTCCTCTTCACTTTCAGCAAGCAAAGTTGTGTCATCTGCATATTGCAGGTTTTTAATGAGTCTTCCTCCAATCCTGATGCCCCGTTCTTCTTTATATAGTCCACCTTCTCGAATTATTCGCTCAGCATACAGATTGAAGAAGTATGGTGAAAGGATACAACCCTGACACACACCTTCCCTGATTTTAAACCACCCAGTCTCCCCTTGTTCTGTTCAAATGACTGCCTCTTGGTCTACATACAGGTTCCTCAAGAGCCCAGTGAACTGTTTTGGAATTCCCAGTCTTCACAATGTTATCCATAATTTGTTATGATGCACACAACGAATGCTTTTGCATAGAAAATAAAACACAGGTAAACATCTTCCTGATATTCTCTGCTTTCAGCCAAGATCTATCTGACATCATCAATGAGATCCCTTATTCCACACCCTCTTCTTAATCCAGTTTGAGCTTCTGGTAGTTCTTTATCGATGTACTCCTGCAACCATTTGTTAATGATCTTCAGCAAAATTTTAGTTGCAAGTGATATTAATGATATTGTTCAATGATTTCTACCTTCTGTTGGATCACTTTTCTTTGAAATGGGCACAAATAGGGATCTCTTCCAGTTGGTTGTCCAGGTAGCTGTCTCCCAAATTCCTTGGCATAGACGAGTGAGCACTTCCAGTATCGCATCCTTTTGTTGAAACATCTCAGTTGGTATTCTGTCAATTCTTGGAGTCTTATTTGTCACCAATGCCTTCAGTGCACTTGGTCATATGCTACTCTGTCATTCTGTCGTACTGTGGTGGCTTGCATGTTTCTGTGATGCTGGAAGCTAAGCCATCGGTATTTCAAACACCAGCAATGTCACCCATGGTGGACAAGTTTCAGCAGATCTTCCAGACTAAGACAGACTAGGAGGAAGGACCTGGTAATCTACTTCTAAAAAAAGAAAAAAAAAAAGTAGAAAGAAATTGGCCAGTGTAAACCTTATGAATAGCAGCCCCCTCCTTAGAGAATCTTGTTTCTCTGAACATAATCTGATTCTCAGTGGAAACCTAGGATTCTACATTTACATAAAAAAAGAGCTGTCCCTTTCTTTGCTCACTTGATTTTCTCCACATAGGCTTTAAGACATTTGAGGACAGGATCTCTTGATACTGCTTCCATTCTCAAAGGTTCCCAAACCCTGTACTTAGATACATGGTTGGTGCTCAGCAGCTGCACTGTATTTATTTCTTTCCCACAGTGACTAGCTAGGAAAGGACATTGCACTAAGAGATGGATCCCCACATAGTGGGAACAGACTGAGTGCATGTGTGTAACACAGGAAAGAGATAGCCACCCTCAGAACATTGGTATGAGTTGAACTCCAGACACAGAGTTTGATCTCTCTAACTGGAAGCAAACAGTGATACCTGTTTGCTTGGGTTCCACATACCCACTTGGCAATTGTTCCAGCTGAAGGATGTGCAAGGAAAAAGAGAGGGGGGCTAAGAAAGTGACCTCTACTGCCACCTTCTACTCAGCCCCAGCCAGAGGGAGGTCAGGAGTCAGAGATAGTGGGGCCTGAGGCTTCTGGGACCTATTTTGGACCTCTCTCCCCATGTTTTGTGGCATTGCCTTGTCCCGTGTCCATTAGTGGTGGGAGTGCAGACTCCGGTCCTGTCATTTTGTCTGATTCATTGTGGCCGAAAATGTAACTATATATCAAACCATTCATTTAATGCATTTCTGTTTCGGTTTCTTAAGAACCAAGGCATGAACCCATGTTTTGACATTGTAAGATGCATTTTACACAGAAAAACAGTCGTGTATTTATAATTTCAAAGTCAAACCCTCTTCCCTTGGGACAACGAAGTATCCTAACCAAAAACCAAATGAAACTCATTGCCTTCCAGTCATTCTAACTCATAGAGACCCTATAGGACCTAGTAGAACTGCCCCATAGGATTTCTGAAGCGTGGCTGGTGAATTCCAATTGCTGACTTTTGGGTTAGCAGCCTAGCTCTTAACCACTGCACCACCAGGGATCCAAAATATCCTACGACTTCATTTTCATGAAGATTAAACCACTAGGTCTGGACTTGGAAAAGCCAGGTGGCTGAAGGGTCAGCAGCAGGGGCCTAAGAGGTGAATTACTTTTCTCATGACTAGGGGCTTCCCAAGGGTCAGCTGGGGTGGGTGGTTTGAAGGGGTTAATCCCCTCTGAGCTGAAAGGCTGGATAAAAGCACGGGATATTAGGTATGACTCACTGAGGTCACAGCACAGGCAACAGCATGTCTCCCCAAGAGAAAAGGGCAAGCGAGAGCTCTGGATTGTATCCTGGAGAGTCTGAGAGAAGTCAGGGATGGGGTGTGGGTTCCCTAACATGCCTGGTCCTGTCATTGCAGAGGCCCTGCTGTAATGGGGTTGGGAGGGGGCAAGATAAGAGGGGAGGGTAATTTGCTACTGAGATTTTGATATCACCTAGAGTCCTGTTTTGATTGGTTGGTTCTGTTTGGTGTGGTTTGATTGGTTTGGCTTGGCTTGCTTTGGTTTGATATGGTTGGGTTTTATTTTTGATCAGGTACCCAGAATTCAAGCCGTCCCTCTGACATTTAAGCACATGTAATCTTAAGTCAGCCACTTCCCTGTTCTAGTTCATTTTTTCTATGTTTGTTAGCGATAACACTGAATCACCTTTGTGGTTCCCCGGTTTTTGGATTTCACGAAAACTAATATTATTTTTCAAACAAGGCAGTCAGTGAAGAGGGACAACTTTTTATTTTTCCAAGTAAGGTTTAAGGTCTTTTATAATTACTAACATTTCCTGAAATAAGGGAAAGTGTATAGTCTCAAAAAAAAAAAGAAGACCTTCTGAAGAAATAAAAGTCAGAAACTGCGTACCAACCCCTATGCAATACAATAACATTTTCTCATTTCTCTGTGGCTTGTTGAGAATATCATAAAGTGTTGACACAGTCCCTGGACCCAAAATTGGAAAGATTTTATCTGATTACTGGGCTTCTTCCAGCTCTGGCAATTGTTAGAATAGAGTGCTGTCTGCTGCTTTACCAAGCCTTGCCACCAGTGAGTGGATGTTTCTAGGGAGGAGGGTGGGACCTTCCAGGACAAAGAGCTTCCTTTAAGCTCTAATTTCTTTGATCAGTTCTGTGTTTCTTTTCTAGGACTCAGCACAGGTCTAACTCCCAGCAGTTGAGATCTTCTTCTGTTCCTCCATCCTGCTCTCATGTACTGCTGCCATGTTCTCCTCCCTGGATGTCTCAGTGTACTAGACTCAAGTAGGAACAGAAGTCTTAGTCTTTATTTTCTTTTCTCCAAGCCCTAATCCCTATATTCCCCATTGTTGCCACTTAGAAATATAGGGTTCCCTTAACTTCTCAGTTCTTATTCTCAGTCACCCACTCCTTTGTACTCTTAACCAACCTAAGAACTGCTGTCTAGTTGATTATGATGAGTGGTGACCCTATGTGTTGCAGAGTAGAACTGTACTTAATAGGTTGGTCAAGGCTTTTTGGAGGCAGGTTTCCAGAGCTTTCTTCAGAGGCACATCTTCGGGCTCAAACTACCAACCCATCAGTTAGTAGTAGAGCAGTGAACCGTCTGTACCTTCCAGGGACTCCTTAAAAATCCAAAACCAAATCCATTGCGGTCGAGTTGATTTCGACTCATGGCGACCCTACAGAGCAAAATAGAACTGTCCCATAGGGTTTCCAAGGGTCTGATAGTGGATTTGAAAAGCCAAACCTTTTGATTAGCAGCTGAGTTCTTAACCACTGTGCAACCAGGGCTCCAGAGACTCCTTATTTCAGGATTAATTTTAAATCAGCCCTCATCATTCCACTTCATCGCTGTCGCCTTAAGACAGGTTCTAGTCATTTCTTCTTGCCCAACTGGTCTCCCTTCCTCATTTTTCCTACCCTCACCTATACCCTCAGCACCCTGGTGTCACAGTGTTTAAGAGCTTGGCTGCTAACCAAAATGTCGGCAGTTTGAATCCACTAGCCGCTCCTTGCAAACCCTATGGGGCAGTTCTATTCTGTCCTGTCATGTTGCTAAGAGTCAGAATTGACTCAACAAGGGTTTGATTTTGGTTGACCCACACCCTCACCTCACTGCCAAAGGAGGCTTCATCAGACCCATGGGCAGATCTGCTGACAGTCCATCCTCTGTGCCCTGCGGCCAACTAATCTCCTGAAACACTTTCAGTTTTCTGCTTCCTTTGGCTCCCCATCTCCTACAGGAAAAGCATACAGTGTTTACTCCTGGAAAGGAACTTAAAGAGTATCATGTTTTTCGGTGTAGAAAACCTGAGACCCAGAGAGAAGTCAATTGTCCAAAGGCTTACATCTAATTATTGGCAGAGTCAGAGATAGACCCAGGCCATTTAAATACAATTCAGTGCCTTTCCATCTCCTTATACTCATTAATAGAAGTTTTAAAATTCTGCACTGGGAAGATCCAGGGCTGGGTCTCTCCTACTTATTGCCACTCCCATCATGCAATTTACTTCTCCTGGCTAGTCTGGAGCTCAAGACCTTCCATGGGGTCTGATCCCACTTCCACTGCCCACTTCTCATTAGAACTGACCATCCACTACAGTTGGAGGCTGTTGATGGTTCAGTGGTAGAATTCCTGCCTTCCATGAGGGAGACGCAGATTTGGTTCCCAGCCTGTGCACCTCATGCGTAACTACCAACTGTGTGTCAGTGGTGGCTTGCATGTTGTTGTGATGCTGAACACATTTAAGCAGAACATCAAGACTAAGAAGAACGAGGAAGAAAGACCTGACAATCTACTTCAAAAATTCAGTCAGTGAAAACCCTGAGGATCACAACAGTTTTCTTCACAACGTCTCATGGGGATGGAGCCGGACCTGACAGCATTATGTTCCATTGTACATAGGGTCACCATGTGTCGGGGACCTACTCAATGGCAGCTAACGAGAATCCCTCACAGTCAGGTCAGTCTTCTGTGCACAAATACACAAAGCATCTTCCCACCTTCAAACTGTTAATCAATCTACTTCTCCTGCCTAAAATGAATGCCTTATTCAATTCATAAAAATTAATTTAGCTCATCTCTCAGCCGGACCCTTTGATAGGGATTAGGATACAAAGGTGTCAGTGTTTTGTGTTTCTTCCCTTAAGGAGCCTGTCGTCTAGAGGCTTATTATTTTTTTTTTTTGGTCCCCCCTGATGCTTTACTGCCAGTCCCAGCCCCAACACCAGCCCATGGGGAAGCCCTTTGCTCTAAGTCCTCTGCAACTCTGGTTCCATAACATCCATTCATGATGTCGGCCTCCCAGCTCCAGAAACCATATCATAATAGGCTGGGCTTATCTTCTGAAGAAGATAATAAGTTCCTTGAGAGCTGAATCTATGTGTCAGTGGTTCCCACAGTACTCGTCATGGTGTCTGCTACTTGTCTGTTTGATGACTGACAGAGCCCCTGCTAAATACAGTCCCTTGACCTTCAACCATGCTAGGTCCTGGTCCTTCTCAGACTTAATTTCCTAACAAATCTTTACAACTAAAAATGAAGCAGGTGGGTACGTAGTTTCAGGTCAGAGGCATCCTAGAGGGTAAAGTTTCCCACCTGCCTCTTTCCCCCAATGCACAGCTGTCACCACTACCACGTTCACGAGTTCATAGAAGTAAAATGAGGAAGACATGAACACCAAGGAAAATCCCAAAGGGGAAAAAATGTCCTCAAGGGCTAATATCAAGTCTTAGGGTATGGGAAGATGCAAAGTAAGTGGGCAGTCATAAGCCTGGTAGATTTGACAAATGGCAGGTTGTTGCTTCTGTCAGAGTGATAGCAGGTTGAAGGGATTCTCCTCCTGAGAGGCCTGCCTTTCTTTGGTCTTTCTTAGTTACCTTGCCTACACACAGCCCATGATTGAAATGAGTCAGTACAATGGTTTAAGGGAGAGACTATTGGGTTCCAAGCCTATGTCTTCTAGTGTTGCAGTGTGACTTGCCAAGATCTTGGCATTTTGTAAGGCTTTCTGTAGAGCCCTGGTAAAATTCCACGTGTGACATTTAAATGTGGCGTCCTCAGGATTAGCTTGTCTACCGCCATACCTTTCAGCCAAGCTTTTATGACCCAGGGTGGCAAATGCCACTACTTGACTTCAAACTTGTGCAGCTACCTATTCCATACTTCTAAAAGGGTGTCTTGCCCTAGTGTCCAGTTCCACAGAGCACCCAACAATTGCTGAACACTTTGTGCCAGACGCTACACACACACTTTACATACATTGTCTATATTAACCCTTTCTACCGACATGAAGAATGGTGTTATTATCCACTATGGCAGATGAGGAAACTGAAGCTCAAAGACGTTAAGTGTCCAAGTTCACCAAACTGGTAAAGTTCAGAACCCCCATCAGAACTCCAGTTGGAGATTTTTAGAGATGTGCCCCGTATTTTGTGAGATATGAGAAGCATCCAGAAGTGTGCCCTCCGTCTGTCCTAGCAGGTCTAACAGAGGAGTGGGAAGGAAGACTCAGCAACAAGGCTGTCTGAGCTCAGAACCCAGCCAAAGTGACTCCTTGGTTATCTCATGCTAATGCAATGCTTCTTTAGTCCTCCCCTTTATGGTAATCATTTCCCTGGGGGAACCCTGGTGTCTGGGTGACTTAACAATATGCAGAAAGATAGAGATAAACACTCTCTACTGTAATCACCCAGGTTTTTTTTTTTTAATGGAAAATAATGTTTTTGTCAATTGCAGGCAGGACAGAGGGCTGCAGCCTCCATTCATTGCCAAAATAACCAAAGGCAACAAATCCCAGCCACTTGCCTTATCTTCCCACTATTTCAGGCTGAATGTGGCTCTGAGTCTAGGTAAACTCAAAGTCATAACTGCTGAGTTTAATGGGCTTCTAAGAGAGCCATTCGCCCCTTTAGCTGTTAAGCTTTCCTTAAAACAATGTTACCTTCATACTGCACCCAGCCCATCCCTTCCACTCTGCCAATCAAACTTTCCTGGAACACTACCCTCACACACCCTACACCGATCACTGCCCTCAGTGCTTGTTTGGGACATTCCCAGATGCCAAAGTCCTAAGTCAAAAGACACAAGTGGGTGTGGAAATCCAAGAAATCCAGACTTCTAAAGTGATGGGGAGGTGAGCGGAAGGCAAGAACAAAGGCACTGTCACCCTTGAGTCCAGCCTTGCTAAGCAGGAGGCCGCCAGGCTTGGGGGTGAGTAAAACCTGAAATTTGAGGAAGGATAGGTGGATGCTATTGTGATTAGGGACTAATTAGGACACTCACCTCATGGCCTCAGGCACGGATGAGAAATATATAAAACGTGGGCAGGCTCAGAGCATCCCAAAACCCTTGGCATCTCCAACACTCCGGTTGCCGGTCACTGAGAACTTAGGTAAGTCTGGTGAAGTTGTGCCTCTCATAGCCTCGCTCCACAGGTGTCCCAGCTCCTGACTAGGGGCTGGGACTTGAGCTCTGGGTGGTTGGTCAGAAAGAAAGGTCTCATTTGGGTGTGTCTCTCTCCATATCATTTGTGACCAACCTTTTTTGGGTTCTCCAAGCCATCTGGCCTAGGGGTGAGGGAAGCTAGGCTGAGGCTGGAGAGGTGGGTCTGACAAGAGGAATAGTATATTGTGGATCCGGCTGCTGTGT
Source organism: Dugong dugon (assembly GCA_030035585.1). Lineage (NCBI taxonomy): Eukaryota > Metazoa > Chordata > Mammalia > Sirenia > Dugongidae > Dugong > Dugong dugon. The sequence goes on along the minus strand of CM057462.1, from coordinate 193,176,628 downwards.
GTGGGTGTTGTATCTTGCCAGGTGCCAGGAAAGGCAGAAGGAAAGGGCAGCCCTGGCCATGGGGAAGAGCAACTGACAGAGCTGCCTTTTAAGAGAGAAGAGAATACAAAGAGGGGGGAAGGCAGGCTATCTTGGGAGGGCAGAGGTTTGGAAGTCCCAAGCAGTAAAGACTAGCAGGGAGAAGACACTATGGCATAGTGGGAAAGACTCGCTCTGGGAATCCAAAGACCACTGTTTCCACCAACCTCTGCTGAGTGACTATGGAACAATTACTTCCTCATATGAGCTTTGCTTTCAACAACCGTAATTAAGAAGAGTCCAGGAAAATGGTCCATGCCATCTCTAGATTCTTTGTTTCTAGAAATTCCTTTAAAGAGTGGTTAAGGTGCTCCTTGCAGTCTTTTTTAAATTTTTATAAATTTAGTTAATAAACCACATCCTTATATACTGCTTACTACGTGCTGTACACTGCATATGTGTGTGTATACATATATATATATAGAGACAGTGAGAGAGGGAAATAGAGAGAGAGAGACCTGGTGGTGCAGTTCTTAAGCTCTTGGCTGTTAACTGAATGGCTGTCGGTTCAAACCCACCAGTTGCTCTGCAAGAGAAAGATGTGGCGACCCACTTACATGAAGATGTACATCCTTTAAGTAAATCTGTGAGGCAATTCTACTCTTTCCCACAGGGTCGTTGTGAGTCAGAATTTAGTCGACAGCACACAACAACAAGTATCTATATATATGGAAACCCTGCTGGCGTAGTGGTTAGGAGTTCAGCTGCTAACCAGAAAGTCGGCAGTTTAAATCCACCAGCCATTCCTTGGAAACCCTACGAGGCAGTTCTACGCTGTCCTATAGTGTCGCTATGAGTCAGAACTGACTTGATGGCAATGGATTTGGTTTTATTGGTATCTATAAGTACATATGCATTACCCATGTCTTTATATCTTCATTTAACCCTTACAAAAACCTTAAGTCACACAACAAGTAAACAGTGTAGCCAGGATACAGATTGCAGGCATCCTGTTTCAGATTCCATAGTTTGTGCCATAACGATACACTACTTTTTGTTCTTTTTTTCACTGTCCTTCATTCTTACTCTCTTTCGCTTCCTCTCCCTCTTCCTTTTCCTCTTTTTCATTTCATATTTTTCTTTTTTTATCCACCCTCCCTCCTTTTCTTCTTCCCTTCTTTCTTTCCTTCATCCTTTCTTTCCTCCCTCCCTCTCTACCTTCCATCCTTCTTTTCTCCCTTCACCTCTCTCAAAAAGTGTTGAAAGGGCTTACAAACATTAAGCTAAAATTGACACATGCACACGCACACACATTCACACACACACACTTGAAGTTAGTGACGAGACCAGGGCAAGGTAAAAGCAGAGCAGGACGGAAATGTGATGGAGGGCTTTCACCTAGGCCCAAGGGTCTCTCTAAGTTTTAAGCATTGCTCACCTCTGTGTCTTTCTGCTTCCAGGTAAAAGCGCTGCCCAGAATGTCTCAATATATGCAGAAGCAGTGTGTTTACCCGCAGAACTGCTGGCCCCTGCCTCAGAAGTGCTGCCCCGTACCTCAGACGTGCTACCCCCTACCTCAGAAGTGCTACCCCCTACCTCAGAAGTGCTGTCCCGTACCTCAGAAGTGCTACCCCCTACCTCAGAAGTGCTGCCCCCCACCTCTGAAGTGCTGCCCCCCACTCCAGCCATGCTGCCCCCCAGTTCAGCAGTGCTGCCTCCCATATCAGTATACCAAGCAGATCTGTCAACCCCTACCCAAGTGCCAACTGAAGTGCCCACCTTTTCATTATTGCTAAAGGTCCAAGCCGAAGTTAGCCCCAGGCACATGACCAGAGAATGAGCCCCAGAAAAAAGAAAGGGCATGAAGCCCACTCCAAGTCACCATCCCATGCCCCGCTCCCTGAGACAGCCAAACTGTCCAGGCCTGCTCGCCCCTGCTTCTCGATGCAGCCACGCTTTGGACAAAGTAGCACCAGGATGGAAGCTTCCTCAAACTCTCCCTCTTATTGACGAGCAGCCACAATTTTCATCTCACACAAGAAACTGATTCAAATCTGTCTAATTATCTTTGGTGATATAAACCTACATCACCCTGTTAGCTTCTTGGAAACTTGGGCGGTGTGCCCAGATGCTCTTTCCTATTATCTCCCTGTCTGCTTCAGTTCCCCAGACAATTAAAACAGAATTCCTCTGGCACTAATGGCTCAGTCTGATTACTTTGTTGTTTTAAAATTCTACATTCCTGGTGATCCTTTATCTGCTTTCCAAGCCAGGGCCCTAAAAGAGATGGATGTGTGGGGGCAGGGAGAGGAGAAGTCTTGGGGAGATTCGCTTCTGTGATGTCCAGACCAGAGTGAGGAGTCACAGGAGGGTGTTTTTGCAGCACAGAGTCACATGCTACCTCAACAGCAAATGGGAAGGCCACAGGGATGTGGGGAGACAGTGTTCGTCTAGGGTACAGGGCAAAGATTAGGTATCATCTACGTCCAGGAAGAGTGGGGGACCCCCCAGGAAAGAGCTTTGTAATAGAGAAGAAGCATTCAGGCAAACAAAGCATAATTCAAAGACCACAACCCAAAGGTCTATGGGTCAAACAATGTGCAGAAGATCTTGAAAATTATTTCATAAGTCAAAGAAAAGACCAAAGTTTTTTCGAGCTAACTGAATGTGTACCTAGGAGGCAATCCATGCAAACATCATACACCCAATACATATATACCCACCAGACAATATTTGATTACAACTACCAAACCAAAAAAATCAAACCAGTTGCCACAGATTCATTTTCTACTCATGGCGACCTACGCCTCTCTCTATTTCCCCAGTTAGGGATTCTCCAGAGCTTTTGTTTATTTCTTTCTTTTTCCCTCACATAAGTCCTTACTCTTAATTTTCTGAATTTCTGGGGGACTGAGGTAACCAGATAATTCAGACACACAGGCAATCCAAATTTCTTGCTTCTGGCTATTGTTTCAACTATCCACCCGTGTCTTTTTCCACCAAAGCCCTCTCTTACAGAACAGCAGAGTGAGGCATTTCAACCTCCTCTTCTACTCATTTCTCCCCTGTCATGCCTCCAGGCCTCAGGGCAGTCAATGAGAACTAAAGGAAGTACCCTAAAGCACACAGAGAGGAAAAGAATTTAAGGTAAAGATCTGAATCAACCCCAACATATATTATAAACCCTGAAGAATGCCAAGTAGGGGAAAGCTTTTATCATTGCCTCTCGGGCTCATTGGCCTCTTTTTTCACCACCACGTTTCCTTTTACGTCGTTTCAATTATCATCTTTCCTTCGTTTCTTCCACTCATCCATCTAGCCATTCATCTATCCATCCATCCATCCACCACTCGATCATCCACTTATCAACCATCCATCTATCCATTCAATCCCTCCATCATCCATCAGGGCAGCCATATTAAGCACCCTGCCCCATTTACTCTGAATGGAATAGGTATTGTGAAGATTCAGAAGCACATCACAGTGTTCTGGGCCAGTCCGTTTAACAATACCAAAGAAAAGACAAAGATGAGACCTCTGAAATAACAAAGAATAATTAGATGAGACATCAACTAACTAAGGAATGAGTTGAGTTGTATGAGTACCTTGCCTATGCCTTCAGAACTCAGACGATGGAGAGAGATGGAGAACATTGAGAGCTGTTTAGGGCAGGAAGGAGAACTCAGCCATGTCTATATTCACAGCACCTACCACGGGGCTCTGAGAAAATATCTGTTCAGTGATGAATGCCTAGAAGAGGTAGAATTTGGAACAGAAGTACAAAAGGATTTGGCTAGGTGAGGAGGAGAACATTCCAGAACTGGGTACAGCACGAGTAAATGCTGTGAGTGCTAGGTCTATCCAGGAGATCCAGCCTTCCCAAATCTAAGAACAGGCCCTTGGCTGTTAGAGAACATGGCCTCATCTACTGAAAACCACAAAACTTGGGCGTTTTGGTTCCAGTTTTGTGACCTGTCTCTCAGACCCCTCTTCCTCAGTTGTCTACACTCAACAGAAACTCAAGTCTGACTACAAAAAGCACTTCAATGTTATGTAGCCTTTAAATGAACTCCCTGAAAATGATGTGAAGTTTTAAAAATTTCTGCACACTCATATATGTCATTCAGTACAGTCTCCAAGTGTCTCCTCTCTCTACTAGGGGCCTGACTGAATGTTTAGCATTTCACACACATCAGCTCATTTACTTTGCACCTTGCCCTGTGGAAGTATTGTTACTCCCATTACAGACAGGGGACTTAGGTTCCAGAGAAGTTTCTTACTTGCTCACAGTAATCATAGCTTGTAGGTGAAAGAACTGAGATTCACACTAGGGACTTCTGGTCTCTGCCTTGTATTCTTTCCAACAGAGAAAGTGTTCTTTTTGTGCTAGTGGCTTCAGGTACCATAAAGCCCAGATTGGAATCTTTCCGAACTTATAGCCCACAGTCCACTGGAGAAAGCAAAGCTAGAGATGTACACATACACACACACACACAAACACACACAAGTTTACACATGGATAGACTTTCTAGCATGTTTACACATTCATATAAATTACACACCACACATGATGTTGATATTCAAAATAATTAATAACCTGTACAACATTATAGACTGGCACTGAGTGTTCAGAAAAGAAACTGGAGTAGGTCTTATAGGCCCCCCTTTGTGACAAGCAAAGTCCCCTAATTTCTTGTTCATGTGGAGGACTGAGCTGGGCAGCTGGGGTGGAAACAGGAGGCCCTGGTGGGTGGAGGAGTGGGTGCTGTGGCTACTTACCACCTTTTGCTGAAATAATTTTAATATTTTAGCAATAGATGCAGCAACACCTGTGCATAGTACTGTGAATCTGCCAAACATCAGCCATGTGCACACTCCTTCTCACAGACTCACACATGCTTGCACACTCATGTTCATGTTGCCACACACATTTACGTGAATACTCACATTAAGTCATGACCCCACTCTCACTGACACACAACCACATATTGTCAATTACACTCAAACACATGTCCCCACACTAATTCACACACACTCGCATTTCTCATTCACACTTATGTGGATGGTCCCAAGGAGCCAGTCCAGACTCTGTTCCCATAACCCAGGGGCTTGTCCTCTAGCCTCTCTCCCTGGCCTCTGCCACATCCCTGCAGGGATGTCTGACCATCTTCCTTGAATGATTTTCCACAGAACAGAGACCCCAGGATGGATGGCTTAGGAGGAGGTGTGCTCTCCTCAGAGACGAATAGGACATCCTCTGGAAAGCAGTATGGTGCAAGAAAAACAAGACTCAGATATTGGAGTATGCCATATCTGGGTTCCAGTCCCCTCTTCCCTGCATTTCTGTCTTAGTTATCTAGTGATGCTATGACAGAAATACCACAAGTGGATGGATTTCACAAAGAGAAATCTATTCTCTCACAGTCTAGTAGGTTAGAAGTTGGAACTCCGTGTGTCAACTCCAAGGGAAGGCTTTTTCTCTCTGTTGGCTCTGGAGGAAGGTCCTTGTCATCAAACTTCCCCTGGCCTAGGAGCCTCTTGGGCACAGGGACGCCGGGTCCGAAGGACTCCCTCTGCTCCCGGCATTGCTTTCTTGGTGGCATGAGGTTCCCCTGACTCTCTGCTCCCTTTTCTCTTTTTTATCTCAAAAGAAAGAGGCTTAAGACACAACCTAATTTGTAGATTGAGTCTTGCCTCATTAACATATCTGCCTCTAATCCTGCCTCATTAAGATCATAGAGGTAGGATTTACAATACACAGGAAAACCACAACAGATGACACAAAACTGGAATCATGATCTAGACCAGCTGACAGATTTTTTTTTGCAGGACACAGTTCAATCCATCACAGTAACCTTGGCCAAGTTAACCTTTCTAAGCTTTAATATTAGAATAATAACCCAGACTTCAAGGCCTAAATCTGGCACTCAAGCAGAGTACCTGACAGGCAGTGGAAATCTGCCCTTTGTTTTCCATCTCCTCTTCAAGGCATCCGGGAAAAGTGGAGGTATCTCTCACCCACCCAGCTCCCTGCTATGCTCTAAGGGAACTGCCTGCTGGTGGTGGGCTTTAGTGGAGAGGCTTCATCTCTAGATTGTCAGAGATCTTTCTGAAGGGAGCCCTGCCTCTGGAAGTGACCCAGTTTAGTGAGATACTCCTGCTCCTGCATCTGTTTGTACTTGTGCCAACGCTGGGTGAATCACAGACGCTTGGCACTGAAGACGCCTCTGGCTCAGCTCATGCCCAGGTATGTTGACAACACCTCCCAGGTCACATTGGACCTATCTGCCTTGGTGTGCTCATGTGTAAGTGTACTGTTGTGTCTCGGGCTTCTGTCCATGTACAGGAAACAGTCATTTTTGACACCTGACTCCTGGCATTCTGTCTTCCATCTTCTGGAATTTGATTCCAGCTATTAGAATTCAAATCATTGCTGCTTCCATCTCATTCTTCAACAAAACCTTCAGGGAACCATTTTCTCTGTCCTCAGCTCCCCAGGCAGCCCTTCTGCTTGAGTCTCCCATCCCCCAAGGACTGTTGGACAGAGGTTCCTCTTCAGTTGGTTTTAGGAGCCACTATCTATGGAGTCGTGGGTGGCACAAATGCTAGGTTATACACTCAGCTACTAACCAAAATGTTGGCAGTTCAAATACACCTTGAGATACCTTGGTAGCACGTCCTGGCAATATACTTCTGAAAGATCACAGCCATTGGAATCCCAATGGAGCATGTTTTTAATCTGAAACGCATGGAGTCATCATGAGTCATCATCAAGTTGACAGCAAGTGGTTTGGTTTTTACATATAGCTCTAAATAAAGAGCACTGGCAGAAGGTCTAGGAGTCCTGGTGGCGCCCTGGTTAAAGCGCTTGGCTGCTAACGGAAAGGTTGACAGTTCAAACCCACCAGTGGCCCCATGGGAGAAAGATGTGGCAATCTGCTTCTGGAAAGATTTCCAGCCTTGGAAACTCTAGAGGGTGGTTCTACTCTGTCCGATAGTGTTGCTATGAGGGGGAATTGACTTGACGGCGTGCGGTTTTCGGTTGGCAGAGAGTCCTGGGTCTTAAATTATTGTCTCAATCTTCCCCTGACTCCTGTGTGATCCTGATCAAGTCATTCCCTCCTCTCGGCCTCAGTTTCCCTATCTGTACATGACAACACTGTGCTTGCTGGATTATTCCTCATCTTCTTTCCAGATCTGAATCAATATGATTTGTCTCACTCTAACCTTTATTTAATCTCTTCTTCCTTTAACTAGTCACGGTCACGGAAAACCTGAAAGGAGATAAGAATGGAAATGGGGCCACCCAGCTACTAGCACACTAGGTATGTTCAGGGAGACAGAGAGAAGTTAGCTAAAACCTGTGTCTATATTTTAAGAGTCCTCAACTTAGGTCACACTTGCTCCCACCACGGAACACACACACATCCGAACACAGTCAGACACACATACACACACAGTTCAAGTGTCTGAGGCGAGTTTTAGAATTTTAAATATCCACTTTTTAAAGGATTGAATTGCTACTATAAGCAAGGCACTATACTAGATACCGCTCTTATAGTATGTCATAATCTTTACTACCATGTATCATGATGTTGTTGTCAGGTGCTATTGAGTCAGTTCTGACTCATAGTGACCCTATGTGCAATGCAAAAAATGGTGCCTGATGCTGCGCCACCCTCACGATCATTGTAATGCTGGGGCCCATTTTTGCAGCCATGGTGTCAATCCGTCTCGTTGAGGGTCTTACTGTTTTTCATTGACCCTCTAAATAGTCTTGTTTTGCAAATGGGGAAAGTGAGACCCACGGAAATCACTAACTTTGCTCAAGACCACACAGCTACTAACTGAAGAATTCGGATTCAAATATGGGTCTGTCTTTCATACACACCCAACCTCTTGACTAAGTCTATGCTCCTACTCATGGTGAGCCAGGAAACGTCCCCAAGGGAGGGGCTGAGTTATGCTCATTTACATTTCATTATAGTACTTGGTAGCGGAAGAATTTCAGGCGGCATCTAATACTTTATTTTGATTCTGATTATAGCTTCCATGGGACTGGCTAGGCTCATAATTCCAGCTCACAATATCCTTGATGTAATAAAATGTAAATGGTAAGGTGAGTGTGTAGGGAGCTAAAGCTTCTCTGTTGGGAGAGGGTAAGAGATTAGCCTCTGACTGACGGCAGTCAGGAACATTCCATCCACATCTTCATTGAATGTCCTTTTTCCATTCTTGGCATGAAACTGGGTGGTGAACTTTGCCTTGGGTCCTGCAGGCAAAGCAGCTGTGTGTGTGTGTGTACCCGCGTAAATACATGCCTTTCTCTTTGTGGATATCAGGGAAGCACTACAGGCTACCACAGGCGTAATAGTTTCCTGCTGGTCTCCCATCATGCCTTGTTTTTATGACTGTGCCCTCTGTGGGCCAAAGTGTAAAATCAGAACCTTGGTTTTTAAGAGGTTCCTTCTGATACTTCATGGAACAGATTGAGAATAGCTGTTAGGATAGTGTTGTCCTTGCTATCCCAGGGAGCTGGTGACCTGCGGTTGCAGGGTAGGTGACAATGAAAAGGAGGATAAGAGAGACAGACCAAGACAGCAGGGACTGGCAACCTTGTAAAAGAATTGTGCCAAGGAAACACTCGTGACTCTCTCGCAGTTCCAACACAGCAGCACGTACAGTTCAGACTGGGGCTGACTACAAGAGCTCCCGCTACCACCAGTTCAGGCCAAGAAGAGCTATCTGTCCCAGGGTTGGAAAGCAAACGCAGTCCTTTGGGGAAAGAAGAGTGGGAGATGAGTTGGTAATTGAAGCAGCCTCTGAATGGAAATCCACACCATGTTAAATAAATGAAAGACTCTGCTTTGAAGTTGGCAGTGGGAAGTATCCCTGAGACAGGATGTACAAACCTTGAGCCTAATTGTCGCTCCTCAAGACATGCCTTCCATTTGAAAATCTCTTGATGATTGTGGGTCCCCCCACCACACCAGTCTGAAAGAGGGAAGGTGTTGGTCTCTTTCAGATCACTGACCTAAGCCGCCTTATTCCTTTAAGTGTATTGCATTAGAACTAAACTGAATCCAGCCTAGCCTTTAAACAGGACTGTGTTAAAGGCTCAGTTACAACCAAAGGTAAATGAACACAGAAGTGTAACTAGGTCATCTGGTCAATGAAGGAGTCTTTGCTCATTTTCAGCATGGGCTCCGCTCCAGAGTACCTTCCTGGATAGCTCCTGCCCGCCTAATGAGGTCAAGGCTGCCCATACCCTCACAGGGCGGGAGAACACACTCATGGCTAGGCTTTTCACAAAATAGACCTGTGTTCCATGCCTTATTCACTGCTCTTTCAGTAACGGTGCTTTCTTATGGCGGTGATTCTTTTTTTTTATTTGTACTTTAGATGAAGGTTTACAGAACAAATATTTTCTCATTAGATAATTAGTACACATTTCCTTTTATGACAATGGTTAACAACCGCATGACATATCAACCCTGTCCCTTCTTGACCTTCAGTTCCCTTTACCAGCTTTCCTTTCCCCTCCTGCCTTGTACTCCTTGTTCCTGGACTGTTGTGCCCCATTAGTCTCATATTGTTTTATAGGGCTGTCTAATCTTTGGCTGAAGGGTGAACTTCGGGAGTTACTTCATTACTGAGATGAAAGGGTGTCTGGTGGCATACTCTTGGGGTTTCTCTAGTCTTTATTAGGCCATTAAGTCTGGTCTTGTTTTGTGAGTTAGAATTTTGTTCTACATTTTTCTTCAGCTCTGTTCAGGCTCCTCTGTTGTGATCGCTGTCAGAGTAGTCAGTGGTGGTAGACGGGCACCATCTAGTTGTGCCGGACTCAGTCTGGTGGAGGCCATGGTAATTGTGGTCCATTAGTCCTTGGCACTAATCTTTCCCTTGTATCTTGTTTTCTTCATTCTCCCTTGCTGCCGAAGGAGTGAGGCCAGTGGAGTATCTCAGAGGGCTGCTCACAGGCTTTGAAGACCCCAGCCACTATTCATGAAAGTAGAATGTAGAACATTTTCTTTATAAACTGTGTGACGCCAATTGAGCTAGATGTTCCCTGAGACCACGGTCCCCACAGCCCTCTGACCAGCAATCCAGTCCTTCAGGGAGTTTGGATGTGTCTATGGAGCTTCCATGACCGTGCGTTGTACAGGTTGTGCTGGCTTTCCCAGTACTGTGTACTGTCTTACCCTTCTATGGTGGTGATTCTTAAAGGAAAATATGGGAGGGGTCTTCACTCAGATATCCCCTTGTCTAGGAAAACTTGGCTGAACCCTCAGACAAATTTAAGTGTCCCATAGGCTTCCCTAGCATGCTACACTTAACCAACCTGGAAATGATCACAGTGCTGTGGTCATCTGATCACTTATCTTCCTGCCTCATTTGCTGCTTGTTTGTTCACTACTGTAGCCCCAGGGCCTAGAACAGGGCTGGGCACCTATCAACCAAACCAAACTGGTTGCTTTTGAGGCAGTTCCAACTCACAGTGATCCCAGGCATGTAGAATAGAATTGTTCCATGGAGTTTTCAAGGCTGTAGCCTTTCAGAAGCAGATCACCAAATCTTTCTTCCAAGGTTCTTCTGGGTGGCTTCAAACCACCACCTTTTGGTTAGCAGTTGAGTGCTTAATCATTTGCACCATCCAGAGAGTCTTTAGCACTTACACAAAAACTAGCAAACAAACCTGTTGCCATGGGGTTGATTCTGAATCATGGTGACACATGTGTTTCAGAGTAGGACTGCTCCATCGGCACTTATGGGCCCTCCATAAATACAGGTTGCACTGATAAAGGACCTGCATGTTCAGACTACGGTGGGTTTAAGAAGAAGCGATTTAATGCTAACTGGGGAGTGCTGTGTACCTTCCACACGTCTGTAATTGGGGTGTGCACTCTGTTTATGTAATTTATCTGCTCATCCGACCCCCTGGTTCTTTATCCACTGACCCCTGAAAGAAGCACAGTCTGCTCACTGAGCCCTGCCTGTTCACACGTCCTGTGCTCGGTGGATGCCATCAAGAAGCATGGAGTGTGTATGGCTTTAGGAGAGAGGCAGTGTGATGCAGTGGAAAGAGTATTTCAGCCGCACTGATGAGGGTTTGAATCCTGGCCTAGCCGTTTACCATCTCCGTGATTTTGAGTAAGTTGCTTTACCGCGCTGGGTTTCCTCATTTGAAAAAAGGGGTAGTTCTTCTCCATCTATAAGGACTGGAGGCAACAATGTAAAGGGCCTTATATTTTATACAGTACCTGTTCAGTTAATGGAAGTCCTTGTAGTAACAGCTCCTCCCTTTCTATATTTAGGTCAGCTTTCCTGCACTCTGCTGGGTCCATTCCCGATTCCCGCTACACGCCGCTGACTCAAATTTCCTGAGTCACTCCAGGTTTGCTCTCAGCTGCTACCCGGAAGTCTGGAAGTTCAGTTTCAACCAGACACACTTTGGAAGAAAGGGCATGGCAATCTGCTTCAGAAAAATCAGCCCTTGAAAACACTATCGAGCAGTTCCATTCAGACACAGAAGAGGGCACCATGAGTCAGAAGAAACTTCACTGCAAGGGTTTTTTGTTTTTTGTTTTTTTGGTTTGGTGGTAACTCAAACCAGTCTGTCAATGTAGAACCCCACTGCCATCTATACCTGGCAAGAGGACCTTAGAAAATTACTGACTTCAGTGAGGAATAGCTGACCCTTCTCTCTGTGGTCCAGCTTGAGAAGCCCTCTGCAGTGAGAAGACAGCTGGTTGAGGATTCTCTGGTCTTTAGCTTTTCTGCCTATAAAGTGACATGAACTGTCACTAGACTGGATCTGATGCTCTCCAGTGCTGTGGGTCTCTACCAGTCCTCTGAGCCCTGCAGAAATCCGAACCAGTTATGCTAAGTTTGCTGGCTGAGCACGTGACATTTTGCCTTAACTGCCTAAGGGGCAGAATTGTGATGTGGTTTGGCAACAGGTCTTGTGGCCAGAGGGAGGAAGAAGGTGGTTTATTTAGCTTCCCAACCATAGACAGAAAGACATTTGTAGGAAAATATCAGCTCCCCACAAGCAGATGGTCCTGGTCGTGCACTGTGTAAGTCCAGGGTGCCTCCTCCATTTCCATTCCCCTCCCCTCTCCTCCTACATCCCCAATCTGTGTTTGTACAGTCACATACACCTAGGCACACACACGCATGTGGGCACGTGCACACACCTGATACACTGTCATGGCTATCATTTAGTATACAATGGGCTTCAACATTTATATTTCCTTTGGCCAGAGTCAACCAAAAGTTGGAAGGGAATCTCCTTAGGAAAAGTCAATCCTTGTATATGGCAGTATGGCAGTGAGGATAGGCGAAGTTATCCTTCAGTAACAAATGAGCCCAGATCTCAACGGCTTATGTCTTATTCACTGTACATGTCCACTGAGGGTCAGCTGTACCCCTGTTCTACATCAGTATGACTTTGGGATGCAGGCTAACAGAGCAGCCTTTTTCTGGAACATGACCAGTCGTCATGGAAGAGGGCAAAGAGAACCTAGTGAACCATGGCTCTTAAAGTTTACATTTTTCTTTACAAAGCAAGTCACATGGCCAGGCTGCCATCATCAGTGAGGCAGGGGAGTGTCCTTCCTAGGAAGAGGGTGGCAGGAAAGAAAATATTTATTAACAATAGCACAATCTACCTCACCCAGGTAAAGAGATTTTTTGGATTATGTACCCTTTGGAATTACTGAGCTCGAGGTCAAAGTGTTTGATTTGATTCAGGAAACTTCCTAGCTTTGGTTTAGTCCAGTTGTGCTGACTTTCCCTGTAGTGTGTGCTGTCCATTCCTTCACCTAAGATAATGCTTAACTTATATCTAGTTAGTGAGTAACACACCCTCTCTCCCCACCCTCATAACCATCAAAGAATGGTGTCTTCTGTGTTTAAACCTTTTCTTGAGTTGGTGTAATAGTAGACTTACACAATATTTGTCCTTCTGTGACCAGCTAAATTCACTCAGCATAATGCCCTCCAGATTCCTCTATGTTATAAGATGTTTCACGGCTTTATGGTTGTTCTTTATCTTTGGGTAGTATTCCATTGTGTGGATATACCATAATTTGTTTATCCATTCATCCTTTGATGGACACCTAGTTTGTTTCCATCTTTTTGCTATTGTGAACAGTGCTGCAATGAACAATGGTGTGCATATATCTGTTTGTGTGACAGCTTTTACTTCTCTAGGATATTTTCCAAGGAGCAGGATAGCTGGATCCTGTGGTACTTCTATTTCTAGCTTTTTAAGGAAGCGCCAAATTGATTTCCAGAGTGGTTGTACCATTTACATTCCCACCAACAGTGTCTAAGTGTTCCAGTCTCTCCACAACCTCTCCAGCATTTGTCATTTTGTGTTTTTTGGATTAATGCTAACCTTGTTGGGGTGAGATGATATCTCATTGTAATTTTGATATGCATTTCTCTAATGGCTAATGATCATGAGCATTTTTCGTATGTCTGTCAGCCTCCTGAATATCTTCTTTAGTGAAGTGCCTCTTTGTATCCTTTTCCCAGTTTTTAATTGGGTTATTTATCTTTTGGTTGTTGAGGTTTTGCCGTATCTTGTAGATTTTAGGGATTAGACGCTGATTGGATTTGTCGTGGAAACAATTTTTTTTCCAGTCTGTAGGTTGTTTTTTTACTCTTTTGGTGAAGTCTTTTGATGAGCGTAAGTGTTTGATTTTTCGAAGCTCCCAGTTATCTCTTCTCTGTTCTAGTGCTTGTGCATTGTTTCTTATGGTTTCTACTGTGTTATGGCATGTATTAGAGCTCCGAGTTTTGTGCCTTTTTTTTCTTCCTTGATCTTTATCGGTTTTGATTTTATATATAAGTTCTTGATCCATTTTGAGTTAGTTTTTGCCCATGGTGTTAGATAGGGGTTTTCTTTCAGTTTTTTGTAGATGGATATCCAGTTATGCCAGCACCGTTTGTCAAAGAGACTGTCTTTTCCCCAATTAATGGACTTTGGGCCTTTGTCAAATATCAGCTGCTCATCGGTGGGTGAATTTATGTCTGGATTTCCAGTTCTGTTACAGTGGTCTATGTATCTGCTGTTGTACCAGTCCCAGGCTTTTTTGACTACCTTGGTGATATAATAGGCCCTAAAATCAGATAGTGTGAGGCCTACTACTTTGTTCTTCTTGAGTAATACTTTACTTGTTTGGCGCCTCTTCCTTTTCCATATGAAGTTGGTGATTTGTCTCTTTGTCTCATTAACAAACGCCGTTGGAATTCGGATTGGGATTGCATTTTATCTGTAAATCGCTTTGGGTAGAATTGACATTTTCACAATGTTGAGTCTTCCTATCCATGAGCAATGTATGTTTTTCCACTTCAGCAGGTCTCTTTTGGTTACTTGCAGTAGTGTCTTGTAGTTTTCATTGTATAGTTCTTTTACATCTCTGCTTAGATTTATTCCTAAGTATTTTTTTTTTATATATATATTTTATTGTACTTCAGGTGAAAGCTTACAGAGCAAATAGTTTCTCATGAAATAGTAGTACACATGTTGTTTTTTGACATTGGTTAACAACCCCACAACGTATTAAGCCTCTAAATTCTCAACCTTTTTTTTTGATGAAAATTACAGATGGCCAAAGATACACCGTTTCAAAAATTTCTACATTCACAGTTCAGTGACATTGACTACGCTCTTCCAACTGTGCTGTTATTCTCACTTAAGATGAAGGCTTACAGAACAAAATAGTTTTTCATTTAACAGTTACTACACATGTTGCCCTATGACAATGGTTAACAATCTCACAGCACATCAAGAATATCCTTACTCCATCTTGTGTTCCCTATCACCAGGGGGCTTCCTTGTGCCCTTCTGTCTTCTGGACCTTGTCAGTGGACTATTGTACCTCTTTAGTCTCATTTGTTTATTTATTTATTTATTTATTTATTTATTTTTATTTTATTTAAACACCATTTCAAAACTTTTTACTTACACATTTAAGTGATATTGACTATGCTCTTCCAATTGTGCTGCCATTCTCGCCCAAGATGAAGGCTTACAGGACAAAACAGCCTCCCATTTAATAGTTACTACAAATGTTGCCCTATAGCAGTGGTCAACAATCTCACAATACATCGACAGTGTCCTTATTCAATTTGTGTTCCTTATCATCAGTTTCCTACTCTCCCTCTGCCTTCTGGCCCTTGTCACCGGACTCCTGTACATCGTTAGTCCCATTTAGTTTTACTGGGGTGTCCATTCCCAGGTTTAACATCGAACCTTGAAGGTAACTTCACCTCTGAGCTGAAAGGGTGTCTAGGGGCCACACTCTTGAGGTTTCTCTAGTATTCTTTAGGCCAGTATATCTGGGCTTCTTTTTTTTTTTTTTTTTTTTTGGGGAGTTAAAATTATGCTCTACATCCTACTCCAGCTCTGCCCAGAACCCTCTGTTGTGATCCTGGTCAGAGGAGTCATTGGTGGTAGCCGGGCACCATCCAGCTGTACTGGGCTCAGTCCCGTGGAGGCCTTGGTAGCTGTGGACCATTAGTCCTTCGGACTAATCTTTTCCTTGTATCCTGTTCTCTTCGTTCTCCCTTGTTCCCGAAGGGATGAGATCAGTGGAGTATCTTAGATGGCCGCTCATAGGCTTTTAAGACCCCAGACACTACTCACCAAGGTAGAATGTAGAGCATTATCTTTATAAGTAGTGTCATGCCAATTGAGCTAGATGTTCCCCGAGATCATGGTCCCCAGAGCCCTCCGTCCAACAACTCAGTCCCTCGGGGGGTTTGGATGTGTCTATAGGGCCTCCATGACCTTTCCTGCACAACAGGTTGTGTTAGTTTCCCCTGTACTATGTACTATCTCATCTCTCACCCAAGTTACCACTTACCTATTACTTATTTAGTATTCCCCCCCCCCCTCCCATCCCTGGTAACCAACAAGGATTGTTACATTTTGCATGTGAATTTTTTCATGGGTTTTTACAATAGAGGTCTCATACAATATTTGTCCTTTTGTGATTGACTTATTTCACTCAGCATGATGTCCTCCAGTTTCATCCATGTTATGAGATGGTTCACCGATTCATTGTTCTTTCTCATTGCATAGTACTCCATTGTGTGTATGTACCATAGTTTGTGTATCCATTCGTCTGTTGATGGACATTGAGGTTGTTTCCATCGTTTTGCTATTGTGAATAATGCTGCCATGAACATAGGTGTGCATATGTCTATTCGAGTGATGACTCTTATTTCTCTAGGATATATTCCTAGGAGTGGGATTGCTGGATCGAATGGTACGTCTATTTCTAGCTTTCTGAGGAAACGCCATATCATTTTCCAAAATGGCTGTATCATTTTGCATTCCCACCAGCAGTGTATAAGAGCTCCCGTCTCCCCGCAGCCCCTCCAACATTTGTTATTTCCAGTGTTTTTGATTCGTGCCAGTAATGCCGGGGTGAGATGGTATCTCATTGTGGTTTTAATTTGCATTTCTCTAATGGCTAGTGATCGCGAGCATTTCCTCATGTGTCTGTTGGCCATTTGAATGTCTTCCTTGGTGAAGTGTCTGTTCATTTCCTTTGCCCATTTTTTGATAGGATTGGTTGTCTTTTTGTTGTAGAGGTGTTGGATTTTCTTGTAGATTATGGAGATTAGACCTTTGTCTGACTTGTACTGTCCAAAAATTTTTTCCCAGTCTGTAGGTTCTCTTTTAACTCTTTTGGTGAAATCTTTTGAAGAGCATAGATGTTTGATTTTTAGAAGATCCCAATTGTCTAGTTTATCTGTTGGGTTTTTTGTGTTGATGTTTATGGTTTGTATCCTGTTAATGCCATGTATTAAGGTCTGAAGTGTTGGTCCTATTTTTTCTTCTATGAATTTTATAGTTTGAGGCTTTATATTCAGGTCTTTGATCCATTTTGAAGTAGTTTTTGTATATGGTGTTTGGTATGGGTCCTGTTTCATTTTTCTACAAATGGATATCCAGTTTTGCCAGCACCATTTGTTAAAAAGACTGTCTTTTCCCCATTTGATGTATTTTGGGCCCTTGTCAAAAATCAGGTGACCGTAGGTGGATGGATTTACATCTGAGTTCTCAATTCTGTTCCATTGGTCAATGTCTCTGTTGTTGTACCAGTACCAGGCTGTTTTGAGTACTGTAGCTGTATAGTAGGTTCTCAAGTCAGGTAGTGTGAGTCCTCCAACTTTATTCTTCTTCTTCAGTAGTGCTTTACTTATTCGGGGTTTCTTCCCTTTCCATATAAAGTTAATAATTAGTTTTTCCATCTCTTTGAAGAATGTTGTTGGTATTTGTATCGGAATTGCATTGTATTTGTAGATTGCTTTAGGTAGAATTGCCATTTTCACAATGTTGAGTCTGCCTATCCATGAGCATGGTATGTTTTTCCATTTATGTAGATCCCTTTGGGTTTCATGCAGCAGTGTTTTGTAGTTTTCTTTGTATAGGTCTTTTATATTCCTGGTCAGATTTATTCCTAAGTATTTTATCTTTTTAGGGGCTATTGAAAATGGTATTGATTTCCTGATCTCCTTTTCATCGTTCTCTTTACTGGTGTATAGGAATCCAACTGATTTTTGAATGTTTATCTTGTATCCTGCTACTCTGCTGAATCTTTCTATTAGTTCCAGTAAATTTCTCGTGGAGTCTTTAGGGTTTTCTATGTATAGTATCATATCATCTGCAAACAGGGAGAGTTTAACTTCTTCATTACCAATTTGGATGCCCTTTATTTCTTTCTCTTGCCTTACTGCTCTAGCTAGAACTTCCAGCACAATGTTAAATAGGAGTGGTGATAAAGGGCATCCTTGTCTTGTTCCTGTTTTCAGGGGGAATGTTTTCAGCCTTTCTCCATTAAGAATGATGTTGGCTGTTGGTTTTGCATAGATGCCCTTTATTATGTTGAGAAATTTCCCTTCTATACCTATTTTATTGAGAGCTTTTATCAGGAATGGGTGTTGGACTTTGTCAAATGCCTTTTCTGCATCAATTGAGATAATCATGTGATTTTTTTCTTTCCTTTTATTTATGTGGTGGATTACGTTGATGGATTTTCTAATGTTAAACCATCCTTGCATACCTGGTATGAATCCTACTTGGTCGTGGTGTATTATTTTTTTGATATGATACTGAATTCTATTGGCTAGAATTTTGTTCAGAATTTTTGCATCTATATTCATGAGAGATATTGGTCTGTAATTTTCTTTTTTTGTGATGTCTTTGCCTGGTTTTGGTATCAGCGTTATGCTGGCTTCATAGAATGAATTTGGAAGTGTTGCTTCCTCTTCTATGCTCTGAAATAACTTGAGTAGAACTGGTACGAGCTCTTCTGTAAATGTTTTGTAGAATTCTCCAGTGAAGCCATCTGGGCCAGGGCTTTTTTTGGTTGGGAGTTTTTTTTATTACCTTTTCAATCTCTTCTCTTGTTATGGGTCTGTTCAGATTTTCAATATCACTTTGTTGTAGTTTGGGTAGGCCGTATGTTTCTAGAAATTTATCCATTTCCTCTAGGTTTTCAAATTTGTTGGAATATAGTTTTTCATAATATTCTGTTATAATCCTTTTTATTTCAGTTGGGTCTGTTGTAATGTCCCCCATTTCATTTCTTATTTGGGTTATTTGTGCCCTCTGCTGTTTTTCTTTTGTCAGTCTGGCCAGTGGTTTGTCGATTTTGTTGATTCTTTCAAAGAACCAACTTTTGGTTTTGTTAATTCTTTCTATTGTTTTTCTGTTCTCTATTTCATTGATTTCTGCTCTGATCTTTACTATTTCCTTTCTTCCGGTGGTTGTAGGCTTTTTTTGTTGTTCTCTTTCTATTTGTTTGAGTTCTGTAGTTAATGTTTTGATTTTGTCCCTTTCTTCTTTTTTGATATGTGCATCTATTGCTATAAATTGTCCTCTGAGGACTGCCTTTGCTGTGTCCCAAAGGTTTTGGTATGATGTGTTTTCATTTTCATTTGATTCTAGGAATTTTTTAATTCCATCTCTGATTTCTTCTATTACCCATTGATGTGTAAGCAGATTATTATTCAGTTTCCATGTGTTTGATTTTTTTTCCTTGCTCTTTCTAGTGTTAATTTCTACCTTGATGGCATTGTGGTCAGAGAAGATACTGTGAATTATCTCAGCATTTTGGATCTTGTTGAGGATTGCTCTGTGGCCTAAGATGTGGTCTATTCTGGAGAACGTTCCATGTGCATTGGAAAAGAATGTGTACTTTGCAGCGGTTGGATGGATTGTTCTATATATGTCTATGAGGTCCAGTTGGCTGATTGTGTCCTTTAGGTCTTCTGTATCTTTGCTGAGTTTCTTTTTAGTTGTTCTGTCCTTTACTGAGAGTGGTGTGTTGAAGTCTCCTACTATTATTGTGGAACTGTCAATTTCTCTTTTCAGTGCTGTTAGAGTTTTTTTATGTATTTTGGAGCCCTGTCATTGGGTGCATAGATATTTATTATGGTTATGTCTTCATGATGGATCATCCCCTTAATCATTATATAGTGTCCTTCTTTGTCTTTTATGGTAGATTTTGTTTTAAAGTCTATTTTATCTGAGATTAGAATTGCCACTCCTGCTCTTTTTTGATAGTTGTTAGCTTGATATATTTTTTCCAACCTTTGATTTTTAATAAATTCACATCTTTGTTTCTAAGATGTGTCTCTTGTAGACAGCAAATAGATGGATCCTGTTTTTTTATCCATTCTGCCACTCTCCGTCGCTTTATGGGTGCATTGAGTCCATTTACGTTCAGTGTAATTATTGATAGATGTGAGTTTGTTGCTGTCATTTTGTAGTGCTTTTTTTTGTGATGCTGAAGTTTTCTTTGTTCTTCTTACTCTCTTGTGCTGAGTTCCTTTTGTTTGTGGATTTTGTGTTCATTTCTTCTGTTTTTGTAGGTTTTGTTTTTGTTGAGACTTTATGTTTTTCGTCTTTATTTTTATGAGTTGGTTTGTTAACTTTTTTTGTGGTTACCATGAATTTTACCCTTATCTTTATAATTTTGAAGCAGTCTACCATTACTTGGTATCGCCTTGCCTTCTTCTCCTTTAGAAGGTTCTATACCTATGCCGTTTGTTCCCTCTTTCATTGTTTTGATGTTGTTGTCATCCTTTGATTGATTTCTCTGATTCCCTGTTGTATATCTTTTGTTTTTGGAAAGTCGTCTGTAGTTCAGTTCCTAGAATGGTATCTGGTTCATGTTAACCTGCATCCTAGGTCCTAGGTCCTGCCTGAGGGCTTAAGCTGTTTGTCCTCAGATCGAAGAACTCCCTTTAATAATTCTTGTAAGTTTGGTTTGACTTTTGCATATTCCTTTAGTTTCTGTTTATCTGGAAATGACCTAATTTCACCATCAAATCTGAATGAGAGTTTTGCAGAATATATTATTCTTGGCTGACGATTTTTTTCTTTCAAGATTTTATATATGTCATCCCATTGCCTTCTTGCCTGCATGGTTTCTGCTGAATAATCTGAGCTTAGTCTTATTGTTTCTCCTCTGTATGTGACTTCTTGTTTTTCACGAGCTGCTCTCAGGATTCTTTGTTTGTCTTTAGTTTTAGCGAGTGTGAATATGATATGTCTTGGTGATTTTCTTTTGGGGTCTCTTCTATATGGGGTTCGTTGAGCTTCTTGGATGACCAGATTTTCATCTTTCATGATATTGGGAAAGTTTTCTGTCAGAAGTTCCTCAATGATCCTCTCTGTGTTTTCTGTTTTCTTCCCCTGTTCTGGTATGCCAATCACTCGTAAGTTTTTGCTTTTAATTGTGTCCCACATAACTCTCAGTTTCTCTTCATTTTTCTTTGTTCTTTTTTCTGAGTTTTCCTGAAACAGAGTTGTATCCAAGTGTTTGTCTTCAGTTCCACTGATCCTGTCTTCCATGGTTTCAAATCTACTTCTCAGCCCTTCTATGACACCGTCCATTTCTGAAATCTTGTTGTTTATCTTTTGGATTTCTAATTGTTGTTTTTGTATAATTTCGAGTTGTGAATTTATTTTGACATTTTGTTCTTGCATCATCTTCCTGAATTCTTCCAATTTTTTGTCTGTATTTTCCATAAATTTGTCTATTTTTTCCTCATGTTTGTCAGCTTTTTGCTGTGTGACGCCAATTGAGCTAGATGTTCCCTGAGACCACGGTCCCCACAGCCCTCTGACCAGCAATCCAGTCCTTCAGGGAGTTTGGATGTGTCTATGGAGCTTCCATGACCGTGCGTTGTACAGGTTGTGCTGGCTTTCCCAGTACTGTGTACTGTCTTACCCTTCTATGGTGGTGATTCTTAAAGGAAAATCTGGGAGGGGTCTTCACTCAGATATCCCCTTGTCTAGGAAAACTTGGCTGAACCCTCAGACAAATTTAAGTGTCCCATAGGCTTCCCTAGCATGCTACACTTAACCAACCTGGAAATGATCACATTGCTGTGGTCATCTGATCACTTGTATTCCTGCCCCATTTGCTGCTTGTTTGTTCACCACTGTAGCCCCAGGGCCTAGAACAGGCCTGGGGACCTATAAACCATAACAAACTGGTTGCTTTTGAGGCAGTTCCAACTCACAGTGATCCCATGCATGTAGAGTAAAATTGCTCCATGGAGTTTTCAAGACTTTGGCCTTTCAGAAGCAGATCACCAAATCTTTCTTCCAAGGTTCCTCTGGGTGGCTTCGAACCACCTACCTTTTGGGTAGCAGTTGAGTGCTTAATCATTTGCTCCATCCAGAGATTCTTTAGAACTTACACAAAAACTAGCAAACAAACCTGTTGCCAAGGGGTTGATTCTGTCTCATGATGACACATGTGTTTCAGAGAAGGACTGTTCCATCGGCACTTATGGGCCCCCCATAAATACAGGCTGCACTGATAAAGGACCTGCATGTTCAAACTACTGTGGGTTTCAGAAGAAGTTATCTAATGCTAATTGGGGACTGCTGTGTACCTTCCACACGTCTGTAATTGAGGTGTTCACTCTGCTTATGTAATTTATCTCCTCCTCCGAACCCCTGGTTCTTTATCCACTGACCCCTGAAAGAACCGTCGTGTTCTGACTGAGCCGTGCCTGTTCACATGTCCTCTGCTGGGTGGATGCCATCAAGACGCATGAAGTGTGTATGGCATCAGGAGGAAGACAGTGTGATGCAGTGTAAAGAGTATTTCAGCTACGCTGATGAGGGTTTGAATCCTGGCCTAGCCATTTACCAGCTCCGTGATTTTGAGTAAGTTGCTTTACCGCGCTGGGTTTCCTCATTTGAAAAACGGGGTAGTTCTTCTCCATCTATAAGGAGTGGAGGCAACAATGTAAAGGACCTTATATTTTATAGAGTACCTGTTCAGTTAATGGAAGTCATTGTAGTAACAGCTTCTTCCTTTCTATATTCAGGTCAGCTTTCCTGCACTCTGCTGGGTCCTTTCCCAATTCCCGCTACACACCGCTGACTCAAATTTCCTGAGTCACTCCTGGTTTACTCTCAGCTGCTAACCCAAAGTCTGGAAGTTCAAGTTCACTCAGACACACTTTGGAAGAAAGGGCATGGCAATCTGCTTCAGAAAAATCAGCCCTTGAAAACACTATTGAGCAGTTCCATTCTGACACAGAAGGTGGCACCATAGGACAGAACAAACCTGACTGTAATGGATTTTTTTTTTTGTTTTTTGTTTTTTTTGGTTTGGTGGTAACTCAAACCAGTCTGTCAATGTCGAACCCCACTGCCATCTATACCTGGCAAGAGGACTTTAGAAAATTACTGACTTCAATGAAGAATAAGCTGACCCTTATCCCTGTGGTCCAGCTTGAGAAGCCCTCTGCAGTGAGAAGACAGCTGGTTGAGGATTCTCTGGTCCTTAACTTTTCTGCCTATAAAGTGACATGAAGTGTCACTAGACTGGATCTGATGCTCTCCAGTCCTGTGGGTCTCTAGCAGCCCTCTGAGCCCTGTAGAAATCGGAAGCAGTTATGCTAGGTTGGCAGGCTCAGCACGTGACATTTTGCCTTAACTACCTAAGGGGCAGAATTGTGATGTGGTTTGGCAACAGGTCTTGTGGCCAGAGGGAGGAAGAAGGTGGTTTATTTAGCTTCCCAAGCATAGACAGAAAGACATTTGTAGGAGAATATCAGCTCCCCACAAGCAGATGGTCCTGGTCGTGCACTGTTTAAGTCCAGGGTGCCTCCTCCATTTCCATTCCCCTCCCCTCTCCTCCTACATCCCCAATCTGTGTTTGCACAGTCACATACACATAGGCACACACACGCACGTGGGTACGTGCACACACCTGAGACACTGTCATGGCTATCATTTAGTATACAATGGGCTTCAACATTTATATTTCCTTTGGCCAGAGTCAACCAAAAGTAGGAAGGGAATCTCCTTAGGAAAAGTCAATCCTTGTATATGGCAGTATGGCAGTGAGGATAGGCGAAGTTATCCTTCAGTAACAAATGAACCCAGATCTCAACGGCTTATGTCTTATTCACTCTACATGTCCACTGAGGGTCAGCTGTAGCCCTGTTCTATATCAGTATGACTTTGGGATGCAGGCTAACAGAGCAGCCTTTATCTGGAACGTGACCAGTCGTCATGGAAGAGGGCAAAGAGAACCTAGTGAACCATGGCTCTTAAAGTTTACATTTTTCTTTGCAAAGCAAGTCACTTGGGCAGGCTGCCATCATCAGTGAGGCAGGGGAGTCTCCTTCCTAGGAAGAGGGTGGCCAGAAAGAAAATATTTATTAACAATAGCAGAATCTACCTCACCCAGGTAAAGAGATTTTTGGATTATGTACCCTTTGGAATTATTGAGCTCAAGGTCAAAGTGTTTGATTTTATACAGGAAACCTCCTAGCTTTGGTTTAGTCCAGTTGTGCTGACTTTCCCTGTAGTGTGTGCTGTCCTTCCCTTCACCTAAGATAATTCTTAACTAATATCTAGTTAGTGAGTAACACACCCTCTCTCCCCTCCCTCATAACCATCAAAGAATGGTGTCTTCTGTGTTTAAACCTTTTCTTGAGTTCGTGTAATAGCAGACTTACACAATATTTGTCCTTCTGTGACCAACTAAATTCACTCTGCATAATGCCCTCCAGATTCCTCTATGTTATAAGATGTTTCACGGCTTCATGGTTGTTCTTTATCGTTGGGTAGTATTCCATTGTCTGGATACACCATAATTTGTTTATCCATTCATCTGTTGATGGACACCTAGTTTGTTTCCATCTTTTTGCTATTGTGAACAGTGCTGCAATGAACAATGGTGTGCATATATCTGTTTGTGTGACAGCTTTGAGTTCTCTAGGATATATTCCAAGGAGCAGGATAGCTGGATACTGTGGTACTTCTATTTCTAGCTTTTTAAGGAAGCGCCAAATCGATTTCCAGAGTGGTTGTACCATTTTACCTTCCCACCGACAATGTCTACGTGTTCCAGTCTCTCCACAACCTCTCCAGCATTTGTTATTTTTTATTTTTTGGATTAATGGTAGCCTTGTTGGGGTGAGATGATATCTCATTGTAGTTTTGATCTGCATTTCTCTAATGGCTAATGATCATGAGCATTTCTTCATGTGTCTGTCAGCCGCCTGAATATCTTCTTTGGTGAAGTGCCTGTTTGTATCCTTTGCCCAGTTTTTAATTGGGTTATTTGTCTTTTGGTTGTTGAGGTTTTGCCGTATCTTGTAGATTTTAGGGATTACACGCTGATTGGATTTGTCATGGACACAATGTTTTTTTCAGTCTGTAGGTTGTTTCTTTACTCTTTTGGTGAAGTCTTTTGATGATGTTTGATTTTTAGAAGCTCCCAGTTATCTGTTCTCTCTTCTAGTGCTTGTGCATTGTTCCCTATTGTTTCTACTGTGTTATGGCATGTATTAGGGCTCCGAGCTTTGTGCCTTTTGTTTCTTCCATGATCTTTATCGTTTTCGATTTTATATATAAGTCTTTGATCTATTTTGAGTTAGTTTTTGCCCATGGTGTGAGATACGGGTTTTGTTTCAGTTTTTGCAGATGGATATCCAGTTATGCCAGCACCGTTTGTCAAAGAGACTGTCTTTTCCCCAATTAATGGACTTTGGGCCTTTGTCAAATATCAGCTGCTCATCGGTGGGTGAATTTATGTCTGGATTCCCAGTTCTGTTCCACTGGTCTATGTATCTGCTGTTGTACCAGTCCCAGGCTTTTTTGACTACCTTGGTGATATAATAGGCCCTAAAATCAGGTAGTGTGAGGCGACCACTTTGTTCTTCTTGAGTAATGCTTTACTTGTTTGGGGCCTCTTCCCTTTCCATATGAAGTTGGTGATTTGTCTCTTTGTCACATTAACCAATGCTGTTGGAATTTGGATTGGGATTGCATTGTACCTGTAGATCCCTTTGGGTAGAATTGACATTTTCACAATGTTGAGTCTTCCTATCCATGAGCAATGTATGTTTTTCCACTTCCGCTGGTCTCTTTTGGTTACTTGCAGTAGTGTCTTGTAGTTTTCATTGTATTGGTCTTTTATATCTCTGCTTAGATTTATTCCTAAGTATTTTATCTTCGTGGGGCTATTGTAAATGGCACTGATTTGGTGATTTCCTCTTCGAGGTTCTCTTTGTTGGTGTAAAGGAATCCAACTGAGTTTTGTATGTTTAGCTTGTATCCTGAAACTTTGCTGAAATCTTCTCTTAGTTGCAGTAATTTTCTTGTGGATTCTTTCGGATTGTATGGAAAATCATATCATCTGCAAATAGACATACTTTGACTTCTTCCCTACTAATCTGGATGTGCTATATTTGTTTTTCTAGCCTAATTGCTCTGGCTAGGACCTCCAGCACAATGTTGAATAGGAGTGATGATAAAGGGCATCTTTGTCTGGTTCCCCTTCTCAAGGGGAATGATTTCAAAGTCCCTCCATCTAGGATGTTGTTGGCTCTTGGCTTTATAGAAATGCCCTTAATTATATTGTGGAATTTCCTGTGTATTCCTATTTTGTTGAGGGTTTTTATCATGAATGGGTGTTGGACTTTGTCGAATGCTTTTTCTGCATTGATTGATAAGATCATGTCGTTCTTGTCTTTTGTTTTATGTGATGGATTACATTGATTATTTTTCTAATGTTGAACCGTCCCTGCATACCTGGTATAAATCCCACTTGATCAGGGTGAATTATTTTTTGACGTGTTGCTGAATTCTATTGGCTAGAATTTTGCTGAGGATTTTTGCGTCAATGTTCATGAGGGACATTGGTGTATATTTTTCTATTTTTGTGGTGTCCTTAACTGGTTTTGGTATCAGGGTTAAGCTGGCTTCATAGAAGGTGTTTGGGAGTATTCCATCCTTTTCTATGCTCTGCAATACCTTTATTAGGAGTGGTGTTATCTCTTCTCTGAATGTTTGGTAGAATTCTCCAGTGAAGCCTCCTGGTCCAGGGCTTTTTTTTTATTGGGAGTTTTTTATTTACCTATTCAATCTCTTCTTTTATTATGGGTTTACTTACTTGTTCTACCTCTGTTTGTGGTAGTTTAAGTAGGTAGTGAGTTTCTAGAAATTTTTCCATTTCCTCTAGGTTTCAAATTTGTTAGAGTATAGTTTTTCATAGCATTCTGTTATGATTCTTTTAATTTCAGTTGGTTCTCCTGTGATATCACCCATCTCAGTTCTCATACAGGTTATCTGTTTCTGCTGCAGTTTTTCTTTTGTCAATTTGGCCAATGGTTCATCAGTTTTGATGATCTTTTCAAAGAACCAGCTTTTGGACTTGTTAACTCTTTCAATTGTTTTTCTATCATCTATTTCATTGAATTCTGCTCTAATTCTTATTATTTCCTTCCTTCTGGCACCTCTAGGCTTCTTTTGCTGCTCTCTTTCTACTTGTTCCAGTTGTAGGGTGAATGCTTTGATTATGAGCCTTTCCTGTTTTTGGATGTGTGCATTTATTGCTATAAACTGACCTCTGAGCACTGCTTTTGCTTTGTCCCAATGGTTCTGGTAGGATGTTTTCATTCTCATTTGATTCTATGAATTTCTTTATTCCATCCTTAATTTCGTCTATAACCCAGTAGTTTTTGTGGAAGGTGCTGTTCAGTTTCCATGTGTTTGATTTTTTTCCCTTGCTTATTGTTTTGTTGATTTCCACTTTTAGGGCTTTATGGTCAGGAAAGATGCTCTGTAGTATTTGGATGTTTTGGATTTTGTTAAGGCTTGCTTTCTGGCCTAATATGTGGTCTATTTTGGAGAGCGATCCACGTGAATTGGAAAAGAAAGTATACTTGGCTGCTGTTGGGTGCAGAGTTAGGTATATGTCTATGAGATCAAGTTGGTTGATTGTAGCTTTTAGCTCTTCTGTGTCTTTGTTGAGCTTCTTTCTGGCTTTTCTTTCCTACACCGAAAGTGTTGTGTAGAAGTCTCTTGCTACTATTGTCGAGCTGTCTATGTGTCTCTTCAGAGCTGTTAGAGTTTGTTTTACATATTTTGGAGCCTTGTTGTTTACTGTGTAAATATTTATTATGGTTATGTCCTCCTGGTGTATTGACCCTTTAATCATTATATAGTGCCCTTCCTTATCTTTTGTGGTGGATTTTACCTGAAAGTCTATTTTGTCAGAGATTAATATTGCCAATCCTGCTCTTTTTGGAGCGTTGTTTGCTTGATATATTTTTTTCCATCCTTTGAGTTTCAGCCTGTTTGTGTCTTTAAGTCTAGGGTGCATCTGTTGTAGGCAGCATATAGATGGCTCATGCTTTTTTATCCAATCTGCCACTCTCCGTCTCTTGATTGGTGCATTAAGTCCGTTTACATTCAGCGTAATTATTGGTAGGTATGAGTTTAGTGCTGTCATCCTGATATATCTTTTTGTGTATTGTTCACAGTTTCTTTGTTCCCTTGAATTTTCTGTGCTGAGTTGTTTTTCTTTGGGAAGTTTCTTTTATCTTTCTCTTTGTTGTAGATTTTGTGTTTGTTGGGTCTTTATGTTTTTCTCCTTTTTTATTTTGATTTGTTGGATTGTTAAATTCCTTTATGGTTACCTTAATATTTACCCCTAATTTTACAAGTTTATGCTAGTCTTTTATTACTTCATATCACCTTAACTTACCCTCCATATAGAAAATCATTGACTCTATTTTTTAAGTCCCTTTTATTTTTGTTTTAATATTATCCTTTTTTTTTGGTTTACATATTGATATCTGTTTCCCTATGTTCAATGTTTTAGCTTTGATGTAATTTTGATTTCCGTATCTGAGTCAAGGTCTGGTTGCTCTATCCTGTGTTCTAGTATTGTGCTGTTAGCGGTTGTTATTGATTATCTCACCGTAGGACTCTCTAGCATTTCTTTTAATTTTGGTTTGGTTTTTACACATTCCCTAAACTTCTGTTTATCTGGAACTGTCCTAATTTCGCCATCATATTGGAGAAGCAGTTTTGCTGGATAGATAACTCTTGGCTGACAGTCATTTTCCCTCAAGGCTTTAAATATGTCATCCCATTACCTTCTAGCCTGCATGGTTTCTGCTGTGTAGTCTGAGCTTATTCTAATTGACTCTCCTTGTAGATGACTTTTCTTTTATCCCTAGCTGTTCTTAAAATTCTCTCTTTATCTTTCTTTTTGGTAAGTTGGATTAAAACATGTCTGTGTGACTTTCTTTTGGGATACCTTATGTGGGGTTCGATGAGCATCTTGGATTGATATCTTCTCATCTTTCATGATATCAGGGAAGTTTTCTGTCAAGAAATCTTCAACAATATTCTCTGTATTTTCTGTAATCCCCCGCTGTTCTTGGACTCCAATCACTCGTAGGTTATTTCTCTTGTTAGAGTCCCGCGTGTCTCTAAGAGCTTCTTCACTCTTTTTAATTCTTTTGTCTGATTTTTCCTCAAATAAGTTGGCGTCAAGAGCCTTATCTTCAATGTCACTAATTCTAACTTCTACTGCCTCAATTCTGCTCCTATGACTTTCTGTTGAGTTGTCTCATTCTGAAATTTTATTGTTAATCTTCTAGATTTCTGATTGCTGTCTCTCTAGGCATTCTTGCTTCCTATTAAATTTGGCATTATGTTCTTGAATCACTTTTTTAAGTTCCACCACTACAGTGTCTGTATGTTCCCTGGCTATTTCTGCATGCTGTCAAATTTCCTTTCTTATTTCTAGAAGAGTTCTCTATATTAATCTTTGGTATTCTGCCTCTGGTAATTCCAAGAAGTCGACTTCCTCCAGAGAATTTATTGATTCTTTATTTTGGGAGCTTGCTGAATCCATCATGGACTTCCTCTTTATGTGACTTGATATTGACTGCTGTCTCCGAGCCGTCAATACTTTATTATACTTTTATTCTGGATTTGCTTAGTGAGACCTAACTTCTTGTTTTGTTTGGTTTTGATATGCCCAAATAGGCTGCTCCTGTGCACTAGTTTGATTTTTGACACCTTTTGATCTCTAATGTCCTATCACCAGGTAGTTAGTTCTGTAACTGAATATGTGTAGACAGGAGTCCATAAATTTTTCCTATAGGGGATCAGCTCGGGTGTTCAGGCAGTGGGTCACCAAGTTTTTGATGCAGGCTCGCACCCCCAGTTCTAGAGAGTCATGGGTGATTGGTGCAGGCCCTAGAATCTGGCTGTGGTAAGGGATCACGCGCTGAGAAAGGCAGGGGCTGATGGTTGCCCCTGAAAGTCTGAAAGGAAAATGTGTCCCTATTGAATAGGGTGAGTAGGTAGGTGAGTTCTGCAGCCGGGATAAGATCACCCACCTCTGTTGGCTGTAAAGACTCGAGGGCACCACTTTTAGCTGAACTCCTGTAGCAGGTGATTAGACACTTTAGGAGCTACGACAAATCCTCAAGACCTAGCTGCAGATCGATAAAAGTGCCTACCTGAGGGACGGGGCTGTTGGGAGGGTCACAAATCTGTCTGTTCACAGCAGAAGCAGCTGAAGTTAAACTTCAGATGTTGTCCCTGTTGTACTGTGGCAGTGAGGGCTAACACTGTTGAGATGGGTCCCCACAAGTCTATACAAGGCTATAAGGAATTCAGAGTCTGCACACCCCTGATTTCTGTGGCCAGCAAAGGAGCTGTGCCAATCCTGTGTTCCTGGCCTAGGGAAGCCAGCAGCTTATTTGTTCCCTTTCCAAAGCCAGGAGAATTGGTCAGGTCGTCTTTTGGGATCTACTTATGGCACAGCGGACTCCCAGTGCAGAGTGTGGAGGGAGGAGGTAAAAGGAAGAAAGGTTTTTCTCAAATCCAGTGCAGATTGTGGAGGGAGGAGGTAAAAGGAAGAAAGGTTTTTCTCAAATCCAGTGCAGATTGTGGAGGGAGGAGGTAAAAGGGAGAGAGTCTTTTTTCCCAAAACCAGTGAACAGTGTGGACAGAGCAGGTAAGAGGAGGAAAGATTTTTCCCAAGTCCGGTGCAGAGTGTGGAGGGAGGAAGTAAATGGGAGAGAGGTTTTTCCCAAATGGGCTTTTCTTTTTTGGAATCACTGTGAAAGAGTACATGCAAGTACTTATCCGAGCCTCTTGGGAGCTGCCCTTCACTAGTTCAGAGTTTCCAAGCAGAATTTCTGCTGTCAGGTCTCTCTCGATATGGAAAATGCTTCCCAAGTGCACACACTGCACAGCTGTTTGCCTGCTTTCCCGCGGACTGTCACAGTTGTGGCTCTGCAGCTTCACTGCCAGAGCTCTAGCCCTCCTCAACTCTTCCAATCAGAAGTCCTCTCCAGTATGACTCAAATAGATTTCTTAACGTTGCCTTGTTCAGGGCTACCAGATGTTCACATAGAATCAAATCACTTGTTTTTCCAGGTCTTTGTTGTAAAAAGGATATAGGAAGTGTCTAACTACCCAACCATGTTGACCACACCGCCAACATTCTGCTTTGACACTTAAATCGTTATATAGTGTCTTTCCTTATCCTTTGTGCTGGATTTTACTTTAAAGTCTATTCTATCAGAGATTAGTGTTGCCACTCCTTCTCTTTTTTGAGTATTGTTTGCTTGATATATATTTTTTTCTAACCCTGAGTTTTAGTTTGTTTGTGTCTTTAAGTCTATGGTGTGTCTGTTGTAGGCAGCATATACAGATCGTGGTTTTTAATCCACTCTGCCACTCACTGTCGCTTTATTGGTGCATTTAGTCCATGAGTTTAGTGCTCTCATTTTGATGTCCTTTTTTGTGTGTTGTTCACAGTTTCTTTGTTCCACTTAATTTTCTGTGCTATTTTCTTTATGTATTTTCTTTTCATCCATTTCACTGTTGTTGATTTTGTGTTTGCGGAGTCTTTATATTTTTCTAATTTTTCATTTTGACTTGTAGGATTGTTAGTTTCCTTTGTGTTTACCTTAATATTTACTCCTATTTTTCTAAGTTTATACTAGTGTTTTATTTATTTATATTGCCTTGACTTCCATTCCACATGCAAAATCTATGTCTAAGGTTTTTAAGTCATTTTTTTTTTTGCTTCAGTGTGCTCATCTTTTACATATTGACATCGATTTCCCTATTTTTAGTGTTTTAGCTTTGATTTGTTTTTGTGACTTCCCTATCTGGGTTGATATCTGGTTGCTCTGTCCTTTGTTCTTGTGTGTTGCTGTTATCTGATGTTACTGATTTTCTAACCGGAGAGCTTCTTTTGGTATTTCTTGTAATTTTGATTTGGTTTTTGCAAATTCTCTAAACTTCTACTTATCTGGAAATGCCCTCATTTTGCCATCATATGTGAGGGACAGTTTTTCTGGATATATAATTCTTGGCTGGCTGTTATTTTCCTTTAAGACTCTACATATGTCATCTCACTGCCTTCCTGCCTGCATGGTTTCTGCTGAGTAGTCCGAGTGTATTCTTATTGACTCTCCTTTGTAGATGACTTTTCACTTATCCCTAGCCGCTCTTAAAATTCCCTCGTTATCTTTGGTTTGGGCAAGTTTGATTATAACATGTTTGTGTGACTTTGTTTTGGGATCTACCTTATGTGGGGTTCAATGAACATCTTGGATAGATATCTTCTCGTCTTTCACGACATCAGGGAAGTGTTCTACCAACAAATGTTCAATTCTCTCTGTATTTTCTTTTATCCAACCCCACCCCACCCCTCTTTTGTTACTCCAATCACTCGTAGGTTATTCCTCTTGATAGAGTCCCACATAATTCTTTGGGTTTCTTCATTTTTTTAACTCCTTTTATCTGATTTTTCATCAAATAATTTGCATCAAGTGCTTTATCTTCAGTCTCAATAATTCTACATTCGACTGCCTCAATTCCGCTCATATGACTTTCTACTGAGTTGTCTCATTCTGAAATTTTTTTGTTGATCTTCTGGATTTCTGATTGGTGTCTCTCTATGGATTCTTGCAAGGTTTTAAATTTGTCATTATGCTCTTCTCTAAACTTTTTATTTCCTCTACTGCATGTTCTGTGTTCTGATTTGTTTCCTTCCTAATTTCTTGAAGAGTTCTGTATATTAATCTTTTGTATTCTGCCTCTGGTAATTCCAAGAAATTTTTCTCCTCAGGAAAATTTGAAGAATCTTTATTTTGGGAGTTGGCTGAACTCATCATGGATTGCCTCTTTATGTCATTTGATACTGACTGTTGTCTCTGAGCCATCAATAAGTTATTATATTTATTTAAGTTTCCTTACTGTGTCCTAGCTTCTTGTTTTGTTTTGATATGCCCAAATAGGCTGCTCGTATGGGCTAGCTTGATTATTGGCAACTTTGAAGCTCTGATGTCCTGTCACCTAGTGGTTAGATCTGTTACTAGGTAGGTGAGCTCTGGAATCCACCCACTCCTCCTGTATGAATTCAGCTCAGGTGCCCAGGTAGAAGGCCACCAAGTGTGTGGTATAGGCTCTCACCACAGCCCTAGACAAGCATGGGTGTTTGGTGTGGGCAAAGGCATCTGACTCCAGCAGTGGTATACACTCTAAGCAAGGCAGGGGGCTGACTGCCACCTCCGAGTGTTTAGAAGGAAGGTGTGTCCCTGTTTCCTAGAGTCATAGGTGGGTGGGTTTTGCAGCCTGACTATGAACACCCAGGGCTGTTGGCTGTAAGGACTGGTGGTCACTTCTTATTCTTGGCCTGTATCGTAGGTGGCTGGGTGTCATTGGTGGAGCCACCAGTCCGCAGGCCCCTGGCGTGGGTAGGTGAAGACCCTGTTAATGGGCCGAGCAGTGTCAAATGTCACGCACCTGCCACTTCACAGCTGAAACCGTTGAAGACAGACTTCAGGTACATACACTGTTGTACTGTGGTAATCGGCCCACACAAGTCTCTGCAGTGGGAAAGGCACTCAATACCCATGGATACCTTATGCCTGAACCTAGGCAAAGGAGCTGTGCCTACCTGGATTTCCAGCTTAGGGGAGCCAGCAGTTTATTTTTTCCCGTTTTTTGATTTGTTCACTCTCCAAGGCTGGGAGAATGGCTCAGGGCCTATGAAGGCCTCTACCTCCGGCCCAGGGGACCTGGCATTTGCTGAAGCTGGTTCAGGGCCCAGTGCAGAGCAGGGAGAGTGAGGTAAATGAGAGACAGGTTTCTCCCTAAGGGGGGTATTTTTGATCCGCGCAGTAGGCCGTTCACAAGTACTTTTCTTTCGCCGATCAAGGGCTGCTTCTCACTGGTTCTGGGTGGCCGAGTAACCTCTTTGACACTGGGTCTCTCCCAGTGTGGAAAATGTGCCTCTCGAGCACGGCTACTTGCCTGCCTCACCGCTCATGCATGAGCTGCTCAGGTCTGAATGGCTCAGGCTCTGACTGATTCAGGTCTGACAACTCCTCGCTGCTTCCGAACTCTCTCTCCCTTCCCTTGCCACTCAGCCCAGTTCCTCCACTTTGCCTTAGATGTTCAGGGCTCCTAGATTGTCATATATAATTGATTCACTTGTTTTCTTCCCGTCTTTGTTGTCAGAGGGTCCACCGGAAGCGTCTGCCTACTCCGTCTTCTTTGCCCCGGCACAAACCTGTTGTTTTCAAGTTAATTCCAACTGAAAGTGACCCTATAGGACATAGTAGAACTACCCCACAGGGTTGTCAAGGAGTATCTGGTGGTTTAGAACTGCCGACCTTCTGGTTAGCAGATGAACGCTAATATAGAGAGCTGACCCCTTATTCTTCTCCACTCCCTTCAGCTTGGGATGTCTAACCTTCACTTCCAAGAGCACGAATTTGTTTCTTAATTTATCTTTGCCCCCATGCTAGACAGTACTTCCACTCTTCATTTGCCACAGCCCTTTTCCAGGCTTTAAGTTTCCTTCCATTTACGTCCTTTCCCATTGTTGACAACAATTCAGAATATCTCCCCCATTTCATCACTATAGCACTGTCACCCCCCGTCTCCTGCCCCCTGCCCCCCGCCCATGAAGACATCAGCCCTAGTTTAGTCTTACTCTCTAACCCCTCTTCTCTTCTTTCTGGACCTATAATTTTTATGGGAAAAGAGAGAACAAGGGCATCCCTGGCCATCACCAGTCCGTTCACCCCAACTCCCCACAATGTTATCCTTTTCTCTTGAGCAGGTTCTTGAAGACTTGCCCTCAACTTCCAAAACCAAAATTGTTGTCGCAGAGTCAATTCTGATTCATAGCAAGTGTTATGGATTGAACTGTGTCCTCCAAGAAGATGTGTCAAGTTGACTAGGCCATGATTCGCAGTATTGTGTTGTCCTCCATTTTGTGATCTGATGAAATTATCCCACGTGATATAAACCCTAACTTCTACCATGTTAATGAGGAAGGATAAGAGGTAGTTATGTTAGTCAGGCAGGAAAGAATCCACAGAATTAGGCTGTATCTCGTTCAATGTCTTTTCAGATATTATAGAGAAAAGTAAGAGAGGAGACGGACCTCATTACCATCAAGCAAAGAGAGCCAGGAGCAGAAAGTGTCCTTTGGGTCTGGGGCCCCTGTGCTCAGAACCACTTTGACAAAGGGAAGATTGATGACAAGGACCTTCTCCCAGAGTCGATAGACAGAGAAAGCCTTCCCCTGGAACTAGCACCCAGGATTCAGACTTCTAGCCTCTCAAAGTGTAAGAGAATACACTTCTGTTAAAGTCATCCGTTTGTGGAATTTCTGCTATAACTGCACTAGATAACTAAGACAGCGACCCTATAGGGTAGAGTATAACTGCCCCATAGAGTTCCCAAGGCTATAATCTTTACGTTCTAAAGCGGTTGCAGCAGCACATCAACAGGGAACTCGCAGAAGTTCAAGCTGGATTAAGAAGAGGACGTGGAATGAGGGATATCATTACAGATGTCAGATAGATCTTGGCTCAAGGCAGAGAATGCTAGAAATATCTTTACTTGCATCTTACTGACTATGCAAAAGCATTCAACAACAACAAGCTCTACAGAAGCAGACTGCCACATCTTTCTCCTGCAGAGCGACTGGTGGGTTCGAATTGCTACCTTTTTGGTTAGCAGCCACGTTCTTTCCACTACACCACCAGGGCTCCTTTGCCCTCTCCTTTGTTGTTGTTGTTGCTGTTAGGTGCTGTCGAGGAGGTTCCAACTCATACCAACCTTTTGTACAAAAGAGCAAAACACTGTCCAGTCCTGTGCCATCCTCAAAATTATTGCTATCTTTGAACCCATTGTTGTAGCCACTGTGTCAATCCATCTTGTTGAGGGCCTTCCTCTCTTTTGCTGACCCTCTATTTTACTAAGCATGATGTCCTTCTCCAAGGACTGGTCTTTCCTGATAACATGTCCAAAATAAGTGAGACAGGATCTCGCAATCCTCACTTCTAAGGAGCATTCTGCCTGTACCTCTTCCAAGACAGAGTTGTTCATTTTTTCTGCCAGTCCATGGTATATCCAGTATTCTTCACCAAGCCCGTAATTCAAAGGCATCAATTCATCTTTGGTCTTCCTTGTTCATTATCCAGTTTTCCAATGCATATGAGGTAATTGAACATACCAGGCTCGGGACAGGCACACCTTAGTCCTCAAAGTAATACTTTGCTTTCTAACACTTTTAAGGGGTCTTTTGCAGCAGATTTGCCCAATGCATTATGTCATTTGATTTCTGCACTGCTGCTTCCAGTAAAATGATTTCTGGACTGCTGCTTCCAGTAAAATGAAATTCTTTACCACTTCAATATTTTCTCCATTTATCATGATGTCTAGTTGTGAAGATTTTTGTTTCCTTTATGTTGAGGTGTAATCCATACTGAAGGCTGTATGATCTTCATGAGTAAGTGCTCAAGTCCTCTTCACTTTCAGCAAGCAAAGTTGTGTCATCTGCATATTGCAGGTTTTTAATGAGTCTTCCTCCAATCCTGATGCCCCGTTCTTCTTTATATAGTGCACCTTCTCGAATTATTCGCTCAGCATACAGATTGAAGAAGTATGGTGAAAGGATACAACCCTGACACACACCTTCCCTGATTTTAAACCACCCAGTCTCCCCTTGTTCTGTTCAAATGACTGCCTCTTGGTCTACATACAGGTTCCTCAAGAGCCCAGTGAACTGTTTTGGAATTCCCAGTCTTCACAATGTTATCCATAATTTGTTATGATGCACACAACGAATGCTTTTGCATAGAAAATAAAACACAGGTAAACATCTTCCTGATATTCTCTGCTTTCAGCCAAGATCTATCTGACATCATCAATGAGATCCCTTATTCCACACCCTCTTCTTAATCCAGTTTGAGCTTCTGGTAGTTCTTTATCGATGTACTCCTGCAACCATTTGTTAATGATCTTCAGCAAAATTTTAGTTGCAAGTGATATTAATGATATTGTTCAATGATTTCTACCTTCTGTTGGATCACTTTTCTTTGAAATGGGCACAAATAGGGATCTCTTCCAGTTGGTTGTCCAGGTAGCTGTCTCCCAAATTCCTTGGCATAGACGAGTGAGCACTTCCAGTATCGCATCCTTTTGTTGAAACATCTCAGTTGGTATTCTGTCAATTCTTGGAGTCTTATTTGTCACCAATGCCTTCAGTGCACTTGGTCATATGCTACTCTGTCATTCTGTCGTACTGTGGTGGCTTGCATGTTTCTGTGATGCTGGAAGCTAAGCCATCGGTATTTCAAACACCAGCAATGTCACCCATGGTGGACAAGTTTCAGCAGATCTTCCAGACTAAGACAGACTAGGAGGAAGGACCTGGTAATCTACTTCTAAAAAAAGAAAAAAAAAAAGTAGAAAGAAATTGGCCAGTGTAAACCTTATGAATAGCAGCCCCCTCCTTAGAGAATCTTGTTTCTCTGAACATAATCTGATTCTCAGTGGAAACCTAGGATTCTACATTTACATAAAAAAAGAGCTGTCCCTTTCTTTGCTCACTTGATTTTCTCCACATAGGCTTTAAGACATTTGAGGACAGGATCTCTTGATACTGCTTCCATTCTCAAAGGTTCCCAAACCCTGTACTTAGATACATGGTTGGTGCTCAGCAGCTGCACTGTATTTATTTCTTTCCCACAGTGACTAGCTAGGAAAGGACATTGCACTAAGAGATGGATCCCCACATAGTGGGAACAGACTGAGTGCATGTGTGTAACACAGGAAAGAGATAGCCACCCTCAGAACATTGGTATGAGTTGAACTCCAGACACAGAGTTTGATCTCTCTAACTGGAAGCAAACAGTGATACCTGTTTGCTTGGGTTCCACATACCCACTTGGCAATTGTTCCAGCTGAAGGATGTGCAAGGAAAAAGAGAGGGGGGCTAAGAAAGTGACCTCTACTGCCACCTTCTACTCAGCCCCAGCCAGAGGGAGGTCAGGAGTCAGAGATAGTGGGGCCTGAGGCTTCTGGGACCTATTTTGGACCTCTCTCCCCATGTTTTGTGGCATTGCCTTGTCCCGTGTCCATTAGTGGTGGGAGTGCAGACTCCGGTCCTGTCATTTTGTCTGATTCATTGTGGCCGAAAATGTAACTATATATCAAACCATTCATTTAATGCATTTCTGTTTCGGTTTCTTAAGAACCAAGGCATGAACCCATGTTTTGACATTGTAAGATGCATTTTACACAGAAAAACAGTCGTGTATTTATAATTTCAAAGTCAAACCCTCTTCCCTTGGGACAACGAAGTATCCTAACCAAAAACCAAATGAAACTCATTGCCTTCCAGTCATTCTAACTCATAGAGACCCTATAGGACCTAGTAGAACTGCCCCATAGGATTTCTGAAGCGTGGCTGGTGAATTCCAATTGCTGACTTTTGGGTTAGCAGCCTAGCTCTTAACCACTGCACCACCAGGGATCCAAAATATCCTACGACTTCATTTTCATGAAGATTAAACCACTAGGTCTGGACTTGGAAAAGCCAGGTGGCTGAAGGGTCAGCAGCAGGGGCCTAAGAGGTGAATTACTTTTCTCATGACTAGGGGCTTCCCAAGGGTCAGCTGGGGTGGGTGGTTTGAAGGGGTTAATCCCCTCTGAGCTGAAAGGCTGGATAAAAGCACGGGATATTAGGTATGACTCACTGAGGTCACAGCACAGGCAACAGCATGTCTCCCCAAGAGAAAAGGGCAAGCGAGAGCTCTGGATTGTATCCTGGAGAGTCTGAGAGAAGTCAGGGATGGGGTGTGGGTTCCCTAACATGCCTGGTCCTGTCATTGCAGAGGCCCTGCTGTAATGGGGTTGGGAGGGGGCAAGATAAGAGGGGAGGGTAATTTGCTACTGAGATTTTGATATCACCTAGAGTCCTGTTTTGATTGGTTGGTTCTGTTTGGTGTGGTTTGATTGGTTTGGCTTGGCTTGCTTTGGTTTGATATGGTTGGGTTTTATTTTTGATCAGGTACCCAGAATTCAAGCCGTCCCTCTGACATTTAAGCACATGTAATCTTAAGTCAGCCACTTCCCTGTTCTAGTTCATTTTTTCTATGTTTGTTAGCGATAACACTGAATCACCTTTGTGGTTCCCCGGTTTTTGGATTTCACGAAAACTAATATTATTTTTCAAACAAGGCAGTCAGTGAAGAGGGACAACTTTTTATTTTTCCAAGTAAGGTTTAAGGTCTTTTATAATTACTAACATTTCCTGAAATAAGGGAAAGTGTACAGTCTCAAAAAAAAAAAGAAGACCTTCTGAAGAAATAAAAGTCAGAAACTGCGTACCAACCCCTATGCAATACAATAACATTTTCTCATTTCTCTGTGGCTTGTTGAGAATATCATAAAGTGTTGACACAGTCCCTGGACCCAAAATTGGAAAGATTTTATCTGATTACTGGGCTTCTTCCAGCTCTGGCAATTGTTAGAATAGAGTGCTGTCTGCTGCTTTACCAAGCCTTGCCACCAGTGAGTGGATGTTTCTAGGGAGGAGGGTGGGACCTTCCAGGACAAAGAGCTTCCTTTAAGCTCTAATTTCTTTGATCAGTTCTGTGTTTCTTTTCTAGGACTCAGCACAGGTCTAACGCCCAGCAGTTGAGATCTTCTTCTGTTCCTCCATCCTGCTCTCATGTACTGCTGCCATGTTCTCCTCCCTGGATGTCTCAGTGTACTAGACTCAAGTAGGAACAGAAGTCTTAGTCTTTATTTTCTTTTCTCCAAGCCGTAATCCCTATATTCCCCATTGTTGCCACTTAGAAATATAGGGTTCCCTTAACTTCTCAGTTCTTATTCTCAGTCACCCACTCCTTTGTACTCTTAACCAACCTAAGAACTGCTGTCTAGTTGATTATGATGAGTGGTGACCCTATGTGTTGCAGAGTAGAACTGTACTTAATAGGTTGGTCAAGGCTTTTTGGAGGCAGGTTTCCAGAGCTTTCTTCAGAGGCACATCTTCGGGCTCAAACTACCAACCCATCAGTTAGTAGTAGAGCAGTGAACCGTCTGTACCTTCCAGGGACTCCTTAAAAATCCAAAACCAAATCGATTGCGGTCGAGTTGATTTCGACTCATGGCGACCCTACAGAGCAAAATAGAACTGTCCCATAGGGTTTCCAAGGGTCTGATAGTGGATTTGAAAAGCCAAACCTTTTGATTAGCAGCTGAGTTCTTAACCACTGTGCAACCAGGGCTCCAGAGACTCCTTATTTCAGGATTAATTTTAAATCAGCCCTCATCATTCCACTTCATCGCTGTCGCCTTAAGACAGGTTCTAGTCATTTCTTCTTGCCCAACTGGTCTCCCTTCCTCATTTTTCCTACCCTCACCTATACCCTCAGCACCCTGGTGTCACAGTGGTTAAGAGCTTGGCTGCTAACCAAAATGTCGGCAGTTTGAATCCACTAGCCGCTCCTTGCAAACCCTATGGGGCAGTTCTATTCTGTCCTGTCATGTTGCTAAGAGTCAGAATTGACTCAACAAGGGTTTGATTTTGGTTGACCCACACCCTCACCTCACTGCCAAAGGAGGCTTCATCAGACCCATGGGCAGATCTGCTGACAGTCCATCCTCTGTGCCCTGCGGCCAACTAATCTCCTGAAACACTTTCAGTTTTCTGCTTCCTTTGGCTCCCCATCTCCTACAGGAAAAGCATACAGTGTTTACTCCTGGAAAGGAACTTAAAGAGTATCATGTTTTTCGGTGTAGAAAACCTGAGACCCAGAGAGAAGTCAATTGTCCAAAGGCTTACATCTAATTATTGGCAGAGTCAGAGATAGACCCAGGCCATTTAAATACAATTCAGTGCCTTTCCATCTCCTTATACTCATTAATAGAAGTTTTAAAATTCTGCACTGGGAAGATCCAGGGCTGGGTCTCTCCTACTTATTGCCACTCCCATCATGCAATTTACTTCTCCTGGCTAGTCTGGAGCTCAAGACCTTCCATGGGGTCTGATCCCACTTCCACTGCCCACTTCTCATTAGAACTGACCATCCACTACAGTTGGAGGCTGTTGATGGTTCAGTGGTAGAATTCCTGCCTTCCATGAGGGAGACGCAGATTTGGTTCCCAGCCTGTGCACCTCATGCGTAACTACCAACTGTGTGTCAGTGGTGGCTTGCATGTTGTTGTGATGCTGAACACATTTAAGCAGAACATCAAGACTAAGAAGAACGAGGAAGAAAGACCTGACAATCTACTTCAAAAATTCAGTCAGTGAAAACCCTGAGGATCACAACAGTTTTCTTCACAACGTCTCATGGGGATGGAGCCGGACCTGACAGCATTATGTTCCATTGTACATAGGGTCACCATGTGTCGGGGACCTACTCAATGGCAGCTAACGAGAATCCCTCACAGTCAGGTCAGTCTTCTGTGCACAAATACACAAAGCATCTTCCCACCTTCAAACTGTTAATCAATCTACTTCTCCTGCCTAAAATGAATGCCTTATTCAATTCATAAAAATTAATTTAGCTCATCTCTCAGCCGGACCCTTTGATAGGGATTAGGATACAAAGGTGTCAGTGTTTTGTGTTTCTTCCCTTAAGGAGCCTGTCGTCTAGAGGCTTATTATTTTTTTTTTTTGGTCCCCCCTGATGCTTTACTGCCAGTCCCAGCCCCAACACCAGCCCATGGGGAAGCCCTTTGCTCTAAGTCCTCTGCAACTCTGGTTCCATAACATCCATTCATGATGTCGGCCTCCCAGCTCCAGAAACCATATCATAATAGGCTGGGCTTATCTTCTGAAGAAGATAATAAGTTCCTTGAGAGCTGAATCTATGTGTCAGTGGTTCCCACAGTACTCGTCATGGTGTCTGCTACTTGTCTGTTTGATGACTGACAGAGCCCCTGCTAAATACAGTCCCTTGACCTTCAACCATTCTAGGTCCTGGTCCTTCTCAGACTTAATTTCCTAACAAATCTTTACAACTAAAAATGAAGCAGGTGGGTACGTAGTTTCAGGTCAGAGGCATCCTAGAGGGTAAAGTTTCCCACCTGCCTCTTTCCCCCAATGCACAGCTGTCACCACTACCACGTTCACGAGTTCATAGAAGTAAAATGAGGAAGACATGAACACCAAGGAAAATCCCAAAGGGGAAAAAATGTCCTCAAGGGCTAATATCAAGTCTTAGGGTATGGGAAGATGCAAAGTAAGTGGGCAGTCATAAGCCTGGTAGATTTGACAAATGGCAGGTTGTTGCTTCTGTCAGAGTGATAGCAGGTTGAAGGGATTCTCCTCCTGAGAGGCCTGCCTTTCTTTGGTCTTTCTTAGTTACCTTGCCTACACACAGCCCATGATTGAAATGAGTCAGTACAATGGTTTAAGGGAGAGACTATTGGGTTCCAAGCCTATGTCTTCTAGTGTTGCAGTGTGACTTGCCAAGATCTTGGCATTTTGTAAGGCTTTCTGTAGAGCCCTGGTAAAATTCCACGTGTGACATTTAAATGTGGCGTCCTCAGGATTAGCTTGTCTACCGCCATACCTTTCAGCCAAGCTTTTATGACCCAGGGTGGCAAATGCCACTACTTGACTTCAAACTTGTGCAGCTACCAATTCCATACTTCTAAAAGGGTGTCTTGCCCTAGTGTCCAGTTCCACAGAGCACCCAACAATTGCTGAACACTTTGTGCCAGACGCTACACACACACTTTACATACATTGTCTATATTAACCCTTTCTACCGACATGAAGAATGGTGTTATTATCCACTATGGCAGATGAGGAAACTGAAGCTCAAAGACGTTAAGTGTCCAAGTTCACCAAACTGGTAAAGTTCAGAACCCCCATCAGAACTCCAGTTGGAGATTTTTAGAGATGTGCCCCGTATTTTGTGAGATATGAGAAGCATCCAGAAGTGTGCCCTCCGTCTGTCCTAGCAGGTCTAACAGAGGAGTGGGAAGGAAGACTCAGCAACAAGGCTGTCTGAGCTCAGAACCCAGCCAAAGTGACTCCTTGGTTATCTCATGCTAATGCAATGCTTCTTTAGTCCTCCCCTTTATGGTAATCATTTCCCTGGGGGAACCCTGGTGTCTGGGTGACTTAACAATATGCAGAAAGATAGAGATAAACACTCTCTACTGTAATCACCCAGTTTTTTTTTTTTTAATGGAAAATAATGTTTTTGTCAATTGCAGGCAGGACAGAGGGCTGCAGCCTCCATTCATTGCCAAAATAACCAAAGGCAACAAATCCCAGCCACTTGCCTTATCTTCCCACTATTTCAGGCTGAATGTGGCTCTGAGTCTAGGTAAACTCAAAGTCATAACTGCTGAGTTTAATGGGCTTCTAAGAGAGCCATTCGCCCCTTTAGCTGTTAAGCTTTCCTTAAAACAATGTTACCTTCATACTGCACCCAGCCCATCCCTTCCACTCTGCCAATCAAACTTTCCTGGAACACTACCCTCACACACCCTACACCGATCACTGCCCTCAGTGCTTGTTTGGGACATTCCCAGATGCCAAAGTCCTAAGTCAAAAGACACAAGTGGGTGTGGAAATCCAAGAAATCCAGACTTCTAAAGTGATGGGGAGGTGAGCGGAAGGCAAGAACAAAGGCACTGTCACCCTTGAGTCCAGCCTTGCTAAGCAGGAGGCCGCCAGGCTTGGGGGTGAGTAAAACCTGAAATTTGAGGAAGGATAGGTGGATGCTATTGTGATTAGGGACTAATTAGGACACTCACCTCATGGCCTCAGGCACGGATGAGAAATATATAAAACGTGGGCAGGCTCAGAGCATCCCAAAACCCTTGGCATCTCCAACACTCCGGTTGCCGGTCACTGAGAACTTAGGTAAGTCTGGTGAAGTTGTGCCTCTCATAGCCTCGCTCCACAGGTGTCCCAGCTCCTGACTAGGGGCTGGGACTTGAGCTCTGGGTGGTTGGTCAGAAAGAAAGGTCTCATTTGGGTGTGTCTCTCTCCATATCATTTGTGACCAACCTTTTTTGGGTTCTCCAAGCCATCTGGCCTAGGGGTGAGGGAAGCTAGGCTGAGGCTGGAGAGGTGGGTCTGACAAGAGGAATAGTATATTGTGGATCCGGCTGCTGTGTGTGGGTGTTGTATCTTGCCAGGTGCCAGGAAAGGCAGAAGGAAAGGGCAGCCCTGGCCATGGGGAAGAGCAACTGACAGAGCTGCCTTTTAAGAGAGAAGAGAATACAAAGAGGGGGGAAGGCAGGCTATCTTGGGAGGGCAGAGGTTTGGAAGTCCCAAGCAGTAAAGACTAGCAGTGAGAAGACACTATGGCATAGTGGGAAAGACTCGCTCTGGGAATCCAAAGACCACTGTTTCCACCAACCTCTGCTGAGTGACTATGGAACAATTACTTCCTCATA
This sequence comes from Dugong dugon, assembly GCA_030035585.1. Lineage (NCBI taxonomy): Eukaryota > Metazoa > Chordata > Mammalia > Sirenia > Dugongidae > Dugong > Dugong dugon. The sequence continues at coordinate 193,132,536 of CM057462.1, read as the reverse complement.
TGAGCTTTGCTTTCAACAACCGTAATTAAGAAGAGTCCAGGAAAATGGTCCATGCCATCTCTAGATTCTTTGTTTCTAGAAATTCCTTTAAAGAGTGGTTAAGGTGCTCCTTGCAGTCTTTTTTAAATTTTTATAAATTTAGTTAATAAACCACATCCTTATATACTGCTTACTACGTGCTGTACACTGCATATGTGTGTGTATACATATATATATATAGAGACAGTGAGAGAGGGAAATAGAGAGAGAGAGACCTGGTGGTGCAGTTCTTAAGCTCTTGGCTGTTAACTGAATGGCTGTCGGTTCAAACCCACCAGTTGCTCTGCAAGAGAAAGATGTGGCGACCCACTTACATGAAGATGTACATCCTTTAAGTAAATCTGTGAGGCAATTCTACTCTTTCCCACAGGGTCGTTGTGAGTCAGAATTTAGTCGACAGCACACAACAACAAGTATCTATATATATGGAAACCCTGGTGGCGTAGTGGTTAGGAGTTCAGCTGCTAACCAGAAAGTCGGCAGTTTAAATCCACCAGCCATTCCTTGGAAACCCTACGAGGCAGTTCTACGCTGTCCTATAGTGTCGCTATGAGTCAGAACTGACTTGATGGCAATGGATTTGGTTTTATTGGTATCTATAAGTACATATGCATTACCCATGTCTTTATATCTTCATTTAACCCTTACAAAAACCTTAAGTCACACAACAAGTAAACAGTGTAGCCAGGATACAGATTGCAGGCATCCTGTTTCAGATTCCATAGTTTGTGCCATAACGATACACTACTTTTTGTTCTTTTTTTCACTGTCCTTCATTCTTACTCTCTTTCGCTTCCTCTCCCTCTTCCTTTTCCTCTTTTTCATTTCATATTTTTCTTTTTTTATCCACCCTCCCTCCTTTTCTTCTTCCCTTCTTTCTTTCCTTCATCCTTTCTTTCCTCCCTCCCTCTCTACCTTCCATCCTTCTTTTCTCCCTTCACCTCTCTCAAAAAGTGTTGAAAGGGCTTACAAACATTAAGCTAAAATTGACACATGCACACGCACACACATTCACACACACACACTTGAAGTTAGTGACGAGACCAGGGCAAGGTAAAAGCAGAGCAGGACGGAAATGTGATGGAGGGCTTTCACCTAGGCCCAAGGGTCTCTCTAAGTTTTAAGCATTGCTCACCTCTGTGTCTTTCTGCTTCCAGGTGCAAGCGCTGCCCAGAATGTCTCAATATATGCAGAAGCAGTGTGTTTACCCGCAGAACTGCTGGCCCCTGCCTCAGAAGTGCTGCCCCGTACCTCAGACGTGCTACCCCCTACCTCAGAAGTGCTACCCCCTACCTCAGAAGTGCTGTCCCGTACCTCAGAAGTGCTACCCCCTACCTCAGAAGTGCTGCCCCCCACCTCTGAAGTGCTGCCCCCCACTCCAGCCATGCTGCCCCCCAGTTCAGCAGTGCTGCCTCCCATATCAGTATACCAAGCAGATCTGTCAACCCCTACCCAAGTGCCAACTGAAGTGCCCACCTTTTCATTATTGCTAAAGGTCCAAGCCGAAGTTAGCCCCAGGCACATGACCAGAGAATGAGCCCCAGAAAAAAGAAAGGGCATGAAGCCCACTCCAAGTCACCATCCCATGCCCCGCTCCCTGAGACAGCCAAACTGTCCAGGCCTGCTCGCCCCTGCTTCTCGATGCAGCCACGCTTTGGACAAAGTAGCACCAGGATGGAAGCTTCCTCAAACTCTCCCTCTTATTGACGAGCAGCCACAATTTTCATCTCACACAAGAAACTGATTCAAATCTGTCTAATTATCTTTGGTGATATAAACCTACATCACCCTGTTAGCTTCTTGGAAACTTGGGCGGTGTGCCCAGATGCTCTTTCCTATTATCTCCCTGTCTGCTTCAGTTCCCCAGACAATTAAAACAGAATTCCTCTGGCACTAATGGCTCAGTCTGATTACTTTGTTGTTTTAAAATTCTACATTCCTGGTGATCCTTTATCTGCTTTCCAAGCCAGGGCCCTAAAAGAGATGGATGTGTGGGGGCAGGGAGAGGAGAAGTCTTGGGGAGATTCGCTTCTGTGATGTCCAGACCAGAGTGAGGAGTCACAGGAGGGTGTTTTTGCAGCACAGAGTCACATGCTACCTCAACAGCAAATGGGAAGGCCACAGGGATGTGGGGAGACAGTGTTCGTCTAGGGTACAGGGCAAAGATTAGGTATCATCTACGTCCAGGAAGAGTGGGGGACCCCCCAGGAAAGAGCTTTGTAATAGAGAAGAAGCATTCAGGCAAACAAAGCATAATTCAAAGACCACAACCCAAAGGTCTATGGGTCAAACAATGTGCAGAAGATCTTGAAAATTATTTCATAAGTCAAAGAAAAGACCAAAGTTTTTTCGAGCTAACTGAATGTGTACCTAGGAGGCAATCCATGCAAACATCATACACCCAATACATATATACCCACCAGACAATATTTGATTACAACTACCAAACCAAAAAAATCAAACCAGTTGCCACAGATTCATTTTCTACTCATGGCGACCTACGCCTCTCTCTATTTCCCCAGTTAGGGATTCTCCAGAGCTTTTGTTTATTTCTTTCTTTTTCCCTCACATAAGTCCTTACTCTTAATTTTCTGAATTTCTGGGGGACTGAGGTAACCAGATAATTCAGACACACAGGCAATCCAAATTTCTTGCTTCTGGCTATTGTTTCAACTATCCACCCGTGTCTTTTTCCACCAAAGCCCTCTCTTACAGAACAGCAGAGTGAGGCATTTCAACCTCCTCTTCTACTCATTTCTCCCCTGTCATGCCTCCAGGCCTCAGGGCAGTCAATGAGAACTAAAGGAAGTACCCTAAAGCATACAGAGAGGAAAAGAATTTAAGGTAAAGATCTGAATCAACCCCAACATATATTATAAACCCTGAAGAATGCCAAGTAGGGGAAAGCTTTTATCATTGCCTCTCGGGCTCATTGGCCTCTTTTTTCACCACCACGTTTCCTTTTACGTCGTTTCAATTATCATCTTTCCTTCGTTTCTTCCACTCATCCATCTAGCCATTCATCTATCCATCCATCCATCCACCACTCGATCATCCACTTATCAACCATCCATCTATCCATTCAATCCCTCCATCATCCATCAGGGCAGCCATATTAAGCACCCTGCCCCATTTACTCTGAATGGAATAGGTATTGTGAAGATTCAGAAGCACATCACAGTGTTCTGGGCCAGTCCGTTTAACAATACCAAAGAAAAGACAAAGATGAGACCTCTGAAATAACAAAGAATAATTAGATGAGACATCAACTAACTAAGGAATGAGTTGAGTTGTATGAGTACCTTGCCTATGCCTTCAGAACTCAGACGATGGAGAGAGATGGAGAACATTGAGAGCTGTTTAGGGCAGGAAGGAGAACTCAGCCATGTCTATATTCACAGCACCTACCACGGGGCTCTGAGAAAATATCTGTTCAGTGATGAATGCCTAGAAGAGGTAGAATTTGGAACAGAAGTACAAAAGGATTTGGCTAGGTGAGGAGGAGAACATTCCAGAACTGGGTACAGCACGAGTAAATGCTGTGAGTGCTAGGTCTATCCAGGAGATCCAGCCTTCCCAAATCTAAGAACAGGCCCTTGGCTGTTAGAGAACATGGCCTCATCTACTGAAAACCACAAAACTTGGGCGTTTTGGTTCCAGTTTTGTGACCTGTCTCTCAGACCCCTCTTCCTCAGTTGTCTACACTCAACAGAAACTCAAGTCTGACTACAAAAAGCACTTCAATGTTATGTAGCCTTTAAATGAACTCCCTGAAAATGATGTGAAGTTTTAAAAATTTCTGCACACTCATATATGTCATTCAGTACAGTCTCCAAGTGTCTCCTCTCTCTACTAGGGGCCTGACTGAATGTTTAGCATTTCACACACATCAGCTCATTTACTTTGCACCTTGCCCTGTGGAAGTATTGTTACTCCCATTACAGACAGGGGACTTAGGTTCCAGAGAAGTTTCTTACTTGCTCACAGTAATCATAGCTTGTAGGTGAAAGAACTGAGATTCACACTAGGGACTTCTGGTCTCTGCCTTGTATTCTTTCCAACAGAGAAAGTGTTCTTTTTGTGCTAGTGGCTTCAGGTACCATAAAGCCCAGATTGGAATCTTTCCGAACTTATAGCCCACAGTCCACTGGAGAAAGCAAAGCTAGAGATGTACACATACACACACACACACAAACACACACAAGTTTACACATGGATAGACTTTCTAGCATGTTTACACATTCATATAAATTACACACCACACATGATGTTGATATTCAAAATAATTAATAACCTGTACAACATTATAGACTGGCACTGAGTGTTCAGAAAAGAAACTGGAGTAGGTCTTATAGGCCCCCCTTTGTGACAAGCAAAGTCCCCTAATTTCTTGTTCATGTGGAGGACTGAGCTGGGCAGCTGGGGTGGAAACAGGAGGCCCTGGTGGGTGGAGGAGTGGGTGCTGTGGCTACTTACCACCTTTTGCTGAAATAATTTTAATATTTTAGCAATAGATGCAGCAACACCTGTGCATAGTACTGTGAATCTGCCAAACATCAGCCATGTGCACACTCCTTCTCACAGACTCACACATGCTTGCACACTCATGTTCATGTTGCCACACACATTTACGTGAATACTCACATTAAGTCATGACCCCACTCTCACTGACACACAACCACATATTGTCAATTACACTCAAACACATGTCCCCACACTAATTCACACACACTCGCATTTCTCATTCACACTTATGTGGATGGTCCCAAGGAGCCAGTCCAGACTCTGTTCCCATAACCCAGGGGCTTGTCCTCTAGCCTCTCTCCCTGGCCTCTGCCACATCCCTGCAGGGATGTCTGACCATCTTCCTTGAATGATTTTCCACAGAACAGAGACCCCAGGATGGATGGCTTAGGAGGAGGTGTGCTCTCCTCAGAGACGAATAGGACATCCTCTGGAAAGCAGTATGGTGCAAGAAAAACAAGACTCAGATATTGGAGTATGCCATATCTGGGTTCCAGTCCCCTCTTCCCTGCATTTCTGTCTTAGTTATCTGGTGATGCTATGACAGAAATACCACAAGTGGATGGATTTCACAAAGAGAAATCTATTCTCTCACAGTCTAGTAGGTTAGAAGTTGGAACTCCGTGTGTCAACTCCAAGGGAAGGCTTTTTCTCTCTGTTGGCTCTGGAGGAAGGTCCTTGTCATCAAACTTCCCCTGGCCTAGGAGCCTCTTGGGCACAGGGACGCCGGGTCCGAAGGACTCCCTCTGCTCCCGGCATTGCTTTCTTGGTGGCATGAGGTTCCCCTGACTCTCTGCTCCCTTTTCTCTTTTTTATCTCAAAAGAAAGAGGCTTAAGACACAACCTAATTTGTAGATTGAGTCTTGCCTCATTAACATATCTGCCTCTAATCCTGCCTCATTAAGATCATAGAGGTAGGATTTACAATACACAGGAAAACCACAACAGATGACACAAAACTGGAATCATGATCTAGACCAGCTGACAGATTTTTTTTTGCAGGACACAGTTCAATCCATCACAGTAACCTTGGCCAAGTTAACCTTTCTAAGCTTTAATATTAGAATAATAACCCAGACTTTAAGGCCTAAATCTGGCACTCAAGCAGAGTACCTGACAGGCAGTGGAAATCTGCCCTTTGTTTTCCATCTCCTCTTCAAGGCATCCGGGAAAAGTGGAGGTATCTCTCACCCACGCAGCTCCCTGCTATGCTCTAAGGGAACTGCCTGCTGGTGGTGGGCTTTAGTGGAGAGGCTTCATCTCTAGATTGTCAGAGATCTTTCTGAAGGGAGCCCTGCCTGTGGAAGTGACCCAGTTTAGTGAGATACTCCTGCTCCTGCATCTGTTTGTACTTGTGCCAACGCTGGGTGAATCACAGACGCTTGGCACTGAAGACGCCTCTGGCTCAGCTCATGCCCAGGTATGTTGACAACACCTCCCAGGTCACATTGGACCTATCTGCCTTGGTGTGCTCATGTGTAAGTGTACTGTTGTGTCTCGGGCTTCTGTCCATGTACAGGAAACAGTCATTTTTGACACCTGACTCCTGGCATTCTGTCTTCCATCTTCTGGAATTTGATTCCAGCTATTAGAATTCAAATCATTGCTGCTTCCATCTCATTCTTCAACAAAACCTTCAGGGAACCATTTTCTCTGTCCTCAGCTCCCCAGGCAGCCCTTCTGCTTGAGTCTCCCATCCCCCAAGGACTGTTGGACAGAGGTTCCTCTTCAGTTGGTTTTAGGAGCCACTATCTATGGAGTCGTGGGTGGCACAAATGCTAGGTTATACACTCAGCTACTAACCAAAATGTTGGCAGTTCAAATACACCTTGAGATACCTTGGTAGCACGTCCTGGCAATATACTTCTGAAAGATCACAGCCATTGGAATCCCAATGGAGCATGTTTTTAATCTGAAACGCATGGAGTCATCATGAGTCATCATCAAGTTGACAGCAAGTGGTTTGGTTTTTACATATAGCTCTAAATAAAGAGCACTGGCAGAAGGTCTAGGAGTCCTGGTGGCGCCCTGGTTAAAGCGCTTGGCTGCTAACGGAAAGGTTGACAGTTCAAACCCACCAGTGGCCCCATGGGAGAAAGATGTGGCAATCTGCTTCTGGAAAGATTTCCAGCCTTGGAAACTCTAGAAGGTGGTTCTACTCTGTCCGATAGTGTTGGTATGAGGGGGAATTGACTTGACGGCGTGCGGTTTTCGGTTGGCAGAGAGTCCTGGGTCTTAAATTATTGTCTCAATCTTCCCCTGACTCCTGTGTGATCCTGATCAAGTCATTCCCTCCTCTCGGCCTCAGTTTCCCTATCTGTACATGACAACACTGTGCTTGCTGGATTATTCCTCATCTTCTTTCCAGATCTGAATCAATATGATTTGTCTCACTCTAACCTTTATTTAATCTCTTCTTCCTTTAACTAGTCACGATCACGGAAAACCTGAAAGGAGATAAGAATGGAAATGGGGCCACCCAGCTACTAGCACACTAGGTATGTTCAGGGAGACAGAGAGAAGTTAGCTAAAACCTGTGTCTATATTTTAAGAGTCCTCAACTTAGGTCACACTTGCTCCCACCACGGAACACACACACATCCGAACACAGTCAGACACACATACACACACAGTTCAAGTGTCTGAGGCGAGTTTTAGAATTTTAAATATCCACTTTTTAAAGGATTGAATTGCTACTATAAGCAAGGCACTATACTAGATACCGCTCTTATAGTATGTCATAATCTTTACTACCATGTATCATGATGTTGTTGTCAGGTGCTATTGAGTCAGTTCTGACTCATAGTGACCCTATGTGCAATGCAAAAAATGGTGCCTGATGCTGCGCCACCCTCACGATCATTGTAATGCTGGGGCCCATTTTTGCAGCCATGGTGTCAATCCGTCTCGTTGAGGGTCTTACTGTTTTTCATTGACCCTCTAAATAGTCTTGTTTTGCAAATGGGGAAAGTGAGACCCACGGAAATCACTAACTTTGCTCAAGACCACACAGCTACTAACTGAAGAATTCGGATTCAAATATGGGTCTGTCTTTCATACACACCCAACCTCTTGACTAAGTCTATGCTCCTACTCATGGTGAGCCAGGAAACGTCCCCAAGGGAGGGGCTGAGTTATGCTCATTTACATTTCATTATAGTACTTGGTAGCGGAAGAATTTCAGGCGGCATCTAATACTTTATTTTGATTCTGATTATAGCTTCCATGGGACTGGCTAGGCTCATAATTCCAGCTCACAATATCCTTGATGTAATAAAATGTAAATGGTAAGGTGAGTGTGTAGGGAGCTAAAGCTTCTCTGTTGGGAGAGGGTAAGAGATTAGCCTCTGACTGACGGCAGTCAGGAACATTCCATCCACATCTTCATTGAATGTCCTTTTTCCATTCTTGGCATGAAACTGGGTGGTGAACTTTGCCTTGGGTCCTGCAGGCAAAGCAGCTGTGTGTGTGTGTGTACCCGCGTAAATACATGCCTTTCTCTTTGTGGATATCAGGGAAGCACTACAGGCTACCACAGGCGTAATAGTTTCCTGCTGGTCTCCCATCATGCCTTGTTTTTATGACTGTGCCCTCTGTGGGCCAAAGTGTAAAATCAGAACCTTGGTTTTTAAGAGGTTCCTTCTGATACTTCATGGAACAGATTGAGAATAGCTGTTAGGATAGTGTTGTCCTTGCTATCCCAGGGAGCTGGTGACCTGCGGTTGCAGGGTAGGTGACAATGAAAAGGAGGATAAGAGAGACAGACCAAGACAGCAGGGACTGGCAACCTTGTAAAAGAATTGTGCCAAGGAAACACTCGTGACTCTCTCGCAGTTCCAACACAGCAGCACGTACAGTTCAGACTGGGGCTGACTACAAGAGCTCCCGCTACCACCAGTTCAGGCCAAGAAGAGCTATCTGTCCCAGGGTTGGAAAGCAAACGCAGTCCTTTGGGGAAAGAAGAGTGGGAGATGAGTTGGTAATTGAAGCAGCCTCTGAATGGAAATCCACACCATGTTAAATAAATGAAAGACTCTGCTTTGAAGTTGGCAGTGGGAAGTATCCCTGAGACAGGATGTACAAACCTTGAGCCTAATTGTCGCTCCTCAAGACATGCCTTCCATTTGAAAATCTCTTGATGATTGTGGGTCCCCCCACCACACCAGTCTGAAAGAGGGAAGGTGTTGGTCTCTTTCAGATCACTGACCTAAGCCGCCTTATTCCTTTAAGTGTATTGCATTAGAACTAAACTGAATCCAGCCTAGCCTTTAAACAGGACTGTGTTAAAGGCTCAGTTACAACCAAAGGTAAATGAACACAGAAGTGTAACTAGGTCATCTGGTCAATGAAGGAGTCTTTGCTCATTTTCAGCATGGGCTCCGCTCCAGAGTACCTTCCTGGATAGCTCCTGCCCGCCTAATGAGGTCAAGGCTGCCCATACCCTCACAGGGCGGGAGAACACACTCATGGCTAGGCTTTTCACAAAATAGACCTGTGTTCCATGCCTTATTCACTGCTCTTTCAGTAACGGTGCTTTCTTATGGCGGTGATTCTTTTTTTTTATTTGTACTTTAGATGAAGGTTTACAGAACAAATATTTTCTCATTAGATAATTAGTACACATTTCCTTTTATGACAATGGTTAACAACCGCATGACATATCAACCCTGTCCCTTCTTGACCTTCAGTTCCCTTTACCAGCTTTCCTTTCCCCTCCTGCCTTGTACTCCTTGTTCCTGGACTGTTGTGCCCCATTAGTCTCATATTGTTTTATAGGGCTGTCTAATCTTTGGCTGAAGGGTGAACTTCGGGAGTTACTTCATTACTGAGATGAAAGGGTGTCTGGTGGCATACTCTTGGGGTTTCTCTAGTCTTTATTAGGCCATTAAGTCTGGTCTTGTTTTGTGAGTTAGAATTTTGTTCTACATTTTTCTTCAGCTCTGTTCAGGCTCCTCTGTTGTGATCGCTGTCAGAGTAGTCAGTGGTGGTAGACGGGCACCATCTAGTTGTGCCGGACTCAGTCTGGTGGAGGCCATGGTAATTGTGGTCCATTAGTCCTTGGCACTAATCTTTCCCTTGTATCTTGTTTTCTTCATTCTCCCTTGCTGCCGAAGGAGTGAGGCCAGTGGAGTATCTCAGAGGGCTGCTCACAGGCTTTGAAGACCCCAGCCACTATTCATGAAAGTAGAATGTAGAACATTTTCTTTATAAACTGTGTGACGCCAATTGAGCTAGATGTTCCCTGAGACCACGGTCCCCACAGCCCTCTGACCAGCAATCCAGTCCTTCAGGGAGTTTGGATGTGTCTATGGAGCTTCCATGACCGTGCGTTGTACAGGTTGTGCTGGCTTTCCCAGTACTGTGTACTGTCTTACCCTTCTATGGTGGTGATTCTTAAAGGAAAATATGGGAGGGGTCTTCACTCAGATATCCCCTTGTCTAGGAAAACTTGGCTGAACCCTCAGACAAATTTAAGTGTCCCATAGGCTTCCCTAGCATGCTACACTTAACCAACCTGGAAATGATCACAGTGCTGTGGTCATCTGATCACTTATCTTCCTGCCTCATTTGCTGCTTGTTTGTTCACTACTGTAGCCCCAGGGCCTAGAACAGGGCTGGGCACCTATCAACCAAACCAAACTGGTTGCTTTTGAGGCAGTTCCAACTCACAGTGATCCCAGGCATGTAGAATAGAATTGTTCCATGGAGTTTTCAAGGCTGTAGCCTTTCAGAAGCAGATCACCAAATCTTTCTTCCAAGGTTCTTCTGGGTGGCTTCAAACCACCACCTTTTGGTTAGCAGTTGAGTGCTTAATCATTTGCACCATCCAGAGAGTCTTTAGCACTTACACAAAAACTAGCAAACAAACCTGTTGCCATGGGGTTGATTCTGAATCATGGTGACACATGTGTTTCAGAGTAGGACTGCTCCATCGGCACTTATGGGCCCTCCATAAATACAGGTTGCACTGATAAAGGACCTGCATGTTCAGACTACGGTGGGTTTAAGAAGAAGCGATTTAATGCTAACTGGGGAGTGCTGTGTACCTTCCACACGTCTGTAATTGAGGTGTGAACTCTGTTTATGTAATTTATCTGCTCATCCGACCCCCTGGTTCTTTATCCACTGACCCCTGAAAGAAGCACAGTCTGCTCACTGAGCCCTGCCTGTTCACACGTCCTGTGCTCGGTGGATGCCATCAAGAAGCATGGAGTGTGTATGGCTTTAGGAGAGAGGCAGTGTGATGCAGTGGAAAGAGTATTTCAGCCGCACTGATGAGGGTTTGAATCCTGGCCTAGCCGTTTACCATCTCCGTGATTTTGAGTAAGTTGCTTTACCGCGCTGGGTTTCCTCATTTGAAAAAAGGGGTAGTTCTTCTCCATCTATAAGGACTGGAGGCAACAATGTAAAGGGCCTTATATTTTATACAGTACCTGTTCAGTTAATGGAAGTCCTTGTAGTAACAGCTCCTCCCTTTCTATATTTAGGTCAGCTTTCCTGCACTCTGCTGGGTCCATTCCCGATTCCCGCTACACGCCGCTGACTCAAATTTCCTGAGTCACTCCAGGTTTGCTCTCAGCTGCTACCCGGAAGTCTGGAAGTTCAGTTTCAACCAGACACACTTTGGAAGAAAGGGCATGGCAATCTGCTTCAGAAAAATCAGCCCTTGAAAACACTATCGAGCAGTTCCATTCAGACACAGAAGAGGGCACCATGAGTCAGAAGAAACTTCACTGCAAGGGTTTTTTGTTTTTTGTTTTTTTGGTTTGGTGGTAACTCAAACCAGTCTGTCAATGTAGAACCCCACTGCCATCTATACCTGGCAAGAGGACCTTAGAAAATTACTGACTTCAGTGAGGAATAGCTGACCCTTCTCTCTGTGGTCCAGCTTGAGAAGCCCTCTGCAGTGAGAAGACAGCTGGTTGAGGATTCTCTGGTCTTTAGCTTTTCTGCCTATAAAGTGACATGAACTGTCACTAGACTGGATCTGATGCTCTCCAGTGCTGTGGGTCTCTACCAGTCCTCTGAGCCCTGCAGAAATCCGAACCAGTTATGCTAAGTTTGCTGGCTGAGCACGTGACATTTTGCCTTAACTGCCTAAGGGGCAGAATTGTGATGTGGTTTGGCAACAGGTCTTGTGGCCAGAGGGAGGAAGAAGGTGGTTTATTTAGCTTCCCAACCATAGACAGAAAGACATTTGTAGGAAAATATCAGCTCCCCACAAGCAGATGGTCCTGGTCGTGCACTGTGTAAGTCCAGGGTGCCTCCTCCATTTCCATTCCCCTCCCCTCTCCTCCTACATCCCCAATCTGTGTTTGTACAGTCACATACACCTAGGCACACACACGCATGTGGGCACGTGCACACACCTGAGACACTGTCATGGCTATCATTTAGTATACAATGGGCTTCAACATTTATATTTCCTTTGGCCAGAGTCAACCAAAAGTTGGAAGGGAATCTCCTTAGGAAAAGTCAATCCTTGTATATGGCAGTATGGCAGTGAGGATAGGCGAAGTTATCCTTCAGTAACAAATGAGCCCAGATCTCAACGGCTTATGTCTTATTCACTGTACATGTCCACTGAGGGTCAGCTGTACCCCTGTTCTACATCAGTATGACTTTGGGATGCAGGCTAACAGAGCAGCCTTTTTCTGGAACATGACCAGTCGTCATGGAAGAGGGCAAAGAGAACCTAGTGAACCATGGCTCTTAAAGTTTACATTTTTCTTTACAAAGCAAGTCACATGGCCAGGCTGCCATCATCAGTGAGGCAGGGGAGTGTCCTTCCTAGGAAGAGGGTGGCAGGAAAGAAAATATTTATTAACAATAGCACAATCTACCTCACCCAGGTAAAGAGATTTTTTGGATTATGTACCCTTTGGAATTACTGAGCTCGAGGTCAAAGTGTTTGATTTGATTCAGGAAACTTCCTAGCTTTGGTTTAGTCCAGTTGTGCTGACTTTCCCTGTAGTGTGTGCTGTCCATTCCTTCACCTAAGATAATGCTTAACTTATATCTAGTTAGTGAGTAACACACCCTCTCTCCCCACCCTCATAACCATCAAAGAATGGTGTCTTCTGTGTTTAAACCTTTTCTTGAGTTGGTGTAATAGTAGACTTACACAATATTTGTCCTTCTGTGACCAGCTAAATTCACTCAGCATAATGCCCTCCAGATTCCTCTATGTTATAAGATGTTTCACGGCTTTATGGTTGTTCTTTATCTTTGGGTAGTATTCCATTGTGTGGATATACCATAATTTGTTTATCCATTCATCCTTTGATGGACACCTAGTTTGTTTCCATCTTTTTGCTATTGTGAACAGTGCTGCAATGAACAATGGTGTGCATATATCTGTTTGTGTGACAGCTTTTACTTCTCTAGGATATTTTCCAAGGAGCAGGATAGCTGGATCCTGTGGTACTCCTATTTCTAGCTTTTTAAGGAAGCGCCAAATCGATTTCCAGAGTGGTTGTACCATTTACATTCCCACCAACAGTGTCTAAGTGTTCCAGTCTCTCCACAACCTCTCCAGCATTTGTCATTTTGTGTTTTTTGGATTAATGCTAACCTTGTTGGGGTGAGATGATATCTCATTGTAATTTTGATATGCATTTCTCTAATGGCTAATGATCATGAGCATTTTTCGTATGTCTGTCAGCCTCCTGAATATCTTCTTTAGTGAAGTGCCTCTTTGTATCCTTTTCCCAGTTTTTAATTGGGTTATTTATCTTTTGGTTGTTGAGGTTTTGCCGTATCTTGTAGATTTTAGGGATTAGACGCTGATTGGATTTGTCGTGGAAACAATTTTTTTTCCAGTCTGTAGGTTGTTTTTTTACTCTTTTGGTGAAGTCTTTTGATGAGCGTAAGTGTTTGATTTTTCGAAGCTCCCAGTTATCTCTTCTCTGTTCTAGTGCTTGTGCATTGTTTCTTATGGTTTCTACTGTGTTATGGCATGTATTAGAGCTCCGAGTTTTGTGCCTTTTTTTTCTTCCTTGATCTTTATCGGTTTTGATTTTATATATAAGTTCTTGATCCATTTTGAGTTAGTTTTTGCCCATGGTGTTAGATAGGGGTTTTCTTTCAGTTTTTTGTAGATGGATATCCAGTTATGCCAGCACCGTTTGTCAAAGAGACTGTCTTTTCCCCAATTAATGGACTTTGGGCCTTTGTCAAATATCAGCTGCTCATCGGTGGGTGAATTTATGTCTGGATTTCCAGTTCTGTTCCAGTGGTCTATGTATCTGCTGTTGTACCAGTCCCAGGCTTTTTTGACTACCTTGGTGATATAATAGGCCCTAAAATCAGATAGTGTGAGGCCTACTACTTTGTTCTTCTTGAGTAATGCTTTACTTGTTTGGCGCCTCTTCCTTTTCCGTATGAAGTTGGTGATTTGTCTCTTTGTCTCATTAACAAACGCCGTTGGAATTCGGATTGGGATTGCATTTTATCTGTAAATCGCTTTGGGTAGAATTGACATTTTCACAATGTTGAGTCTTCCTATCCATGAGCAATGTATGTTTTTCCACTTCAGCAGGTCTCTTTTGGTTACTTGCAGTAGTGTCTTGTAGTTTTCATTGTATAGTTCTTTTACATCTCTGCTTAGATTTATTCCTAAGTATTTTTTTTTATATATATATATTTTATTGTACTTCAGGTGAAAGCTTACAGAGCAAATAGTTTCTCATGAAATAGTAGTACACATGTTGTTTTTTGACATTGGTTAACAACCCCACAACGTATTAAGCCTCTAAATTCTCAACCTTTTTTTTTGATGAAAATTACAGATGGCCAAAGATACACCGTTTCAAAAATTTCTACATTCACAGTTCAGTGACATTGACTACGCTCTTCCAACTGTGCTGTTATTCTCACTTAAGATGAAGGCTTACAGAACAAAATAGTTTTTCATTTAACAGTTACTACACATGTTGCCCTATGACAATGGTTAACAATCTCACAGCACATCAAGAATATCCTTACTCCATCTTGTGTTCCCTATCACCAGGGGGCTTCCTTGTGCCCTTCTGTCTTCTGGACCTTGTCAGTGGACTATTGTACCTCTTTAGTCTCATTTGTTTATTTATTTATTTATTTATTTATTTATTTTTATTTTATTTAAACACCATTTCAAAACTTTTTACTTACACATTTAAGTGATATTGACTATGCTCTTCCAATTGTGCTGCCATTCTCGCCCAAGATGAAGGCTTACAGGACAAAACAGCCTCCCATTTAATAGTTACTACAAATGTTGCCCTATAGCAGTGGTCAACAATCTCACAATACATCGACAGTGTCCTTATTCAATTTGTGTTCCTTATCATCAGTTTCCTACTCTCCCTCTGCCTTCTGGCCCTTGTCACCGGACTCCTGTACATCGTTAGTCCCATTTAGTTTTACTGGGGTGTCCATTCCCAGGTTTAACATCGAACCTTGAAGGTAACTTCACCTCTGAGCTGAAGGGGTGTCTAGGGGCCACACTCTTGAGGTTTCTCTAGTATTCTTTAGGCCAGTATATCTGGGCTTCTTTTTTTTTTTTTTTTTTTTGGGGAGTTAAAATTATGCTCTACATCCTACTCCAGCTCTGCCCAGAACCCTCTGTTGTGATCCTGGTCAGAGGAGTCATTGGTGGTAGCCGGGCACCATCCAGCTGTACTGGGCTCAGTCCCGTGGAGGCCTTGGTAGCTGTGGACCATTAGTCCTTCGGACTAATCTTTTCCTTGTATCCTGTTCTCTTCGTTCTCCCTTGTTCCCGAAGGGATGAGATCAGTGGAGTATCTTAGATGGCCGCTCATAGGCTTTTAAGACCCCAGACACTACTCACCAAGGTAGAATGTAGAGCATTATCTTTATAAGTAGTGTCATGCCAATTGAGCTAGATGTTCCCCGAGATCATGGTCCCCAGAGCCCTCCGTCCAACAACTCAGTCCCTCGGGGGGTTTGGATGTGTCTATAGGGCCTCCATGACCTTTCCTGCACAACAGGTTGTGTTAGTTTCCCCTGTACTATGTACTATCTCATCTCTCACCCAAGTTACCACTTACCTATTACTTATTTAGTATTCCCCCCCCCCTCCCATCCCTGGTAACCAACAAGGATTGTTACATTTTGCATGTGAATTTTTTCATGGGTTTTTACAATAGAGGTCTCATACAATATTTGTCCTTTTGTGATTGACTTATTTCACTCAGCATGATGTCCTCCAGTTTCATCCATGTTATGAGATGGTTCACCGATTCATTGTTCTTTCTCATTGCATAGTACTCCATTGTGTGTATGTACCATAGTTTGTGTATCCATTCGTCTGTTGATGGACATTGAGGTTGTTTCCATCGTTTTGCTATTGTGAATAATGCTGCCATGAACATAGGTGTGCATATGTCTATTCGAGTGATGACTCTTATTTCTCTAGGATATATTCCTAGGAGTGGGATTGCTGGATCGAATGGTACGTCTATTTCTAGCTTTCTGAGGAAACGCCATATCATTTTCCAAAATGGCTGTATCATTTTGCATTCCCACCAGCAGTGTATAAGAGCTCCCGTCTCCCCGCAGCCCCTCCAACATTTGTTATTTCCAGTGTTTTTGATTCGTGCCAGTAATGCCGGGGTGAGATGGTATCTCATTGTGGTTTTAATTTGCATTTCTCTAATGGCTAGTGATCGCGAGCATTTCCTCATGTGTCTGTTGGCCATTTGAATGTCTTCCTTGGTGAAGTGTCTGTTCATTTCCTTTGCCCATTTTTTGATAGGATTGGTTGTCTTTTTGTTGTAGAGGTGTTGGATTTTCTTGTAGATTATGGAGATTAGACCTTTGTCTGACTTGTACTGTCCAAAAATTTTTTCCCAGTCTGTAGGTTCTCTTTTAACTCTTTTGGTGAAATCTTTTGAAGAGCATAGATGTTTGATTTTTAGAAGATCCCAATTGTCTAGTTTATCTGTTGGGTTTTTTGTGTTGATGTTTATGGTTTGTATCCTGTTAATGCCATGTATTAAGGTCTGAAGTGTTGGTCCTATTTTTTCTTCTATGAATTTTATAGTTTGAGGCTTTATATTCAGGTCTTTGATCCATTTTGAAGTAGTTTTTGTATATGGTGTTTGGTATGGGTCCTGTTTCATTTTTCTACAAATGGATATCCAGTTTTGCCAGCACCATTTGTTAAAAAGACTGTCTTTTCCCCATTTGATGTATTTTGGGCCCTTGTCAAAAATCAGGTGACCGTAGGTGGATGGATTTACATCTGAGTTCTCAATTCTGTTCCATTGGTCAATGTCTCTGTTGTTGTACCAGTACCAGGCTGTTTTGAGTACTGTAGCTGTATAGTAGGTTCTCAAGTCAGGTAGTGTGAGTCCTCCAACTTTATTCTTCTTCTTCAGTAGTGCTTTACTTATTCGGGGTTTCTTCCCTTTCCATATAAAGTTAATAATTAGTTTTTCCATCTCTTTGAAGAATGTTGTTGGTATTTGTATCGGAATTGCATTGTATTTGTAGATTGCTTTAGGTAGAATTGCCATTTTCACAATGTTGAGTCTGCCTATCCATGAGCATGGTATGTTTTTCCATTTATGTAGATCCCTTTGGGTTTCATGCAGCAGTGTTTTGTAGTTTTCTTTGTATAGGTCTTTTATATTCCTGGTCAGATTTATTCCTAAGTATTTTATCTTTTTAGG
The DNA here is from genome assembly GCA_030035585.1 of Dugong dugon. Classification (NCBI taxonomy): domain Eukaryota; kingdom Metazoa; phylum Chordata; class Mammalia; order Sirenia; family Dugongidae; genus Dugong; species Dugong dugon. The sequence goes on along the minus strand of CM057462.1, from coordinate 193,115,296 downwards.
GGCTATTGAAAATGGTATTGATTTCCTGATCTCCTTTTCATCGTTCTCTTTACTGGTGTATAGGAATCCAACTGATTTTTGAATGTTTATCTTGTATCCTGCTACTCTGCTGAATCTTTCTATTAGTTCCAGTAAATTTCTCGTGGAGTCTTTAGGGTTTTCTATGTATAGTATCATATCATCTGCAAACAGGGAGAGTTTAACTTCTTCATTACCAATTTGGATGCCCTTTATTTCTTTCTCTTGCCTTACTGCTCTAGCTAGAACTTCCAGCACAATGTTAAATAGGAGTGGTGATAAAGGGCATCCTTGTCTTGTTCCTGTTTTCAGGGGGAATGTTTTCAGCCTTTCTCCATTAAGAATGATGTTGGCTGTTGGTTTTGCATAGATGCCCTTTATTATGTTGAGAAATTTCCCTTCTATACCTATTTTATTGAGAGCTTTTATCAGGAATGGGTGTTGGACTTTGTCAAATGCCTTTTCTGCATCAATTGAGATAATCATGTGATTTTTTTCTTTCCTTTTATTTATGTGGTGGATTACGTTGATGGATTTTCTAATGTTAAACCATCCTTGCATACCTGGTATGAATCCTACTTGGTCGTGGTGTATTATTTTTTTGATATGATACTGAATTCTATTGGCTAGAATTTTGTTCAGAATTTTTGCATCTATATTCATGAGAGATATTGGTCTTTAATTTTCTTTTTTTGTGATGTCTTTGCCTGGTTTTGGTATCAGCGTTATGCTGGCTTCATAGAATGAATTTGGAAGTGTTGCTTCCTCTTCTATGCTCTGAAATAACTTGAGTAGAACTGGTACGAGCTCTTCTGTAAATGTTTTGTAGAATTCTCCAGTGAAGCCATCTGGGCCAGGGCTTTTTTTGGTTGGGAGTTTTTTTTATTACCTTTTCAATCTCTTCTCTTGTTATGGGTCTGTTCAGATTTTCAATATCACTTTGTTGTAGTTTGGGTAAGCCGTATGTTTCTAGAAATTTATCCATTTCCTCTAGGTTTTCAAATTTGTTGGAATATAGTTTTTCATAATATTCTGTTATAATCCTTTTTATTTCAGTTGGGTCTGTTGTAATGTCCCCCATTTCATTTCTTATTTGGGTTATTTGTGCCCTCTGCTGTTTTTCTTTTGTCAGTCTGGCCAGTGGTTTGTCGATTTTGTTGATTCTTTCAAAGAACCAACTTTTTGTTTTGTTAATTCTTTCTATTGTTTTTCTGTTCTCTATTTCATTGATTTCTGCTCTGATCTTTACTATTTCCTTTCTTCCGGTGGTTGTAGGCTTTTTTTGTTGTTCTCTTTCTATTTGTTTGAGTTCTGTAGTTAATGTTTTGATTTTGTCCCTTTCTTCTTTTTTGATATGTGCATCTATTGCTATAAATTGTCCTCTGAGGACTGCCTTTGCTGTGTCCCAAAGGTTTTGGTATGATGTGTTTTCATTTTCATTTGATTCTAGGAATTTTTTAATTCCATCTCTGATTTCTTCTATTACCCATTGATGTGTAAGCAGATTATTATTCAGTTTCCATGTGTTTGATTTTTTTTCCTTGCTCTTTCTAGTGTTAATTTCTACCTTGATGGCATTGTGGTCAGAGAAGATACTGTGAATTATCTCAGCATTTTGGATCTTGTTGAGGATTGCTCTGTGGCCTAAGATGTGGTCTATTCTGGAGAACGTTCCATGTGCATTGGAAAAGAATGTGTACTTTGCAGCGGTTGGATGGATTGTTCTATATATGTCTATGAGGTCCAGTTGGCTGATTGTGTCCTTTAGGTCTTCTGTATCTTTGCTGAGTTTCTTTTTAGTTGTTCTGTCCTTTACTGAGAGTGGTGTGTTGAAGTCTCCTACTATTATTGTGGAACTGTCAATTTCTCTTTTCAGTGCTGTTAGAGTTTTTTTATGTATTTTGGAGCCCTGTCATTGGGTGCATAGATATTTATTATGGTTATGTCTTCATGATGGATCATCCCCTTAATCATTATATAGTGTCCTTCTTTGTCTTTTATGGTAGATTTTGTTTTAAAGTCTATTTTATCTGAGATTAGAATTGCCACTCCTGCTCTTTTTTGATAGTTGTTAGCTTGATATATTTTTTCCAACCTTTGATTTTTAATAAATTCACATCTTTGTTTCTAAGATGTGTCTCTTGTAGACAGCAAATAGATGGATCCTGTTTTTTTATCCATTCTGCCACTCTCCGTCGCTTTATGGGTGCATTGAGTCCGTTTACGTTCAGTGTAATTATTGATAGATGTGAGTTTGTTGCTGTCATTTTGTAGTGCTTTTTTTTGTGATGCTGAAGTTTTCTTTGTTCTTCTTACTCTCTTGTGCTGAGTTCCTTTTGTTTGTGGATTTTGTGTTCATTTCTTCTGTTTTTGTAGGTTTTGTTTTTGTTGAGACTTTATGTTTTTCGTCTTTATTTTTATGAGTTGGTTTGTTAACTTTTTTTGTGGTTACCATGAATTTTACCCTTATCTTTATAATTTTGAAGCAGTCTACCATTACTTGGTATCGCCTTGCCTTCTTCTCCTTTAGAAGGTTCTATACCTATGCCGTTTGTTCCCTCTTTCATTGTTTTGATGTTGTTGTCATCCTTTGATTGATTTCTCTGATTCCCTGTTGTATATCTTTTGTTTTTGGAAAGTCGTCTGTAGTTCAGTTCCTAGAATGGTATCTGGTTCATGTTAACCTGCATCCTAGGTCCTAGGTCCTGCCTGAGGGCTTAAGCTGTTTGTCCTCAGATCGAAGAACTCCCTTTAATAATTCTTGTAAGTTTGGTTTGACTTTTGCATATTCCTTTAGTTTCTGTTTATCTGGAAATGACCTAATTTCACCATCAAATCTGAATGAGAGTTTTGCAGGATATATTATTCTTGGCTGACGATTTTTTTCTTTCAAGATTTTATATATGTCATCCCATTGCCTTCTTGCCTGCATGGTTTCTGCTGAATAATCTGAGCTTAGTCTTATTGTTTCTCCTCTGTATGTGACTTCTTGTTTTTCACGAGCTGCTCTCAGGATTCTTTGTTTGTCTTTAGTTTTAGCGAGTGTGAATATGATATGTCTTGGTGATTTTCTTTTGGGGTCTCTTCTATATGGGGTTCGTTGAGCTTCTTGGATGACCAGATTTTCATCTTTCATGATATTGGGAAAGTTTTCTGTCAGAAGTTCCTCAATGATCCTCTCTGTGTTTTCTGTTTTCTTCCCCTGTTCTGGTATGCCAATCACTCGTAAGTTTTTGCTTTTAATTGTGTCCCACATAACTCTCAGTTTCTCTTCATTTTTCTTTGTTCTTTTTTCTGAGTTTTCCTGAAACAGAGTTGTATCCAAGTGTTTGTCTTCAGTTCCACTGATCCTGTCTTCCATGGTTTCAAATCTACTTCTCAGCCCTTCTATGACACCGTCCATTTCTGAAATCTTGTTGTTTATCTTTTGGATTTCTAATTGTTGTTTTTGTATAATTTCGAGTTGTGAATTTATTTTGACATTTTGTTCTTGCATCATCTTCCTGAATTCTTCCAATTTTTTGTCTGTATTTTCCATAAATTTGTCTATTTTTTCCTCATGTTTGTCAGCTTTTTGCCTCAGTTCTTGGAAAATTCCGAGTATTAGTGATTTTAGTTCCGTATCAGGTACTTCTAGTGCATTTTCTTCCACAGGAGAGTTATCTGGTGTTTTAATTTGGACGCCTATTGGAGCCATCTTGTCTTGTTTTTGTAAATGTTTTGATATTGTTTGCTGTTTTCGGGGCATTCAGTAGATATTTCTCTCGTTTATTGATTGTAGATTTTTTTTTTTTTTCGTTCTTGTGGTACAGCTGGGCAGATCTAGTTGAGGAGGAGCCACTGGGATGGGTTGCTTGTGGCACTCACCGCAGCCACCAGGATGGTCGGTAGTCAGTGCTGGGCAGGTTCCAATAGGGCGTGCCTGCACCGCTTGGTGATGTGATGTCTAGTGTACGGTGCAGGTAGGTAGGGTGCAGCGGGAAGATGGTTATGTGTGAAGCTAACCTGGATATGGGAGAGAGGAGAGAGGTGGAGGAGCAAAAAGCGTACAAACATAAAAGAATGCTAGGGGAGCTTGTCGTTGGAATGTACAGATGAGAGACTATGGGATGGAGGAAACCAGAAGGGGGTAGAGAAAGAAAAGGAAAGAATGACCAAATAAAAATCAGAAAAGTTAAAAAACTGCAAAGTTCCCAGGGATCCCACCGATGCAGCTATGAGGTCTGGGGGAGTCGGTCTCAATTTTCACAGCTCAGCCTGGCCAGAAGGTACAGAGGCATACATCGCCTGGTATTCAGGGATCAGAAAGAGAAGGAAGAGATATAGAGACAAGAAATTAAGCAATGAAGAAAGACAAAAGAGAAAAAGAGGTAAAATATGACAAAACTAATCAAAAAAGGAAGAAAAATAAAATTGAGAAAAAAAAAAAGGGCAACACCAGCAGTCAGTGCCTACAAATGGGACCCAGAGAGCCCCCACTCAGGGGCGCGAATTCCAAGAAGCCGATCGTCTCGGGGTTAAGTGACCGTGGCCACGGGAAGCAGAGGGGCCAACGAACAAAGGCCCCAGGATCCCACCCGCGCGGGAGCCCAGACCTGGAAACAGCCACACGCCCGAACGCAGCCCTACAGCCCCGCAGGAGAGAGCAGAGACGGCACTCGGAACCAGGCACCCAGGCAAAAGGAGGGGGAGGCGGCAGAAAAAGGTTCGCTAGGTGCCAGCAAACGGCTCCCAGAAAGCCCCCAGCCCGGGCGCGCGGAATCCAAGCACCGGCGCCCCCCTGCTCAGGGACTCTGGCCACGGAAAGCAGAGGGGTGAACGAACAAAGGCCCCGGGATCCCACCCACGCGGGAGCCCAGACCTAGAAACAGCCACACGCCGGCACGCAGCTCTACAGCCCCGCAGGAGAGAGCAGAGACAGCACTTGGAACCAGGCACCCAGGCAAAAGGAGGGGGAGGCGGCAGAAAAAGGTTCGCTAGGTGCCAGCAAACGGCTCCCAGAAAGCCCCCAGCCCGGGCGCGCGGAATCCAAGCACCGGCGCCCCCCTGCTCAGGGACTCTGGCCACGGAAAGCAGAGGGGTGAACGAACAAAGGCCCCGGGATCCCACCCACGCGGGAGCCCAGACCTAGAAACAGCCACACGCCGGCACGCAGCTCTACAGCCCCGCAGGAGAGAGCAGAGACAGCACTTGGAACCAGGCACCCAGGCAAAAGGAGGGGGAGGCGGCAGAAAAAGGTTCGCTAGGTGCCAGCAAACGGCTCCCAGAAAGCCTCCAGCCCGGGCCCGCGGAATCCAAGCACCAGCACCCCCCAGGTCAGGGACTCCGGCCACGGAAAGCAGAGGGGCGAACGAACAAAGGCCCTGGGATCCCACCCACGCGGGAGCCCAGACCTAGAAACAGCCACACGCCCGCACGCAGCCCTACAGCCCCGCAGGAGAGAGCAGAGACGGCACTCGGAACCAGGCACCCAGGCAAAAGGAGGGGGAGGCGGCAGAGAAAGGTTCGCTAGCTGCCAGCAAACGGCTCCCAGAAAGCCGCCAGCCCAGGCGTGCGGAATCCAAGCACCAGCACCCCCCAGCCCAGGGACCCTGGCCACGGAAAGCAGGGGATCCCCAGCTGAGGCGGAGAGGGGTGGGTGGTGGGAGAGCGCGCACCGCAGTTTACCGGTCATTGTGTCTCCGACCAGATGCTCTGCAAGGCTGCTCTCCCGTTTGCTGGTCTCCGATAGGAATCCAAGATGGTGGATCCGCGCTGCGTTAGCTGGTAAGGAATCTCTGCCTGAGTCTCTCCTCGCTCTCCGTTCTCTTTTAGTATTCTCACTCCGTTTGGTGTTTGGCTGAGTTCTTTATCTCTTCATTTGGTGTTCTAGGGTTTCAGGATTGTTGATTCTGTTAGGCTTAGTTTTTCGGATCTTTGCTGTGAAGGGACGGCGTGGTGTTTCTGCCTAGAGCGCCATCTTGCCGCTCTCCCAATATTCCTAAGTATTTTATCTTCTTGGGGCTATTGTAAATGGCACTGATTTGGTGATTTCCTCTTCGAGGTTCTCTTTGTTGGTGTAAAGGTATCCAACTGAGTTTTGTATGTTTAGCTTGTATCCTGAAACTTTGCTGAAATCTTCTCTTAGTTGCAGTAATTTTCTTGTGGATTCTTTCGGATTCTCTCTATGGAAAATCATATCATCTGCAAATAGACATACTTTGACTTCTTCCCTACAAATCTGCATGCGCTTTATTTCTTTTTACAGGCTAATTGCTCTGGCTAGGACCTCCAGCACAATGTTGAATAGGAGTAATGATAAAGGGCATCTTTGTCTGGTTCCTCTTCTCAAGGGGAATGATTTCAAAGTCCCTCCATCTAGGATGTTGTTGGCTCTTGGCTTTATAGAAATGCCCTTAATTATATTGTGGAATTTCCTGTGTATTCCTACTTTGTTGAGTGTTTTTATCATGAATGGGTGTTGGACTTTGTCGAATGCTTTTTCTGCATTGATTGATAAGATCATGTCGTTCTTGTCTTTTGTTTTATGTGATGGATTACATTGATTATTTTTCTAATGTTGAACCGTCCCTGCATACCTGGTATAAATCCCACTTGATCAGGGTGAATTATTTTTTGACATGTTGCTGAATTCTATTGGCTAGAATTTTGCTGAGGGTTTTTGCGTCAATGTTCATGAGGGACATTGGTGTATAATTTTCTATTATTGTGTTGTCTTTAACTGGTTTTGGTATCAGGGTTATGCTGGCTTCATAGAAGGAGTTTGGGAGTATTCCATCCTTTTCTATGCTCTGAAATACCTTTATTAGGAGTGGTGTTAACTCTTCTCTGAAAGTTTGGTAGAATTCTCCAGTGAAGCCTCCTGGGCCAAGGCTTTTTTTTTATTGGGAGTTTTTTATTTACCTATTCAATCTCTTCTTTTGTTATGGGTTTACTTACTTGTTCTACCTCTGTTTGTGGTAGTTTAGGTAGGTAGTGAGTTTTTAGAAATTTGTCCATTTCCTCTAGGTTTTCAAATTTGTTAGAGTACAGTTTTTCATAGCATTCTGTTATGATTCTTTTAATTTCAGTTGGTTCTGCTGTGATATCACCCATCTCATTTCTCACACAGGTTATCTGTTTCTGTTGCAGTTTTTCTTTTGTCAATTTGGCCAATGGTTCATCAGTTTTGATGATCTTTTCAAAAAACCAGCTTTTGGACTTGTTAAATCTTTCAATTGTTTTTCTATCATCTATTTCATTGAATTCTGCTCTAATTCTTATTATTTCCTTCCTTCTGGCACCTGTAGGCTTCTTTTGCTGCTCTCTTTCTACTTGTTCCAGTTGTAGGGTTAATGCTTTGATTATGAGCCTTTCTTGTTTTTGGATGTGTGCATTTATTGCTATAAAATGACCTCTGAGCACTGCTTTTGCTGTGTCCCAAAGGTTCTGGTAGGATGTTTTCATTCTCATTTGATTCTATGAATTTCTTTATTCCATCCTTAATTTCGTCTATAACCCAGTAGTTTTTGAGCAAGGTGCTGTTCAGTTTCCATGTGTTTGATTATTTTCCCTTGCTTATTGTCTTGTTGATTTCCACTTTTCTGGCTTTATGGTCAGGAAAGATGCTCTGTAGTATTTGGAAGTTTTGGATTTTGTTAAGGTTTGCTTTCTTCCCTATATGTGGTCTATTCTGGAGAACGATCCACGTGAATTGGAAAAGAAAGTATACTTGGCTGCTGTTGGGTGCAGAGTTAGGTATATGTCTATGAGATCAATTTGGTTGATTGTAGCTTTTAGCTCTTCTGTGTCTTTGTTGAGCTTCTTTCTGGCTTTTCTATCCTTCACCGAAAGTGTCGTGTAGAAGTCTCTTGCTACTATTGTCGAGCTGTCTATCTGTCTCTTCAGAGCTGTTAGAGTTGTTTTACATACTTTGGAGCCCTGTTCTTAAGTGCATAAATATTTATTATGGTTATGTCCTCCTGGTGTATTGACCCTTAAATCATTATATAGTGCCCTTCCTTATCTTTTGTGGTGGATTTTACCTGAAAGTCTATTGTGTCAGAGATTAATATTGCCAATCCTGCTCCTTTTGGAGTGTTGTTTGATTGATATATGTTTTTTCCATCCTTTGAGTTTCAGCCTGTCTGTGTCTTTAAGTCTAAGGTGCATCTGTTGTAGGCAGCATATAGACGGCTCATGCTTTTTTATCCAATCTGCCACTCTCCGTCTCTTTATGGGTGCTTCAAGTCCGTTTACATTCAGCGTAATTATTGGTAGGTATCAGTTTAGTGCTGTCATCCTGATATCTCTTTTTGTGTATTGTTCACAGTTTCTTTCTTCCCCTCAATTTTCTGTGCTGAGTTGTTTTTCTTTGGGAAGTTTCTTTTATCTTTTTCTTTGTTGTAGAGTTTGTGTTTGTTGGGTCTTTATGTTTTTCTCCTTTTTTATTTTGATTTTTTGGATTGTTAGATTCCTTTATGGTTACCTTAAGATTTACCCCTAATTTTACAAGTTTATGCTAGTCTTTTATTACTTTATATCACCTTAACTTACCCTCCGTATAGAAAATCATTGACTCTATTTTTTAAGTCCCTCTTTTTTTTGTTTTAATATTATCCTTTTTTTTTGTTGTTTACATATTGATATCTGTTTCCATATGTTCAATGTTTTAGCTTTGATGTAATATTGGTTTCCGTATCTGAGTCAAGGTATCGTTGCTCTATCCTGTGTTCTAGTATTGTGTTGTTAGCAGGTGTTATTGATTATCTAACCGTAGGACACCCTTTAGTATTTCTTTTAATTTTGGTTGCGTTTTTACACATTCCCTAAACTTCTGTTTATCTGGAACTGTCCTAATTTCGCCATCATATTTGAGAGGCACTTTTGCTGGATAGATAACTCTTGTCTGACAGTCATTTTCCCTCAAGGCTTTAAATATGTCATCCCATTGCCTTCTAGCCTGCATGGTTTCTGCTGTGTAGTCTGAGATTATTCTAATTGACTCTGCTTTGTAGATGACTTTTCTCTTATCTCTAGCTGTTCTTAAAATTCTCTCTTTATCTTTCTTTTTGGTAAGTTGGATTAAAACATGTCTGTGTGACTTTCTTTTGGGATACCTTATGTGGGGTTCGATGAGCATCTTGGATTGATATCTTCTCATCTTTCATGATATCAGGGAAGTTTTCTGTCAAGAAATCTTCAACAATTTTCTCTGTATTTTCTGTTATCCCCCGCTGTTCTTGGACTCCAATCACTCATAGGTTATTTCTCTTGTTAGAGTCCCTCGTGTCTCTAAGAGCTTCTTCATTCTTTTTAATTCTTTTGTCTGGTTTTTCCTCAAATAAGTTGGCGTCAAGAGCCTTATCTTCAATGTCACTAATTCTAACTTCTACTGCCTCAATTCTGCTCCTATGACTTTCTGTTGAGTTGTCTCATTCTGAAATTTTATTGTTAATTTTCTAGATTTCTGATTGCTGTCTGTCTAAGCATTCTTGCTTCCTATTAAATTTGGCATTATGTTCTTGAATCACTTTTTTAAGTTCTACCACTACAGTGTCTGTATGTTCCCTGGCTATTTATGCATTCTGTCAAATTTCCTTTCTTATTTGTAGAAGAGTTCTCTATATTAATCTTTGGTATTCTGCCTCTGGTAATTCCAAGAAGTCGACTTCCTCCAGAGAATTTATTGATTCTTTATTTTGGGAGCTTGCTGAATCCATCATGGACTTCCTCTTTATGTGACTTGATATTGACTGCTGTCTCCGAGCCGTCAATACTTTATTATACTTTTATTCTGAATTTGCTTAGTAAGACCTAACTTCTTGTTTTGTTTGGTTTTGATATGCCCAAATAGGCTGCTCGTGTGCACTAGTTAGATTTTTGACACCCTTTGATCTCTAATGTCCTATCACCAGGTAGTTAGTTCTGTAACTGAGTATGTGTAGACAGGAGTCCATAAATTTTTCCTATAGGGGATCAACTCGGGTGTTCAGGCAGTCGGTCACCAAGTTTTTGATGCAGGTTCGCACCCCCAGTTCTAGAGAGTCATTGGTGATTGGTGCAGGCCCTAGAATCTGGCTGTGGTAAGGGATCACGCGCTGAGCCAGGCAGGGGCTGATGGCTGACCCTGAAAGTCTGAAAAGAAAGTGTGTCCCTATTGTCTAGGGTGAGTAGGTAGCTGAGTTCTGCAGCTGGGATAAGATCACCCCCCTCTGTTGGCTGTAAAGACTGGAAGGCACCACTTTTTGCTGAAGTCCTGTACCAGGTGACTAGGCACTTTAGGAGCTACCACCAATCCTCAAGACCTAGCTGTGGATCGATAAAAGTGCCTATTTGAGGGCCAGGGCTGTTTGGAGGGTCACAAATCTCTCTGTTCACAGCTCAAGCAGCTGAAGTTAAGCTTCAGATGTTGTCCCTGTTGTACTGTGGCAGTGAGGGCTAACACTGTTGAGATGGGTCCCCACAAGTCTATATAAATTTATAAGGAATTCATAGTCTGCCCACCCCTGATTTCTGTGGCCAGCGAGGAGCTGTGCCAATCCTGTGTTCCTGGCCTAGGGGATCCAGCAGCTTATTTGTTTCCTGTCCAAAGCCAGGAGAATGGGTCAGGGTGCCTTGTGGGATCTACTTACAGCCCAGCAGACTCCTGGTGCAGAGTGTGGAGGGAGGAGGTAAAAGGAAGAAAGGTTTTATCAAATCTGGTGGAGAGTGTGGAGGGAGGAGGTAAAAGGGAGGGAGTTTTTCCCCAAAACCAGTGCACAGTGCTGATGGAGCAGGTAAGAGGAACAAAGGATTTTCCCAAATCCAGTGCAGAGTATGGAGGGAGGAGGTAAATGGGAGAGCCGTTTTTCCAAAATGGGCTTTTTTTTTTTTTTTTTTTTTTTTTAATCACTGCGAAAGCATACATGCAAGTACATATCCTAGCCTCTTGGGAGCTGCCCTTGACTTGTTCAGAGTGTCCAAGCAGAATTTCTGCTGTCAGGTCTCTCTCGATATGAAAACGCTACCCAAGAGCACACACTGCACAGCTGTTTGCCTGCTTCCCCGTGGACCCACAGGGTTTTGGCTCTGCAGCTTCACCACCAGAGCTCTAGCCCTCCTCACCTCTTCCAATCAGATGTCCTCTCCCATATGACTCAAATAGATTTCTTAACATTGCCTTGTTCAGGGCTACCAGATGTTCACATAGAATCAAATCACTTGTTTTTCCAGGTCTTTGTTGTAATAAGGATGTAAGAACCGTCTAACTACCCCACCATGTTGACCACACCGCCAACATTCTGTACTAACACTTAAATCGTTATATAGTGTCCTTCCTTATCCTTTATGGTGGATTTTACTTTAAAGTCTATTCTATCAGAGATTAATGTTGCCACTCCTTCTCTTTTTTGAGTATTGTTTGATTGATATATTTTTTTTTCTAACCCTGAGTTTTAGTTTGTTTGTGTCTTTAAGTCTATGGTGTGTCTGTTGTAGGTAGCACATACAGATCGTGGTTTTTAATCCACTCTGCCACTCACTGTCGCTTTATTGGTGCATTTAGTCCATGAGTTTAGTGCTCTCATTTTGATGTCTTTTTTTGTGTGTTGTTCACAGTTTCTTTGTTCCACTTAATTTTCTGTGCTATTTTCCTTTATGTATTTCCTTTTCATCCATTTCATTGTTGTTGGTTTTGTGTTTGCAGAGTCTTTATATTTTTCTAATTTTCATTTTGACTTGTAGGATTGTTAGTTTCCTTTGTGTTTACCTTAATATTTACTCCTATTTTTCTAAGTTTATACTAGTGTTTTATTTATTTATATTGCCTTGACTTCCATTCCACATGCAAAATCTATGTCTAAGGTTTTTAAGTCACTTTTTTTTGCTTCAGTGTGCTCATCTTTTACATATTGACATCTATTTCCCTATTTTTAGTGTTTTAGCTTTGTTTTGTGTTTGTTACTTCCCTATCTGGCTTCATATCTGGTTGCTCTGTCCTTTGTTCTTGTGTGGGGTGTTATCTGATGTTACTGATTTTCTAACTGGAGGGCTTCTTTTAGTATTTCTTGTAATTTTGATTTGGTTTTTGCAAATTCTCTAAACTTCTACTTATCTGGAAATGCCCTAATTTTGCCATCATATTTGAGGGACAGTTTTTCTGGATATATAATTCTTGGCCGGCTGTTATTTTCCTTCAAGACTCTACATATGTCATCTCACTGCCTTCTTGCCTGCATGGTTTCTGCTGAGTAGTCCGAGTTTATTCTTATTGACTCTCCTTTGTAGATGACTTTTCACTTATCCTTAGCTGCTCTTAAAATTCCCTCGTTATCTTTGGTTTGGGCAAGTTTGATTATAACATGTTTGTGTGACTTTGTTTTGGGATCTACCTTATGTGGGGTTCAATGAACATCTTGGATAGATATCTTCTCATCTTTCACGACATCAGGGAAGTGTTCTACCAACAAATGTTCAATTCTCTCTGTATTTTCTTTTATCCAACCCCACCCCATCCCTCTTTTGTTACTCCAATCACTCGTAGGTTATTCCTCTTGATAGAGTCCCACATAATTCTTTGGGTTTCTTCATTTTTTTAACTCCTTTTATCTGATTTTTCATCAAATAATTTGCATCAAGTGCTTTATCTTCAGTCTCAATAATTCTACATTCGACTGCCTCAATTCCGCTCATATGACTTTCTACTGAGTTGTCTCATTCTGAAATTTTATTGTTGATCTTCTGGATTTCTGATTGCTGTCTCTCTATGGATTCTTGCAAGGTTTTAAACTTGTCATTATGCTCTTCTCTAATCTTTTTATTTCCTCTACTGCATGTTCTGTGTTCTGATTTGTTTCCTTCCTAATTTCTTGAAGAGTTCTGTATATTAATCTTTTGTATTCTGCCTCTGGTAATTCCAAGAAATTTTCCTCCTCAGGAAAATTTGAGATTCTTCATTTTGGGAGTTGGCTGAAGTCACCGTGGATTGCCTCTTTATGTCATTTGATACTGACTGTTGTCTCTGAGCCATCAATAAGTTATTATATTTATTTAAGTTTCCTTACTTTGTCCTAGCTTCTTGTTTTGTTTTGATATGCCCAAATAGGCTGCTCGTATGGGCTAGCTTGATTATTGGCAACTTTGAGCTCTGATGTCCTGTCACCTAGTGGTTAGATCTGTTACTAGGTAAGTGAGCTCAGGAATCCACCCACTCCTCCTGTATGAATTCAGCTCAGGTGCCCAGGTAGATAGCCACCAAGTGTGTGGTATAGGCTCTCACCACAGCCCTAGACAGGCATGGGTGTTTGGTGTGGGCACAAGCATCTGGCTCCAGCAGGGGTACACACTCTGAGCAAGGCAGGAGGCTGACTGCCACCTCCGATTGTTTAGGAGGAAGGTGTGTCCCTATTTCCTAGAGTCATAAGTGGGTGGGTTTTGCAGCCTGACTATGAGCACCCAGGGCTGTTGGCTGTAAAGACTGGTGGTCACCTCTTATTCTTGGCCTGTATCGCAGGTGGCTGGGTGTTGTCGATGGAGCCACCAGTCCTCAGGCCCCTGGCGTGGGTAGGTGAAGACCCTGTTAATGGGCCGAGCAGTGTCAAATGTCACGCACCTGCCACTTCACAGCTGAAACAGTTGAAGATAGTCTTCAGGTATATACACTGTTGTACTGTGGTAATCAGCCCACAGAAGTCTCTGCAGTGGGAAAGGCACTCAAATTCCATGGATACCTTATGCCTGAACCTAGTCAAAGGAGCTGTGCCTACCTGGATTTCCAGCTTAGGGGAGCTGGCAGTTTATTTTTTCCCATTTGTTAATTTGTTCTCTCTCCAAGGCTGAGAGAATGGCTCAGGGCCTGTGAAGGCCTCTACTTCCGTCCCAGGGGACTTGGCAATTGCTGAAGCTTGTCCAGGGCCCAGTGCAGACCAGGGAGAGTGAGGTAAATGGGAGAGACGTTTCTCCCTAAGGGGGGTATTTTTGATCCGCCCAGTAGGCCGTTCGCAAGTACTTTTCTTTCGCCGATCAAGGGCTGCTTCTCACTGGTTCTGGGTAGCCGAGAAGCCTATTTGACACTGGGTCTCTCCCAGTGTGGAAAACGTGTCTCTCGAGCATGGCTACTTGCCTGCCTCACTGCTCATGCATGAGCTGCTCATTTCTGAATGGCTCAGGCTCTCACTGATTCAGGTCTGACAACTCCTCGCTGCTTCCGAACTCTCTCTCCTTTCCCTTGCCACTCAGCCCAGTTCCTCCACTTTGCCTTAGATGTTCAGGGCTCCTAGATTGTCATATATAATTGATTCACTTGTTTTCTTCCCATCTTTGTTGTCAGAGGGTCCACCGGAAGCGTCTGCCTACTCTGTCCTCTTGGCCTCGGCACAAACCTGTTGTTTTCAAGTTAATTCCAACTGAAAGTGACCCTATTGGACATAGTAGAACTACCCCACAGGGTTGTCAAGGTGTAGCTGGTGGATTTGAACTGCCGACCTTCTGGTTAGCAGATGAACACTAATATAGAGAGCTGACCCCTTACTCTTCTCCACTCCCTTCAGCTTGGGATGTGTAACCTTCACTTCCAAGAGCACTAATTTGTTTCTTAATTTATCTTTGCCCCCCATGCTAGACACTACTTCCACTCTTCATTTGCCACAGCCCTTTTCCAGGCTTTAAGTTTCCTTCCATTTACCTCCTTTCCCATTGTGGACAACAATTCAGACTATCTCCCCCACTTCCTCACTATAGCCCTTTTACCCCCGTCTCCCGCCCCCTGCCCTTGAGGTCCTCAGCCCTAGGTTAGTCCTACTCTCTAACCCCTCTTCTCTTCTTTCTGGACCCATAAGGGTAATGGGAAAAGAAAGAACAAGAGCATCCGTGGCCATCTCCAGTCCGTTCACCCCATCTCCCCACAATGTTATCCTTCTCTCTTGAGTAGGTTCTTGAAGCCTTGCCCTCAACTTCCAAAACCAAAATTCTTGCCGCAGTGTCAATTCTGATTCATAGCAACTGTTATGGATTGAACTGTGTCCTCCTAGAAAGTGTGTCAAGTTGACTAGGCCAGGATTCCCAGTATTGTGTTGTCCTCCATTTTGTGATCTGATGTAATTAGCCTAAGTGATATAAACCCTAACTTCTACTATGTTAATGAGGCAGGATTAGAGGTAGTTAAGTTAGTCAGGCAGGAAACAATCTACAGGATTAGGTTATATCTCGAATCACTGTCCTTTCAGATATAAAAGACAAAAGTAAGAGAGGAGACGGACCTCATTACCATCAAGCAAAGAGAGCCAGGAGCAGAAAGTTTCCTTTGCGTCTGGGGTCTTTGCTCAGAAGCACATAGACAAAGGGAAGATTGATGACAAGGACCTTCTCCTAGAGTTGACAGACAGAGAAAGCCTTCCCCTGGAACTAGCACCCTGGATTCAGACTTCTAGCCTCTCAAACTGTAAGAGAATACATTTCTGGTAAAGTCATCCGTTTGTGGAATTTCTGTTAGAACTGCACTAGAAAACTAAGACAGCGACACTTTAGGGTAGAGTATAACTGCCCCATAGAGTTTCCAAGGCTATAATCTTTACATTCTAATGTGGTTGCAGCGGCACATCGACAGGGAACTCGTTTATGCCAAGAAATTTGGGAGACAGCTACCTGGACAACCAACTGGAAGAAATCCCTATTTGTGCCCATTTCAAAGAAAAATGATCCAACAGAAGGTGGAAACCATTGAAGAATATCATTAATATCACATGCAAGTAAAAGTTTGCTGAAGATCATTAAAAAATGATTGCAGGAGTCCATTGGTAGGGAACTGGCAGAAGTTCAAGCTGGATTAAGAATAGGACGTGGAATGAGGGATATCATCACTGATGTCAGATAGATCTTGGCTCAAGGCAGAGAATGCTAGAAAGATCTTTACCTGCATCTTACTGTCTATGCAAAAGCATTCAACAACAACAATCTTTACAGAAGCAGACTGCCACATCTTTCTCCTGCAGAGCGACTGGTGGGTTCGAATTGCTAACTTTTTGGTTAGCAGCCAAGTGCTTACCACTACACCACCAGGGTTCCTTTGCCCTCTCCTTTGTTGTTGTTGTTGCTGTTAGGTGCTGTCGAAGAGGATCCAACTCGTACCAACCTTTTGTGCAAAAGAGCAAAACACTGTCCAGTGCTGTGCCATCCTCAAAATTATTGCTATCTTTGAACCCACTGTTGTAGCCACTGTGTCAATCCATCTTGTTGAGGGCCTCCCTCTTTTTTGCTGACCCTCTATTTTACTAAGCATGAGGTCCTTCTCCAAAGACTGGTCTTTCCTGATAAGATGGCCAAAATAAGTGAGACAGGATCTCGCAATCCTCACTTCTAAGGAGCATTCTGGCTGTCTTTTTTCCAAGACAGAGTTGTTCATTTTTCTGCCAGTCCATGGTATATCCAATATTCTTCACCAAGCCCGTAATTCAAAGGCATCAATTCGTCTTTGGTCTTCCTTGTTCATTGTCCATTTCTCCCATGCATATGAGGTAATTGAACATACCATGGCTCGGGTCAGGCACACCTTAGTCAACAAAATGATACTTTGCTTTTTAACACTTTTAAGGGGTCTTTTGCAGCAGATTTGCCCAATGCACTATGTAATTTGATGTCTGGACTGCTGTTTCCAGTAAAATGAAATTCTTTACCACTTCAATATTTTCTCCATTTATCATGATGTCTAGTGGTGAAGATTTTTGTTTTCTTTATGTTGAGGTGTAATCCATACTAAAGGCTGTAGGATCTTCATCAGTAAGTGCTCAAGTCCTTTTCACTTTCAGCAAGCAAAGTTGTGTCATCTGCATATCGCAGGTTGTTTTGAGTCTTCCTCCAATCCTGATGCCGCTTTCTTCTTCATATAGTCCAGTTTCTCATACTGTTTGCTCATACAGACTGAATAGGTATGGTGAAAGGATACAACCCTGACACACACCTTCCCTGATTTTAAACCACGCAGTCTCCCCTTCTTCTGTTCAAATTACTGCCTCTTGGTCTACATACAGGTTCCTCATGAGCCCAGTGAACAGTTTTGGAATTCCCATTCTTCACAATGTTATCCATAATTTGTTATGATGCACACAACTGAATGCTTTTGCATAGTCAATAAAACACAGGTAAACATCTTCCTGGTATTCTCTGCTTTCAGCCAAGATCTATCTGACATCACCAATGAGATCCCTTATCCCACACCCTCTTCGGAATCCAGCTTGAACTTCTGGCAGTTCCCTACCGATGGCCTCCTGCAATCATTTTTTAATGATCTTCAGCAAACTTTTACTTACATGTGATATTAATGATATTCTTCAATGATTTCCACCTTCTGTTGGATCATTTTTCTTTGAAATGGGCACAAATAGGGATCTCTTCCAGTTGGTTGTCCAGGTAGCTGTCTCCCAAATTTCTTGGCATACACGAGTGAGCACTTCCAGTATTGCATCCTTTTGTTGAAACATCTGAATTGGCGTTCCGTCAATTCTTGGAGCCTTATTTTTCACCAATGCCTTCAATGCACTTGATCATATGCTACTCTGTCATTCTGTCATACTGTGGTGGCTTGCATGTTTCTGTGATGCTGGAAGTTATGCCACCGGTATTTCAAACACCAACAACGTCACCTATGGTGGACAAGTTTCAGCAGATCTTCCAGACTAAGACAGACTAGGAAGAAGGACCTGGTAATCTACTTCTAAAAAAATAAAAAGAAAGAAAGAAATTGGCCAGTGTAAGCCGTATGAATAGCAGCCCTCTCCTTAGAGAATCTTGTTTCTATGAGCATAATCTGATTCTCAGTGGAAAGCTAGGATTCTATATTTGCATAAAATAAGAGCTGTCCCTTTCTTTGCTCACTTGATTTTCTCTACCTAGGCTTTAAGACATTTGAGGACAGGATCTCTTGATACTGCTACCATTCTCAAAGGTTTCCATACCCTGTACTTAGATACATGGTAGGTGCTCAGCAGCTGCACTGTATTTATTAACTTCCTACAGTGACTAGCTAGCAAAGGACATTGCACTAAGAGATGGTTCCCCACATAGTGGGGATAGACTGAGGGTATGTGTGTAACACAGGAAAGAGATATCCACCCTGAGAACATTGGTATGAGTCTGCACTCCAGACCCAGAGTTTGATCTCTCTAACTGGAAGCAAAGAGTGATACCTGTTTGCTTGGGTTCCACACACCCACTTGGCAATTGTTCCAGCTGAAGGGTGCGCAAGGAAAAAGAGAGAGGGGCTAAGACAGTGACCTCTACTGCCACCTTCTACTTAGCCCCACCCAGAAGGAGGTCGGGAGTCAGGGATAGTGGGGCCTGATGCTCCCGGGACCTACATTTGGGCCTCTCTCCCCGTGTTTTGTGGCATTGCCTTGTCCTGTGCCCATTAGTGGTGGGAGTTCTGTCTCCGGTCCTGTAATTTTGTCTGATTGATTGTGGCCAAAAATGTAATTATATATCAAACCGTTCATTTAACGCATTTCTCTTTCGGTTTCTTAAGAACCAAGGCATGAGCCCATCTTTTGACATTGTAAGATGCATTTTACACAGAAAAACAGTCGTGTATTTATAATTTCAAAGTCAAACCCTCTTCCCTTGGGACATCAAAGTATCCTAACCAAAAACCAGACAAACTCCTTGCCTTCCCGTCACTCTAACTCATAGAGACCCCATAGGACCGAGTAGAACTGCCTCATAGGCTTTCTGAGGAGTCGCTGGTGAATTCCAATTGCTGACTTTTGGGTTAGCAGTCGAGCTCTTAACCACTGTACCACCAGGGATCCAAAACATCCTACGACTTCATTTTCATGAACATTAAACCAGTAGGTCTTGATGTGGAAAAGCCAGGTGGCTGAAGGTTCAGTAGCAGGGGCCTAGGAGGTGAATTACTTTTCTCTTGACTAGGGGCTTCCCAGGGGTCAGCTGGAGTGGGTGGTTTGAAGGGGTTAATCCCCTCTGATCTGAAAGCCTGGATAAAACAGGGGATATTAAGTATGACTCACTGAGGTCACAGAACAGGCAACAGCATGTCTCCCCAAGAGAGAAGTGCAAGCCAGAGCTTTGAATTGTATCCTGTAGAGTCTGAGAGAAATCAGGGATGGGGTGTGGGTCCCCTAACAAGCCCGGCCCTGTCAGTATTGCAGAGGCCCTGCTTTAATGGTGTTGGGAGGAGGCAAGATAGGAGGGGAGGGTAATTTGCTACTGAGATTTTGACATCACCTAGAGTCCTGTTTTGATTGGTTGGATTTGTTTGGTGTGGTTGGAATTGGTTTGGCTTAGCTTGGTTTGGTTTGATATGGTTGGGTTTTATTTTTGATCAGGACCCAGAATTCAAGCCCTCTCTCTGACATTTAAACACATGTAATCTTAAGTCAGTCACTTCCCTGTTCTAGTTCATTTTCTCTCTGTTTGTTAGCGATAAACCTGAACCACCTTAGTGGTTCCCCGGCTTTTGGATTTCACGAAAACTAATATGATTTTTCAAACAAGGCAATCAGTGAAGAGGGACAACTTTTCATTTTACCAAGTAAGGTTAAAGATCCTTTATAATTACTAACATTTCATGAAATAAATGAAAGTGTATAGTCTCAATAAAAAGAAGAAGACCTTCTGAAGAAATAAAAGTCAGAAATTGCATACCAACCCCTATACAATACAATAACATTTTCTCATTTCTCTGTGGTTTGTTGAAAATATCATTGAGTGTTGACACAGTTCCTGGATCCAGAATTGGAAAGGTTTTATCTGATTACCTGGCTTCATCCAGCTCTGGCACCTGTTAGCATAGAGTGCTGTCTGCTGCCTTAACATGCCTTGCTACCAGGGAGTGGATGTTTCTGGGGAGAAGGGTGGGACCTTCCAGGACAAAGAGCTTCCTTTAAGCTCTAATTTCTTTGATCAATTCTGTGTTTCTTTTCTAGGACTCAGCACAGATCTAGCACCCAGTAGGTGAGATCTTCTCCTTCTGTTCCTCCATCCTGCTCTCATGTACTGCTGGCATGTTCTCCTCCGTGGATGTCCCACTATACTAGGCTCAAGTAGAACAGAGGTCTTAGTCTTTCTTTTCTTTCCTCCAAGCCTTAATCTCTATATTCCCCACTGTTGCCACTTAGAAGTATAGGGTTTCCTTAACTTCTCCCTTTATACACTCAGTCACCCAGTCCTTTGTATTCTTAACCAACCATAGAACTACTGTCTGGTTGATTCTTATGAGTGGTGACCCTATGTGTTGCAGAGTAGAACTGTACTCCATAGGGTGTTCAAGGCTTTTTGGAAGTAGGTTTCCAGGACTTTCCTCGGAGGCACCTCTGGGGGCTCAAACTACCAACCTTTCAGTTAGTAGTAGAGCACTTAACCGTCTGTGCCATCCAGGGACTCCTTAAAAATCCAAAACCAAATCCATTGCCGTCGAGTTGATTCCGACTCATAGCGACCCTACAGAGCAAAGTAGAACTGTCCCATAGGGTTTCCAAGGAGCTGCTGGTGGATTTGAACTGCCAAACCTTTTGGTTAGCAGCTGAGTTCTTAACCACTGTGCCACCAGGGCTCCAGAGACTCCTTAGTCCAGGATTATTTTTAAATCTGCCCTCATCATTCCACTTGATCGCTGTCACCTTAAGACAGGTTCTTACCATTTCTTCTTGCCCAACTGGTCTCCCTTCCTCATTTTACCTACCCTCACCTATACGCTCAGCACCCTGGTGGCACAGTGGTTAAGAGCTTGGTTGCTAACCAAAAGGTCGGCAGTTCGAATTCATTAGCCGCTCCTTGCAAACCCTATGGGACAATTCTATTCTGTCCTATAGGGTTGCTATGAGTCAGAATTGACTCAACAAGGGTTTGATTTTGGTTGACCCACACCCTCACCTCACTGCCAAAGACCCATGGGCAGATCTGCAGACAGTCCATCCTCTGTGCCCTGCGGCCAAATAATCTCCTGAAACACTCTCAGTTTTCAGCTTCCTTTGGCTCCCCATCTCCTACAGGAAAAGCATACAGTGTTTACACCCTGAAAGGAACTTACAGAGTATCATGTTTTGCGGCGTAGAAAACCTGAGACTCAGAGAGAAGTCAATTGTCCAAAGGCACAGATCTAATTATTGGCAGAGTCAGAGATAGACCCAGGCCTTTTAAATATAATTCAGTTTCTTTCCATCTCCTTATGCTCATTAATAGAAGTTTTAAAATTCTGCACTGGGAAGATCCAGGGCTGGGTCTCTCCTACTTATTGCCAGTCCCATCATAGAATTTTAGTTCTCCTGGCTAGTCTGGAGCTCAAGACCTTCCATGGTGTCTGATCCCACCTCCACTGCCCACTTCTTGTTAGAACTGACCATCCACTACAGTTGGAGACTGTTGATAGTTCAGTGGTAGAATTCCCACCTTCCGTGAGGGAGATGCAGGTTTGCTTCCCAGCCTGTGCACCTCATGCATAACCACCAACTGTGTGTCAGTGGTGGCTTGCATGTTGCTGTGATGCTGAACACATTTAAGCGGAGCATCCAGACTAAGAAGAACGAGGAAGAAAGACCTGACAATTACTTGGAAAATTCAGTCAGTGAAAATCCTGAGGATCACAATACTTATC
Source organism: Dugong dugon (assembly GCA_030035585.1). Taxonomy (NCBI): domain Eukaryota; kingdom Metazoa; phylum Chordata; class Mammalia; order Sirenia; family Dugongidae; genus Dugong; species Dugong dugon. Next base: position 193,093,719 of record CM057462.1, on the reverse strand, counting down.
TTCGGAACATATCATGAGGGTGGACCTGGAGCTGACAGGATTGTGTTCCATTGTACATAGTTTCACTATGAGTCGGGGACCTACTCAATGGCAGCTAACAACATTCCCTCACAGTCAGGTCAGTCTTCTCTGCACAATACACAAAGCATCTTCCCACCTTCAAACTTTTAGTCAATCTACTTCTCCTGCCTAGAAGGAATGCCTTATTCAATTCATAAAAATTAATTTAGCTAAGCTCTCAGCCAGACCTTTTGCTACGGACTAGGATACAAAGGTGTCAGTGTTTTGTGTTTCTTCCCTTATAGAGCCTGTAGTCTAGAGGGTTTTTTTTTTTTTTTGGTCCCCCATGATGCTTTGTTGCCAATCCCAGACCCAACACTAGCCCATTGGTAAGCCCTTTGCTCTACGTCCTGTGAAACCCTAGAGCCATATCAGCCACTCCTGGTGTCTGCCTCCCAGCTCCAGCATCGGTATCACAATGGGTTGGGCTATCTTCCCAAGAAGATAATAAGTTCCTTGAGAGCTGAATCTATGTGTCAGTGGTTCCCACAGTACTCGTCATGGTGTCTGCGACTTGTCTATTTTCTTACTGACAGAACCCCTGCTAAACACAGTCCCTTGACCTTCAGTCAAGCTAGGTCCTGGTCCTTCTCAGGCTTAATTTCCTAACAGATGTTTAGAACTAAAAATGAAGCAGGTGTGTACGTAGTTTCAGGTTAGAGGCATCCTAGAGGGTAAAGTTTCCCATATGCCTCCTTCCCCCAATGCACAGCTGTTACCACTACCACGTTCACGAGTTCATAGAAGTACAATGAGGATGACTTGAACGCCAAGGAAAATCCCAAAGGGGAAAAAATGTCCTCAAGGGCTAATATCAAGTCTCAGGGTATGGAAAGATGCAAAGGAAGGGAGCAGTCATAAGCCTGGTAGATTTGGACAAATGGCAGTTTGTTGCTTCTGTCAGAGTGATAGCAGGTTGAAGGGATTCTCCTCCTGAGAGGGCCTGCCTTTCTTTGGTCTTTCTCAGTTACCTTGCCTACACACAGCCCATGATTCCAGTGGGTCAATACAATGGTTCAAGGGAGAGACTATTGTGTTCCAAGCCTATGTCTTCTAGTGTTGCAGTGTGGCTTGCCAAGATCTTGGCATTTTGTAGGGCCTTCTGTAGAGCCGTGGTAAAATTCCACGTGTGACATTTAAATGTGGTGTCCTCAGGATTAGCTTGTCCACCTCCATACCTTTCAGCCAAGCTTTCATGACCCAGGGTGGCAAATGCCACTACTTGACTTCAAACTTGTGCAGCTACCTATTCCATACTTCTAAAAGGGTGTCTTGCCCTAGTGTCCAGTTCCACAGAGCACCCAGCAATTGCTGAACACTTTGTGCCAGACGCTACACACACACTTTACATACATTGTCTATATTAACCCTTTCTACCGACATGAAGAATGGTGTTATTATCCACAATGGCAGATGAGGAAACTGAAGCTCAAAGATGTTAAGGGTCCAAGTTCACCCAACTGGTAAAGTTCAGAACCCCCATCAGAACTCCAGTTGGAGATTTTTAGAGATTGCCCCCATATTTTGTGAGATATGAGAAGCATCCAGAAGTGTGCCCTCCCTCTGTCCTAGCAGCTCTAACACAGGAGTGGGAAGGAGCACTCAGGGCCAGGGTTGTCTGAGCTCAGAACCCTGCAAAAGTGACTCCTTGGTTATCTCATGCTAATGCAATGCTTCTTCATTCCTCCCCCTTAGGGTAATCATTTCCCTGGGGGAACCCTGGTGTCTGGGTGACTTAACAATATGTAGAAAGATAGAGATGAACACTCTCTCCTGGAATCACCCAGGTTTTTTTTTAATGGAAAATAATGTTTTTGTCAATTGCAGGCAAGACAGAGGGTTGCAGCCTCCATTCATTGCCAAAATAACCAAAGGCAACAAATCCCAGCCACTTGCTTTATCTTCCCACTATTTCAAGCAGAATGTGGCTCTGAGTCTAGGTAAATTCAGAGTCATAACTGCTGAGTTTAATGGGCTTCCAAAAGAGCCATTCGCCCCTTTAGCTGTTAAGCTTTCCTTAAAACAATGTTACCTTCATACTCCACCCAGCCCATCCCTTCCCCTCTGCCAATCAAACTTTCCTGGAACACTGTCCTCACACCGCCCACACCGATCACTGCCCACAGTGCTCGTTTGGGACCAGCCCAGATGCCAAAGTCCTAAGTCAAAAGACACAAGTGGATGTGGAAATCCAAGAAATCCAGCCTCCTAAAGTGATGGGGAGGTGAGCTGAAGGCGAGAACAAAGGCACTGTCACCCTTGAGTCCAGCCTTGCTAAGCAGGAGGCCGCCAGGCGTTGGGGTGAGTAAAACCTGAAATTTGAGGAAGGATAGATGGATCCTATTGTGATTAGGGACTAATTAGGACACTCATCACATGGCCTCACGCACGGATGAGAGATATATAAAAGGTGGGCAGGCTCAGAGCATCCCAAAACCCTTGGCATCTCCAACACACCGGTTGCCGGTTACTGAGAACTTAGGTAAGTCTGGTGAAGTTGTGCCTCTCATAGCCTCGCTCCACAGGTGTCCCAGCTCCTGACTAGGGGCTGGGACTCGAGCTCTGGGTGGTTGGTCAGAAAGAAAGGCCTCATTTGAGCGTCGCTCTCTCCATATCATTTGTGAGCAATGTCTTTTGGGTTCTCCAAGCCATCTGGCTGGGGGTGAGGGAAGCTAGGCTGAGACTGGAGAGCTGGGTCTGCCAAGAGAACTAGTATATTGAGGATCCTGCTGGTGTGTGTGGGTGTTGTATCTTGCCAGGTGCCAGGAAAGGCAGAAGGAAAGTTAAGCCCCGGCCATGGGGAAGAGCAAATGACAGAGCTGCCTTTTAAGAGAGAAGAGAATACAAAGAGGGGGCAAAGCAGGCTATGTTGGGAGGGCAGAGGTTTGGAAGTCCCAAGGAGTAAGACTAGCAGGGACAAGACACTACGGCATAGTGGGAAAGACTCGCTCTGAGAATCCAAAGACCACTGTTTCCACCAACCTCTGATGAGTGTCTATGGAAGAATTACTTCCTCTTACGAGCTTTGCTTTCAACAACCATAATTAAGAAGAGTCCAGGAAAATGGTCCATGCCATCTCTAGATTCTTCGTTTCAAGGAATTCCTTTAGAGAGTGGTTAAGGTGCTCCTTGCAGTCTTTTTAAATTTTTATAAATTTAGTTAATAAACCAAATCCTTATATAGTGCTTACTACGTGCTGGACACTGCATATGTGTGTGTATACATGTATATATATATATAGAGAGAGACAGAGAAAGGGAAATAGAGAGAGAGAGACCTGGTGGTGCAGTGATTAAGGTCTTGTCTGTTAACCGAAAGGCTGTCAGTTCAAACCCACCAGTCGCTCTGCAAGAGAAAGATGTGGCAACCCGCTTACATGAAGATGTACATCCTTTAAGTAAATCTGTGAGGCAATTCTACTCTTTCCCACAGGGTCGTTGTGAGTCACAATTTACTCGACAGCACACAACAACAAATATCTATATATATGGAAACCCTGGTGGCGTAGTGGTTAGGAGTTCAGCTGCTAACCAAAAATTTGGCAGTTTAAATTCACAAGCCACTCCTTGGAAACCCTACGAGGCAGTTCTACGCTGTCCTATAGGGTCGCTATGAGTCAGAACTGACTTGATGGCAATGGATTTTATTTTGTTGGTATCTATAAATACATATGCATTACCCATGTCTTTATATCTTCATTTAACCCTTACAAAAACCTTAAGTCACACAACAAGTAAACAGTGTAGCCAGGATATAGATTGCAGGCATCCTGTTTCAGATTCCATAGTTTGTGCCATAACGATACACTACTTTTTGTTCTTTTTTTCACTGTCCTTCATTCTTACTCTCTTTCGCTTACTCTCCCTCTTTCTTTTCCTCTTTTTCATTTCATATTTTTCTTTTTTTATCCACCCTCCCTCCTTTTCTCTTTCCCTTCTTTCTTTCCTTCATCCTTTCTTTCCTCCCTCCCTCTCTACCTTCCATCTTTCTTTTCTCCCTTCACCTGTCTCAAAAAGTGTTGAAAGGGCTTACAAACATTAAGCTAAAATTCACACATGCACACGCACACACACTCACACACACACACTTGAAGTTAGTGACGAGACCAGGGCAAGGTAAAAGCAGAGCAGGACGGAAATGTGATGGAGGGCTTTCACCTAGGCCCAAGGTTCTCTCTAAGTTTTAAGCATTGCTCACCTCTGTGACTTTCTGCTTACAGGTGCGAACGCTGCCCAGAATGTCTCAACATATGCAGAAGCAGTGTGTTTACCCGCAGAACTGCTGGCCCCTGCCTCAAAAGTGCTGCCCCGTACCTCAAACGTGCTACCCCCTACCTCAGAAGTGCTGTCCCCTACCTCAGAACTGCTACCCCCTACCTCAGAAGTGCTGCCCCCCACCTCTGAAGTGCTGCCCCCCACTCCAGCCATGCTGCCCCCCAGTTCAGCAGTGCTGCCTCCCATATCAGCATACCAACCAGATCTGTCAGCCCCTACCCAAGTGCCAGCTGAAGTGCCCACCTTTTCATTACTGCTAAAAGTCCAAGCCGAAGTTAGCCCCAGGCACATGACCAGAGAATGAGTCCCAGAAAAAATAGAAAGGGCATGAAGCCCACTCCAAGTCACCATCCCATGCCCCGCTCCCTGAGACAGCCAAATTTTCCAGGCCCGCTCGCCCCTGCTTCTCGATGCAGCCACACTTTGGACAAAGTAGCACCAGGATGGAAGCTTCCTCAATCTCTCCCTCTTATTGACGAGCAGCCACAATTTTCATCTCAGACAAGAAACTGGTTCAAAACTGTCTAATTATCTTTGGTGATATAAACCTACATCACCCTGTTAGCTTCTTGGAAACTTGGGCGGTGTGCCCAGATGCTCTTTCCTATTACCCTCCCTGTCTGCTTCTGTTCCCCAGACAATTAAAACAGAATTCCTCTGGCACTAATGGCTCAGTCTGATTACTTTGTTGTTTAAAAATTCTATGTTCCTGGTTATCCTTTATCTGCTTTCCAAGCCAGGGCCCTAAAAGAGATGGATGTGTGGGGGCAGGGAGAGGAGATGTCTTGGGGAGATTCGGTTCTGTGATGTCCAGACCAGAGTGAGGAGTCACAGGAGGGTGTTTTTGCAGCACAGAGTCACATGCTACCTCAACAGCAAATGGGAAGGCCACAGGGATGTGGGGAGACAGTGTTCATCTAGGGCACAGGGCAAAGATCAGGTATCATCTACGTCCAGGAAGAGTGGGGAACCCCCCAGGAAAGAGCTTTGTAATAGAGAAGAAGCATTCAGGCAAACAAAGCATAATTCAAAGACCACAACCAAAGGTCTATGGGTCAAACAATGTGCAGAAGATCTTGAAAATTATTTCATAAGTCAAAGAAAAGACCAAAGTTTTTTCGAGCTAACTGAATGTGTACCTAGGAGGCAATCTATGCAAACATCATACACCCAATACATATATACCCACCAAACAATATTTGATTACAACTACCAAAGCAAAAACATCAAACCAGTTGCCATACAGTCAATTTCTACTCATGGCGACGTACGCTTCTCTCTCTTTCCCCAGTTAGGGATTCTCCAGAACTTTTGTTTATTTCTTTTCCCCTCACATCAGTCCTTACTCTTAATTTTCTAAATTTCTGGGGGACTGAGGTAACCAGATAATTCAGACACAGAGGCAATCCAAACTTCTTGCTTCTGGCTATTGTTTCAACTATCCACCGGTGTCCTTTTCCACCAAAGCCCTCTCTTACAGAACAGCGTACAGAATGAGTTATTTCAACCTCCTATTCCACTCATTTCTCCCCTGTCATGCCTCCAGGCCTCAGGGCAGTTAAGGAGAACTAAAGGAAGTACCCAAAAGGACACAGAGAGGAAAAGAATTAAAGGTAAAGATCTGAATCACCCCCAACATATATTACATGCCCTGAAGAATGCCAAGTTGGGGAAAGTTTTTATCATTGCCTCTCGGGCTCATTGGCCTCTTTTTTCACCACCACGTTTGCTTTTACGTCGTTTGAATTATCATCTTTCCTTCATTTGTTCCACTCATCTATCTAGGCATTCATCTATCCATCCATCCGTCCACCCATCGATCATCCACTTATCAACCATCCATCTATCTATCCGTTCAATCTATCCATCATCCATCAGGGCAGCCGTATTAAGCACCCTGCCCCATTTACTCTGAATGGACTGGGTATTGTGAAGATTCAGAAGCACATCACAGTGTTCTGGGCCTGTCGGTTTAACAATCCTAAAAAAAGACAAACATGAGACCTCTGAAATAACAAAGAATAATTAGATGAGACGTCAACTAACTATGGAATGAGTTGAGTTGTATGAGTACTTTGCCTATGCCTTCAGAACTCAGATGATAGAGAGAGAGTGAGAACATTGAGAGCTGTTGAGGGCAGGAAAGAGAACTCAGCCATCTCTATATTCACAGCACCTACCACGGGGCTCTGAGAAAATATCTGTTCAGTGATGAATGCCTAGAAGAGGTAGAATTTGGAACAGAAGTACAAAAGGATTTGGCTAGGTGAGGAGGAGAACATTCCAGAACTGGGTACAGCACGAGTAAATGCTGGGAGTGCTAGGTCTATCCAGGAGATCCAGCCCTCCCATACCTAAGAACAGGTCCTTGTCTGTTAGAGAACATGGCCTCATCTACTGAAAACCACAAAACTTTAGGCGCTTTGGTTCCAGTATTGTAACCCGTCTCTCAGACCCCTCTTCCTCAGTGGTCTACACTCAACAGAAACTCTAGTCTGACTACAAAAAGCATTTCAAAGATATGTAGCCTTTAAATGAACTCCCTGAAAATGATGTGAAATTTTAAAAATTTCTCCACACTCAGATATGTCATTCAGTAAAGTCTCCAAGTGTCTCCTCTCTCTACTAGGGGCCTGACTGAATATGAAGCATTTCACCCACATCTGCTCATTTACTTCTCACCTTGCCCTGTGGAAGTATTGTTACTCCCATTACAGACAGGGGACTGAGGTTCAGAGAAGTTTCTTCCTTGCTCACAGTAATCATAGCTTGTAGGTGAGAGAACTGACATTCAAACTCGGGACTTCTGGTCACTGCCTTGTATTCTTTCCAACAGAGCAAGAGTTCTTTTTGTGCTAGTGGCTCCAGGTACCATAAAGCCCAGATTGTAATCTTACAGAATTTATAGCCCACAGTCCACTGGAGAAGGCAAAGCTAGACATGTACACACACACACACACACAAACACACATGTTTACACATGGATACACCTTCTAGCATGTTTACACATTCATATAAATTACAAACACACACACACACAAGAGGTTGATATTAAAAATAATAACCTGTACAACTTTGTAGACTGGCACTGAGTGCTCAGAACAGAAACTGGAGAAGGTCTTAGAGGCCCCCCGCTGTGACAACCATCAGTCCCCTAATTTCTTGACCATGTGGTGGACAGAGCTGGGCAGCTGGGGTGGCAACAGGGGGCCCTGGTGGGTGGAGGAGTGGGTGCTGTGGCTACTTACCACCTTTTACTTAAGTACTTTTAATATTTTAGCAATGGATTCAGCAGCACCTGTGCATACTACTGTGTATCTGCCGAACATCAGCCATGTGCACACTCCTTCTCACAGACTCACACATGCTTGCACACTCATGTTCATGTTGCAACACACATTTACATGAATACTCACATTAAGTCATGTCCCCACACTCACTGACACACAACCACATTTTGTCAATCACACTCAAACCCATGTCCCCACACTAATTCACACACACTCGCATTTGTCATTCTCCATTATGTGGATGGTCCCAAGGAGCCAGTCCAGACTCTGTTCCCATAACCCAGGGGCTTGTCCTCTAGCCTCTCTCCCTGGCCTCTGCCGTATCCCTGCAGGGTTGTCTGACCATCTTCCTTGAATGATTTTCCACAGAACAGAGACCCCAGGATGGATGGCTTCGGAGGAGGTGTGCTCTCCTCAGAGAAGAATAGGACATCCTCTGGAAAGCAGTATGGTGCAAGAAAAACAAGACTCAGATATTGGTGTATGTCATATCTGGGTTCCAGTCCCCTCTTCCTTGCATTTCTGTCTTAGTTATCTAGTGATGCTATGACAGAAATACCACAAGTGGATGGATTTCACAAAGAGAAATCTATTCTCTCACAGTCTAGTAGGTTAGAAGTTGGAACTCAGTGCGTCAACTCCAAGGGAAGGCTTTTTCTCTCTGTTGGCTCTGGATGAAGCTCCTTGTCATCAGTCTTCCCCTGGCCTAGGAGCTCCTTGGGCACAGGGACCCCGGGTCCGAAGGACTCCCTCTGCTCCCGGCACTGCTTTCTTGGTGGCATGAGGTTCCCCTGACTCTCTGCTCCCTTCTCTCTTTTATATCTCAACAGAAAGAGGCTTAAGACACAACCTAATTTGTAGATTGAGTCTTGCCTCATTAACATATCTGCCTCTAATCCTCCCTCATTAAGATCATAGAGGTACAATTTACAATACACAGGAAAACCACATCAGATGACACAAAACTGGAATCATGGTCTAGACCAGCTGACAGATAATTTTTGCAGGACACAGTTCAATCCATGACAGTAAGCTTGGCCAACTTAACCTTTCTAAGCTTTAGAGTTAGAATAATAACCCGAACTTCAAGGCCGAAATCTGGCACTCAAGCAGAGTACCTGACAGGCAGTGGAAATCTGCCCTTTGTTTTCCATCTCCTCTTCAAGGCATCTGGGAAAAGTGGAGGCATCTCTCACCCACCCAGCTCCCTGCTGTGCTCTAAGGAACTGCCTGCTGGTGGTGGGCTTTAGTGGAGAGGCTTCATCTCTAGGTTGTCAGAGATCTTTCTGAAGGGAGCCCTGCCTGTGGAAGTGACCCAGTTTAGTGAGATACTCCTGCTCCTGCATCTGTTTGTACTTGTGCCAACGCTGGGTTAATCACAGACGCCTAGCACTGAAGAAGCCTCTGGCTCAGCTCATGCCCAGGTATGTTGACAATACCTCCCAGGTCACATTGGTCCTATCTGCCTTGGTGTGCTCATGTGTAAGTGTACTGTTGTGTCTCGGGCTTCTGTCCATGTACAGGAAACAGTCATTTTTGGCACCTGACTCCTGGCATTCTGTCTTCCTCTTCTGGAATTTGATTCCAGCTATTAGAATTTAAATCATTGCTGCTTCCATCTCATTCTTCAACAAAACCTTCAGGGAACCATTTTCTCTGTCCTCAGATCCCCAAACAGCCCTTCTGCTTGAGTCTCCTCTACCCCAAGGACTGTGGGACAGAGGTTTCTCTTCAGTTGGTTTTAGGAGCCACTATCTATGGAGCCGTGGGTGGCACAAATGCTAGGTTATACACACAGATACTAACCAAAATGTTGGCAGTTCAAATACACCTTGAGGTACCTTGGATCCAAGTCTTGGCAATATACTTCTGAAAGATCACAGCCATTGGAAACCCAAACGAGGATGTTTTTAATCTGAAACGCATGGAGTCATCATGACTCATCATCAACTTGACAGCAAGTGGTTTGGTTTTTACATATAGCTCTAAATGAAGAGCACTGGCAGAAGGTAGAGGAGTCCTGGTGGCGCCGTGGTTAAAGCGCTTGGCTGCTAACGGAAAGGTCGACAGTTCAAACCCACCAGTGGCCCCATTGGAGAAAGATGTGCCAATCCACTTCTGCAAAGATTTCCAGCCTTGGAAACTCTAGACGGTGCTTCTACTGTGTCCTACAGTGTTGCTATGAGAGGGGATTGACTTGACGGTGTGGGGTTTTGGGTAGGCAGAGAGTACTGGGTCTTAAATTATTGTCTCAATCTGACCCTGACTCCTGTGTGATCCTGAACAAGTCATTCCCTTTCTCGGCCTCAGTTTCCTCATCTGTACATGACAACACTGGGCTTGCTGGATTATTCCTCATCTCCTTTCCAGATCTGAATCAATATGATTTGGCTCACTCTAACCTTTATTTATCTCTTCTTCTTTTAATCAGTCACGGTAACGGAAAACCTGAAAGGAGATAAGAATGGAAATGGGGCCACCCAGCTACTAGCACACTAGGTATGTTCGGGGAGACAGAGAGAGAAGTTAGCTAAAACCTGTGTCTATATTTTAAGAGCCCTCAACTTAGGTCTAACTTGCTCCTACCACGGAACAAACACACACACGTCCACATACACTGTCAGACACACATACACACACAGTGTGAGGGGAGTTTAGAATTTTAAATATCCACTTTTTAAAGCATTGAATTGCTACTATAAGCAAGGAACTATACTAGATACCACCCTTATAATATATCATATTCATTACTACCATGTATCATGTTGTTGTTGTCAGCTGCCATTGTGTCAGTTCTGACTCATAGTGACCCTATGTGCAATGCAACAAAATGCTGCCTGATGCTGCGGCACCCTCACGATCATTGTAGTGCTGCTGCCCATTTTTGCAGCCATGGTGTCAATCCGTCTCGTTGAGGGTCTTACTGTTTTTCATTGACCCTCTAAATAGTCTTGTTTTGCAAATGTGGAAAGTGAGACCCATGGAAATCACTAACTTTGCTCAAGACCACACAGCTACTAACTGAAGAATTGGGATTCAAATATGGGTCTGTCTTTCATACACACCCAACCTCTTGACTAAGTCTATGCTCCTACTCATGTTGAGCCTGGAAACTTCCCCAAGGGAGGGGCTGGGTTATGCTCATTTACATTTCATTATAGTACTTGGTAGTGGAAGAGTTTCAGGTGGCATCTAATAGTTTACGTTGATTCTGATTATAGCTTCCATGGGACTGGCTAGGCTCATATTTCCAGCTCACTATAGCCTGGAGGAAATAAAATGTAAATGGTAAGGTGAGTGTGTAGGGAGCTAAAGCTTCTCTGTTGGGAGAGGGTGAGAGATTAGCCTCTGACTGATGGCAGTCAGGAACATTCCATCCACGTCTTCATTGAATGTCCTTGTTCCATTCTTGGCATGAAACTGGGTGGTGATCTTTGCCTTGGATCCTGCGGGCAAAGCAGCTGTGTGTGTGTGTGTGTACCCGGGTAAATACATGCTTTTCTCTTTGTGGATACCAGCAAAGCACTACAGGCTACCACAGGCGTAATAGTTTCCTGCTGGTCTCCCATCATGCCTTGTTTTTATGACTGTGCCCTCTGTGGGCCAAAGTGTAAAATCAGAATCTTGGTTTTTAAGAGGTTCATTCTGATACTTCATGGAAAAGATTGAGAATAGCTGTTAGGATAGTGTTGTCCTTGCTATCCCAGGGAGCTGGTGACCTGCGGCTGCAGGGTAGGTGACAATGAAAAGGAGGATAAGAGAGACAGAACCAAGACAGCAGGGACTGGCAACCTTGTAAAACTGGTGTGCCAAGGAAACACTCGTGACTCTCTCGCAGTGCCAACACAGCAGCACGTACAGTTCAGATTGGGGCTGACTACAAGTGCTCCCGGTACCACCAGTTCAGGCCAAGAAGAGCTATCTGTCCCAGGGTTGGAAAGCAAATGCAGTCCTTAGGGGAAAGAAGAGTGGGAGGTGAGTTGGTAATTGAAGCAGCCTCTGAAGGGAAATCCACACCATGTTACATAAATGAAAGACTCTCCTTTGAAGTTGGCAGTGGGAACAATCCCTGAGACAGGATGTACAAACCTTGAGCCTAATTGTCGCTCCTCAAGACATGCCTTCCATTTGAAAATCTCTTGATGATTGTGGGTCCCCCCACCACACCAGTCTGAAGGAGGGAAGGCGTTGGTCCCTTTCAGATCACTGACCTAAGCCGCCTTTTTCCTTTAAGTGCCTTGCATTAGAACTAAACTGAATCCAGCCTAGCCTTTAAACAGGACTGTGCTAAAGGCTCAGTTACAACCAAAGGTAAATGAACACAGACGTGTAGCTAGGTCATCTGGTCAATGAAGGAGTCTTTGCTCATTTTCAGCATGGGCTCTGCTCCAGAGTACCTTCCTGGATAGCTCCTGCCCGCCTAATGAGGTCAAGGCTGCCCATACCCTCACAGGGCTGGAGAACACACTCACGGCTAGGCTTTTCACAAACTAGACCTGTGTTCCATGCCTTATTCCCTGCTCTTTCAGTAACGGTGCTTTCTTATGGCAGTGATTCTTTTTTTTTAATTGTACTTTAGATGAAGGTTTACAGAACAAATATTTTCTCATTAGATAATTAGTACACATTTCCTTTTATGACAATGGTTAACAACCGCACGACATATCAACCCTGTCCCTTCTTGACATTCAGTTCCCTATTACCAGCTTTCCAGTCCCCTCCTGCCTTGTACTCCTTGTTCCTGGACTGTTGTGCCCCAGTAGTCTCATATTGTTTTATAGGGCTGTCTAATCTTTGGCTGAAGGGTGAACTTCGGGAGTTACTTCATTACTGAGATGAAAGGGTGTCTGGTGGCATACTCTTGGGGTTTCTCTAGTCTCTATTAGGCCATTAAGTCTGGTCTTGTTTTCTGAGTTAGAATTTTGTTCTACATTTTTCCTCAGCTCTGTTCAGGCTCCTCTGTTGTGATCCCTGTCAGAGTAGCCAGTGGTGGTAGACGGGCACCATCTAGTTGTGCTGGACTCAGTCTGGTGGAGGCCATGGTAATTGTGGTCCATTAGTCCTTTGCAATAATCTTTCCCTTGTATCTTGTTTTCTTCATTCTCCCTTGCTGCCGAAGGAGTGAGGCCAGCGGAGTATCTCAGAGGGCTGCTCATAGGCTTTGAACACCCCAGCCACTACTCACCAAAGTAGAATGTAGAACATTTTCTTTATATACTGTGTGACGCCAATTGAGCTAGATGTTCCCTGAGACCATGGTCACCACAGCCCTCTGACCAGCAATCCGGTCCTTCAGGGAGTTTGGATGTGTCTATGGATCTTCCATGACCGTGCGTTGTACAGGTTGTGCTGGCTTTCCCAGTACTGTGTACTGTCTTACCCTTCTATGGTGGTGATTCTTAAAGGAAAATATGGGAGGGGTCTTCACTCAGATATCCCCTTGTCTAGGAAAACTTGGCTGTACCTCCAGACAAATTTAAGTGTCCCATAGGCTTCCCTAGCATGCTACACTTAACCAACCTGGAAATGATCACAGTGCTGTGGTCATCTGATCACTTATCTTCCTGCCCCATTTGCTGCTTGTTTGTTCACTACTGTAGCCCCAGGGCCTAGAACAGGGCTGGGCACCTATCAACCAAACCAAACTGGTTGCTTTTGAGGCAGTTCCAACTCACAGTGATCCCATGCATGTAGAATAGAATTGCTCCATGGAGTTTTCAAGGCTGTGGCCTTTCAGAAGCAGATCACCAAATCTTTCTTCCAAGGTTCTTCTGGGTGGCTTCAAACCAGCACCTTTTGGTTAGCAGTTGAGTGCTTAATCATTTGCACCATCCAGAGAGTCTTTAGCACTTACACAAAAACTAGCAAACAAACCTGTTGCCATGGGATTGATTCTGACTCATGGTGACACATGTGTTTCAGAGTAGGACTGCTCCATCGGCACTTATGGGCCCTCCATAAATACACGCTGCACTGATAAAGGACCTGTAAGTTCAGACTACGGTGGGTTTCAGAAGAAGCGATTTAATGCTAACTGGGGAGTGCTGTGTACCTTCCACACGTCTGTAATTGAGGTGTGCACTCTGTTTATGTACTTTATCTGCTCATCCGACTCCCTGGTTCTTTATCCACTGACCCCTGAAAGAAGCACAGTCTGCTCACTGAGCCCTGCCTGTTCACACGTCCTGTGCTCGGTGGATGTCATCAAGAAGCATGGAGTGTGTATGGCTTCAGGAGAGAGGCAGTGTGATGCAGTGTAAAGAGTATTTCAGCCGCACTGATGAGGGTTTGAATCCTGGCCTAGCCGTTTACCAGCTCCGTGATTTTGACTAAGTTGCTTTACCGCGCTGGGTTTCCTCATTTGAAAAACGGGGTAGTTCTTCTCCATCTATAAGGACTGGAGGCAACAATGTAAAGGGCCTTATATTTTATACAGTACCTGTTCAGTTAATGGAAGTCATTGTAGTAACAGCTTCTCCCTTTCTATATTCAGGTCAGCTTTCCTGCACTCTGCTGGGTCCTTTCCCGATTCCCGCTACACGCCGCTGACTCAAATTTCCTGAGTCACTCCAGGTTTGCTCTCAGCTGCTACCCCGAAGTCTGGAAGTTCAGTTTCACCCAGACACACTTTGGAAGAAAGGGCATGGCAATCTGCTTCAGAAAAATCAGCCCTTGAAAACACTATCGAGCTGTTCCATTCTGACACAGAAGGGGGCACCATGAGTCAGAAGAAACTTCACTGCAAGGGTTTTTTGTTTTTTGTTTTTTTGGTTTGGTGGTAACTCAGACCAGTCTGTCAATGTCGAACCCCACTGCCATCTATACCTGGCAAGAGGACTTTAGAAAATTACTGACTTCAATGAGGAATAAGCTGACCCTTCTCTCTGTGGTCCAGCTTGAGAAGCCCTCTGCAGTGAGAAGACAGCTGGTTGAGGATTCTCTGGTCCTTAGCTTTTCTGCCTATAAAGTGACATGAAGTGTCACTAGACTGGATCTGATGCTCTCTAGTGCTGTGTGTCTCTACCAGCCCTCTGAGCCCTGTAGAAATCGGAAGCAGTTAGGCTAGGTTGGCAGGCTCAGCACATGACATTTTGCCTTAACTGCCTAAGGGGCAGAATTGTGATGTGGTTTGGCAACAGGTCTTGTGGCCAGAGGGAGGAAGAAGGTGGTTTATTTAGCTTCCCAACCATAGACAGAAAGACATTTGTAGGAAAATATCAGCTCCCCACAAGCAGATGGTCTTGGTCGTGCACTGTGTAAGTCCAGGGTGCCTCCTCCATTTCCATTCCCCTCCCCTCTCCTCCTACATCCCCAATCTGTGTTTGGACAGTCACATACACTTAGGCACACACACGCATGTGGGCACATGCACACACCTGAGACACTGTCATGGCTATCATTTAGTATACAATGGGCTTCAACATTTATATTTCCTTTGGCCAGAGTCCACCAAAAGTAGGAAGGGAATCTCCTTAGGAAAAGTCAATCCTTGTATATGGCAGTATGGCAGTGAGGATAGGCGAAGTTATCCTTCAGTAACAAATGAACCCAGATCTCAACGGCTTATGTCTTATTCACTCTACATGTCCACTGAGAGTCAGCTGTAGCCCTGTTCTACATCACTATGACTTTGGGATGCAGGCTAACAGAGCAGCCTTTTTCTGGAACACGACCAGTCGTCATGGAAGAGGGCAATGAGAACCTAGTGAACCATGGCTCTTAAAGTTTACATTTTTCTTTACAAAGCAAGTCACATGGCCAGGCTGCCATCATCAGTGAGGCAGGGGAGTGTCCTTCCTAGGAAGAGGGTGGCAGGAAACCAAATATTTATTAACATTAGCACAATCTACCTCACCCAGGTAAAGAGATTTTTTGGATTATGTACCCTTTGGAATTATTGAGCTCGAGGTCAAAGTGTTTGATTTGATTCAGGAAACTTCCTAGCTTTCGTTTAGTCCAGTTGTGCTGACTTTCCCTGTAGTGTGTGCTGTCCATCCCTTCACCTAAGATAATTCTTAACTAATATCTAGTTAGTGAGTAACACACCCTCTCTCCCCACCCTCATAACCATCAAAGAATGGTGTCTTCTGTGTTTAAACCTTTTCTTGAGTTCGTGTAATAGTAGACTTACACAATATTTGTCCTTCTTTGACCAACTAAATTCACTCAGCATAATGCCCTCCAGATTCCTCTAGGTTATAAGATGTTTCACGGCTTCATGGTTGTTCTTTATCGTTGGGTAGTATTCCATTGTGTGGATATACTATAATTTGTTTATCCATTCATCCGTTGATGGACACCTAGTTTGTTTCCATCTTTTTGCTATTGTGAACAGTGCTGCAATGAACAATGGTGTGCATATATCTGTTTGTGTGACAGCTTTGAGTTCTCTAGGATATATTCCAAGGAGCAGGATAGCTGGATCTTGTGGTACTTCTATTTCTAGCTTTTTAAGGAAGCGCCAAATCGATTTCCAGAGTGGTTGTACCACTTTACATTCCCACCAACAGTGTCTAAGTGTTCCAGTCTCGCCACAACCTCTCCAGCATTTATTATTTTTTGTTTTTTGGATTAATGGTAGCCTTGTTGGGGTGAGATGATATCTCATTGTAGTTTTGATCTGCATTTCTCTAATTGCTAATGATCATGAGCATTTCTTCATGTGTCTGTCAGCCGCCTGAATATCTTCTTTGGTGAAGTGCCTGTTTGTATCCTTTGCCCAGTTTTTAATTGGGTTATTTGTCTTTTGGTTGTTGAGGTTTTGCCATATCTTGTAGATTTTAGGGATGAGATGCTGATTGGATTTGTCGTGGACACAATGTTTTTTTCAGTCTGTAGGTTGTTTGTTTACTCTTTTGGTGAAGTCTTTTGATGAGCGTAAGGGTTTGATTTTTAGAAGCTCCCAGTTATCTATTCTCTCTTCTAGTGCTTGTGCATAGTTTCTTATGGTTTCTACTGTGTTATGGCATGTATTAGGGCTCCGAGCGTTGTACCTTTTGTTTCTTCCATGATCTTTATCTTTTTCAATTTTATATATAAGTCTTTGATCTATTTTGAGTTAGTTTTTGCCCATGGTGTGAGATATGGGTTTTGTTTTAGTTTTTTGCAGATGGATAGCCAGTTATGCCAGCACCGTTTGTCAAAGAGACTGTCTTTTCCCCAATTAATGGACTTTGGGCCTTTGTCAAATATCTGCTGCTCATCGGTGGGTGAATTTATGTCTGGATTCCCAATTGTGTTCCACTGGTCTATGTATCTGCTGTTGTACCTGTCCCAGGCTTTTCTGACTACCTTGGTGATATAATAGCCCCTAAAGTCAGGTACTGTGAGGCCTAGCACTTTGTTCTTCTTGAGTAATGCTTTACTTGTTCGGCGCCTCTTCCCTTTCCATATGAACTTGGTGATTTGTCTCTTTGTCTCATTAACCAACGCCGTTGGAATTCGGATTGGGATTGCATTGTATCTGTAAATCGCTTTGGGTAGAATTGACATTTTCACAATGTTGAGTCTTCCTATCCATGAGCAATGTATGTTTTTCCACTTCCGCAGGTCTCTTTTGTTTACTTGCAGTAGTGTCTTGTAGTTTTCATTGTATAGGTCTTTTACATCTCTGCTTAGATTTATTCCTAAGTATTTTATCTTCTTGGGGCTATTGTAAATGGCACTGATTTGGTGATTTCCTCTTCGAGGTTCTCTTTGTTGGTGTAAAGGAATCCAACTGAGTTTTGTATGTTTAGCTTGTATCCTGAAACTTTGCTGAAATCTTCTCTTAGTTGCAGTAATTTTCTTGTGGATTCTTTCGGATTGTCTCTATGGAAAATCATATCATCTGCAAATAGACATACTTTGACTTCTTCCCTACAAATCTGCATGCGCTTTATTTCTTTTTCTAGTCTAATTGCTCTGGCTAGGACCTCCGGCACAATGTTGAATAGGAGTGATGATAAAGGGCATCTTTGTGTGGTTCCCCTTCTCAAGGGGAATGATTTCAGAGTCCCTCCATCTAGGATGTTGTTGGCTCTTGGCTTTATAGAAATGCCCTTAATTATATTGTGGTATTTCCTGTGTATTCCTATTTTGTAGAGGGTTTTTATCATGAATGGGTGTTGGACTTTGTCGAATGCTTTTTCTGCATTGATTGATAAGATCATGTCATTCTTGTCTTTTGTTTTATGTGATGGATTACATTGATTATTTTTCTAATGTTGAACCGTCCCTGCATACCTGGTATAAATCCCACTTGATCAGGGTGAATTATTTTTTGACATGTTGCTGAATTCTATTGGCTAGAATTTTGCTGAGGATTTTTGCGTCAATGTTCATGAGAGACATTGGTCTATAATTTTCTATTTTTGTGGTGTCTTTAACTGGTTTTGGTATCAGGGTTATGCTGGCTTCATAGAAGGAGTTTGGGAGTATTCCATCCTTTTCTATGCTCTGCAATACCTTTATTAGGAGTGGTGTTAACTTTTCTCTGAAAGTTTGGTAGAATTTTCCAGTGAAGCCTCCTGGGCCAGGGCTTTTTTTTTATTGGGAGTTTTTTATTTAACTATTCAATCTCTTCTTTTCTTATGGGTTTACTTACTTGTTCTACCTCTGTTTGTGGTAGTTTAGGTAGGTAGTGAGTTTCTAGAAATTTGTCCATTTCCTCTAGGTTTTCAAACTTGTTAGAGTACAATTTTTCACAGCATTCTGTTATGGTTCTTTTAATTTCAGTTGGTTCTGCTGTGATATCACCCATCCCATTTCTCACACAGGTTATCTGTTTCTGCTGCAGTTTTTCTGTTATCAATTTGGCCAATGGTTCATCAGTTTTGATGATCTTTCCAAAAAACCAGCTTTTGGACGTGTTAAATCTTTCAATTGTTTTTCTATCATCTATTTCATTGAATTCTGCTCTAATTCTTATTATTTCCTTCCTTCTGGCACCTGTAGGCTTCTTTTGCTGCTCTCTTTCTACTTGTTCCAGTTGTAAGGTTAATGCTTTGATTATGAGCCTTTCTTGTGTTTGGATGTGTGCATTTTTTGCTATAAACTGACCTCTGAGCACTGCTTTTGCTGTGTCCCAAAGGTTCTGGTAGGATGTTTTCATTCTCATTTGATTCTATGAATTTCTTTATGCCATCCTTAATTTCGTCTATAACCCAGTAGTTTTTGAGCAAGGTGCTGTTCAGTTTCCATGTGTTTGATTTTTTTCCCTTGCTTATTGTCTTGTTGATTTCCACTTTTCTGGCTTTATGGTCAGGAAAGATGCTCTGTAGTATTTGGATGTTTTGGATTTTGTTAAGGCTTGCTTTCTGGTCTAATATGTGATCTATTCTGGAGAACGATCCACGTGAATTGGAAAAGAAAGTATACTTGGCTGCTGTTGGGTGCACAGTTAGGTATATTTCTATGAGATCAAGTTGGCTGATTGTAGCTTTTAGCTCTTCTGTGTCTTTGTTGAGCTTCTTTCTGGCTTTTCTATCCTTCACCGAAAGTGTCGTGTAGAAGTCTCTTGCTACTATTGTCGAGCTGTCTATCTGTCTCTTCAGAGATGTTAGAGTTGTTTTACGTAGTTTGGAGCCCTGTTCTTAAGTGCATAAATATTTATTATGGTTATGTCCTCCTGGTGTATTGACCCTTTAATCATTATATAGTGCCCTTCCTTAACTTTTGTGGTAGATTTTACCTGAAAGTCTATTTTGTCAGAGATTAATATTGCCAATCCTGCTCTTTTTGGAGTGTTGTTTGCTTGATATATTTTTTTCCATCCTTTGAGTTTCAGCCTGTTTGTGTCTTTAAGTCTAAGGTGCATCTGTTGTAGGCAGCATATAGATAGATGTCTCATGCTTTTTTATCCAATCTGCCACTCTCCGTCTCTTTATTGGTGCATTAAGTCCGTTTACATTCAGCGTAATTATTGGTAGGTATGAGTTTAGTGCTGTCATCCTGATATCTCTTTTTGTGTATTGTTCACTGTTTCTTTGTTCCCCTCAATTTTCTGTGCTGAGTTGTTTTTCTTTGGGAAGTTATTTTCATCTTTCTCTTTGTTGTAGATTTTGTGTGTCCCCGATCTTTATGTTTTTCTCCTTTTTTATTTTGATTTCTTGGATTGTTAGATTCCTTTATGGTTACCTTAATATTTACCCCTAATTTTACAAGTTTATGCTAGTCTTTTATTACTTTATATCACCTTAACTTACCCTCCATATAGAAAATCATTGACTCTATTTTTTAAGTCCCTCTTTTTTTTGTTTCAATATTATCCTTTTTTTGTTGGTGTTGTTTACATATTGATATCTGTTTCCCTATGTTCAATGTTTTAGCTTTGATATAATTTTGATTTCCGTATCTGAGTCAAGGTCTGGTTGCTCTATCCTGTGTTCTAGTATTGTGTTGTTAGAAGGTGTTATTGATTATCTAACCGTAGGACTCCCTTTAGTGTTTCTTTTAATTTTGGTTGGGTTTTTACACATTCCCTAAACTTCTGTTTATCTGGAACTGTCCTAATTTCACCATCATATTTGAGAGGCAGTTTTGCTGGATAGATAACTCTTGGCTGACAGTCATTTTCCCTCAAGGCTTTAAATATGTCATCCCATTACCTTCTAGCTGCATGGTTTCTGCTGTGTAGTCTGAGCTTATTCTAATTGACTCTCCTTGTAGATGACTTTTCTTTTATCCCCAGCTGTTCTTAAAATTCTCTCTTTATCTTTCTTTTTGGTAAGTTGGATTAAAACATGTCTGTGTGACTTTCTTTTGGGATACCTTATGTGGGGTTCGATGAGCATCTTGGATTGATATCTTCTCATCTTTCATGATATCAGGGAAGTTTTCTGTCAAGAAATCTTCAACAATTTTCTCTGTATTTTCTGTTATCCCCCGCTGTTCTTGGACTCCAATCACTCGTAGGTTATTTCTCTTGTTAGAGTCCCGCGTGTCTCTAAGAGCTTCTTCACTCTTTTTAATTCTTTTGTCTGATTTTTCCTCAAATAAGTTGGCGTCAAGAGCCTTATCTTCAATGTCACTAATTCTAACTTCTACTGCCTCAATTCTGCTCCTATGACTTTCTGTTGAGTTGTCTCATTCTGAAATTTTATTGTTAATCTTCTAGATTTCTGATTGCTGTCTCTCTAGGCATTCTTGCTTCCTATTAAATTTGGCATTATGTTCTTGAATCACTTTTTTAAGTTCCACCACTACAGTGTCTGTATGTTCCCTGGCTATTTCTGCATGCTGTCAAATTTCCTTTCTTATTTCTAGAAGAGTTCTCTATATTAATCTTTGGTATTCTGCCTCTGGTTATTCCAAGAAGTCGACTTCCTCCAGAGAATTTATTGATTCTTTATTTTGGGAGCTTGCTGAATCCATCATGGACTTCCTCTTTATGTGACTTGATATTGACTGCTGTCTCCGAGCCGTCAATACTTTATTATACTTTTATTCTGGATTTGCTTAGTGAGACCTAACTTCTTGTTTTGTTTGGTTTTGATATGCCCAAATAGGCTGCTCGTGTGCACTAGTTTGATTGTTGACACCTTTTGATCTCTAATGTCCTATCACCAGGTAGTTAGTTCTGTAACTGAGTATGTGTAGACAGGAGTCCATAAATTTTTCCTATAGGGGATCAGCTCGGGTGTTCAGGCAGTCGGTCACCAAGTTTTTGATGCAGGCTCGCACCCCCAGTTCTAGAGAGTCATGGGTGATTGGTGCAGGCCCTAGAATCTGGCTGTGGTAAGGGATCACGCGCTGAGCCAGGCAGGGGCTGATGGCTGACCCTGAAAGTCTGAAAGGAAAGTGTGTCCCTATTGTCTAGGGTGAGTAGGTAGGTGAGTTTTGCAGCCAGGATAAGATCACCCCCCTGTGTTGGCTGTAAAGACTCGATGGCACCACTTTTTCTGACGTTCTGTAGCACGTGACTAGGCATTTTACGAGCTACCACCAATCCTCAAGACCTAGCTGCAGATTGATAAAAGTGCCTACTTGAGGGACAGGGCTGTTTGGAGGGTCAGAAATCTGTCTGTTCACAGCTAAAGCAGCTGAAGTTAAACTTCATATGTTTTCCCTATTGTACTGTAGCAGTGAGGGCTAACACTGCTGAGATCGGTCCCCACAAGTATATACAAGGTTATAAGGAATTCAGAGTCTGCGCACCCCTGATTTCTGTGGCCAGCAAAGGAGCTGTGCCAACCTTCGTTCCTGGCATAGGGTAGCAAGCAGCTTGTTTGTTCCGTCTCCAAAGCCAAGAGAATGGATCAGGGAGCATTTTGGGATCTACTTGCGGCCCAGCGGACCCCCAGTGCAGAGCGCGTAGGGCGGAGGTAAAAGAAAGAAAGGTTTTTCTCAAATACGGTGCAGAGTGTGGAGGAATGAGGTAAAAGGGAGAGAGTTTTTTTCACAGAACCAGTACACAGTGCAGATGGAGCAGGTAAGAGGAAGAAAGGTTTTTCCCAAGTCCGGTGCAGAGTGTGGAGGGAGGATGTAAATGGGAGGGAGGTTTCTCCCAAATGGGCTTTTTTTTTTAATCGCCGTGAAAGCGTACACGCAAGTACTTATCCTACCCTCTTGGGAGCTACCCTTCACTTGTTCAGACTGTCCAAGCAGAGTTTCTGCTGTCAGGTCTCTCTCGATATCGAAACCACTTCCTAAGCGCACACACATCACAGCTGATTGCTGTCTCTCTATGGATTCTTGCAAACTTTTAAATTTCTCATTATGCTCTTGTCTAATCTTTTTATTTCCTCTACTGCATGTTCTGTGTTTTGATTTGTTTCCTTCCTAACGTCATGAAGAGTTCTGTGTATTAATCTTATGTATTCTGTCTCTGGTAATTCCAAGAAATTTTCCTCCTCAGGAAAATTTGAAGATTCTTCATTTCGGGAGCTGGCTGAAGTCATCATGGATTGCCTCTTTATATCATTTAGTATTGACTGTTGTCTCTGAGTCATCAATAAGCTATTATATTTATTTATGTTTCCTTACTGTGTCCCTGCTTCTTGTTTTGTTTTGATATGCCCAAATAGCCTGTTCGTATGGGCTAGTTTGATTACTGGCAAATTTGAAGCTCGGATGTCCTGTCATCCAGTGGTTAGATCTGCTACTAGGTAAGTGAGCTCAGGAATCCACCCACTCCTCCTGTATGAAATCAGCTCAGGTGCCCCAGTAGATAGCCACCAAGTGAACTGGCAGAAGTTCAAGCTGGATTAAGAAGAGGATGTGGAATAAAGGATAGCATTACTGATGTCAGATAGATCTTGGCTGAAGGCAGATAAGGCTAGAAATATCTTTACTTGCGTCTTACTGACTATGCAAAAGCATTCAACAACAACAATCTTTACAGAAGCAGACTGCCATGTTTCTCCTGCAGAGTGACTGGTGGGTTCGAATTGCTAACTTTTTGGTTAGCAGCCAAGTGCTTACCACTACACCACCAGGGTTCCTTTGCCCTCTCCTTTGTTGTTGTTGTTGCTGTTAGGTGCTGTCGAGGAGGTTCCAACTCATACCAACCTTTTGTACAAAAGAGCAAAACACTGTCCAGTGCTGTGCCATCCTCAAAATTATTGCTATCTTTGAACCCACTGTTGTAGCCACTGTGTCAATCCATCTTGTTGAGGGCCTTCCTCTCTTTTGCTGACCCTCTATTTTACTAAGCATGATGTCCTTCTTCAAGGACTGGTCTTACCCGATAACATGGCCAAAATAAGTGAGACAGGATCTCGTAATCCTCACTTCTAAGGAGCATTCTGGCTGTACCTTTGTAAGACAGAGTTGTTCATTTTTCTGCCAGTCCATGGTATATCCAATATTCTTCACCAAGCCCGTAATTCAAAGGCATCAATTCGTCCTTGGTTTTCCTTGTTCATTATCCAGTTTTCCAGTGCATATCAGGTAATTGAACATACCACGGCTCGGGAAAGGCACACCTTAGTACTCAAAGTCATACTTTTCTTTTTAACAGTTTTAAGGGGTCTTTTGCAGCAGATTTGCCCAATGTACTATGTCATTTGATTTCTGGACTGCTGCTTCCAGTAAAATGAAATTCTTTACCACTTCAATATTTTCTCCATTTATCACGATGTCTAGTTGTGAAGATTTTTGTTTTCTTTATGTTGAGGTGTAATCCATACTGAAGGCTGTATGATCTTCATCAGTAAGTACGCAAGACCTCTTCACTTTCAGCAAGCAAAGACGTGTCATCTGCATATTGCAGGTTATTACTGAGTCTTCCTCCAATCCTGATGCCCCGTTCTTCTTTATATAGTCCAGCTTCTCGAATTATTCGCTCAGCATACAGATTGAAGAAGTATGGTGAAAGGATACAACCCTGACACGCACCTTCCCTGATTTTAATCCACACAGTCTCTCCTTGTTCTGTTCAAATGACTGCCTCTTGGTCTACATACAGGTTCCTCATGAGCCCAGTGAACTGTTTTGGAATTCCCATTCTTCACAATGTTATCCATAATTTGTTATGATGAACACAACTGAATGCTTTTGCATAGTCAATAAAACACAGGTAAACAACTTCCTGGTATTCTCTGCTTTCAGCCAAGATCTATCTGACATCATCAGTGAGATCCCTTATTCCACACCCTCTTCTGAATCCAGCTTGCGCTTCTGGTAGTTCCTTATCGATGTACTCCTGGAACCAGTTTTTAATGATCTTCAGCAAAATTTTACTTGCATGTGATATTAATGATATTCTTCAATGATTTCCACCTTCTGTTGGATCATTTTTCTTTGAAATGGGCACAAATAGGGATCTCTTCCAGTTAGTTGTCCAGGTAGCTGTCTCCCAAATTCCTTGGGGTAGACAAGTGAGCACTTCCAGTATCGCATACTTTTGTTGGAATATCTCAGTTGGTATTCCGTCAATTCTTAGAGCCTTATTTGTCACCAATGCCTTCAGTGCACTTGGTCATACGCTACTCTGTTATTCTGTCGTACTGTGGTGGCTTGCATGTTTCTGTAATGCTGGAAGCTATGCCACCGGTATTTCAAACACCAGCAATGTCACCCATGGAGGACAAGTTTCAGCAGATCTTCCAGACTAAGACAGACTAGGAAGAAGGACCTGGTAATCTACTTGTAAAAAAAGAAAAAAAAAAAGAAAGAAATTGGGCAGTGTTAACTTATGAATAGCAGCCCTCTCCTTAGAGAGTCTTGTTTCTCTGAACCTAATCTGATTCTCAGTGGACACCTAGGATTCTATATTTACATAAAAAAAGAGCTGTCCCTTTCATTGCTCACTTGATTTTCTCCACCTAGGCTTTAAGACATTTGAGGACAGGATCTCTTGATAGTGCTTCCATTCTCAAAGGTTCCCAAACCCTGTACTTAGATACATGGTAGGTGCTCAGCAGCTGCACTGTATTTATTTCTATCCCAAAATTACTAGCTAGCAAAGGACATTGCACTAAGAGATGGTTCCCCACATAGTGGGGACACACTGAGGGTATGTGTGTAACACAGGAAAGAGATAGCCAACCTCAGGACATAGGTATGAGTCTGAACTCCGAACCCAGAGTTTGATCTCTCTAACTGGAAGCAAACAGTGATACCTTTTTGCTTGGGTTCCACACATCCACTTGGCAATTATTCCAGCTGAAGGGTGTGCGAGAAAAAAGAGAGTGGGGCTAAGAAAGTGACCTGTACTGCCACTTCTACTGAGCATCAGTCAGAGGGAGTTCAGGAGTCAGGGATGGTGGGGCCTGAGGCTCCTGGGACCTACATTTGGAGCTCTCTCCCCATGTTTTGTGGCATTGCCTTCTCCTGTGCCCATTAGTGGTGGGAGTTCAGACTCTGGTCCTGTCATTTTGTCTGATTCTTTGTGGCCGAAAATGTAACTATATATCAAACTATTCATTTAATGCATTTCTCTTTCAGTTTCTTAAGAACCAAGGCATGAACCCATCTTTTGACATTGTAAGATGCATTTTACACAGAAAAACAGTCGCGTATTTATAATTTCAAAGTCAAACCCTCTTCCCTTGGGAGATCAAAGTATCCTAACCAAAAACCAAACCAAACTCGTTGCCTTCCCGTCACGCTAACTCATAGAGACCCTATAGGACCGAGTAGAACTGCCCCATAGGATTTCTGAGGAGTGGCTGGTGAATTCGAACTGCTGGCTTTTGGGTTAGCAGCCGAACTCTTAACCACTGCACCACCAGGGATCCAAAATATCCTACGACTTCGTTTTCATGAAGATGAAACCACTAGGTCTTGATGTGGAAAAGCCAGGTGGCTGAAGGTTCAGTAGCAGGGGCCTAGGAGGTGAATTACTTTTCTCATGACTAGGGGCTCCCAGGGGTCAGCTGGAGTGGGTGGTTTGAAGGGGTAAATCCCCTCTGATCTGAAAGCCTGGATAAAACAGGGGATATTAAGTATGACTCCCTAAGGTCACAGCACAGGCAACAGCATGTCTCCCCAAGACAGAAAGGCAAGCCAGAGCTCTGGATTGTATCCTGGAGAGTCTGAGAGAAGTCAGGGATGCGGTGTGGGTGCCCTAACAAGCCTGGTCCTGTCAGCATTGCAGAGGCCCTGCTTTAAAGGGGTTGGGAGGGGGCAAGATAGGAGGGGAGGTTAATTTTCTACTGAGATTTTGACATCACCTAGAGTCCTGTTTTGATTGGTTGGTTTTGTTTGGTGTGGTTTGACTTGGTTTGGCTTAGCTTGGTTTGGTTTGTTATGGTTGGGTTTTATTTTTGATGAGGACCCAGAATTCAAGCCCTCTCTCTGACATTTAAACACATGTAATCTTAAGTCAGTCACTTCCCTGTTCTAGTTCATTTTCTCTCTGTTTGTTAGCGATAAAACTGAACCACCTTAGTGGTTCCCAGGCTTTTGGATTTCACAAAAACTTATATTATTTTTCAAACAAGGCAATCAGTGAAGAGGGACAACTTTTTATTTTACCAAGTAAGGTTTAAGGTCCTTTATAATTACTAACATTTCATGAAATAAATGAAAGAATATAGTCTCAAAAAAAAGGAGACCTTCTGAAGAAATAAAAGTCAGAAACTGTGTACCAACCCCTACACAATACAATAACATTTTCTCATTTCTCTGTGGCTTGTTGAGAATATCAATGAGTGTTGACAGAGTTCCTGGACCCAGAATTGGAAAGGTTTTATCTGATTACTGGGCTTCATCCAGCTCTGGCACCTGTTAGCATAGAGTGCTGTCTGTTGCCTAAACAAGCCTTGCTACCAGGGAGTGCATGTTTCTGGGGAGGAGGGTGAGACTTTCCAGGACAAAGAGCTTCCTTTAAGCTCTGATTTCTTTGATCAATTCTGTGTTTCTTTTCTAGGACTCAGCACAGATCTAGCGCCAGGCAGTTGAGATCTTCTCCTTCTGTTCCTCCATCCTGCTCTCATGTACTGCTGCCATGTTCTCCTCCGTGGATGTCCCACTGTACTAGACTCAAGTAGCAACAGAAGTCTTAGTCTTTCTTTTCTTTCTTCCTAGCCCTAATCTCTATATTCCCCACTGTTGCCACTTAGAAATATAGGGTTCCCTAAACTTCTCCCTTTATACTCTCAGTCACGCAGTCCTTTGTATTCTTCACCAACCAAAGAACTGCTGTCTAGTTGATTCTGATGAGTGGTGACCCTATGTGTTGCAGAGTAGAACTGTACTCCATAGGGTGTTCAAGGCTTTTTGGAAGCAGGTTTCCAGGACTTTCTTAGGAGGCAACTCTGGGGCTCAAACTACCAACCTTTCAGTTAGTAGTAGAGCACTTAACCGTCTGTGCCATCCAGGGACTCCTTAAAAATCCAAAACCAAATCCATTACCGTCGAGTTGATTCCGACTCATAGCGACCCTACAGAGCAAAGTAGAACTGTCCCATAGGGTTTCCAAGGAGCTGCTGGTGGATTTGAACTGCCAAACCTTTTGATTAGCAGCTGAGTTCTTAACCACTGTGCCACCTGGGCTCCAGAGATTCCTTATTT
The DNA here is from genome assembly GCA_030035585.1 of Dugong dugon. Taxonomy (NCBI): domain Eukaryota; kingdom Metazoa; phylum Chordata; class Mammalia; order Sirenia; family Dugongidae; genus Dugong; species Dugong dugon. Next base: position 193,066,156 of record CM057462.1, on the reverse strand, counting down.
CAGGATTATTTTTAAATCTTCCCTCATCATTTCACTTGATCGCTGTCGCCTTAAGACAGGTTCTTACCATTTCTTCTTGCCCAGCTGGTCTCCCTTCCTCATTTTACCTAACCTCACCTATACCCTCAGCACCCTGGTGGCACAGTGGTTAAGAGCTTGGCTGCTAACCAAAAGGTCGGCAGTTCGAATTCACTAGCCGCTCATTGCAAACCCTATAGGGCAATTCTATTCTGTCCTATAGGGTTGCTATGAGTCGGAATCGACTCAACAAGGGTTTGATTTTGGTTGACCCACACCCTCACCTCACTGCCAAAGGAGTCTTCATCAGACCCATGGGTAGATCTGCTGACAGTCCATCCTCTGTGCCCTGCAGCCAACTAATTTCCTGAAACACTCTCAGTTTTCAGCTTCCTTTGGCTCCCCATCTCCTACAGGAAAATCATACAATGTTTACACCCGGAAAGGAACTTACAGAGTATCATGTTTTGCGGCATAGAAAACTTGAGACCCTGAGAGAAGTCAATTGTCCAAAGGTACAGATCTAATTATTGGCAGAGTCAGAGATAGACCCAGGCCTTTTAAAAATAATTCAGTGCCTTTCCATCTCCTTATGCTCATTAATAGAGGTTTTAAAATTCTGCACTGGGAAGATCCAGGGCTGGGTCTCTCCTACTTATTGCCACTCCCATCATGCAATTTTAATTCTCCTGGCTAGTCTGGAACTCAGGACCTTCCATGGGGTCTGATCTCACTTCCACTGCCCTCTTCTCATTAGAACTGACCATCTACTACAGTTGGAGGCTGTTGATGGTTCAGTGGTAGAATTCCCGCCTTCCATGAGGGAGACGCAGGTTTGGTTCCCAGCCTGCGCACCACATGCGTAACCACCAACTGTGTGTCAGGGGTGGCTTGCAGGTTGCTGTGATGCTGAACACATTTAAGCGGAGCATCCAGACTAAGAAGAACGAGGAAGAAAGACCTGACAATCTACTTGGAAAATTCAGTCAGTGAAAATCCTGAGGATCACAACAGTTTTCTTCACAACATATCATGGGAACGGAGCTGGACCTGAAAGCATTCTGTTCCATTGTACATAGGGTCACCATGAGTCGGGGACCTACTCAGTGGCATCTAACAACAATCCCTCTACAGTCAGGTCAGTCTTCACTGCGCAAATACACAAAGCATCTAGCCACCTTCAAACTTTTAGTCAATCTACTTCTCCTGCCTGGAAGGAATGCCTTATTCAATTCATAAAAATTAATTTAGCTAAGCTCTCAGCCGGAGCTTTTGCTACGGACTAAGATAAAACGAAGTCAGTGTTTTGTGTTTTTTCCCTTAAGGAGCCTGTAGTCTAGAGGATTTTTTTTTTTTGGTCCCCCCTGATGCTTTGCTCCCAATCCCAGCCCCAACACCAGCCCATGGGGAAGCCCTTTGTTCTACGTCTTGTGCAACCCTAGTTCCATATCATCCACTCATGGTGTCGGCCTCCCAGCCCTAGCAACCATAACACAATGGGCTGGACTTATCTTTCCAAGAAGATAATAAGTTCCTTGAGAGCTGAATCTATGTGTCAGTGGTTCCCACAGTACTCCTCATGGTGTCTGCTACTTGTCTATTTTCTGACTGACAGACCCCTGCTAAACACAGTCCCTTGACCTTCAACCAAGCTAGGTCCTGGTCCTTCTCAGGCTTAATTTCCTAACAGATGTTTAGAACTAAAAATGAAGCAGGTGGGTACGTATTTTCAGGTCAGAGGCATCTTAGAGGGTAAAGTTTCCCATCTGCCTCTTTCTCCCAATGCACAGCTGTCACCACTACCACGTTCACGAGTTCATAGAAGTACAATGAGGATGATATGAACACCAAGGAAAATCCCAAAGGGGAAAAAATGTCCTCAAGGGCTAATATCAAGTCGTAGGGTATGGAAAGATGCAAAGGAAGGGGGCAGTCATAAGCCTGGTAGATTTGGACAAATGGCAGGTTGTTGCTTCTGTCAGAGTGATAGCAGGTTGAAGGGATTCTCCTCCTGAGAGGGCCTGCCTTTCTTTGGTCTTTCTCAGTTACCTTGCCTACACACAGCCCATGATTCCAGTGGGTCAATACACTGGTTCAAGGGAGAGACTATTGAGTTCCAAGACTATGTCTTCTAGTGTTGCAGTGTGACTTGCCAAGATCTTGGCATTTTGTAAGGCTTTCTGTAGAGCCGTGGTAAAATTCCACGTGTGACATTTAAATGTGGCGTCCTCAGGATTAGCTTGCCTACCTCCATACCTTTCAGCCAAGCTTTTATGACCCAGGGTGGCAAATGCCACTACTTGACTTCAAACTTGTACAGCTACCTACTCCATACTTCTAAAAGGGTGTCTTGCCCTAGTGTCCAGTTCCACAGAGCACCCAGCAATTGCTGAACACTTTGTGCCAGACGCTACACACACACTTTACATACATTGTCTATATTAACCCTTTCTACCGACATGAAGAATGGTGTTATTATCCACTATGGCAGATGAGGAAACTGAAGCTCAAAGATGTTAAGGGTCCAAGTTCACCCAACTGGTAAAGTTCAGAACCCCCATCAGAACTCCAGTTGGAGATTTTTAGAGATGTACCCCATATTTTGTGAGATATGAGAAGCATCCAGAAGTGTGCCCTCCCTCTGTCCTAGCAGCTCTAACAAAGGAGTGGCAAGGAGGACTCAGGGCCAGGGTTTTCTGAGCTCAGAACCCTGCAAAAGTGACTCCTTGGTTATCTCATGCTAATGCAATGCTTCTTCATTCCTCCCCCTTAGGGTAATCATTTCCCTGGGGGAACCCTGGTGTCTGGGTGACTTAACAATATGTAGAAAGATAGAGATAAACACTCTCTCCTGGAATCACCCAGGTTTTTTTTTAATGGAAAATAATGTTTTTGTCAATTGCAGGCAGGACAGAGGACTGCAGCGTCCATTCATTGTCAAAATAACCAAAGGCAACAAATCCCAGCCACTTGCTTTATCTTCCCACTATTTCAAGCAGAATGTGGCTCTGAGTCTAGGTAAAGTCAGAGTCATAACCGCTGAGTTTCATGGGCTTCCAAAAGAGCCATTCACCCCTTTAGCTGTTAAGCTTTCCTTAAAACAATGTCACCTTCATACTCCACCCAGCCCATCCCTTCCCCTCTGCCAATCAAACTTTTCTGGAACACTGTCCTCACACCGCCCACACGGATCACTGCCCACAGTGCTTGTTTGGGACCATCCCAGATGCCAAAGTTCTAAGTCAGAAGACACAAGTGGATGTGGAAATCCAAGAAATCCAGCCTCCTAAAGTGATGGGGAGGTGAGCTGAAGGCGAGAACAAAGGCACTGTCACCCTTGAGTCCAGCCTTGCTAAGCAGGAGGCCGCCAGTCGTGGGGGTGAGTAAAACCTGAAATTTGAGTTAGGATAGGTGGATCCTATTGTGATTAGGAACTAATTAGGACACTCATCACATGGCCTCACGCACGGATGAGAGATATATAAAAGGTGGGCAGGCTCAGAGCATCCCAAAACCCTTGGCATCTCAAACACTCCGGTCGCAGGTCACTGAGAACTTAGGTAAGTCTGGTGAAGTTGTGCCTCTCATAGCCTCGCCCCACAGGTGTCCCAGCTCCTGACTAGGGGCTGGGACTCCAGCTCTGGGTGGTTGGTCAGAAAGAAAGGCCTCATTTGGGTGTCTCTCTCTCCATATCATTTGTGACCAACCTCTTTTGGGTTCTCCAAGCCATCTGGCTGAGGGGTGAGGGAAGCTAGGCTGAGACTGGAGAGGTGGGTCTGCCAAGAGGACTAGTATATTGTGGATCCTGCTGCTGTGTGTGGGTGTTGTATCTTGCCAGGTGCCAGGAAAGGCAGAAGGAAAGGGCAGCCCTGGCCATGGGGAAGAGCAACTGACAGAGCTGCCTTTTAAGAGAGAAGAGAATACAAAGAGGGGGCAAGGCAGGCTATCTTGGGAGGGCAGAGGTTTGGAAGTCCCAAGGAGTAAGACTAGCAGGGACAAGACACTAGGGCATAGTGGGAAAGACTCACTCTGGGAATCCAAAGACCACTGTTTCCACCAACCTCTGATGAGTGACTATGGAAGAATTACTTCCTCTTACGAGCTTTGCTTTCAACAACCGTAATTAAGAAGAGTCCAGGAAAATGGTCCATGCCATCTCTAGATTCTTCGTTTCAAGGAATTCCTTTAAAGAGTGGTTAAGGTGCTCCTTGCAGTCTTTTTTAAATTTTTGTAAATTTAGTTAATAAACCAAATCCTTATATAGTGCTTACTACGTGCTGGACACTGTATATGTGTGTGTATACATATATATATATAGAGAGAGAGAGAGAAAGGGAAATACAGAGACAGAGACCTGGTGGTGCAGTGGTTAAGCTCTTGGCTGTTAACCAAAAGGCTGTCGGTTCAAACCCACCAGTCGCTCTGCAAGAGAAAGATGTGGCAACCCGCTTACATGAAGATGTACATCCTTTAAGTAAATCTATGAGGCAATTCTACTCTTTCCCAAGGGTCGTTGTGAGTCAGAATTTACTCGACAGCACACAACAACAAATATCTATATATATGGAAACCCTGGTGGCGTAGAGGTTAGGAGTTCAGCTGCTAACCAGAAAGTTGGCAGTTTAAATCCACCAGCCACTCCTTGGAAACCCTACGAGGCAGTTCTACGCTGTCCTATAGTGTCGCTATGAGTCAGAACTGACTAGATGGCAATGGATTTCATTTTGTTGGTATCTATAAATACATATGCATTACCCATGTCTTTATATCTTCATTTAACCCTTACAAAAACCTTAAGTCACACAACAAGTAAACAGTGAAGCCAGGATACAGATTGCAGGCATACTGTTTCAGATTCCATAGTTTGTGCCATAACGATACACTACTTTTTGTTCTTTTTTTCACTGTCCTTCATTCTTACTCTCTTTTGCTCCCTCTCCCTCTTCCTTTTCCTCTTTTTCATTTCATATTTTTCTTTTATCCACCCTCCCTCCTTTTCTCTTTCCCTTCTTTCTTTCCTTCATCCTTTCTTTCCTCCCTCCCTCTCTACCTTCCATCCTTCTTTTCTCCCTTCACCTCTCTCAAAAAGTGTTGAAAGGGCTTACAAACATTAAGCTAAAATTCACACATGCACACGCACACACATTCACACACACACACTTGAAGTTAGTGACGAGACCAGGGCAAGGTAAAAGCAGAGCAGGACGGAAATGTGATGGAGGGCTTTCACCTAGGCCCAAGGGTCTCTCTAAGTTTTAAGCATTGCTCACCTCTGTGTCTTTCTGCTTCCAGGTGCAAGCGCTGCCCAGAATGTCTCAATATATGCAGAAGCAGTGTGTTTACCCGCAGAACTGCTGGCCTCTGCCTCAGAAGTGCTGCCCCGTACCTCAGAAGTGCTACCCCCTACCTCAGAAGTGCTGTCCCCTACCTCAGAAGTGCTACCCCCTACCTCAGAAGTGCTGCCCCCCACCTCTGAAGTGCTGCCCCCCACTCCAGCCATGCTGCCCCCCAGTTCAACAGTGCTGCCTCCCATATCAGCATACCAAGAAGATCTGTCAGCCCCTACCCAAGTGCCAACTGAAGTGCCCACCTTTTCATTACTGCTAAAAGTCCAAGCCGAAGTTAGCCCCAGGCAAATGAGCAGACAATGAGCCCCAGAAAAAAGAAAGGGCATGAAGCCCACTCCAAGTCACCATCCCATGCCCCGCTCCCTGAGACAGCCAAACAGTCCAGGCCTGCTCGCCCCTGCTTCTCGATGCAGCCACGCTTTCGACAAAGTAGCACCAGGATCGAAGCTTCCTCAATCTCTCCCTCTTATTGATGAGCAGCCACAATTTTCATCTCAGACAAGAAACTGATTCAAAACTGTCTAATTATCTTTGGTGATATAAACCTACATCACCCTGTTAGCTTCTTGGAAACTTGGGCGGTGTGCCCAGATGCTCTTTCCTATTACCCTCCCTGTCTGCTTCTGTTCCCCAGACAATTAAAACAGAATTCCTCTGGCACTAATGGCTCAGTCTGACTACTTTGTTGTTTTAAAATTCTACATTCCTGGTGATCCTTTATCTGCTTTCCAAGCCAGGGCCCTAAAAGAGATGGATGTGTGGGGGCAGGGAGAGGAGAAGTCTTGGGGAGATTCGCTTCTGTGATGTCCACACCAGAGTGAGGAGTCACAGGAGGGTGTTTTTGCAGCACAGAGTCACATGCTACCTCAACAGCAAATGGGAAGGCCACAGGGATGTGGGGAGACAGTGTTCGTCTAGGGTACAGGGCAAAGATCAGGTACCATCTACGTCCAGGAAGAGTGGGGAACCCCCCAGGAAAGAGCTTTGTAATAGAGAAGAAGCATTCAGGCAAACAAAGCATAATTCAAAGACCACAACCCAAAGGTCTCTGGGTCAAACAATGTGCAGAAGATCTTGAAAATTATTTCATAAGTCAAAGAAAAGACCAAAGTTTTTTCGAGCTAACTGAATGTGTACCTAGGAGGCAATCCATGCAAACATCATGCACCCAATACATATATACCCACCAGACAATATTTGATTACAACTACCAAACCAAAAAAATCAAACCAGTGGCCACAGATTCATTTTCTACTCATGGCGACCTACGCCTCTCTCTATTTCCCCAGTTACGGATTCTCCGGAGCTTTTCTTTATTTCTTTCTTTTTCCCTCACATAAGTCCTTACTCTTAATTTTCTGAATTTCTGGGGGACTGAGGTAACCAGATAATTCAGACACACAGGCAATCCAAACTTCTTGCTTCTGGCTATTGTTTCAACTATCCACCCGTGTCTTTTTCCAGCAAAGCTCTCTCTTATAGAACAGCAGAGTGAGGCATTTCAACCTCCTCTTCTACTCATTTCTCCCCTGTCATGCCTCCAGGCCTCAGGGCAGTCAATGAGAACTAAAGGAAGTACCCTAAAGGACACAGAGAGAAATAGAATTTAAGGTAAAGATCTGAATCACCCCCAACGTATAATACATACCCTGAAGAATGCGAAGTTGGGGAAAGCTTTTATCATTGCCTCTGGGGCTCATTGGCCTCTTTTTTCACCACCAAGTTTCCTTCTACATCGTTTCAATTATCATCTTTCCTTCGTTTCTTCCACTCATCTATCTAGCCATTCATCTATCCATCCATCCATCCACCACTCAATCATCCACTTATCAACCATCCATCTATCCATTCAATCCCTCCATCATCCATCAGGGCAGCCCTATTAAGCACCCTGCCCCATTTACTCTGAATGGACTGGGTATTGTGAAGATTCAGAAGCACATCACAGTGTTCTGGGCCTGTCGGTTTAACAATACCAAAGAATAGACAAATATGAGACCTCTGAAATAACAAAGAATAATTAGATGAGACATCAGCTAACTGAGGAATGAGTTGAGTTGTATGAGTACTTTGCCTATGCCTTCAGAACTCAGACGATAGAGAGAGATGGAGAACATTGAGAGCTGTTGAGGGCAGGAAGGAGAACTCAGCCATCTCTATATTCACAGCACCTACCACGGGGCTCTGAGAAAATATCTGTTCAGTGATGAATGCCTAGAAGAGGTAGAATTTGGAACAGAAGTACAAAAGGATTTGGCTAGGTGAGGAGGAGAACATTCCAGAACTGGGTACAGCACGAGTAAATGCTGTGAGTGCTAGGTCTATTCAGGAGATCCAGCCTTCCCAAACCTAAGAACAGGCCCTTGGCTGTTAGAGAACATGGCCTCATCTACTGAAAACCACAAAACTTGGGCGTTTTGGTTCCAGTTTTGTGACCTGTCTCTCAGACCCCTCTTCCTCAGTGGTCTACACTCAACAGAAACTCAAGTCTGACTACAAAAAGCACTTCAAAGTTATGTAGCCTTTAAATGAACTCCCTGAAAATGATGTGAAGTTTTAAAAATTTCTCCACACTCAGATATGTCATTCAGTAAAGTCTCCAAGTGCCTCCTCTCTCTACTAGGGGACTGACTGAATGTTTAGCATTTCACACACATCAGCTCATTTACTTTGCACCTTGCCCTGTGGAAGTATTGTTACTCCCATTACAGACAGGGGACTGAGGTTCAGAGAAGTTTCTTACTTGCTCACAGTAATCATAGCTTGTAGGTGAGAGAACTGAGATTCAAACTCGGGACTTCTGGTCTCTGCCTTGTATTCTTTCCAACACAGAAAGTGTTCTTTTTGTGCTAGTGGCTTCAGGTACCATAAAGCCCAGATTGTAATCTTTCAGAATTTATAGCCCACAGTCAACTGGAGAAAGCAAAGCTAGACATGTACACATACACACACACACACACACACACACACACACACACACAAACACACAAACACACACAAGTTTACACATGGATACACCTTCTAGCATGTTTACACATTCATATAAATTACACACCACACATGATGTTAATATTCAAAATAATTAATAACCTGTACAACATTATAGACTGGCACTGAGTGTTCAGAAAAGAAACTGGAGTAGGTCTTATAGGCCCCCCGTTGTGACAAGCAAAGTCCCCTAATTTCTTGTTCATGTGGAGGACTGAGCTGGGCAGCTGGGGTGGCAACAGGGGGCCCTGGTGGGTGGAGGAGTGGGTGCTGTGGTTACTTACCACCTTTTGCTGAAGTAATTTTAATCTTTTAGCAATGGATTCAGCAACACCTGTGCATAGTACTCTGTATCTGCCGAACATCAGCCATGTGCACACTCCTCACAGACTCACACATGCTTGCACACTCATGCTCATGTTGCCACACACATTTACATGAATACTCACATTAAGTCATGACCCCACACTCACTGACACACAACCACATATTGTCAATCACACTCAAACACATGTCCCACACTAATTCACACACACTCGCATTTGTCATTCTCAATTATGTGGATGGTCCCAAGGAGCCAGTCCAGACTTTGTTCCCATAACCCAGGGGCATGTCCTCTAGCCTCTCTCCCTGGCCTCTGCCACATCCCTGCAGGGATGTCTGACCATCTTCCTTGAATGATTTTCCACAGAACAGAGACCCCAGGATGGATGGCTTAGGAGGAGGTGTGCTCTCCTCAGAGAAGAATAGGACATCCTCTGGAAAGCAGTATGGTGCAAGAAAAACAAGACTCAGATATTGGAGTATGCCATATCTGGGTTCCAGTCCCCTCTTCCCTGCATTTCTGTCTTAGTTATCTAGTGATGCTATGACAGAAATACCACAAGTGGATGGATCTCACAAAGAGAAATCTATTCTCTCACAGTCTAGTAGGTTAGAAGTTGGAACTCAGTGTGTCAACTCCAAGGGAAGGCTTTTTCTCTCTGCTGCCTCTAGAGGAAGGTCCTTGTCATCAAACTTCCCCTGGCCTAGGAGCCTCTTGGGCACAGGGACGCTGGGTCCGAAAGACTCCCTCTGCTCCCGGCATTGCTTTCTTAGTAGCATGAGGTTCCCCTGACTCTCTGCTCCCTTTTCTCTTTTATATCTCAAAAGAAAGAGGCTTAAGACACAACCTAATTTGTCGATTGAGTCTTGCCTCATTAACATATCTGCCACTAATCCTGCCTCATTAAGATCATAGAGGTAGGATTTACAATACACAGGAAAACCACAACAGATGACACAAAACTGGAATCATGGTCTAGACCAGCTGACAGATATTTTTTTGCAGGACACAGTTCAATCCATCACAGTAACCTTGGCCAACTTAATCTTTCTAAGCTTTAAGATTAGAATAATAACCCAGACTTCAAGGCCTAAATCTGGCACTCAAGCAGAGTACCTGACAGGCAGTGGAGATCTGCCCTTTGTTTTCCATCTCCTCTTCAAGGCATCTCGGAAAAGTGGAGGTATCTCTCACCCACCCAGCTCCCTGCTATGCTCTAACGGAACTGCCTGCTCGTGGTGGGCCTTAATGGAGAGGCTTCATCTCTAGGTTGTCAGAGATCCATCTGAAGGGAGCCCTGCCTGTGGAAGTGACCCAGTTTAGTGAGATACTCCTGCTCCTGCATCTGTTTGTACTTGTGCCAACGCTGGGTGAATCACAGACGCTTGGCACTGAAGAAGCCTCTGGCTCAGCTCATGCCCAGGTATGTTGACAACACCTCCCAGGTCACATTGGTCCTATCTGCCTTGGTGTGCTCATGTGTAAGTGTACTGTTGTGTCTCGGGCTTCTGTCCATGCACAGGAAACAGTCATTTTTGACACCTGACTCCTGGCATTCTGTCTTCCATCTTCTGGAATTTGATTCCAGCTATTAGAATTCAAATCATTGCTGCTTCCATCTCATTCTTCAACAAAACCTTCAGGGAACCATTTTCTCTGTCCTCAGCTCCCAAGCAGCCCTTCTGCTTGAGTCTCCCATCCCCCAAGGACTGTTGGACAGAGGTTCCTCTTCAGTTGGTTTTAGGAGACACTATCTATGGAGTCGTGGGTGGCACAAATGCTAGGTTATACACTCAGCTCCTAACCAAAATGTTGGCTGTTCAAATACACCTTGAGGTACCTTGGTAGCAAGTCCTGGCAATATACTTCTGAAAGATCACAGCCATTGGAAACCCAATGGAACATGTTTTTAATCTGAAACGCATGGAGTCATCATGAGTCATCATCAACTTGACAGCAAGTGGTTTGGTTTTTACATATAGCTCTAAATAAAGAGCACTGGCAGAAGGTCGAGGAGTCCTGGTGGCGCCGTGGTTAAAGCGCTTGGCTGCTAACGGAAGGGTTGACAGTTCAAACCCACCAGTGGCCCCATGGGAGAAAGATGTGGCAATCTGCTTCTGCAAAGATTTCCAGCCTTGGAAACTCTAGAGGGTGGTTCTACTCTGTCCTATAGTGTTGGTATGAGGGGGGATTGTCTTGACGGCGTGCGGTTTTGGGTTGGCAGAGAGTCCTGGGTCTTAAATTATTGTCTCAATCTGCCCCTGACTCCTGTGTGATCCTGATCAAGTCATTCCCTCCTCTCGGCCTCAGTTTCCTCATCTGTACATGACAACACTTGGCTTGCTGGATTATTCCGCAGCTTCTTTCCAGACCTGAATCAATATGATTTGTCTCACTCTAACCTTTATTTAATCTCTCCTTCCTTTAACTAGTCACGGTCACGGAAAACATGAAAGGAGATAAGAATGGAAATGGGGCCACCCAGCTACTAGCACACTAGGTATGTTCAGGGAGACAAGAGAGAGAAGTTAGCTAAGACCTGTGTCTATATTTTAAGAGCCCTCAACTTAGGTCTCACTTGCTCCCACCACGGAACACACACACATCCGAACACAGTCAGACACACATACACACACAGTGTGAGGGGAGTTTAGAATTTTAAATATCCACTTTTTAAAGCATTGAATTGCTACTATAAGCAAGGCACTATACTAGATACCACCCTTATAATATATCATATTCATTACTACCATGTAACATGTTGTTGTTGTCAGGTGCCATTGAGTCAGTTCTGACTCATAGTGACCCTATGTGCAATGCAACAAAATGCTGCCTGATGCTGCGCCACCCTCACGATCATTGTAATGCTGGGGCCTATTTTTGCAGCCTTGGTGTCAATCCGTCTCGTTGAGGGTCTTACTGTTTTTCATGGACCCTCTAAATAGTCTTGTTTTGCAAATGGGGAAAGTGAGACCCACGGAAATCACTAACTTTGCTCAAGACCACACAGCTACTAACTGAAGAATTGGGATTCAAATATGGGTCTGTCTTTCATACACACCCAACCTCTTGACTAAGTCTATGCTCCTACTCATGTTGAGCCTGGAAAATTCCCCAAGGGAGGGGCTGAGTTATGCTCATTTACATTTCATTATAGTACTTGGTAGGGGAAGAGTTTCAGGTGGCATCTAATAGTTTACTTTGATTCTGATTATAGCTTCCATGGGACTGGCTAGGCTCATAATTCCAGCTCACAATAGCCTGGAGGAAATAAAATGTAAATGGTAAGGTGAGTGTGTAGGGAGCTAAAGCTTCTCTGTTGGGAGAGGGTGAGAGATTAGCCTCTGACTGACGGCAGTCAGGAACATTCCATCCAAGTCTTCATTGAATGTCCTTGTTCCATTCTTGGCATGAAACTGGGTGGTGATCTTTGCCTTGGGTCCTGCGGGCAAAGCAGCTGTGTGTGTGTGTGTACCCGCGTAAATACATGCTTTTCTCTTTGTGGATACCAGCGAAGTACTGCAGGCTACCACAGGCGTAATAGTTTCCTGCTGGTCTCCCATCATGCCTTGTTTTTATGACTGTGCCCTCTGTGGGCCAAAGTGTAAAATCAGAATCTTGGTTTTTAAGAGGTTCATTCTGATACTTCTTAGAACAGATTGAGAATAGCTGTTAGGATAGTGTTGTCCTTGCTATCCCAGGGAGCTGGTGACCTTCGGTTGCAGGGTAGGTGAAAATGAAAAGGAGGGTAAGAGAGACAGAACCAAGACAGCAGGGACTGGCAACCTTGTAAAAGAGTTGTGCCAAGGAAACACTGATCACTCTCTCGCAGTACCAACACAGCAGCATGTACAGTTCAGACTGGGGCTGACTACAAGTGCTCCCGGTACCACCAGTTCAGGCCAAGAAGAGCTATCTGTCCCAGGGTTGGAAAGCAAACGCAGTCCTTAGGGGAAAGAAGAGTGGGAGATGAGTTGGTAATTGAAGCAGCCTCTGAAGGGAAATCCACACCATGTTACATAAATGAAAGACTCTGCTTTGAAGTTGGCAGTGGGAACAATCCCTGAGACAGGATGTACAAACCTTGAACCTAATTGTCGCTCCTCAAGACATGCCTTCCATTTGAAAATCTCTTGATGATTGTGGGTCCCCCCACCACACCAGTCTGAAGGAGGGAAGGCGTTGGTCCCTTTCAGATCACTGACCTAAGCCGCCTTTTTCCTTTAAGTGCCTTGCATTAGAACTAAAGTGAATCCAGCCTAGCCTTTAAACAGGACTGTGCTAAAGGCTCAGTTACAACCAAAGGTAAATGAACACAGACGTGTAGCTAGGTCATCTGGTCAATGAAGGAGTCTTTGCTCATTTTCAGCATGGGCTCCGCTCCAGAGTACCTTCCTGGATAGCTCCTGCCCGCCTAATGAGGTCAAGGCTGCCCATACCCTCACAGGGCGGGAGAACACACTCACGGCTAGGCTTTTCACAAACTAGACCTGTGTTCCATGCCTTTTTCCTTGCTCTTTCAGTAACGGTGCTTTCTTATGGCAGTGATTCTTTTTTTTAAATTGTACTTTAGATGAAGGTTTACAGAACAAATATTTTCTCATTAGATAATTAGTACACATTTCCTTTTATGACAATGGTTAACAACCGCACGACATATCAACCCTGTCCCTTCTTGACATTCAGTTCCCTATTACCAGCTTTCCTGTCCCCTCCTGCCTTGTACTCCTTGTTCCTGGACTGTTGTGCCCCAGTAGTCTCATATTGTTTTATAGGGCTGTCTAATCTTTGGCTGAACGGTGAACTTCGGGAGTTACTTCATTACTGAGCTGAAAGGGTGTCTGCGGGCATACTCTTGGGGTTTCTCTAGTCTGTATTAGGCCATTAAGTCTGGTCTTGTTTTGTGAGTTAGAATTTTGTTCTACATTTTTCTTCAGCTCTGTTCAGGCTCCTCTGTTGTGATCGCTGTCAGAGTAGTCAGTGGTGGTAGACGGGCACCATCTAGTTGTGCCGGACTCAGTCTGGTGGAGGCCATGGTAATTGTGGTCCATTAGTCCTTTGCACTAATCTTTCCCTTGTATCTTGTTTTCTTCATTCTCCCTTGCTGCCGAAGGAGTGAGGCCAGTGGAGTATCTCAGAGGGCTGCTCACAGGCTTTGAAGACCCCAGCCACTATTCATGAAAGTAGAATGTAGAACATTTTCTTTATAAACTGTGTGACGCCAATTGAGCTAGATGTTCCCTGAGACCACGGTCCCCACAGCCCTCTGACCAGCAATCCAGTCCTTCAGGGAGTTTGGATGTGTCTATGGAGCTTCCATGACCGTGCGTTGTACAGGTTGTGCTGGCTTTCCCAGTACTGTGTACTGTCTTACCCTTCTATGGTGGTGATTCTTAAAGGAAAATATGGGAGGGGTCTTCACTCAGATATCCCCTTGTCTAGGAAAACTTGGCTGAACCCTCAGACAAATTTAAGTGTCCCATAGGCTTCCCTAGCATGCTACACTTAACCAACCTGGAAATGATCACATTGCTGTGGTCATCTGATCACTTGTATTCCTGCCCCATTTGCTGCTTGTTTGTTCACCACTGTAGCCCCAGGGCCTAGAACAGGCCTGGGGACCTATAAACCATAACAAACTGGTTGCTTTTGAGGCAGTTCCAACTCACAGTGATCCCATGCATGTAGAGTAAAATTGCTCCATGGAGTTTTCAAGACTTTGGCCTTTCAGAAGCAGATCACCAAATCTTTCTTCCAAGGTTCCTCTGGGTGGCTTCGAACCACCTACGTTTTGGGTAGCAGTTGAGTGCTTAATCATTTGCTCCATCCAGAGATTCTTTAGAACTTACACAAAAACTAGCAAACAAACCTGTTGCCAAGGGGTTGATTCTGTCTCATGATGACACATGTGTTTCAGAGAAGGACTGTTCCATCGGCACTTATGGGCCCCCCATAAATACAGGCTGCACTGATAAAGGACCTGCATGTTCAAACTACTGTGGGTTTCAGAAGAAGTTATCTAATGCTAATTGGGGACTGCTGTGTACCTTCCACACGTCTGTAATTGAGGTGTTCACTCTGCTTATGTAATTTATCTCCTCCTCCGAACCCCTGGTTCTTTATCCTCTGACCCCTGAAAGAACCGTCGTGTTCTGACTGAGCCGTGCCTGTTCACATGTCCTCTGCTGGGTGGATGCCATCAAGACGCATGAAGTGTGTATGGCATCAGGAGGAAGACAGTGTGATGCAGTGTAAAGAGTATTTCAGCTACACTGATGAGGGTTTGAATCCTGGCCTAGCCATTTACCAGCTCCGTGATTTTGAGTAAGTTGCTTTACCGCGCTGGGTTTCCTCATTTGAAAAACGGGGTAGTTCTTCTCCGTCTATAAGGAGTGGAGGCAACAATGTAAAGGACCTTATATTTTATAGAGTACCTGTTCAGTTAATGGAAGTCATTGTAGTAACAGCTTCTTCCTTTCTATATTCAGGTCAGCTTTCCTGCACTCTGCTGGGTCCTTTCCCAATTCCCGCTACACACCGCTGACTCAAATTTCCTGAGTCACTCCTGGTTTACTCTCAGCTGCTAACCCAAAGTCTGGAAGTTCAAGTTCACTCAGACACACTTTGGAAGAAAGGGCATGGCAATCTGCTTCAGAAAAATCAGCCCTTGAAAACACTATCGAGCAGTTCCATTCTGACACAGAAGGTGGCACCATAGGACAGAACAAACCTGATTGTAATGGATTTTTTTTTTTGTTTTTTGTTTTTTTTGGTTTGGTGGTAACTCAAACCAGTCTGTCAATGTCGAACCCCACTGCCATCTATACCTGGCAAGAGGACCTTAGAAAATTACCGACTTCAATGAGGAATAAGCTGACCCTTATCCCTGTGGTCCAGCTTGAGAAGCCCTCTGCAGTGAGAAGACAGCTGGTTGAGGATTCTCTGGTCCTTAACTTTTCTGCCTATAAAGTGACATGAAGTGTCACTAGACTGGATCTGATGCTCTCCAGTCCTGTGGGTCTCTAGCAGCCCTCTGAGCCCTGTAGAAATCGGAAGCAGTTATGCTAGGTTGGCAGGCTCAGCACGTGACATTTTGCCTTAACTACCTAAGGGGCAGAATTGTGATGTGGTTTGGCAACAGGTCTTGTGGCCAGAGGGAGGAAGAAGGTGGTTTATTTAGCTTCCCAAGCATAGACAGAAAGACATTTGTAGGAGAATATCAGCTCCCCACAAGCAGATGGTCCTGGTCGTGCACTGTTTAAGTCCAGGGTGCCTCCTCCATTTCCATTCCCCTCCCCTCTCCTCCTACATCCCCAATCTGTGTTTGCACAGTCACATACACATAGGCACACACACGCACGTGGGTACGTGCACACACCTGAGACACTGTCATGGCTATCATTTAGTATACAATGGGCTTCAACATTTATATTTCCTTTGGCCAGAGTCAACCAAAAGTAGGAAGGGAATCTCCTTAGGAAAAGTCAATCCTTGTATATGGCAGTATGGCAGTGAGGATAGGCGAAGTTATCCTTCAGTAACAAATGAACCCAGATCTCAACGGCTTATGTCTTATTCACTCTACATGTCCACTGAGGGTCAGCTGTAGCCCTGTTCTATATCAGTATGACTTTGGGATGCAGGCTAACAGAGCAGCCTTTATCTGGAACGTGACCAGTCGTCATGGAAGAGGGCAAAGAGAACCTAGTGAACCATGGCTCTTAAAGTTTACATTTTTCTTTGCAAAGCAAGTCACTTGGGCAGGCTGCCATCATCAGTGAGGCAGGGGAGTCTCCTTCCTAGGAAGAGGGTGGCCAGAAAGAAAATATTTATTAACAATAGCAGAATCTTCCTCACCCAGGTAAAGAGATTTTTGGATTATGTACCCTTTGGAATTATTGAGCTCAAGGTCAAAGTGTTTGATTTTATACAGGAAACCTCCTAGCTTTGGTTTAGTCCAGTTGTGCTGACTTTCCCTGTAGTGTGTGCTGTCCTTCCCTTCACCTAAGATAATTCTTAACTAATATCTAGTTAGTGAGTAACACACCCTCTCTCCCCTCCCTCATAACCATCAAAGAATGGTGTCTTCTGTGTTTAAACCTTTTCTTGAGTTCGTGTAATAGCAGACTTACACAATATTTGTCCTTCTGTGACCAACTAAATTCACTCTGCATAATGCCCTCCAGATTCCTCTATGTTATAAGATGTTTCACGGCTTCATGGTTGTTCTTTATCGTTGGGTAGTATTCCATTGTCTGGATACACCATAATTTGTTTATCCATTCATCTGTTGATGGACACCTAGTTTGTTTCCATCTTTTTGCTATTGTGAACAGTGCTGCAATGAACAATGGTGTGCATATATCTGTTTGTGTGACAGCTTTGAGTTCTCTAGGATATATTCCAAGGAGCAGGATAGCTGGATCCTGTGGTACTTCTATTTCTAGCTTTTTAAGGAAGCGCCAAATCGATTTCCAGAGTGGTTGTACCATTTTACCTTCCCACCGAAAATGTCTATGTGTTCCAGTCTCTCCACAACCTCTCCAGCATTTGTTATTTTTTATTTTTTGGATTAATGGTAGCCTTGTTGGGGTGAGATGATATCTCATTGTAGTTTTGATCTGCATTTCTCTAATGGCTAATGATCATGAGCATTTCTTCATGTGTCTGTCAGCCGCCTGAATATCTTCTTTGGTGAAGTGCCTGTTTGTATCCTTTGCCCAGTTTTTAATTGGGTTATTTGTCTTTTGGTTGTTGAGGTTTTGCCGTATCTTGTAGATTTTAGGGATTACACGCTGATTGGATTTGTCATGGACACAATGTTTTATTCAGTCTGTAGTTTGTTTCTTTACTCTTTTGGTGAAGTCTTTTGATGATGTTTGATTTTTAGAAGCTCCCAGTTATCTGTTCTCTCTTCTAGTGCTTGTGCATTGTTCCCTATTGTTTCTACTGTGTTATGGCATGTATTAGGGCTCCGAGCTTTGTGCCTTTTGTTTCTTCCATGATCTTTATCGTTTTCGATTTTATATATAAGTCTTTGATCTATTTTGAGTTAGTTTTTGCCCATGGTGTGAGATACGGGTTTTGTTTCAGTTTTTGCAGATGGATATCCAGTTATGCCAGCACCGTTTGTCAAAGAGACTGTCTTTTACCCAATTAATGGACTTTGGGCCTTTGTCAAATATCAGCGGCTCATCGGTGCGTGAATTTATGTCTGGATTCCCAGTTCTGTTCCACTGGTCTATGTATCTGCTGTTGTACCAGTCCCAGGCTTTTTTGACTACCTTGGTGATATAATAGGCCCTAAAATCAGGTAGTGTGAGGCGACCACTTTGTTCTTCTTGAGTAATGCTTTACTTGTTTGGGGCCTCTTCCCTTTCCATATGAAGTTGGTGATTTGTCTCTTTGTCACATTAACCAATGCTGTTGGAATTTGGATTGGGATTGCATTGTACCTGTAGATCCCTTTGGGTAGAATTGACATTTTCACTATGTTGAGTCTTCCTATCCATGAGCAATGTATGTTTTTCCACTTCCGCTGGTCTCTTTTGGTTACTTGCAGTAGTGTCTTGTAGTTTTCATTGTATTGGTCTTTTATATCTCTGCTTAGATTTATTCCTAAGTATTTTATCTTCGTGGGGCTATTGTAAATGGCACTGATTTGGTGATTTCCTCTTCGAGGTTCTCTTTGTTGGTGTAAAGGAATCCAACTGAGTTTTGTATGTTTAGCTTGTATCCTGAAACTTTGCTGAAATCTTCTCTTAGTTGCAGTAATTTTCTTGTGGATTCTTTCGGATTGTATGGAAAATCATATCATCTGCAAATAGACATACTTTGACTTCTTCCCTACTAATCTGGATGTGCTATATTTGTTTTTCTAGCCTAATTGCTCTGGCTAGGACCTCCAGCACAATGTTGAATAGGAGTGATGATAAAGGGCATCTTTGTCTGGTTCCCCTTCTCAAGGGGAATGATTTCAAAGTCCCTCCATCTAGGATGTTGTTGGCTCTTGGCTTTATAGAAATGCCCTTAATTATATTGTGGAATTTCCTGTGTATTCCTATTTTGTTGAGTGTTTTTATCATGAATGGGTGTTGGACTTTGTCGAATGCTTTTTCTGCATTGATTGATAAGATCATGTCGTTCTTGTCTTTTGTTTTATGTGATGGATTACATTGATTATTTTTCTAATGTTGAACCGTCCCTGCATACCTGGTATAAATCCCACTTGATCAGGGTGAATTATTTTTTGACGTGTTGCTGAATTCTATTGGCTAGAATTTTGCTGAGGATTTTTGCGTCAATGTTCATGAGGGACATTGGTGTATATTTTTCTATTTTTGTGGTGTCCTTAACTGGTTTTGGTATCAGGGTTATGCTGGCTTCATAGAAGGTGTTTGGGAGTATTCCATCCTTTTCTATGCTCTGCAATACCTTTATTAGGAGTGGTGTTATCTCTTCTCTGAATGTTTGGTAGAATTCTCCAGTGAAGCCTCCTGGTCCAGGGCTTTTTTTTTATTGGGAGTTTTTTATTTACCTATTCAATCTCTTCTTTTATTATGGGTTTACTTACTTGTTCTACCTCTGTTTGTGTTAGTTTAAGTAGGTAGTGAGTTTCTAGAAATTTTTCCATTTCCTCTAGGTTTCAAATTTGTTAGAGTATAGTTTTTCATAGCATTCTGTTATGATTCTTTTAATTTCAGTTGGTTCTCCTGTGATATCACCCATCTCAGTTCTCATACAGGTTATCTGTTTCTGCTGCAGTTTTTCTTTTGTCAATTTGGCCAATGGTTCAACAGTTTTGATGATCTTTTCAAAGAACCAGCTTTTGGACTTGTTAACTCTTTCAATTGTTTTTCTATCATCTATTTCATTGAATTCTGCTCTAATTCTTATTATTTCCTTCCTTCTGGCACCTCTAGGCTTCTTTTGCTGCTCTCTTTCTACTTGTTCCAGTTGTAGGGTGAATGCTTTGATTATGAGCCTTTCCTGTTTTTGGATGTGTGCATTTATTGTTATAAACTGACCTCTGAGCACTGCTTTTGCTTTGTCCCAATGGTTCTGGTAGGATGTTTTCATTCTCATTTGATTCTATGAATTTCTTTATTCCATCCTTAATTTCGTCTATAACCCAGTAGTTTTTGAGGAAGGTGCTGTTCAGTTTCCATGTGTTTGATTTTTTTACCTTGCTTATTGTCTTGTTGATTTCCACTTTTAGGGCTTTATGGTCAGGAAAGATGCTCTGTAGTATTTGGATGTTTCGGATTTTGTTAAGGCTTGCTTTCTGGCCTAATATGTGGTCTATTTTGGAGAGCGATCCACGTGAATTGGAAAAGAAAGTATACTTGGCTGCTGTTGGGTGCAGAGTTAGGTATATGTCTATGAGATCAAGTTGGTTGATTGTAGCTTTTAGCTCTTCTGTGTCTTTGTTGAGCTTCTTTCTGGCTTTTCTTTCCTACACCGAAAGTGTTGTGTAGAAGTCTCTTGCTACTATTGTCGAGCTGTCTATGTGTCTCTTCAGAGCTGTTAGAGTTTGTTTTACATATTTTGGAGCCTTGTTGTTTACTGTGTAAATATTTATTATGGTTATGTCCTCCTGGTGTATTGACCCTTTAATCATTATATAGTGCCCTTCCTTATCTTTTGTGGTGGATTTTACCTGAAAGTCTATTTTGTCAGAGATTAATATTGCCAATCCTGCTCTTTTTGGAGCGTTGTTTGCTTGATATATTTTTTTCCATCCTCTGAGTTTCAGCCTGTTTGTGTCTTTAAGTCTAGGGTGCATCTGTTGTAGGCAGCATATAGATGGCTCATGCTTTTTTATCCAATCTGCCACTCTCCGTCTCTTGATTGGTGCATTAAGTCCGTTTACATTCAGCGTAATTATTGGTAGGTATGAGTTTAGTGCTGTCATCCTGATATATCTTTTTGTGTATTGTTCACAGTTTCTTTGTTCCCTTGAATTTTCTGTGCTGAGTTGTTTTTCTTTGGGAAGTTTCTTTTATCTTTCTCTTTGTTGTAGATTTTGTGTTTGTTGGGTCTTTATTTCTTTCTCCTTTTTTATTTTGATTTGTTGGATTGTTAAATTCCTTTATGGTTACCTTAATATTTACCCCTAATTTTACAAGTTTATGCTAGTATTTTATTACTTCATATCACCTTAACTTACCCTCCATATAGAAAATCATTGACTCTATTTTTTAAGTCCCTTTTATTTTTGTTTTAATATTATCCTTTTTTTTTGGTTTACATATTGATATCTGTTTCCCTATGTTCAATGTTTTAGCTTTGATGTAATTTTGATTTCCGTATCTGAGTCAAGGTCTGGTTGCTCTATCCTGTGTTCTAGTATTGTGCTGTTAGCAGTTGTTATTGATTATCTCACCGTAGGACTCTCTTTAGCATTTCTTTTAATTTTGGTTTGGTTTTTACACATTCCCTAAACTTCTGTTTATCTGGAACTGTCCTAATTTCGCCATCATATTGGAGAGGCAGTTTTGCTGGATAGATAACTCTTGGCTGACAGTCATTTTCCCTCAAGGCTTTAAATATGTCATCCCATTACCTTCTAGCCTGCATGGTTTCTGCTGTGTAGTCTGAGCTTATTCTAATTGACTCTCCTTGTAGATGACTTTTCTTTTATCCCTAGCTGTTCTTAAAATTCTCTCTTTATCTTTCTTTTTGGTAAGTTTGATTAAAACATGTCTGTGTGACTTTCTTTTGGGATACCTTATGTGGGGTTCGATGAGCATCTTGGATTGATATCTTCTCATCTTTCATGATATCAGGGAAGTTTTCTGCAAGAAATCTTCAACAATATTCTCTGTATTTTTTGTTATCCCCCGCTGTTCTTGGACTCCAATCACTCGTAGGTTATTTCTCTTGTTAGAGTCCCGCGTGTCTCTAAGAGCTTCTTCACTCTTTTTAATTCTTTTTTCTGATTTTTCCTCAAATAAGTTGGCGTCAAGAGCCTTATCTTCAATGTCACTAATTCTAACTTCTACTGCCTCAATTCTGCTCCTATGACTTTCTGTTGAGTTGTCTCATTCTGAAATTTTATTGTTAATCTTCTTGATTTCTGATTGCTGTCTCTCTAGGCATTCTTGCTTCCTATTAAATTTGGCATTATGTTCTTGAATCACTTTTTTAAGTTCCACCACTACAGTGTCTGTATGTTCCCTGGCTATTTCTGCATGCTGTCAAATTTCCTTTCTTATTTCTAGAAGAGTTCTCTATATTAATCTTTGGTATTCTGCCTCTGGTAATTCCAAGAAGTCGACTTCCTCCAGAGAATTTATTGATTCTTTATTTTGGGAGCTTGCTGAATCCATCATGGACTTCCTCTTTATGTGACTTGATATTGACTGCTGTCTCCGAGCCGTCAATACTTTATTATACTTTTATTCTGGATTTGCTTAGTGAGACCTAACTTCTTGTTTTGTTTGGTTTTGATATGCCCAAATAGGCTGCTCGTGTGCACTAGTTTGATTTTTGACACCTTTTGATCTCTAATGTCCTATCACCAGGTAGTTAGTTCTGTAACTGAATATGTGTAGACAGGAGTCCATAAATTTTTCCTATAGGGGATCAGCTCGGGTGTTCAGGCAGTCGGTCACCAAGTTTTTGATGCAGGCTCGCACCCCCAGTTCTAGAGAGTCATGGGTGATTGGTGCAGGCCCTAGAATCTGGCTGTGGTAAGGGATCACGCGCTGAGAAAGGCAGGGGCTGATGGTTGCCCCTGAAAGTCTGAAAGGAAAATGTGTCCCTATTGAATAGGGTGAGTAGGTAGGTGAGTTCTGCAGCCGGGATAAGATCACCCACCTCTGTTGGCTGTAAAGACTCGAGGGCACCACTTTTAGCTGAACTCCTGTAGCAGGTGATTAGACACTTTAGGAGCTACGACAAATCCTCAAGACCTAGCTGCAGATCGATAAAAGTGCCTACCTGAGGGACAGGGCTGTTGGGAGGGTCACAAATCTGTCTGTTCACAGCAGAAGCAGCTGAAGTTAAACTTCAGATGTTGTCCCTGTTGTACTGTGGCAGTGAGGGCTAACACTGTTGAGATGGGTCCCCACAAGTCTATACAAGGCTATAAGGAATTCAGAGTCTGCACACCCCTGATTTCTGTGGCCAGCAAAGGAGCTGTGCCAATCCTGTGTTCCTGGCCTAGGGAAGCCAGCAGCTTATTTGTTCCCTTTCCAAAGCCAGGAGAATTGGTCAGGTCGTCTTTTGGGATCTACTTATGGCACAGCGGACTCCCAGTGCAGAGTGTGGAGGGAGGAGGTAAAAGGAAGAAAGGTTTTTCTCAAATTCAGTGCAGATTGTGGAGGGAGGAGGTAAAAGGAAGAAAGGTTTTTCTCAAATCCAGTGCAGATTGTGGAGGGAGGAGGTAAAAGGGAGAGAGTCTTTTTTCCCAAAACCAGTGAACAGTGTGGACAGAGCAGGTAAGAGGAGGAAAGATTTTTCCCAAGTCCGGTGCAGAGTGTGGAGGGAGGAAGTAAATGGGAGAGAGGTTTTTCCCAAATGGGCTTTTCTTTTTTGGAATCACTGTGAAAGAGTACATGCAAGTACTTATCCGAGCCTCTTGGGAGCTGCCCTTCACTAGTTCAGAGTTTCCAAGCAGAATTTCTGCTGTCAGGTCTCTCTCGATATGGAAAATGCTTCCCAAGTGCACACACTGCACAGCTGTTTGCCTGCTTTCCCGCGGACTGTCACAGTTGTGGCTCTGCAGCTTCACTGCCAGAGCTCTAGCCCTCCTCAACTCTTCCAATCAGAAGTCCTCTCCAGTATGACTCAAATAGATTTCTTAACGTTGCCTTGTTCAGGGCTACCAGATGTTCACATAGAATCAAATCACTTGTTTTTCCAGGTCTTTGTTGTAAAAAGGATATAGGAAGTGTCTAACTACCCAACCATGTTGACCACACCGCCAACATTCTGCTTTGACACTTAAATCGTTATATAGTGTCTTTCCTTATCCTTTGTGCTGGATTTTACTTTAAAGTCTATTCTATCAGAGATTAGTGTTGCCACTCCTTCTCTTTTTTGAGTATTGTTTGCTTGATATATATTTTTTTCTAACCCTGAGTTTTAGTTTGTTTGTGTCTTTAAGTCTATGGTGTGTCTGTTGTAGGCAGCATATACAGATCGTGGTTTTTAATCCACTCTGCCACTCACTGTCGCTTTATTGGTGCATTTAGTCCATGAGTTTAGTGCTCTCATTTTGATGTCCTTTTTTGTGTGTTGTTCACAGTTTCTTTGTTCCACTTAATTTTCTGTGCTATTTTCTTTATGTATTTTCTTTTCATCCATTTCACTGTTGTTGATTTTGTGTTTGCGGAGTCTTTATATTTTTCTAATTTTTCATTTTGACTTGTAGGATTGTTAGTTTCCTTTGTGTTTACCTTAATATTTACTCCTATTTTTCTAAGTTTATACTAGTGTTTTATTTATTTATATTGCCTTGACTTCCATTCCACATGCAAAATCTATGTCTAAGGTTTTTAAGTCATTTTTTTTTTGCTTCAGTGTGCTCATCTTTTACAAATTGACATCGATTTCCCTATTTTTAGTGTTTTAGCTTTGATTTGTTTTTGTGACTTCCCTATCTGGGTTGATATCTGGTTGCTCTGTCCTTTGTTCTTGTGTGTTGCTGTTATCTGATGTTACTGATTTTCTAACCGGAGAGCTTCTTTTGGTATTTCTTGTAATTTTGATTTGGTTTTTGCAAATTCTCTAAACTTCTACTTATCTGGAAATGCCCTCATTTTGCCATCATATGTGAGGGACAGTTTTTCTGGATATATAATTCTTGGCTGGCTGTTATTTTCCTTTAAGACTCTACATATGTCATCTCACTGCCTTCCTGCCTGCATGGTTTCTGCTGAGTAGTCCGAGTGTATTCTTATTGACTCTCCTTTGTAGATGACGTTTCACTTATCCCTAGCCGCTCTTAAAATTCCCTCGTTATCTTTGGTTTGGGCAAGTTTGATTATAACATGTTTGTGTGACTTTGTTTTGGAATCTACCTTATGTGGGGTTCAATGAACATCTTGGATAGATATCTTTTCGTCTTTCACGACATCAGGGAAGTGTTATACCAACAAATGTTCAATTCTCTCTGTATTTTCTTTTATCCAACCCCACCCCACCCCTCTTTTGTTACTCCAATCACTCGTAGGTTATTCCTCTTGATAGAGTCCCACATAATTCTTTGGGTTTCTTCATTTTTTTAACTCCTTTTATCTGATTTTTCATCAAATAATTTGCATCAAGTGCTTTATCTTCAGTCTCAATAATTCTACATTCGACTGCCTCAATTCCGCTCATATGACTTTCTACTGAGTTGTCTCATTCTGAAATTTTTTTGTTGATCTTCTGGATTTCTGATTGGTGTCTCTCTATGGATTCTTGCAAGGTTTTAAATTTGTCATTATGCTCTTCTCTAAACTTTTTATTTCCTCTACTGCATGTTCTGTGTTCTGATTTGTTTCCTTCCTAATTTCTTGAAGAGTTCTGTATATTAATCTTTTGTATTCTGCCTCTGGTAATTCCAAGAAATTTTTCTCCTCAGGAAAATTTGAAGAATCTTTATTTTGGGAGTTGGCTGAACTCATCATGGATTGCCTCTTTATGTCATTTGATACTGACTGTTGTCTCTGAGCCATCAATAAGTTATTATATTTATTTAAGTTTCCTTACTGTGTCCTAGCTTCTTGTTTTGTTTTGATATGCCCAAATAGGCTGCTCGTATGGGCTAGCTTGATTATTGGCAACTTTGAAGCTCTGATGTCCTGTCACCTAGTGGTTAGATCTGTTACTAGGTAGGTGAGCTCTGGAATCCACCCACTCCTCCTGTATGAATTCAGCTCAGGTGCCCAGGTAGAAGGCCACCAAGTGTGTGGTATAGGCTCTCACCACAGCCCTAGACAAGCATGGGTGTTTGGTGTGGGCAAAGGCATCTGACTCCAGCAGTGGTATACAC
Organism: Dugong dugon; assembly: GCA_030035585.1. NCBI lineage: Eukaryota > Metazoa > Chordata > Mammalia > Sirenia > Dugongidae > Dugong > Dugong dugon. Next base: position 193,040,493 of record CM057462.1, on the reverse strand, counting down.
TCTAAGCAAGGCAGGGGGCTGACTGCCACCTCCGAGTGTTTAGAAGGAAGGTGTGTCCCTGTTTCCTAGAGTCATAGGTGGGTGGGTTTTGCAGCCTGACTATGAACACCCAGGGCTGTTGGCTGTAAGGACTGGTGGTCACTTCTTATTCTTGGCCTGTATCGTAGGTGGCTGGGTGTCATTGGTGGAGCCACCAGTCCGCAGGCCCCTGGCGTGGGTAGGTGAAGACCCTGTTAATGGGCAGAGCAGTGTCAAATGTCACGCACCTGCCACTTCACAGCTGAAACCGTTGAAGACAGACTTCAGGTACATACACTGTTGTACTGTGGTAATCGGCCCACACAAGTCTCTGCAGTGGGAAAGGCACTCAATACCCATGGATACCTTATGCCTGAACCTAGGCAAAGGAGCTGTGCCTACCTGGATTTCCAGCTTAGGGGAGCCAGCAGTTTATTTTTTCCCGTTTTTTGATTTGTTCACTCTCCAAGGCTGGGAGAATGGCTCAGGGCCTATGAAGGCCTCTACCTCCGGCCCAGGGGACCTGGCATTTGCTGAAGCTGGTTCAGGGCCCAGTGCAGAGCAGGGAGAGTGAGGTAAATGAGAGAGAGGTTTCTCCCTAAGGGGGGTATTTTTGATCCGCGCAGTAGGCCGTTCACAAGTACTTTTCTTTCGCCGATCAAGGGCTGCTTCTCACTGGTTCTGGGTGGCCGAGTAACCTCTTTGACACTGGGTCTCTCCCAGTGTGGAAAATGTGCCTCTCGAGCACGGCTACTTGCCTGCCTCACCGCTCATGCATGAGCTGCTCAGGTCTGAATGGCTCAGGCTCTGACTGATTCAGGTCTGACAACTCCTCGCTGCTTCCGAACTCTCTCTCCCTTCCCTTGCCACTCAGCCCAGTTCCTCCACTTTGCCTTAGATGTTCAGGGCTCCTAGATTGTCATATATAATTGATTTACTTGTTTTCTTCCCGTCTTTGTTGTCAGAGGGTCCACCGGAAGCGTCTGCCTACTCCGTCTTCTTTGCCCCGGCACAAACCTGTTGTTTTCAAGTTAATTCCAACTGAAAGTGACCCTATAGGACATAGTAGAACTACCCCACAGGGTTGTCAAGGAGTATCTGGTGGTTTAGAACTGCCGACCTTCTGGTTAGCAGATGAACGCTAATATAGAGAGCTGACCCCTTATTCTTCTCCACTCCCTTCAGCTTGGGATGTCTAACCTTCACTTCCAAGAGCACGAATTTGTTTCTTAATTTATCTTTGCCCCCATGCTAGACAGTACTTCCACTCTTCATTTGCCACAGCCCTTTTCCAGGCTTTAAGTTTCCTTCCATTTACGTCCTTTCCCATTGTTGACAACAATTCGGAATATCTCCCCCATTTCATCACTATAGCACTGTCACCCCCCGTCTCCTGCCCCCTGCCCCCCGCCCATGAAGACATCAGCCCTAGTTTAGTCTTACTCTCTAACCCCTCTTCTCTTCTTTCTGGACCCATAATTTTTATGGGAAAAGAGAGAACAAGGGCATCCCTGGCCATCACCAGTCCGTTCACCCCAACTCCCCACAATGTTATCCTTTTCTCTTGAGCAGGTTCTTGAAGACTTGCCCTCAACTTCCAAAACCAAAATTGTTGTCGCAGAGTCAATTCTGATTCATAGCAACTGTTATGGATTGAACTGTGTCCTCCAAGAAGATGTGTCAAGTTGACTAGGCCATGATTCGCAGTATTGTGTTGTCCTCCATTTTGTGATCTGATGAAATTATCCCACGTGATATAAACCCTGACTTCTACCATGTTAATGAGGAAGGATAAGAGGTAGTTATGTTAGTCAGGCAGGAAAGAATCCACAGAATTAGGCTGTATCTCGTTCAATGTCTTTTCAGATATTATAGAGAAAAGTAAGAGAGGAGACGGACCTCATTACCATCAAGCAAAGAGAGCCAGGAGCAGAAAGTGTCCTTTGGGTCTGGGGTCCCTGTGCTCAGAACCACTTTGACAAAGGGAAGATTGATGACAAGGACCTTCTCCCAGAGTCGATAGACAGAGAAAGCCTTCCCCTGGAACTAGCACCCAGGATTCAGACTTCTAGCCTCTCAAAGTGTAAGAGAATACACTTCTGTTAAAGTCATCCGTTTGTGGAATTTCTGCTATAACTGCACTAGATAACTAAGACAGCGACCCTATAGGGTAGAGTATAACTGCCCCATAGAGTTCCCAAAGCTATAATCTTTACGTTCTAAAGCGGTTGCAGCAGCACATCAACAGGGAACTCGCAGAAGTTCAAGCTGGATTAAGAAGAGGACGTGGAATGAGGGATATCATTACAGATGTCAGATAGATCTTGGCTCAAGGCAGAGAATGCTAGAAATATCTTTACTTGCATCTTACTGACTATGCAAAAGCATTCAACAACAACAAGCTCTACAGAAGCAGACTGCCACATCTTTCTCCTGCAGAGCGACTGGTGGGTTCGAATTGCTACCTTTTTGGTTAGCAGCCACGTTCTTTCCACTACACCACCAGGGCTCCTTTGCCCTCTCCTTTGTTGTTGTTGTTGCTGTTAGGTGCTGTCGAGGAGGTTCCAACTCATACCAACCTTTTGTACAAAAGAGCAAAACACTGTCCAGTCCTGTGCCATCCTCAAAATTATTGCTATCTTTGAACCCATTGTTGTAGCCACTGTGTCAATCCATCTTGTTGAGGGCCTTCCTCTCTTTTGCTGACCCTCTATTTTACTAAGCATGATGTCCTTCTCCAAGGACTGGTCTTTCCTGATAACATGTCCAAAATAAGTGAGACAGGATCTCGCAGTCCTCACTTCTAAGGAGCATTCTGCCTGTACCTCTTCCAAGACAGAGTTGTTCATTTTTTCTGCCAGTCCATGGTATATCCAGTATTCTTCACCAAGCCCGTAATTCAAAGGCATCAATTCCTCTTTGGTCTTCCTTGTTCATTATCCAGTTTTCCAATGCATATGAGGTAATTGAACATACCAGGCTCGGGACAGGCACACCTTAGTCCTCAAAGTAATACTTTGCTTTCTAACACTTTTAAGGGGTCTTTTGCAGCAGATTTGCCCAATGCATTATGTCATTTGATTTCTGCACTGCTGCTTCCAGTAAAATGATTTCTGGACTGCTGCTTCCAGTAAAATGAAATTCTTTACCACTTCAATATTTTCTCCATTTATCATGATGTCTAGTTGTGAAGATTTTTGTTTCCTTTATGTTGAGGTGTAATCCATACTGAAGGCTGTATGATCTTCATGAGTAAGTGCTCAAGTCCTCTTCACTTTCAGCAAGCAAAGTTGTGTCATCTGCATATTGCAGGTTTTTAATGAGTCTTCCTCCAATCCTGATGCCCCGTTCTTCTTTATATAGTGCACCTTCTCGAATTATTCGCTCAGCATACAGATTGAAGAAGTATGGTGAAAGGATACAACCCTGACACACACCTTCCCTGATTTTAAACCACCCAGTCTCCCCTTGTTCTGTTCAAATGACTGCCTCTTGGTCTACATACAGGTTCCTCAAGAGCCCAGTGAACTGTTTTGGAATTCCCAGTCTTCACAATGTTATCCATAATTTGTTATGATGCACACAACGAATGCTTTTGCATAGAAAATAAAACACAGGTAAACATCTTCCTGATATTCTCTGCTTTCAGCCAAGATCTATCTGACATCATCAATGAGATCCCTTATTCCACACCCTCTTCTTAATCCAGTTTGAGCTTCTGGTAGTTCTTTATCGATGTACTCCTGCAACCATTTGTTAATGATCTTCAGCAAAATTTTAGTTGCAAGTGATATTAATGATATTGTTCAATGATTTCTACCTTCTGTTGGATCACTTTTCTTTGAAATGGGCACAAATAGGGATCTCTTCCAGTTGGTTGTCCAGGTAGCTGTCTCCCAAATTCCTTGGCATAGACGAGTGAGCACTTCCAGTATCGCATCCTTTTGTTGAAACATCTCAGTTGGTATTCTGTCAATTCTTGGAGTCTTATTTGTCAACAATGCCTTCAGTGCACTTGGTCATATGCTACTCTGTCATTCTGTCGTACTGTGGTGGCTTTCATGTTTCTGTGATGCTGGAAGCTAAGCCACCGGTATTTCAAACACCAGCAACGTCACCCATGGTGGACAAGTTTCAGCAGATCTTCCAGACTAAGACAGACTAGGAGGAAGGACCTGGTAATCTACTTCTAAAAAAAGAAAAAAAAAAAAAGTAGAAAGAAATTGGCCAGTGTAAACCTTATGAATAGCAGCCCCCTCCTTAGAGAATCTTGTTTCTCTGAACATAATCTGATTCTCAGTGGAAACCTAGGATTCTACATTTACATAAAAAAAGAGCTGTCCCTTTCTTTGCTCACTTGATTTTCTCCACATAGGCTTTAAGACATTTGAGGACAGGATCTCTTGATACTGCTTCCATTCTCAAAGGTTCCCAAACCCTGTACTTAGATACATGGTTGGTGCTCAGCAGCTGCACTGTATTTATTTCTTTCCCACAGTGACTAGCTAGGAAAGGACATTGCACTAAGAGATGGATCCCCACATAGTGGGAACAGACTGAGTGCATGTGTGTAACACAGGAAAGAGATAGCCACCCTCAGAACATTGGTATGAGTTGAACTCCAGACACAGAGTTTGATCTCTCTAACTGGAAGCAAACAGTGATACCTGTTTGCTTGGGTTCCACATACCCACTTGGCAATTGTTCCAGCTGAAGGATGTGCAAGGAAAAAGAGAGGGGGGCTAAGAAAGTGACCTCTACTGCCACCTTCTACTCAGCCCCAGCCAGAGGGAGGTCAGGAGTCAGAGATAGTGGGGCCTGAGGCTTCTGGGACCTATTTTGGACCTCTCTCCTCATGTTTTGTGGCATTGCCTTGTCCCGTGTCCATTAGTGGTGGGAGTGCAGACTCCGGTCCTGTCATTTTGTCTGATTCATTGTGGCCGAAAATGTAACTATATATCAAACCATTCATTTAATGCATTTCTGTTTCGGTTTCTTAAGAACCAAGGCATGAACCCATGTTTTGACATTGTAAGATGCATTTTACACAGAAAAACAGTCGTGTATTTATAATTTCAAAGTCAAACCCTCTTCCCTTGGGACAACGAAGTATCCTAACCAAAAACCAAATGAAACTCATTGCCTTCCAGTCATTCTAACTCATAGAGACCCTATAGGACCTAGTAGAACTGCCCCATAGGATTTTTGAAGCGTGGCTGGTGAATTCCAATTGCTGACTTTTGGGTTAGCAGCCTAGCTCTTAACCACTGCACCACCAGGGATCCAAAATATCCTACGACTTCGTTTTCATGAAGATTAAACCACTAGGTCTGGACTTGGAAAAGCCAGGTGGCTGAAGGGTCAGCAGCAGGGGCCTAAGAGGTGAATTACTTTTCTCATGACTAGGGGCTTCCCAAGGGTCAGCTGGGGTGGGTGGTTTGAAGGGGTTAATCCCCTCTGAGCTGAAAGGCTGGATAAAAGCACGGGATATTAGGTATGACTCACTGAGGTCACAGCACAGGCAACAGCATGTCTCCCCAAGAGAAAAGGGCAAGCGAGAGCTCTGGATTGTATCCTGGAGAGTCTGAGAGAAGTCAGGGATGGGGTGTGGGTTCCCTAACATGCCTGGTCCTGTCATTGCAGAGGCCCTGCTGTAATGGGGTTGGGAGGGGGCAAGATAAGAGGGGAGGGTAATTTGCTACTGAGATTTTGATATCACCTAGAGTCCTGTTTTGATTGGTTGGTTCTGTTTGGTGTGGTTTGATTGGTTTGGCTTGGCTTGCTTTGGTTTGATATGGTTGGGTTTTATTTTTGATCAGGTACCCAGAATTCAAGCCGTCCCTCTGACATTTAAGCACATGTAATCTTAAGTCAGCCACTTCCCTGTTCTAGTTCATTTTTTCTATGTTTGTTAGCGATAACACTGAATCACCTTAGTGGTTCCCCGGTTTTTGGATTTCACGAAAACTAATATTATTTTTCAAACAAGGCAGTCAGTGAAGAGGGACAACTTTTTATTTTTCCAAGTAAGGTTTAAGGTCTTTTATAATTACTAACATTTCCTGAAATAAGGGAAAGTGTATAGTCTCAAAAAAAAAAAGAAGACCTTCTGAAGAAATAAAAGTCAGAAACTGCGTACCAACCCCTATGCAATACAATAACATTTTCTCATTTCTCTGTGGCTTGTTGAGAATATCATAAAGTGTTGACACAGTCCCTGGACCCAAAATTGGAAAGATTTTATCTGATTACTGGGCTTCTTCCAGCTCTGGCAATGGTTAGAATAGAGTGCTGTCTGCTGCTTTACCAAGCCTTGCCACCAGTGAGTGGATGTTTCTAGGGAGGAGGGTGGGACCTTCCAGGACAAAGAGCTTCCTTTAAGCTCTAATTTCTTTGATCAGTTCTGTGTTTCTTTTCTAGGACTCAGCACAGGTCTAACGCCCAGCAGTTGAGATCTTCTTCTGTTCCTCCATCCTGCTCTCATGTACTGCTGCCATGTTCTCCTCCCTGGATGTCTCAGTGTACTAGACTCAAGTAGGAACAGAAGTCTTAGTCTTTATTTTCTTTTCTCCAAGCCGTAATCCCTATATTCCCCATTGTTGCCACTTAGAAATATAGGGTTCCCTTAACTTCTCAGTTCTTATTCTCAGTCACCCACTCCTTTGTACTCTTAACCAACCTAAGAACTGCTGTCTAGTTGATTATGATGAGTGGTGACCCTATGTGTTGCAGAGTAGAACTGTACTTGATAGGGTGGTCAAGGCTTTTTGGAAGCAGGTTTCCAGAGCTTTCTTCAGAGGCACATCTTGGGGCTCAAACTACCAACCCATCAGTTAGTAGTAGAGCAGTGAACCGTCTGTACCTTCCAGGGACTCCTTAAAAATCCAAAACCAAATCGATTGCGGTCGAGTTGATTTTGACTCATGGCGACCCTACAGAGCAAAATAGAACTGTCCCATAGGGTTTCCAAGGGTCTGATAGTGGATTTGAAAAGCCAAACCTTTTGATTAGCAGCTGAGTTCTTAACCACTGTGCAACCAGGGCTCCAGAGACTCCTTATTTCAGGATTAATTTTAAATCAGCCCTCATCATTCCACTTCATCGCTGTCGCCTTAAGACAGGTTCTAGTCATTTCTTCTTGCCCAACTGGTCTCCCTTCCTCATTTTTCCTACCCTCACCTATACCCTCAGCACCCTGGTGTCACAGTGGTTAAGAGCTTGGCTGCTAACCAAAATGTCGGCAGTTTGAATCCACTAGCCGCTCCTTGCAAACCCTATGGGGCAGTTCTATTCTGTCCTGTCATGTTGCTAAGAGTCAGAATTGACTCAACAAGGGTTTGATTTTGGTTGACCCACACCCTCACCTCACTGCCAAAGGAGGCTTCATCAGACCCATGGGCAGATCTGCTGACAGTCCCTCCTCTGTGCCCTGCGGCCAACTAATCTCCTGAAACACTTTCAGTTTTCTGCTTCCTTTGGCTCCCCATCTCCTACAGGAAAAGCATACAGTGTTTACTCCTGGAAAGGAACTTAAAGAGTATCATGTTTTTCGGTGTAGAAAACCTGAGACCCAGAGAGAAGTCAATTGTCCAAAGGCTTACATCTAATTATTGGCAGAGTCAGAGATAGACCCAGGCCATTTAAATACAATTCAGTGCCTTTCCATCTCCTTATACTCATTAATAGAAGTTTTAAAATTCTGCACTGGGAAGATCCAGGGCTGGGTCTCTCCTACTTATTGCCACTCCCATCATGCAATTTACTTCTCCTGGCTAGTCTGGAGCTCAAGACCTTCCATGGGGTCTGATCCCACTTCCACTGCCCACTTCTCATTAGAACTGACCATCCACAACAGTTGGAGGCTGTTGATGGTTCAGTGGTAGAATTCCTGCCTTCCATGAGGGAGACGCAGATTTGGTTCCCAGCCTGTGCACCTCATGCGTAACTACCAACTGTGTGTCAGTGGTGGCTTGCATGTTGTTGTGATGCTGAACACATTTAAGCAGAACATCAAGACTAAGAAGAACGAGGAAGAAAGACCTGACAATCTACTTCAAAAATTCAGTCAGTGAAAACCCTGAGGATCACAACAGTTTTCTTCACAACGTCTCATGGGGATGGAGCCGGACCTGACAGCATTACGTTCCATTTACATAGGGTCACCATGTGTCGGGGACCTACTCAATGGCAGCTAACGAGAATCCCTCACAGTCAGGTCAGTCTTCTGTGCACAAATACACAAAGCATCTTCCCACCTTCAAACTGTTAATCAATCTACTTCTCCTGCCTAAAATGAATGCCTTATTCAATTCATAAAAATTAATTTAGCTCATCTCTCAGCCGGACCCTTTGATAGGGATTAGGATACAAAGGTGTCAGTGTTTTGTGTTTCTTCCCTTAAGGAGCCTGTCGTCTAGAGGCTTATTTTTTTTTTTTTTTGGTCCCCCCTGATGCTTTACTGCCAGTCCCAGCCCCAACACCAGCCCATGGGGAAGCCCTTTGCTCTAAGTCCTCTGCAACTCTGGTTCCATAACATCCATTCATGATGTCGGCCTCCCAGCTCCAGAAACCATATCATAATAGGCTGGGCTTATCTTCTGAAGAAGATAATAAGTTCCTTGAGAGCTGAATCTATGTGTCAGTGGTTCCCACAGTACTCGTCATGGTGTCTGCTACTTGTCTGTTTGATGACTGACAGAGCCCCTGCTAAATACAGTCCCTTGACCTTCAACCATGCTAGGTCCTGGTCCTTCTCAGACTTAATTTCCTAACAAATCTTTACAACTAAAAATGAAGCAGGTGGGTACGTAGTTTCAGGTCAGAGGCATCCTAGAGGGTAAAGTTTCCCACCTGCCTCTTTCCCCCAATGCACAGCTGTCACCACTACCACGTTCACGAGTTCATAGAAGTAAAATGAGGAAGACATGAACACCAAGGAAAATCCCAAAGGGGAAAAAATGTCCTCAAGGGCTAATATCAAGTCTTAGGGTATGGGAAGATGCAAAGTAAGTGGGCAGTCATAAGCCTGGTAGATTTGACAAATGGCAGGTTGTTGCTTCTGTCAGAGTGATAGCAGGTTGAAGGGATTCTCCTCCTGAGAGGCCTGCCTTTCTTTGGTCTTTCTTAGTTACCTTGCCTACACACAGCCCATGATTGAAATGAGTCAGTACAATGGTTTAAGGGAGAGACTATTGGGTTCCAAGCCTATGTCTTCTAGTGTTGCAGTGTGACTTGCCAAGATCTTGGCATTTTGTAAGGCTTTCTGTAGAGCCCTGGTAAAATTCCACGTGTGACATTTAAATGTGGCGTCCTCAGGATTAGCTTGTCTACCGCCATACCTTTCAGCCAAGCTTTTATGACCCAGGGTGGCAAATGCCACTACTTGACTTCAAACTTGTGCAGCTACCTATTCCATACTTCTAAAAGGGTGTCTTGCCCTAGTGTCCAGTTCCACAGAGCACCCAACAATTGCTGAACACTTTGTGCCAGACGCTACACACACACTTTACATACATTGTCTATATTAACCCTTTCTACCGACATGAAGAATGGTGTTATTATCCACTATGGCAGATGAGGAAACTGAAGCTCAAAGACGTTAAGTGTCCAAGTTCACCAAACTGGTAAAGTTCAGAACCCCCATCAGAACTCCAGTTGGAGATTTTTAGAGATGTGCCCCGTATTTTGTGAGATATGAGAAGCATCCAGAAGTGTGCCCTCCGTCTGTCCTAGCAGCTCTAACAGAGGAGTGGGAAGGAAGACTCAGCAACAAGGCTGTCTGAGCTCAGAACCCAGCCAAAGTGACTCCTTGGTTATCTCATGCTAATGCAATGCTTCTTTAGTCCTCCCCTTTATGGTAATAATTTCCCTGGGGGAACCCTGGTGTCTGGGTGACTTAACAATATGCAGAAAGATAGAGATAAACACTCTCTACTGTAATCACCCAGTTTTTTTTTTTTTTAATGGAAAATAATGTTTTTGTCAATTGCAGGCAGGACAGAGGGCTGCAGCCTCCATTCATTGCCAAAATAACCAAAGGCAACAAATCCCAGCCACTTGCCTTATCTTCCCACTATTTCAGGCTGAATGTGGCTCTGAGTCTAGGTAAACTCAAAGTCATAACTGCTGAGTTTAATGGGCTTCTAAGAGAGCCATTCGCCCCTTTAGCTGTTAAGCTTTCCTTAAAACAATGTTACCTTCATACTGCACCCAGCCCATCCCTTCCACTCTGCCAATCAAACTTTCCTGGAACACTACCCTCACACACCCTACACCGATCACTGCCCTCAGTGCTTGTTTGGGACATTCCCAGATGCCAAAGTCCTAAGTCAAAAGACACAAGTGGGTGTGGAAATCCAAGAAATCCAGACTTCTAAAGTGATGGGGAGGTGAGCGGAAGGCAAGAACAAAGGCACTGTCACCCTTGAGTCCAGCCTTGCTAAGCAGGAGGCCGCCAGGCTTGGGGGTGAGTAAAACCTGAAATTTGAGGAAGGATAGGTGGATGCTATTGTGATTAGGGACTAATTAGGACACTCACCTCATGGCCTCAGGCACGGATGAGAAATATATAAAACGTGGGCAGGCTCAGAGCATCCCAAAACCCTTGGCATCTCCAACACTCCGGTTGCCGGTCACTGAGAACTTAGGTAAGTCTGGTGAAGTTGTGCCTCTCATACCCTCGCTCCACAGGTGTCCCAGCTCCTGACTAGGGGCTGGGACTTGAGCTCTGGGTGGTTGGTCAGAAAGAAAGGTCACATTTGGGTGTGTCTCTCTCCATATCATTTGTGACCAACCTTTTTTGGGTTCTCCAAGCCATCTGGCCTAGGGGTGAGGGAAGCTAGGCTGAGGCTGGAGAGGTGGGTCTGACAAGAGGACTAGTATATTGTGGATCCGGCTGCTGTGTGTGGGTGTTGTATCTTGCCAGGTGCCAGGAAAGGCAGAAGGAAAGGGCAGCCCTGGCCATGGGGAAGAGCAACTGACAGAGCTGCCTTTTAAGAGAGAAGAGAATACAAAGAGGGGGGAAGGCAGGCTATCTTGGGAGGGCAGAGGTTTGGAAGTCCCAAGCAGGAAAGACTAGCAGGGACAAGACACTAGGGCATAGTGGGAAAGACTCGCTCTGGGAATCCAAAGACCACTGTTTCCACCAACCTCTGCTGAGTGACTATGGAACAATTACTTCCTCATATGAGCTTTGCTTTCAACAACCGTAATTAAGAAGAGTCCAGGAAAATGGTCCATGCCATCTCTAGATTCTTTGTTTCTAGAAATTCCTTTAAAGAGTGGTTAAGGTGCTCCTTGCAGTCTTTTTTAAATTTTTATAAATTTAGTTAATAAACCACATCCTTATATACTGCTTACTACGTGCTGTACACTGCATATGTGTGTGTATACATATATATATAGAGAGACAGTGAGAGAGGGAAATAGAGAGAGAGAGACCTGGTGGTGCAGTGGTTAAGCTCTTGGCTGTTAACTGAATGGCTGTCGGTTCAAACCCACCAGTTGCTCTGCAAGAGAAAGATGTGGCGACCCACTTACATGAAGATGTACATCCTTTAAGTAAATCTGTGAGGCAATTCTACTCTTTCCCACAGGGTCGTTGTGAGTCAGAATTTAGTCGACAGCACACAACAACAAGTATCTATATATATGGAAACCCTGGTGGCGTAGTGGTTAGGAGTTCAGCTGCTAACCAGAAAGTCGGCAGTTTAAATCCACCAGCCACTCCTTGGAAACCCTACGAGGTGGTTCAACGCTGTCCTATAGTGTCGCTATGAGTCAGAACTGACTTGATGGCAATGGATTTGGTTTTATTGGTATCTATAAATACATATGCATTACCCATGTCTTTATATCTTCATTTAACCCTTACAAAAACCTTAAGTCACACAACAAGTAAACAGTGTAGCCAGGATACAGATTGCAGGCATCCTGTTTCAGATTCCATAGTTTGTGCCATAACGATACACTACTTTTTGTTCTTTTTTTCACTGTCCTTCATTCTTACTCTCTTTCGCTTCCTCTCCCTCTTCCTTTTCCTCTTTTTCATTTCATATTTTTATTTTTTTATCCACCCTCCCTCCTTTTCTTCTTCCCTTCTTTCTTTCCTTCATCCTTTCTTTCCTCCCTCCCTCTCTACCTTCCATCCTTCTTTTCTCCCTTCACCTCTCTCAAAAAGTGTTGAAAGGGCTTACAAACATTAAGCTAAAATTGACACATGCACACGCACACACATTCACACACACACACTTGAAGTTAGTGACGAGACCAGGGCAAGGTAAAAGCAGAGCAGGACGGAAATGTGATGGAGGGCTTTCACCTAGGCCCAAGGGTCTCTCTAAGTTTTAAGCATTGCTCACCTCTGTGTCTTTCTGCTTCCAGGTGCAAGCGCTGCCCAGAATGTCTCAATATATGCAGAAGCAGTGTGTTTACCCGCAGAACTGCTGGCCCCTGCCTCAGAAGTGCTGCCCCGTACCTCAGACGTGCTACCCCCTACCTCAGAAGTGCTACCCCCTACCTCAGAAGTGCTGTCCCCTACCTCAGAAGTGCTACCCCTTACCTCAGAAGTGCTGCCCCCCACCTCTGAAGTGCTGCCCCCCACTCCAGCCATGCTGCCCCCCAGTTCAGCAGTGCTGCCTCCCATATCAGTATACCAAGCAGATCTGTCAACCCCTACCCAAGTGCCAACTGAAGTGCCCACCTTTTCATTATTGCTAAAGGTCCAAGCCGAAGTTAGCCCCAGGCACATGACCAGAGAATGAGCCCCAGAAAAAAGAAAGGGCATGAAGCCCACTCCAAGTCACCATCCCATGCCCCGCTCCCTGAGACAGCCAAACTGTCCAGGCCTGCTCGCCCCTGCTTCTCGATGCAGCCACGCTTTGGACAAAGTAGCACCAGGATGGAAGCTTCCTCAAACTCTCCCTCTTATTGACGAGCAGCCACAATTTTCATCTCACACAAGAAACTGATTCAAATCTGTCTAATTATCTTTGGTGATATAAACCTACATCACCCTGTTAGCTTCTTGGAAACTTGGGCGGTGTGCCCAGATGCTCTTTCCTATTATCTCCCTGTCTGCTTCTGTTCCCCAGACAATTAAAACAGAATTCCTCTGGCACTAATGGCTCAGTCTGATTACTTTGTTGTTTTAAAATTCTACATTCCTGGTGATCCTTTATCTGCTTTCCAAGCCAGGGCCCTAAAAGAGATGGATGTGTGGGGGCAGGGAGAGGAGAAGTCTTGGGGAGATTCGCTTCTGTGATGTCCAGACCAGAGTGAGGAGTCACAGGAGGGTGTTTTTGCAGCACAGAGTCACATGCTACCTCAACAGCAAATGGGAAGGCCACAGGGATGTGGGGAGACAGTGTTCGTCTAGGGTACAGGGCAAAGATCAGGTATCATCTACGTCCAGGAAGAGTGGGGGACCCCCCAGGAAAGAGCTTTGTAATAGAGAAGAAGCATTCAGGCAAACAAAGCATAATTCAAAGACCACAACCCAAAGGTCTATGGGTCAAACAATGTGCAGAAGATCTTGAAAATTATTTCATAAGTCAAAGAAAAGACCAAAGTTTTTTCGAGCTAACTGAATGTGTACCTAGGAGGCAATCCATGCAAACATCATACACCCAATACATATATACCCACCAGACAATATTTGATTACAACTACCAAACCAAAAAAATCAAACCAGTTGCCACAGATTCATTTTCTACTCATGGCGACCTACGCCTCACTCTATTTCCCCAGTTAGGGATTCTCCAGAGCTTTTGTTTATTTCTTTCTTTTTCCCTCACATAAGTCCTTACTCTTAATTTTCTGAATTTCTGGGGGACTGAGGTAACCAGATAATTCAGACACACAGGCAATCCAAACTTCTTGCTTCTGGCTATTGTTTCAACTATCCACCCGTGTCTTTTTCCACCAAAGCCCTCTCTTACAGAACAGCAGAGTGAGGCATTTCAACCTCCTCTTCTACTCATTTCTCCCCTGTCATGCCTCCAGGCCTCAGGGCAGTCAATGAGAACTAAAGGAAGTACCCTAAAGCACACAGAGAGGAAAAGAATTTAAGGTAAAGATCTGAATCAACCCCAACATATATTATAAACCCTGAAGAATGCCAAGTTGGGGAAAGCTTTTATCATTGCCTCTCGGGCTCATTGGCCCCTTTTTTCACCACCACGTTTCCTTTTACGTCGTTTCAATTATCATCTTTCCTTCGTTTCTTCCACTCATCCATCTAGCCATTCATCTATCCATCCATCCATCCACCACTCGATCATCCACTTATCAACCATCCATCTATCCATTCAATCCCTCCATCATCCATCAGGGCAGCCATATTAAGCACCCTGCCCCATTTACTCTGAATGGAATAGGTATTGTGAAGATTCAGAAGCACATCACAGTGTTCTGGGCCAGTCCGTTTAACAATACCAAAGAAAAGACAAAGATGAGACCTCTGAAATAACAAAGAATAATTAGATGAGACATCAACTAACTAAGGAATGAGTTGAGTTGTATGAGTACCTTGCCTATGCCTTCAGAACTCAGACGATGGAGAGAGATGGAGAACATTGAGAGCTGTTTAGGGCAGGAAGGAGGACTCAGCCATCTCTATATTCACAGCACCTACCACGGGGCTCTGAGAAAATATCTGTTCAGTGATGAATGCCTAGAAGAGGTAGAATTTGGAACAGAAGTACAAAAGGATTTGGCTAGGTGAGGAGGAGAACATTCCAGAACTGGGTACAGCACGAGTAAATGCTGTGAGTGCTAGGTCTATCCAGGAGATCCAGCCTTCCCAAATCTAAGAACAGGCCCTTGGCTGTTAGAGAACATGGCCTCATCTACTGAAAACCACAAAACTTGGGCGTTTTGGTTCCAGTTTTGTGACCTGTCTCTCAGACCCCTCTTCCTCAGTTGTCTACACTCAACAGAAACTCAAGTCTGACTACAAAAAGCACTTCAATGTTATGTAGCCTTTAAATGAACTCCCTGAAAATGATGTGAAGTTTTAAAAATTTCTGCACACTCATATATGTCATTCAGTACAGTCTCCAAGTGTCTCCTCTCTCTACTAGGGGCCTGACTGAATGTTTAGCATTTCACACACATCAGCTCATTTACTTTGCACCTTGCCCTGTGGAAGTATTGTTACTCCCATTACAGACAGGGGACTTAGGTTCCAGAGAAGTTTCTTACTTGCTCACAGTAATCATAGCTTGTAGGTGAAAGAACTGAGATTCACACTAGGGACTTCTGGTCTCTGCCTTGTATTCTTTCCAACAGAGAAAGTGTTCTTTTTGTGCTAGTGGCTTCAGGTACCATAAAGCCCAGATTGGAATCTTTCCGAACTTATAGCCCACAGTCCACTGGAGAAAGCAAAGCTAGAGATGTACACATACACACACACACACAAACACACACAAGTTTACACATGGATAGACTTTCTAGCACGTTTACAAATTCTTATAAATTACACACCACACATGATGTTGATATTCAAAATAATTAATAACCTGTACAACATTATAGACTGGCACTGAGTGTTCAGAAAAGAAACTGGAGTAGGTCTTATAGGCCCCCCGTTGTGACAAGCAAAGTCCCCTAATTTCTTGTTCATGTGGAGGACTGAACTGGGCAGCTGGGGTGGAAACAGGGGGCCCTGGTGGGTGGAGGAGTGGGTGCTGTGGCTACTTACCACCTTTTGCTGAAGTAATTTTAATATTTTAGCAATGGATTCAGCAACACCTGTGCATAGTACTGTGTATCTGCCGAACATCAGCCATGTGCACACTCCTTCTCACAGACTCACACATGCTTGCACACTCATGTTCATGTTGCCACACACATTTACGTGAATACTCACATTAAGTCATGACCCCACGCTCACTGACACACAACCACATATTGTCAAAAACACGCAAACACATGTCCCCACACTAATTCACACACACTCGCATTTCTCATTCTCACTTATGTGGATGGTCCCAAGGAGCCAGTCCAGACTCTGTTCCCATAACCCAGGGGCTTATCCTCTAGCCTCTCTCCCTGGCCTCTGCCACATCCCTGCAGGGATGTCTGACCATCTTCCTTGAATGATTTTCCACAGAACAGAGACCCCAGGATGGATGGCTTAGGAGGAGGTGTGCTCTCCTCAGAGAAGAATAGGACATCCTCTGGAAAGCAGTATGGTGCAAGAAAAACAAGACTCAGATATTGGAGTATGCCATACCTTGGTTCCAGTCCCCTCTTCCCTGCATTTCTGTCTTAGTTATCTAGTGATGCTATGACAGAAATACCACAAGTGGATGGATTTCACAAAGAGAAATCTATTCTCTCACAGTCTAGTAGGTTAGAAGTTGGAACTCAGTGTGTCAACTCCAAGGGAAGGCTTTTTCTCTCTGTTGGCTCTGGAGGAAGGTCCTTGTCATCAAACTTCCCTTGGCCTAGGAGCCTCTTGGGCACAGGCACGCCAGGTCCGAAGGACTCCCTCTGCTCCCGGCATTGCTTTCTTGGTGGCATGAGGTTCCCCTGACTCTCTGCTCCGTTTTCTCTTTTATATCTCAAAAGAAAGAGGCTTAAGACACAACCTAATTTGTAGATTGAGTCTTGCCTCATTAACATATCTGCCTCTAATCCTGCCTCATTAAGATCATAGAGGTAGGATTTACAATACACAGGAAAACCACAACAGATGACACAAAACTGGAATCATGATCTAGACCAGCTGACAGATATTTTTTTGCAGGACACAGTTCAATCCATCACAGTAACCGTGGCCAAGTTAACCTTTCTAATCTTTAATATTAGAATAATAACCCAGACTTCAAGGCCTAAATCTGGCACTCAAGCAGAGTACCTGACAGGCAGTGGAAATCTGCCCTTTGTTTTCCATCTCCTCTTCAAGGCATCTGGGAAAAGTGGAGGCATCTCTCACCCACCCAGCTCCCTGCTATGCTCTAAGGGAACTGCCTGCTCGTGGTGGGCTTTAGTGGAGAGGCTTCATCTCTAGATTGTCAGAGATCTTTCTGAAGGGAGCCCTGCCTGTGGAAGTGACCCAGTTTAGTGAGATACTCCTGCTCCTGCATCTGTTTGTACTTGTGCCAACGCTGGGTGAATCACAGAGGCTTGGCACTGAAGAAGCCTCTGGCTCAGCTCATGCCCAGGTATGTTGACAACACCTCCCAGGTCACATTGGTCCTATCTGCCTCGGTGTGTTCATGTGTAAGTGTACTGTTGTGTCTCGGGCTTCTGTCAATGTACAGGAAACAGTCATTTTTGACACCTGACTCCTAGCATTCTGTCTTCCATCTTCTGGAATTTGATTCCAGCTATTAGAATTCAAATCATTGCTGCTTCCATCTCATTCTTCAACAAAACCTTCAGGGAACCATTTTCTCTGTCCTCAGCTCCCCAAGCAGCCCTTCTGCTTGAGTCTCCCATCCCTCAAGGACTGTTGGACAGAGGTTCCTTTTCAGTTTGTTTTAGGAGCCACTATCTATGGAGTCGTGGGTGGCACAAATGCTAGGTTCTACACTCAGCTACTAACCAAAATGTTGGCAGTTCAAATACACCTTGAGGTACCTTGGTAGCAAGTCCTGGCAATATACTTGTGAAAGATCACAGCCATTGGAAACCCAATGGAGCATGTTTTTAATCTGAAATGCATGGAGTCATCATGAGTCATCATCAACTTGACAGCAAGTGGTTTGGTTTTTACATATAGCTCTAAATAAAGAGGACTGGAGGAAGGTCGAGGAGTCCTGGTGGCGCTGTGGTTAAAGTGCTTGGCTGCTAACGGAAAGGTTGACAGTTCAAACCCACCAGTGGCCCCATAGGAGAAAGATGTGGCAATCTGCTTCTGCAAAGATTTCCAGCCTTGGAAACTCTAGAGGGTGGTTCTACTTTGTCCGATAGTATTGGTATGAGGGGGAATTTTCTTGACGGCGTGTGGTTTTGGGTTGCCAGAGAGTCCTGGGTCTTAAATTATTGTCTCAATCTTCCCCTGACTCCTGTGTGATCCTGATCAAGTCATTCCCTCCTCTCGGCCTCAGTTTCCCTATCTGTACATGACAACACTGTGCTTGCTGGATTATTCCTCATCTTCTTTCCAGATCTGAATCAATATGATTTGTCTCACTCTAACCTTTATTTAATCTCTTCTTCCTTTAACTAGTCACGGTCACGGAAAACCTTAAAGGAGATAAGAATGGAAATGGGGCCACCCAGCTACTAGCACACTAGGTATGTTCAGGGAGACAGAGAGAAGTTAGCTAAAACCTGTGTCTATATTTTAAGAGCCCTCAACTTACGTCTCACTTGCTCCCACCACGGAACACACACACATCCGAACACAGTCAGACACACATACACACACAGTCTGAGGCGAGTTTTAGAATTTTAAATATCCACTTTTTAAAGCATTGAATTGCTACTATAAGCAAGGCACTATACTAGATACCACCCTTATAATATATCATATTCATTACTACCATGTAACATGATGTTGTTGTCAGGTGCCATTGAGTCAGTTCTGACTCATAGTGACCCTATGTGCAATGCAACAAAATGCTGCCTGATGCTGCGCCACCCTCACGATCATTGTAATGCTGGGGCCCATTTTTGCAGCCATGGTGTCAATCCGTCTCGTTGAGGGTCTTACTGTTTTTCATTGACCCTCTAAATAGTCTTGTTTTTCAAATGGGGAAAGTGAGACCCACGGAAATCACTAACTTTGCTCAAGACCACACAGCTACTAACTGAAGAATTGGGATTCAAATATGGGTCTGTCTTTCCTACACACCCAACCTCTTGACTAAGTCTATCCTCCTACTCATGGAGAGCCTGGAAACGTCCCCAACGGAGGGGCTGAGTTATGCTCATTTACATTTCATTATAGTACTTGGTAGCGAAAGAATTTCAGGTGGCATCTAATACTTTATTTTGATTCTGATTATAGCTTCCATGGGACTGGCTAGGCTCATAATTCCAGCTCACAATAGCCTTGAGGAAATAAAATGTAAATGGTAAGGTGAGTGTGTAGGGAGCTAAAGCTTCTCTGTTGGGAGAGGGTGAGAGATTAGCCTCTGACTGATGGCAGTCAGGAACATTCCATCCACGTCTTCATTGAATGTCCTTTTTCCATTCTTGGCATGAAACTGGGTGGTGATCTTTGCCTTGGGTCCTGCAGGCAAAGCAGCTGTGTGTGTGTGTGTGTACCCGCGTAAATACATGCCTTTCTCTTTGTGGATATCAGGGAAGCACTACAGGCTACCACAGGCGTAATAGTTTCCTGCTGGTCTCCCATCATGCCTTGTTTTTATGACTGTGCCCTCTGTGGGCCAAAGTGTAAAATCAGAATCTTGGTTTTTAAGAGGTTCATTCTGATACTTCATGGAACAGATTGAGAATAGCTGTTAGGATAGTGTTGTCCTTGCTATCCCAGAGAGCTGGTGACCTGCGGCTGCAGGGTAGGTGACAATGAAAAGGAGGATAAGAGAGACAGAACCAAGACAGCAGGGACTGGCAACCTTGTAAAAGAGTTGTGCCAAGGAAACACTCATGACTCTCTCGCAGTGCCAACACAGCAGCATGTACAGTTCAGATTGGGGCTGACTACAAGTGCTCCCGGTACCACCAGTTCAGGCCAAGAAGAGCTATCTGTCCCAGGGTTGGAAAGCAAACGCAGTACTTTGGGGAAAGAAGAGTGGGAGATGAGTTGGTAATTGAAGCAGCCTCTGAATGGAAATCCACACCATGTTAAATAAATGAAAGACTCTGCTTTGAAGTTGGCAGTGGGAACAATCCCTGAGACAGGATGTACGAATCTTGAGCCTAATTGTCGCTCCTCAAGACATGCCTTCCATTTGAAAATCTCTTGATGATTGTGGGTCCCCCCCAGCACACCAGACTGAAAGAGGGAAGGCATTGGTCTCTTTCAGATCACTGACCTAAGCCGCCTTATTCCTTTAAGTGTATTGCATTAGAACTAAACTGAATCCAGCCTAGCCTTTAAACAGGACTGTGCTAAAGGCTAAGTTACAACCAAAGGTAAATGAACACAGACGTGTAACTAGGTCATCTGGTCAATGAAGGAGTCTTTGCTCATTTTCAGCATGGGCTCCGCTCCAGAGTACCTTCCTTGATAGCTCCTGCCCGCCTAATGAGGTCAAGGCTGCCCATACCCTCACAGGGCGGGAGAACACACTCACGGCTAGGCTTTTCACAAAATAGACCTGTGTTCCATGCCTTATTCCCTGCTCTTTCAGTAACGGTGCTTTCTTATGGCAGTGATTCTTTTTTTTTAATTGTACTTTAGATGAAGGTTTACAGAACAAATATTTTCTCATTAGATAATTAGTACACATTTCCTTTTATGACAATGGTTAACAACCGCACGACATATCAACCCTGTCCCTTCTTGACCTTCAGTTCCCTATTACCAGCTTTCCTGTCCCCTCCTGCCTTGTACTCCTTGTTCCTGGACTGTTGTGCCCCAGTAGTCTCATATTGTTTTATAGGGCTGTCTAATCTTTGGCTGAACGGTGAACTTCGGGAGTTACTTCATTACTGAGCTGAAAGGGTGTCTGCGGGCATACTCTTGGGGTTCCTCTAGTCTCTATTAGGCCATTAAGTCTGGTCTTGTTTTGTGAGTTAGAATTTTGTTCTACATTTTTCCTCAGCTCTGTTCAGGGTCCTCTGTTGTGATCCCTGTCAGAGTAGCCAGTGGTGGTAGACGGGCACCATCTAGTTGTGCTGGACTCAGTCTGGTGGAGGCCATGGTAATTGTGGTCCATTAGTCCTTGGCACTAATCTTTCCCTTGTATCTTGTTTTCTTCATTCTCCCTTGCTGCCGAAGGAGTGAGGCCAGTGGAGTATCTCAGAGGGCTGCTCACAGGCTTGAAGACCCCAGCCACTATTCATGAACGTAGAATGTAGAACATTTTCTTTATAAACTGTGTGACGCCAATTGAGCTAGATGTTCCCTGAGACCACGGTCCCCACAGCCCTCTGACCAGCAATCCAGTCCTTCAGGGAGTTTGGATGTGTCTATGGATCTTCCATGACCGTGCGTTGTACAGGTTGTGCCGGCTTTCCCAGTACTGTGTACTGTCTTACCCTTCTATGGTGGTGATTCTTAAAGGAAAATATGGGAGGGGTCTTCACTCAGATATCCCCTTGTCTAGGAAAACTTGGCTGAACCCCCAGACAAATTTAAGTGTCCCATAGGCTTCCCTAGCATGCTACACTTAAACAAACTGGAAATGATCACAGTGCTGTGGTCATCTGATCACTTATCTTCCTGCCCCATTTGCTGCTTGTTTGTTCACTACTGTAGCCCCAGGGCCTAGAACAGGGCTGGGCACCTATCAACCAAACCAAACTGGTTGCTTTTGAGGCAGTTCCAACTCACAGTGATCCCATGCATGTAGAATAGAATTGCTCCATGGAGTTTTCAAGGCTGTGGCCTTTCAGAAGCAGATCACCAAATCTTTCTTCCAAGGTTCTTCTGGGTGGCTTCCAACCACCACCTTTTGGTTAGCAGTTGAGTGCTTAATCATTTGCACCATCCAGAGAGTCTTTAGCACTTACACAAAAACTAGCAAACAAACCTGTTGCCATGGGGTTGATTCTGAATCATGGTGACACATGTGTTTCAGAGTAGGACTACTCCATCGGCACTTATGGGCCCTCCATAAATACAGGCTTCACTGATAAAGGACCTGCATGTTCAGACTAGGGTGGGTTTCATAAGAAGTGATTTAATGCTAACTGGGGAGTGCTGTGTACCTTCCACACGTCTGTAATTGAGGTGTGCACTCTGTTTATGTAATTTATCTGCTCATCCGACCCCCTGGTTCTTTATCCACTGACCCCTGAAAGAACCACTGTGTGCTCACTGAGCCCTGCCTGTTCACACGGCCTGTGCTGGTTGGATGCAATCAAGAAGCATGGAGTGTGTATGGCTTCAGGAGAGAGGCAGTGTGATGCAGTGGAAAGAGTATTTCAGCCGCACTGATGAGGATTAGAATCCTGGCCTAGCCGTTTACCAGCTCCGTGATTTTGAGTAAGTTGCTTTACTGCGCTGGTTTTCCTCATTTGAAAAACGGGGTAGTTCTTCTCCATCTATAAGGACTGGAGGCAAAAATTTAAAGCGCCTTATATTTTATACAGTACCTGTTCAGTTAATGGAAGTCATTGTAGTAACAGTTCCTCCCTTTCTATATTCAGGTCAGCTTTCCTGCACTCTGCTGGGTCCTTTCCCGATTCCCGCTACACACCGCTGACTCAAATTTCCTGAGTCACTCCTGGTTTGCTCTCAGCTGCTAACCCAAAGTCTGGAAGTTCAATTTCACCCAGACACACTTTGGAAGAAAGGGCATGGCAATCTGCTTCAGAAAAATCAGCCCTTGAAAACACTATCGAGCAGTACCATTCAGACACAGAAGGGGGCACCATGAGTCAGAAGAAACTTCACTGCAAAGGTTTTTTGTTTTTTGTTTTTTTTGGTTTGGTGGTAACTCAAACCAGTCTGTCAATGTCGAACACCACTGCCATCTATACCTGGCAAGAGGACTTTAGAAAATTACTGACTTCAATAAGGAATAAGCTGACCCTTCTCTCTGTGGTCCAGCTTGAGAAGTCCTCTGCAGTGAGAAGACAGCAGGTTGAGGATTCTCTGGTCCTTAGCTTTTCTGCGTATAAATTGACATGAAGTGTCACTAGACTGGATCTGATGCTCTCTAGTGCTGTGGGTCTCTACCAGCCCTCTGAGCCCTGTAGAAATCAGAGGCAGTTATGCTAGGTTGGCAGGCTCAGCACGTGACATTTTGCCTTAACTGCCTAAGGGGCAGAATTGTGATGTGGTTTGGCAACAGGTCTTGTGGCCAGAGGGAGGAAGAAGGTGGTTTATTTAGCTTCCCAACCATAGACAGAAAGACATTTGTAGGAAAATATCAGCTCCCCACAAGCAGATGGTCCTGATCGTGCACTGTGTAAGTCCAGGGTGCCTCCTCCATTTCCATTCCCCTCCCCTCTCCTCCTACATCCCCAATCTGTGTTTGCACAGTCACATACACATAGGCACACACACACACGTGGGCACATGCACATACCTGAGACACTGTCATGGCTATCATTTAGTATACAATGGTCTTCAACATTTATGTTTCCTTTGGCCAGAGTCAACCAAAAGTAGGAAGGGAATCTCCTTAGGAAAAGTCAATCCTTGTATATGGCAGTATGGCAGTGAGGATAGGCGAAGTTATCCTTCAGTAACAAATGAGCCCAGATCTCAACGGTTTATGTCTTATTCACTGTACATGTCCACTGAGGGTCAGCTGTACCCCTGTTCTACATCAGTATGACTTTGGGATGCAGGCTAACAGAGCAGCCTTTTTCTGGAACGTGACCAGTCGTCATGGAAGAGGGCAAAGAGAACCTAGTGAACCATGGCTCTTAAAGTTTACATTTTTGTTTGCAAAGCAAGTCACTTGGCCAGGCTGCCATCATCAGTGAGGCAGGGGATTGTCCTTCCTAGGAAGAGGGTGGCCGGAAAGAAAATATTTATTAACAATATCAGAATCTACCTCACCCAGGTAAAGAGATTTTTGGATTATCTACCCTTTGGAGTTATTGAGCTCAAAGTCAAAGTGTTTGATTTTATACAGGAAACTTCCTAGCTTTGGTTTAGTCTAGTTGTGCTGACTTTCCCTGTAGTGTGTGCTGTCCTTCCCTTCACCTAAGATAATTCTTAACTAATATCTAGTTAGTGAGTAACACACCCTCTCTCCCCACCCTCATAACCATCAAAGATTGGTGTCTTCTGTGTTTAAACCTTTTCTTGAGTTCGTGTTATAGTAGACTTACACAATATTTGTCCTTCTGTGACCAACTAAATTCACTCAGCATAATGCCCTCCAGATTCCTCTAGGTTATAAGATGTTTCACGGCTTCATGGTTGTTCTTTATCGTTGGGTAGTATTCCATTGTGTGGATATACCATAATTTGTTTATCCATTCATCCGTTGATGGACACCTAGTTTGTTTCCATCTTTTTGCTATTGTGAACATTGCTGCAATGAACAATGGTGTGCATACATCTGTTTGTGTGACAGCTTTTAGTTCTCTAGGATATATTCCAAGGAGCAGGATAGCTGGATCTTGTGGTACTTCTATTTCTAGCTTTTTAAGGAAGCGCCAAATCGATTTCCAGAGTGGTTGTACCACTTTACATTCCCACCAACAGTGTCTAAGTGTTCCAGTCTCGCCACAACCTCTCCAGCATTTATTATTTTTTGTTTTTTGGATTAATGGTAGCCTTGTTGGGGTGAGATGATATCTAATTGTAGTTTTGATCTGCATTTCTCTAATGGCTAATGATCATGAGCATTTCTTCATGTGTCTGTCAGCCGCCTGAATATCTTCTTTGGTGAAGTGTCTGTTTGTATCCTTTGCCCAGTTTTTAATTAGGTTATTTGTCTTTTGGTTGTTGAGGATTTGCCGTATCTTGTAGATTTTAGGAATTAGACGCTGATTGGATTTGTCGTGGACACAATGTTTTTTTCAGTCTGTAGGTTGTTTGTTTACTCTTTTGGTGAAGTGTTTTGATGAGCGTAAGTGTTTGATTTTTAGAAGCTCCCAGTTATCTGTTCTCTCTTCTAGTGCTTGTGCATTGTTTCTTATGGTTTCTAATGTGTTATGGTATGTATTAGGGCACCGAGCTTTGTGCCTTTTTTTTCTTCCATGATCTTTATCGTTTTCGATTTTATATATAAGTCTTTGATTTATTTTGAGTTAGTTTTTGCCCACGGTGTGAGATACGGGTTTTGTTTCAGTTTTTTGCACATGGATATCCACTTATGCCAGCACCGTTTGTCAAACAGACTGTCTTTTCCCCAATTAATGGACTTTGGGCCTTTGTCAAATATCAGCTGCTCATCGGTGGCTGGATTTATGTCTGGATTCCCAATTCTGTTCCACTGGTCTATGTACCTGCTGTTGTACCAGTCCCAGGCTTTTTTGACTACCTTGGTGGTATACTAGGCCCTAAAATCAGGTAGTGTGAGGCCTACCACTTTCTTCTTCTTGAGTAATGCTTTACTTGTTCGGGGCCTCTTCCCTTTCCATATGAAGTTGGTGATTTGTCTCTTTGTCTCATTAACCAATGCCGTTGGAATTTGGATTGGGATTGCATGGTACCTGTAGATCGCTTTGGGTAGAATTGACATTTTCACAATATGGAGTCTTCCTATCCATGAGTAATGTATGTTTTTCCACTTCCGCAGTTCTGTTTTGGTTACTTGCAGTAGTGTCTTATAGTTTTCATTGTATAGGTCTTTTACATCTCTGCTTAGATTTATTCCTAAGTATTTTATCTTCTTGGGGCTATTGTAAATGGCACTGATTTGGTGATTTCCTCTTCGAGGTTCTCTTTGTTGGTGTAAAGGAATCCAACTGAGTTTTGTATGTTTAGCTTGTATCCTGAAACTTTGCTGAAATCTTCTCTTAGTTGCGGTAATTTTCTTGTGGATTCTTTCAGATTGTCTGTATGGTAAATCATATCATCTGCAAATAGACATACTTTCACTTCTTCCCTACATAGTGGATGCGCTTTATTTCTTTTTCTAGTCTAATTGCTCTGGCTAGGACCTCCAGCACAATGTTGAATAGGAGTGATGATAAAGGGCATCTTTGTCTGGTTCCCCTTCTCAAGGGGAATGATTTCAAAGTCCCTCCATCTAGGATGTTGTTGGCTCTTGGCTTTATAGAAAAGCCCTTAATTATATTGTGGTATTTCCTGTGTATTCCTATTTTGTTGAGGGTTTTTATCATGAATGGGTGTTGGACTTTGTCGAATGCTTTTTCTGCATTGATTGATAAGATCATGTCGTTCTTGTCTTTTGTTTTATGTGATGGATTACATTGACTATTTTTCTAATGATGAACCGTCCTTGCATACCTGGTATAAATCCCACTTGATCAGGGTGAATTATTTTTTGACATGTTGCTGAATTCTATTGGCTAGAATTTTGCTGAGGATTTTTGCGTCAATGTTCATGAGAGACATTGGTCTATAATTTTCTATTTTTGTGGTGTCTTTAACTGGTTTTGGTATCAGGGTTATGCTGGCTTCATAGAAGGAGTTTGGGAGTATTCCATCCTTTTCTATGCTCTGCAATACCTTTATTAGGAGTGGTGTTAACTCTTCTCTTAAATTTTGGTAGAATTCTCCAGTGAAGCCTCATGGGCCAGGGCTTTTTTTTATTGGGAGTTTTTTATTTACCTATTCAATCTCTTCTTTTGTTATGGGTTTACTTACTTGTTTTACCTCTGTTTGTGTTAGTTTAGATAGGAAGTGAATTTCTAGAAATTTGTCCTTTTCCTCCAGGTTTTAAAGTTTGTCAGAGTACCGTTTTTCATTGTATTCTGTTATGATTCTTTTAATTTCAGTTGGGTCTTCTGTGATATCACCCATCTCATTTCTTATACTGGTTATCTGCTTCCTCTCCAGTTTTTCATTTGTTAGTTTGGGCAAAGGTTCATCAATTTTGTTGATCTTTTCAAAGAACCAACTTTTTGGCTTGTTAACTCTTTCAATTGTTTTTCTATTCTCTAATTCATTGAATTCTGCTCTAATTCTTATTATTTCCTTCCTTCTGACCCCTGTAGGCTTCTTTTACTGCTCTCTTTCTACTTGTTCCAGTTGTAGGGTTAATGCTTTGATTATGAGCCTTTCTTGTTTTTGGATGTGTGCATTTATTGCTATAAACTGACCTCTGAGCATTGCTTTTGCTGTGTCCCAAATGTTCTGGTAGGAAGTTTTCATTCTCATTTGATTCTATGAATTTCTTTATTCCATCCTTAATTTCGTCTATAACCCAGTAGTTTTTGAGCAAGGTGCTGTTCAGTTTCCATGTGTTTGATTTTTTTCCCTTGCTTATTGTCTTGTTGATTTCCACTTTTCTGGCTTTATGGTCAGGAAAGATGCTCTGTAGTATTTGGATGTTTTGGATTTTGTTAAGGCTTGCTTTCTGGTCTAATATGTGGTCTATTCTGGAGAACGATCCACGTGAATTGGAAAAGAAAGTATACTTGGCTGCTGTTGGGTGCAGAGTTAGATATATTTCTATGAGATCAAGTTGGTTGATTGTAACTTTTAGCTCTTCGGTGTCTTTGTTGAGCTTCTTTCTGGCTTTTCTTTCCTTCACCGAAAGTGTCGTGTAGAAGTCTCTTGCTACTATTGTCGAGCTGTCTATCTGTCTCTTCAGAGCTGTTAGAGTTGTTTTACGTAGTTTGGAGCCCTGTTCTTAAGTGCATAAATATTTATTATGGTTATGTCCTCCTGGTGTATTGACACTTTAACCATTATATAGTGCCCTTCCTTATCTTTTGTGGTGGATTTTACCTGAAAGTCTATTTTGTCAGAGATTAATATTGCCAATCCTGCTCTTTTTGGAGTGTTGTTTTCTTGATATATATTTTTCCATCCTTTGAGTTTTATCCTGTTTGTGTCTTTAAGTCTAAGGTGCATCTGTTGTAGGCAGCATATAGATGGCTCATGCTTTTCATTATCCAATCTGCCACTCTCCGTCTCTTTATTGGTACATTAAGTCCGTTTACATTCAGCGTAATTATTGGTAGGTATGAGTTTAGTGCTGTCATCCTGATATCTCTTTTTGTGTATTGTTCACTGTTTCTTTGTTCCCCTCAATTTTCTGTGCTGAGTTGTTTTTCTTTGGGAAGTTTCTTTCATCTTTCTCTTTGTTGTAGATTTTGGGTTTCCCCGATCTTTATGTTTTTCTCCTTTTTTATTTTGATTTCTTGGATTGTTAGATTCCTTTATGGTTACCTTAATATTTACCCCTAAATTTACAAGTTTATGCTAGTCTTTTATTACTTCATATCACCTTAACTTACCCTCCATATAGAAAATCATTGACTCTATTTTTTAAGTCCCTCTTTTTTTTGTTTTAATATTATCCTTTTTTTTTTGTTGTTTACATATTGATATCTGTTTCCCTATGTTCAATGTTTTAGCTTTGATGTAATTTTGATTTCCGTATCTGAGTCAAGTTCTGGTTGCTCTATCCTGTGTTCTAGTATTGTGTTGTTAGCAGGCGTTATTGATTATATAACCTTAGGACTCCCTTTAGTATTTCTTTTAATTTTGGTTGGGTTTTTACACATTCCCTATACTTCTGTTTATCTGGAACTGTCCTAATTTCACCATCATATTTGAGAGGCGGTTTTGCTGGATAGATAACTCTTGGCTGACAGTCATTTTCCCTCAAGGCTTTAAATAAGTCATCCCTTTGCCTTCTAGCCTGCATGGTTTCTGCTGTGTAGTCTGAGCTTATTCTAATTGACTCTGCTTTGTAGATGACTTTTCTTTTATCCCTAGCTGTTCTTAAAATTCTCTCTATCTTTCTTTTTGGTAAGTTGGATTAAAACATGTCTGTGTGACTTTCTTTTGGGATACCTTATGTGGGGTTCGATGAGCATCTTGGATTGATATCTTCTCATCTTTCATGATATCAGGGAAGTTTTCTGTCAAGAAATCTTCAACAATTTTCTCTGTATTTTCTGTTATCCCCCGCTGTTCTTGGACTCCAATCACTCGTAGGTTATTTCTCTTGTTAGAGTCCTGCGTGTCTCTAAGAGCTTCTTCATTCTTTTTAATTCTTTTGTCTGATTTTTCCTCAAATAAGTTGGCGTCAAGAGCCTTATCTTCAATGTCACTAATTCTAACTTCTACTGCCTCAATTCTGCTCCTATGACTTTCTGTTGAGTTGTCTCATTCTGAAATTTTATTGTTAATCTTCTAGATTTCTGATTGCTGTCTCTCTAGGCATTCTTGCTTCCTATTAAATTTGGCATTATGTTCTTGAATCACTTTTTTAAGTTCCACCACTACAGTGTCTGTATGTTCCCTGGCTATTTCTGCATGCTGTCAAATTTCCTTTCTTATTTCTAGAAGAGTTCTCTATATTAATTTTTGGTATTCTGCCTCTGGTAATTCCAAGAAGTCGACTTCCTCCAGAGAATTTATTGATTCTTTATTTTGGGAGCTTGCTGAATCCATCATGGACTTCCTCTTTATGTGACATGATATTGACTGCTGTCTCCGAGCCGTCAATACTTTATTATACTTTTATTCTGGATTTGCTTAGTGAGACCTAACTTCTTGTTTTGTTTGGTTTTGATATGCCCAAATAGGCTGCTCATGTGCACTAGTTTGATTGTTGACACCTTTTGATCTCTAATGTCCTATCACCAGGTAGTTAGTTCTGTAACTGAGTATGTGTAGACAGGAGTCCATAAATTTTTCCTATAGGGGATCAGCTCGGGTGTTCAGGCAGTCGGTCACCAAGTTTTTGATGCAGGCTCGCACCCCCAGTTCTAGAGAGTCATGGGTGATTGGTGCAGGCCCTAGAATCTGGCTGTGGTAAGGTATCATGCGCTGAGCCAGGCAGGGGCTGATGGCTGACCCTGAAAGTCTGAAAGGAAATTGTGTCCCTATTGTCTAGGGTGAGTAGGTAGGTGAGTTTTGCAGCCAGGATAAGATCACCCCCCTGTGTTGGCTGTAAAGACTCGAGGGCACCACTTTTTCTGAAGTTCTGTAGCACATGACTAGGCATTTTACCAGCTACCACCAATCCTCAAGACCTAGCTGCAGATTGATAAAAGTGCCTACTTGAGGGACAGGGCTGTTTGGAGGGTCAGAAATCTGTCTGTTCACAGCTAAAGCAGCTGAAGTTAAACTTCATATGTTTTCCCTGTTGTACTGTAGCAGTGAGGGCTAACACTGCTGAGATTGGTCCCCACAAGTATATACAAGTTTATAAGGAATTCAGAGTCTGTGCAACCCTGATTTCTGTGGCCAGCAAAGGAGGTGTGCCAACCTGTGTTCCTGGCATAGGGTAGCAAGCAGCTTGTTTGTTCCCTCTCCAAAGCCAGGAGAAACGATCAGGGAGCTTTTTAGGATCTACTTCTGGCCCAGCGGACCCCCAGTGTAGAGCGCGTAGGGCGGAGGTAAAAGAAAGAAAGGTTTTTCTCATATATGGTGCAGAGTGTGGAGGAAGGAGGTAAAAGGGAGAGAGTTTTTTTCACAGAACCAGTACACAGTGCAGATGGAGCAGGTAAGAGGAAGAAAGGTTTTTCCCAAGTCCGGTGCAGAGTGTGGAGGGAGGATGTAAATGGGAGAGAGGTTTCTCCCAAATGGGCTTTTGTTTTTTTTAATCGCTGTGAAAGCATACAGGCAAATACTTATCCTAGCCTCTTGGGAGCTACCCTTCACTTGTTCAGACTGTCCAAGCAGAGTTTCAGCTGTCAGGTCTCTCTCGATATCGAAACCACTTCCCAAGCGCACACACATCACAGCTGATTGCTGTCTCTCTATGGATTCTTGCAAACTTTTAAATTTCTCATTATGCTCTTGTCTAATCTTTTTATTTCCTCTACTGCAAGTTCTCTGTTTTGATTTGTTTCCTTCCTAACGTCTTGAAGAGTTCTGTGTATTAATCTTTTGTATTCTGCCTCTGGTAATTCCAAGAAATTTTCCTCCTCAGGAAAATTTGAAGATTCTTCATTTCGGGTGCTGGCTGAAGTCATCATGGATTGCCTCTATATCATTTGATATTGACTGTTGTCTCTGAGTCATCAATAAGTTATTATATTTATTTATGTTTCCTTACTGTGTCCTAGCTTCTTGTTTTGTTTTGATATGCCCAAATAGCCTGTTCTTAGGGGCTAATTTGAATATTGGCAAATTTGAAGCTCCGATGTCCTGTCACCCAGTGGTTAGATCTGCTACTAGGTAAGCGAGCTCAGGAATCCACCCACTCCTCCTGTATGAAATCAGCTCAGGTGCCCCAGTAGATAGCCACTAAGTGAACTGGCAGAAGTTCAAGCTGGATTAAGAAGAGGACGTGGAATAAAGGATAGCATTACTGATGTCAGATAGATCTTGGCTCAAGGCAGATAAGGCTAGAAATATCTTTACTTGCGTCTTACTGACTATGCAAAAGCATTCAACAACAACAACCTTTACAGAAGCAGACTGCCACATCTTTCTCCTGCAGAGCGACTGGTGGGTACGAATTGCTAACTTTTTGGTTAGCAGCCAAGTGCTTACCACTACACCACCAGGGTTCCTTTGCCCTCTCCTTTGTTGTTGTTGTTGCTGTTAGGTGCTGTCGAGGAGGTTCCAACTCATACCAACCTTTTGTACAAAAGAGCAAAACACTGTCCAGTCCTGTGCCATCCTCAAAATTATTGCTATCTTTGAACCCACTGTTGTAGCCACTGTGTCAATCCATCTTGTTGAGGGCCTTCCTCTCTTTTGCTGACCCTCTACTTTACTAAGCATGATGTCCTTCTACAAGGACTGCTCTTTCCTGATAACATGGCCAAAATATGTGAGACAGGATCTCGCAATCCTCACTTCTATGGAGCATTCTGGCTGTACTTCTTCCAAGACAGAGTTGTTCATTTTTCTGCCAGTCCATGGTATATCCAATATTCTTCACCAAGCCCGTAATTCAAAGGCATCAATTCGTCTTTGGTCTTCCTTGTTCATTATCCAGTTTTCCAGTGCATATCAGGTAATTGAACATACCACGGCTCGGGACAGGCACACCTTAGTACTCAAAGTCATACTTTTCTTTTTAACAGTTTTAAGGGGTCTTTTGCAGCAGATTTGCCCAATGTACTATGTCATTTGATTTCTGGACTGCTGCTTCCAGTAAAATGAAATTCTTTACCACTTCAATATTTTCTCCATTTATCACGATGTCTAGTTGTGAAGATTTTTGTTTTCTTTATGTTGAGGTGTAATCCATACTGAAGGCTGTATGATCTTCATCAGTAAGTACTCAAGTCCTCTTCACTTTCAGCAAGCAAAGATGTGTCATCTGCATATTGCAGGTTATTAATGAGTCTTCCTCCAATCCTGATGCCCCGTTCTTCTTTATATAGTCCAGCTTCTCGAATTATTCGCTCAGCATACAGATTGAAGAAGTATGGTGAAAGGATACAACCCTGACACACAACTTCCCTGATTTTAAACCACGCAGTCTCCCCTTGTTCTGTTCAAATGACTGCCTCTTGGTCTACATACAGGTTCCTCATGAGCCCAGTGAACTGTTTTGGAATTCCCATTCTTCACAATGTTATCCATAATTTGTTATGATGCACACAACTGAATGCTTTTGCATAGTCAATAAAACACAGGTAAACATCTTCCTGGTATTCTCTGCTTTCAGCCAAGATCTATCTGACATCATCAGTGAGATCCCTTATTCCACACCCTCTTCTGAATCCAGCTTGTGCTTCTGGTAGTTCCTTATCGATGTACTCCTGGAACCATTTTTTAATGATCTTCAGCAAAATTTTACTTGCATGTGATATTAATGATATTCTTCAATGATTTCCACCTTCTGTTGGATCATTTTTCTTTGAAATGGGCACAAATAGGGATCTCTTCCAGTTAGTTGTCCAGGTAGCTTTCTCCCATATTCCTTGGGGTAGACGAGTGAGCACTTCCAGTATGGCATACTTTTGTTGGAACATCTCAGTTGGTATTCCGTCAATTCTTGGAGCCTTATTTTTCACCAATGCCTTCAGTGCACTTGGTCATATGCTACTCTGTTATTCTGTCGTACTGTGGTGGCTTGCATGTTTCTGTGATGCTGGAAGCTGTGCCACCGGTATTTCAAACACCAGCAACGTCACCCATGGTGGACAAGTTTCAGCAGATCTTCCGGACTAAGGCAGACTAGGAAGAAGGACCTGGTAATCTACTTGTAAAAAAAGAAAAAAAAAAAAATAGAAAGAAATTGGCCAGTGTTAACTTATGAATAGCAGCCCTCTCCTTAGAGAGTCTTGTTTATCGGAACCTAATCTGATTCTCAGTGGAAACCTAGGATTCTATATTTACATAAAAAAAGAGCTGTCCCTTTCTTTGCTCACTTGATTTTCTCCACCTAGGCTTTAAGACATTTGAGGAAAGGATCTCTTGATACTGCTTCCATTCTCAAAGGTTCCCAAACCCTGTACTTAGATACATGGTAGGTGCTCAGCAGCTGCACTGTATTTCTTTCTTTCCCACAGTGACTAGCTAGCAAAGGACATTGCACTAAGTGATGGTTCCCCACATAGTGGGGACAGACTGAGGGTATGTGTATAACACAGGAAAGAGTTATCCACCCTCAGGACATAGGTATGAGTCTGAACTCCAGACCCAGAGTTTGATCTCTCTAACTGGAAGCAAACAGTGATACCTGTTTGCTTGGGTTCCACACACCCACTTGGCAATTGTTCCAGCTGAAGGGTGTGCAAAGAAAAAGAGAGTGGGGCTAAGAAAGTGACCTGTACTGCCACTTCTACTGAGCATCAGTCAGAGGGAGTTCAGGAGTCAGGGATAGTTGGGCTTGAAGCTCCTGGGACCTACATTTGGACCTCTCTCCCCATGTTTTGTGGCATTGCCTTGTCCTGTGCCCATTAGTGGTGGGAGTTCAGACTCTGGTCCTGTCATTTTGTCTGATTCGTTGTGGCCGAAAATGTAACTATTTATCAAACCATTTATTTAATGCATTTCTCTTTCAGTTTCTTAAGAACCAAGGCATGAACCCATCTTTTGACATTGTAAGATGCATTTTACACAGAAAAACAGTCGTGTATTTATAATTTCAAAGTCAAACGCTCTTCCCTTGGGAGATCAAACTATCCTAACCAAAAACCAAACCAAACTCGTTGCCTTCCCATCACTCTAACTCATAGAGACCCTATAGGACCCAGTAGAACTGCCCCATAGGATTTCTGAGGAGTGGCTGGTGAATTCCAACTGCTGGCTTTTGGGTTAGCAGCCGAACTCTTAACCACTGCACCACCAGGGATCCAAAATATCCTACGACTTCGTTTTCATGAAGATGAAACCACTAGGTCTTGATGTGGAAAAGCCAGGTGGCTGAAGATTCAGTAGCAGGGGCCTAGGAGGTGAATTACTTTTCTCATGACTAGGGGCTTCCCAGGGGTCAGCTGGAGTGGGTGGTTTGAAGGGGTTAATCCCCTCTGATGTGAAAGGCTGGATAAAAGCTGGGGATATTAAGTATGACTCCCTAAGGTCACAGCACAGGCACCAGTATGTCTCCCCAAGACAGAAAGGCAAGCTAGAGCTCTGGATTGTATCCTGGAGAGTCTGAGAGAAGTCAGGGATGCGGTGTGGGTGCCCTAACAAGCCTGGTCCTGTCAGCATTGCAGAGGCCCTGCTTTAAAGGGGTTGGGAGGGGGCAAGATAGGAGGGGAGGGTAATTTTCTACTGAGATTTTGACATCACCTAGAGTCCTGTTTTGATTGGTTGGTTTTGTTTGGTGTGGTTTGACTTGGTTTGGCTTAGCTTGGTTTGGTTTGATATGGTAGGGTTTTATTTTTGATGAGGACCCAGAATTCAAGCCCTCTCTCTGACATTTAAACACATGTAATCTTAAGTCAGTCACTTCCCTGTTCTAGTTCATTTTCTCTCTGTTTGTTAGCGATAAAACTGAACCACCTTAGTGGTTCCCAGGCTTTTGGATTTCACAAAAACTTATATTATTTTCCAAACAAGGCAATCAGTGAAGAGGGACAAGTTTTTATTTTACCAAGTAAGGTTTAAGGTCCTTTATAATTACTAACATTTCATGAAATAAATGAAAGAATATAGTCTCAAAAACAAGAAGAACTTCTGAATAAATAAAAGTCAGAAACTGTGTACCCACCCTTATACAATACAATAACATTTTCTCATTTCTCTGTGGCTTGTTGAGAATATCAATGAGTGTTGACACAGTTCCTGGACCAAGAATTGGAAAGGTTTTTTCTGATTACTGGGCTTCATCCAGCTCTGGCACCTGTTAACATAGAGTGCTGTCTGTTGCCAAAACAAGCCTTGCTACCAGGGAGTGGATGTTTCTGGGGAGGAGGGTGAGACCTTCCAGGACAAAGAGCTTCCTTTAAGCTCTTATTTCTTTGATCAATTCTGTGTTTCTTTTCTAGGACCCAGCACAGATCAAGCGCCAGGCAGGTGAGATCTTCTCCTTCTGTTCCTCCATCCTGCTCTCATGTACTGCTGCCATGTTCTCCTCCGTGGATGTCCCACTGTACTAGACTCAAGTAGCAACAGAAGTCTTAGTCTTTCTTTTCTTTCTTCCAAGCCCTGATCTCTATATTCCCCACTGTTGCCACTTAGAAATATAGGGTTCCCTAAACTTCTCCCTTTATACTCTCAGTCACCCAGTCCTTTGTATTCTTAACCAACCAAAGAACTGCTTGTCTAGTTGATTCTGATGAGTGGTGACCCTATGTGTTGCAGAGTAGAACTGTACTCCATAGGGTGTTCAAGGCTTTTCGGAAGCAGCTTTCCAGGACTTTCTTCGGAGGCACCTCTGGGGCTCAAACTACCAACCTTTCAGTTAGTAGTAGAGCACTTAACTGTCTGTGCCATCCAGGGACTCCTTAAAAATCCAAAACCAAATCCATTACCGTCGAGTTGATTCCAACTCATAGCGACGCTACAGAGCAAAGTAGAACTGTCCCATAGGGTTTCCAAGAAGCTGCTGGTGGATTTGAACTACCAAACCTGGGCTCCAGAGATTCCTTGTTTCAGGATTATTTTTAAATCTGCCCTCATCATTTCACCTGATCGCTGTCACCTTAAGACAGGTTCTTACCATTTCTTCTTGCCGAACTGGTCTCCCTTCTTCATTTTACCTACCCTCACGTATACCCTCAGCACCCTGGTGGCACAGTGGTTAAGAGCTTGGCTGCTAACCAAAAGGTCGGCAGTTCGAATTCACTAGCCGCTCATTGCAAACC
The DNA here is from genome assembly GCA_030035585.1 of Dugong dugon. NCBI lineage: Eukaryota > Metazoa > Chordata > Mammalia > Sirenia > Dugongidae > Dugong > Dugong dugon. Next base: position 193,004,619 of record CM057462.1, on the reverse strand, counting down.
CTATGGGGCAATTCTATTCTGTCCTATAGGGTTGCTATGAGTCGGAATCGACTCAACAAGGGTTTGATTTTGGTTGACCCACACCCTCACCTCACTGCCAAAGGAGTCTTCATCAGATCCATGGGCAGATCTGCAGAGAGTCCCACCTCTGTGCCCTGCGGCCAACTAATTTCCTGAAACACTCTCAGTTTTCAGCTTCCTTTGGCTCCCCATCTTCTACAGGAAAATCATACAATGTTTATACCCGGACGGGTACTTACAGAGTATCATGTTTTGCGGCGTAGAAAACCTGAGACCCAGAGAGAAGTCAATTGTCCAAAGGCACAGATCTAATTATTGGCAGAGTCGGAGATAGACCCAGGCCTTTTAAATATAATTCAGTACCTTTCCATCTCTTTATGCTCATTAATAGAAGTTTTAAAATTCTGCACTGGGAGGGTCCAGGGCTGGGTCTCTCCTACTTATTGCCACTCCCATCATGCAATTTTAGTCTCCTGGCTAGTCTGGAGTCAAGACCTTCCATGGGGTCTGATGCCACTTCCACTGCCCACTTCTCATTAGAACTGACCATCCACTACAGTTGGAGGCTGTTGATGGTTCAGTGGTAGAATTCCCACCTTCCATGAGGGAGACGCAGGTTTGGTTCCCAGCCTGTGCACCTCATGCGTAACCACCAACTGTGTGTCAGTGGTGGCTTGCATGTTGCTGTGATGCTGAACACATTTAAGTGGAGCATCCAGACTAAGAAGAACAAGGAAGAAAGACATGAAAATCTACTAGGAAAATTCAGTCAGTGAAAATCCTGAGGATCACAACAGTTATCTTCACAACATATCATGAGTGTGGACCTGGACCTGACAGCATTGTGTTCCATTGTACATAGTTTCACCATGAGTCGGGGACCTACTCAATCGCAGCTAACAACATTCCCTCACAGTCAGGCCAGTCTTCTCTGCACAAATACACAAAGCATCTTCCCACCTTCAAACTTTTAGTCAATCATCTTCTCCTGCCTAGAAGGAATGCCTTATTCAATTCATAAAAATTAATTCAGCTAAGCTCTCAGCCAGACCTTTTGCTACGGACTAGGATACAAAGGTGTCAGTGTTTTGTGTTTCTTCCCTTATAGAGCCTGTAGTCTAGAGGGTTTTTTTTTTTTTTTTGGTCCCCCCTGATGCTTTGTTGTCAATCCCAGAAGCAACACCATCCCATGGGGAAGCCCTTTGCTCTACGTCCTGTGAAACCCTAGTTCCATATCACCCACTCGTGGTGTCTGCCTCCCAGCTCCAGCATCGGTATCACAATGGGTTGGGCTTATCTTCCCATGAAGATAATAAGTTCCTTGAGAGCTGAATCTATGTGTCAGTGGTTCCCACAGTACTCGTCATGGTGTCTGCGACTTGTCTATTTTCTGACTGACAGAACCCCTGCTAAACACAGTCCCTTGACCTTCAACCAAGCTAGGTCCTGGTCCTTCTCAGGCTTAATTTCTTAAAGGTTGTTTAGAATTAAAAATGAAGCTGGTGGGTACGTATTTTCAGGTTAGAGGTATCCTAGAGGGTAAAGTTTCCCACCTGCCTCCTTCCCCCAATGCACAGCTGTCACCACTACCACGTTCACGAGTTCATAGAAGTACAATGAGGATGACATGAACACCAAGGAAAATCCCAAAGGGGAAAAAGTGTCCTCAAGGGCTAATATCAAGTCTCAGGGTATGGAAAGATGCAAAGGAAGTGGGCAGTCATAAGCCTGGTAGATTTGGACAAATGGCAGGTTGTTGCTTCTGTCAGAGTGATAGCAGGTTGAAGGGATTCTCCTCCTGAGAGGGCCTGCCTTTCTTTGGTCTTTCTCAGTTACCTTGCCTACACACAGCCCATGATTCCAGTGGGTCAATACAATTGTTCAAGGGAGAGACTATTGGGTTCCAAGCCTATGTCTTCTAGTGTTGCAGTGTGACTTGCCAAGATCTTGGCATTTTGTAAGGCTTTCTGTAGAGCCGTGGTAAAATTCCACATGTGACATTTAAAATGTGGCATCATCAGGATTAGCTTGCCTACTTCCATACGTTTCAGCCAAGCTTTTATGACCCAGGGTGGCAAATGACACTACTTGCCTTCAAGCTTGTGCAGCTACCTATTCCATACTTCTAAAAGGGTGTCTTGCCCTAGTGTCCAGTTCCACAGAGCATCCAAGAATTGCTGAACACTTTGTGCCAGATGCTACACACACACTTTACATACATTGTCTATATTAACCCTTACTACCGACATGGAGAATGGTGTTATTATCCACTATGGCAGATGAGGAAACTGAAGCTCAAAGATGTTAAGTGTCCAAGTTCACCCAACTGGTAAAGTTCAGAACCCCCATCAGAACTCCAGTTGGAGATTTCTAGAGTTGTGCCCCGTATTTTGTGAGATATGAGAAGCATCCAGAAGTGTGCCCTCCCTCTTTCTCCTAGCAGCTCTAACAGAGGAGTGGGAAGGAAGAATCAGGACCAGGGCTATGCGAGCTCAGAACCCTGCAAAAGTGACTCCTTGGTTATCTCATGCTAATGCAGTACTTCTTCATTCCTCCCCCTTATGGTAATCATTTCCCTGGGGGAAACCTGGAGTTGGGTGACTTAGCAATATGTAGAAAGATAGAGATAAACACTGTCTACTGGAATCACCCAGTTTTTTTTTTTTTTTTTAATGGAAAATAATGTTTTTGTCAATTGCAGGCAGGACAGAGGGCTGCAGCCTCCATTCATTGCCAGAATAACCAAAGGCAACAAATCCCAGCCACTTGCCTTATCTTCCCACTATTTCAAGCAGAATGTGGCTCTGAGTCTAGGTAAAGTCAAAGTCATAACTGCTGAGTTTAAAGGGCTTCCAAGAGAGACATTCGCCCCTTTAGCTGTTAAGCTTTCCTTAAAACAATGTTACCTTCATACTCCACCCAGCCCATCCCTACCCCTCTGCCCATCAAACTTTCCGGGAACACTGCCCTCACACCCCCTACTCAGATCACTGCCCTCAGTGCTTGCTTGGGACCATCCCAGATGCCACAGTCCTAAGTCAAAAGACACAAGTGGGTGTGGAAATCCAAGATATCCAGCCTCCTAAAGTGATGGGGACGTGAAGTGATGGAGAGAATGAAGGCACTGTCACCCTTGAGTCCAGCCTTTCCAAGAAGGAGGCCGCCAGGCATGGGGGTGAGTAAAACCTGAAATTTGAGGAATGATAGGTGGATCCTGTTGTGATCAGGGACTAATTAGGACACTCACCACATGGCCTCATGCACGGATGAGAGATATATAAAAGGTGGGCAGGCTCAGAGCATCCCAAAACCCTTGGCATCTCCAACACTCTGGTCGCCGGTCATTGTGAACTTAGGAAAGTCTGGTGAAGTTGTGCCTCTCATAGCCTCGCTCCACAGGTGTCCCAGCTCCTGACTAGGGGCTGGGACTCGAGCTCTGGGTGGTCGGTCAAAAAGAAAGGCCTCATTTGGGTGTCTCTCTCTCCATATCATTTGTGACCAACCTCTTTTGGGTTCTCCAAGCTATTTGGCTGAGGGGTGAGGGAAGCTAGGCTGAGACTGGAGAGCTGGGTCTGCCAAGACGACTAGTATATTGAGGATCCTGCTGGTGTGTGTGGGTGTTGTATCTTGCCAGGTGCCAGGAAAGGCAGATGGAAAAGGAAGCCCTGGCCATGGGGAAGAGCAACTGACAGAGCTGCCTTTTAAGAGAGAAGAGAATACAAAGAGGGGGCAAGGCAGGCTACCTTGGGAGGGCAGAGGTTTGGAAGTCCCAAGCAGGAAAGACTAGCAGGGACAAGACACTAGGGCATAGTGGGAAAGACTCGCTCTGAGAATCCAAAGACCACTGTTTCCACCAACCTCTGCTAAGTAACTATGGAACAATTACTTCCTCTTACGAGCTTTGCTTTCATCAACCGTAATTAATAAGAGTCCAGCAAAATGGTCCATGCCATCTCTAGATTCTTCATTTCTAGAAATTCCTTTAAAGAGTGGTTAAGGTGCTCCTTGCAGTCTTTTTTAAATTTTTATAAATTTAGTTAAAAAATAAAATCCTGGGACAAGGTGGTGCTCTAGGCAGAAGCACCACGCCGTCCCTCCACAGCAAAGATCTGAAAAACTAAGCCTAACAGAGAATCAACAATCCTGAAACCGTAGAACACCAAACGAAGAGATAAAGAACTCAGCCAAACACCAAACGGAGGGAGAATAATGAAAGAGAACGGAGAGTGAGGAGAGACTCATGCAAAGATTCCTTACCAGCTAATGCAGCGTGGATCCACCAACTTGGATTCCTATCGGAGACTCGCTAACTGGAGCGCAGCCTTGCAGAGCATCTGGTGGGAGACAGAACGACCGGTAAACTGCGGTGCGCGCTCTCCCATCCCTCACCCCTGTCCACCTCAGCTGGGGATCCCCTGCTTTCTGTGGCCAGGGTCCCTGGGCTGGGGGGCGCTGGTGCTTGGATTCCGCACGCCCGGGCTGGCGGCTTTCTGAGAGCCGTTTGCTGGCCGCTGAAGATACTTTTTCTGCCGCCTCCCCCTCGTTTTGCCTGGTTGCCTGATTCTGAGTGCCGTCTCTGCTCTCTCCTGAGGGGCTGTGGGGCTGCATTCGGACGTGTGGCTGCGTCCGCGTCTGAGCTGCCGTGCTGGTGAGATACCGGGGCCTTTGTTCGTTCGCCCCTCTGCTTTCCGTGGCCGGGGTCCCTGGGCTGGGGGGCGCCGGTGCTTGGGTTCCACGCGCCCAGGCTAGCGGCTTTCTGAGAGCCGTTTGCTGGCCGTTGGCGGGGCTTTTTCTGCCGCCTCCCCCTCCTTTTGCCTGGGTGCCTAGTTCTGAGTGCCGTCTTTGGTCTCCTGCGGGGCTGTAGGGCTGCCTTTGGGCGTGTGGCTGTTTCCAGGTCTGGGCTGCTACGCTGGTGGGATCCCGGGGCTTTGTTCGTTCACCCCTCTGCTTTCCGTGGCCAGGGTCCCTGGGCTGGGGGGCGCCAGTGCTTGGATTCCGTGCGCCCAGGCTGGCGGCTTTCTGGGAGCCATTTGCTGGCAGCTAGCGAACCTTTTTCTGCCGCCTCCCCCTCCTTTGCCTGGGTGCCTAGTTCCGGGTGCCATCTTTGCTCTCTCCTGCGGGGCTGTGGGACTGCGTTCGGGCGTGTGGCTGCTTCCAGGTCTGGGCTGCTGCGCTGGTGAGATCCCGGGGCCTTTGTTTGTTTGCCCCTCTGCTTCCCGTGGCCACGGTCTCTTAACCCCGAGACTGCCGGCTTCTTGGAATCCACGCCCCTGAGTGGGGGCTCTCTGGGTCCCATTTGTTGGCACTGACTGCTGGTGTTGCTTTTTTTTTTTTTTTGTAATTTTATTTTTCTTCTTTTTTTGATTAGTTTTGTCATCTTTTCCCTCTTTTTCCCTTTGTCTTTCTTCATTGCTTAATTTCTCGTCTCTCTATCTCTTCCTTCTCTTTCTGATCCCTGAATACCAGGCGATGTATGCCTCTGTACCTTCTGGCCAGGCTGTGCTGTGAAAACTGAGACCGACTCCCCCAGACCTCATAGCTGCATCGGTGGGATCCCTGGGAACTTTGCAGTTCTTTAACTTTTCTAATTTTTATTTGTTCATTCTTTCCTTTTCTTTCTCTTCCCCCTTCTGATTTCCTCCATTCCATAGTCTCTCATCTGTACACTCCAACTACAAGCTCCCCTAGCATTCTTTTATGTTTGTATGCTTTTTGCTCCTCCTCCTCTATCCTCTCTCCCATATCCAGGTTAGCTTCACACATAACCATCTTCCCGCTGCACCCTACCTACTTGCACCGTGCACTAGACATCACATCACCAAGCTGTGCAGGCACGCCCTCTTGGAACCTGCCCAGCACTGACTACCAACCCAGGTTCATGACCAGAGAATAAGCCCCAGAAAAAAGAAAGGGCATGAAGCCCACTCCAAGTCACCATCCCATGCCCCGCTCCCTGAGACAGCCAAACTGTCCAGGCCCGCTCACCCCTAATTCCTGATTCAGCCACACTTTGGACAAAGTAGCACCACGATGGAGGCTTCCTCAATCTCTCCCTCTTATTGCCGAGAAGCCAAAATTTTCATCTCAGACAAGAAACTGGTTCAAAACTGTCTAATTATCTTTGGTGGTATGTACCTACATCACCCTGTTAGCTTCTTGGAAACTTGGGTTGTGTGCCCAGATGCTCTTTCCTATTACCCTTCCTGTCTGCTTCTGTTCCCCAGACAATTAAAATAGAATTCCTCTGGCACTAATGGCTCAGTCTGATTACTTTGTTGTTTTAAAATTCTACACTCCTGGAGATCCTTTATCTGCTTCCCAAGCCAGGGCCCTAAAAGAGATGGATGTGTGGGGGCAGGGAGAGGAGAAGTCTTGGGGAGATTCGCTTCTGTGATGTCCAGACCAGAGTAAGGAGTCACAGGAGGGTGTTTTTGCAGCACAGAGTCACATGCTACCTCAACAGCAAATGGGAAGGCCACAGGGATGTGGGGAGACAGTGTTCATCTAGGGCACAGGGCAAAGATCAGGTATCATCTAGGTCCAGGAAGAGTGCGGAACCCCCCAGGAAAGATCTTTGTAATAGAGAAGAAGCATTCAGGCAAACAAAGCATAATTCAAAGACCACAACCCAAAGGTCTATGGGTCAAACCATGTGCAGAAGATCTTGAAAATTATTTCATAAGTCAAAGAAAAGACCAAAGTTTTTCGAGCTAACTGAATGTGTAACTAGGAGGCAATCTATGCAAACTTCATACACCCAATTCATATATACCCACCAGACAATATTTGATTACAACTACCAAAACAAACAAACAAACAAAAAAAAAAAACAGTTGCCATAGATTCAATTTCTACTCATGGAGACCTACGCCTCTCTCTATTTCCCCAGTTAGGGTTTCTACAGAGCTTTTGTTTATTTCTTTCTTTTTCCTTCACATAACTCCTTACTCTCAATTGTCTGAATTTCTGGGGGACTGAGGTAACCAGATAATTCAGATACACAGGCAGTCCAAACTTCTTGTTTCTGACTATTGTTTCAACTATCCACCCGTGTCCTTTTCTACCAAACCCCTCTCTTACAGAACAGCGTACAGATTGAGGCATTTCAACCTCCTCTTCTACTCATTTCTCCCCTGTCATGCCTCCAGGCCTCAGGGCAGTCAATGAGAACTAAAGGAAGTACCCAAAAGGACACAGAGAGGAAAAGAATTTAAGGTAAAGATCTGAATCACCCCCAACATATATTACATACCCTGAAGAATGCCAAGTTGGGGAAAGCTTTTATCATTGCCTCTCGGGCTCATTGGCCTCTTTTTTCACCACCACGTTTCCTTTTACGTCGTTTCAATTATCATCTTTCCTTCGTTTCTTCCACTCATCCATCTAGCCATTCATCTATCCATCCATCCATCCACCCATCGATCATCCATTTATCAACCATCCATCTAGCTATCCATTCAATCCCTCCATCATCCAACGGGGTAGCCATATTAAGCACCCTGCCCCATTTATTCAGAATGGACTGGGTATTGTGAAGATTCTGAAGTACATAACAGCATTGTGGGCCTGTTGGCTTAACAATCCCAAAAAAAGACAAACATGAGACCTCTGAAATAACAAAGAATAATTAGATGAGACGTCAACTAACTAAGGAATGAGTTGAGTGGTATGAGTACTTTGCTTATGCCCTCAGAACTCAGACGATAGAGAGAGATGGAGAGCATTGAGAGCTGTTGAGGGCAGGAAGGAGAACTCAGCCGTCTTTATATTCACAGCACCTACCATGGGGCTCTTAGAAAATATCTGTTCAGTGATGAATGCCTAGAAGAAGTAGAATTTGGAACAGAAGTGCAGAAGGATTTGGCTAGGAGAGGAGGAGAATATTCCAGAAATGGGTACAGCATGAGTAAATGCTGTGAGTGCTAGGTCTAACCCGGAGATCCAGCCCTCCCATAAAAACAGGTCCTTGGCTGTTAGAGAAGATGGCTTCATCTACTGAAAACCAACAAACTTTGGGCGTTTTGGCTCCAGTTTTGTGACCCGTCTCTCAGACCCCCTTCCTCTGTCGTCTACACTCAACAGAAACTCAAGTCTGACTACAAAAAGCATTTCAGAGTTATAGAGCCTTTAATTGAACTCCCTGAAAATGATGTGAAGTTTTAAAAATTTCTCCACACTCAGATATGTCATTCAGTAAAGTCTCCAAGTGTCTCTTCTCTCTTCTAGGGGCCTGACTGAATGTTTAGCATTTCACACACATCAGCTCATTTACTTCGCACCTTGCTGTATGGAAGTATTGTTATTCCCATTACAGACAGGGGACTGAGATTCAGAGAAATTTCTTACTTGCTCACAGTAATCATAGCTTGTAGGTGAGAGAACTGAGATTCAAACTCAAGACTTCTGGCTCTCTGCCTTGTATTCTTTCCAACAGAGCAAGTGTTCTTTTTGTGCTAGTGGCTTCAAGTACCATAACGCCCAGATTGTAATCTTTCAGAATTTATACCCCACAGTCCACTGGAGAAGGCAAAGCTAGACATTTACAGACACACACACACACGCACACACACACACACACACACACACACACACACTCACACACATGTTTACACATGGATACACCTTCTAGCACGTTTACACATTAATATAAATTACACACACACACACACGAGGTTGATATTCAAAATATTAATAACCTGTACAACTTTGTAGACTGGCACTGAGTGTTCAGAACAGAAACTGGAGGAGGTCTTAGAGGCCCCCCACTGTGACAATCATCAGTCCCCTAATTTCTTGACCATGTGGAGGACTGAGCTGGACAGCTGGGGTGGCAACGGGGGGCCCTAGTGTGTGGAGGAGTGGGTGCTGTGGCTACTTACCACCGTTTGCTGAAGTACTTTTAATATTTTAGCAATGGATTCAGCAACACCTGCGCATACTCATGTGTATCTGCCGAACATCAGCCATGTGCACACTCCTTCTCACAGACTCACACATGCTTGCACACTCATGCTCATGTTGTACACACATTTACATGAATACTCACATTATGTCATGACTCCCCACACTGGGCTTGCTGGATTATTAATAAGCTTCTTTCCAGTTCTGAATCAATATGATTTGGCTCACTGTAATCTTTATTTAATCTCTTCTTCTTTTAACCAGTCATGGTCACGGAAAACCTGAAAGGAGGTAAGAATGGAAATGGGGCCACACAGCTACTAGCACATTAAATATGCTCAGTGAGACGGAGAGAGAACTTAGCTAAAACCTGTGTCTATATTTTAAGAGCACTCAAATTAGGTCTAACCTGCTCCCACCATGGAACCAACACACACACATGCACACACACAGTCAGACAGACACACACATACACACAGTTTGAGGCCAGTTTTAGAATTTTAAGTATCCACTTTTTAAAGCATTGAATTGCTAGTATAAGAAAGGCACTATACTAGATACCACGCTTATCCTATATCATATTCATTAGTACCATGTAAGATGTTGTTGTTGTCAGGTGCCATTGAGTCAGTTCTGACTTACAGTGACCCTATGTGCAATGCAACAAGACACTGCCTGATGCTGCACCATCCTCAGGATCGTTGTAATGCTGGGGACCATTTTTGCAGCCACGGTGTCAAACCGTCTCATTCAGGGTCTTCCTCTTTTTCATTGACCCTCTAAATATTCTTGTTTTGCAAATGGGGAAAGTGAGACCCACGATAATCACGAACTTTGCCCAAGACCACACAGCTACTAACTGAAGAAGTGGGATTCAGATATGTGTCTGTCTTTCATACACACCCAACCTCTTGACTAAGTCTATGCTCCTACTCATGGTCAGCCTGGAAACGTCCCCAAGGGAGGGGCTGAGTTATGCTCATTTACATTTCATTATAGTACTTGGTAGCGGAAGAATTTCAGGTGGCATCTAATAGTTTACTTTGATTATGATTATAGCTTCCATGGGACTGGCTGGGCTCCTATTTCCAGCTCACAATAGCCTTGAGGAAATAAAATGTAAATGGTAAGGTGAGTGTGTAGGGAGCTAAAGCTTCTCTGTTGGGAGAGGGTGAGAGATTAGCCTCTGACTGATGGCAGTCAGGAACATTCCATCCACGTCTTCATTGAATGTCCTTGTACCATTCTTGACATGAAACTGGGTGGTGAACTTTGCCTTGGGTCCTGCAGGCAAAGCAGCTGTGTGTGTGTGTGTACCCGCGTAAATACATGCTTCTCTCTTTGTGGATAGCCAGCAAAGCACTACAGGCTACCAGAGGCATAATAGTTTCTTGTTGGTCTCCCATCATGCCTTGTTTTTATGATTGTGCTATTTGTGGGCCAAAGTGTAAAATCAGAATCTTGGTTTTTAAGAGGTTCATTCTGATACTTCTTAGAACAGATTGAGGATAGCTGTTAGGATAGTGTTGTCCTTGCTCTCCGAGGGAGCTGGTGACCTCCGGTTGCAGGGTCGGTGACAATGAAAAGGAGGATAAGAGAGACAGGACCAAGACCGCAGGGACTGGCAACCTTGTAAAAGAGTTCTGCCAAGGCATACACTCGTGACTCTCTCGCAGTGCCAACACAGCAGCATGTACGGTTCAAATTGGGGCTGACTGCAAGTGCTCCCTGCACCACCAGATCAGGCCAAGAAGAGCTATCTGTCCCAGGGTTGGGAAGCAAACGCAGTCTTTTGGAGAAAGAAGAGTGGGAACTGAGTTGGTAGTTGAAGCAGCCTCTGAATGGAAATCCACACCATGTTAAATAAATGAAAGACTGTCCTTTGAAGTTGGCAGTGGGAACAAACCTGAGACAGGATGTACAAACCCTGAGCCTAGTTGTTGCTCCTCAAGACATGCCTTCCTTTTGAAAATCTCTTGCTGATTGGGGGCCCCCCCACCACACCAGTCTGAAGGAGGGAAGGCATTGGTCCCTTTCAGACCACTGACCTAAGCCACCTTTTTCCTTTAAGTGCCTTGTATTAGAACTAAACTGAATCCAGCCTAGCCTTTAAACAGGACTGTGCTAAAGGCTCAGTTACAACCAAAGGTAAATGAACACAGACATGTAACTATGTCATCTAGTCAATGAAGGAGTCTTTGCTCAGTCTCAGCATGGGCTCTGCTCCAGAGTACCTTCCTGGATAGCTCCTGCCTGCCTAATGAGGTCAAGGCTGCCCATACCCACACAAGCCAGGAGCACACACTCATGGCTAGGCTTTTCACAAGCTAGACCTGTGTTCCATGCCTTATTCCCTGCTCTTTCAATAACGGTGCCTTCTTATGGCGGTCATTCTTTTTTTTTAAATTGTGCTTTAGTCGAAGGTTTACAGAAGAAATAGTTTCTCATTAAATAATTAGTACACATATTGTTTTATGACAATGGTTAACAACCCCATGACATGTCAACACTGTCCCTTCTCTACCTTGGGTTCCCTATTACCAGCTTTCCTGTCCCCTCCTGCCTTGTACTCCTTGTTCCTGGACTGTTGTGCACCATTAGTCTCATATTGTTTTATAGGGCTGTCTAATCTTTGGCTGAAGGGTGAACTTCGGGAGTTACTTCATTACTGAGCTAAAAGGGTGTCCGGGGGCATACTCTTGGGGTTTCTCTAGTCTCTATTAGGCCATTAAGTCTGGTCTTCTTTTGTGAGTTATAATTTTGGTCTACAGTTTTCTTCAGTTCTGTTCAGGACCCTCTGTTGTGATCCCTGTGAGAGCAGTCAGTGGTGGTAGCCGGGCACCATCTAGTTGTGCTGAACTCAGTCTGGTGGAGGCCATGGTAGTTGTGGTCCATTAGTCCTTTGCACTAATCTTTCCCATGTATCTTGTTTTCTTCATTCTCCCTTGCTGCCGAAGAAGTAAGGCCAGTGAAATATCTCAGAGGGCTTCTCATACGCTTTGAAGACCCCAGCCACTACTCACCAAAGTAGAATGTAGAACATTTTCTTTATAAACTGTGTGACGCCAATTGAACTAGATGTTCCCTGAGACCATGGTCCCCACAGCCCTCTGACCTGGAATCCGGTTTTTCAGGGAGTTTGGATATGTCTATGGAGCTTCCATGACCGTGCGTTGTACAAGTTGTGCTGGGTTTCCCAGTACTGTGTACTGTCTTACCTTCTATGGTGGTGATTCTTAAAGGAAAATATGGGAGGGGTCTTCACTCAGGTATCAACTTGTCTAGGAAAACTTGGCTGAACCCCCAGAAAAATTTAGGTGTCCCATGGGCTTCCCTAGCATACTATACTTAACCAGCCTGGAAATGATCACACTGCTGTGGTCTTCTGATCACTTGTCTTCCTGCCCCATTTGTTGCTTGTTTGTTCACCACTGTAGCCCCAGGGCCTAGAACAGGCCTGGGCACCTATAGAACAAACCAAACTGGTTGCTTTTGAGGCAGTTCCAACTCACAGTGATCCCATGCATGTAGAGTAGAATTGCTCCATGGAGTTTTCAAGACTGTGGCCTTTCAGAAGCAGATCACGAAATCTTTCTTCCAAGGTTCCTCTGGGTGGCTTTGAACCACCAATCTTTGGTTAGCAGTTGAGTGCTTAATCATTTGCACCATCCAGACAGTCTTTAGCTCTTACACAAAAACTAACAAACAAACCTGTTGCCATGGGGTTGATTCTGACTCATGGTGACACATGTGTTACAGAGTAGAACTGGTCCATCAACACTTATGGGCCCTCCATAAACATACGCTGCACTGATAAAGGATCTTCATGTTCAAACTATGGTGGGTTTCAGAAGAAGTGATTTAATGCTAATTGGGGACTGCTGCATACCTTCCACATGTCTGTAATTGAGGTCTGCACTCTGCTTATGTAATTTATCTGCTCATCCGACCCCCTGGTTCTTTATCCACTGACCCCTGAAAGAACCACAGTGTGCTCACTGAGCCCTGCCTGTTCACACATCCTGTGCTGGGTGGATGCCATCAAGAAGCATTGAGTGTGTATGGCTTCAGGAGGGAGGCAGTGTGATGCAGTGGAAAGAGTATTTCAGCCACACTGATGAGGGTTTGAATCCTGGCCTAGCCATTTAATAGCCACGTGATTTTGAGTAAGTTGCTTTACCTCTCTGCATTTCCTACTTGAAAAATGGGCTAGTTCTTCCCCATCTACAAGGATTGGAGGCAACGATGTAAAGGACCTTATATTTTATACAGTATCTGTTCAGTTAATGGAAGTCATTGTAGTAATAGCTTCTCCCTCTCTCTATTCAGGTCAACTTTCCTGCACTCTTCTGGGTCCTTTCCCAATTCCAGCTACATGCCGCTGACTCAAATTTCCTGAGTTGCTCCAAGTTTGCTCTCAGCTACTAACCCAAAGTCTGGAAGTTCAAGTTCAACCAGAACACTTTGGAAGAAAGGGCATGGCAATCTGCTTCAGAAAAATCAGCCCTTGAAAACACTATCGAGCATTTCCATTCTGACACAGAAGGGGGCACCATAGGTCAGAACAAACTTGACTGCAAGGGTTTTTTTGGTTTTTTTTTTTTTTTTTGGATTGGTGGTAACTCAAACCGGTCTGTCAATGTAAAACCCCACTGCCATCTATACCTGGCAGGAGGACCTCAGAAAATTACTGACTTCAATGAGGAATAAGCTGACCCCTCTCTCTGTGGTCCAGCTTGAGAAGCCCTCTGCAGTGAGAAGACACCTGGTTGAGGATTCCCCTGTCCTTAGCTTCTCTGCCGATAAAGTGACATGAAGTTTCCCTAGACTGGATCTGATTCTCTCCAGTCCTGTGGGTCTCTACCAGCCTTCTGAGCCCTGTAGAAATCAGAAGCAGTTATGCTGTGTTGGCAGGCTCAGCACGTGACATTTTGCCTTAACTGCCTAAGGGGCAGAATTGTGATGTGGTTTTGCAGCAGGTCTTGTGGCCAGAGTGAGGAAAAAGGTGTTTTATTTAACTTCCCAACCACAGACAGAAAGACATTTGTAGGCAAATATCAGTTCCCCACAAGCAGATGGTCCTGGTCGTGCGCTGTGTAAGTCCAGGCTGCCTCGTCCATTTCCATTCCCCTCCCTCTCCTACATCCCCAATCTCTGTTTGCACAGTCACATACACATAGGCACACACACGCACGTGGGCACACACACACACCTGAGACACTGTCATGGCTATCATTTAGTGTACAATGGGCTTCAACATTTATGTTTCCTTTGGCCAGAGTCAACCAAAAGTAGGAAGGGAATCTCCTTAGGAAAAGTCAATCCTTGTATATGCTAGTATGGCAGTGAGGATAGGCGAAGTTATCCTTCAGTAATAAATGAGCCCAGATCTCAACGGCTTATGTCTTATTCACTCTACATGTCCACTGAGGGTCAGCTGTAGCCCTGTTCTACATCAGTATGATTTTGGGATGCAGGCTAACAGAGCAGCCTTTTTCTGGAACATGACCAGTCTTAATAGAAGAGGGCAAAGAGAACCTAGTGAACCATGGCTCTTAAAGTTTACATTTTTCTTTACAAAGCAAGTCACATGGCCAGGCTGCCATCATCAGTGAGGCAAGGGAGTGTCCTTCCCAGGAAGAGTGTGGCGGGCAACAAAATATTTATTAACAATAGCACAATCTACCTCACCCAGGTAAAGAGCTTTTTGGATTATGGACCCTTTGGAATTATTGAGCTAAAGGTCAAAGTGTTTGATTTTATTCAGGAAACTTCTTAGCTTTGGTTTAGTCCAGTTGTGGTGACTTTCCCTGTAGTTTGTGCTGTCCATCCCTTCACCTAAGATAATTCTTAACTAATATCTAGTTAGTGCGTAACCCTCACCCTCTCTCCCACCCTCATAACCATCAAAGAATGGTGTCTTCTGTGTTTAAACCTTTTCTTGAGTTCATGTAATAGTGGACCTACACAATATTTGTCCTTCTGTGACCAACTAAATTCACTCAGCATAATGGCCTCCAGATTCCTCCATGTTATAAGATGTTTCACGGCTTCATGGTTGTTCTTTATCGTTGGGTAGTATTCCATTGGGTGGATATACCATAATTTGTTTATCCATTCATCCGTTGATGGACACCTAGTTTGTTTCCATCTTTTTGCTGTTGTGAACAGTGCTGCAATGAACAATGGTGTGCATATATCTATTTGTGTGACAGCTTTTAGTCCTCTAGGATATATTCCAAGGAGCAGGATAGCTGGATCCTATGGTACTTCTATTTCTAGCTTTTTAAGGAAGCGCCAGATCGATTTCCAGAGTGGTTGTACCACTTTACACTCCCACCAACAGTGTATAAGTGTTCCAGTCTCTCCACAACCTCTCCAACATTTGTTATTTTGTGTTTTTTGGATTAATGCTAGCCTTATTGGGGTGAGATGATATCTCATTGTAGTTTTGATCTGCATTTCTCTAATGGCTAAAGATTGTGAGCATTTCTTCATGTGTCTGTCAGCCACCTGAATATCTTCTTTGGTGAAGTGCCTGTTTGTATCCTTTGCCCAGTTTTTAATTGGGTTATTTGTCTTTTGGTTGTTGAGGTTTTGCCGTATCTTGTAGATTTTAGGGATTAGATGCTGATTGGATTTGTCGTGGACACAATTTTTTTTCCAGTCTGTAGGTTGTTTTTTTACTCTTTTGATGAAGTCTTTTGATAAATGTAAGTGTTTGATTTTTAGAAGCTCCCAGTTATCTATTCTCTCTTCAAGTGCTTGTGCATTGTTCCTTATGGTGTGTAATGTTTTATGGCATGTATTAGGGCTCCTAGCTTTGTGCTTTTTTTTTTCTTCCATGCTCTTTATCGTTTTTCATTTTATATATAAGTCTTTGATCACTTTTGAGTTAGTTTTTGCCCATGGTGTGAGGTACGGGTTTTGTTTTAGTTTTTTGCAGATGGATATCCAGTTATGCCAGCACCGTTTGTCAAAGAGATTGTCTTTTCCCCAGTTAATGGACTTTGGACCTTTATCAAATATCAGCTGCTCATCAGTGGGTTAATTTATGTCTGGATTCCCAATTGTGTTCCACTGGTCTATGTATCTGCTGTTGTACCAGTCCAAGGCTTTTTTGACTACCTTGGTGATATAATAGCCCCTAAAATCAAGTGGTGTGAGGCCTACCACTTTCTTCTTCTTGAGTAATGCTTTACTTGTTCGGGGCCTCTTCCCTTTCCATATGAAGTTGGTGATTTGTCTCTTTGTCTCATTAACCAACGCCGTTGGAATTTGGATTGGGATTGCATTGTATCTGTAAATCGCTTTGGGTAGAATTGACATTTTCACAATGTTGAGTCTTCCTATCCATGAGCAATGTATGTTTTTCCACTTCCGCAGGCCTCTTTTGGTTACTTGCAGTAGTGTCTTGTAGTTTTCATTGTATAGGTCTTTTACATCTCTGCTTAGATTTATTCCTAAGTATTTTATCTTCTTGGGGCTATTGTAAATGGCACTGATTTGGTGATTTCCTCTTTGAGGTTCTCTTTGTTGGTGTAAAGGAATCCAACTGAGTTTTGTATGTTTAGCTTGTATCCTGAAACTTTGCTGAAATCTTCTCTTAGTTGCAGTAATTTTCTTGTGGATTCTTTCGGATTGTCTGTATGGAAAATCATATCATCTGCAAATAGACATACTTTGACTTCTTCCCTACCAATCTGGATGTGCTTTATTTCTTTTTCTACCCTAATGGCTCTGGCTAGGACCTCCAGCACAATGTTGAATAGGAGTGAAGATAAAGGGCATCCTTGTCTGGTTCCCCTTCTCAAGGGAAATGCTATCAAAGTCTCTCCATCTAGGATGATGGCTCTTGCCTTTTCCTTTATTTATGTGATGAATTACGTTGATTGTTTTTCTAATGTTAAACCATCCCTGCATACCTGGTATAAATCCCACTTCGTCATGGTTAATTAATTTTTTGATATGTTGCTGATTTCTTTCGGCTAAAATTTTGTAAGGATTTTTGCGTCAATGTTCATGAAGGATATCGATCTGTAATTTTCTATTTTTGTGTTGTATTTACCTGGTTTTATTATCAGGGTTTTGCTGGCTTCATAAAATGAGTTTGGGAGTATTCTATCCTTGTATATGCTCTGAAATACCTTTATTAGGAGTGGTGTTAACTCTTCTCTGAAAGTTTGGTAGAATTCTCCAGTGAAGAAGTCTGGGCCAGGGCTTTTTTTTATTGGGAGTTTTTTATTACCTTTTAAATCTCTTCTTTTGTTATGGATTTACTTACTTGTTTTACCTCTGTTTGTATTAGTTTAGGTAGGTAGTGAGTTTCTAGAAATTTGTCCATTTCCTCCAAGTTTTAAAATTTGTCAGAGTACAGTTTTTCATTGTATTCTGTTATGATTCTTTTAATTTCAGTTGTGTCTGCTGTGATATCACCCATCTCATTTCTTATACGGGTTATCTGCTTCCTCTCCAGTTTTTCATTTGTCAGTTTGGCCAAAGCTTCATCAATGTTGTTGATCTTTTCAAAGAACCAACGTTTGGGCTTGTTAACTCTTTCAATTATTTTTCTATTCTCTAACTCATTTAATTCTGCTATAATTCTTATTATTTCCTTCCTTCTGACCCCTGTAGCCTTCTTTTGCTGCTTTCTTTCTACTTGTTCCAGTTGTAGGGTTAATGCTTTGATTATCAGCCTTTCTTGTTTTTGGATGTGTGCATTTACTGCTATAAACTGAACTCTGAGCACTGCTTTTGCTGTGTCCCAAAGGTTCTGGTAGGATGTTTTCATTCTCATTTGATTCTATGAATTTCTTTATTCCATCCTTAATTTCGTCTATAACCCAGTAGTTTTTGAGCAAGGTGTTGTTCAGTTTCCATGTCTTTGACTTTTTTCCCTTACTTATTGTGTTGTTGATTTCCGCTTTTCTGGCTTTATGGTCAGAAAAGATGCTCTGTAGTCTTTCGATGTTTTGGATTATGTTAAGGTTTGCTTTCTGGCCTAATATGTGGTCTATTCTGGAGAATGATGCATGTGAATTGGAAAAGAAAGTATACTTGGCTGCTGTTGGGTGCAGAGTTAGGTATATGTCTGTGAGATCAGGTTGGTTGATTGTAGCATTTAACTCTTCTGTGTCTTTGTTGAGCTTCTTTCTGGATGTTCTGTCCTTCACCAAAAGTGGCGTGTTGAAGTCTCCTACTACTATTGTGGAGCTGTCTGTCTCTCTCTTCAGAGCTGTTAGAGTTTGTTTTACGTATTTTGGAGCCCTGTTGTTAAGTGCATAAATATTTACTATGGTTATGTCCTCCTGGTGTATTGACCCTTTAATCATTATATAGTGCCCTTCTTTATCTTTTGTGGTGGATTTTACCTGAAAGTCTATTTTGTCAGAGATTAATATTGCCAATCCTGCTCTTTTTGGAGTGTTGTTTGCTTGATATATTTTTTTCCATCCTTTGAGTTTCAGCCTGTTTGTATCTTTAAGTCTAGGGTGCATCTGTTGTAGGCAGCATATAGATGGCTCATGCTTTTTTATCCAATCTGCCACTCTCCGTCTCTTTATTGGTGCATTAAGTCCGTTTACATTCAGCGTAATTATTGGTAGGTATGAGTTTAGTGCTGTCATCCTGATATCTGTTTCTGTGTATTGTTCACAGTTTGTTTGTTCCCCTCAATTTTCTGTGCCATCAGTAAGTTATTATATTTATTTATGTTTTCTCACTTGTCCTAGCTTCTTGTTTTGTTTTGATATGCCAAAACAGGCTGCTCATATGGGCTAGCTTGATTATTGGCAACTTTGAAGCTCTGATGTCCTTTCACCTAGTGGTTAGATCTGTTACTAGGTAAGTGAGCTCTGGAATCCACCCAATCCTCCTGTATGAATTCAGATCAGGTGCTCAGGTAGATAGCCACCAAGTGTGTGATATAGGCTCTCACCACAGCTCTAGACAGGCATGGGTGTTTGGTGTGGGCACAGGCATCTGGCTCCAGCAGGGGTACACACTCTGAGCAAGGCAGGGGGCTGACTGCCACCTCCGAGTGTTTAGGAGGAAGCTGTGTCCCTGTTTCCTAGAGTCATAGGTGGGTGGGTTTTGCAGCCTGACTATGAGCACTCAGGGCTGTTGGCTGTATGGACTGGTGGTCACCTCTTATTCTTGGCCTGTATCACAGGTGGCTGGGTGGTACATAGTAGAACTACCCCACATGGTTGTCAAGGAGTAGCTGGTGGATTTGAACTGCCGACCTTCTGGTTAGCAGATGAACGCTAATATAGAGAGCCGTCCCCTTATTCTTCTCCACTCCCTTCAGCTTGGGATGTCAAACCTTCACTTCCAAGAGCACTAATTTGTTTCTTAATTTATCTTTGCCCTCCATGCTAGACAGTACTTACACTTTTCTTTGCCACAGCCCTTTTCCAGGCTTTAAGTTTCCTTCCATTTACCTCCTTTCCATTGCGGACAACAATTCGGACTATCTCCCCCATTTCATCACTATACCCATTTCGCCCCCCGTCTCCCTCCCCCTGCCCATGAGGTCCTCAGCCCTAGTTTAGTCCTACTGTCTAACCCCTCTTCTCTTCTTTCTGGACCCATAATGGTGATGGGAAAAGAGAGAACAAGATCATCCCTGGCCATCCCCAGTCTGTTCACCCCAACTCCCCACAATGTTATCCTTCTCTGTTGAGCAGGTTCTTGAAGCCTTGCCTTCAACTTTTAAAACCAAAATTGTTGCCGCAGAGTCAATTCTGATTCATAGCAACTGTTATGGATTGAACTGTTTCCTCCAAGAAGTTGTGTCAAGTTGACTAGGCCATGATTCCCAGTATTGTGTTGTCCTCCATTTTGTGATCTGATGGAATTATCCTACGTGATATAAACCCTAACTTCTACCATGTTAATGAGGCAGGATAAGAGGTAGTTATGTTAGTCAGGCAGGAAACAATCTACAGGATTAGGTTGTATCTCGAATCAATGTCTTTTCAGATATAAAAGAGAAAAGTAAGAGAGGAGTTGGACCTCATTACCATCAAACAAAGAGAGCCTGGAGCAGAAAGTGTCCTTTCGGTCCGGGGTCGCTGTGCTCAGAAGCACTTAGACAAAGGGAAGATTGATGACAAGGACCTTCTCCCAGAGTTGACAGAGAAAGCCTTCCCCTGGAAGTAGCACCCTGGATTCAGACTTCTAGACTCTCAAACTGTAAGAGAATACATTTCTGTTAAAGTCATCCTTTTGTGGAATTTCTGTTATAACTGCACTAGATAACTAAGACAGCGACCCTATAGGGTAGAGTATAACTGCCCCATAGAGTTTCCAAGGCTATAATCTTTACATTCTAATGTGGTTGCAGCGGCACATCGACTGGTAACTGCCAGAAGTTCAAGCTGGATTAAGAAGAGGATGTGGAAAAAGGGTTGTTATCACTGATGTCAGATTGATCTTGGCTAAAGACAGAGAATGCTAGAAGGATCTTTACCTGCGTCTTACTGACTATACAAAAGCATTCAAAAACAACAATCTTTACAGAAGCAGACTGCCACATGTTTCTCCTGCAGAGCCACTGGTGGGTTTGAATTGCTAACTTTTTGGTTAGCAGCCAAGTGCTTAGCACTACACCACCAGGGTTCCTTTGCCCTCTCCTTTGTTGTTGTTGTTGCTGTTAGGTGCTGTCGTCGAGGTTCCAACTCATACCAACCTTTGTACCGAAGAGCAAAACTCTGTCCAGTCCTGTGCCATCCTCAAAATTATTGCTATCTTTAAGCCCATTGTTGTAGCCACTGTGTCAATCCATCTTGTTGAGGGCCTTCCTCTTTTTTGCTGACCCTCTGTTTTACTAAGCATGAGGTCCTTCTCCAAGGACTGGTCTTTCCTGATAACATGACCAAAATAAGTGAGACAGGATCTCGCCATCCTCACTTCTAAGGAGCATTCTGGCTGTGCTTCCAAGACAGAGTTGTTCATTTTTTCTGCCAGTCCATGGTATATCCAATATTCTTCACCAAGCCCGTAATTCAAAAGCATCAATTCGTCTTTGGTCTTCCTGGTTCATTGTCCAGTTTTCTCATGCATATGAGGTAATTGAACATACCATGGATCCAGTCAGGCACACCTTAGTCGTCAAAGTGATACTTTGCTTTTTAACGGTTTTAAGGGGACTTTTGCAGCAGATTTGCCCAATGCACTATGTCAGTTGATTTCTGGACTGCTACTTCCAGTAAAATGAAATTCTTTACCACTTCAATATTTTCTCCATTTATCACGATGTCTAGTTGAGAAGATGTTTGTTTTCTTTATGTTGAGGTGTAATCCATACTGAAGGCTGTTGGATCTTCATCAGTAAGTGCTTGAAGTCTTCTTCACTTTCAGCAAGCAAAGTTGTGTCATCTGCATATCGCAGGTTGTTAATGAGTCTTCCTCCAATCCTGATGCCCCGTTCTTCTTTATATAGTCCAGCTTCTCGAATTATTCGCTCAGCATACAGATTGCAGAAGTGTGGTGAAAGGATACAACCCTGACATACACCTTCCCTGATTTTAAACCACGCAGTCTCCCCTTGTTCTGTTCAAATGACTGCCTCTTGGTCTACATACAGGTTCCTCATGAGCCCAGTGAACTGTTTTGGAATTCCCATTCTTCACAATGTTATCCATAATTTGTTATGATGCACACAACTGAATGCTTTTGCATAGTCAATAAAACACAGGTAAACTTCTTCCTGGTATTCTCTGCTTTCAGCCAAGATCTATCTGATATCAACAATGAGATCCCTTATTCCACACCCTCTTCTGAATCCAGCTTGAACTTCTGGTAGTTCCCTATCGATGGACGCCTGCAACCATTTTTTAATGATCTTCAGCAAAATTTTACTTGCATGTGTTATTAATGATATTGTTCAATAATTTCCACCTTTCTTTTGGATCATTTTTCTTTGAAAGGGGCACAAATATGGATCTCTTCCAGTTGGTTGTCCAGGTAGCTGTCTCCCAAATTTCTTGGCATAGACGAGTGAGCACTTCCAGTATTGTATCCTTTTGTTGAAACATGTCAATTGGTATTCCGTCAATTCTTGGAGCCTTATTTTTCACCAATGCCTTCAGTGCACTTGATCATATGCTACTTTGTCATTCTGTCGTACTGTGGTGGATTGCATGTTGCTATGATGCTGGAAGCTATGCCACCGGTATTTCAAACACCAACAACGTCACCCATGGTGGACAAGTTTCAGCAGATCTTCCAGACTAAGACAGACTAGGAAGAAGGACCCAGTAACCTACTTCTAAAAAAAAAAAAAAAAGATAGAAAGAAATTGGTGAGTGTAAACCTTATGAATAGCAGCCCTCTCCTTAGAGAATCTTGTTTCTCTGAACATAATTTGATTCTCAGTGGAAACCTAGGATTCTACATTTACATAAAAAAAGAGCTGTCGCTTTCCTTGTTCACTTGATTTTCTCCACCTGGGCTCTAAGACATTTGAGGACAGGATCTCTTGATACTGCTTCCATTCTCAAAGGTTCCCAATCCCTGTACTTAGATACATGGTAGGTGCTCAGCAGCTGCACTGTATTTATTTCTTTCCCACTGTGACTAGCTAGCAAAGGACATTGCACTAAGAGATGGTTCCCCACATAGTGGGGACACACTGAGGGTATGTGTGTAACACGGGAAAGAGATATCCACCCTCAGAACATTGGTATGAGTCTGAATTACAGACCCAGAGTTTGATCTCTCTAACTGGAAGCAAACATTGATATCTGTTTGCTTGGGTTCCACACACCCACTTGGCAATTGTTCCAGCTGAAGGATGTGCAAGGAGAATGAGAGGGGGGCTAGGAAAGTGACCTCTACTGCCACCTTCTACTCAGCCCCACCCAGAGGGAGGTCAAGAGTCAGGGATAGTGGGGCCTGAGACTTCTGGGACCCACATTTGGGCCTCTCTCCCCATGTTTTGTGGCACTGCCTTGTCCTGTGCCCATTAGTGGTGGGAGTTCAGACTCCGGACCTGTCATTTTGTCTGATTCGTTGTGGCCAAAAATGTAATTATATATCAAACCATTCATTTAATTCACTTCTCTTTTGGTTTCTTAAGAACCAAGGCATGAGCCCATCTTTTGACATTGTAAGATGCAGTTTACACAGAAAGACAGTCGTGTATTAGTAATTTCAAAGTCAAATCCTCTTCCCTTGGGACATCAAAGTATCCTAACCAAAAACCAAACCAAACTCATTGCCTTCCAGTCATTCTAACTCATAGAGACCCTATAGGACCGAGTAGAACTGCCCCATAGGATTGCTGAGGAGCAGCTGATGGATTCCAGCTGCTGACTTTTTGGTTAGCAGCTGAGCTCTTAACCCCTGCACCACCAGGGATCCAAAATATGCTACAACTTCGTTTTCCTGAAGTTTAAACCACTAGGTCTGGACATGGAAAAGCCAGGTGGCTGAGGGTCAGCAGCAGGGGCCTAAGAGGTGAATTACTTTTCTCATGACTAGGGGCTTCCCAGGGGTTAGCTGGAGTGGGTGGTTTGAAGGGTTAATCCCCTCTGAGCTAAAAGGCTGGATAAAAGCAGGGGATATTAGGTATGACTCACTGAGGTCACACCACAGGCAACAGCATTACTCCCCAAGAGAGAAGGGCAAACCAGAGCTCTGGATTGTATCCTGGAGAGTCTGAGAGAAGTCAAGGATGGTGTGTAGGTGCCCTAACAAGCCTGGCCCTGTGAGCATTGCAGAGGCCCTGCTTTAACGGGGTTGGGAGGGGGCAACATAGGAGGGGAGGGTAATTTGCTACTGAGATTTTGACATCACCTAGAGTCCTGTTTTGATTGGTTGGTTTTGTTTGGTGTGGTTTGACTTGGTTTGGCTTAGCTTGGTTTGGTTTAATATGGTTGGGTTTTATTTTTGATCAGGACCCAGAATTCTAGCCCTCTCTCTGACATTTAAACACATGTAATCTTAAGTCAGTCACTTCCCTGTTCTAGTTCATTTTCTCTATGTTTGTGAGCGATAAAACTGAACCACCTTAGTGGTTCCCAGGCTTTTGGATTTCACGAAAACTTATATTATTTTTCAAACAAGGCAATCAGTGAAGAGGGACAACTTTTTATTTTACCGAGTAACGTTTAAGGTCCTTTATAATTACTAACATTTCATGAAATAAATGAAAGGGTATAGTCTCAAAAAAAAAAAAGAAGAAGACCTTCTGAAGAAATAAAAGTCAGAAACTGCGTACCAACCCCTATACAATACAATAACATTTTCTCATTTCTCTGTGGCTTGTTGAGAATATCATTAAGTGTTGACACAGTCCCTGGACCCAGAATTGGAAAGGTTTTATCTGATTCCTGGGCTTCATCCAGCTCTGGCACCTGTTAGTATAGAGTGTTGTCTGCTGCCTTACCAAGCCTTGCTACCAGGGAGTGGATATTTCTGAGGAGGAGGGTGGGACCTTCCAGGACAAAGAGAATCCTTTAAGCTCTAATTTGTTTGATCAATTCTGTGTTTCTTTTCTAAGACTCAGCACAGATCTAGCGCCCAGCAGGTGAGATCTTCTCCTTCTGTTCCTCCATCCTGCTCTCACGTACTGCTGCCATGTTCTCCTCCGTGAATGTCCCACTGTACTAGACTCAAGTAGGAACAGAAGTCTTAGTCTTTCTTTTCTTTCCTCCAAGCCTTCATCCCTATATTCCCCACTGTTGCCACTTAGAAATATAGGGTTTCCTTAACTTCTCCCTTTATACGCTCAGTCACCCAGTCCTTTGTATTCTTAACCAACCATAGAACTACTGTCTGGTTAATTCTTATGAGTGGTGACCCTATGTGTTGCAGAGTAGAACTGTACTCCATAGGGTGTTCGAGGCTTTTTGGAAGCAGGTTTCCAGGACTTTCTTCGGAGGCACCTCTGGGGGCTCAAACTACCAACCTTTCAGTTAGTAGTAGAGCACTTAACCATCTGTGCCATCCAGGGACTCCTTAAAAATCCAAAACCAAATCCATTGCCGTCGAGTTGATTCCAACTCATAGCAACCTTACAGAGCGAAGTAGAACTGTCCCATAGGGTTTCCAAGGAGCAGCTGGTGCATTTGAACTGCCAAACGTCTTGATCAGAAGCTGAGTTCTTAACCACTGTGCCACCAGGGCTCCAGGGACTCCTTAGTTCAGGATTATTTTTAAATCTGCCCTCATCATTCCACTTGATCGCTGCCACCTTAAGACAGGCTCTAGTCATTTCTTCTTGCCCAACTGGTCTCCTTCTTCATTTTACCTACCCTCACCTATACCATCAGCACCCTGGTGTCACAGTGGTTAAAGCTTGGCTGCTAACCAAAAGGTCAGCAGTTCGAATCCACTAGCCGCTCCTTGCAAACCACATGGGGCAGTTCTATTCTGTCGTATCGGGTTGCTATGAGTCGGAATTGACTCAACAAGGGTTTGATTTTGGTTGCCCCACACCCTCACCTCACTGGCAAAGGAGTCTTCATCAGACCCATGGGCAGATCTGCTGACAATCCATCCTCTGTGCCCTGCGGCCAACTAATCTCCTGAAACACTCTCAGTGTTCGGCTTCGTTTGGCTCTCTATCTCCTACAGGAAAATCATACAGTGTTTATACCTGGAAAGGAACTTACAGAGTATCATGTTTTGTGGCGTAGAAAACTTGAGACCCAGAGAGAAGTTAATTGTCCAAAGGTACAGATCTAATTTTTGGCAGAGTCGGAGATAGACCCAGGCCTTTTAAATATAATTCAGTGCCTTTCCATCTCCTTATGCTCATTAATAGAAGTTTTAAAATTCTGCACTGGGAAGATCCAGGGCTGGGTCTCTTCCACATATTGCCACTCCCATCATGCAATTTTAGTTCTCCTGGCTACTCTAGAGCTCAAGACCTTCCATGGGGTCTGATCTCACTTCCACTGCCCTCTTCTCATTAGAACTGACCATCCACTACAGTTGGAGGCTGTTGATGGTTCAGTGGTAGAATTCCCACCTTCCATGAGGGAGACGCAGGTTTGGTTCCCAGCCTGCGCACCACATGCATAACCACCAACTGTGTGTCAGGGTGGCTTGCAGGTTGCTGTGATGCTGAACACATTTAAGCGGAGCATCCAGACTAAGAAGAATGAGGAAGAAAGACCTGACAATCTACTTGGAAAATTCAGTCAGTGAAAATCCTGAGGATCACAACAGTTTTCTTCATAACATATCATGGGGACGAAGCTGGACCTGACAGCATTCTGTTCCATTGTACATAGGGTCACCATGAGTCAGGGACCTACTCAGTGGAAGCTAACAACAATCCCTCACAGTCAGGTCAGTCTTCAGTGCACAAATACACAAAGCAACTAGCCACCTTCAAACTTTTAGTCAATCTACTTCTCCTGCCTGGAAGGAATGCCTTATTCAATTCATAAAAATTAATTTAGCTAAGCTCTGAGCAGGAGCCTTTCCTATGGACTAGGATACAACGAAGTCAGTGTTTTGTGTTTCTTCCCTTAAGGAGCCTGTAGTCTAGAGGCTTTTTTTTTTTTTTTTTTTAGTCCCCCCTGATGCTTTGCTGCCAATCCCAGCC
Source organism: Dugong dugon (assembly GCA_030035585.1). Classification (NCBI taxonomy): domain Eukaryota; kingdom Metazoa; phylum Chordata; class Mammalia; order Sirenia; family Dugongidae; genus Dugong; species Dugong dugon. The sequence continues at coordinate 192,978,134 of CM057462.1, read as the reverse complement.
CCAACACCAGCCCATGGGGAAGCCCTTTGATCTATGTCTTGCGCAACCCTAGTTCCATATCATCCACTCATGGTGTCGGCCTCCCAGCTCTAGCAACCATATCACAATGGGCTGGACTTATCTTCCCAAGAAGATAATAAGTTCCTTGAGAGCTGAATCTATGTGTCAGTGGTTCCCACAGTACTCATCATGGTGTCTGCTATTTGTCTATTTTCTGACTGACAGAACCCCTGCTAAACACAGTCCCCTGACCTTCAACCAAGCTACGTTCTGGTCCTTCTCAGGCTTAATTTCCTAACAGATGTTTAGAACTAAAAATGAAGCAGGTGGGTACGTATTTTCAGGTCAGAGGCATCCTAGAGGGTAAAGTTTCCCACCTGCCTCTTTCCCCCAATGCACAGCTGTCACCACTATCACGTTCACGACTTCATAGAAGTACAATGAGGATGACATGAACTCCAAGGAAAATCCCAAAGGGGAAAAAATGTCCTCAAGGGCTAATATCAAGTCTCAGGGTATGGAAAGATGCAAAGGAAGGGGGCAGTCATAAGCCTGTTAGATTTGGACAAATGGCAGGTTGTTGCTTCTGTCCGAGTGATAGCAGGTTGAAGGGATTCTCCTCCTGAGAGGGCCTGCCTTTCTTTGGTCTTTCTCAGTTACCTTGCCTACACACAGCCCATGATTCCAGTGGGTCAATACAATGGTTCAAGGGAGAGACTATTGGGTTCCAATCCTATGTCTTCTAGTGTTGCAGTGTGGCTTGCCAAGATCTTGGCATTTTGTAAGGCCTTCTGTAGAGCCGTGGTAAAATTCCACGTGTGACATTTAAATGTGGCGTCCTCAGGATTAGCTTGTCTACCTCCATACCTTTCAGCCAAGCTTTCATGACCCAGGGTGGCAAATGCCACTACTTGACTTCAAACTTGTGCAGCTACCTATTCCATTCTTCTAAAAGGGTGTCTTGCCCTAGTGTCCAGTTCCACAGAGCACCCAGCAATTGCTGAACACTTTGTGCCAGACGCTACACACACACTTTACATACATTGTCTATATTAACCCTTTCTACCGACATGAAGAATGGTGTTATTATCCACTATGGCAGATGAGGAAACTGAAGCTCAAAGATGTTAAGGGTCGAAGTTCACCCAACTGGTAAAGTTCAGAACCACCATCAGAACTCCAGTTGGAGATTTTTAGAGATGTGCCCCGTATTTTGTGAGATATGAGAAGCATCCAGAAGTGTGTCCTCCCTCTGTCCTAGCAGCTCTAACACAGGAGTGGGAAGGAAGACTCAGGGCCAGGGTATTCTGAGCTCAGTACCCTGCAAAAATGACTCCTTGGTTATCTCATGCTAATGCAATGCTTCTTCTTTCCTCCCCCTTATGGTAATCATTTCCCTGGGGGAACCCTGGTGTCTGGGGTACTTAACAATATGCAGAAAGATAGAGATAAACACTCTCTACTGTAATCACCCAGTTTTGTTTTTTTTTTTTTAATAGAAAATAATGTTTTTGTCAATTGCAGGCAGGACAGAGGGCTGCAGCCTCCATTCATTGCCAAAATAACCAAAGGCAACAAATCAAGCCACTTGCCTTATCTTCCCACTATTTCAAGCAGAATGTGGCTCTGAGTCTAGGTAAAGTCAGAGTCATAACTGCTGAGTTTAATGGGATTCCAAGAGAGCCATTCGCCCCTTTAGCTTTTAAACTTTCCTTAAAACAATGTTACCTTCATACTCCACCCAGCCCATCCCTTCCACTCTGCCAATCAAACTTTCCTGGAACACTACCCTCACACATCTTACACCGATCACTGCCCTCAGCGCTTGTTTGGGACCATCCCAGATGCCAAGGTCCTAAGTCAAAAGACACAAGTAGGTGTGGAAATCCAAGAAATCCAGACTCCTTAAGTGATGGGGAGGTGAGCTGAAGGCGAGAACAAAGGCACTGTCACCCTTGACTTGAGCCTTGCTAAGCAGGAGGCCGCCAGGCTTGGGGGTGAGTACAACCTGAAATTTGAGGAAGGATAGGTGGATGCTATTGTGATTAGGGACTAATTAGGACACTCACCTCATGGCCTCAGGCACGAATGAGAAATATATAAAAGGTGGGCAGGCTCAGAGCATCCCAAAACCCTTGTCATCTCCAACACTCCGGTTGCCGGTCACTGAGAACTTAGGTAAGTCTGGTGAAGTTGTGCCTCTCATAGCCTCGCTCCACAGGTGTCCCAGCACCTGACTAGCGGTCGGGACTCGAGCTCTGGATGGTTAGTCAGAAAGAAAGGCCTCATTTGGGTATCTTTCTCTCCATATCATTTGTGACCAACCTCTTTTGAGTTCTCCAAGCCATCTGGCTGAGGGGTAAGGAAAGCTAGGCTGAGACTGGAGAGGTGGCTGTGCCAAGAGGACTAGTATGTTGTGGATTCAGCTGCTATGTGTGGGTGTTGTATCTTGCCAGGTGCCAGGAAAGGCAGAAGGAAAGGGCAGCCCTGGCCATGGGGAAGAGCAACTGACAGAGCTGCCTTTTAAGAGAGAAGAGAATACAAAGAGGGGGCAAGGCAGGCTATCTTGGGAGGGCAGAGGTTTGGAAGTCCCAAGCAGGAAAGACTAGCAGGGACAAGACACTAGGGCATAGTGGGAAAGACTCGCTCTGAGAATCCAAAGACCACTGTTTCCACCAACCTCTGCTGAGTGACTATGGAACAATTACTTCCTCTTACGAGCTTTGCTTTCAACATCCGTAATTAAGAAGAGTCCAGGAAAATGGTCCATGCCATCTCTGGATTCTTCTTTTCTAGAAATTCCTTTAACGAGTGGTTAAGGTGCTCCTTGCAGTCTTTTTTAAATTTTTATAATTTTAGTTAATAAACCAAATCCTTATGTACTGCTTACTACGTGCTGGACACTGCATATGTGTGTGTATACATATATATATATATATATAGAGAGAGAGAGAGAGGGAAATAGAGAGAGAGAGACCTGGTGGTGCAGTGGTTAAGCTCTTGGCTGTTAACTGAATGGCTGTCGGTTCAAACCCACCAGTTGCTCTGCAAGAGAAAGATGTGGCAACCCGCTTACATGAAGATGTACGTCCTTTAAGTAAATCTATGAGGCAATTCTACTCTTTCCCACAGGGTCATTGTGAGTCAGAATTTACTCGAAAGCACACAACAACAAATATCTATATATATGGAAACCCTGGTGGCGTAGTGGTTAGGAGTTCAGCTGCTAACCAGAAAGTTGGCAGTTTAAATCCACCAGCCACTCCTTGGAAACCCTACGAGGCAGTTCTACGCTGTCCTATAGTGTCGCTATGAGTCAGAACTGACTTGATGGCAATGGATTTGGTTTTATTGGTATCTATAAGTACATATGCATTACCCATGTCTTTATATCTTCATTTAACCCTTACAAAAACCCTAAGTCACACAACCAGTAAACAGTGTAGCCAGGATACAGATTGCAGGCATCCTGTTTTAGATTCCATAGTTTGTGCCATAACGATACACTACTTTTTGTTCTTTTTTTCGCTGTCCTTCATTCTTACTCTCTTTCGCTCCCTCTTCCTTTTCCTCTTTTTCATTTCATATTTTTCTTTTTTTATCCACCCTCCCTCCTTTTCTCCTTCCCTTCTTTCTTTCCTTCATCCTTTCTTTCCTCCCTCCCTCTCTACCTTCCATCCTTCTTTTCTCCCTTCACCTCTCTCAAAAAGTGTTGAAAGGGCTTACAAACATTAAGCTAAAATTGACACATGCACACGCACACACATTCACACACACACACTTGAAGTTAGTGACGAAACCAGGGCAAGGTAAAAGCAGAGCAGGACGGAAATGTGATGGAGGGCTTTCACCTAGGCCCAAGGGTCTCTCTAAGTTTTAAGCATTGCTCACCTCTGTGTCTTTCTGCTTCCAGGTGCAAGCGCTGCCCAGAATGTCTCAACATATGCACAAGCAGTGTGTTTACCTGCAGAACTGCTGGTCCCTGCCTCAGAAGTGCTGCCCCGTAACTCAGACGTGCTACCCCCTACCTCAGAAGTGCTGTCCCCCACCTCTGAAGTGCTGCCCCCCACTCCAGCCATGCTGCCCCCCATTTCAGCAGTGCTGCCTCCCATATCAGCATACCAAGCAGATCTATCAGCCCCTACCCAAGTGCCAACTGAAGTGCCCACCTTTTCATTACTGCTAAAAGTCCAAGCTGAAGTTAGCCCCAGGCACATGAGCAGACAATGAGCCCCAGAAAAAAGAAAGGGCATGAAGCCCACTCCAAGTCACCATCCCATGCCCTACTCCCTGAGACAGCCAAACTGTCCAGGCCTGCTCCCCCTGCTTCTCGATGCAGCCACACTTTGGGCAAAGTAGCACCAGGATCGAAGCTTCCTCAATCTCTCCCTCTTATTGACGAGCAGCCACAATTTTCATCTCAGACAAGAAACTGATTCAAAACTGTCTAATTATCTTTGGTGATATAAACCTACATCACCCTGTTAGCTTCTTGGAAACTTGGGCGATGTGCCCAGATGCTCTTTCCTATTACCCTCCCTGTCTGCTTCTGTTCCCCAGACAATTAAAACAGAATTCCTCTGGCACTAATGGCTCAGTCTGATTACTTTGTTGTTTTAAAATTCTACATTCCTGGTGATCCTTTATCTGCTTTCCAAGCCAGGGCCCTAAAAGAGATGGATGTGTTGGGGCAGGGAGAGGAGAAGTCTTGGGGAGATTCGCTTCTGTGATTCCAGACTAGAGTGAGGAGTCACAGGAGTGTGTTTTTGCAGCACAGAGTCACATGCTACCTCAACAGCAAATGGGAAGGCCACAGGGATGTGGGGAGACAGTGTTCATCTAGGGTGCAGGGCAAAGATCAGGTATCATCTAGGTCCAGGAAGAGTGGGGAACCCCCCAGGAAAGAGCTTTGTAATAGAGAAGAAGCATTCAAGCAAACAAAGCATAATTCAAAGACCACAACCCAAAGGTCTATGGGTCAAACAATGTGCAGAAGATCTTGAAAATTATTTCATAAGTCAAAGAAAAGACCAAAGTTTTCTCGAGCTAAATGAATGTGTACCTAGGAGGCAATCCATGCAAACATCATACACCCTATACATATATACCCACCAGACAATATTTGATTACAACTACCAAACCAAAAAAATCAAACCAGTTGCCACAGATTCATTTTCTACTCATGGCGACCTACGCCTCTCTCTATTTCCCCAGTTAGGGATTCTGCAGAGCTTTTGTTTATTTCGTTCTTTTTCCCTCACAGAAGTCCTTACGCTTAATTTTCTGAATTTCTGGGGGACTGAGTTAACCAGATAATTCAGACACACAGGCAATCCAAACTTCTTGCTTCTGGCTATTGTTTCAACTATCCACCCGTGTCTTTTTCCACCAAAGCCCTCTCTTACAGAAGGGCAGAGTGAGGCATTTCAACCTCCTCTTCTACTCATTTCTCCCCTGTCATGCCTCCAGGCCTCAGGGCAGTCAATGAGAACTAAAGGAAGTACCCTAAAGGACACAGAGAGTAAAAGAATTTAAGGTAAAGATCTGAATCACCCCCAACATATATTACATACCCTGAAGAATGCTAAGTTGGGGAAAGCTTTTATCATTGCCTCTCGGGCTCATTGGCCTCTTTTTTCACCACCACGTTTCCTTTTACGTCATTTCAATTATCATCTTTCCTTCGTTTCTTCATCTATCTAGCCATTCATCTATCCATCCATCCATCCACCACTCGATCATCCACTTATCAACCATCCATCTATCCATTCAATCCGTCCATCATCTATCAGGGCAGCCGTATTAAGCATCCTGCCCCATTTACTCTGCATGGACTGGGTATTGTGAAGATTCAGAAGCACATCACAGTGTTCTGGGCCTGTTGGTTTAACAATCCCAAAGAAAAGACAAACATGAGACCTCTGAAATAATAAAGAATAATTAGATGAGACGTCAACTAACTAAGGAATGAGTTGAGTGGTATGAGTACTTTGCCTATGCCTTCAGAACTCAGACGATAGAGAGAGAGTGAGAACAGCGAGAGCTGTTGAGGGCAGGAAGGAGAACTCAGCCATTTCTATATTCACAGCACCTACCACGGGGCTCTCAGAAAATATCTGTTCAGTGATGAATGCCTAGAAGAGGTAGAATTTGGAACAGAAGTACAGAAGTATTTGGCTAGGTGAGGAGGAGAACATTCCAGAACTGGGTACAGCATGAGTAAATGCTGTGAGTGCTAGGTCTATCCAGGAGATCCCTCCCTCCCATACCTAAGAACAGGCCCTTGGCTGTTAGAGAACATGGCTCATCTACTGAAAACCACAAAACTTTGGGCGTTTTGGTTCCAGTATTGTGACCCATCTCTCAGACCCCTCTTCCTCAGTTGTCTACACTCAACAGAAACTCTAGTCTGACTACAAAAAGCGTTTCAGAGTTGTACAGCCTTTAAATGAACTCCCTGAAAAATGATGTGAAGTTTTAAAAATTTCTCCACACTCAGATATGTCATTCAGTAAAGTCTCCAAGTGTCTCCTCTCTCTACTAGGGGCCTGACTGAATGTTTAGCATTTCACACATCAGCTCATTTACTTCGCACCTTGCCCTGTGGAAGTATTGTTACTCCCATTACAGACAGGGGACTTAGGTTCCAGAGAAGTTTCTTACTTGCTCACAGTAATCATAGCTTGTAGGTGAAAGAACTGAGATTCAAACTCGGGACTTCTGGTCTCTGCCTTGTATTCTTTCCAACACAGAAAGTGTTCTTTTTGGGCTAGTGGCTTCAGGTACCATAAAGCCCAGATTGTAATCTTTCAGAATTTATAGCCCACAGTCCACTGGAGAAAGCAAAGCTAGACATGTACACATACACACACACACACACACTCACACACACAAACACACACAAGTTTACACATGGATACACCTTCTAGCATGTTTACACATTCATATAAATTACACACCACACATGATGTTGATATTCAAAATAATTAATAACCTGTACAAAGTTATAGACTGGCAGTGAGTGTTCAGAAAAGAAACTGGAGTAGGTCTTATACGCCACCCGTTGTGACAAGCATAACTCCCCTAATATTTTGTTCATGTGGAGGACTGAGCTGGGCAGCTGGGGTGGCAACAGGGGACCCTGGTGGGTGGAGGAGTGGGTGCTGTGGCTACTTACCACCTTTTGCTGAAGTAATTTTAATATTTTAGCAATGGATTCAGCAACACCTCTGCATAGTACTGTGTATCTGCCGAACATCAGCCATGTGCACACTCCTTCTCACAGACTCACACATGCTTGCACACTCATGTTCATCTTGCCACACACATTTACATGAATACTCACATTAAGTCGTGACCCCACACTCACTGACACACAACCACATATTGTCAATCACACTCAAACACATGTCCCCACACTAATTCACACACACTCGCTTTTGTCATTCTCGCTCATGTGGATGGTCCCAAGGAGCCAGTCCAGACTCTGTTCCCATAACCCAGTGGCTTGTCCTCTAGCCTCTCTCCCTGGCCTCTGCCACATCCCTGCAGGGATGTCTGACCAACTTCCCTGAATGATTTTCCACAGAACAGAGACCCCAGAATGGATGGCTTAGGAGGAGGTGTGCTCTCCTCAAAGAATAGTACATACTCTGGAAAGCAGTATGGTGCAAGAAACACAAGACTCAGATATTGGAGTATGCCATATCTGGGTTCCAGTCCCCTCTTCTCTGCATTTCTGTCTTAGTTATCTAGTGATGCTATGACAGAAATACCACAAGTGGATGGATTTCACAAAGAGAAATCTATTCTCTCACAGTCTAGTAGGTTAGAAGTTGGAACTCAGTGTGTCAACTCCAAGGGAAGGTTTTTTCTCTCTTTTGCCTCTGGAGGAAGGTCCTTGTCATCAAACTTCCCCTGGCCTAGGAGCCTCTTGGGCACAGGGACGCCGGGTCCGAAGGACTCCCTCTGCTCCCGGCATTGCTTTCTTGGTGGCATGAGGTTCCCCTGACTCTCTGCTCCCTTTTCTCTTTTATATCTCAGAAGAAAGAGGCTTAAGACACAACCTAATTTGTAGATTGAGTCTTGCCTCATTAACATATCTGCCTCTAATCCTGCCTCATTAAGATCATAGAGGTAGGATTTACAATACACAAGAAAACCACAACAGATGACACAAAACTGGAATCATGGTCTAGACCAGCTGACAGATATTTTTTTGCAGGACACAGTTCAATCCATCACAGTAACCTTGGCCACCTTAACCTTTCTAAGCTTTAGAATTAGAGGAATAACCCAAACTTCAAGGCCTAAATCTGGCACTCAAGCAGAGTACCTGACAGGCAGTGAAAATCTGCCCTTTGTTTTCCATCTCCTCTTCAAGGCATCTGGGAAAAGTGGAGGTATTTATCACCCACCCAGCTCCCTGCTATGCTCTAAGGGAACTGCCTGCTCGTGGTGGGCTTTAGTGGAGAAGCTTCAACTCTAGATTGTCAGAGATCTTTCTGAAGGGAGCCCTGCCTGTGGAAGTGACCCAGTTTAGTGAGATACTCCTGCTCCTCCATCTGTTTGTACTTGTGCCAACGCAGGGTGAATCACAGACGCCTGGCACTGAAGAAGCATCTGGCTCATCTCATGCCCAGGTATGTTGACAACACCTCCCAGGTCACATTGGTCCTATCTGCCTTGGTGTGCTCATGTGTAAGTGTACTGTTGTGTCTCGGGCTTCTGTCCATGTACAGGAAACAGTCATTTTTGACACCTGGCTCCTTGCATTCTGTCTTCCATCTTCTGGAATTTGATTCCAGCTATTAGAATTAAAATCATTGCTGCTTCCATCTCATATTTCAACAAAACATTAAGGGAACCATTTTCTCTCTCCTCAGCTCCCCAAGCAGCCCTTCTGCTTGAGTTTCCTCTCCCCCAAGGACTGTTGGACAGAGGTTCCTCTTCAGTTGGTTTCAGGAGTCACTATCTATGGAGTTGTGGGTTGCACAAATGCTAGGTTATACACTCAGCTACTAAGCAAAATGTTGGCTGTTCAAATATCGCTTGAGGTACCTTGGTAGCAAGTCCTGGCAATATACTTCTGAAAGATCACAGCTATTGGAAACCCAATGGAACATGTTTTTAATCTGAAACGCATGGAGTCATCATGAGTCATCATCAACTTGACAGCAAGTGGTTTGGTTTTTACATATAGCTCTAAATAAAGAGCACTGGCAGAAGGTCGAGGAGTCCTGGTGGCGCCGTGGTTAAAGCACTTGGCTGGTAATGGAAGGGTTGACAGTTCAAACCCAACAGTGGCCCCATGGGAGAAAGATGTGGCAATCTGCTTCTGCAAAGATTTCCAGCCTTGGAAACTCTAGAGGGTGGTTCTACTCTGTCCGATAGTGTTGGTATGAGGGGGATTTGACTTGACGGCTTGCGGTTTTCGGTTGGCAGAGAGTCCTGGGTCTTAAATTTTTGTCTCAATCTGCCCCTGACTCCTGTGTGATCCTGAACAAGTCATTCCTTCCTCTCGGCCTCAGTTTCCTCATCTGTACATGACAACAATGGGCTTGCTGGATTATTCCTCAGCTTCTTTCCAGATCTGAATCAATATGATTTGTCTCCCTCTAACCTTTATTTAATCTCTTCTTCCTTTAACTAGTCACGGTCACAGAAAACCTGAAGGAGATAAGAATGGAAATGGGGCCACCCAGCTACTAGCACACTAGCTATGTTCATGGAGACAGAGAGAGAATTTAGCTAAAACCTATGTCTATATTTTAAGAGCCCTCAACTTAGGTCTCACTTGCTCCCACCACGGAACAAACACACACACATCCACACACACAGTCAGACACACATACACACACAGTCTGAGGCGAGTTTTAGAATTTTAAATATCCACTTTTTAAAGCATTGAATTGCTACTATAAGCAAGGCACTATACTAGATACCACCCTTATAATATATCATATTCATTACTACCATGTAACATGTTGTTGTTGTCAGGTTACATTGAGTCAGTTCTGACTCATAGTAACCCTATGTGCAATGCAATAAAATGCTGCCTGATGCTGCGCCACCCTCACGATCATTGTAATGCTGGGGCCCATTTTTGCAGCCATGGTGTCAATCCGTCTCGTTGAGGGTCTTACTGTTTTTCATGGACCCTCTAAATAGTCTTGTTTTTCAAATGGGGAAAGTGAGACCCACGGAAATCACTAACTTTGCTCAAGACCACACAGCTACTAACTGAAGAATTGGGATTCAAATATGGGTCTGTCGTTCATACACACCCAACCTCTTGACTAAGTCTATGCTCCTACTCATGTTGAGCCTGGAAACTTCCCCAAGGGAGGGGCTGAGTTATGCTCATTTACATTTCATTATAGTACTTGGTAGGGGAAGAGTTTCAGGTGGCATCTAATAGTTTACTTTGATTCTGATTATAGCTTCCATGGGACTGGCTAGGCTCATATTTCCAGCTCACTATAGCCTGGAGGAAATAAAATGTAAATGGTAAGGTGAGTGTGTAGGGAGCTAAGGCTTCTCTGTTGGGAGAGGGTGAGAGATTAGCCTCTGACTGATGGCAGTCAGGAACATTCCATCCACGTCTTCATTGAATGTCCTTGCTCCATTCTTGGCATGAAACTGGGTGGTGATCTTTGCCTTGGGTCCTGCGGGCAAAGCAGCTGTGTATGTGTGTGTGTACCCGCGTAAATACATGCTTTTCTCTTTGTGGATACCAGCGAAGCACTACAGGCTACCACAGGCGTAATAGTTTCCTGCTGGTCTCCCATCATGCCTTGTTTTTATGACTGTGCCCTCTGTGGGCCAAAGTGTAAAATCAGAATCTTGGTTTTTAAGAGGTTTTTATTACCTTTTAAATCTCTTCTTTTGTTATGGATTTACTTACTTGTTTTACCTCTGTTTGTATTAGTTTAGGTAGGTAGTGAGCTTCTAGAAATTTGTCCATTTCCTCTAGGTTTTCAAATTTGTTAGAGTACAATTTTTCACAGCATTCTGTTATGGTTCTTTTAATTTCAGTTGGTTCTGCTGTGATATCACCCATCTCATTTCTCACACAGGTTATCTGTTTCTGCTGCAGTTTTTCTTTTATCAATTTGGCCAATGGTTCATCAGTTTTGATGATCTTTCCAAAAAACCAGCTTTTGGACGTGTTAAATCTTTCAATTGTTTTTCTATCATCTATTTCATTGAATTCTGCTCTAATTCTTATTATTTCCTTCCTTCTGGCACCTGTAGGCTTCTTTTGCTGCTCTCTTTCTACTTGTTCCAGTTGTAGGGTTAATGCTTTGATTATGAGCCTTTCTTGTGTTTGGATGTGTGCATTTTTTGCTATAAACTGACCTCTGAGCACTGCTTTTGCTGTGTCCCAAAGGTTCTGGTAGGATGTTTTCATTCTCATTTGATTCTATGAATTTCTTTATTCCATCCTTAATTTTGTCTATAACCCAGTAGTTTTTGAGCAAGGTGCTGTTCAGTTTCCATGTGTTTGATTTTTTTCCCTTGCTTATTGTCTTGTTGATTTCCACTTTTCTGGCTTTATGGTCAGGAAAGATGCTGTGTAGTATTTGGATGTTTTGGATTTTGTTAAGGCTTGCTTTCTGGTCTAATATGTGGTCTATTCTGGAGAACGATCCACGTGAATTGGAAAAGAAAGTATACTTGGCTGCTGTTGGGTGCACAGTTAGGTGTATTTCTATGAGATCAAGTTGGCTGATTGTAGCTTTTAGCTCTTCTGGGTCTTTGTTGAGCTTCTTTCTGGCTTTTCTATCCTTCACCGAAAGTGTCCTGTAAAGTCTCTTGCTACTATTGTCGAGCTGTCTATCTGTCTCTTCAGAGCTGTTAGAGTTGTTTTACGTAGTTTGGAGCCCTGTTCTTAAGTGCATAAATATTTATTATGGTTATGTCCTCCTGGTGTATTGACCCTTTAATCATTATATAGTGCCCTTCCTTATCTTTTGTGGTGGATTTTACCTGAAAGTCTATTTTGTCAGAGATTAATATTGCCAATCCTGCTCTTTTTGGAGTGTTGTTTGCTTGATATATTTTTTTCCATCCTTTGAGTTTCAGCCTGTTTGTGTCTTTAAGTCTAAGGTGCATCTGTTGTAGGCAGCATAAAGATGGCTCATGCTTTTTTATCCAATCTGCCACTCTCCGTCTCTTTATTGGTGCATTAAGTCCGTTTACATTCAGCGTAATTATTGGTAGGTATGAGTTTAGTGCTGTCATCCTGATATCTCTTTTTGTGTATTGTTCACTGTTTCTTTGTTCCCCTCAATTTTCTGTGCTGAGTTCTTTTTCTTTGGGAAGTTTCTTTCATCTTTCTCTTTGTTGTAGATTTTGGGTTTCCCCGATCTTTATGTTTTTCTCCTTTTTTATTTTGATTTCTTGGATTGTTAGATTCCTTTATGGTTACCTTAATATTTACCCCTAATTTTACAAGTTTATGCTAGTCTTTTATTACTTTATATCACCTTAACTTACCCTCCATATAGAAAATCATTGACTCTATTTTTTAAGTCCCTCTTTTTTTTTGTTTCAATATTATCCTTTTTTTGTTGGTGTTGTTTACATATTGATATCTGTTTCCCTATGTTCAATGTTATAGCTTTGATGTAATTTTGATTTCCGTATCTGAGTCAAGGTCTGGTTGCTCTATCCTGTGTTCTAGTATTGTGTTGTTAGCAGGTGTTATTGATTATCTAACCGTAGGACTCCCTTTAGTATTTCTTTTAATTTTGGTTTGGTTTTTACACATTCCCTAAACTTCTGTTTATCTGGAACTGTCCTAATTTCACCATCATATTTGAGAGGCAGTTTTGCTGGATAGATAACTCTTGGCTGACAGTCATTTCCCCTCAAGGCTTTAAATATGTCATCCCATTACCTTCTAGCCTGCATGGTTTCTGCTGTGTAGTCTGAGCTTATTCTAATTGACTCTCCTTGTAGATGACTTTTCTTTTATCCCCCGCTGTTCTTAAAATTCTCTCTTTATCTTTCTTTTTGGTAAGTTGGATTAAAACATGTCTGTGTGACTTTCTTTTGGGATACCTTATGTGGGGTTCGATGAGCATCTTGGATTGATATCTTCTCATCTTTCATGATATCAGGGAAGTTTTCTGTCAAGAAATCTTCAACAATTTTCTCTGTATTTTCTGTTATCCCCCGCTGTTCTTGGACTCCAATCACTCGTAGGTTATTTCTCTTGTTAGAGTCCCGCGTGTCTCTAAGAGCTTCTTCACTCTTTTTAATTCTTTTGTCTGATTTTTCCTCAAATAAGTTGGCGTCAAGAGCCTTATCTTCAATGTCACTAATTCTAACTTCTACTGCCTCAATTCTGCTCCTATGACTTTCTGTTGAGTTGTCTCATTCTGAAATTTTATTGTTAATCTTCTAGATTTCTGATTGCTGTCTCTCTAGGCATTCTTGCTTCCTATTAAATTTGGCATTATGTTCTTGAATCACTTTTTTAAGTTCCACCACTACAGTGTCTGTATGTTCCCTGGCTATTTCTGCATGCTGTCAAATTTCCTTTCTTATTTCTAGAAGAGTTCTCTATATTAATCATTGGTATTCTGCCTCTGGTAATTCCAAGAAGTCGACTTCCTCCAGAGAATTTATTGATTCTTTATTTTGGGAGCTTGCTGAATCCATCATGGACTTCCTCTTTATGTGACTTGATATTGACTGCTGTCTCCGAGCCGTCAATACTTTATTATACTTTTATTCTGGATTTGCTTAGTGAGACCTAACTTCTTGTTTTGTTTGGTTTTGATATGCCCAAATAGGCTGCTCGTGTGCACTAGTTTGATTGTTGACACCTTTTGATCTCTAATGTCCTATCACCAGGTAGTTAGTTCTGTAACTGAGTATGTGTAGACAGGAGTCCATAAATTTTTCCTATAGGGGATCAGCTCGGGTGTTCAGGCAGTCGGTCACCAAGTTTTTGATGCAGGCTCGCACCCCCAGTTCTAGAGAGTCATGGGTGATTGGTGCAGGCCCTAGAATCTGGCTGTGGTAAGGTATCACGCGCTGAGCCAGGCAGGGGCTGATGGCTGACCTTGAAAGTCTGAAAGGAAAGTGTGTCCCTATTGTCTAGGGTGAGTAGGTAGGTGAGTTTTGCAGCCAGGATAAGATCACCCCCCTGTGTTGGCTGTAAAGACTCGAGGGCACCACTTTTTCTGAAGTTTTGTAGCACGTGACTAGGCATTTTACGAGCTACCACCAATCCTCAAGACCTAGCTGCAGATTGATAAAAGTGCCTACTTGAGGGACAGGGCTGTTTGGAGGGTCAGAAATCTGTCTGTTCACAGCTAAAGCAGCTGAAGTTAAACTTCATATGTTTTCCCTGTTGTACTGTAGCAGTGAGGGCTAACACTGCTGAGATTGGTCCCCACAAGTATATACAAGTTTATAAGGAATTCAGAATCTGCGCACCCCTGATTTCTGTGGCCAGCAAAGGAGCTGTGCCAACCTTCGTTCCTGGCATAGGGTAGCAAGCAGCTTGTTTGTTCCGTCTCCAAAGCCAAGAGAATGGATCAGGGAGCATTTTGGGATCTACTTGCGGCCCAGCGGACCCCCAGTGCAGAGCGCGTAGGGCGGAGGTAAAAGAAATAAAGCTTTTTCTCAAATACGGTGCAGAGTTTGGAGGAAGGAGGTAAAAGGGAGAGAGTTTTTTTTCACAGAACCAGTACACAGTGCGGATGGAGCAGGTAAGAGGAAGAAAGGTTTTTCCCAAGTCCGGTGCAGAGTGTGGAGGGAGGATGTAAATGGGAGAGAGGTTTCTCCCAAATGGGCTTTTTTTTTTAATCGCCGTGAAAGCGTACACGCAGGTACTTATCCTAACCTCTTGGGAGCTACCCTTCACTTGTTCAGACTGTCCAAGCAGAGTTTCTGCTGTCAGGTCTCTCTCGATATCGAAACCACTTCCTAAGCGCACACACATCACAGCTGATTGCAGTCTCTCTATGGATTCTTGCAAACTTTTAAATTTCTCATTATGCTCTTGTCTTATCTTTTTATTTCCTCTACTGCATGTTCTGTGTTTTGATTTGTTTCCTTCCTAACGTCTTGAAGAGTTCTGTGTATTAATCTTATGTATTCTGTCTCTGGTAATTCCAAGAAATTTTCCTCCTCAGGAAAATTTGAAGATTCTTCATTTCGGGAGCTGGCTGAAGTCATCATGGATTGCCTCTTTATATCATTTCGTATTGACTGTTGACTCTGAGTCATCAATAAGTTATTATATTTATTTATGTTTCCTTACTGTGTCCTAGCTTCTTGTTTTGTTTTGATATGCCCAAATAGCCTGTTCGTATGGGCTAGTTTGATTATTGGCAAATTTGAAGCTCGGATGTCCTGTCATCCAGTGGTTAGATCTGCTACTAGGTAAGTGAGCTCAGGAATCCACCCACTCCTCCTGTATGAAATCAGCTCAGGTGCCCCAGTAGATAGCCACCAAGTGAACTGGCAGAAGTTCAAGCTGGATTAAGAAGAGGATGTGGAATAAAGGATAGCATTACTGATGTCAGATAGATCTTGGCTGAAGGCAGATAAGGCTAGAAATATCTTTACTTGCGTCTTACTGACTATGCAAAAGCATTCAACAACAACAATCTTTACAGAAGCAGACTGCCATGTTTCTCCTGCAGAGTGACTGGTGGGTTCGAATTGCTAACTTTTTGGTTAGCAGCCAAGTGCTTACCACTACACCACCAGGGTTCCTTTGCCCTCTCCTTTGTTGTTGTTGTTGCTGTTAGGTGCTGTCGAGGAGGTTCCAACTCATACCAACCTTTTGTACAAAAGAGCAAAACACTGTCCAGTCCTGTGCCATCCTCAAAATTATTGCTATCTTTGAACCCACTGTTGTAGCCACTGTGTCAATCCATCTTGTTGAGGGCCTTCCTCTCTTTTGCTGACCCTCTATTTTACTAAGCATGATGTCCTTCTTCAAGGACTGGTCTTACCCGCTAACATGGCCAAAATAAGTGAGACAGGATCTCGTAATCCTCACTTCTAAGGAGCATTCTGGCTGTACCTTTGTAAGACAGAGTTGTTCATTTTTCTGCCAGTCCATGGTATATCCAATATTCTTCACCAAGCCCGTAATTCAAAGGCATCAATTCGTCCTTGGTTTTCCTTGTTCATTATCCAGTTTTCCAGTGCATATCAGGTAATTGAACATACCACGGCTCGGGACAGGCACACCTTAGTACTCAAAGTCATACTTTTCTTTTTAACAGTTTTAAGGGGTCTTTTGCAGCAGATTTGCCCAATGTACTATGTCATTTGATTTCTGGACTGCTGCTTCCAGTAAAATGAAATTCTTTACCACTTCAATATTTTCTCCATTTATCACGATGTCTAGTTGTGAAGATTTTTGTTTTCTTTATGTTGAGGTGTAATCCATACTGAAGGCTGTATGATCTTCATCAGTAAGTACTCAAGTCCTCTTCACTTTCAGCAAGCAAAGACGTGTCATCTGCATATTGCAGGTTATTACTGAGTCTTCCTCCAATCCTGATGCCCCGTTCTTCTTTATATAGTCCAGCTTCTCGAATTATTCGCTCAGCATACAGATTGAAGAAGTATGGTGAAAGGATACAACCCTGACACGCACCTTCCCTGATTTTAATCCACACAGTCTCTCCTTGTTCTGTTCAAATGACTGCCTCTTGGTCTACATACAGGTTCCTCATGAGCCCAGTGAACTGTTTTGGAATTCTCATTCTTCACAATGTTATCCATAATTTGTTATGATGAACACAACTGAATGCTTTTGCATAGTCAATAAAACACAGGTAAACAACTTCCTGGTATTCTCTGCTTTCAGCCAAGATCTATCTGACATCATCAGTGAGATCCCTTATTCCACACCCTCTTCTGAATCCAGCTTGCGCTTCTGGTAGTTCCTTATCGATGTACTCCTGCAACCATTTTTTAATGATCTTCAGCAAAATTTTACTTGCATGTGATATTAATGATATTCTTCAATGATTTCCACCTTCTGTTGGATCATTTTTCTTTGAAATGGGCACAAATAGGGATCTCTTCCAGTTAGTTGTCCAGGTAGCTGTCTCCCAAATTCCTTGGGGTAGACGAGTGAGCACTTCCAGTATCGCATACTTTTGTTGGAATATCTCAGTTGGTATTCCGTCAATTCTTGGAGCCTTATTTTTCACCAATGCCTTCAGTGCACTTGGTCATATGCTACTCTGTTATTCTGTCGTACTGTGGTGGCTTGCACGTTTCTGTGATGCTGGAAGCTATGCCACCGGTATTTCAAACACCAGCAATGTCACCCATGGAGGACAAGTTTCAGCAGATCTTCCAGACTAAGACAGACTAGGAAGAAGGACCTGGTAATCTACTTGTAAAAAAAGAAAAAAAGAAAAAAAGAAAGAAATTGGGCAGTGTTAACTTATGAATAGCAGCCCTCTCCTTAGAGAGTCTTGTTTCTCTGAACCTAATCTGATTCTCAGTGGACACCTAGGATTCTATATTTACATAAAAAAAGAGCTGTCCCTTTCTTTGCTCACTTGATTTTCTCCACCTAGGCTTTAAGACATTTGAGGACAGGATCTCTTGATAGTGCTTCCATTCTCAAAGGTTCCCAAACCCTGTACTTAGATACATGGTAGGTGCTCAGCAGCTGCACTGTATTTATTTCTTTCCCAAAATTACTAGCTAGCAAAGGACATTGCACTAAGAGATGGTTCCCCACATAGTGGGGACACACTGAGGGTATGTGTGTAACACAGGAAAGAGATAGCCAACCTCAGGACATAGGTATGAGTCTGAACTCCGAACCCAGAGTTTGATCTCTCTAACTGGAAGCAAACAGTGATACCTTTTTGTTTGGGTTCCACACATCCACTTGGCAATTGTTCCAGCTGAAGGGTGTGCGAGAAAAAAGAGAGTGGGGCTAAGAAAGTGACCTGTACTGCCACGTCTACTGAGCATCAGTCAGAGGGAGTTCAGGAGTCAGGGATGGTGGGGCCTGAGGCTCCTGGGACCTACATTTGGAACTCTCTCCCCATGTTTTGTGGCATTGCCTTCTCCTGTGCCCATTAGTGTTGGGAGTTCAGACTCTGGTCCTGTCATTTTGTCTGATTCTTTGTGGCCGAAAATGTAACTATATATCAAACTATTCATTTAATGCATTTCTCTTTCAGTTAATTAAGAACCAAGGCATGAACCCATCTTTTGACATTGTAAGATGCATTTTACACAGAAAAACAGTCGTGTATTTATAATTTCAAAGTCAAACCCTCTTCCCTTGGGAGATCAAAGTATCCTAACCAAAAACCAAACCAAACTCGTTGCCTTCCTGTCACGCTAACTCATAGAGACCCTATAGGACCGAGTAGAACTGCCCCATAGGATTTCTGAGGAGTGGCTGGTGAATTCCAACTGCTGGCTTTTGGGTTAGCAGCCGAACTCTTAACCACTGCACCACCAGGGATCCAAAATATCCTACGACTTCGTTTTCATGAAGATGAAACCACTAGGTCTTGATGTGGAAAAGCCAGGTGGCTGAAGGTTCAGTAGCAGGGGCCTAGGAGGTGAATTACTTTTCTCATGACTAGGGGCTCCCAGGGGTCAGCTGGAGTGGGTGGTTTAAAGGGGTAAATCCCCTCTGATCTGAAAGCCTGGATAAAACAGGGGATATTAAGTATGTCTCCCTAAGGTCACAGCACAGGCAACAGCATGTCTCCCCAAGACAGAAAGGCAAGCCAGAGCTCTGGATTGTATCCTGGAGAGTCTGAGAGAAGTCAGGGATGCGGTGTGGGTGCCCTAACAAGCCTGGTCCTGTCAGCATTGCAGAGGCCCTGCTTTAACGAGGTTGGGAAGGGGCAAGATAGGAGGAGAGGGTAATTTTCTACTGAGATTTTGACATCACCTAGAGTCCTGTTTTGATTGGTTGGTTTTGTTTGGTGTGGTTTGACTTGGTTTGGCTTAGCTTGGTTTGGTTTGTTATGGTTGGGTTTTATTTTTGATGAGGACCCAGAATTGAAGCCCTCTCTCTGACATTTAAACACATGTAATCTTAAGTCAGTCACTTCCCTGTTCTAGTTCATTTTCTCTCTGTTAGTTAGCGATAAAACTGAACCACCTTAGTGGTTCCCAGGCTTTTGGATTTCACAAAAACTTATATTATTTTTCAAACAAGGCAATCAGTGAAGAGGGACAACTTTTTATTTTACCAAGTAAGGTTTAAGGTCCTTTATAATTACTAACATTTCATGAAATAAATGAAAGAATATAGTCTCAAAAAAAAGAAGACCTTCTGAAGAAATAAAAGTCAGAAACTGTGTACCAACCCCTACACAATACAATAACATTTTCTCATTTCTCTGTGGCTTGTTGAGAATATCAATGAGTGTTGAAAGAGTTCCTGGACCCAGAATTGGAAAGGTTTTATCTGATTACTGGGCTTCATCCAGCTCTGGCACCTGTTAGCATAGAGTGCTGTCTGTTGCCTAAACAAGCCTTGCTACCAGGGAGTGCATGTTTCTGGGGAGGAGGGTGAGACTTTCCAGGACAAAGAGCTTCTTTAAGCTCTGATTTCTTTGATCAATTCTGTGTTTCTTTTCTAGGACTCAGCACAGATCTAGCCCCAGGCAGTTGAGACCTTCTCCTTCTGTTCCTCCATCCTGCTCTCATGTACTGCTGCCATGTTCTCCTCCGTGGATGTCCCACTGTACTAGACTCAAGTAGCAACAGAAGTCTTAGTCTTTCTTTTCTTTCTTCCTAGCCCTAATCTCTATATTCCCCACTGTTGCCACTTAGAAATATAGGGTTCCCTAAACTTCTCCCTTTATACTCTCAGTCACGCAGTTCTTTGTATTCTTCACCAACCAAAGAACTGCTGTCTAGTTGATTCTGATGAGTGGTGACCCTATGTGTTGCAGAGTAGAACTGTACTCCATAGGGTGTTCAAGGCTTTTTGGAAGCAGGTTTCCAGGACTTTCTTAGGAGGCAACTCTGGGGCTCAAACTACCAACCTTTCAGTTAGTAGTAGAGCACTTAACCGTCTGTGCCATCCAGGGACTCCTTAAAAATCCAAAACCAAATCCATTACCGTCGAGTTGATTCCGACTCATAGCGACCCTACAGAGCAAAGTAGAACTGTCCCATAGGGTTTCCAAGGAGCTGCTGGTGGATTTGAAATGCGACACCTTTTGATTAGCAGCTGAGTTCTTAACCACTGTGCCACCTGGGCTCCAGAGATTCCTTATTTCAGGATTATTTTTAAATCTTCCCTCATCATTTCACTTGATCGCTATCGCCTTAAGACAGGTTCTTACCATTTCTTCTTGCCCAGCTGGTCTCCCTTCCTCATTTTACCTAACCTCACCTATACCCTCAGCACCCTGGTGGCACAGTGGTTAAGAGCTTGGCTGCTAACCAAAAGGTCGGCAGTTCGAATTCACTAGCCGCTCATTGCAAACCCTATAGGGCAATTCTATTCTGTCCTATAGGGTTGCTATGAGTCGGAATCGACTCAACAAGGGTTTGATTTTGGTTGACCCACACCCTCACCTCACTGCCAAAGGAGTCTTCATCAGACCCATGGGCAGATCTGCTGACAGTCTATCCTCTGTGCCCTGCAGCCAACTAATTTCCTGAAACACTCTCAGTTTTCAGCTTCCTTTGGCTCCCCATCTCCTACAGGAAAATCATACAATGTTTACACCCGGAAAGGAACTTACAGAGTATCATGTTTTGCGGCATAGAAAACTTGAGACCCTGAGAGAAGTCAATTGTCCAAAGGTACAGATCTAATTATTGGCAGAGTCAGAGATAGACCCAGGCCTTTTAAAAATAATTCAGTGCCTTTCCATCTCCTTATGCTCATTAATAGAGGTTTTAAAATTCTGCACTGGGAAGATCCAGGGCTGGGTCTTTCCTACTTATTGCCACTCCCATCATGCAATTTTAATTCTCCTGGCTAGTCTGGAGCTCAGGACCTTCCATGGGGTCTGATCTCATTTCCACTGCCCTCTTCTCATTAGAACTGACCATCCACTACAGTTGGAGGCTGTTGATGGTTCAGTGGTAGAATTCCCGCCTTCCATGAGGGAGACGCAGGTTTGGTTCCCAGCCTGCGCACCACATGCGTAACCACCAACTGTGTGTCAGGGGTGGCTTGCAGGTTGCTTTGATGCTGAACACATTTAAGCGGAGCATCCAGACTAAGAAGAACGAGGAAGAAAGACCTGACAATCTACTTGGAAAATTCAGTCAGTGAAAATCCTGAGGATCACAACAGTTTTCTTCACAACATATCATGGGAACGGAGCTGGACCTGAAAGCATTCTGTTCCATTGTACATAGGGTCACCATGAGTCGGGGACCTACTCAGTGGCATCTAACAACAATCCCTCTACAGTCAGGTCAGTCTTCACTGCGCAAATACACAAAGCATCTAGCCACCTTCAAACTTTTAGTCAATCTACTTCTCCTGCCTGGAAGGAATGCCTTATTCAATTCATAAAAATTAATTTAGCTAAGCTCTCAGCCGGAGCCTTTGCTACGGACTAAGATAAAACGAAGTCAGTGTTTTGTGTTTTTTCCCTTAAAGAGCCTGTAGTCTAGAGGATTTTTTTTTTTTTGGTCCCCCCTGATGCTTTGCTCCCAATCCCAGCCCCAACACCAGCCCATGGGGAAGCCCTTTGTTCTACGTCTTGTGCAACCCTAGTTCCATATCATCCACTCATGGGGTCGGCCTCCCAGCCCTAGCAACCATATCACAATGGGCTGGACTTATCTTCCCAAGAAGATAATAAGTTCCTTTAGAGCTGAATCTATGTGTCAGTGGTTCCCACAGTACTCCTCATGGTGTCTGCTACTTGTCTATTTTCTGACTGACAGAACCCCTGCTAAACACAGTCCCTTGACCTTCAACCAAGCTAGGTCCTGGTCCTTCTCAGGCTTAATTTCCTAACAGATGTTTAGAACTAAAAATGAAGCAGGTGGGTACGTATTTTCAGGTCAGAGGCATCTTAGAGGGTAAAGTTTCCCATCTGCCTCTTTCTCCCAATGCACAGCTGTCACCACTACCACGTTCACGAGTTCATAGACGTAGAATGAGGATGACATGAACACCAAGGAAAATCCCAAAGGGGAAAAAATGTCCTCAAGGGCTAATACCAAGTCATAGGGTATGGAAAGATGCAAAGGAAGGGGGCAGTCATAAGCCTGGTAGATTTGGACAAATGGCAGGTTGTTGCTTCTGTCCGAGTGATAGCAGGTTGAAGGGATTCTCCTCCTGAGAGGGCCTGCCTTTCTTTGGTCTTTCTCAGTTACCTTGCCTACACACAGCCCATGATTCAGGTGGGTCAATACACTGGTTCAAGGGAGAGACTATTGGGTTCCAAGACTATGTCTTCTAGTGTTGCAGTGTGACTTGCCAAGATCTTGGCATTTTGTAAGGCTTTCTGTAGAGCCGTGGTAAAATTCCACGTGTGACATTTAAATGTGGCGTCCTCAGGATTAGCTTGCCTACCTCCATACCTTTCAGCCAAGCTTTTATGACCCAGGGTGGCAAATGCCACTACTTGACTTCAAACTTGTGCAGCTACCTACTCCATACTTCTAAAAGGGTGTCTTGCCCTAGTGTCCAGTTCCACAGAGCACCCAGCAATTGCTGAACACTTTGTGCCAGACAATACACACACACTTTACATACATTGTCTATATTAACCCTTTCTACCGACATGAAGAATGGTGTTATTATCCACTATGGCAGATGAGGAAACTGAAGCTCAAAGATGTTAAGGGTCCAAGTTCACCCAACTGGTAAAGTTCAGAACCCCCATCAGAACTCCAGTTGGAGATTTTTAGAGATGTACCCCATATTTTGTGAGATATGAGAAGCATCCAGAAGTGTGTCCTCCCTCTGTCCTAGCAGCTCTAACACAGGAGTGGCAAGGAGGACTCAGGGCCAGGGTTTTCTGAGCTCAGAACCCTGCAAAAGTGACTCCTTGGTTATCTCATGCTAATGCAATGCTTCTTCATTCCTCCCCCTTAGGGTAATCATTTCCCTGGGGGAACCCTGGTGTCTGGGTGACTTAACAGTATGTAGAAAGATAGAGATAAACACTCCCTCCTGGAATCACCCAGGTTTTTTTTTAATGGAAAATAATGTTTTTGTCAATTGCAGGCAGGACAGAGGACTGCAGCCTCCATTCATTGCCAAAATAACCAAAGGCAACAAATCCCAGCCACTTGCTTTATCTTCCCACTATTTCAAGCAGAATGTGGCTCTGAGTCTAGGTAAAGTCAGAGTCATAACCGCTGAGTTTCATGGGCTTCCAAAAGAGCCATTCACCCCTTTAGCTGTTAAGCTTTCCTTAAAACAATGTCACCTTCATACTCCACCCAGCCCATCCCTTCCCCTCTGCCAATCAAACTTTTCTGGAACACTGTCCTCACACCGCCCACACGGATCACTGCCCACAGTGCTTGTTTGGGACCATCCCAGATGCCAAAGTTCTAAGTCAAAAGACACAAGTGGATGTGGAAATCCAAGAAATCCAGCCTCCTAAAGTGATGGGGAGGTGAGCTGAAGGCGAGAACAAAGGCACTGTCACCCTTGAGTCCAGCCTTGCTAAGCAGGAGGCCGCCAGTCGTGGGGGTGAGTAAAACCTGAAATTTGAGTTAGGATAGGTGGATCCTATTGTGATTAGGAACTAATTAGGACACTCATCACATGGCCTCACGCACGGATGAGAGATATATAAAAGGTGGGCAGGCTCAGAGCATCCCAAAACCCTTGGCATCTCAAACACTCCGGTCGCAGGTCACTGAGAACTTAGGTAAGTCTGGTGAAGTTGTGCCTCTCATAGCCTCGCCCCACAGGTGTCCCAGCTCCTGACTAGGGGCTGGGACTCCAGCTCTGGGTGGTTGGTCAGAAAGAAAGGCCTCATTTGGGTGTCTCTCTCTCCATATCATTTGTGACCAACCTCTTTTGGGTTCTCCAAGCCATCTGGCTGAGGGGTGAGGGAAGCTAAGCTGAGACTGGAGAGGTGGGTCTGCCAAGAGGACTAGTATATTGTGGATCCTGCTGCTGTGTGTTGGTGTTGTATCTTGCCAGGTGCCAGGAAAGGCAGAAGGAAAGGGCAGCCCTGGCCATGGGGAAGAGCAACTGACAGAGCTGCCTTTTAAGAGAGAAGAGAATACAAAGAGGGGGCAAGGCAGGCTATGTTGGGAGGGCAGAGGTTTGGAAGTCCCAAGGAGTAAGACTAGCAGGGACAAGACACTAGGGCATAGTGGGAAAGACTCACTCTGGGAATCCAAAGACCACTGTTTCCACCAACCTCTGATGAGTGACTATGGAAGAATTACTTCCTCTTACGAGCTTTGCTTTCAACAACCGTAATTAAGAAGAGTCCAGGAAAATGGTCCATGCCATCTCTAGATTCTTCGTTTCAAGGAATTCCTTTAAAGAGTGGTTAAGGTGCTCCTTGCAGTCTTTTTTAAATTTTTATAAATTTAGTTAATAAACCAAATCCTTATATAGTGCTTACTACGTGCTGGACACTGTATATGTGTGTGTATACATATATATATATAGAGAGAGAGAGAAAGGGAAATACAGAGACAGAGACCTGGTGGTGCAGTGGTTAAGCTCTTGGCTGTTAACCAAAAGGCTGTCGGTTCAAACCCACCAGTCGCTCTGCAAGAGAAAGATGTGGCAACCCGCTTACATGAAGATGTACATCCTTTAAGTAAATCTATGAGGCAATTCTACTCTTTCCCAAGGGTCGTTGTGAGTCAGAATTTACTCGACAGCACACAACAACAAATATCTATATATATGGAAACCCTGGTGGCGTAGAGGTTAGGAGTTCAGCTGCTAACCAGAAAGTTGGCAGTTTAAATCGACCAGCCACTCCTTGGAAACCTTACGAGGCAGTTCTACGCTGTCCTATAGTGTCGCTATGAGTCAAAACTGACTAGATGGCAATGGATTTGATTTTGTTGGTATCTATAAATACATATGCATTACCCATGTCTTTATATCTTCATTTAACCCTTACAAAAACCTTAAGTCACACAACAAGTAAACAGTGAAGCCAGGATACAGATTGCAGGCATCCTGTTTCAGATTCCATAGTTTGTGCCATAACGATACACTACTTTTTGTTCTTTTTTTCACTGTCCTTCATTCTTACTCTCTTTTGCTTCCTCTCCCTCTTCCTTTTCCTCTTTTTCATTTCATATTTTTCTTTTTTTATCCACCCTCCCTCCCTTTCTCTTTCCCTTCTTTCTTTCCTTCATCCTTTCTTTCCTCCCTCCCTCTCTACCTTCCATCCTTCTTTTCTCCCTTCACCTCTCTCAAAAAGTGTTGAAAGGGCTTACAAACATTAAGCTAAAATTCACACATGCACACGCACACACATTCACACACACACACTTGAAGTTAGTGACGAGACCAGGGCAAGGTAAAAGCAGAGCAGGACGGAAATGTGATGGAGGGCTTTCACCTAGGCCCAAGGGTCTCTCTAAGTTTTAAGCATTGCTCACCTCTGTGTCTTTCTGCTTCCAGGTGCAAGCGCTGCCCAGAATGTCTCAATATATGCAGAAGCAGTGTGTTTACCCGCAGAACTGCTGGCCCCTGCCTCAGAAGTGCTGCCCCGTACCTCAGAAGTGCTACCCCCTACCTCAGAAGTGCTGTCCCCTACCTCAGAAGTGCTACCCCCTACCTCAGAAGTGCTGCCCCCCACCTCTGAAGTGCTGCCCCCCACTCCAGCCATGCTGCCCCCCAGTTCAGCAGTGCTGCCTCCCATATCAGTATACCAAGCAGATCTGTCAGCCCCTACCCAAGTGCCAACTGAAGTGCCCACCTTTTCATTACTGCTAAAAGTCCAAGCCGAAGTTAGCCCCAGGCACATGAGCAGACAATGAGCCCCAGCGAAAAGAAAGGGCATGAAGCCCACTCCAAGTCACCATCCCATGCCCCGATCCCTGAGACAGCCAAACCTTCCAGGCCTGCTCGCCCCTGCTTCTCGATGCAGCCACACTTTGGACAAAGTAGCACCAGATGGAAGCTTCCTCAATCTCTCCCTCTTATTGACGAGCAGCCACAATTTTCATCTCAGACAAGAAACTGATTCAAAACTGTCAAATTATCTTTGGTGATATAAACCTACATCACCCTGTTAGCTTCTTGGAAACTTAGGCGGTGTGCCCAGATGCTCTTTCCTGTTACCCTCCCTGTCTGCTTCTGTTCCCCAGACAATTAAAACAGAATTCCTCTGGCACTAATGGCTCAGTCTGATTACTTTGTTGTTTTAAAATTCTACATTCCTGGTGATCCTTTATCTGCTTTCCAAGCCAGGGCCCTAAAAGAGATGGATGTGTGGGGGCAGGGAGAGGAGAAGTCTTGGGGAGATTTGCTTCTGTGAATCCAGACCAGAGTGAGGAGTCACAGGAGTGTGTTTTTGCAGCACAGAGTCACATGCTACCTCAACAGCAAATGGGAAGGCCACAGGGATGTGGGGAGACAGTGTTCATCTAGGGTACAGTGCAAAGATCAGGTATCATCTACATCCAGGAAGAGTGGGGAACCCCCCAGGAAAGAGCTTTGTAAAAGAGAAGAAGCATTCAGGCAAACAAAGCATTATTCAAAGACCACAACTCAAAGGTCTATGGGTCAAACAATGTGCAGAAGATCTTGAAAATTATTTCGTAAGTCAAAGAAAAGACCAAAGTTTTTTCGAGCTAACTGAATGTGTACCTAGGAGGCAGTCTATGCAAACATCATACACCCAGTACATATATACCCACCAGACAATATTTGATTACAACTACCAAACCAAAAAAATCAAACCCGTTGCCACAGATTCATTTTCTACTCATGGCGACCTAGGCCTCTCTCTATTTCCCCAGTTAAGGATTCTCCAGAGCTTTTGTTTATTTCTTTCTTTTTCCCTCACATAAGTCCTTACTCTTAATTTTCTGAATTTCTGGGCGACTGAGGTAACCAGATAATTCAGACACACAGGAATCCAAACTTCTTGCTTCTGGCTATTGTTTCAACTATCCACCCGTGTCTTTTTCCACCAAAGCCCTCTCTTACAGAACAGCTTATAGAGTGAGGCATTTCAACCTCCTCTTCTACTCATTTCTCCCCTGTCATGCCTCCAGGCCTCAGGGCAGGCATGAGAACTAAAGGAAGTACCCAAAGGACACAGAGAGGAAAAGAATTTAAGGTAAAGATCTGAATCACCCCCAACATATATTACATACCCTGAAGAATGCCAAGTTGGGGAAAGCTTTTATCTTTGCCTCTCGGGCTCATTGGCCTCTTTTTTTCACCACCAAGTTTCCTTTTATGTCGTTTCAATTATCATCTTTCCTTCGTTTCTTCCACTCATCCATCTAGCCATTCATCTATCCATCCATCCATCCACCACTCGATCATCCACTTATCAACCATCCATCTATCCATTCAATCCCTCCATCATCCATCAGGGCAGCCCTATTAAGCACCCTGCCCCATTTACTCTGAATGGACTGGGTATTGTGAAGATTCAGAAGCACATCACAGTGTTCTGGGCCTGTCGGTTTAACAATACCAAAGAATAGACAAAGATGAGACCTCTGAAATAACAAAGAATAATAAGATGAGACATCAGCTAACTAAGGAATGAGTTGAGTTGTATGAGTACTTTGCCTATGCCTTCAAAACTCAGACGATAGAGAGAGATGGAGAACATTGAGAGCTGTTGAGGGCAGGAAGGAGAACTCAGCCATCTCTATATTCATAGCACCTACCACGGGACTCTGAGAAAATATCTGTTCAGTGATGAATGCCTAGAAGAGGTAGAATTTGGAACAGAAGTACAAAAGGATTTGGCTAGGTGAGGAGGAGAACATTCCACAACTGGGTACAGCACGAGTAAATGCTGTGAGTGCTAGGTCTATTCAGGAGATCCAGCCTTCCCAAACCTAAGAACAGGCCCTTGGCTGTTAGAGAACATGGCCTCATCTACTGAAAACCATAAAACTTGGGCGTTTTGGTTCCAGTTTTGTGACCTGTCTCTCAGACCCCTCTTCCTCAGTTGTCTACACTCAACAGAAACTCAAGTCTGACTACAAAAAGCACTTCAAAGTTATGTAGCCTTTAAATGAACTCCCTGAAAATGATGTGAAGTTTTAAAAATTTCTCCACACTCAGATATGTCATTCAGTAAAGTCTCCAAGTGCCTCCTCTCTCTACTACGGGACTGACTGAATGTTTAGCATTTCACACACATCAGCTCATTTACTTTGCACCTTGCCCTGTGGAAGTATTGTTACTCCCATTACAGACAGGGGACTGAGGTTCAGAGAAGTTTCTTACTTGCTCACAGTAATCATAGCTTGTAGGTGAGAGAACTGAGATTCAAACTCGGGACTTCTGGTCTCTGCCTTGTATTCTTTCCAACACAGAAAGTGTTCTTTATGTGCTAGTGGCTTCAGGTACCATAAAGCCCAGATTGTAATCTTTCAGAATTTATAGCCCACAGTCCACTGGAGAAAGCAAAGCTAGACATGTACACATACACACACATACACACACACACACACACACACACACACACACACACACACACACACACACACACACACACAAACACACACACACAAGTTTACACATGGATACACCTTCTAGCATGTTTACACATTTATATAAATTACACACCACACATGATGTTGATATTCAAAATAATTAATAACCTGTACAACATTATAGACTGGCACTGAGTGTTCAGAAAAGAAACTGGAGTAGGTCTTATAGGCCCCCCGTTGTGACAAGCAAAGTCCCCTAATTTCTTGTTCATGTGGAGGACTGAGCTGGGAAGCTGGGGTGGCAACAGGGGGCCCTGGTGGGTGGAGGAGTGGGTGCTGTGGTTACTTACCACCTTTTGCTGAAGTAATTTTAATCTTTTAGCAATGGATTCAGCAACACCTGTGCATAGTACTCTGTATCTGCCGAACATCAGCCATGTGCACACTCCTCACAGACTCACACATGCTTGCACACTCATGCTCATGTTGCCACACACATTTACATGAATACTCACATTAAGTCATGACCCCACACTCACTGACACACAACCACATATTGTCAATCACACTCAAACACATGTCCCACACTAATTCACACACACTCGCATTTGTCATTCTCAATTATGTGGATGGTCCCAAGGAGCCAGTCCAGACTTTGTTCCCATAACCCAGGGGCATGTCCTCTAGCCTCTCTCCCTGGCCTCTGCCACATCCCTGCAGGGATGTCTGACCATCTTCCTTGAATGATTTTCCACAGAACAGAGACCCCAGGATGGATGGCTTAGGAGGAGGTGTGCTCTCCTCAGAGAAGAATAGGACATCCTCTGGAAAGCAGTATGGTGCAAGAAAAACAAGACTCAGATATTAGAGTATGCCATATCTGGGTTCCAGTTCCCTCTTCTCTGCATTTCTGTCTTAGTTATCTAGTGATGCTATGACAGAAATACCACAAGTGGATGGATTTCACAAAGAGAAATCTATTCTCTCACAGTCTAGTAGGTTAGAAGTTGGAACTCAGTGTGTCAACTCCAAGGGAAGGCTTTTTCTCTCTGTTGCCTCTGGAGGAAGGTCCTTGTCATCAAACTTCCCCTGGCCTAGGAGCCTCTTGGGCACAGGGACGCCGGGTCCGAAGGACTCCCTCTGCTCCTGGCATTGCTTTCTTGGTGGCATGAGGTTCCCCTGACTCTCTGCTCCCTTTTCTCTTTTATATCTCAAAAGAAAGAGGCTTAAGACACAACCTAATTTGTCGATTGAGTCTTGCCTCATTAACATATCTGCCTCTAATCCTGCCTCATTAAGATCATAGAGGTAGGATTTACAATACACAGGAAAACCACAACAGATGACACAAAACTGGAATCATGGTCTAGACCAGCTGACAGATATTTTTTTGCAGGACACAGTTCAATCCATCACAGTAACCTTGGCCAACTTAATCTTTCTAAGCTTTAAGATTAGAATAATAACCCAGACTTCAAGGCCTAAATCTGGCACTCAAATAGAGTACCTGACAGGCAGTGGAGATCTGCCCTTTGTTTTCCATCTCCTCTTCAAGGCATCTCGGAAAAGTGGAGGTATCTCTCACCCACCCAGATCCCTGCTATGCTCTAAGGGAACTGCCTGCTCGTGGTGGGCTTTAGTGGAGAGGCTTCATCTCTAGGTTGTCAGAGATCCATCTGAAGGGAGCCCTGCCTGTGGAAGTGACCCAGTTTAGTGAGATACTCCTGCTCCTGCATCTGTTTGTACTTGTGCCAACGCTGGGTGAATCACAGACGTTTTGCACTGAAGAAGCCTCTGGCTCAGCTCATGGCCAGGTATGTTGACAACACCTCCCAGGTCACATTGGTCCTATCTGCCTTGGTGTGCTCATGTGTAAGAGTACTGTTGTGTCTCGGGCTTCTGTCCATGTACAGGAAACAGTCATTTTTGACACCTGACTCCTGGCATTCTGTCTTCCATCTTCTGGAATTTGATTCCAGCTATTAGAATTCAAATCATTGCTGCTTCCATCTCATTCTTCAACAAAACCTTTAGGGAACCATTTTCTCTGTCCTCAGCTCCCCAAGCAGCCCTTCTGCTTGAGTCTCCCATCCCCCAAGGACTGTTGGACAGAGGTTCCTCTTCAGTTGGTTTTAGGAGCCACTATCTATGGAGTCGTGGGTGGCACAAATGCTAGGTTATACACTCAGCTCCTAACCAAAATGTTGGCTGTTCAAATACACCTTGAGGTACCTTGGTAGCAAGTCCTGGCAATATACTTCTGAAAGATCACAGCCATTGGAAACCCAATGGAGCATGTTTTTAATCTGAAACGCATGGAGTCATCATGAGTCATCATCAACTTGACAGCAAGTGGTTTGGTTTTTACATATAGCTCTAAATAAAGAGCACTGGCAGAAGGTCGAGGAGTCCTGGTGGCGCCGTGGTTAAAGCGCTTGGCTGCTAACGGAAGGGTTGACAGTTCAAACCCACCAATGGCCCCATGGGAGAAAGATGTGGCAATCTGCTTCTGCAAAGATTTCCAGCCTTGGAAACTCTAGAGGGTGGTTCTACTCTGTCCTATAGTGTTGGTATGAGGGGGGATTGTCTTGACGGCGTGCGGTTTTGGGTTCTCAGAGAGTCCTGGGTCTTAAATTATTGTCTCAATCTGCCCCTGACTCCTGTGTGATCCTGATCAAGTCATTCCCTCCTCTCGGCCTCAGTTTCCTCATCTGTACATGACAACACTGGGCTTGCTGGATTATTCCTCAGCTTCTTTCCAGATCTGAATCAATATGATTTGTCTCACTCTAACCTTTATTTAATCTCTCCTTCCTTTAACTAGTCACGGTCACGGAAAACATGAAAGGAGATAAGAATGGAAATGGGGCCACCCAGCTACTAGCACACTAGGTATGTTCAGGGAGACAAGAGAGAGAAGTTAGCTAAGACCTGTGTCTATATTTTAAGAGCCCTCAACGTAGGTCTCACTTGCTCCCACCACGGAACACACACACATCCGAACACAGTCAGACACACATACACACACAGTCTGAGGTGAGTTTTAGAATTTTAAATATCCACTTTTTAAAGCATTGAATTGCTACTATAAGCAAGGCACTATACTAGATACCACCCTTTAATATATCATATTCATTACTACCATGTAACATGTTGTTGTTGTCAGGTGCCATTGAGTCAGTTCTGACTCATAGTGACCCTATGTGCAATGCAACAAAATGCTGCCTGATGCTGCGCCACCCTCACGATCATTGTAATGCTGGGGCCCATTTTTGCAGCCTTGGTGTCAATCCGTCTCGTTGAGGGTCTTACTGTTTTTCATGGACCCTCTAAATAGTCTTGTTTTGCAAATGGGGAAAGTGAGACCCACGGAAATCACTAACTTTGCTCAAGACCACACAGCTACTAACTGAAGAATTGGGATTCAAATATGGGTCTGTCTTTCATACACACCCAACCTCTTAGTCGACTAAGTCTATGCTCCTACTCATGTTGAGCCTGGAAACTTCCCCAAGGGAGGGGCTGGGTTATGCTCTTTTACATTTCATTATAGTACTTGGTAGTGGAAGAGTTTCAGGTGGCATCTAATAGTTTACGTTGATTCTGATTATAGCTTCCATGGGACTGGCTAGGCTCATATTTCCAGCTCACTATAGCCTGGAGGAAATAAAATGTAAATGGTAAGGTGAGTGTGTAGGGAGCTAAAGCTTCTCTGTTGGGAGAGGGTGAGAGATTAGCCTCTGACTGATGGCAGTCAGGAACATTCCATCCACTTCTTCATTGAATGTCCTTGTTCCATTCTTGGCATGAAACTGGGTGGTGATCTTTGCCTTGGGTCCTGCGGGCAAAGCAGCTGTGTGTGTGTGTGTACCCGCGTAAATACATGCTTTTCTCTTTGTGGATACCAGCGAAGTACTGCAGGCTACCACAGGCGTAATAGTTTCCTGCTGGTCTCCCATCATGCCTTGTTTTTATGACGGTGCCCTCTGTGGGCCAAAGTGTAAAATCAGAATCTTGGTTTTTAAGAGGTTCCTTCTGATACTTCATGGAACAGATTGAGAATAGCTGTTAGGATAGTGTTGTCCTTGCTATCCCAGGGAGCTGGTGACCTGCGGTTGCAGGGTAGGTGACAATGAAAAGGAGGATCAGAGAGACAGACCAAGACAGCAGGGACTGGCAACCTTGTAAAACTGGTGTGCCAAGGAAACACTCGTGACTCTCTCGCAGTGCCAACACAGCAGCATGTACAGTTCAGATTGGGGCTGACTACAAGTGCTCCCGCTACCACCAGTTCAGGCCAAGAAGAGCTATCTGTCCCAGGGTTGGAAAGCAAACGCAGTCCTTTGGGGAAAGAAGAGTGGGAGCTGAGTTGGTAATTGAAGCAGCCTCTGAATGGAAATCCACACCATGTTAAATAAATGAAAGACTCTCCTTTGAAGTTGGCAGTGGGAACAATCCCTGAGACAGGATGTACAAACCTTGAGCCTACTTGTCGCTCCTCAAGACGTGCCTTCCCTTTGAAAATCTCTTGATGATTGTGGGTCCCCCCACCACACCAGTCTGAAAGAGGGAAGGCATTGGTCCCTTTCAGATCACTGATCCAAGCCGCCTTTTTCCTTTAAGTGCCTTGCATTAGAACTAAAGTGAATCCAGCCTAGCCTTTAAACAGGACTGTGATAAAGGCTCAGTTACAACCAAAGGTAAATGAACACAGACGTGTAACTGGTTCATCTGGTCAATGAAGGAGTCTTTGCTCATTTTCAGCATGGGCTCTGCTCCAGAGTACCTTCCTGGATAGCTCCTGCCCGCCTAATGAGGTCAAGGCTGCCCATACCCTCAAAGGGCAGGAGTATACAGTCACGGCTAAGCTTTTCACAAGCTAGACCTGTGTTCCATGCCTTATTCCCTGCTCTTTGAGTAACGGTGCTTTCTTATGGTGGTGATTCTTTTTTTTAAAATTGTATTTTAGATGAAGGTTTACAGAACAAATATTTTCTCATTAGATAATTAGTACACATTTCCTTTTATGACAGTGGTTAACAACCGCACGACATATCAACACTGTCCCTTCTCGACCTTCAGTTCCCTATTACCAGCTTTCCTGTCCCCTCCTGCCTTGTACTCCTTGTTCCTAGACTGTTGTGCCCCATTAGTCTCATATTGTTTTATAGGGCTGTCTAATCTTTGGCTGAAGGGTGAACTTCGGGAGTTACTTCATTACTGAGCTGAAAGGGTGTCTGGGGGCATACTCTTGGGGTTTCTCTAGTCTCTATTAGGCCATTAAGTCTGGTCTTGTATTGTGAGTTAGAATTTTGTTCTACATTTTTCTTCAGCTCTGTTCAGTCTCCTCTGTTGTGATCCCTGTCAGAGCAGTCAGTGGTGGTAGACGGGCACCATCTAGTTGTGCTGGACTCAGTCTGGTGGAGGCCATGGTAATTGTGGTCAATTAGTCCTTTGCACTAATCTTTCCCTTGTATCTTGTTTTCTTCATTCTCCCTTGCTGCCGAAGGAGTGAGACCAGTGGAGTATCTCAGAGGGCTGCTCATAAGCTTGAACACCCCAGCCACTACTCACCAAAGTAGAATGTAGAACATTTTCTTTATAAACTCTGTGACGCCAATTGAGCTAGATGTTCCCTGAGACCATGGTCCCCACAGCCCTCTGACCAGCAATCCGGTCCTTCAGGAAGTTTGGATGTGTCTATGGAGCTTCCATGACCGTGCGTTGTACAGGTTGTGCTGGCTTTCCCAGTACTGTGTACTGTCTTACCCTTCTATGGTGGTGATTCTTAAAGGAAAATATGGGAGGGGTCTTCCCTTAGATATCCCCTTGTCTAGGAAAACTTTCCTGAAAACCCAGACAAATTTAAGTGTCCCATGAGCTTCCCTAGCATACTATACTTAACCAACCTGGAAATGATCACATTGCTGTGGTCATCTGATCACTTGTATTCCTGCCCCATTTGCTGCTTGTTTGTTCACCACTGTAGCCCCAGGGCCTAGAACAGGCCTGGGGACCTATAAACCATACCAAACTGGTTGCTTTTGAGGCAGTTCCAACTCACAGTGATCCCATGCATGTAGAGTAAAATTGCTCCATGGAGTTTTCAAGACTTTGGCCTTTCAGAAGCAGATCACCGAATCTTTCTTCCAAGGTTCCTCTGGGTGGCTTCGAACCACCTACCTTTTGGGTAGCAGTTGAGTGCTTAATCATTTGCTCCATCCAGAGATTCTTTAGAACTTACACAAAAACTAGCAAACAAACCTGTTGCCAAGGGGTTGATTCTGTCTCATGATGACACATGTGTTTCAGAGAAGGACTGTTCCATCGGCACTTATGGGCCCCCCATAAATACAGGCTGCACTGATAAAGGACCTGCATGTTCAAACTACTGTTGGTTTCAGAAGAAGTTATCTAATGCTAATTGGGGACTGCTGTGTACCTTCCACACGTCTGTAATTGAGGTGTTCACTCTGCTTATGTAATTTATCTCCTCCTCCGAACCCCTGGTTCTTTATCCACTGACCCCTGAAAGAACCGTCGTGTTCTGACTGAGCCGTGGCTGTGCACATGTCCTCTGCTGGGTGGATGCCATCAAGACGCATGAAGTGTGTATGGCATCAGGAGGAAGACAGTGTGATGCAGTGTAAAGAGTATTTCAGCTACACTGATGAGGGTTTGAATCCTGGCCTAGCCATTTACCAGCTCCGTGATTTTGAGTAAGTTGCTTTACCGCGCTGGGTTTCCTCATTTGAAAAACGGGGTAGTTCTTCTCCATCTATAAGGAGTGGAGGCAACAATGTAAAGGACCTTATATTTTATAGAGTACCTGTTCAGTTAATGGAAGTCATTGTAGTAACAGCTTCTTCCTTTCTATATTCAGGTCAGCTTTCCTGCACTCTGCTGGGTCCTTTTCCAATTCCCGCTACACACCGCTGACTCAAATTTCCTGAGTCACTCCTGGTTTACTCTCAGCTGCTAACCCAAAGTCTGGAAGTTCAAGTTCACTCAGACACACTTTGGAAGAAAGGGCATGGCAATCTGTTTCAGAAAAATCAGCCCTTGAAAACACTATCGAGCAGTTCCATTCTGACACAGAAGGTGGCACCATAGGACAGAACAAACCTGACTGTAATGGATTTTTTTTTTTTTGTTTTTTGTTTTTTTTGGTTTGGTGGTAACTCAAACCAGTCTGTCAATGTCGAACCCCACTGCCATCTATACCTGGCAAGAGGACCTTAGAAAATTACCGACTTCAATGAGGAATAAGCTGACCCTTATCCCTGTGGTCCAGCTTGAGAAGCCCTCTGCAGTGAGAAGACAGCTGGTTGAGGATTCTCTGGTCCTTAACTTTTCTGCCTATAAAGTGACATGAAGTGTCACTAGACTGGATCTGATGCTCTCCAGTCCTGTGGGTCTCTAGCAGCCCTCTGAGCCCTGTAGAAATCGGAAGCAGTTATGCTAGGTTGGCAGGCTCAGCACGTGACATTTTGCCTTAACTACCTAAGGGGCAGAATTGTGATGTGGTTTGGCAACAGGTCTTGTGGCCAGAGGGAGGAAGAAGGTGGTTTATTTAGCTTCCCAAGCATAGACAGAAAGACATTTGTAGGAGAATATCAGCTCCCCACAAGCAGATGGTCCTGGTCGTGCACTGTTTAAGTCCAGGGTGCCTCCTCCATTTCCATTCCCCTCCCCTCTCCTCCTACATCCCCAATCTGTGTTTGCACAGTCACATACACATAGGCACACACACGCACGTGGGTACGTGCACACACCTGAGACACTGTCATGGCTATCATTTAGTATACAATGGGCTTCAACATTTATATTTCCTTTGGCCAGAGTCAACCAAAAGTAGGAAGGGAATCTCCTTAGGAAAAGTCAATCCTTGTATATGGCAGTATGGCAGTGAGGATAGGCGAAGTTATCCTTCAGTAACAAATGAACCCAGATCTCAACGGCTTATGTCTTATTCACTCTACATGTCCACTGAGGGTCAGCTGTAGCCCTGTTCTATATCAGTATGACTTTGGGATGCAGGCTAACAGAGCAGCCTTTATCTGGAACGTGACCAGTCGTCATGGAAGAGGGCAAAGAGAACCTAGTGAACCATGGCTCTTAAAGTTTACATTTTTCTTTGCAAAGCAAGTCACTTGGGCAGGCTGCCATCATCAGTGAGGCAGGGGAGTCTCCTTCCTAGGAAGAGGGTGGCCAGAAAGAAAATATTTATTAACAATAGCAGAATCTTCCTCACCCAGGTAAAGAGATTTTTGGATTATGTACCCTTTGGAATTATTGAGCTCAAGGTCAAAGTGTTTGATTTTATACAGGAAACCTCCTAGCTTTGGTTTAGTCCAGTTGTGCTGACTTTCCCTGTAGTGTGTGCTGTCCTTCCCTTCACCTAAGATAATTCTTAACTAATATCTAGTTAGTGAGTAACACACCCTCTCTCCCCTCCCTCATAACCATCAAAGAATGGTGTCTTCTGTGTTTAAACCTTTTCTTGAGTTCGTGTAATAGCAGACTTACACAATATTTGTCCTTCTGTGACCAACTAAATTCACTCTGCATAATGCCCTCCAGATTCCTCTATGTTATAAGATGTTTCACGGCTTCATGGTTGTTCTTTATCGTTGGGTAGTATTCCATTGTCTGGATACACCATAATTTGTTTATCCATTCATCTGTTGATGGACACCTAGTTTGTTTCCATCTTTTTGCTATTGTGAACAGTGCTGCAATGAACAATGGTGTGCATATATCTGTTTGTGTGACAGCTTTGAGTTCTCTAGGATATATTCCAAGGAGCAGGATAGCTGGATCCTGTGGTACTTCTATTTCTAGCTTTTTAAGGAAGCGCCAAATCGATTTCCAGAGTGGTTGTACCATTTTACCTTCCCACCGACAATGTCTACGTGTTCCAGTCTCTCCACAACCTCTCCAGCATTTGTTATTTTTTATTTTTTGGATTAATGGTAGCCTTGTTGGGGTGAGATGATATCTCATTGTAGTTTTGATCTGCATTTCTCTAATGGCTAATGATCATGAGCATTTCTTCATGTGTCTGTCAGCCGCCTGAATATCTTCTTTGGTGAAGTGCCTGTTTGTATCCTTTGCCCAGTTTTTAATTGGGTTATTTGTCTTTTGGTTGTTGAGGTTTTGCCGTATCTTGTAGATTTTAGGGATTACACGCTGATTGGATTTGTCATGGACACAATGTTTTTTTCAGTCTGTAGGTTGTTTCTTTACTCTTTTGGTGAAGTCTTTTGATGATGTTTGATTTTTAGAAGCTCCCAGTTATCTGTTCTCTCTTCTAGTGCTTGTGCATTGTTCCCTATTGTTTCTACTGTGTTATGGCATGTATTAGGGCTCCGAGCTTTGTGCCTTTTGTTTCTTCCATGATCTTTATCGTTTTCGATTTTATATATAAGTCTTTGATCTATTTTGAGTTAGTTTTTGCCCATGGTGTGAGATACGGGTTTTGTTTCAGTTTTTGCAGATGGATATCCAGTTATGCCAGCACCGTTTGTCAAAGAGACTGTCTTTTCCCCAATTAATGGACTTTGGGCCTTTGTCAAATATCAGCTGCTCATCGGTGGGTGAATTTATGTCTGGATTCCCAGTTCTGTTCCACTGGTCTATGTATCTGCTGTTGTACCAGTCCCAGGCTTTTTTGACTACCTTGGTGATATAATAGGCCCTAAAATCAGGTAGTGTGAGGCGACCACTTTGTTCTTCTTGAGTAATGCTTTACTTGTTTGGGGCCTCTTCCCTTTCCATATGAAGTTGGTGATTTGTCTCTTTGTCACATTAACCAATGCTGTTGGAATTTGGATTGGGATTGCATTGTACCTGTAGATCCCTTTGGGTAGAATTGACATTTTCACAATGTTGAGTCTTCCTATCCATGAGCAATGTATGTTTTTCCACTTCCGCTGGTCTCTTTTGGTTACTTGCAGTAGTGTCTTGTAGTTTTCATTGTATTGGTCTTTTATATCTCTGCTTAGATTTATTCCTAAGTATTTTATCTTCGTGGGACTATTGTAAATGGCACTGATTTGGTGATTTCCTCTTCGAGGTTCTCTTTGTTGGTGTAAAGGAATCCAACTGAGTTTTGTATGTTTAGCTTGTATCCTGAAACTTTGCTGAAATCTTCTCTTAGTTGCAGTAATTTTCTTGTGGATTCTTTCGGATTGTATGGAAAATCATATCATCTGCAAATAGACATACTTTGACTTCTTCCCTACTAATCTGGATGTGCTATATTTGTTTTTCTAGCCTAATTGCTCTGGCTAGGACCTCCAGCACAATGTTGAATAGGAGTGATGATAAAGGGCATCTTTTTCTGGTTCCCCTTCTCAAGGGGAATGATTTCAAAGTCCCTCCATCTAGGATGTTGTTGGCTCTTGGCTTTATAGAAATGCCCTTAATTATATTGTGGAATTTCCTGTGTATTCCTATTTTGTTGAGTGTTTTTATCATGAATGGGTGTTGGACTTTGTCGAATGTTTTTTCTGCATTGATTGATAAGATCATGTCGTTCTTGTCTTTTGTTTTATGTGATGGATTACATTGATTATTTTTCTAATGTTGAATCGTCCCTGCATACCTGGTATAAATCCCACTTGATCAGGGTGAATTATTTTTTGACGTGTTGCTGAATTCTATTGGCTAGAATTTTGCTGAGGATTTTTGCGTCAATGTTCATGAGGGACATTGGTGTATATTTTTCTATTTTTGTGGTGTCCTTAACTGGTTTTGGTATCAGGGTTATGCTGGCTTCATAGAAGGTGTTTGGGAGTATTCCATCCTTTTCTATGCTCTGAAATACCTTTATTAGGAGTGGTGTTATCTCTTCTCTGAATGTTTGGTAGAATTCTCCAGTGAAGCCTCCTGGTCCAGGGCTTTTTTTTTATTGGGAGTTTTTTATTTACCTATTCAATCTCTTCTTTTATTATGGGTTTACTTACTTGTTCTACCTCTGTTTGTGTTAGTTTAAGTAGGTAGTGAGTTTCTAGAAATTTTTCCATTTCCTCTAGGTTTCAAATTTGTTAGAGTATAGTTTTTCATAGCATTCTGTTATGATTCTTTCAATTTCAGTTGGTTCTCCTGTGATATCACCCATCTCAGTTCTCATACAGGTTATCTGTTTCTGCTGCAGTTTTTCTTTTGTCAATTTGGCCAATGGTTCATCAGTTTTGATGATCTTTTCAAAGAACCAGCTTTTGGACTTGTTAACTCTTTCAATTGTTTTTCTATCATCTATTTCATTGAATTCTGCTCTAATTCTTATTATTTCCTTCCTTCTGGCACCTCTAGGCTTCTTTTGCTGCTCTCTTTCCACTTGTTCCAGTTGTAGGGTTAATGCTTTGATTATGAGACTTTCCTGTTTTTGGATGTGTGCATTTATTGCTATAAACTGACCTCTGAGCACTGCTTTTGCTTTGTCCCAATGGTTCTGGTAGGATGTTTTCATTCTCATTTGATTCTATGAATTTCTTTATTCCATCCTTAATTTCGTCTATAACCCAGTAGTTTTTGTGGAAGGTGCTGTTCAGTTTCCATGTGTTTGATTTTTTTCCCTTGCTTATTGTCTTGTTGATTTCCACTTTTAGGGCTTTATGGTCAGGAAAGATGCTCTGTAGTATTTGGATGTTTCGGATTTTGTTAAGGCTTGCTTTCTGGCCTAATATGTGGTCTATTTTGGAGAGCGATCCACGTGAATTGGAAAAGAAAGTATACTTGGCTGCTGTTGGGTGCAGAGTTAGGTATATGTCTATGAGATCAAGTTGGTTGATTGTAGCTTTTAGCTCTTCTGTGTCTTTGTTGAGCTTCTTTCTGGCTTTTCTTTCCTACACCGAAAGTGTTGTGTAGAAGTCTCTTGCTACTATTGTCGAGCTGTCTATGTGTCTCTTCAGAGCTGTTAGAGTTTGTTTTACATATTTTGGAGCCTTGTTGTTTACTGTGTAAATATTTATTATGGTTATGTCCTCCTGGTGTATTGACCCTTTAATCATTATATAGTGCCCTTCCTTATCTTTTGTGGTGGATTTTACCTGAAAGTCTATTTTGTCAGAGATTAATATTGCCAATCCTGCTCTTTTTGGAGCGTTGTTTGCTTGATATATTTTTTTCCATCCTCTGAGTTTCAGCCTGTTTGTGTCTTTAAGTCTAGGGTGCATCTGTTGTAGGCAGCATATAGATGGCTTATGCTTTTTTATCCAATCTGCCACTCTCCGTCTCTTGATTGGTGCATTAAGTCCGTTTACATTCAGCGTAATTATTGGTAGGTATGAGTTTAGTGCTGTCATCCTGATATATCTTTTTGTGTATTGTTCACAGTTTCTTTGTTCCCTTGAATTTTCTGTGCTGAGTTGTTTTTCTTTGGGAAGTTTCTTTTATCTTTCTCTTTGTTGTAGATTTTGTGTTTGTTGGGTCTTTATGTTTTTCTCCTTTTTTATTTTG
This sequence comes from Dugong dugon, assembly GCA_030035585.1. Lineage (NCBI taxonomy): Eukaryota > Metazoa > Chordata > Mammalia > Sirenia > Dugongidae > Dugong > Dugong dugon. The sequence goes on along the minus strand of CM057462.1, from coordinate 192,937,088 downwards.
ATTTGTTGGATTGTTAAATTCCTTTATGGTTACCTTAATATTTACCCCTAATTTTACAAGTTTATGCTAGTCTTTTATTACTTCATATCACCTTAACTTACCCTCCATATAGAAAATCATTGACTCTATTTTTTAAGTCCCTTTTATTTTTGTTTTAATATTATCCTTTTTTTTTGTTTACATATTGATATCTGTTTCCCTATGTTCAATGTTTTAGCTTTGATGTAATTTTGATTTCCGTATCTGAGTCAAGGTCTGATTGCTCTATCCTGTGTTCTAGTATTGTGCTGTTAGCAGTTGTTATTGATTATCTCACCGTAGGACTCTCTTTAGCATTTCTTTTAATTTTGGTTTGGTTTTTACACATTCCCTAAACTTCTGTTTATCTGGAACTGTCCTAATTTCGCCATCATATTGGAGAGGCAGTTTTGCTGGATAGATAACTCTTGGCTGACAGTCATTTTCCCTCAAGGCTTTAAATATGTCATCCCATTACCTTCTAGCCTGCATGGTTTCTGCTGTGTAGTCTGAGCTTATTCTAATTGACTCTCCTTGTAGATGACTTTTCTTTTATCCCTAGCTGTTCTTAAAATTCTCTCTTTATCTTTCTTTTTGGTAAGTTGGATTAAAACATGTCTGTGTGACTTTCTTTTGGGATACCTTATGTGGGGTTCGATGAGCATCTTGGATTGATATCTTCTCATCTTTCATGATATCAGGGAAGTTTTCTGTCAAGAAATCTTCAACAATAGTCTCTGTATTTTCTGTTATCCCCCGCTGTTCTTGGACTCCAATCACTCGTAGGTTATTTCTCTTGTTAGAGTCCCGCGTGTCTCTAAGTGCTTCTTCACTCTTTTTAATTCTTTTGTCTGATTTTTCCTCAAATAAGTTGGCGTCAAGAGCCTTATCTTCAATGTCACTAATTCTAACTTCTACTGCCTCAATTCTGCTCCTATGACTTTCTGTTGAGTTGTCTCATTCTGAAATTTTATTGTTAATCTTCTAGATTTCTGATTGCTGTCTCTCTAGGCATTCTTGCTTCCTATTAAATTTGGCATTATGTTCTTGAATCACTTTTTTAAGTTCCACCACTACAGTGTCTGTATGTTCCCTGGCTATTTCTGCATGCTGTCAAATTTCCTTTCTTATTTCTAGAAGAGTTCTCTATATTAATCTTTGGTATTCTGCCTCTGGTAATTCCAAGAAGTCGACTTCCTCCAGAGAATTTATTGATTCTTTATTTTGGGAGCTTGCTGAATCCATCATGGACTTCCTCTTTATGTGACTTGATATTGACTGCTGTCTCCGAGCCGTCAATACTTTATTATACTTTTATTCTGGATTTGCTTAGTGAGACCTAACTTCTTGTTTTGTTTGGTTTTGATATGCCCAAATAGGCTGCTCGTGTGCACTAGTTTGATTGTTGACACCTTTTGATCTCTAATGTCCTATCACCAGGTAGTTAGTTCTGTAACTGAATATGTGTAGACAGGAGTCCATAAATTTTTCCTATAGGGGATCAGCTCGGGTGTTCAGGCAGTCGGTCACCAAGTTTTTGATGCAGGCTCGCACCCCCAGTTCTAGAGAGTCATGGGTGATTGGTGCAGGCCCTAGAATCTGGCTGTGGTAAGGGATCATGCGCTGAGAAAGGCAGGGGCTGATGGTTGCCCCTGAAAGTCTGAAAGGAAAATGTGTCCCTATTGAATAGGGTGAGTAGGTAGGTGAGTTCTGCAGCCGGGATAAGATCACCCACCTCTGTTGGCTGTAAAGACTCGAGGGCACCACTTTTAGCTGAACTCCTGTAGCAGGTGATTAGACACTTTATGAGCTACGACAAATCCTCAAGACCTAGCTGCAGATCGATAAAAGTGCCTACCTGAGGGACAGGGCTGTTGGGAGGGTCACAAATCTGTCTGTTCACAGCAGAAGCAGCTGAAGTTAAACTTCAGATGTTGTCCCTGTTGTACTGTGGCAGTGAGGGCTAACACTGTTGAGATGGGTCCCCACAAGTCTATACAAGGCTATAAGGAATTCAGAGTCTGCACACCCCTGATTTCTGTGGCCAGCAAAGGAGCTGTGCCAATCTTGTGTTCCTGGCCTAGGGAAGCCAGCAGCTTATTTGTTCCCTTTCCAAAGCCAGGAGAATTGGTCAGGTCGTCTTTTGGGATCTACTTATGGCACAGCGGACTCCCAGTGCAGAGTGTGGAGGGAGGAGGTAAAAGGAAGAAAGGTTTTTCTCAAATCCAGTGCAGATTGTGGAGGGAGGAGGTAAAAGGAAGAAAGGTTTTTCTCAAATCCAGTGCAGATTGTGGAGGGAGGAGGTAAAAGGGAGAGAGTCTTTTTTCCCAAAACCAGTGAACAGTGTGGACAGAGCAGGTAAGAGGAGGAAAATTTTTCCCAAGTCCGGTGCAGAGTGTGGAGGGAGGAAGTAAATGGGAGAGAGGTTTTTCCCAAATGGGCTTTTCTTTTTTGGAATCACTGTGAAAGAGTACATGCAAGTACTTATCCGAGCCTCTTGGGAGCTGCCCTTCACTAGTTCAGAGTTTCCAAGCAGAATTTCTGCTGTCAGGTCTCTCTCGATATGGAAAATGCTTCCCAAGTGCACACACTGCACAGCTGTTTGCCTGCTTTCCCGCGGACTGTCACAGTTGTGGCTCTGCAGCTTCACTGCCAGAGCTCTAGCCCTCCTCAACTCTTCCAATCAGAAGTCCTCTCCAGTATGACTCAAATAGATTTCTTAACGTTGCCTTGTTCAGGGCTACCAGATGTTCACATAGAATCAAATCACTTGTTTTTCCAGGTCTTTGTTGTAAAAAGGATATAGGAAGTGTCTAACTACCCAACCATGTTGACCACACCGCCAACATTCTGCTTTGACACTTAAATCGTTATATAGTGTCTTTCCTTATCCTTTGTGCTGGATTTTACTTTAAAGTCTATTCTATCAGAGATTAGTGTTGCCACTCCTTCTCTTTTTTGAGTATTGTTTGCTTGATATATATTTTTTTCTTACCCTAAGTTTTAGTTTGTTTGTGTCTTTAAGTCTATGGTGTGTCTGTTGTAGGCAGCATATACAGATCGTGGTTTTTAATCCACTCTGCCACTCACTGTCGCTTTATTGGTGCATTTAGTCCATGAGTTTAGTGCTCTCATTTTGATGTCCTTTTTTGTGTGTTGTTCACAGTTTCTTTGTTCCACTTAATTTTCTGTGCTATTTTCTTTATGTATTTTCTTTTCATCCATTTCACTGTTGTTGATTTTGTGTTTGCGGAGTCTCTATATTTTTCTAATTTTTCATTTTGACTTGTAGGATTGTTAGTTTCCTTTGTGTTTACCTTAATATTTACTCCTATTTTTCTAAGTTTATACTAGTGTTTTATTTATTTATATTGCCTTGACTTCCATTCCACATGCAAAATCTATGTCTAAGGTTTTTAAGTGATTTTTTTTTTGCTTCAGTGTGCTCATCTTTTACAAATTGACATCGATTTCCCTATTTTTAGTGTTTTAGCTTTGATTTGTTTTTGTGACTTCCCTATCTGGGTTGATATCTGGTTGCTCTGTCCTTTGTTCTTGTGTGTTGCTGTTATCTGATGTTACTGATTTTCTAACCGGAGAGCTTCTTTTGGTATTTCTTGTAATTTTGATTTGGTTTTTGCAAATTCTCTAAACTTCTACTTATCTGGAAATGCCCTCATTTTGCCATCATATGTGAGGGACAGTTTTTCTGGATATATAATTCTTGGCTGGCTGTTATTTTCCTTTAAGACTCTACATATGTCATCTCACTGCCTTCCTGCCTGCATGGTTTCTGCTGAGTAGTCCGAGTGTATTCTTATTGACTCTCCTTTGTAGATGACTTTTCACTTATCCCTAGGCGCTCTTAAAATTCTCTCGTTATCTTTGGTTTGGGCAAGTTTGATTATAACATGTTTGTGTGACTTTGTTTTGGGATCTACCTTATGTGGGGTTCAATGAACATCTTGGATAGATATCTTCTCGTCTTTCACGACATCAGGGAAGTGTTCTACCAACAAATGTTCAATTCTCTCTGTATTTTCTTTTATCCAACCCCACCCCACCCCTCTTTTGTTACTCCAATCACTCGTAGGTTATTCCCCTTGATAGAGTCCCACATAATTCTTTGGGTTTCTTCATTTTTTTAACTCCTTTTATCTGATTTTTCATCAAATAATTTGCATCAAGTGCTTTATCTTCAGTCTCAATAATTCTACATTCGACTGCCTCAATTCCGCTCATATGACTTTCTACTGAGTTGTCTCATTCTGAAATTTTTTTGTTGATCTTCTGGATTTCTGATTGGTGTCTCTCTATGGATTCTTGCAAGGTTTTAAATTTGTCATTATGCTCTTCTCTAAACTTTTTATTTCCTCTACTGCATGTTCTGTGTTCTGATTTGTTTCCTTCCTAATTTCTTGAAGAGTTCTGTATATTAAGCTTTTGTATTCTGCCTCTGGTAATTCCAAGAAATTTTTCTCCTCAGGAAAATTTGAAGAATCTTTATTTTGGGAGTTGGCTGAACTCATCATGGATTGCCTCTTTATGTCATTTGATACTGACTGTTGTCTCTGAGCCATCAATAAGTTATTATATTTATTTAAGTTTCCTTACTGTGTCCTAGCTTCTTGTTTTGTTTTGATATGCCCAAATAGGCTGCTCGTATGGGCTAGCTTGATTATTGGCAACTTTGAAGCTCTGATGTCCTGTCACCTAGTGGTTAGATCTGTTACTAGGTAGGTGAGCTCTGGAATCCACCCACTCCTCCTGTATGAATTCAGCTCAGGTGCCCAGGTAGAAGGCCACCAAGTGTGTGGTATAGGCTCTCACCACAGCCCTAGACAAGCATGGGTGTTTGGTGTGGGCACAGGCATCTGACTCCAGCAGTGGTATACACTCTAAGCAAGGCAGGGGGCTGACTGCCACCTCCGAGTGTTTAGAAGGAAGGTGTGTCCCTGTTTCCTAGAGTCATAGGTGGGTGGGTTTTGCAGCCTGACTATGAACACCCAGGGCTGTTGGCTGTAAGGACTGGTGGTCACTTCTTATTCTTGGCCTGTATCGTAGGTGGCTGGGTGTCATTGGTGGAGCCACCAGTCCTCAGGCCCCTGGCGTGGGTAGGTGAAGACCCTGTTAATGGGCAGAGCAGTGTCAAATGTCACGCACCTGCCACTTCACAGCTGAAACCGTTGAAGACAGACTTCAGGTACATACACTGTTGTACTGTGGTAATCGGCCCACACAAGTCTCTGCAGTGGGAAAGGCACTCAATATCCATGGATACCTTATGCCTGAACCTAGGCAAAGGAGCTGTGCCTACCTGGATTTCCAGCTTAGGGGAGCCAGCAGTTTATTTTTTCCCGTTTTTTGATTTGTTCACTCTCCAAGGCTGGGAGAATGGCTCAGGGCCTATGAAGGCCTCTACCTCCGGCCCAGGGGACTTGGCATTTGCTGAAGCTGGTTCAGGGCCCAGTGCAGAGCAGGGAGAGTGAGGTAAATGAGAGACAGGTTTCTCCCTAAGGGGGGTATTTTTGATCCGCGCAGTAGGCCGTTCACAAGTACTTTTCTTTCGCCGATCAAGGGCTGCTTCTCACTGGTTCTGGGTGGCCGAGTAACCTCTTTGACACTGGGTCTCTCCCAGTGTGGAAAATGTGCCTCTCGAGCACGGCTACTTGCCTGCCTCACCGCTCATGCATGAGCTGCTCAGGACTGAATGGCTCAGGCTCTGACTGATTCAGGTCTGACAACTCCTCGCTGCTTCCGAACTCTCTCTCCCTTCCCTTGCCACTCAGCCCAGTTCCTCCACTTTGCCTTAGATGTTCAGGGCTCCTAGATTGTCATATATAATTGATTCACTTGTTTTCTTCCCGTCTTTGTTGTCAGAGGGTCCACCGGAAGCGTCTGCCTACTCCGTCTTCTTTGCCCCGGCACAAACCTGTTGTTTTCAAGTTAATTCCAACTGAAAGTGACCCTATAGGACATAGTAGATCTACCCCACAGGGTTGTCAAGGAGTATCTGGTGGTTTTGAACTGCCGACCTTCTGGTTAGCAGATGAACGCTAATATAGAGAGCTGACCCCTTATTCTTCTCCACTCCCTTCAGCTTGGGATGTCTAACCTTCACTTCCAAGAGCACGAATTTGTTTCTTAATTTATCTTTGCCCCCATGCTAGACAGTACTTCCACTCTTCATTTGCCACAGCCCTTTTCCAGGCTTTAAGTTTCCTTCCATTTACGTCCTTTCCCATTGTTGACAACAATTCGGAATATCTCCCCCATTTCATCACTATAGCACTGTCACCCCCCGTCTCCCGCCCCCTGCCCCCCGCCCATGAAGTCCTCAGCCCTAGTTTAGTCTTACTCTCTAACCCCTCTTCTCTTCTTTCTGGACCCATAATTTTTATGGGAAAAGAGAGAACAAGGGCATCCCTGGCCATCACCAGTCCGTTCACCCCAACTCCCCACAATGTTATCCTTTTCTCTTGAGCAGGTTCTTGAAGACTTGCCCTCAACTTCCAAAACCAAAATTGTTGTCGCAGAGTCAATTCTGATTCATAGCAACTGTTATGGATTGAACTGTGTCCTCCAAGAAGATGTGTCAAGTTGACTAGGCCATGATTCGCAGTATTGTGTTGTCCTCCATTTTGTGATCTGATGAAATTATCCCACGTGATATAAACCCTGACTTCTACCATGTTAATGAGGAAGGATAAGAGGTAGTTATGTTAGTCAGGCAGGAAACAATCCACAGAATTAGGCTGTATCTCGTTCAATGTCTTTTCAGATATTATAGAGAAAAGTAAGAGAGGAGACGGACCTCATTACCATCAAGCAAAGAGAGCCAGGAGCAGAAAGTGTCCTTTGGGTCTGGGGTCCCTGTGCTCAGAACCACTTTGACAAAGGGAAGATTGATGACAAGGACCTTCTCCCAGAGTCGATAGACAGAGAAAGCCTTCCCCTGGAACTAGCACCCAGGATTCAGACTTCTAGCCTCTCAAAGTGTAAGAGAATACACTTCTGTTAAAGTCATCCGTTTGTGGAATTTCTGCTATAACTGCACTAGATAACTAAGACAGCGACCCTATAGGGTAGAGTATAACTGCCCCATAGAGTTCCCAAGGCTATAATCTTTACGTTCTAAAGCGGTTGCAGCAGCACATCAACAGGGAACTGGCAGAAGTTCAAGCTGGATTAAGAAGAGGACGTGGAATGAGGGATATCATTACAGATGTCAGATAGATCTTGGCTCAAGGCAGAGAATGCTAGAAATATCTTTACTTGCATCTTACTGACTATGCAAAAGCATTCAACAACAACAAGCTCTACAGAAGCAGACTGCCACATCTTTCTCCTGCAGAGCGACTGGTGGGTTCGAATTGCTACCTTTTTGGTTAGCAGCCACGTTCTTTCCACTACACCACCAGGGCTCCTTTGCCCTCTCCTTTGTTGTTGTTGTTGCTGTTAGGTGCTGTCGAGGAGGTTCCAACTCATACCAACCTTTTGTACAAAAGAGCAAAACACTGTCCAGTCCTGTGCCATCCTCAAAATTATTGCTATCTTTGAACCCATTGTTGTAGCCACTGTGTCAATCCATCTTGTTGAGGGCCTTCCTCTCTTTTGCTGACCCTCTATTTTACTAAGCATGATGTCCTTCTCCAAGGACTGGTCTTTACTGATAACATGTCCAAAATAAGTGAGACAGGATCTCGCAATCCTCACTTCTAAGGAGCATTCTGCCTGTACCTCTTCCAAGACAGAGTTGTTCATTTTTTCTGCCAGTCCATGGTATATCCAGTATTCTTCACCAAGCCCGTAATTCAAAGGCATCAATTCCTCTTTGGTCTTCCTTGTTCATTATCCAGTTTTCCAATGCATATGAGGTAATTGAACATACCAGGCTCGGGACAGGCACACCTTAGTCCTCAAAGTAATACTTTGCTTTCTAACACTTTTAAGGGGTCTTTTGCAGCAGATTTGCCCAATGCATTATGTCATTTGATTTCTGCACTGCTGCTTCCAGTAAAATGATTTCTGGACTGCTGCTTCCAGTAAAATGAAATTCTTTACCACTTCAATATTTTCTCCATTTATCATGATGTCTAGTTGTGAACATTTTTGTTTCCTTTATGTTGAGGTGTAATCCATACTGAAGGCTGTATGATCTTCATGAGTAAGTGCTCAAGTCCTCTTCACTTTCAGCAAGCAAAGTTGTGTCATCTGCATATTGCAGGTTTTTAATGAGTCTTCCTCCAATCCTGATGCCCCGTTCTTCTTTATATAGTGCACCTTCTCGAATTATTCGCTCAGCATACAGATTGAAGAAGTATGGTGAAAGGATACAACCCTGACACACACCTTCCCTGATTTTAAACCACCCAGTCTCCCCTTGTTCTGTTCAAATGACTGCCTCTTGGTCTACATACAGGTTCCTCAAGAGCCCAGTGAACTGTTTTGGAATTCCCAGTCTTCACAATGTTATCCATAATTTGTTATGATGCACACAACGAATGCTTTTGCATAGTCAATAAAACACAGGTAAACATCTTCCTGGTATTCTCTGCTTTCAGCCAAGATCTATCTGACATCATCAATGAGATCCCTTATTCCACACCCTCTTCTTAATCCAGTTTGAGCTTCTGGTAGTTCTTTATCGATGTACTCCTGCAACCATTTGTTAATGATCTTCAGCAAAATTTTAGTTGCAAGTGATATTAATGATATTGTTCAATGATTTCTACCTTCTGTTGGATCACTTTTCTTTGAAATGGGCACAAATAGGGATCTCTTCCAGTTGGTTGTCCAGGTAGCTGTCTCCCAAATTCCTTGGCATAGACGAGTGAGCACTTCCAGTATCGCATCCTTTTGTTGAAACATCTCAGTTGGTATTCTGTCAATTCTTGGAGTCTTATTTGTCACCAATGCCTTCAGTGCACTTGGTCATATGCTACTCTGTCATTCTGTCGTACTGTGGTGGCTTGCGTGTTTCTGTGATGCTGGAAACTAAGCCACCGGTATTTCAAACACCAGCAACGTCACCCATGGTGGACAAGTTTCAGCAGATCTTCCAGACTAAGACAGACTAGGAGGAAGGACCTGGTAATCTACTTCTAAAAAAAGAAAAAAAAAAAAGTAGAAAGAAATTGGCCAGTGTAAACCTTATGAATAGCAGCCCCCTCCTTAGAGAATCTTGTTTCTCTGAACATAATCTGATTCTCAGTGGAAACCTAGGATTCTACATTTACATAAAAAAAGAGCTGTCCCTTTCTTTGCTCACTTGATTTTCTCCACATAGGCTTTAAGACATTTGAGGACAGGATCTCTTGATACTGCTTCCATTCTCAAAGGTTCCCAAACCCTGTACTTAGATACATGGTTGGTGCTCAGCAGCTGCACTGTATTTATTTCTTTCCCACAGTGACTAGCTAGGAAAGGACATTGCACTAAGAGATGGATCCCCACATAGTGGGAACAGACTGAGTGCATGTGTGTAACACAGGAAAGAGATAGCCACCCTCAGAACATTGGTATGAGTTGAACTCCAGACACAGAGTTTGATCTCTCTAACTGGAAGCAAACAGTGATACCTGTTTGCTTGGGTTCCACATACCCACTTGGCAATTGTTCCAGCTGAAGGATGTGCAAGGAAAAAGAGAGGGGGGCTAAGAAAGTGACCTCTACTGCCACCTTCTACTCAGCCCCAGCCAGAGGGAGGTCAGGAGTCAGAGATAGTGGGGCCTGAGGCTTCTGGGACCTATTTTGGACCTCTCTCCTCATGTTTTGTGGCATTGCCTTGTCCCGTGTCCATTAGTGGTGGGAGTGCAGACTCCGGTCCTGTCATTTTGTCTGATTCATTGTGGCCGAAAATGTAACTATATATCAAACCATTCATTTAATGCATTTCTGTTTCGGTTTCTTAAGAACCAAGGCATGAACCCATGTTTTGACATTGTAAGATGCATTTTACACAGAAAAACAGTCGTGTATTTATAATTTCAAAGTCAAACCCTCTTCCCTTGGGACAACGAAGTATCCTAACCAAAAACCAAATGAAACTCATTGCCTTCCAGTCATTCTAACTCATAGAGACCCTATAGGACCTAGTAGAACTGCCCCATAGGATTTCTGAAGCGTGGCTGGTGAATTCCAACTGCTGACTTTTGGGTTAGCAGCCTAGCTCTTAACCACTGCACCACCAGGGATCCAAAATATCCTACGACTTCGTTTTCATGAAGATTAAACCACTAGGTCAGGACTTGGAAAAGCCAGGTGGCTGAAGGGTCAGCAGCAGGGGCCTAAGAGGTGAATTACTTTTCTCATGACTAGGGGCTTCCCAAGGGTCAGCTGGGGTGGGTGGTTTGAAGGGGTTAATCCCCTCTGAGCTGAAAGGCTGGATAAAAGCACGGGATATTAGGTATGACTCACTGAGGTCACAGCACAGGCAACAGCATGTCTCCCCAAGAGAAAAGGGCAAGCGAGAGCTCTGGATTGTATCCTGGAGAGTCTGAGAGAAGTCAGGGATGGGGTGTGGGTTCCCTAACATGCCTGGTCCTGTCATTGCAGAGGCCCTGCTGTAATGGGGTTGGGAGGGGGCAAGATAAGAGGGGAGGGTAATTTGCTACTGAGATTTTGATATCACCTAGAGTCCTGTTTTGATTGGTTGGTTCTGTTTGGTGTGGTTTGATTGGTTTGGCTTGGCTTGCTTTGGTTTGATATGGTTGGGTTTTATTTTTGATCAGGTACCCAGAATTCAAGCCGTCCCTCTGACATTTAAGCACATGTAATCTTAAGTCAGCCACTTCCCTGTTCTAGTTCATTTTTTCTATGTTTGTTAGCGATAACACTGAATCACCTTAGTGGTTCCCCGGTTTTTGGATTTCACGAAAACTAATATTATTTTTCAAACAAGGCAGTCAGTGAAGAGGGACAACTTTTTATTTTTCCAAGTAAGGTTTAAGGTCTTTTATAATTACTAACATTTTCTGAAATAAGGGAAAGTGTATAGTCTCAAAAAAAAAAAGAAGACCTTCTGAAGAAATAAAAGTCAGAAACTGCGTACCAACCCCTATGCAATACAATAACATTTTCTCATTTCTCTGTGGCTTGTTGAGAATATCATAAAGTGTTGACACAGTCCCTGGACCCAAAATTGGAAAGATTTTATCTGATTACTGGGCTTCTTCCAGCTCTGGCAATTGTTAGAATAGAGTGCTGTCTGCTGCTTTACCAAGCCTTGCCACCAGTGAGTGGATGTTTCTAGGGAGGAGGGTGGGACCTTCCAGGACAAAGAGCTTCCTTTAAGCTCTAATTTCTTTGATCAGTTCTGTGTTTCTTTTCTAGGACTCAGCACAGGTCTAACGCCCAGCAGTTGAGATCTTCTTCTGTTCCTCCATCCTGCTCTCATGTACTGCTGCCATGTTCTCCTCCCTGGATGTCTCAGTGTACTAGACTCAAGTAGGAACAGAAGTCTTAGTCTTTATTTTCTTTTCTCCAAGCCGTAATCCCTATATTCCCCATTGTTGCCACTTAGAAATATAGGGTTCCCTTAACTTCTCAGTTCTTATTCTCAGTCACCCACTCCTTTGTACTCTTAACCAACCTAAGAACTGCTGTCTAGTTGATTATGATGAGTGGTGACCCTATGTGTTGCAGAGTAGAACTGTACTTGATAGGGTGGTCAAGGCTTTTTGGAAGCAGGTTTCCAGAGCTTTCTTCAGAGGCACATCTTGGGGCTCAAACTACCAACCCATCAGTTAGTAGTAGAGCAGTGAACCGTCTGTACCTTCCAGGGACTCCTTAAAAATCCAAAACCAAATCGATTGCGGTCGAGTTGATTTCGACTCATGGCGACCCTACAGAGCAAAATAGAACTGTCCCATAGGGTTTCCAAGGGTCTGATAGTGGATTTGAAAAGCCAAACCTTTTGATTAGCAGCTGAGTTCTTAACCACTGTGCAACCAGGGCTCCAGAGACTCCTTATTTCAGGATTAATTTTAAATCAGCCCTCATCATTCCACTTCATCGCTGTCGCCTTAAGACAGGTTCTAGTCATTTCTTCTTGCCCAACTGGTCTCCCTTCCTCATTTTTCCTACCCTCACCTATACCCTCAGCACCCTGGTGTCACAGTGGTTAAGAGCTTGGCTGCTAACCAAAATGTCGGCAGTTTGAATCCACTAGCCGCTCCTTGCAAACCCTATGGGGCAGTTCTATTCTGTCCTGTCATGTTGCTAAGAGTCAGAATTGACTCAACAAGGGTTTGATTTTGGTTGACCCACACCCTCACCTCACTGCCAAAGGAGGCTTCATCAGACCCATGGGCAGATCTGCTGACAGTCCATCCTCTGTGCCCTGCGGCCAACTAATCTCCTGAAACACTTTCAGTTTTCTGCTTCCTTTGGCTCCCCATCTCCTACAGGAAAAGCATACAGTGTTTACTCCTGGAAAGGAACTTAAAGAGTATCATGTTTTTCGGTGTAGAAAACCTGAGACCCAGAGAGAAGTCAATTGTCCAAAGGCTTACATCTAATTATTGGCAGAGTCAGAGATAGACCCAGGCCATTTAAATATAATTCAGTGCCTTTCCATCTCCTTATACTCATTAATAGAAGTTTTAAAATTCTGCACTGGGAAGATCCAGGGCTGGGTCTCTCCTACTTATTGCCACTCCCATCATGCAATTTACTTCTCCTGGCTAGTCTGGAGCTCAAGACCTTCCATGGGGTCTGATCCCACTTCCATTGCCCACTTCTCATTAGAACTGACCATCCACTACAGTTGGAGGCTGTTGATGGTTCAGTGGTAGAATTCCTGCCTTCCATGAGGGAGACGCAGATTTGGTTCCCAGCCTGTGCACCTCATGCGTAACTACCAACTGTGTGTCAGTGGTGGCTTGCATGTTGTTGTGATGCTGAACACATTTAAGCAGAACATCAAGACTAAGAAGAACGAGGAAGAAAGACCTGACAATCTACTTCAAAAATTCAGTCAGTGAAAACCCTGAGGATCACAACAGTTTTCTTCACAACGTCTCATGGGGATGGAGCCGGACCTGACAGCATTATGTTCCATTGTACATAGGGTCACCATGTGTCGGGGACCTACTCAATGGCAGCTAATGAGAATCCCTCACAGTCAGGTCAGTCTTCTGTGCACAAATACACAAAGCATCTTCCCACCTTCAAACTGTTAATCAATCTACTTCTCCTGCCTAAAATGAATGCCTTATTCAATTCATAAAAATTAATTTAGCTCATCTCTCAGCCGGACCCTTTGCTAGGGATTAGGATACAAAGGTGTCAGTGTTTTGTGTTTCTTCCCTTAAGGAGCCTGTCGTCTAGAGGCTTATTTTTTTTTTTTGGTCCCCCCTGATGATTTACTGCCAGTCCCAGCCCCAACACCAGCCCATGGGGAAGCCCTTTGCTCTAAGTCCTCTGCAACTCTGGTTCCATAACATCCATTCATGATGTCGGCCTCCCAGCTCCAGAAACCATATCATAATAGGCTGGGCTTATCTTCTGAAGAAGATAATAAGTTCCTTGAGAGCTGAATCTATGTGTCAGTGGTTCCCACAGTACTCGTCATGGTGTCTGCTACTTGTCTGTTTGATGACTGACAGAGCCCCTGCTAAATACAGTCCCTTGACCTTCAACCATGCTAGGTCCTGGTCCTTCTCAGACTTAATTTCCTAACAAATCTTTACAACTAAAAATGAAGCAGGTGGGTACGTAGTTTCAGGTCAGAGGCATCCTAGAGGGTAAAGTTTCCCACCTGCCTCTTTCCCCCAATGCACAGCTGTCACCACTACCACGTTCACGAGTTCATAGAAGTAAAATGAGGAAGACATGAACACCAAGGAAAATCCCAAAGGGGAAAAAATGTCCTCAAGGGCTAATATCAAGTCTTAGGGTATGGGAAGATGCAAAGTAAGTGGGCAGTCATAAGCCTGGTAGATTTGGACAAATGGCAGGTTGTTGCTTCTGTCAGAGTGATAGCAGGTTGAAGGGATTCTCCTCCTGAGAGGCCTGCCTTTCTTTGGTCTTTCTTAGTAACCTTGCCTACACACAGCCCATGATTGAAATGAGTCAGTACAATGGTTTAAGGGAGAGACTATTGGGTTCCAAGCCTATGTCTTCTAGTGTTGCAGTGTGACTTGCCAAGATCTTGGCATTTTGTAAGGCTTTCTGTAGAGCCCTGGTAAAATTCCACGTGTGACATTTAAATGTGGCGTCCTCAGGATTAGCTTGTCTACCGCCATACCTTTCAGCCAAGCTTTTATGACCCAGGGTGGCAAATGCCACTACTTGACTTCAAACTTGTGCAGCTACCTATTCCATACTTCTAAAAGGGTGTCTTGCCCTAGTGTCCAGTTCCACAGAGCACCCAACAATTGCTGAAAACTTTGTGCCAGACGCTACACACACACTTTACATACATTGTCTATATTAACCCTTTCTACCGACATGAAGAATGGTGTTATTATCCACTATGGCAGATGAGGAAGTGAAGCTCAAATATGTTAAGTGTCCAAGTTCACCAAACTGGTAAAGTTCAGAACCCCCATCAGAACTCCAGTTGGAGATTTTTAGAGATGTGCCCCGTATTTTGTGAGATATGAGAAGCATCCAGAAGTGTGCCCTCCGTCTGTCCTAGCAGGTCTAACAGAGGAGTGGGAAGGAAGACTCAGCAACAAGGCTGTCTGAGCTCAGAACCCAGCCAAAGTGACTCCTTGGTTATCTCATGCTAATGCAATGCTTCTTTAGTCCTCCCCTTTATGGTAATCATTTCCCTGGGGGAACCCTGGTGTCTGGGTGACTTAACAATATGCAGAAAGATAGAGATAAACACTCTCTACTGTAATCACCCAGCTTTTTTTTTTTTAATGGAAAATAATGTTTTTGTCAATTGCAGGCAGGACAGAGGGCTGCAGCCTCCATTCATTGCCAAAATAACCAAAGGCAACAAATCCCAGCCACTTGCCTTATCTTCCCACTATTTCAGGCTGAATGTGGCTCTGAGTCTAGGTAAACTCAAAGTCATAACTGCTGAGTTTAATGGGCTTCTAAGAGAGCCATTCGCCCCTTTAGCTGTTAAGCTTTCCTTAAAACAATGTTACCTTCATACTGCACCCAGCCCATCCCTTCCACTCTGCCAATCAAACTTTCCTGGAACACTACCCTCACACACCCTACACCGATCACTGCCCTCAGTGCTTGTTTGGGACATTCCCAGATGCCAAAGTCCTAAGTCAAAAGACACAAGTGGGTGTGGAAATCCAAGAAATCCAGACTTCTAAAGTGATGGGGAGGTGAGCGGAAGGCAAGAACAAAGGCACTGTCACCCTTGAGTCCAGCCTTGCTAAGCAGGAGGCCGCCAGGCTTGGGGGTGAGTAAAACCTGAAATTTGAGGAAGGATAGGTGGATGCTATTGTGATTAGGGACTAATTAGGACACTCAACTCATGGCCTCAGGCACGGATGAGAAATATATAAAAGGTGGGCAGGCTCAGAGCATCCCAAAACCCTTGGCATCTCCAACACTCCGGTTGCCGGTCACTGAGAACTTAGGTAAGTCTGGTGAAGTTGTGCCTCTCATAGCCTCGCTCCACAGGTGTCCCAGCTCCTGACTAGGGGCTGGGACTTGAGCTCTGGGTGGTTGGTCAGAAAGAAAGGTCTCATTTGGGTGTGTCTCTCTCCATATCATTTGTGACCAACCTTTTTTGGGTTCTCCAAGCCATCTGGCCTAGGGGTGAGGGAAGCTAGGCTGAGGCTGGAGAGGTGGGTCTGACAAGAGGACTAGTATATTGAGGATCCGGCTGCTGTGTGTGGGTGTTGTATCTTGCCAGGTGCCAGGAAAGGCAGAAGGAAAGGGCAGCCCTGGCCATGGGGAAGAGCAACTGACAGAGCTGCCTTTTAAGAGAGAAGAGAATACAAAGAGGTGGGAAGGCAGGCTCTCTTGGGAGGGCAGAGGTTTGGAAGTCCCAAGCAGTAAAGACTCGCAGGGAGAAGACACTATGGCATAGTGGGAAAGACTCGCTCTGGGAATCCAAAGACCACTGTTTCCACCAACCTCTGCTGAGTGACTATGGAACAATTACTTCCTCATATGAGCTTTGCTTTCAACAACCGTAATTAAGAAGAGTCCAGGAAAATGGTCCATGCCATCTCTAGATTCTTTGTTTCTAGAAATTCCTTTAAAGAGTGGTTAAGGTGCTCCTTGCAGTCTTTTTTAAATTTTTATAAATTTAGTTAATAAACCACATACTTATATACTGCTTACTACGTGCTGTACACTGCATATGTGTGTGTATACATATATATATAGAGAGACAGTGAGAGAGGGAAATAGAGAGAGAGAGACCTGGTTGTGCAGTGGTTAAGCTCTTGGCTGTTAACTGAATGGCTGTCGGTTCAAACCCACCAGTCGCTCTGCAAGAGAAAGATGTGGCGACCCACTTACATGAAGATGTACATCCTTTAAGTAAATCTGTGAGGCAATTCTACTCTTTCCCACAGGGTCGTTGTGAGTCAGAATTTAGTCGACAGCACACAACAACAAGTATCTATATATATGGAAACCCTGCTGGCGTAGTGGTTAGGAGTTCAGCTGCTAACCAGAAAGTCGGCAGTTTAAATCCACCAGCCACTCCTTGGAAAGCCTACGAGGCAGTTCTACGCTGTCCTATAGTGTCGCTATGAGTCAGAACTGACTAGATAGCAATGGATTTGGTTTTATTGGTATCTATAAATACATATGCATTACCCATGTCTTTATATCTTCATTTAACCCTTACAAAAACCTTAAGTCACACAACAAGTAAACAGTGTAGCCAGGATACAGATTGCAGGCATCCTGTTTCAGATTCCATAGTTTGTGCCATAACGATACACTACTTTTTGTTCTTTTTTTCACTGTCCTTCATTCTTACTCTCTTTCGCTTCCTCTCCCTCTTCCTTTTCCTCTTTTTCATTTCATATTTTTATTTTTTTATCCACCCTCCCTCCTTTTCTTCTTCCCTTCTTTCTTTCCTTCATCCTTTCTTTCCTCCCTCCCTCTCTACCTTCCATCCTTCTTTTCTCCCTTCACCTCTCTCAAAAAGTGTTGAAAGGGCTTACAAACATTAAGCTAAAATTGACACATGCACACGCACACACATTCACACACACACACTTGAAGTTAGTGACGAGACCAGGGCAAGGTAAAAGCAGAGCAGGACGGAAATGTGATGGAGGGCTTTCACCTAGGCCCAAGGGTCTCTCTAAGTTTTAAGCATTGCTCACCTCTGTGTCTTTCTGCTTCCAGGTGCAAGCGCTGCCCAGAATGTCTCAATATATGCAGAAGCAGTGTGTTTACCCGCAGAACTGCTGGCCCCTGCCTCAGAAGTGCTGCCCCGTACCTCAGACGTGCTACCCCCTACCTCAGAAGTGCTACCCCCTACCTCAGAAGTGCTGTCCCCTACCTCAGAAGTGCTACCCCCTACCTCAGAAGTGCTGCCCCCCACCTCTGAAGTGCTGCCCCCCACTCCAGCCATGCTGCCCCCCAGTTCAGCAGTGCTGCCTCCCATATCAGTATACCAAGCAGATCTGTCAACCCCTACCCAAGTGCCAACTGAAGTGCCCACCTTTTCATTACTGCTAAAGGTCCAAGCCGAAGTTAGCCCCAGGCACATGACCAGAGAATGAGCCCCAGAAAAAAGAAAGGGCATGAAGCCCACTCCAAGTCACCATCCCATCCCCGCTCCCTGAGACAGCCAAACTGTCCAGGCCTGCTCGCCCCTGCTTCTCGATGCAGCCACGCTTTGGACAAAGTAGCACCAGGATGGAAGCTACCTCAAACTCTCCCTCTTATTGACGAGCAGCCACAATTTTCATCTCACACAAGAAACTGATTCAAATCTGTCTAATTATCTTTGGTGATATAAACCTACATCACCCTGTTAGCTTCTTGGAAACTTGGGCGGTGTGCCCAGATGCTCTTTCCTATTATTTCCCTGTCTGCTTCTGTTCCCCAGACAATTAAAACAGAATTCCTCTGGCACTAATGGCTCAGTCTGATTACTTTGTTGTTTTAAAATTCTACATTCCTGGTGATCCTTTATCTGCTTTCCAAGCCAGGGCCCTAAAAGAGATGGATGTGTGGGGGCAGGGAGAGGAGAAGTCTTGGGGAGATTCGCTTCTGTGATGTCCAGACCAGAGTGAGGAGTCACAGGAGGGTGTTTTTGCAGCACAGAGTCACATGCTACCTCAACAGCAAATGGGAAGGCCACAGGGATGTGGGGAGACAGTGTTCGTCTAGGGTACAGGGCAAAGATCAGGTATCATCTACGTCCAGGAAGAGTGGGGGACCCCCCAGGAAAGAGCTTTGTAATAGAGAAGAAGCATTCAGGCAAACAAAGCATAATTCAAAGACCACAACCCAAAGGTCTATGGGTCAAACAATGTGCAGAAGATCTTGAAAATTATTTCATAAGTCAAAGAAAAGACCAAAGTTTTTTCGAGCTAACTGAATGTGTACCTAGGAGGCAATCCATGCAAACATCATACACCCAATACATATATACCCACCAGACAATATTTGATTACAACTACCAAACCAAAAAAATCAAACCAGTTGCCACAGATTCATTTTCTACTCATGGCGACCTACGCCTCTCTCTATTTCCCCAGTTAGGGATTCTCCAGAGCTTTTGTTTATTTCTTTCTTTTTCCCTCACATAAGTCCTTACTCTTAATTTTCTGAATTTCTGGGGGACTGAGGTAACCAGATAATTCAGACACAGAGGCAATCCAAACTTCTTGCTTCTGGCTATTGTTTCAACTATCCACCCGTGTCTTTTTCCACCAAAGCCCTCTCTTACAGAACAGCAGAGTGAGGCATTTCAACCTCCTCTTCTACTCATTTCTCCCCTGTCATGCCTCCAGGCCTCAGGGCAGTCAATGAGAACTAAAGGAAGTACCCTAAAGCACACAGAGAGGAAAAGAATTTAAGGTAAAGATCTGAATCAAACCCAACATATATTATAAACCCTGAAGAATGCCAAGTTGGGGAAAGCTTTTATCATTGCCTCTCGGGCTCATTGGCCTCTTTTTTCACCACCACGTTTCCTTTTACGTCGTTTCAGTTATCATCTTTCCTTCGTTTATTCCACTCATCCATCTAGCCATTCATCTATCCATCCATCCATCCACCACTCGATCATCCACTTATCAACCATCCATCTATCCATTCAATCCCTCCATCATCCATCAGGGCAGCCATATTAAGCACCCTGCCCCATTTACTCTGAATGGAATAGGTATTGTGAAGATTCAGAAGCACATCACAGTGTTCTGGGCCAGTCCGTTTAACAATACCAAAGAAAAGACAAAGATGAGACCTCTGAAATAACAAAGAATAATTAGATGAGACATCAACTAACTAAGGAATGAGTTGAGTTGTATGAGTACCTTGCCTATGCCTTCAGAACTCAGATGATGGAGAGAGATGGAGAACATTGAGAGCTGTTTAGGGCAGGAAGGAGAACTCAGCCATCTCTATATTCACAGCACCTACCACGGGGCTCTGAGAAAATATCTGTTCAGTGATGAATGCCTAGAAGAGGTAGAATTTGGAACAGAAGTACAAAAGGATTTGGCTAGGTGAGGAGGAGAACATTCCAGAACTGGGTACAGCACGAGTAAATGCTGTGAGTGCTAGGTCTATCCAGGAGATCCAGCCTTCCCAAATCTAAGAACAGGCCCTTGGCTGTTAGAGAACATGGCCTCATCTACTGAAAACCACAAAACTTGGGCGTTTTGGTTCCAGTTTTGTGACCTGTCTCTCAGACCCCTCTTCCTCAGTTGTCTACACTCAACAGAAACTCAAGTCTGACTACAAAAAGCACTTCAATGTTATGTAGCCTTTAAATGAACTCCCTGAAAATGATGTGAAGTTTTAAAAATTTCTGCACACTCATATATGTCATTCAGTACAGTCTCCAAGTGTCTCCTCTCTCTACTAGGGGCCTGACTGAATGTTTAGCATTTCACACACATCAGCTCATTTACTTTGCACCTTGCCCTGTGGAAGTATTGTTACTCCCATTACAGACAGGGGACTTAGGTTCCAGAGAAGTTTCTTACTTGCTCACAGTAATCATAGCTTGTAGGTGAAAGAACTGAGATTCACACTAGGGACTTCTGGTCTCTGCCTTGTATTCTTTCCAACAGAGAAAGTGTTCTTTTTGTGCTAGTGGCTTCAGGTACCATAAAGCCCAGATTGGAATCTTCCGAATTTATACCCCACAGTCCACTGGAGAAAGCAAAGCTAGAGATGTACACATACACACACACACACAAACACACACAAGTTTACACATGGATAGACTTTCTAGCATGTTTACACATTCATATAAATTACACACCACACATGATGTTGATATTCAAAATAATTAATAACCTGTACAACATTATAGACTGGCACTGAGTGTTCAGAAAAGAAACTGGAGTAGGTCTTATAGGCCCCCCTTTGTGACAAGCAAAGTCCCCTAATTTCTTGTTCATGTGGAGGACTGCGCTTGGCAGCTGGGGTGGAAACAGGAGGCCCTGGTGGGTGGAGGAGTGGGTGCTCTGGCTACTTACCACCTTTTGCTGAAATAATTTTAATATTTTAGCAATGGATGCAGCAACACCTGTGCATAGTACTGTGAATCTGCCAAACATCAGCTATGTGCACACTCCTTCTCACAGACTCACACATGCTTGCACACTCATGTTCTTGTTGCCACACACATTTACGTGAATACTCACATTAAGTCATGACCCCACTCTCACTGACACACAACCACATATTGTCAATTACACTCAAACACATGTCCCCACACTAATTCACACACACTCGCATTTCTCATTCACACTTATGTGGATGGTCCCAAGGAGCCAGTCCAGACTCTGTTCCCATAACCCAGGGGCTTGTCCTCTAGCCTCTCTCCCTGGCCTCTGCCACATCCCTGCAAGGATGTCTGACCATCTTCCTTGAATGATTTTCCACAGAACAGAGACCCCAGGATGGATGGCTTAGGAGGAGGTGTGCTCTCCTCAGAGACGAATAGGACATCCTCTGGAAAGCAGTATGGTGCAAGAAAAACAAGACTCAGATATTGGAGTATGCCATATCTGGGTTCCAGTCCCCTCTTCCCTGCATTTCTGTCTTAGTTATCTAGTGATGCTATGACAGAAATACCACAAGTGGATGGATTTCACAAAGAGAAATCTATTCTCTCACAGTCTAGTAGGTTAGAAGTTGGAACTCCGTGTGTCAACTCCAAGGGAAGGCTTTTTCTCTCTGTTGGCTCTGGAGGAAGGTCCTTGTCATCAAACTTCCCCTGGCCTAGGAGCCTCTTGGGCACAGGGACGCCGGGTCCGAAGGACTCCCTCTGCTCCCGGCATTGCTTTCTTGGTGGCATGAGGTTCCCCTGACTCTCTGCTCCCTTTTCTCTTTTTTATCTCAAAAGAAAGAGGCTTAAGACACAACCTAATTTGTAGATTGAGTCTTGCCTCATTAACATATCTGCCTCTAATCCTGCCTCATTAAGATCATAGAGGTAGGATTTACAATACACAGGAAAACCACAACAGATGACACAAAACTGGAATCATGATCTAGACCAGCTGACAGATTTTTTTTTGCAGGACACAGTTCAATCCATCACAGTAACCTTGGCCAAGTTAACCTTTCTAAGCTTTAATATTAGAATAATAACCCAGACTTCAAGGCCTAAATCTGGCACTCAAGCAGAGTACCTGACAGGCAGTGGAAATCTGCCCTTTGTTTTCCATCTCCTCTTCAAGGCATCCGGGAAAAGTGGAGGTATCTCTCACCCACCCAGCTCCCTGCTATGCTCTAAGGGAACTGCCTGCTGGTGGTGGGCTTTAGTGGAGAGGCTTCATCTCTAGATTGTCAGAGATCTTTCTGAAGGGAGCCCTGCCTGTGGAAGTGACCCAGTTTAGTGAGATACTCCTGCTCCTGCATCTGTTTGTACTTGTGCCAACGCTGGGTGAATCACAGACGCTTGGCACTGAAGACGCCTCTGGCTCAGCTCATGCCCAGGTATGTTGACAACACCTCCCAGGTCACATTGGACCTATCTGCCTTGGTGTGCTCATGTGTAAGTGTACTGTTGTGTCTCGGGCTTCTGTCCATGTACAGGAAACAGTCATTTTTGACACGTGACTCCTGGCATTCTGTCTTCCATCTTCTGGAATTTGATTCCAGCTATTAGAATTCAAATCATTGCTGCTTCCATCTCATTCTTCAACAAAACCTTCAGGGAACCATTTTCTCTGTCCTCAGCTCCCCAGGCAGCCCTTCTGCTTGAGTCTCCCATCCCCCAAGGACTGTTGGACAGAGGTTCCTCTTCAGTTGGTTTTAGGAGCCACTATCTATGGAGTCGTGGGTGGCACAAATGCTAGGTTATACACTCAGCTACTAACCAAAATGTTGGCAGTTCAAATACACCTTGAGATACCTTGGTAGCACGTCCTGGCAATATACTTCTGAAAGATCACAGCCATTGGAAACCCAATGGAGCATGTTTTTAATCTGAAACGCATGGAGTCATCATGAGTCATCATCAACTTGACAGCAAGTGGTTTGGTTTTTACATATAGCTCTAAATAAAGAGCACTGGCAGAAGGTCGAGGAGTCCTGGTGGCGCCGTGGTTAAAGCGCTTGGCTGCTAACGGAAAGGTTGACAGTTCAAACCCACCAGTGGCCCCATGGGAGAAATATGTGGCAATCTGCTTCTGGAAAGATTTCCAGCCTTGGAAACTCTAGAGGGTGGTTCTACTCTGTCCGATAGTGTTGCTATGAGGGGGAATTGACTTGACGGCGTGCGGTTTTCGGTTGGCAGAGAGTCCTGGGTCTTAAATTATTGTCTCAATCTGCCCCTGACTCCTGTGTGATCCTGATCAAGTCATTCCCTCCTCTCGGCCTCAGTTTCCCTATCTGTACATGACAACACTGTGCTTGCTGGATTATTCCTCATCTTCTTTCCAGATCTGAATCAATATGATTTGTCTCACTCTAACCTTTATTTAATCTCTTCTTCCTTTAACTAGTCACGGTCACGGAAAACCTGAAAGGAGATAAGAATGGAAATGGGGCCACCCAGCTACTAGCACACTAGGTATGTTCAGGGAGACAGAGAGAAGTTAGCTAAAACCTGTGTCTATATTTTAAGAGTCCTCAACTTAGGTCTAACTTGCTCCCACCACGGAACAAACACACACACATCCACACACACAGTCAGAAACACATACACACACAGTCTGAGGCGAGTTTTAGAATTTTAAATATCCACTTTTTAAAGGATTGAATTGCTACTATAAGCAAGGCACTATACTAGATACCGCTCTTACAGTATGTCATAATCTTTACTACCATGTATCATGTTGTTGTTGTCAGGTGCCATTGAGTCAGTTCTGACTCATAGTGACCCTATGTGCAATGCAACAAGACACTTCCTGATGCTGCGCCACCCTCACGATCATTGTAATGCTGGGGCCCATTTTTGCAGCCATGGTGTCAATCCGTCTCGTTGAGGGTCTTACTGTTTTTCATTGACCCTCTAAATAGTCTTGTTTTGCAAATGGGGAAAGTGAGACCCACGGAAATCACTAACTTTGCTCAAGACCACACAGCTACTAACTGAAGAATTCGGATTCAAATATGGGTCTGTCTTTCATACACACCCAACCTCTTGACTAAGTCTATTCTCCTACTCATGGTGAGCCAGGAAACGTCCCCAAGGGAGGGGCTGAGTTATGCTCATTTACATTTCATTATAATACTTGGTAGCGGAAGAATTTCAGGCGGCATCTAATACTTTATTTTGATTCTGATTATAGCTTCCATGGGACTGGCTAGGCTCATAATTCCAGCTCACAATATCCTTGATGAAATAAAATGTAAATGGTAAGGTGAGTGTGTAGGGAGCTAAAGCTTCTCTGTTGGGAGAGGGTGAGAGATTAGCCTCTGACTGACGGCAGTCAGGAACATTCCATCCACGTCTTCATTGAATGTCCTTTTTCCATTCTTGGCATGAAACTGGGTGGTGAACTTTGCCTTGGGTCCTGCGGGCAAAGCAGCTGTGTGTGTGTGTGTACCCGCGTAAATACATGCCTTTCTCTTTGTGGATACCAGGGAAGCACTACAGGCTACCAAAGGCGTAATAGTTTCCTGCTGGTCTCCCATCATGCCTTGTTTTTATGACTGTGCCCTCTGTGGGCCAAAGTGTAAAATCAGAATCTTGGTTTTTAAGAGGTTCCTTCTGATACTTCTTAGAGCAGATTGAGAATAGCTGTTAGGATAGTGTTGTCCTTGCTATCCCAGGGAGCTGGTGACCTGCGGCTGCAGGGTAGGTGACAATGAAAAGGAGGATAAGAGAGACAGGACCAAGACAGCAGGGACTGGCAAGCTTGTAAAAGAGTTGTGCCAAGAAAACACTCGTGACTCTCTCGCAGTTCCAACACAGCAGCACGTACAGTTCAGACTGGGGCTGACTACAAGTGCTCCCGCTACCACCAGTTCAGGCCAAGAAGAGCTAACTGTCTCAGGGTTGGAAAGCAAACACAGTCCTTTGGGGAAAGAAGAGTGGGAGATGAGTTGGTAATTGAAGCAGCCTCTGAATGGAAATCCACACCATGTTAAATAAATGAAAGACACTGCTTTGAAGTTGGCAGTGGGAACAATCCCTGAGACAGGATGTACAAACCTTGAGCCTAATTGTTGCTCCTCCAGACATGCCTTCCATTTGAAAATCTCTTGATGATTGTGGGTCCCCCCACCACACCAGTCTGAAAGAGGGAAGGCATTGGTCTCTTTCAGATCACTGACCTAAGCAGCCTTTTTCCTTTAAGTGCCTTGCATTACAACTAAACTGAATCCAGCCTAGCCTTTAAACAGGACTGTGCTAAAGGCTCAGTTACAACCAAAGGTAAATGAACACAGACATGTAACTAGGTCATCTGGTCAATGAAGGAGTCTTTGCTCATTTTCAGCATGGGCTCCGCTCCAGAGTACCTTCCTGGATAGCTCCTGCCCGCCTAATGAGGTCAAGGCTGCCCATACCCTCACAGGGCGGGAGAACACACTCATGGCTAGGCTTTTCACAAAATAGACCTGTGTTCCATGCCTTATTCCCTGCTCTTTCAGTAACGGTGCTTTCTTAGGGCGGTGATTCTTTTTTTTTAATTGTACTTTAGATGAAGGTTTACAAAACAAATATTTTCTCATTAGATAATTAGTACACATTTCCTTTTATGACAATGGTTAACAACCGCACGACATATCAACCCTGTCCCTTCTTGACCTTCAGTTCCCTATTACCAGCTTTCCTTTCCCCTCCTGCCTTGTACTCCTTGTTCCTGGACTGTTGTGCCCCATTAGTCTCATATTGTTTTATAGGGCTGTCTAATCTTTGGCTTAAGGGTGAACTTCGGGAGTTACCTCATTACTGAGCTGAAAGGGTGTCTGGTGGCATACTCTTGGGGTTTCTCTAGTCTTTATTAGGCCATTAAGTCTGGTCTTGTTTTGTGAGTTAGAATTTTGTTCTACATTTATCCTCAGCTCTGTTCAGGCTCCTCTGTTGTGATTCCTGTCAGAGTAGCCAGTGGTGGTAGACGGGCACCATCTAGTTGTGCTGGACTCAGTCTGGTGGAGGCCATGGTAATTGTGGTCCATTAGTCCTTGGCACTAATCTTTCCCTTGTATCTTGTTTTCTTCATTCTCCCTTGCTGCCGAAGGAGTGAGGCCAGTGGAGTATCTCAGAGGGCTGCTCACAGGCTTTGAAGACCCCAGCCACTATTCATGAAAGTAGAATGTAGAACATTTTCTTTATAAACTGTGTGACGCCAATTGAGCTAGATGTTCCCTGAGACCATGGTCCCCACAGCCCTCTGACCAGCAATCCAGTCCTTCAGGGAGTTTGGATGTGTCTATGGAGCTTCCATGACCGTGCGTTGTACAGGTTGTGCTGGCTTTCCCAGTACTGTGTACTGTCTTACCCTTCTATGGTGGTGATTCTTAAAGGAAAATATGGGAGGGGTCTTCACTCAGATATCCCCTTGTCTAGGAAAACTTGGCTGAACCCCCAGACAAATTTAAGTGATTTATGTGATGGATTACATTGATTATTTTTCTAATGTTGAACCGTCCCTGCATACCTGGTATAAATCCCACTTGATCAGGGTGAATTATTTCTTGACGTGTTGCTGAATTCTATTGGCTAGAATTTTGCTGAGAATTTTTGCGTCAATGTTCATGAGGGACATTGGTGTATAATTTTCTATTTTTGTGGTGTCTTTAACTGGTTTTGGTATCAGGGTTATGCTGACTTCATAGAAGGAGTTTGGGAGTATTCCATCCTTTTCTATGCTCTGAAATACCATTATGAGGAGTGGTGTTAACTCTTCTCTGAAAGTTTGGTAGAATTCTCCAGTGAAGCCTTCTGGGCCAGGGCTTTTTTTTATTGGGAGTTTTTTATTTACCTATTCAATCTCTTCTTTTGTTATGGGTTTACTTACTTGTTCTAACTCTGTTTGTGATAGTTTAGGTAGGTAGTCAGCTTCTAGAAATTTGTCCATTTCCTCTAGGTTTTCAAATTTGTTAGAGTACAGTTTTTCATAGCATTCTGTTATGATTCTTTTAATTTCAGTTGCTTCTGCTGTGATATCACCCATCTAATTTCTCAAACAGGTTATCTGTTTTTGCTGCAGTTCTTCTTTTGTCAATTTGACCAATAGTTCATCAGTTTTGATGATCTACTCAAAGAACCAACTTTTGTACTTGTTAACTCTTTCAATTGTTTTCTATTCTCTAATTCATTGAATTCTGCTCTAATTCTTATTATTTCCTTCCTTCTGGCACCTGTAGGCTTCTTTTGCTGCTCTCTTTCTACTTGTTCCAGTTGTAGGGTTAATGCTTTGATTATGAACCTTTCTTGTTTTTGGATGTGTGCATTTGTTGCTATAAACTGACCTCTGAGCACTGCTTTTGCTTTGTCCCAATAGTTCTGGTAGGATGTTTTCATTCTCATTTGATTCTCTGAATTTCTTTATTCCATCCTTAATTTGGTCTATAACCCAGTAGAGTAGTTTTTGAGCAAGGTGCTGTTCAGTTTCCATGTGTTTGACTTTTTTCCCTTGCTTATTGTCTTGTTGATTTCCACTTTTCTGGCTCTATGGTCAGGAAAGATGCTCTGTAGTATTTGGATGTTTTGGATTTTGTTAAGGCTTGCTTTCTGGCCTAATATGTGGTCTATTCTGGAGAACGATCCACGTGAATTGGAAAAGAAAGTATACTTGGCTGCTGTTGGGTGCAGAGTTAGGTTTAAGTCTATGAGATCAAGTTGGTTGATTGTAGCTTTTAGCTCTTCTGTGTCTTTGTTGAGCTTCTTTCTGGATGTTCTGTCCTTCACCAAAAGTGGCGTGTCGAAGTCTCTTGCTACTATTGTCGAGCTGTCTATCTGTCTCTTCAGAGCTGTTAGAGTTGTTTTACGTAGTTTGGAGCCCTGTTCTTAAGTGCATAAATATTTATTATGGTTTTGTCCTCCTGGTGTATTGACCCTTTAATCATTATATAGTGCCCTTCCTTATCTTTTGTGGTGGATTTTACCTGAAAGTCTATTTTGTCAGAGATTAATATTGCCAATCCTGCTCTTTTTAGAGTGTTGTTTGCTTGATATATTTTTTTCCATCCTTTGAGTTTCAGCCTGTTTGTGTCTTTAAGTCTAAGGGGCATCTGTTGTAGGCAGCATATAGATGGCTCATGCTTTTTTATCCAATCTGCCACTCTCCGTCTCTTTATTGGTGCATTAAGTCCGTTTACATTCAGCGTAATTATTGGTAGGTATGAGTTTAGTGCTGTCACAGTTCACAGTTCACAGTGCTGTTCACAGTTTCTTTGTTCCCCTCAATTTTCTGTGCTGAGTTGTTTTTCTTTGGGAAGTTTCTTTCATGTTTCTCTTTCTTGTAGATTTTGGGTTTCCCCGATCTTTATGTTTTTCTCCTTCTTTATTTTGATTTCTTGGATTGTTAGATTCCTTTATGGTTACCTTAATATTTACCCCTAATTTTACAAGTTTATGCTAGTCTTTTATTACTTTATATTACCTTAACTTACCCTACATATAGAAAATCATTGACTCTATTTTTTAAATCCCTCTTTTTTTTGTTTTAATATTATCATTTTTTTTTGTTTGTTTACATATTGATATCTGTTTCCCTATGTTCAATGTTATGGCTTTGATGTAATTTTGATTTCCGTATCTGAGTCACGGTCTGGTTGCTGTATCCTGTGTTCTAGTATTGTGCTGTTAGCAGGTGTTATTGATTATCTAACCTTAGGACTCTCTTTAGCATTTCTTTTAATTTTGGTTTGGTTTTTACACATTCCCTAAACTTCTGTTTATCTGGAACTGTCCTAATTTCACCATCATATTTGAGAGACAGTTTTGCTGGATAGATAACTCTTGGCTGACAGTCATTTTCCCTCAAGGCTTTAAATAAGTCATCCCATTGCCTTCTAGCCTGAATGGTTTCTGCTGTGTAGTCTGAGCTTGTTCTAATTGACTCTCCTTTGTAGATGACTTTTCTTTTATCCCTAGCTGTTCTTAAAATTCTCTCTTTATCTTTCTTTTTGGTAAGTTTGATTAAAACATGTCTGTGTGACTTTCTTTTGAGATAACTTATGTGGGGTTCGATGAGCATCTTGGATTAATATCTTCTCATCTTTCATGATATCAGGGAAGTTTTCTGTCAAGAAATCTTCAACAATTTTCTCTGTATTTTCTGTTATCCCCCGCTGTTCTTGGACTCCAATCACTCGTAGGTTATTTGTCTTGTTAGAGTCCCGCGTGTCTCTAAGAGCTTCTTCATTCTTTTTAATTCTTTTGTCTGATTTTTCCTCAAATAAGTTGGCGTCAAGAGCCTTATCTTCAATGTCACTAATTCTAAATTCTACTGCCTCAATTCTGCTCCTATGACTTTCTGTTGAGTTGTCTCATTCTGAAATTTTATTGTTAATCTTCTAGATATCTGATTGCTGTCTCTCTATGCATTCTTCCTTCCTATTAAATTTGGCATTATGTTCTTGAATCACTTTTTTAAGTTCCGTCACTACTGTGTCTGTATGTTCCCTGGAAATTTCTGCATTCTGTCGAATTTCCTTTCTTATTTCTAGAAGAGTTTTCTATATTAATCTTTGGTATTCTGCCTCTGGTAATTCCAAGAAGTTGACTTCCTCCAGAGAATTTATTGATTCTTTATTTTGGGAGCTTGCTGAATCCATCATGAACTTCCTCTTTATGTGACTTGATATTGACTGCTGTCTCTGAGCTGTCAATACTTTATTATACTTTTATTCTGTATTTGCTTAGTGAGAACTAACTTCTTGTTTTGTTTGATTTTGATATGCCCAAATAGGCTGCTCCTGTGCACTAGTTTGATGTTTGACACCCTTTGATCTCTAATGTCCTATCACCAGGTTTTTAGTTCTTTAACTGAGTATGTGTAGACAGGAGTCCAGAAGTTTTTCCTATAGGGGATCAGCTCGGGTGTTCAGGCAGTCGGTCACCAAGTTTTTGATGCAGGCTCGCACCCCCAGTTCTAGAGAGTCATGGGTGATTGGTGCAGGCCCTAGAATCTGGCTATGTTAAGGGATCACGCTCTGAGCCAGGCAGGTGCTGATGGCTGACCCTGAAAGTCTGAAAGGAAAGTGTGTCCCTATTGTCTAGGGTGAATATGTAGGTGAGTTCTGCAGCTGGGATAAGATCACCCCCCTCTGTTGGCTGTAAAGACTTGAGGGCACCACTTTTTTCTGAAGTCCTGTAGCAGGTGACTAGGCACTTTAGGAGCTACCACCAATCCTCAAGACCTAGCTGTGGATCGATAAAAGTGCCTATTTGAGGGCCAGGGCTGTTTGGAGGGTCACAAATCTCTCTGTTCACAGCTAAAGCAGCTGAAGTTAAGCTTCAGATGTTGTCCCTGTTGTACTGTGGCAGTGAGGGCTAACACTGTTGAGATGGGTCCCCACAAGTCTATATAAGGTTATAAGGAATTCATAGTCTGCGCACCCCTGATTTCTGTGGCCAGTGAGGAGCTGTGCCAATCCTGTGTTCCTGGCCTAGGCGATCCAGCAGCTTATTTGTTCCCTGTCCAAAGCCAGGAGAATGGGTCAGGGTGCCTTGTGGGATCTACTTACAGCCCAGCAGACTCCTGCTGCAGAGTGTGGAGGGAGGAGGTAAAAGGAAGAAAGGTTTTATCAAATCTGGTGCAGAGTGTGGAGGGAGGAGGTAAAAGGGAGGGAGTTTTTCCCCAAAACCAGTGCACAGTGCTGATGGAGCAGGTAAGAGGAACAAAGGATTTTCCCAAATCCAGTGCAGAGCATGGAGGGAGGAGGTAAATGGGAGAGAGGTTTTTCCAAAATGGGCTTTTTTTTTTTTTTTTTTTTTTAAATCACTGCGAAAGCATACATGCAAGTACATATCCTAGCCTCTTGGGAGCTGCCCTTGAGTTGTTCAGAGTGTCCAAGCAGAAGTTCTGCTGTCAGGTCTCTCGATATGGAAAACGCTTCCCAAGCTCACACACTGCACAGCTGTTTGCCTGCTTCCCAATGGACACGCAAGGTTGTGGCTCTGCAGCTTCACCACCAGAGCTCTAGACCTCCTCACCTCTTCCAATCAGAAGTCCTCTCCCATATGACTCAAATAGATTTCTTAAGGTTGCCTTGTTCAGGGCTACCAGATGTTCACATAGAATCAAATCACTTGTTTTTCCAGGTCTTTGTTCTAATAAGGATATAGGAACCCTCTAACTACCCCACCATGTTGACCACCCAAGCAACATTCTGTACTAACACTTAAATCGTTATATAGTGTCTTTCCTTATCCTTTGTGCTGGATTTTACTTTAAAGTCTATTTTATCAGAGATTAATGTTGCCACTCCTTCTCTTTTTTGAGTATTGTTTGCTTGATATATTTTTTTTTTCTAACCCTGAGTTTTAGTTTGTTTGTGTCTTTAAGTCTATGGTGTGTCTGTTGTAGGCAGCATATACAGATCGTGGTTTTTAATCCACTCTGCCACTCACTGTCGCTTTATTGGTGCATTTAGTCCATGAGTTTAGTGCTCTCATTTTGATGCCTTTTTTTGTGTGTTGTTCACAGTTTCTTTGTTCCACTTAATTTCCTGTGCTATTTTCCTTTATGTATTTTCTTTTCATCCATTTCATTGTTGTTGATTTTGTGTTTGCAGAGTCTTTATATTTTTCTAATTTTTATTTTGACTTGTAGGATTGTTAGTTTCCTTTGTGTTTACCTTAATATTTCCTCCGATTTTTCTAAGTTTATACCAGTCTTTTATTTATTTATATTGCCTTGACTTCCTTTCCACATGGAAAATCTATGTCTAAGGTTTCTAAGTCACTTTTTTTTGCTTCAGTGTGCTCATCTTTTCCATATTGACATCTATTTCCCTATTTTTAGTGTTTTAGCTTTGATTTGTGTTTGTGACTTCCCTATCTGGCTTCATATCTGGTTGCTCTGTCCTTTGTTCTTGTGTGGGGTGTTATCTGATGTTACTGATTTTCTAACCGGAGGGCTTCTTTTAGTATTTCTTGTAATTTTGATTTGGTTTTTGCAAATTCTCTAAACTTCTACTTATCTGGAAATGCCCTCATTTTGCCATCATATTTGAGGGACAGTTTTTCTGGATATATAATTCTTGGCTGGTGGTTATTTTCCTTCAAGACTCTACATATGTCATCTCACTGCCTTTTTGCCTGCATGGTTTCTACTGAGTAGTCAGAGTTTATTCTTATTGACTCTCCTTTGTAGATGACTTTTCACTTATCCTTAGCCACTCTTAAAATTCCCTCATTATCTTTGGTTTGGGCAAGTTTGATTATAACATGTTTGTGTGACTTTCTTTTGGGATCTACCTTATGTGGGGTTCAATGAACATCTTGGACAGATATCTTCTCATCTTTCACGACATCAGGGAAGTGTTCTACCAACAAATGTTCAATTCTCTCTGTATTTTCTTTTATCCCACCCCCCCCCCTTTTGTTACTCCAATCACTCATAGGTTATTCCTCTTGATAGAGTCCCACATAATTCTTAGGGTTTCTTCATTTTTTTAACTCCTTTAATCTGATTTTTCATCAGATAATTTGCATCAAGTGCTTTATCTTCAGTCTCAATAATTCTACATTCGACTGCCTCAATTCCGCTCATATGACTTTCTATTGAGTTGTCTCATTCTGAAATTTTATTGTTGATCTTCTGGATTTCTGATTGCTGTCTCTCTATGGATTCTTGCAAAGTTTTAAATTTGTCATTATGCTCTTCTCTAATCTTTTTATTTCCTCTACTGCATGTTCTATGTTCTGATTTGTTTCCTTCCTAATTTCTTGAAGAGTTCTGTATATTAATCTCTTGTATTCTGCCTCTGGTAATTCCAAGAAATTTTCCTCCTCAGGAAAATTTGAGATTCTTCATTTTGGAAGTTGGCTGAAGTCATCGTGGATTGCCTCTTTATGTCATTTGATACTGACTGTTGTCTCTGAGCCATCAATAAGTTATTATATTTATTTAAGTTTCCTTACTGTGTCCTAGCTTCTTGTTTTGTTTTGATATGCCCAAATAGGCTGCTCATATGGGCTAGCTTGATTATTGGCAACTTTGAGCTCTGATGTCCTGTCATCTAGTGGTTAGATCTGTTACTAGGTAAGTGAGCTCAGGAATCCACCCACTCCTCCTGTATGAATTCAGCTTAGGTGCCCAGGTAGATAGCCACCAAGTGTGTTTTATAGGCTCTCACCACAGCCCTAGACAGGCATGGGTGTTTGGTGTGGGCACAAGCATCTGGCTCCAGCAGGGGTACACACTCTGAGCAAGGCAGGGGGCTGACTGCCACCTCCGATTGTTTAGGAGGAAGGTGTGTCCCTGTTTCCTAGAGTCATAAGTGGGTGGGTTTTGCAGCCTGACTATGAGCACCCAGGGCTGTTGGCTGTAAAGACTGGTGGTCACCTCTTATTCTTGGCCTGTATCGCAGGTGGCTGTGTGTCGTCGGTGGAGCCACCAGTCCTCAGGCCCCTGGCGTGGGTAGGTGAAGACCCTGTTAATGGGCCGAGCAGTGTCAAATGTCACGCACCTGCCACTTCACAGCTGAAACAGTTGAAGATAGTCTTCGGGTATATACACTGTTGTACTGTGGTAATCAGCCCACAGAAGTCTCTGCAGTGGGAAAGGCACTCAAATTCCATGGATACGTTATTCCTGAACCTAGGCAAAGGAGCTGTGCCTACCTGGATTTCCAGCTCAGGGGAGCCAGCAGTTTATTTTTTCCCATTTGTTAATTTGTTCTCTCTCCAAGGCTGAGAGAATGGCTCAGGGGCTGTGAAGGCCTCTACTTCCGGCCCAGGGGACTTGGCAATTGCTGAAGCTTGTCCAGGGCCCAGTTCAGAGCAGGGAGAGTGAGGTAAATGTGAGAGAGGTTTCTCCCTAAGGGGGGTATATTTGATCTGCCCAGTAGGCCGTTCGCAAGTACTTTTCTTTCGCTGATCAAGGGCTGCTTCTCACTGGTTCTGGGTAGCCGAGAAGCCTATTTGACACTGGGTCTCTCCCAGTGTGGAAAACGTGTCTCTCAAGCATGGCTACTTGCCTGCCTCACTGCTCATGCATGAGCTGCTCAGGTCTGAATGGCTCAGGCTCTCACCGATTCAGGTCTGACAACTCCTCGCTGCTTCCGAGCTCTCTCTCCCTTCCCTTGCCACTCAGCCCAGTTCCTCTACTTTGCCTTAGATGTTCAGGGCTCCTAGATTGTCATATATAATTGATTCACTTGTTTTCTTCCCGTCTTTGTTGTCAGAGGGTCCACCGGAAGCGTCTGCCTACTCCGTCCTCTTGGCCCCGGCACAAACCTGTTGTTTTCAAGTTAATTCCAACTGAAAGTGACCCTATAGGACATAGTAGAACTACCCCACAGGGTTGTCAAGGAGTAGCTGGTGGATTTGAACTGCCGACCTTCTGGTTAGCAGATGAACGCTAATATAGAGAGCTGACCCCTTATTCTTCTCCACTCCCTTCAGCTTGGGATGTCTAACCTTCACTTCCAAGAGAACTAATTTGTTTCTTAATTTATCATTGCCCCCCATGCTAGACAGTACTTTCACTCTTCATTTGCCACAGCCCTTTTCCAGGCTTTAAGTTTCCTTCCATTTACCTCCTTTCCCATTGTGGACAACAATTCGGACTATCTCCCCCACTTCATCACAGTAGCCCTTTTACCCCCCGTCTCCCACCCCCTGCCCTTGAGGTCCTCAGCCCTAGGTTAGTCCTACTCTCTAACCCCTCTTCTCTTCTTTCTGGACCTATAAGAGTGATGGGAAAAGAGAGAACAAGAGCATCCCTGGCCATCCCCAGTCCGTTCACCCCATCTCTCCACAATGTTATCCTTCTCTCTTGAGTAGGTTCTTGAAGCCTTGCCCTCAACTTCCAAAACCAAAATTGTTGCTGCAGAGTCAATTCTGATTCATAGCAACTGTTATGGATTGAACTGTGTCCTCCTAGAAAGTGTGTCAAGTTGACTAGGCCATGATTCCCAGTATTGTGTTGTCCTCCATTTTGTGATCTGATGTAATTAGCCTAAGTGATATAAACCCTAACTTCTACTATGTTAATGAGGCAGGATTAGAGGTAGTTATGTTAGTCAGGCAGGAAACAATCTACAGGATTACGTTATATCTCGAATCAATGTCCTTTCAGATATAAAAGAGAAAAGTAACAGAGGAGACGGACCTCATTACCATCAAGCAAAGAGAGCCAGGAGCAGAAAGTGTCCTTTGCGTCTGGGGTCCCTGTGCTCAGAAGCACATAGACAAAGGGAAGATTGATGACAAGGACCTTCTCCTAGAGTTGACAGACAGAGAATGCCTTCCCCTGGAACTAGCACCCTGGATTCAGACTTCTAGCCTCTCAACCTGTAAGAGAATACATTTCTGTTTAAGTCATCCTTTTGTGGAATTTCTGTTACAACTGCACTAGAAAACTAAGACAGCGACCCTTTAGGGTAGAGTATAACTGACCCATAGAGTTTCCAAGGCTATAATCTTTACATTCTAATGTGGTTGCAGTGGCACATCGACAGGGAACTCGTTTATGCCAAGAAATTTGGGAGACAGCTACCTGGACAACCAACTGGAAGAGATCCCTATTTGTGCCCATTTCAAAGAAAAATGATCCAACAGAAGGTGGAAATCATTGAAGAATATCATTAATATCACATGCAAGTAAAATTTTGCTGAAGATCATTAAAAAATGTTTGCAGGAGTCCATCGGTAGGGAACTGGCTGAAGTTCAAGCTGGATTAAGAAGAGGACGTGGAATGAGGGATATCATCACTGATGTCAGATAGATCTTGGCTCAAGGCAGAGAATGCTAGAAAGATCTTTACCTGCATCTTACTATCTATGCAAAAGCATTCAACAACAACAATCTTTACAGACGCAGACTGCCACATCTTTCTCCTGCAGAGCGACTGGTGGGTTTGAATTGCTAACTTTTTGGTTAGTAGCCAAGTGCTTACCACTACACCACCAGGGCTCCTTTGCCCTCTCCTTTGTTGTTGTTGTTGCTGTTAGGTGCTGTCAAGGAGGTTCCAACTCATACCAACCTTTTGTACAAAAGAGCAAAACACTGTCCAGTCCTGTGCCATCCTCAAAATTATTGCTATCTTTGAACCCACTGTTGTAGCCACTGTGTCAATCCATCTTGTTGAGGGCCTTCCTCTTTTTTGCTGACCCTCTATTTTACTAAGCATGAGGTCCTTCTCCAAAGACTGGTCTTTCCTGATAACATGGCCAAAATAAGTGAGACAGGATCTCGCAATCCTCACTTCTAAGGAGCATTCTGGCTGTACTTCTTCCAAGACAGAGTTGTTCATTCTTCTGCCAGTCCATGGTATATCCAATATTCTTCACTAAGGCCGTAATTCAAAGGCATCAATTCGTCTTTGGTCTTCCTTGTTCATTGTCCATTTCTCCCATGCATATGAGTTAATTGAACATACCATGGCTCGGGTCAGGCACACCTTAGTCGTCAAAATGATACTTTGCTTTTTAACACTTTTAAGGGGTCTTTTGCAGCAGATTTGCCCAATGCACTATGTAATTTGGTGTCTGGACTGCTGTTTCCAGTAAAATGAAATTCTTTACCACTTCCATATTTTCTCCATTTTTCATGATGTCTAGTGGTGAAGATTTTTCTTTTCTTTATGTTGAGGTGTAATCCATACTAAAGGCTGTAGGATCTTCATCAGTAAGTGCTCAAGTCCTTTTCACTTTCAGCAAGCAAAGTTGTGTCATCTGCATATCGCAGGTTGTTTTGAGTCTTCCTCCAATCCTGATGCCGCGTTCTTCTTCATATAGTCCAGTTCCTCATACTGTTTGCTCATACAGACTGAATAGGTATGGTGAAAGGATACAACCCTGACACACACCTTCCCTGATTTTAAACCACGCAGTCTCCCCTTCTTCTGTTCAAATGACTGCCTCTAGGTCTACATACAGGTTCCTCAAGAGCCCAGTGAACTGTTTTGGAATTCCCATTCTTCACAATCTTATCCATAATTCGTTATGATGCACACAACTGAATGCTTTTGCATAGTCAATAAAACACAGGTAAACATCTTCCTGGTATTCTCTGCTTTCAGCCAAGATCTATCTGACATCACCAATGAGATCCCTTATCCCACACCCTCTTCGGAATCCAGCTTGAACTTCTGGCAGTTCCCTACCGATGGACTCCTGCAATCATTTTTTAATGATCTTCAGCAAACTTTTACTTGCATGTGAAATTAATGATATTCTTCAATGATTTCCACCTTCTGTTGGATCATTTTTCTTTGAAATGGGCACAAATAGGGATCTCTTCCAGTTGGTTGTCCAGGTAGCTGTCTCCCAAATTTCTTGGCATACACGAGTGAGCACTTCCAGTATTGCATCCTTTTGTTGAAACATCTGAATTGGCGTTCCGTCAATTCTTGGAGCCTTATTTTTCACCAATGCCTTCAATGCACTTGATCATATGCTACTGTGTCATTCTGTTGTACTGTGGTGGCTTGCATGTTTCTGTGATGCTGGAAGTTATGCCACCGGTATTTCAAACACCAACAACGTCACCCATGGTGGACAAGTTTCAGCAGATCTTCCAGACTAAGACAGACTAGGAAGTAGGACCTGGTAATCTACTTATCTACTTCTAAAAAAAAAAAAAAAAAAAAAAAAAGAAAGAAAGAAATTGACCAGTGTAAGCCTTATGAATAGCAGCCCTCTCCTTGGAGAATCTTGTTTCTCTGAGCATAATCTGATTCTCAGTGGAAACCTAGGATTCTATATTTACATAAAAAAAGAGCAGTCCCTTTCTTTGCTCACTTGATTTTCTCTACCTAGGCTTTAAGACATTTGAGGACAGGATTTCTTGATACTGCTTCCATTCTCAAAGGTTCCATAACCCTGTGCTTTGATACATGGTAGGTGCTCAGTAGCTGCACTGTATTTATTTCTCACAGTGACTTGCTAGCAAAGGACATTGCACTAAGAGATGGTTCCCCACATAGTGGGGACACACTGAGTCTATGTGTGTAACACAGGAAAGAGATAGCCAACCTCAGGACATTTGTATGAGTCTGAACTCCAGACCCTGAGTTTGATCTCTCTAATTGGAAGCAAACAGTGATACCTGTTAGCTTGGGTTCCAGACACCCACTTGGCAATTGTTCCAGCTGAAGGGTGTGCAAGGAAAAAAAGAGAAGGGGTAAGAAAGTGACCTCTACTGCCACCTTCTACTTAGCCTGTCCCAGAAGGAGGTCGGGAGTCAGGGATAGTGGGGCCTGATGCTCCCGGGAACTACATTTGGGACTCTATCCCCATGTTTTGTGGCATTGCCTTACACCGTGCCCATTAGTTGTGAGAGTTCAGTCTCCATTCCTGTCATTTTGTCTGATTCGTTGTGGCCAAAAATGTAATTATATATCAAACCGTTCATTTAATGCATTTCTCTTTCGGTTTCTTAAGAACCAAGGCATGAGCCCATCTTTTGACATTGTAAGATGCATTTTACACAGAAAAACCGTTGTGAATTTATAATATCAAAGTCAAACCCTCTTCCCTTGGCACATCAAAGTATCCTAACCAAAAACCAAGCCAAACTCATTGCCTTCCAGTCATTAAACCTCATAGAGACCCTATAGGACCGAGTAGAACTGCCCCATAGGATTTCTGAGGAGTGGCTGGTGAATTCCAACTGCTGACTTTTGGGTTAGCATCTGAGCTCTTCACCATTGCACCACCAGGGATCCAAAATATCCTATGAGTTCGTGTTCATGAAGATTAAACCACTAGGTCTGGACATGGAAAAGCCAGGTGGCTGAATGGTCAGCAGCAGGGCCATGGAGGTGAATTACTTTCCTCATGATTAGGGGCTTCCCAGGGGTTAGCTGGGGAGGGTGGTTTGAAGGGGTTAATCCCCTCTGAGCTGAAAGGCTGGATAAAAGCAGGGGATATTAGGTATGACCCACTGAGGTCACAACACAGGTAACAGCATGTCTCCCCAAGAGAGAAGGGGAAGCGAGAGCTCTGGGTTGTATCCTGGAGAGTCTGAGAGAAGTCAGGGATGCGATGTGGGTCCCCTAACAAGCCTGGTCCAGTCAGCATTGCAGAGGCCCTGCTTTAATGGGGTTGGGAGGGGGCAAGATAGGAGGGGAGAGTAATTTGCCAGTGAGATTTTTGACATCACCTAGAGTCCTGTTTTGATTGGTTGGTTTTGTTTGGTGTGGTTGGACTTGGTTTGGCTTAGTTTGGTTTGGTTTCGTAGGTTTGATATGGATGGGTTTTATTTTTGATCAGGAGCCAGAATTCAAGCCCTCTCTCTGACATTTAAACACATATAACCTTTAGTCAGTCACTTCCCTGTTCTAGTTCATTTTCTCTCTGTTTGTTAGCAATAAAACTGAATCAACATAGTGGTTCCCAGGATTTTGGATTTCACGAAAACTTATATTATTTTTCAAACAAGGCAATCAGTGAAGAGGGACAACTTTTTATTTTACCAAGTAAGGTTTAAGGTCCTTTATAATTACTAACATTTCATGAAATAAATGAAAGTGTATAGTCTCAAAACAAAAGAAGAAGACCTTCTGAAGAAATAAAAGTCAGAAACTGCGTACCAACCCGTATACAATACAATAACATTTTCTCATTTCTCTGTGGCTTGTTGAGAATATCATTGAGTGTTGACACCGTCCCTGGACCCAGAATTGGAAAGGTTTTATCTGATTACTGGGCTTCATCCAGTTCTGGCATCTGTTAGTATAGAGTGTTGTCTCCTGCCTTACCAAGCCTTGCTGCCAGGGAGTGGATGTTTCTGGGGAGGAGGGTGGGACCTTCCAGGACAAAGAGCATCGTTTAAGCTCTAATTTGTTTGATCAATTCTGTGTTTCTTTTCTAGGACTCAGCACAGATCTAGCACCAGGCAGGTGAGATCTTCTCCTTCTGTTCCTCCATCCTGCTCTCACGTACTGTTGCCATGATCTCCTCCGTGGATGTCTCAGTGTACTAGACTCAAGTAGGAACAGAAGTCTTAGTCTTTCTTTTCTTTCCTCCAAGCCCTCATCCCTATATTCCCCACTGTTGCCACTTAGAAATATAGGCTTTCCTTAACTTCTCCCTTTATACGCTCAGTCACCCAGTCCTTTGTATTCTTAACCAACCATAGAACTACTGTCTGGTTGATTCTTATGAGTGGTGACCCTATGTGTTGCAGAGTAGAACTGTACTCCATAGGGTGTTCGAGGCTTTTTGGAAGCAGGTTTCCAGGACTTTCTTCGGAGGCAACTCTGGGGGCTCAAACTACCAACCTTTCAGTTAGTAGTAGAGCACTTAACCATCTGTGCCATCCAGGGACTCCTTAAAAATCCAAAACCAAATCCATTGCCGTCGAGTTGTTTCCGACTCATAGCAACCTTTCAGAGCGAAGTATAACTGTCCCATAGGGTTTCCAAGGAGCAGCTGGTGCATTTGAACTTCCAAATGTCTTGATTAGAAGCTGAGTTCTTAACAACTGTGCCACCAGGGCTCCAGGGACTCATTAGTTCAGGATTATTTTTAAATCTGCCCTCATCATTCCACTTGATCGCTGCCACCTTAAGACAGGTTCTAGTCATTTCTTCTTGCCCAACTGGTCTCCCTTCTTCATTTTACCTGCCCTCACCTATACCCTCAGCACCCTGGTGTCACAGTGGTTAAAACTTGGCTGCTAACGAAAAGGTCAGCAGTTCGAATCCACTAGCCGCTCCTTGCAAACCACATGGGGTAGTTCTATTCTGTCCTATCGGGTTGCTATGAGTCGGAATTGACTCAACAAGGGTTTGATTTTGGTTTCCCCACTCCCTCACCTCACTGCCAAAGGAGTCTTCATCAGACCCATGGGCAGATCTGCTGACAGTCCATCCACTGTGCCCTGCGTCCAAATAATCTCTTGAAACACTCTCAGTGTTCGGCTTCGTTTGGCTCCCCATCTCCTACAGGAAAATCATAGTGTTTATACCTGGAAAGGAACTTACAGAGTATCATGTTTTGTGGCGTAGAAAACTTGAGACCCAGAGAGAAGTCAATTGTCCAAAGGTACAGATCTAATTTTTGGCAGAGTCGGAGATAGACCCAGGCCTTTTAAATATAATTCAGTGCCTTTCCATCTCCTTATGCTCATTAATAGAACTTTTAAAATTCTGCACTGGGAAGATCCAGGGCTGGGTCTCTCCTACTTATTGCCACCCCCATCATGCAATATTAGTTCTCCTGGCTAGTCTGGAGCTCAAGACCTTCCATGGGATCTGATCTCACTTCCACTGCCCTCTTCTCATTAGAACTGACCATCCACTACAGTTGGAGGCTGTTGATGGTTCAGTGGTAGAATTCCCGCCATCCATGAGGGAGACGCAGGTTTGGTTCCCAGCCTGCGCACCACATGCGTAACCACCAACTGTGTGTCAGCGGTGGCTTCAGGTTGCTGTGATGCTGAACACATTTAAGCGGAGCATCCAGACTAAGAAGAATGAGGAAGAAAGACCTGACACTCTACTTGGAAAATTCAGTCAGTGAAAATCCTGAGGATCACAACAGTTTTCTTCATAACATATCATGGGGACGGAGCTGGACCTGACAGCATTCTGTTCCATTGTACATAGGGTCACCATGAGTCAGAGACCTACTCAGGGGCAGCTAACAACAATCCCTCACAGTCAGGTCAGTCTTCAGTGCACAAATACACAAAGCATCTAGCCACCTTCAAAATTTAATCAATCTACTTCTCCTGCCTGGAAGGAATGCCTTATTCAATTCATAAAAATTAATTTAGCTAAGCTCTCAGCCGGAGCCTTTGCTACAGACTAGGATACAACGAAGTCAGTGTTTTGTGTTTCTTCCCTTAAGGAGCCTGTCGTCTAGAGGCTTTTTTTTTTTTTTTTTTTTTTGTTCCCTCTGATGCTTTGCTGCCAATCCCAGCCCCAACACCAGCCCATGGGGAAGCCCTTTGCTCTACGTCTTGTGCAACCCTAGTTCCATATCATCCACTCATGGTGTCAGCCTCCCAGCTCTAGCAACCATATCACAATGGGCTGGACTTATCTTCCCAAGAAGATAATAAGTTCCTTGAGAGCTGAATCTATGTGTCAGTGGTTCCCACAGTACTCGTCATGGTGTCTGCTATTTGTCTATTTTCTGACTGACAGAATACCTGCTAAACACAGTCCCTTGACCTTCAACCAAGCTAGGTCGTGGTCCTTCTCAGGCTTAATTTCCTAACAGATGTTTAGAACTAAAAATGAAGCAGGTGGGTACGTAGTTTCAGGTCAGAGGCATCCTAGAGGGGAAAGTTTCCCGCCTGCCTCTTTCCCCCAATGCACAGCTGTCACCACTACCACGTTCACGAGTTCATAGAAGTACAATGAGTATGACATGAACACCAAGGAAAATCCCAAAGGGGAAAAAATGTCCTCAAGGGCTAATATCAAGTTGTAGGGTATGGAAAGATGCAAAGGAAGTGGGCAGTCATAAGCCTGGTAGATTTGGACAAATGGCACGTTGTTGCTTCTGTCAGAGTGATAGCAGGTTGAAAGGATTCTCCTCTGAGAGGGCCTGCCTTTCTTTGGTCTTTCTCAGTTACCTTGCTTACACACAGCCCATGATTCCAGTGGGTCAATACAATGGTTCAAGGGAGAGAGTATTGGGTTCCAAGACTATGTCTTCTAGTGTTGCAGTGTGATTTGCCAAGATCTTGGCATTTTGTAAGGCTTTCTGTAGAGCCGTGGTAAAATTCATGTCTTCTAGTGTTGCAGTGTGATTTGCCAAGATCTTGGCATTTTGTAAGGCTTTCTGTAGAGCCGTGGTAAAAAACCACGTGTGACATTTAAATGTGGCGTCCTCAGGATTAGCTTGCCTACTTCCATACCATTCAGCCAAGCTTTTATGACCCTGGGTGGCAAATGCCACTACTTACCTTCAAACTTGTGCAGCTACCTATTCCATACTTCTAAAAAGGTCTTGCCCTAGTGTCCAGTTCCACAGAGCACCCAACAATTGCTGAACACTTATTTTGTGCCAGACGCTACACACACACTTTACATACATTGTCTATATTAACCCTTACTACTGACATGAAGAACGGTGTTATTATCCACTATGGCAAAAGAGGAAACTGAAGCTCAAAGATGTTAAGTGTCCAAGTTCATCCAACTGGTAAGGGGCGGAACCCTCATCAGAACTCCAGTTGGAGATTTTTAGAGATGTGCCCCATATTTTTTGAGATATGAGAAGCATGCAGAAGTGTGCCCTCACTCTTTGTCCTAGTAGCTCTAACAGAGGAGTGGGAAGAAAGAATCAGGACCAGGGCTGTCGGAGCTCAGAACCAAGCCAAAGTGGCTCCTTGGTTATCTCATCCTAATGCAATGCTTCTTAATCCCTCCACCTTATGGTAATCATTTTCTTGGGAACACTGGAGTCTGGGTGACACAACAATATGTAGAAAGATACAGGTAAACACTGTCTACTGTAATCACCTAGATTTTTTTTAATGGAAAATAATGATTTTGTCAATTGCAGGCAGGACAGAGGGCTGCAGCCTCCATTCATTGCCAAAATAACCAAAGGCAACAAATCCCAGCCACTTGCCTTATCTTCGCACTATTTCAAGCAGAATGTGGCTCTGAGTCTAGGTAAAGTCAAAGTCATAAATGCTGAGTTTAATGGGCTTCCAAGAGAGCCATTTGCCCCTTTAGCTGTTAAGCTTTCCTTAAAACAATGTTACCTTCATACTCCACCCAGCCCATCCCTACCCCTCTGCCAATCAAACATTCCTGGAACACTGTCCTCACACCGCCCACACCAATCACTACCGAGAGTGCTTGTTTGGGACCATCCCAGATGCCAAAGTCCTAAGTCAAAAGACACAAGTGGATGTGGAAATCCATGAAATCCAGACTTCTAAAGTGATGGGGAGGTGAGGTGAAGGCGAGAACAAAGGCACTGT
The DNA here is from genome assembly GCA_030035585.1 of Dugong dugon. NCBI lineage: Eukaryota > Metazoa > Chordata > Mammalia > Sirenia > Dugongidae > Dugong > Dugong dugon. Next base: position 192,893,463 of record CM057462.1, on the reverse strand, counting down.
CACCCTTGAGTCCAGCCTTGCCAAAAAGGAGGCCACCAGGCATGGGGGTGAGTGAAACCTGAAATTTGAGGAAGGATATGTGGATCCTATTGTGATTAGGGACTAATTAGGACACTCATCTCATGGCCTCAGGCACAAATGAGAGATATATAAAAGGTGGGCAGGCTCAGAGCATCCGAAAACCCTTGGCATCTCCAACACTCCGGTCGCCGGTCACTGAGAACGTAGGTAAGTCTTGTGAAGTTGTGCCTCTCATAGCCTCGACCCACAGGTGTCCCAGCACCTGACTAGGGGTCGGGACTCGAGCTCTGGGTGGTTGGTCAGAAAGAAAGGTCTAATTTGGGTGTCTCTCTCTCCATATCATTTGTGACCAACCTCTTTTGGGTTCTCCAAGCCATCTGGCTGAGGGGTGAGGGAAGCTAGGCTGAGACTGGAGAGGTGGGTCTGCCAAGAGGACTAGTATATTGTGGATCCGGCTGCTGTGTGTGGGTGTTGTATCTTGCCAGGTGCCAGGAAAGGCAGAAGGAAAGGGCAGCCCTGGCCATGGGGAAGAGCAACTGACAGAGCTGCCTTTTAAGAGAGAAGAGAATACAAAGAGGGGGGAAGGCAGGCTATATTGGGAGGGCAGAGGTTTGGTAGTCCCAAGAAGTAAAGACTAGCGGGGACAAGACACTATGGCATAGTGGGAAAGACTCGCTCTGGGAATCCAAAGACCACTGTTTCCACCAACCTCTGCTGAGTGACTATGGAACAATTACTTCCTCTTATGAGCTTTGCTTTCAACAACCGTAATTAAGAAGAGTCCAGGAAAATGGTCCATGACATCTCTAGATTCTTCGTTTCTAGGAATTCCTTTAAAGAGTGGTTAAGGTGCTCCTTGCAGTCTTTTTTAATTTTTTATAAATTTAGTTAATAAACCAAATCCTTATATACTGCTTACTACGTGCTGGACACTGCATATGTGTGTGTATACATATATATATATATAGAGAGAGAGAGAGAGAGTGAAAAAGAGAGAGAGAGACCTGGTGGTGCAGTGGTTAAGCTCTTGGCTGTTAACCAAAAGGCTGTCGGTTCAAACCCACCAGTCGCTCTGCAAGAGAAAGATGTGGCAACCCGCTTACATGAAGATGTACATCCTTTAATTAAATATGTGAGGCAATTCTACTCTTTCCCACAGGGTCGTTGTGAGTCAGAATTTACTCGACAGCACACAACAACAAATATCTATATATATGTTAACCCTGGTGGCTTAGAGGTTAGGAGTTCAGCTGCTAAACAGAAAGTCGGCAGTTTAAATCCACCAGCCACTCCTTGGAAACCCTACAAGGCAGTTCTACGCTGTCCTATAGTGTCGCTATGAGTCAGAACTGACTTGATGGCAATGGATTTGGTTTTATTGGTATCTATAAATACATATGCATTACCCATGTCTTTGTATCTTCATTTAACCCTTACAAAAACCTTAAGTCACACAACAAGTAAACAGTGTAGCCAGGATACAGATTGCAGGCATCCTTTTTCAGATTTCATAATTTGTGCAATAAGGATACACTACTTTTTTATTATTATTATTATTATTATTTTTATATATATTTTATTGTACTTCAGGTGAATGCTTACAGAGCAAATAGTTTCTCATGAAATAGTAGTACACATGTTGTTTTTTTTGACATTGGTTAACAACCCCACAACGTATTAAGCCTCTAAATTCTCAACCTTTTTTTTTGATGAAAATTACAGATGGCCAAAGATACACTGTTTCAAAATTTTCTACATTCACAGTTCAGTGACATTGACTACGCTCTTCCAACTGTGCTGTTATACTCACTTAAGATGAAGGCTTACAAAACAAAATAGTTTTTCATTTAACAGTTACTACACATGTTGCCCTATGACCATGGTTAACAATCCCACAGCACATCAACAATAAGGATACACTACTTTTTGTTCTTTTTTTCACTGTCCTTCATTCTTACTCTCTTTCGCTTCCTCTCCCTCTTCCTTTTCCTCTTTTTCATTTCATATTTTTTCTTTTTTTATCCACCCTCCCTCCTTTTCTCCTTCCCTTCTTTCTTTCCTTCATCCTTTCTTTCCTCCCTCCCTCTCTACCTTCCATCCTTCTTTTCTCCCTTCACCTGTCTCAAAAACTGTTGAAAGGGCTTACAAACATTAAGCTAAAATTCACACATGCACACGCACACACACTCACACACACACACTTGAAGTTAGTGACGAGACCAGGGCAAGGTAAAAGCAGAGCAGGACGGAAATGTGATGGAGGGCTTTCACCTAGGCCCAAGGGTCTCTCTAAGTTTTAAGCATTGCTCACCTCTGTGTCTTTCTGCTTCCAGGTGCAAGCGCTGCCCAGAATGTCTCAATATATGCAGAAGCAGTGTGTTTACCCGCAGAACTGCTGGCCCCTGCCTCAGAAGTGCTGCCGCGTACCTCAAACGTGCTACCCCCTACCTCAGAAGTGCTACCCCCTACCTCAGAAGTGCTGTCCCCTACCTCAGAAGTGCTACCCCCTACCTCAGAAGTGCTGCACCCCACCTCTGAAGTGCTGCCCCCCACTCCAGCCATGCTGCCCCCCAGTTCAGCAGTGCTGCCTCCCATATCAGTATACCAAGCAGATCTGTCAGCCCCTACCCAAGTGCCAACTGAAGTGCCCACCTTTTCATTACTGCTAAAAGTCCAAGCCGAAGTTAGCCCCAGGCACATGAGCAGACAATGAGCCCCAGAAAAAAGAAAGGGCATGAAGCCCACTCCAAGTCACCATCCCTTGCCCCTCTCCCTGAGACAGCCAAACTGTCCAGGCCTGCTCGCCCCTGCTTCTCGATGCAGCCACGCTTTGGACAAAGTAGCACCAGGATCGAAGCTTCCTCAATCTCTCCCTCTTATTGACGAGCAGCCACAATTTTCATCTCAGACAAGAAACTGATTCAAAACTGTCTAATTATCTTTGGTGATATAAACCTACATCACCCTGTTAGCTTCTTGGAAACTTGGGCGGTGTGCCCAGATGCTCTTTCCTATTACCCTCCCTGTCTGCTTCTGTTCCCCAGACAATTAAAACAGAATTCCTCTGTCACTAATGGCTCAGTCTGACTACTTTGTTGTTTTAAAATTCTACATTCCTGGTGATCCTTTATCTGCTTTCCAAGCCAGGGCCCTAAAAGAGATGGATGTGTGGGGGCAGGGAGAGGAGAAGTCTTGGGGAGATTCGCTTCTGTGAATCCAGACCAGAGTGAGGAATCACAGGAGGGTGTTTTTGCAGCAAAGAGTCACATGCTACCTCAACAGCAAATGGGAAGGCCACAGGGATGTGGGGAGACAGTGTTCGTCTAGGGTACAGGGCAAAGATCAGGTATCATCTACGTCCAGGAAGAGTGGGGAACCTCCCAGGAAAGAGTTTTGTAATAGAGAAGAAGCATTCAGGCAAACAAAGCATAATTCAAAGACCACAACCCAAAGGTCTATGGGTCAAACAATGTGCAGAAGATCTTGAAAATTATTTCATAAGTCAAAGAAAAGACCAAAGTTTTTTCGAGCTAACTGAATGTGTACCTAGGAGGCAATCCATGCAAACATCATGCACCCAATACATATATACCCACCAGACAATATTTGATTACAACTACCAAACCAATAAAATCAAACCAGTGGCCACAGATTCATTTTCTACTCATGGCGACCTACGCCTCTCTCTATTTCCCCAGTTACGGATTCTCCGGAGCTTTTCTTTATTTCTTTCTTTTTCCCTCACATAAGTCCTTACTCTTAATTTTCTGAATTTCTGGGCGACTGAGGTAACCAGATAATTCAGACACACAGGTAATCCAAACTTCTTGCTTCTGGCTATTGTTTCAACTATCCACCCGTGTCTTTTTCCAGCAATGCTCTCTCTTATAGAACAGCAGAGTGAGGCATTTCAACCTCCTCTTCTACTCATTTCTCCCCTGTCATGCCTCCAGGCCTCAGGGCAGTCAATGAGAACTAAAGGAAGTACCCTAAAGGACACAGAGAGGAATAGAATTTAAGGTAAAGATCTGAATCACCCCCAACATATATTACATACCCTGAAGAATGCCAAGTTGGGGAATGCTTTTATCATTGCCTCTGGGGCTCATTGGCCTCTTTTTTCACCACCAAGTTTCCTTCTACATCGTTTCAATTATCATCTTTCCTTCGTTTCTTCCACTCATCTATCTAGCCATTCATCTATCCATCCATCCATCCACCACTCGATCATCCACTTATCAACCATCCATCTATCCATTCAATCCCTCCATCATCCATCAGGGCAGCCCTATTAAGCACCCTGCCCCATTTACTCTGAATGGACTGGGTATTGTGAAGATTCAGAAGCACATCACAGTGTTCTGGGCCTGTCGGTTTAACAATACCAAAGAATAGACAAAGATGAGACCTCTGAAATAACAAAGAATAATTAGATGAGACATCAGCTAACTGAGGAATGAGTTGAGTTGTATGAGTACTTTGCCTATGCCTTCAGAACTCAGACGATAGAGAGAGATGGAGAACATTGAGAGCTGTTGAGGGCAGGAAGGAGAACTCAGCCATCTCTATATTCACAGCACCTACCACGGGCTCTGAGAAAATATCTGTTCAGTGATGAATGCCTAGAAGAGGTAGAATTTGGAACAGAAGTACAAAAGGATTTGGCTAGGTGAGGAGGAGAACATTCCAGAACTGGGTACAGCACGAGTAAATGCTGTGAGTGCTAGGTCTATTCAGGAGATCCAGCCTTCCCAAATCTAAGAACAGGCCCTTGGCTGTTAGAGAACATGGCCTCATCTACTGAAAACCACAAAACTTGGGCGTTTTGGTTCCAGTTTTGTGACCTGTTTCTCAGACCCCTCTTCCTCAGTGGTCTACACTCAACAGAAACTCAAGTCTGACTACAAAAAGCACTTCAAAGTTATGTAGCCTTTAAATGAACTCCCTGAAAATGATGTGAAGTTTTAAAAATTTCTCCACACTCAGATATGTCATTCAGTAAAGTCTCCAAGTGCCTCCTCTCTCTACTAGGGGACTGACTGAATGTTTAGCATTTCACACACATCAGCTCATTTACTTTGCACCTTGCCCTGTGGAAGTATTGTTACTTCCATTACAGACAGGGGACTGAGGTTCAGAAAAGTTTCTTACTTGCTCACAGTAATCATAGCTTGTAGGTGAGAGAACTGAGATTCAAACTCGGGACTTCTGGTCTCTGCCTTGTATTCTTTCCAACACAGAAAGTGTTCTTTTTGTGCTAGTGGCTTCAGGTACCATAAAGCCCAGATTGTAATCTTTCAGAATTTATACCCCACAGTCCACTGGAGAAAGCAAAGCTAGACATGTACACATACACACACACACACACACACACACACACACACACACACACAAACACACAAACACACACAAGTTTACACATGGATAGACTTTCTAGCACGTTTACACATTCTTATAAATTACACACCACACCTGATGTTGATATTCAAAATAATTAATAACCTGTACAACATTATAGACTGGCACTGAGTGTTCAGAAAAGAAACTGGAGTAGGTCTTATAGGCCCCCCGTTGTGACAAGCAAAGTCCCCTAATTTCTTGTTCATGTGGAGGACTGAACTGGGCAGCTGGGGTGGAAACAGGGGGCCCTGGTGGGTGGAGGAGTGGGTGCTGTGGCTACTTACCACCTTTTGCTGAAGTAATTTTAATATTTTAGCAATGGATTCAGCAACACCTGTGCATAGTACTGTGTATCTGCCGAACATCAGCCATGTGCACACTCCTTCTCACAGACTCACACATGCTTGCACACTCATGTTCATGTTGCCACACACATTTACGTGAATACTCACATTAAGTCATGACCCCACGCTCACTGACACACAACCACATATTGTCAAAAACACGCAAACACATGTCCCCACACTAATTCACACACACTCGCATTTCTCATTCTCACTTATGTGGATGGTCCCAAGGAGCCAGTCCAGACTCTGTTCCCATAACCCAGGGGCTTATCCTCTAGCCTCTCTCCCTGGCCTCTGCCACATCCCTGCAGGGATGTCTGACCATCTTCCTTGAATGATTTTCCACAGAACAGAGACCCCAGGATGGATGGCTTAGGAGGAGGTGTGCTCTCCTCAGAGAAGAATAGGACATCCTCTGGAAAGCAGTATGGTGCAAGAAAAACAAGACTCAGATATTGGAGTATGCCATATCTTGGTTCCAGTCCCCTCTTCCCTGCATTTCTGTCTTAGTTATCTAGTGATGCTATGACAGAAATACCACAAGTGGATGGATTTCACAAAGAGAAATCTATTCTCTCACAGTCTAGTAGGTTAGAAGTTGGAACTCAGTGTGTCAACTCCAAGGGAAGGCTTTTTCTCTCTGTTGGCTCTGGAGGAAGGTCCTTGTCATCAAACTTCCCTTGGCCTAGGAGCCTCTTGGGCACAGGCACGCCGGGTCCGAAGGACTCCCTCTGCTCCCGGCATTGCTTTCTTGGTGGCATGAGGTTCCCCTGACTCTCTGCTCCCTTTTCTCTTTTATATCTCAAAAGAAAGAGGCTTAAGACACAACCTAATTTGTAGATTGAGTCTTGCCTCATTAACATATCTGCCTCTAATCCTGCCTCATTAAGATCATAGAGGTAGGATTTACAATACACAGGAAAACCACAACAGATGACACAAAACTGGAATCATGATCTAGACCAGCTGACAGATATTTTTTTGCAGGACACAGTTCAATCCATCACAGTAACCGTGGCCAAGTTAACCTTTCTAATCTTTAATATTAGAATAATAACCCAGACTTCAAGGCCTAAATCTGGCACTCAAGCAGAGTACCTGACAGGCAGTGGAAATCTGCCCTTTGTTTTCCATCTCCTCTTCAAGGCATCTGGGAAAAGTGGAGGCATCTCTCACCCACCCAGCTCCCTGCTATGCTCTAAGGGAACTGCCTGCTCGTGGTGGGCTTTAGTGGAGAGGCTTCATCTCTAGATTGTCAGAGATCTTTCTGAAGGGAGCCCTGCCTGTGGAAGTGACCCAGTTTAGTGAGATACTCCTGCTCCTGCATCTGTTTGTACTTGTGCCAACGCTGGGTGAATCACAGACGCTTGGCACTGAAGACGCCTCTGGCTCAGCTCATGCCCAGGTATGTTGACAACACCTCCCAAGTCACATTGGTCCTATCTGCCTCGGTGTGTTCATGTGTAAGTGTACTGTTGTGTCTCGGGCTTCTGTCAATGTACAGGAAACAGTCATTTTTGACACCTGACTCCTGGCATTCTGTCTTCCATCTTCTGGAATTTGATTCCAGCTATTAGAATTCAAATCATTGCTGCTTCCATCTCATTCTTCAACAAAACCTTCAGGGAACCATTTTCTCTGTCCTCAGCTCCCCAAGCAGCCCTTCTGCTTGAGTCTCCCATCCCTCAAGGACTGTTGGACAGAGGTTCCTTTTCAGTTTGTTTTAGGAGCCACTATCTATGGAGTCGTGGGTGGCACAAATGCTAGGTTCTACACTCAGCTACTAACCAAAATGTTGGCAGTTCAAATACACCTTGAGGTACCTTGGTAGCAAGTCCTGGCAATATACTTGTGAAAGATCACAGCCATTGGAAACCCAATGGAGCATGTTTTTAATCTGAAATGCATGGAGTCATCATGAGTCATCATCAACTTGACAGCAAGTGGTTTGGTTTTTACATATAGCTCTAAATAAAGAGGACTGGAGGAAGGTCGAGGAGTCATGGTGGCGCTGTGGTTAAAGTGCTTGGCTGCTAACGGAAAGGTTGACAGTTCAAACCCACCAGTGGCCCCATAGGAGAAAGATGTGGCAATCTGCTTCTGCAAAGATTTCCAGCCTTGGAAACTCTAGAGGGTGGTTCTACTTTGTCCGATAGTGTTGTTATGAGGGGGAATTTTCTTGACGGCGTGTGGTTTTGGGTTGGCAGAGAGTCCTGGGTCTTAAATTATTGTCTCAAACTGCCCCTGACTCCTGTGTGATCCTGATCAAGTCATTCCCTCCTCTTGGCCTCAGTTTCCTCATCTGTACATGAAAACACTGGGCTTGCTGGATTATTCCTCATCTTCTTTCCAGATCTGAATCAATATGATTTGTCTCCCTCTAACCTTTATTTAATCTCTTCTTCCTTTAACTAGTCACGGTCACGGAAAACCTTAAAGGAGATAAGAATGGAAATGGGGCCACCCAGCTACTAGCACACTAGGTATGTTCAGGGAGACAGAGAGAAGTTAGCTAAAACCTGTGTCTATATTTTAAGAGCCCTCAACTTAGGTCTAACTTGCTCCCACCACGGAACAAACACACACACATCCACACACACAGTCAGACACACATACACACACAGTCTGAAGCGAGTTTTAGAATTTTAAATATCCACTTTTTAAAGGATTGAATTGCTACTATAAGCAAGGCACTATACTAGATACCGCTCTTATAGTATGTCATAATCATTGCTACCATGTAACATGTTGTTGTTGTCAGGTGCCATTGTGTCAGTTCTGACTCATAGTGACCCTATGTGCAATGCAACAAAATGCTGCCTGATGCTGCGCCACCCTCACGATCATTGTAATGCTGGGGCCCATTTTTGCAGCCATGGTGTCAATCCGTCTCGTTGAGGGTCTTACTGTTTTTCATTGACCCTCTAAATAGTCTTGTTTTGCAAATGGGGAAAGTGAGACCCACGGAAATCACTAACTTTGCTCAAGACCACACAGCTACTAACTGAAGAATTGGGATTCAAATATGGGTCTGTCTTTCATACACACCCAACCTCTTGGCTAAGTCTATCCTCCTACTCATGGAGAGCCTGGAAACGTCCCCAAGGGAGGGGCTGAGTTATGCTCATTTACATTTCATTATAGTACTTGGTAGCGAAAGAATTTCAGGTGGCATCTAATACTTTATTTTGATTCTGATTATAGCTTCCATGGGACTGGCTAGGCTCATAATTCCAGCTCACAATAGCCTTGAGGAAATAAAATGTAAATGGTAAGGTGAGTGTGTAGGGAGCTAAAGCTTCTCTGTTGGGAGAGGGTGGGAGATTAGCCTCTGACTGACAGCAGTCAGGAACATTCCATCCACGTCTTCATTGAATGTCCTTGTTCCATTCTTGGCATGAAACTGGGTGGTGATCTTTGCCTTGGGTCCTGCGGGCAAAGCAGCTGTGTGTGTGTGTGTGTGTACCCGCGTAAATACATGCCTTTCTCTTTGTGGATACCAGCGAAGTACTGCAGGCTACCACAGGCGTAATAGTTTCCTGCTGGTCTCCCATCATGCCTTGTTTTTATGACTGTGCCCTCTGTGGGCCAAAGTGTAAAATCAGAATCTTGGTTTTTAAGAGGTTCATTCTGATACTTCATGGAACAGATTGAGAATAGCTGTTAGGATAGTGTTGTCCTTGCTATCCCAGGGAGCTGGTGACCTGCGGTTGCAGGGTAGGTGACAATGAAAAGGAGGATAAGAGAGACAGACCAAGACAGCAGGGACTGGCAACCTTGTAAAAGAGTTGTGCCAAGGAAACACTCATGACTCTCTCGCAGTGCCAACACAGCAGCATGTACAGTTCAGATTGGGGCTGACTACAAGTGCTCCCGGTACCACCAGTTCAGGCCAAGAAGAGCTATCTGTCCCAGGGTTGGAAAGCAAACGCAGTCCTTTGGGGAAAGAAGAGTGGGAGATGAGTTGGTAATTGAAGCAGCCTCTGAATGGAAATCCACACCATGTTAAATAAATGAAAGACTCTGCTTTGAAGTTGGCAGTGGGAACAATCCCTGAGACAGGATGTACAAACCTTGAGCCTAATTGTCGCTCCTCAAGACATGCCTTCCATTTGAAAATCTCTTGATGATTGTGGGTCCCCCCAGCACACCAGACTGAAAGAGGGAAGGCATTGGTCTTTTTCAGATCACTGACCTAAGCCGCCTTTTTCCTTTAAGTGCCTTGCATTAGAACTAAACTGAATCCAGCCTAGCCTTTAAACAGGACTGTGCTAAAGGCTCAGTTACAACCAAAGGTAAATGAACACAGACGTGTAACTAGGTCATCTGGTCAATGAAGGAGTCTTTGCTCATTTTCAGCATGGGCTCCGCTCCAGAGTACCTTCCTTGATAGCTCCTGCCCGCCTAATGAGGTCAAGGCTGCCCATACCCTCACAGGGCGGGAGAACACACTCATGGCTAGGCTTTTCACAAAATAGACCTGTGTTCCATGCCTTATTCCCTGCTCTTTCAGTAACGGTGCTTTCTTATGGCAGTGATTCTTTTTTTTTTTAATTGTACTTTAGATGAAGGTTTACAGAACAAATATTTTCTCATTAGATAATTAGTACACATTTCCTTTTATGACAATGGTTAACAACCGCACGACATATCAACCCTGTCCCTTCTTGACCTTCAGTTCCCTATTACCAGCTTTCCTGTCCCCTCCTGCCTTGTACTCCTTGTTCCTGGACTGTTTTGCCCCAGTAGTCTCATATTGTTTTATAGGGCTGTCTAATCTTTGGCTGAACGGTGAACTTCGGGAGTTACTTCATTACTGAGCTGAAAGGGTGTCTGCGGGCATACTCTTGGGGTTTCTCTAGTCTCTATTAGGCCATTAAGTCTGGTCTTGTTTTGTGAGTTAGAATTTTGTTCTACATTTTTCCTCAGCTCTGTTCAGGCTCCTCTGTTGTGATCCCTGTCAGAGTAGCCAGTGGTGGTAGACGGGCACCATCTAGTTGTGCTGGACTCAGTCTGGTGGAGGCCATGGTAATTGTGGTCCATTAGTCCTTGGCACTAATCTTTCCCTTGTATCTTGTTTTCTTCATTCTCCCTTGCTGCCGAAGGAGTGAGGCCAGTGGAGTATCTCAGAGGGCTGCTCACAGGCTTTGAAGACCCCAGCCACTATTCATGAACGTAGAATGTAGAACATTTTCTTTATAAACTGTGTGACGCCAATTGAGCTAGATGTTCCCTGAGACCACGGTCCCCACAGCCCTCTGACCAGCAATCCGGTCCTTCAGGGAGTTTGGATGTGTCTATGGATCTTCCATGACCGTGCGTTGTACAGGTTGTGCTGGCTTTCCCAGTACTGTGTACTGTCTTACCCTTCTATGGTGGTGATTCTTAAAGGAAAATATGGGAGGGGTCTTCACTCAGATATCTCCTTGTCTAGGAAAACTTGGCTGAACCCCCAGACAAATTTAAGTGTCCCATAGGCTTCCCTAGCATGCTACACTTAACCAACCTGGAAATGATCACAGTGCTGTGGTCATCTGATCACTTATCTTCCTGCCCCATTTGCTGCTTGTTTGTTCACTACTGTAGCCCCAGGGCCTAGAACAGGGCTGGGCACCTATCAACCAAACCAAACTGGTTGCTTTTGAGGCAGTTCCAACTCACAGTGATCCCATGCATGTAGAATAGAATTGTTCCATGGAGTTTTCAAGGCTGTGGCCTTTCAGAAGCAGATCACCAAATCTTTCTTCCAAGGTTCTTCTGGGTGGCTTCAAACCACCACCTTTTGGTTAGCAGTTGAGTGCTTAATCATTTGCACCATCCAGAGAGTCTTTAGCACTTACACAAAAACTAGCAAACAAACCTGTTGCCATGGGGTTGATTCTGAATCATGGTGACACATGTGTTTCAGAGTAGGACTACTCCATCGGCACTTATGGGCCCTCCATAAATACAGGCTTCACTGATAAAGGACCTGCATGTTCAGACTAGGGTGGGTTTCATAAGAAGTGATTTAATGCTAACTGGGGAGTGCTGTGTACCTTCCACACGTCTGTAATTGAGGTGTGCACTCTGTTTATGTAATTTATCTGCTCATCCGACCCCCTGGTTCTTTATCCACTGACCCCTGAAAGAACCACTGTGTGCTCACTGAGCCCTGCCTGTTCACACGGCCTGTGCTGGTTGGATGCAATCAAGAAGCATGGAGTGTGTATGGCTTCAGGAGAGAGGCAGTGTGATGCAGTGGAAAGAGTATTTCAGCCGCACTGATGAGGATTAGAATCCTGGCCTAGCCGTTTACCAGCTCCGTGATTTTGAGTAAGTTGCTTTACTGCGCTGGTTTTCCTCATTTGAAAAACGCGGTAGTTCTTCTCCATCTATAAGGACTGGAGGCAAAAATTTAAAGCGCCTTATATTTTATACAGTACCTGTTCAGTTAATGGAAGTCATTGTAGTAACAGCTCCTCCCTTTCTATATTCAGGTCAGCTTTCCTGCACTCTGCTGGGTCCTTTCCCGATTCCCACTACACACCGCTGACTCAAATTTCCTGAGTCACTCCTGGTTTGCTCTCAGCTGCTAACCCAAAGTCTGGAAGTTCAATTTCACCCAGACACACTTTGGAAGAAAGGGCATGGCAATCTGCTTCAGAAAAATCAGCCCTTGAAAACACTATCGAGCAGTACCATTCAGACACAGAAGGGGGCACCATGAGTCAGAAGAAACTTCACTGCAAAGGTTTTTTGTTTTTTGTTTTTTTTGGTTTGGTGGTAACTCAAACCAGTCTGTCAATGTCGAACCCCACTGCCATCTATACCTGGCAAGAGGACTTTAGAAAATTACTGACTTCAATAAGGAATAAGCTGACCCTTCTCTCTGTGGTCCAGCTTGAGAAGTCCTCTGCAGTGAGAAGACAGCAGGTTGAGGATTCTCTGGTCCTTAGCTTTTCTGCGTATAAATTGACATGAAGTGTCACTAGACTGGATCTGATGCTCTCTAGTGCTGTGGGTCTCTACCAGCCCTCTGAGCCCTGTAGAAATCAGAGGCAGTTATGCTAGGTTGGCAGGCTCAGCACGTGACATTTTGCCTTAACTGCCTAAGGGGCAGAATTGTGATGTGGTTTGGCAACAGGTCTTGTGGCCAGAGGGAGGAAGAAGGTGGTTTATTTAGCTTCCCAACCATAGACAGAAAGACATTTGTAGGAAAATATCAGCTCCCCACAAGCAAATGGTCCTGATCGTGCACTGTGTAAGTCCAGGGTGCCTCCTCCATTTCCATTCCCCTCCCCTCTCCTCCTACATCCCCAATCTGTGTTTGCACAGTCACATACACATAGGCACACACACACACGTGGGCACATGCACATACCTGAGACACTGTCATGGCTATCATTTAGTATACAATGGTCTTCAACATTTATGTTTCCTTTGGCCAGAGTCAACCAAAAGTAGGAAGGGAATCTCCTTAGGAAAAGTCAATCCTTGTATATGGCAGTATGGCAGTGAGGATAGGCGAAGTTATCCTTCAGTAACAAATGAGCCCAGATCTCAACGGCTTATGTCTTATTCACTGTACATGTCCACTGAGGGTCAGCTGTACCCCTGTTCTACATCAGTATGACTTTGGGATGCAGGCTAACAGAGCAGCCTTTTTCTGGAACGTGACCAGTCGTCATGGAAGAGGGCAAAGAGAACCTAGTGAACCATGGCTCTTAAAGTTTACATTTTTGTTTGCAAAGCAAGTCACTTGGCCAGGCTGCCATCATCAGTGAGGCAGGGGAGTGTCCTTCCTAGGAAGAGGGTGGCCGGAAAGAAAATATTTATTAACAATAGCAGAATCTACCTCACCCAGGTAAAGAGATTTTTGGATTATCTACCCTTTGGAGTTATTGAGCTCAAAGTCAAAGTGTTTGATTTTATACAGGAAACTTCCTAGCTTTGGTTTAGTCTAGTTGTGCTGACTTTCCCTGTAGTGTGTGCTGTCCTTCCCTTCACCTAAGATAATTCTTAACTAATATCTAGTTAGTGAGTAACACATCCTCTCTCCCCACCCTCATAACCATCAAAGAATGGTGTCTTCTCTGTTTAAACCTTTTCTTGAGTTCGTGTTATAGTAGACTTACACAATATTTGTCCTTCTGTGACCAACTAAATTCACTCAGCATAATGCCCTCCAGATTCCTCTAGGTTATAAGATGTTTCACGGCTTCATGGTTGTTCTTTATCGTTGGGTAGTATTCCATTGTGTGGATATACCATAATTTGTTTATCCATTCATCCGTTCATGGACACCTAGTTTGTTTCCATCTTTTTGCTATTGTGAACATTGCTGCAATGAACAATGGTGTGCATACATCTGTTTGTGTGACAGCTTTTAGTTCTCTAGGATATATTCCAAGGAGCAGGATAGCTGGATCCTGTGGTACTTTTATTTCTAGCTTTTTAAGGAAGCGCCAAATCGATTTCCAGAGTGGTTGTACCATTTTACCTTCCCACCGACAGTTACTATGTGTTCCAATCTCTCCACAATCTCTCCAGCATTTGTTATTTTTTGTTTTTTTGATTAATGGTAGCCTTGTTGGGGTGAGATGATATCTAATTGTAGTTTTGATCTGCATTTCTCTAATGGCTAATGATCATGAGCATTTCTTCATGTGTCTGTCAGCCGCCTGAATATCTTCTTTGGTGAAGTGTCTGTTTGTATCCTTTGCCCAGTTTTTAATTAGGTTATTTGTCTTTTGGTTGTTGAGGATTTGCCGTATCTTGTAGATTTTAGGAATTAGACGCTGATTGGATTTGTCGTGGACACAATGTTTTTTTCAGTCTGTAGGTTGTTTATTTACTCTTTTGGTGAAGTGTTTTGATGAGCGTAAGTGTTTGATTTTTAGAAGCTCCCAGTTATCTGTTCTCTCTTCTAGTGCTTGTGCATTGTTTCTTATGGTTTCTAATGTGTTATGGTATGTATTAGGGCACCGAGCTTTGTGCCTTTTTTTTCTTCCATGATCTTTATCGTTTTCGATTTTATATATAAGTCTTTGATTTATTTTGAGTTAGTTTTTGCCCACGGTGTGAGATACGGGTTTTGTTTCAGTTTTTTGCACATGGATATCCACTTATGCCAGCACCGTTTGTCAAACAGACTGTCTTTTCCCCAATTATTGGACTTTGGGCCTTTGTCAAATATCAGCTGCTCATCGGTGGCTGGATTTATGTCTGGATTCCCAATTCTGTTCCACTGGTCTATGTACCTGCTGTTGTACCAGTCCCAGGCTTTTTTGACTACCTTGGTGGTATACTAGGCCCTAAAATCAGGTAGTGTGAGGCCTACCACTTTCTTCTTCTTGAGTAATGCTTTACTTGTTCGGGGCCTCTTCCCTTTCCATATGAAGTTGGTGATTTGTCTCTTTGTCTCATTAACCAATGCCGTTGGAATTTGGATTGGGATTGCATGGTACCTGTAGATCGCTTTGGGTAGAATTGACATTTTCACAATGTGGAGTCTTCCTATCCATTATTAATGTATGTTTTTCCACTTCCGCAGTTCTGTTTTGGTTACTTGCAGTAGTGTCTTATATATTTCATTGTATAGGTCTTTTACATCTCTGCTTAGATTTATTCCTAAGTATTTTATCTTCTTGGGGCTATTGTAAATGGCACTGATTTGGTGATTTCCTCTTCGAGGTTCTCTTTGTTGGTGTAAAGGAATCCAACTGAGTTTTGTATGTTTAGCTTGTATCCTGAAACTTTGCTGAAATCTTCTCTTAGTTGCGGTAATTTTCTTGTGGATTCTTTCAGATTATCTGTATGGTAAATCATATCATCTGCAAATAGACATACTTTGACTTCTTCCCTACAAATGTGGATGCGCTTTATTTCTTTTTCTAGTCTAATTGCTCTGGCTAGGACCTCCAGCACAATGTTGAATAGGAGTGATGATAAAGGGCATCTTTGTCTGGTTCCCCTTCTCAAGGGGAATGATTTCAAAGTCTCTCCATCTAGGATGTTGTTGGCTCTTGGCTTTATAGAAATGCCCTTAATTATATTGTGGAATTTCCTGGGTATTCCTATTTTGTTGAGTGTTTTTATCACGAATGGGTATTGGACTTTGTCGAATGCTTTTTCTGCATTGATTGATAAGATCATGTCGTTCTTGTCTTTTGTTTTATGTGATGGATTACATTGATTATTTTTCTAATGATGAACCGTCCTTGCATACCTGGTATAAATCCCACTTGATCAGGGTGAATCATTTTTTGACATGTTGCTGAATTCTATTGGCTAGAATTTTGCTGAGGATTTTTGCGTCAATGTTCATGAGAGACATTAGTCTATAATTTTCTATTTATGTGGTGTCTTTAACTGGTTTTGGTATCAGGGTTATGCTGGCTTCATAGAAGGAGTTTGGGAGTATTCCATCCTTTTCTATGCTCTGAAATACCTTTATTAGGAGTGGTGTTAACTCTTCTCTTAAAGTTTTGTAGAATTCTCCAGTGAAGCCTCCTGGGCCAGGGCTTTTTTTAATTGGGAGTTTTTTATTTACCTATTCAATCTCTTCTTTTGTTATGGGTTTACTTACTTGTTTTACCTCTGTTTGTGTTAGTTTAGATAGGAAGTGAATTTCTAGAAATTTGTCCGTTTCCTCCAGGTTTTAAAGTTTGTCAGAGTACAGTTTTTCATTGTATTCTGTTATGATTCTTTTAATTTCAGTTGGGTCTTCTGTGATATCACCCATCTCATTTCTTATACTGGTTATCTGCTTCCTCTACAGTTTTTCATTTGTTAGTTTGGGCAAAGGTTCATCAATTTTGTTGATCTTTTCAAAGAACCAACTTTTTGGCTTGTTAACTCTTTCAATTGTTTTTCTATTCTCTAATTCATTGAATTCTGCTCTAATTCTTATTATTTCCTTCCTTCTGACCCCTGTAGGCTTCTTTTACTGCTCTCTTTCTACTTGTTCCAGTTGTAGGGTTAATGCTTTGATTATGAGCCTTTCTTGTTTTTGGATGTGTGCATTTATTGCTATAAACTGACCTCTGAGCACTGCTTTTGCTGTGTCCCAAATGTTCTGGTAGGATGTTTTCATTCTCATTTGATTCTATGAATTTCTTTATTCCATCCTTAATTTCGTCTATAACCCAGTAGTTTTTGAGCAAGGTGCTGTTCAGTTTCCATGTGTTTGATTTTTTTCCCTTGCTTATTGTCTTGTTGATTTCCACTTTTCTGGCTTTATGGTCAGGAAAGATGCTCTGTAGTATTTGGATGTTTTGGATTTTGTTAAGGCTTGCTTTCTGGTCTAATATGTGGTCTATTCTGGAGAACGATCCACGTGAATTGGAAAAGAAAGTATACCTGGCTGCTGTTGGGTGCAGAGTTAGATATATTTCTATGAGATCAAGTTGGTTGATTGTAACTTTTAGCTCTTTGGTGTCTTTGTTGAGCTTCTTTCTGGCTTTTCTTTCCTTCACCGAAAGTGTCGTGTAGAAGTCTCTTGCTACTATTGTCGAGCTGTCTATCTGTCTCTTCAGAGCAGTTAGAGTTGTTTTACGTAGTTTGGAGCCCTGTTCTTAAGTGCATAAATATTTATTATGGTTATGTCCTCCTGGTGTATTGACACTTTAACCATTATATAGTGCCCTTCCTTATCTTTTGTGGTGGATTTTACCTGAAAGTCTATTTTGTCAGAGATTAATATTGCCAATCCTGCTCTTTTTGGAGTGTTGTTTGCTTGATATATATTTTTCCATCCTTTGAGTTTTATCCTGTTTGTGTCTTTAAGTCTAAGGTGCATCTGTTGTAGGCAGCATATAGATGGCTCATGCTTTTCATTATCCAATCTGCCACTCTCCGTCTCTTTATTGGTACATTAAGTCCGTTTACATTCAGTGTAATTATTGGTAGGTATGAGTTTAGTGCTGTCATCCTGATATCTCTTTTTGTGTATTGTTCACTGTTTCTTTGTTCCCCTCAATTTTCTGTGCTGAGTTGTTTTTCTTTGGGAAGTTTCTTTCATCTTTCTCTTTGTTGTAGATTTTGGGTTTCCCCGATCTTTATGTTTTTCTCCTTTTTTATTTTGATTTCTTGGATTGTTAGATTCCTTTATGGTTACCTTAATATTTACCCCTAAATTTACAAGTTTATGCTAGTCTTTTATTACTTCATATCACCTTAACTTACCCTCCATATAGAAAATCATTGACTCTATTTTTTAAGTCCCTCTTTTTTTTGTTTCAATATTATCCTTTTTTTTTTGTTGTTTACATATTGATATCTGTTTCCCTATGTTCAATGTTTTAGCTTTGATGTAATTTTGATTTCCGTATCTGAGTCAAGTTCTGTTTGCTCTATCCTGTGTTCTAGTATTGTGTTGTTAGCAGGCGTTATTGATTATATAACCTTAGGACTCCCTTTAGTATTTCTTTTAATTTTGGTTGGGTTTTTACACATTCCCTATACTTCTGTTTATCTGGAACTGTCCTAATTTCACCATCATATTTGAGAGGCGGTTTTGCTGGATAGATAACTCTTGGCTGACAGTCATTTTCCCTCAAGGCTTTAAATAAGTCATCCCTTTGCCTTCTAGCCTGCATGGTTTCTGCTGTGTAGTCTGAGCTTATTCTAATTGACTCTGCTTTGTAGATGACTTTTCTTTTATCCCTAGCTGTTCTTAAAATTCTCTCTATCTTTCTTTTTGGTAAGTTGGATTAAAACATGTCTGTGTGACTTTCTTTTGGGATACCTTATGTGGGGTTCGATGAGCATCTTGGATTGATATCTTCTCATCTTTCATGATATCAGGGAAGTTTTCTGTCAAGAAATCTTCAACAATTTTCTCTGTATTTTCTGTTATCCCCCGCTGTTCTTGGACTCCAATCACTCGTAGGTTATTTCTCTTGTTAGAGTCCTGCGTGTCTCTAAGAGATTCTTCATTCTTTTTAATTCTTTTGTCTGATTTTTCCTCAAATAAGTTGGCGTCAAGAGCCTTATCTTCAATGTCACTAATTCTAACTTCTACTGCCTCAATTCTGCTCCTATGACTTTCTGTTGAGTTGTCTCATTCTGAAATTTTATTGTTAATCTTCTAGATTTCTGATTGCTATCTCTCTAGGCATTCTTGCTTCCTATTAAATATGGCATTATGTTCTTGAATCACTTTTTTAAGTTCCACCACTACAGTGTCTGTATGTTCCCTGGCTATTTCTGCATTCTGTCAAATTTCCTTTCTTATTTCTAGAAGAGTTCTCTATATTAATCTTTGGTATTCTGCCTCTGGTAATTCCAAGAAGTCGACTTCCTCCAGAGAATTTATTGATTCTTTATTTTGGGAGCTTGCTGAATCCATCATGGACTTCCTCTTTATGTGACATGATATTGACTGCTGTCTCCGAGCCGTCAATACTTTATTATACTTTTATTCTGGATTTGCTTAGTGAGACCTAACTTCTTGTTTTGTTTGGTTTTGATATGCCCAAATAGGCTGCTCGTGTGCACTAGTTTGATTGTTGACACCTTTTGATCTCTAATGTCCTATCACCAGGTAGTTAGTTCTGTAACTGAGTATGTGTAGACAGGAGTCCATAAATTTTTCCTATAGGGGATCAGCTCGGGTGTTCAGGCAGTCGGTCACCAAGTTTTTGATGCAGGCTCGCACCCCCAGTTCTAGAGAGTCATGGGTGATTGGTGCAGGCCCTAGAATCTGGCTGTGGTAAGGGATCATGCGCTGAGCCAGGCAGGGGCTGATGGCTGACCCTGAAAGTCTGAAAGGAAATTGTGTCCCTATTGTCTAGGGTGAGTAGGTAGGTGAGTTTTGCAGCCAGGATAAGATCACCCCCCTGTGTTGGCTGTAAAGACTCGAGGGCACCACTTTTTCTGAAGTTCTGTAGCACGTGACTAGGCATTTTACGAGCTACCACCAATCCTCAAGACCTAGCTGCAGATTGATAAAAGTGCCTACTTGAGGGACAGGGCTGTTTGGAGGCTCAGAAATCTGTCTGTTCACAGCTAAAGCAGCTGAAGTTAAACTTCATATGTTTTCCCTGTTGTACTGTAGCAGTGAGGGCTAACACTGCTGAGATTGGTCCCCACAAGTATATACAAGTTTCTAAGGAATTCAGAGTCTGTGCAACCCTGATTTCTGTGGCCAGCAAAGGAGGTGTGCCAACCTGTGTTCCTGGCATAGGGTAGCAAGCAGCTTGTTTGTTCCCTCTCCAAAGCCAGGAGAAACGATCAGGGAGCATTTTGGGATCTACTTCTGGCCCAGCGGACCCCCAGTGCAGAGCGCGTAGGGCGGAGGTAAAAGAAAGAAAGGTTTTTCTCATATATGGTGCAGAGTGTGGAGGAAGGAGGTAAGAGGGAGAGAGTTTTTTTCACAGAACCAGTACACAGTGCAGATGGAGCAGGTAAGAGGAAGAAAGGTTTTTCCCAAGTCCGGTGCAGAGTGTGGAGGGAGGATGTAAATGGGAGAGAGGTTTCTCCCAAATGGGCTTTTGTTTTTTTTAATCGCTGTGAAAGCATACAGGCAAATACTTATCCTAGCCTCTTGGGAGCTACCCTTCACTTGTTCAGACTGTCCAAGCAGAGTTTCAGCTGTCAGGTCTCTCTCGATATCGAAACCACTTCCCAAGCGCACACACATCACAGCTGATTGCTGTCTCTCTATGGATTCTTGCAAACTTTTAAATTTCTCATTATGCTCTTGTCTAATCTTTTTATTTCCTCTACTGCAAGTTCTCTGTTTTGATTTGTTTCCTTCCTAACGTCTTGAAGAGTTCTGTGTATTAATCTTTTGTATTCTGCCTCTGGTAATTCCAAGAAATTTTCCTCCTCAGGAAAATTTGAAGATTCTTCATTTCGGGAGCTGGCTGAAGTCATCATGGATTGCCTCTATATCATTTGATATTGACTGTTGTCTCTGAGTCATCAATAAGTTATTATATTTATTTATGTTTCCTTACTGTGTCCTAGCTTCTTGTTTTGTTTTGATATGCCCAAATAGCCTGTTCTTAGGGGCTAATTTGAATATTGGCAAATTTGAAGCTCCGATGTCCTGTCACCCAGTGGTTAGATCTGCTACTAGGTAAGCGAGCTCAGGAATCCACCCACTCCTCCTGTATGAAATCAGCTCAGGTGCCCCAGTAGATAGCCACCAAGTGAACTGGCAGAAGTTCAAGCTGGTTTAAGAAGAGGACGTGGAATAAAGGATAGCATTACTGATGTCAGATAGATCTTGGCTCAAGGCAGATAAGGCTAGAAATATCTTTACTTGCGTCTTACTGACTATGCAAAAGCATTCAACAACAACAACCTTTACAGAAGCAGACTGCCACATCTTTCTCCTGCAGAGCGACTGGTGGGTACGAATTGCTAACTTTTTGGTTAGCAGCCAAGTGCTTACCACTACACCACCAGGGTTCCTTTGCCCTCTCCTTTGTTGTTGTTGTTGCTGTTAGGTGCTGTCGAGGAGGTTCCAACTCATACCAACCTTTTGTACAAAAGAGCAAAACACTGTCCAGTCCTGTGCCATCCTCAAAATTATTGCTATCTTTGAACCCACTGTTGTAGCCACTGTGTCAATCCATCTTGTTGAGGGCCTTCCTCTCTTTTGCTGACCCTCTACTTTACTAAGCATGATGTCCTTCTACAAGGACTGCTCTTTCCTGATAACATGGCCAAAATATGTGAGACAGGATCTCGCAATCCTCACTTCTATGGAGCATTCTGGCTGTACTTCTTCCCAGACAGAGTTGTTCATTTTTCTGCCAGTCCATGGTATATCCAATATTCTTCCCCAAGCCCGTAATTCAAAGGCATCAATTCGTCTTTGGTCTTCCTTGTTCATTATCCAGTTTTCCAGTGCATATCAGGTAATTGAACATACCACGGCTCGGGACAGGCACACCTTAGTACTCAAAGTCATACTTTTCTTTTTAACAGTTTTAAGGGGTCTTTTGCAGCAGATTTGCCCAATGTACTATGTCATTTGATTTCTGGACTGCTGCTTCCAGTAAAATGAAATTCTTTACCACTTCAATATTTTCTCCATTTATCACGATGTCTAGTTGTGAAGATTTTTGTTTTCTTTATGTTGAGGTGTAATCCATACTGAAGGCTGTATGATCTTCATCAGTAAGTACTCAAGTCCTCTTCACTTTCAGCAAGCAAAGATGTGTCATCTGCATATTGCAGGTTATTAATGAGTCTTCCTCCAATCCTGATGCCCCGTTCTTCTTTATATAGTCCAGCTTCTCGAATTATTCTCTCAGCATACAGATTGAAGAAGTATGGTGAAAGGATACAACCCTGACACACAACTTCCCTGATTTTAAACCACGCAGTCTCCCCTTGTTCTGTTCAAATGACTGCCTCTTGGTCTACATACAGGTTCCTCATGAGCCCAGTGAACTGTTTTGGAATTCCCATTCTTCACAATGTTATCCATAATTTGTTATGATGCACACAACTGAATGCTTTTGCATAGTCAATAAAACACAGGTAAACATCTTCCTGGTATTCTCTGCTTTCAGCCAAGATCTATCTGACATCATCAGTGAGATCCCTTATTCCACACCCTCTTCTGAATCCAGCTTGTGCTTCTGGTAGTTCCTTATCGATGTACTCCTGGAACCATTTTTTAATGATCTTCAGCAAAATTTTACTTGCATGTGATATTAATGATATTCTTCAATGATTTCCACCTTCTGTTGGATCATTTTTCTTTGAAATGGGCACAAATAGGGATCTCTTCCAGTTAGTTGTCCAGGTAGCTTTCTCCCATATTCCTTGGGGTAGACGAGTGAGCACTTCCAGTATGGCATACTTTTGTTGGAACATCTCAGTTGGTATTCCGTCAATTCTTGGAGCCTTATTTTTCACCAATGCCTTCAGTGCACTTGGTCATATGCTACTCTGTTATTCTGTCGTACTGTGGTGGCTTGCATGTTTCTGTGATGCTGGAAGCTGTGCCACCGGTATTTCAAACACCAGCAACGTCACCCATGGTGGACAAGTTTCAGCAGATCTTCCGGACTAAGGCAGACTAGGAAGAAGGACCTGGTAATCTACTTGTAAAAAAAGAAAAAAAAAAAAAAAAATAGAAAGAAATTGGCCAGTGTTAACTTATGAATAGCAGCCCTCTCCTTAGAGAGTCTTGTTTATCGGAACCTAATCTGATTCTCAGTGGAAACCTAGGATTCTATATTTACATAAAAAAAGAGCTGTCCCTTTCTTTGCTCACTTGATTTTCTCCACCTAGGCTTTAAGACATTTGAGGAAAGGATCTCTTGATACTGCTTCCATTCTCAAAGGTTCCCAAACCCTGTACTTAGATACATGGTAGGTGCTCAGCAGCTGCACTGTATTTCTTTCTTTCCCACAGTGACTAGCTAGCAAAGGACATTGCACTAAGTGATGGTTCCCCACATAGTGGGGACAGACTGAGGGTATGTGTATAACACAGGAAAGAGTTATCCACCCTCAGGACATAGGTATGAGTCTGAACTCCAGACCCAGAGTTTGATCTCTCTAACTGGAAGCAAACAGTGATACCTGTTTGCTTGGGTTCCACACACCCACTTGGCAATTGTTCCAGCTGAAGGGTGTGCAAAGAAAAAGAGAGTGGGGCTAAGAAAGTGACCTGTACTGCCACTTCTACTGAGCATCAGTCAGAGGGAGTTCAGGAGTCAGGGATAGTTGGGCTTGAAGCTCCTGGGACCTACATTTGGACCTCTCTCCCCATGTTTTGTGGCATTGCCTTGTCCTGTGCCCATTAGTGGTGGGAGTTCAGACTCTGGTCCTGTCATTTTGTCTGATTCGTTGTGGCCGAAAATGTAACTATTTATCAAACCATTTATTTAATGCATTTCTCTTTCAGTTTCTTAAGAACCAAGGCATGAACCCATCTTTTGACATTGTAAGATGCATTTTACACAGAAAAACAGTCGTGTATTTATAATTTCAAAGTCAAACGCTCTTCCCTTGGGAGATCAAACTATCCTAACCAAAAACCAAACCAAACTCGTTGCCTTCCCATCACTCTAACTCATAGAGACCCTATAGGACCCAGTAGAACTGCCCCATAGGATTTCTGAGGAGTGGCTGGTGAATTCCAACTGCTGGCTTTTGGGTTAGCAGCCGAACTCTTAACCACTGCACCACCAGGGATCCAAAATATCCTACGACTTCGTTTTCATGAAGATGAAACCACTAGGTCTTGATGTGGAAAAGCCAGGTGGCTGAAGATTCAGTAGCAGGGGCCTAGGAGGTGAATTACTTTTCTCATGACTAGGGGCTTCCCAGGGGTCAGCTGGAGTGGGTGGTTTGAAGGGGTTAATCCCCTCTGATGTGAAAGGCTGGATAAAAGCTGGGGATATTAAGTATGACTCCCTAAGGTCACAACACAGGCACCAGTATGTCTCCCCAAGACAGAAAGGCAAGCTAGAGCTCTGGATTGTATCCTGGAGAGTCTGAGAGAAGTCAGGGATGCGGTGTGGGTGCCCTAACAAGCCTGGTCCTGTCAGCATTGCAGAGGCCCTGCTTTAAAGGGGTTGGGAGGGGGCAAGATAGGAGGGGAGGGTAATTTTCTACTGAGATTTTGACATCACCTAGAGTCCTGTTTTGATTGGTTGGTTTTGTTTGGTGTGGTTTGACTTGGTTTGGCTTAGCTTGGTTTGGTTTGATATGGTAGGGTTTTATTTTTGATGAGGACCCAGAATTCAAGCCCTCTCTCTGACATTTAAACACATGTAATCTTAAGTCAGTCACTTCCCTGTTCTAGTTCATTTTCTCTCTGTTTGTTAGCAATAAAACTGAACCACCTTAGTGGTTCCCAGGCTTTTGGATTTCACAAAAACTTATATTATTTTCCAAACAAGGCAATCAGTGAAGAGGGACAAGTTTTTATTTTACCAAGTAAGGTTTAAGGTCCTTTATAATTACTAACATTTCATGAAATAAATGAAAGAATATAGTCTCAAAAACAAGAAGAACTTCTGAATAAATAAAAGTCAGAAACTGTGTACCCACCCTTATACAATACAATAACATTTTCTCATTTCTCTGTGGCTTGTTGAGAATATCAATGAGTGTTGACACAGTTCCTGGACCAAGAATTGGAAAGGTTTTTTCTGATTACTGGGCTTCATCCAGCTCTGGCACCTGTTAACATAGAGTGCTGTCTGTTGCCAAAACAAGCCTTGCTACCAGGGAGTGGATGTTTCTGGGGAGGAGGGTGAGACCTTCCAGGACAAAGAGCTTCCTTTAAGCTCTTATTTCTTTGATCAATTCTGTGTTTCTTTTCTAGGACCCAGCACAGATCAAGCGCCAGGCAGGTGAGATCTTCTCCTTCTGTTCCTCCATCCTGCTCTCATGTACTGCTGCCATGTTCTCCTCCGTGGATGTCCCACTGTACTAGACTCAAGTAGCAACAGAAGTCTTAGTCTTTCTTTTCTTTCTTCCAAGCCCTGATCTCTATATTCCCCACTGTTGCCACTTAGAAATATAGGGTTCCCTAAACTTCTCCCTTTATACTCTCAGTCACCCAGTCCTTTGTATTCTTAACCAACCAAAGAACTGCTGTCTAGTTGATTCTGATGAGTGGTGACCCTATGTGTTGCAGAGTAGAACTGTACTCCATAGGGTGTTCAAGGCTTTTCGGAAGCAGGTTTCCAGGACTTTCTTCGGAGGCACCTCTGGGCCTCAAATTACCAACCTTTCAGTTAGTAGTAGAGCACTTAACTGTCTGTGCCATCCAGGGACTCCTTAAAAATCCAAAACCAAATCCATTACCGTCGAGTTGATTCCAACTCATAGCGACGCTACAGAGCAAAGTAGAACTGTCCCATAGGGTTTCCAAGAAGCTGCTGGTGGATTTGAACTACCAAACCTGGGCTCCAGAGATTCCTTGTTTCAGGATTATTTTTAAATCTGCCCTCATCATTTCACCTGATCGCTGTCACCTTAAGACAGGTTCTTACCATTTCTTCTTGCCGAACTGGTCTCCCTTCTTCATTTTACCTACCCTCACGTATACCCTCAGCACCCTGGTGGCACAGTGGTTAAGAGCTTGGCTGCTAACCAAAAGGTCGGCAGTTCGAATTCACTAGCCGCTCATTGCAAACCCTATGGGGCAATTCTATTCTGTCCTATAGGGTTGCTATGAGTCGGAATCGACTCAACAAGGGTTTGATTTTGGTTGACCCACACCCTCACCTCACTGCCAAAGGAGTCTTCATCAGATCCATGGGCAGATCTGCAGAGAGTCCCACCTCTGTGCCCTGCGGCCAACTAATTTCCTGAAACACTCTCAGTTTTCAGCTTCCTTTGGCTCCCCATCTTCTACAGGAAAATCATACAATGTTTATACCCGGACGGGTACTTACAGAGTATCATGTTTTGCGGCGTAGAAAACCTGAGACCCAGAGAGAAGTCAATTGTCCAAAGGCACAGATCTAATTATTGGCAGAGTCGGAGATAGACCCAGGCCTTTTAAATATAATTCAGTACCTTTCCATCTCTTTATGCTCATTAATAGAAGTTTTAAAATTCTGCACTGGGAGGGTCCAGGGCTGGGTCTCTCCTACTTATTGCCACTCCCATCATGCAATTTTAGTCTCCTGGCTAGTCTGGAGTCAAGAGCTTCCATGGGGTCTGATGCCACTTCCACTGCCCACTTCTCATTAGAACTGACCATCCACTACAGTTGGAGGCTGTTGATGGTTCAGTGGTAGAATTCCCACCTTCCATGAGGGAGACGCAGGTTTGGTTCCCAGCCTGTGCACCTCATGCGTAACCACCAACTGTGTGTCAGTGGTGGCTTGCATGTTGCTGTGATGCTGAACACATTTAAGTGGAGCATCCAGACTAAGAAGAACAAGGAAGAAAGACATGAAAATCTACTAGGAAAATTCAGTCAGTGAAAATCCTGAGGATCACAACAGTTATCTTCACAACATATCATGAGTGTGGACCTGGACCTGACAGCATTGTGTTCCATTGTACATAGTTTCACCATGAGTCGGGGACCTACTCAATCGCAGCTAACAACATTCCCTCACAGTCAGGCCAGTCTTCTCTGCACAAATACACAAAGCATCTTCCCACCTTCAAACTTTTAGTCAATCATCTTCTCCTGCCTAGAAGGAATGCCTTATTCAATTCATAAAAATTAATTCAGCTAAGCTCTCAGCCAGACCTTTTGCTACGGACTAGGATACAAAGGTGTCAGTGTTTTGTGTTTCTTCCCTTATAGAGCCTGTAGTCTAGAGGGTTTTTTTTTTTTTTTTGGTCCCCCCTGATGCTTTGTTGTCAATCCCAGAAGCAACACCATCCCATGGGGAAGCCCTTTGCTCTACGTCCTGTGAAACCCTAGTTCCATATCACCCACTCGTGGTGTCTGCCTCCCAGCTCCAGCATCGGTATCACAATGGGTTGGGCTTATCTTCCCATGAAGATAATAAGTTCCTTGAGAGCTGAATCTATGTGTCAGTGGTTCCCACAGTACTCGTCATGGTGTCTGCGACTTGTCTATTTTCTGACTGACAGAACCCCTGCTAAACACAGTCCCTTGACCTTCAACCAAGCTAGGTCCTGGTCCTTCTCAGGCTTAATTTCTTAAAGGTTGTTTAGAATTAAAAATGAAGCTGGTGGGTACGTATTTTCAGGTTAGAGGTATCCTAGAGGGTAAAGTTTCCCACCTGCCTCCTTCCCCCAATGCACAGCTGTCACCACTACCACGTTCACGAGTTCATAGAAGTACAATGAGGATGACATGAACACCAAGGAAAATCCCAAAGGGGAAAAAGTGTCCTCAAGGGCTAATATCAAGTCTCAGGGTATGGAAAGATGCAAAGGAAGTGGGCAGTCATAAGCCTGGTAGATTTGGACAAATGGCAGGTTGTTGCTTCTGTCAGAGTGATAGCAGGTTGAAGGGATTCTCCTCCTGAGAGGGCCTGCCTTTCTTTGGTCTTTCTCAGTTACCTTGCCTACACACAGCCCATGATTCCAGTGGGTCAATACAATTGTTCAAGGGAGAGACTATTGGGTTCCAAGCCTATGTCTTCTAGTGTTGCAGTGTGACTTGCCAAGATCTTGGCATTTTGTAAGGCTTTCTGTAGAGCCGTGGTAAAATTCCACATGTGACATTTAAAATGTGGCATCATCAGGATTAGCTTGCCTACTTCCATACGTTTCAGCCAAGCTTTTATGACCCAGGGTGGCAAATGCCACTACTTGCCTTCAAGCTTGTGCAGCTACCTATTCCATACTTCTAAAAGGGTGTCTTGCCCTAGTGTCCAGTTCCACAGAGCATCCAAGAATTGCTGAACACTTTGTGCCAGATGCTACACACACACTTTACATACATTGTCTATATTAACCCTTACTACCGACATGGAGAATGGTGTTATTATCCACTATGGCAGATGAGGAAACTGAAGCTCAAAGATGTTAAGTGTCCAAGTTCACCCAACTGGTAAAGTTCAGAACCCCCATCAGAACTCCAGTTGGAGATTTCTAGAGTTGTGCCCCGTATTTTGTGAGATATGAGAAGCATCCATAAGTGTGCCCTCCCTCTTTCTCCTAGCAGCTCTAACAGAGGAGTGGGAAGGAAGAATCAGGACCAGGGCTATGCGAGCTCAGAACCCTGCAAAAGTGACTCCTTGGTTATCTCATGCTAATGCAGTACTTCTTCATTCCTCCCCCTTATGGTAATCATTTCCCTGGGGGAAACCTGGAGTTGGGTGACTTAGCAATATGTAGAAAGATAGAGATAAACACTGTCTACTGGAATCACCCAGTTTTTTTTTTTTTTTTTTAATGGAAAATAATGTTTTTGTCAATTGCAGGCAGGACAGAGGGCTGCAGCCTCCATTCATTGCCAGAATAACCAAAGGCAACAAATCCCAGCCACTTGCCTTATCTTCCCACTATTTCAAGCAGAATGTGGCTCTGAGTCTACGTAAAGTCAAAGTCATAACTGCTGAGTTTAAAGGGCTTCCAAGAGAGCCATTCGCCCCTTTAGCTGTTAAGCTTTCCTTAAAACAATGTTACCTTCATACTCCACCCAGCCCATCCCTACCCCTCTGCCCATCAAACTTTCCGGGAACACTGCCCTCACACCCCCTACTCAGATCACTGCCCTCAGTGCTTGCTTGGGACCATCCCAGATGCCACAGTCCTAAGTCAAAAGACACAAGTGGGTGTGGAAATCCAAGATATCCAGCCTCCTAAAGTGATGGGGACGTGAAGTGATGGAGAGAATGAAGGCACTGTCACCCTTGAGTCCAGCCTTTCCAAGAAGGAGGCCGCCAGGCATGGGGGTGAGTAAAACCTGAAATTTGAGGAATGATAGGTGGATCCTGTTGTGATCAGGGACTAATTAGGACACTCACCACATGGCCTCATGCACGGATGAGAGATATATAAAAGGTGGGCAGGCTCAGAGCATCCCAAAACCCTTGGCATCTCCAACACTCTGGTCGCCGGTCCTTGTGAACTTAGGAAAGTCTGGTGAAGTTGTGCCTCTCATAGCCTCGCTCCACAGGTGTCCCAGCTCCTGACTAGGGGCTGGGACTCGAGCTCTGGGTGGTCGGTCAAAAAGAAAGGCCTCATTTGGGTGTCTCTCTCTCCATATCATTTGTGACCAACCTCTTTTGGGTTCTCCAAGCTATTTGGCTGAGGGGTGAGGGAAGCTAGGCTGAGACTGGAGAGCTGGGTCTGCCAAGACGACTAGTATATTGAGGATCCTGCTGGTGTGTGTGGGTGTTGTATCTTGCCAGGTGCCAGGAAAGGCAGATGGAAAAGGAAGCCCTGGCCATGGGGAAGAGCAACTGACAGAGCTGCCTTTTAAGAGAGAAGAGAATACAAAGAGGGGGCAAGGCAGGCTACCTTGGGAGGGCAGAGGTTTGGAAGTCCCAAGCAGGAAAGACTAGCAGGGACAAGACACTAGGGCATAGTGGGAAAGACTCGCTCTGAGAATCCAAAGACCACTGTTTCCACCAACCTCTGCTAAGTAACTATGGAACAATTACTTCCTCTTACGAGCTTTGCTTTCATCAACCGTAATTAATAAGAGTCCAGCAAAATGGTCCATGCCATCTCTAGATTCTTCATTTCTAGAAATTCCTTTAAAGAGTGGTTAAGGTGCTCCTTGCAGTCTTTTTTAAATTTTTATAAATTTAGTTAAAAAATAAAATCCTGGGACAAGGTGGTGCTCTAGGCAGAAGCACCACGCCGTCCCTCCACAGCAAAGATCTGAAAAACTAAGCCTAACAGAGAATCAACAATCCTGAAACCGTAGAACACCAAACGAAGAGATAAAGAACTCAGCCAAACACCAAACGGAGGGAGAATAACGAAAGAGAACGGAGAGTGAGGAGAGACTCATGCAAAGATTCCTTACCAGCTAATGCAGCGCGGATCCACCAACTTGGATTCCTATCGGAGACTCGCTAACTGGAGCGCAGCCTTGCAGAGCATCTGGTGGGAGACAGAACGACCGGTAAACTGCGGTGCGCGCTCTCCCATCCCTCACCCCTGTCCACCTCAGCTGGGGATCCCCTGCTTTCCGTGGCCAGGGTCCCTGGGCTGGGGGGCGCTGGTGCTTGGATTCCGCACGCCCGGGCTGGCGGCTTTCTGAGAGCCGTTTGCTGGCCGCTGAAGATACTTTTTCTGCCGCCTCCCCCTCGTTTTGCCTGGGTGCCTGGTTCCAAGTGCGGTCTTTGCTCTCTTTTGCAGAGCTGTGGGGCTGCGTTCGGGCCTATGACTGCTTCTGTGTCTTGGCTGCCGCGCTGGTGAGATACCGGGGCCTTTGTTCGTTCGCCCCTCTGCTTTCCGTGGCCGGGGTCCCTGGGCTGGGGGGCGCCGGTGCTTGGGTTCCACGCGCCCAGGCTAGCGGCTTTCTGAGAGCCGTTTGCTGGCCGTTGGCGGGGCTTTTTCTGCCGCCTCCCCCTCCTTTTGCCTGGGTGCCTAGTTCTGAGTGCCGTCTTTGGTCTCCTGCGGGGCTGTAGGGCTGCCTTTGGGCGTGTGGCTGTTTCCAGGTCTGGGCTGCTACGCTGGTGGGATCCCGGGGCTTTGTTCGTTCACCCCTCTGCTTTCCGTGGCCAGGGTCCCTGGGCTGGGGGGCGCCAGTGCTTGGATTCCGTGCGCCCAGGCTGGCGGCTTTCTGGGAGCCATTTGCTGGCAGCTAGCGAACCTTTTTCTGCCGCCTCCCCCTCCTTTGCCTGGGTGCCTAGTTCCGGGTGCCATCTTTGCTCTCTCCTGCGGGGCTGTGGGACTGCGTTCGGGCGTGTGGCTGCTTCCAGGTCTGGGCTGCTGCGCTGGTGAGATCCCGGGGCCTTTGTTTGTTTGCCCCTCTGCTTCCCGTGGCCACGGTCTCTTAACCCCGAGACTGCCGGCTTCTTGGAATCCACGCCCCTGAGTGGGGGCTCTCTGGGTCCCATTTGTTGGCACTGACTGCTGGTGTTGCTTTTTTTTTTTTTTTGTAATTTTATTTTTCTTCTTTTTTTGATTAGTTTTGTCATCTTTTCCCTCTTTTTCCCTTTGTCTTTCTTCATTGCTTAATTTCTCGTCTCTCTATCTCTTCCTTCTCTTTCTGATCCCTGAATACCAGGCGATGTATGCCTCTGTACCTTCTGGCCAGGCTGTGCTGTGAAAACTGAGACCGACTCCCCCAGACCTCATAGCTGCATCGGTGGGATCCCTGGGAACTTTGCAGTTCTTTAACTTTTCTAATTTTTATTTGTTCATTCTTTCCTTTTCTTTCTCTTCCCCCTTCTGATTTCCTCCATTCCATAGTCTCTCATCTGTACACTCCAACTACAAGCTCCCCTAGCATTCTTTTATGTTTGTATGCTTTTTGCTCCTCCTCCTCTATCCTCTCTCCCATATCCAGGTTAGCTTCACACATAACCATCTTCCCGCTGCACCCTACCTACTTGCACCGTGCACTAGACATCACATCACCAAGCTGTGCAGGCACGCCCTCTTGGAACCTGCCCAGCACTGACTACCAACCCAGGTTCATGACCAGAGAATAAGCCCCAGAAAAAAGAAAGGGCATGAAGCCCACTCCAAGTCACCATCCCATGCCCCGCTCCCTGAGACAGCCAAACTGTCCAGGCCCGCTCACCCCTAATTCCTGATTCAGCCACACTTTGGACAAAGTAGCACCACGATGGAGGCTTCCTCAATCT
Organism: Dugong dugon; assembly: GCA_030035585.1. Classification (NCBI taxonomy): domain Eukaryota; kingdom Metazoa; phylum Chordata; class Mammalia; order Sirenia; family Dugongidae; genus Dugong; species Dugong dugon. The sequence continues at coordinate 192,861,518 of CM057462.1, read as the reverse complement.
CTCCCTCTTATTGCCGAGAAGCCAAAATTTTCATCTCAGACAAGAAACTGGTTCAAAACTGTCTAATTATCTTTGGTGATATGTACCTACATCACCCTGTTAGCTTCTTGGAAACTTGGGTTGTGTGCCCAGATGCTCTTTCCTATTACCCTTCCTGTCTGCTTCTGTTCCCCAGACAATTAAAATAGAATTCCTCTGGCACTAATGGCTCAGTCTGATTACTTTGTTGTTTTAAAATTCTACACTCCTGGAGATCCTTTATCTGCTTCCCAAGCCAGGGCCCTAAAAGAGATGGATGTGTGGGGGCAGGGAGAGGAGAAGTCTTGGGGAGATTCGCTTCTGTGATGTCCAGACCAGAGTAAGGAGTCACAGGAGGGTGTTTTTGCAGCACAGAGTCACATGCTACCTCAACAGCAAATGGGAAGGCCACAGGGATGTGGGGAGACAGTGTTCATCTAGGGCACAGGGCAAAGATCAGGTATCATCTAGGTCCAGGAAGAGTGCGGAACCCCCCAGGAAAGATCTTTGTAATAGAGAAGAAGCATTCAGGCAAACAAAGCATAATTCAAAGACCACAACCCAAAGGTCTATGGGTCAAACCATGTGCAGAAGATCTTGAAAATTATTTCATAAGTCAAAGAAAAGACCAAAGTTTTTCGAGCTAACTGAATGTGTAACTAGGAGGCAATCTATGCAAACTTCATACACCCAATTCATATATACCCACCAGACAATATTTGATTACAACTACCAAAACAAACAAACAAACAAAAAAAAAAAACAGTTGCCATAGATTCAATTTCTACTCATGGAGACCTACGCCTCTCTCTATTTCCCCAGTTAGGGTTTCTACAGAGCTTTTGTTTATTTCTTTCTTTTTCCTTCACATAACTCCTTACTCTCAATTGTCTGAATTTCTGGGGGACTGAGGTAACCAGATAATTCAGATACACAGGCAGTCCAAACTTCTTGTTTCTGACTATTGTTTCAACTATCCACCCGTGTCCTTTTCTACCAAACCCCTCTCTTACAGAACAGCGTACAGATTGAGGCATTTCAACCTCCTCTTCTACTCATTTCTCCCCTGTCATGCCTCCAGGCCTCAGGGCAGTCAATGAGAACTAAAGGAAGTACCCAAAAGGACACAGAGAGGAAAAGAATTTAAGGTAAAGATCTGAATCACCCCCAACATATATTACATACCCTGAAGAATGCCAAGTTGGGGAAAGCTTTTATCATTGCCTCTCGGGCTCATTGGCCTCTTTTTTCACCACCACGTTTCCTTTTACGTCATTTCAATTATCATCTTTCCTTCGTTTCTTCATCTATCTAGCCATTCATCTATCCATCCATCCATCCACCACTCGATCATCCACTTATCAACCATCCATCTATCCATTCAATCCGTCCATCATCTATCAGGGCAGCCGTATTAAGCATCCTGCCCCATTTACTCTGCATGGACTGGGTATTGTGAAGATTCAGAAGCACATCACAGTGTTCTGGGCCTGTTGGTTTAACAATCCCAAAGAAAAGACAAACATGAGACCTCTGAAATAATAAAGAATAATTAGATGAGACGTCAACTAACTAAGGAATGAGTTGAGTGGTATGAGTACTTTGCCTATGCCTTCAGAACTCAGACGATAGAGAGAGAGTGAGAACAGCGAGAGCTGTTGAGGGCAGGAAGGAGAACTCAGCCATTTCTATATTCACAGCACCTACCACGGGGCTCTCAGAAAATATCTGTTCAGTGATGAATGCCTAGAAGAGGTAGAATTTGGAACAGAAGTACAGAAGTATTTGGCTAGGTGAGGAGGAGAACATTCCAGAACTGGGTACAGCATGAGTAAATGCTGTGAGTGCTAGGTCTATCCAGGAGATCCCTCCCTCCCATACCTAAGAACAGGCCCTTGGCTGTTAGAGAACATGGCTCATCTACTGAAAACCACAAAACTTTGGGCGTTTTGGTTCCAGTATTGTGACCCATCTCTCAGACCCCTCTTCCTCAGTTGTCTACACCCAACAGAAACTCTAGTCTGACTACAAAAAGCGTTTCAGAGTTGTACAGCCTTTAAATGAACTCCCTGAAAAATGATGTGAAGTTTTAAAAATTTCTCCACACTCAGATATGTCATTCAGTAAAGTCTCCAAGTGTCTCCTCTCTCTACTAGGGGCCTGACTGAATGTTTAGCATTTCACACACATCAGCTCATTTACTTCGCACCTTGCCCTGTGGAAGTATTGTTACTCCCATTACAGACAGGGGACTTAGGTTCCAGAGAAGTTTCTTACTTGCTCACAGTAATCATAGCTTGTAGGTGAAAGAACTGAGATTCAAACTCGGGACTTCTGGTCTCTGCCTTGTATTCTTTCCAACACAGAAAGTGTTCTTTTTGGGCTAGTGGCTTCAGGTACCATAAAGCCCAGATTGTAATCTTTCAGAATTTATAGCCCACAGTCCACTGGAGAAAGCAAAGCTAGACATGTACACATACACACACACACACACACTCACACACACAAACACACACAAGTTTACACATGGATACACCTTCTAGCATGTTTACACATTCATATAAATTACACACCACACATGATGTTGATATTCAAAATAATTAATAACCTGTACAAAGTTATAGACTGGCAGTGAGTGTTCAGAAAAGAAACTGGAGTAGGTCTTATACGCCACCCGTTGTGACAAGCATAACTCCCCTAATATTTTGTTCATGTGGAGGACTGAGCTGGGCAGCTGGGGTGGCAACAGGGGACCCTGGTGGGTGGAGGAGTGGGTGCTGTGGCTACTTACCACCTTTTGCTGAAGTAATTTTAATATTTTAGCAATGGATTCAGCAACACCTCTGCATAGTACTGTGTATCTGCCGAACATCAGCCATGTGCACACTCCTTCTCACAGACTCACACATGCTTGCACACTCATGTTCATCTTGCCACACACATTTACATGAATACTCACATTAAGTCGTGACCCCACACTCACTGACACACAACCACATATTGTCAATCACACTCAAACACATGTCCCCACACTAATTCACACACACTCGCTTTTGTCATTCTCGCTCATGTGGATGGTCCCAAGGAGCCAGTCCAGACTCTGTTCCCATAACCCAGTGGCTTGTCCTCTAGCCTCTCTCCCTGGCCTCTGCCACATCCCTGCAGGGATGTCTGACCAACTTCCCTGAATGATTTTCCACAGAACAGAGACCCCAGAATGGATGGCTTAGGAGGAGGTGTGCTCTCCTCAAAGAATAGTACATACTCTGGAAAGCAGTATGGTGCAAGAAAAACAAGACTCAGATATTGGAGTATGCCATATCTGGGTTCCAGTCCCCTCTTCTCTGCATTTCTGTCTTAGTTATCTAGTGATGCTATGACAGAAATACCACAAGTGGATGGATTTCACAAAGAGAAATCTATTCTCTCACAGTCTAGTAGGTTAGAAGTTGGAACTCAGGGTGTCAACTCCAAGGGAAGGTTTTTTCTCTCTGTTGCCTCTGGAGGAAGGTCCTTGTCATCAAACTTCCCCTGGCCTAGGAGCCTCTTGGGCACAGGGACGCCGGGTCCGAAGGACTCCCTCTGCTCCCGGCATTGCTTTCTTGGTGGCATGAGGTTCCCCTGACTCTCTGCTCCCTTTTCTCTTTTATATCTCAGAAGAAAGAGGCTTAAGACACAACCTAATTTGTAGATTGAGTCTTGCCTCATTAACATATCTGCCTCTAATCCTGCCTCATTAAGATCATAGAGGTAGGATTTACAATACACAAGAAAACCACAACAGATGACACAAAACTGGAATCATGGTCTAGACCAGCTGACAGATATTTTTTTGCAGGACACAGTTCAATCCATCACAGTAACCTTGGCCACCTTAACCTTTCTAAGCTTTAGAATTAGAGGAATAACCCAAACTTCAAGGCCTAAATCTGGCACTCAAGCAGAGTACCTGACAGGCAGTGAAAATCTGCCCTTTGTTTTCCATCTCCTCTTCAAGGCATCTGGGAAAAGTGGAGGTATTTATCACCCACCCAGCTCCCTGCTATGCTCTAAGGGAACTGCCTGCTCGTGGTGGGCTTTAGTGGAGAAGCTTCAACTCTAGATTGTCAGAGATCTTTCTGAAGGGAGCCCTGCCTGTGGAAGTGACCCAGTTTAGTGAGATACTCCTGCTCCTCCATCTGTTTGTACTTGTGCCAACGCAGGGTGAATCACAGACGCCTGGCACTGAAGAAGCATCTGGCTCATCTCATGCCCAGGTATGTTGACAACACCTCCCAGGTCACATTGGTCCTATCTGCCTTGGTGTGCTCATGTGTAAGTGTACTGTTGTGTCTCGGGCTTCTGTCCATGTACAGGAAACAGTCATTTTTGACACCTGGCTCCTTGCATTCTGTCTTCCATCTTCTGGAATTTGATTCCAGCTATTAGAATTCAAATCATTGCTGCTTCCATCTCATATTTCAACAAAACATTAAGGGAACCATTTTCTCTCTCCTCAGCTCCCCAAGCAGCCCTTCTGCTTGAGTTTCCTCTCCCCCAAGGACTGTTGGACAGAGGTTCCTCTTCAGTTGGTTTCAGGAGCCACTATCTATGGAGTTGTGGGTTGCACAAATGCTAGGTTATACACTCAGCTACTAAGCAAAATGTTGGCTGTTCAAATATCGCTTGAGGTACCTTGGTAGCAAGTCCTGGCAATATACTTCTGAAAGATCACAGCTATTGGAAACCCGATGGAACATGTTTTTAATCTGAAACGCATGGAGTCATCATGAGTCATCATCAACTTGACAGCAAGTGGTTTGGTTTTTACATATAGCTCTAAATAAAGAGCACTGGCAGAAGGTCGAGGAGTCCTGGTGGCGCCGTGGTTAAAGCGCTTGGCTGGTAATGGAAGGGTTGACAGTTCAAACCCAACAGTGGCCCCATGGGAGAAAGATGTGGCAATCTGCTTCTGCAAAGATTTCCAGCCTTGGAAACTCTAGAGGGTGGTTCTACTCTGTCCGATAGTGTTGGTATGAGGGGGATTTGACTTGACGGCTTGCGGTTTTCGGTTGGCAGAGAGTCCTGGGTCTTAAATTTTTGTCTCAATCTGCCCCTGACTCCTGTGTGATCCTGAACAAGTCATTCCTTCCTCTCGGCCTCAGTTTCCTCATCTGTACATGACAACAATGGGCTTGCTGGATTATTCCTCAGCTTCTTTCCAGATCTGAATCAATATGATTTGTCTCCCTCTAACCTTTATTTAATCTCTTCTTCCTTTAACTAGTCACGGTCACAGAAAACCTGAAGGAGATAAGAATGGAAATGGGGCCACCCAGCTACTAGCACACTAGCTATGTTCATGGAGACAGAGAGAGAATTTAGCTAAAACCTATGTCTATATTTTAAGAGCCCTCAACTTAGGTCTCACTTGCTCCCACCACGGAACAAACACACACACATCCACACACACAGTCAGACACACATACACACACAGTCTGAGGCGAGTTTTAGAATTTTAAATATCCACTTTTTAAAGCATTGAATTGCTACTATAAGCAAGGCACTATACTAGATACCACCCTTATAATATATCATATTCATTACTACCATGTAACATGTTGTTGTTGTCAGGTTACATTGAGTCAGTTCTGACTCATAGTAACCCTATGTGCAATGCAATAAAATGCTGCCTGATGCTGCGCCACCCTCACGATCATTGTAATGCTGGGGCCCATTTTTGCAGCCATGGTGTCAATCCGTCTCGTTGAGGGTCTTACTGTTTTTCATGGACCCTCTAAATAGTCTTGTTTTTCAAATGGGGAAAGTGAGACCCACGGAAATCACTAACTTTGCTCAAGACCACACAGCTACTAACTGAAGAATTGGGATTCAAATATGGGTCTGTCGTTCATACACACCCAACCTCTTGACTAAGTCTATGCTCCTACTCATGTTGAGCCTGGAAACTTCCCCAAGGGAGGGGCTGAGTTATGCTCATTTACATTTCATTATAGTACTTGGTAGGGGAAGAGTTTCAGGTGGCATCTAATAGTTTACTTTGATTCTGATTATAGCTTCCATGGGACTGGCTAGGCTCATATTTCCAGCTCACTATAGCCTGGAGGAAATAAAATGTAAATGGTAAGGTGAGTGTGTAGGGAGCTAAGGCTTCTCTGTTGGGAGAGGGTGAGAGATTAGCCTCTGACTGATGGCAGTCAGGAACATTCCATCCACGTCTTCATTGAATGTCCTTGCTCCATTCTTGGCATGAAACTGGGTGGTGATCTTTGCCTTGGGTCCTGCGGGCAAAGCAGCTGTGTATGTGTGTGTGTACCCGCGTAAATACATGCTTTTCTCTTTGTGGATACCAGCGAAGCACTACAGGCTACCACAGGCGTAATAGTTTCCTGCTGGTCTCCCATCATGCCTTGTTTTTATGACTGTGCCCTCTGTGGGCCAAAGTGTAAAATCAGAATCTTGGTTTTTAAGAGGTTTTTATTACCTTTTAAATCTCTTCTTTTGTTATGGATTTACTTACTTGTTTTACCTCTGTTTGTATTAGTTTAGGTAGGTAGTGAGCTTCTAGAAATTTGTCCATTTCCTCTAGGTTTTCAAATTTGTTAGAGTACAATTTTTCACAGCATTCTGTTATGGTTCTTTTAATTTCAGTTGGTTCTGCTGTGATATCACCCATCTCATTTCTCACACAGGTTATCTGTTTCTGCTGCAGTTTTTCTTTTATCAATTTGGCCAATGGTTCATCAGTTTTGATGATCTTTCCAAAAAACCAGCTTTTGGACGTGTTAAATCTTTCAATTGTTTTTCTATCATCTATTTCATTGAATTCTGCTCTAATTCTTATTATTTCCTTCCTTCTGGCACCTGTAGGCTTCTTTTGCTGCTCTCTTTCTACTTGTTCCAGTTGTAGGGTTAATGCTTTGATTATGAGCCTTTCTTGTGTTTGGATGTGTGCATTTTTTGCTATAAACTGACCTCTGAGCACTGCTTTTGCTGTGTCCCAAAGGTTCTGGTAGGATGTTTTCATTCTCATTTGATTCTAATTTCTTTATTCCATCCTTAATTTTGTCTATAACCCAGTAGTTTTTGAGCAAGGTGCTGTTCAGTTTCCATGTGTTTGATTTTTTTCCCTTGCTTATTGTCTTGTTGATTTCCACTTTTCTGGCTTTATGGTCAGGAAAGATGCTGTGTAGTATTTGGATGTTTTGGATTTTGTTAAGGCTTGCTTTCTGGTCTAATATGTGGTCTATTCTGGAGAACGATCCACGTGAATTGGAAAAGAAAGTATACTTGGCTGCTGTTGGGTGCACAGTTAGGTGTATTTCTATGAGATCAAGTTGGCTGATTGTAGCTTTTAGCTCTTCTGGGTCTTTGTTGAGCTTCTTTCTGGCTTTTCTATCCTTCACCGAAAGTGTCCTGTAAAGTCTCTTGCTACTATTGTCGAGCTGTCTATCTGTCTCTTCAGAGCTGTTAGAGTTGTTTTACGTAGTTTGGAGCCCTGTTCTTAAGTGCATAAATATTTATTATGGTTATGTCCTCCTGGTGTATTGACCCTTTAATCATTATATAGTGCCCTTCCTTATCTTTTGTGGTGGATTTTACCTGAAAGTCTATTTTGTCAGAGATTAATATTGCCAATCCTGCTCTTTTTGGAGTGTTGTTTGCTTGATATATTTTTTTCCATCCTTTGAGTTTCAGCCTGTTTGTGTCTTTAAGTCTAAGGTGCATCTGTTGTAGGCAGCATAAAGATGGCTCATGCTTTTTTATCCAATCTGCCACTCTCCGTCTCTTTATTGGTGCATTAAGTCCGTTTACATTCAGCGTAATTATTGGTAGGTATGAGTTTAGTGCTGTCATCCTGATATCTCTTTTTGTGTATTGTTCACTGTTTCTTTGTTCCCCTCAATTTTCTGTGCTGAGTTCTTTTTCTTTGGGAAGTTTCTTTCATCTTTCTCTTTGTTGTAGATTTTGGGTTTCCCCGATCTTTATGTTTTTCTCCTTTTTTATTTTGATTTCTTGGATTGTTAGATTCCTTTATGGTTACCTTAATATTTACCCCTAATTTTACAAGTTTATGCTAGTCTTTTATTACTTTATATCACCTTAACTTACCCTCCATATAGAAAATCATTGACTCTATTTTTTAAGTCCCTCTTTTTTTTTGTTTCAATATTATCCTTTTTTTGTTGGTGTTGTTTACATATTGATATCTGTTTCCCTATGTTCAATGTTATAGCTTTGATGTAATTTTGATTTCCGTATCTGAGTCAAGGTCTGGTTGCTCTATCCTGTGTTCTAGTATTGTGTTGTTAGCAGGTGTTATTGATTATCTAACCGTAGGACTCCCTTTAGTATTTCTTTTAATTTTGGTTTGGTTTTTACACATTCCCTAAACTTCTGTTTATCTGGAACTGTCCTAATTTCACCATCATATTTGAGAGGCAGTTTTGCTGGATAGATAACTCTTGGCTGACAGTCATTTTCACTCAAGGCTTTAAATATGTCATCCCATTACCTTCTAGCCTGCATGGTTTCTGCTGTGTAGTCTGAGCTTATTCTAATTGACTCTCCTTGTAGATGACTTTTCTTTTATCCCCAGCTGTTCTTAAAATTCTCTCTTTATCTTTCTTTTTGGTAAGTTGGATTAAAACATGTCTGTGTGACTTTCTTTTGGGATACCTTATGTGGGGTTCGATGAGCATCTTGGATTGATATCTTCTCATCTTTCATGATATCAGGGAAGTTTTCTGTCAAGAAATCTTCAACAATTTTCTCTGTATTTTCTGTTATCCCCCGCTGTTCTTGGACTCCAATCACTCGTAGGTTATTTCTCTTGTTAGAGTCCCGCGTGTCTCTAAGAGCTTCTTCACTCTTTTTAATTCTTTTGTCTGATTTTTCCTCAAATAAGTTGGCGTCAAGAGCCTTATCTTCAATGTCACTAATTCTAACTTCTACTGCCTCAATTCTGCTCCTATGACTTTCTGTTGAGTTGTCTCATTCTGAAATTTTATTGTTAATCTTCTAGATTTCTGATTGCTGTCTCTCTAGGCATTCTTGCTTCCTATTAAATTTGGCATTATGTTCTTGAATCACTTTTTTAAGTTCCACCACTACAGTGTCTGTATGTTCCCTGGCTATTTCTGCATGCTGTCAAATTTCCTTTCTTATTTCTAGAAGAGTTCTCTATATTAATCATTGGTATTCTGCCTCTGGTAATTCCAAGAAGTCGACTTCCTCCAGAGAATTTATTGATTCTTTATTTTGGGAGCTTGCTGAATCCATCATGGACTTCCTCTTTATGTGACTTGATATTGACTGCTGTCTCCGAGCCGTCAATACTTTATTATACTTTTATTCTGGATTTGCTTAGTGAGACCTAACTTCTTGTTTTGTTTGGTTTTGATATGCCCAAATAGGCTGCTCGTGTGCACTAGTTTGATTGTTGACACCTTTTGATCTCTAATGTCCTATCACCAGGTAGTTAGTTCTGTAACTGAGTATGTGTAGACAGGAGTCCATAAATTTTTCCTATAGGGGATCAGCTCGGGTGTTCAGGCAGTCGGTCACCAAGTTTTTGATGCAGGCTCGCACCCCCAGTTCTAGAGAGTCATGGGTGATTGGTGCAGGCCCTAGAATCTGGCTGTGGTAAGGTATCACGCGCTGAGCCAGGCAGGGGCTGATGGCTGACCTTGAAAGTCTGAAAGGAAAGTGTGTCCCTATTGTCTAGGGTGAGTAGGTAGGTGAGTTTTGCAGCCAGGATAAGATCACCCCCCTGTGTTGGCTGTAAAGACTCGAGGGCACCACTTTTTCTGAAGTTTTGTAGCACGTGACTAGGCATTTTACGAGCTACCACCAATCCTCAAGACCTAGCTGCAGATTGATAAAAGTGCCTACTTGAGGGACAGGGCTGTTTGGAGGGTCAGAAATCTGTCTGTTCACAGCTAAAGCAGCTGAAGTTAAACTTCATATGTTTTCCCTGTTGTACTGTAGCAGTGAGGGCTAACACTGCTGAGATTGGTCCCCACAAGTATATACAAGTTTATAAGGAATTCAGAATCTGCGCACCCCTGATTTCTGTGGCCAGCAAAGGAGCTGTGCCAACCTTCGTTCCTGGCATAGGGTAGCAAGCAGCTTGTTTGTTCCGTCTCCAAAGCCAAGAGAATGGATCAGGGAGCATTTTGGGATCTACTTGCGGCCCAGCGGACCCCCAGTGCAGAGCGCGTAGGGCGGAGGTAAAAGAAATAAAGCTTTTTCTCAAATACGGTGCAGAGTTTGGAGGAAGGAGGTAAAAGGGAGAGAGTTTTTTTCACAGAACCAGTACACAGTGCGGATGGAGCAGGTAAGAGGAAGAAAGGTTTTTCCCAAGTCCGGTGCAGAGTGTGGAGGGAGGATGTAAATGGGAGAGAGGTTTCTCCCAAATGGGCTTTTTTTTTTAATCGCCGTGAAAGCGTACACGCAAGTACTTATCCTAACCTCTTGGGAGCTACCCTTCACTTGTTCAGACTGTCCAAGCAGAGTTTCTGCTGTCAGGTCTCTCTCGATATCGAAACCACTTCCTAAGCGCACACACATCACAGCTGATTGCAGTCTCTCTATGGATTCTTGCAAACTTTTAAATTTCTCATTATGCTCTTGTCTTATCTTTTTATTTCCTCTACTGCATGTTCTGTGTTTTGATTTGTTTCCTTCCTAACGTCTTGAAGAGTTCTGTGTATTAATCTTATGTATTCTGTCTCTGGTAATTCCAAGAAATTTTCCTCCTCAGGAAAATTTGAAGATTCTTCATTTCGGGAGCTGGCTGAAGTCATCATGGATTGCCTCTTTATATCATTTCGTATTGACTGTTGACTCTGAGTCATCAATAAGTTATTATATTTATTTATGTTTCCTTACTGTGTCCTAGCTTCTTGTTTTGTTTTGATATGCCCAAATAGCCTGTTCGTATGGGCTAGTTTGATTATTGGCAAATTTGAAGCTCGGATGTCCTGTCATCCAGTGGTTAGATCTGCTACTAGGTAAGTGAGCTCAGGAATCCACCCACTCCTCCTGTATGAAATCAGCTCAGGTGCCCCAGTAGATAGCCACCAAGTGAACTGGCAGAAGTTCAAGCTGGATTAAGAAGAGGATGTGGAATAAAGGATAGCATTACTGATGTCAGATAGATCTTGGCTGAAGGCAGATAAGGCTAGAAATATCTTTACTTGCGTCTTACTGACTATGCAAAAGCATTCAACAACAACAATCTTTACAGAAGCAGACTGCCATGTTTCTCCTGCAGAGTGACTGGTGGGTTCGAATTGCTAACTTTTTGGTTAGCAGCCAAGTGCTTACCACTACACCACCAGGGTTCCTTTGCCCTCTCCTTTGTTGTTGTTGTTGCTGTTAGGTGCTGTCGAGGAGGTTCCAACTCATACCAACCTTTTGTACAAAAGAGCAAAACACTGTCCAGTCCTGTGCCATCCTCAAAATTATTGCTGTCTTTGAACCCACTGTTGTAGCCACTGTGTCAATCCATCTTGTTGAGGGCCTTCCTCTCTTTTGCTGACCCTCTATTTTACTAAGCATGATGTCCTTCTTCAAGGACTGGTCTTACCCGCTAACATGGCCAAAATAAGTGAGACAGGATCTCGTAATCCTCACTTCTAAGGAGCATTCTGGCTGTACCTTTGTAAGACAGAGTTGTTCATTTTTCTGCCAGTCCATGGTATATCCAATATTCTTCACCAAGCCCGTAATTCAAAGGCATCAATTCGTCCTTGGTTTTCCTTGTTCATTATCCAGTTTTCCAGTGCATATCAGGTAATTGAACATACCACGGCTCGGGACAGGCACACCTTAGTACTCAAAGTCATACTTTTCTTTTTAACAGTTTTAAGGGGTCTTTTGCAGCAGATTTGCCCAATGTACTATGTCATTTGATTTCTGGACTGCTGCTTCCAGTAAAATGAAATTCTTTACCACTTCAATATTTTCTCCATTTATCACGATGTCTAGTTGTGAAGATTTTTGTTTTCTTTATGTTGAGGTGTAATCCATACTGAAGGCTGTATGATCTTCATCAGTAAGTACTCAAGTCCTCTTCACTTTCAGCAAGCAAAGACGTGTCATCTGCATATTGCAGGTTATTACTGAGTCTTCCTCCAATCCTGATGCCCCGTTCTTCTTTATATAGTCCAGCTTCTCGAATTATTCGCTCAGCATACAGATTGAAGAAGTATGGTGAAAGGATACAACCCTGACACGCACCTTCCCTGATTTTAATCCACACAGTCTCTCCTTGTTCTGTTCAAATGACTGCCTCTTGGTCTACATACAGGTTCCTCATGAGCCCAGTGAACTGTTTTGGAATTCCCATTCTTCACAATGTTATCCATAATTTGTTATGATGAACACAACTGAATGCTTTTGCATAGTCAATAAAACACAGGTAAACAACTTCCTGGTATTCTCTGCTTTCAGCCAAGATCTATCTGACATCATCAGTGAGATCCCTTATTCCACACCCTCTTCTGAATCCAGCTTGCGCTTCTGGTAGTTCCTTATCGATGTACTCCTGCAACCATTTTTTAATGATCTTCAGCAAAATTTTACTTGCATGTGATATTAATGATATTCTTCAATGATTTCCACCTTCTGTTGGATCATTTTTCTTTGAAATGGGCACAAATAGGGATCTCTTCCAGTTAGTTGTCCAGGTAGCTGTCTCCCAAATTCCTTGGGGTAGACGAGTGAGCACTTCCAGTATCGCATACTTTTGTTGGAATATCTCAGTTGGTATTCCGTCAATTCTTGGAGCCTTATTTTTCACCAATGCCTTCAGTGCACTTGGTCATATGCTACTCTGTTATTCTGTCGTACTGTGGTGGCTTGCACGTTTCTGTGATGCTGGAAGCTATGCCACCGGTATTTCAAACACCAGCAATGTCACCCATGGAGGACAAGTTTCAGCAGATCTTCCAGACTAAGACAGACTAGGAAGAAGGACCTGGTAATCTACTTGTAAAAAAAGAAAAAAAGAAAAAAAGAAAGAAATTGGGCAGTGTTAACTTATGAATAGCAGCCCTCTCCTTAGAGAGTCTTGTTTCTCTGAACCTAATCTGATTCTCAGTGGACACCTAGGATTCTATATTTACATAAAAAAAGAGCTGTCCCTTTCTTTGCTCACTTGATTTTCTCCACCTAGGCTTTAAGACATTTGAGGACAGGATCTCTTGATAGTGCTTCCATTCTCAAAGGTTCCCAAACCCTGTACTTAGATACATGGTAGGTGCTCAGCAGCTGCACTGTATTTATTTCTTTCCCAAAATTACTAGCTAGCAAAGGACATTGCACTAAGAGATGGTTCCCCACATAGTGGGGACACACTGAGGGTATGTGTGTAACACAGGAAAGAGATAGCCAACCTCAGGACATAGGTATGAGTCTGAACTCCGAACCCAGAGTTTGATCTCTCTAACTGGAAGCAAACAGTGATACCTTTTTGTTTGGGTTCCACACATCCACTTGGCAATTGTTCCAGCTGAAGGGTGTGCGAGAAAAAAGAGAGTGGGGCTAAGAAAGTGACCTGTACTGCCACGTCTACTGAGCATCAGTCAGAGGGAGTTCAGGAGTCAGGGATGGTGGGGCCTGAGGCTCCTGGGACCTACATTTGGAACTCTCTCCCCATGTTTTGTGGCATTGCCTTCTCCTGTGCCCATTAGTGTTGGGAGTTCAGACTCTGGTCCTGTCATTTTGTCTGATTCTTTGTGGCCGAAAATGTAACTATATATCAAACTATTCATTTAATGCATTTCTCTTTCAGTTAATTAAGAACCAAGGCATGAACCCATCTTTTGACATTGTAAGATGCATTTTACACAGAAAAACAGTCGTGTATTTATAATTTCAAAGTCAAACCCTCTTCCCTTGGGAGATCAAAGTATCCTAACCAAAAACCAAACCAAACTCGTTGCCTTCCTGTCACGCTAACTCATAGAGACCCTATAGGACCGAGTAGAACTGCCCCATAGGATTTCTGAGGAGTGGCTGGTGAATTCCAACTGCTGGCTTTTGGGTTAGCAGCCGAACTCTTAACCACTGCACCACCAGGGATCCAAAATATCCTACGACTTCGTTTTCATGAAGATGAAACCACTAGGTCTTGATGTGGAAAAGCCAGGTGGCTGAAGGTTCAGTAGCAGGGGCCTAGGAGGTGAATTACTTTTCTCATGACTAGGGGCTCCCAGGGGTCAGCTGGAGTGGGTGGTTTAAAGGGGTAAATCCCCTCTGATCTGAAAGCCTGGATAAAACAGGGGATATTAAGTATGTCTCCCTAAGGTCACAGCACAGGCAACAGCATGTCTCCCCAAGACAGAAAGGCAAGCCAGAGCTCTGGATTGTATCCTGGAGAGTCTGAGAGAAGTCAGGGATGCGGTGTGGGTGCCCTAACAAGCCTGGTCCTGTCAGCATTGCAGAGGCCCTGCTTTAACGAGGTTGGGAAGGGGCAAGATAGGAGGAGAGGGTAATTTTCTACTGAGATTTTGACATCACCTAGAGTCCTGTTTTGATTGGTTGTTTTTGTTTGGTGTGGTTTGACTTGGTTTGGCTTAGCTTGGTTTGGTTTGTTATGGTTGGGTTTTATTTTTGATGAGGACCCAGAATTGAAGCCCTCTCTCTGACATTTAAACACATGTAATCTTAAGTCAGTCACTTCCCTGTTCTAGTTCATTTTCTCTCTGTTAGTTAGTGATAAAACTGAACCACCTTAGTGGTTCCCAGGCTTTTGGATTTCACAAAAACTTATATTATTTTTCAAACAAGGCAATCAGTGAAGAGGGACAACTTTTTATTTTACCAAGTAAGGTTTAAGGTCCTTTATAATTACTAACATTTCATGAAATAAATGAAAGAATATAGTCTCAAAAAAAAGAAGACCTTCTGAAGAAATAAAAGTCAGAAACTGTGTACCAACCCCTACACAATACAATAACATTTTCTCATTTCTCTGTGGCTTGTTGAGAATATCAATGAGTGTTGAAAGAGTTCCTGGACCCAGAATTGGAAAGGTTTTATCTGATTACTGGGCTTCATCCAGCTCTGGCACCTGTTAGCATAGAGTGCTGTCTGTTGCCTAAACAAGCCTTGCTACCAGGGAGTGCATGTTTCTGGGGAGGAGGGTGAGACTTTCCAGGACAAAGAGCTTCTTTAAGCTCTGATTTCTTTGATCAATTCTGTGTTTCTTTTCTAGGACTCAGCACAGATCTAGCCCCAGGCAGTTGAGACCTTCTCCTTCTGTTCCTCCATCCTGCTCTCATGTACTGCTGCCATGTTCTCCTCCGTGGATGTCCCACTGTACTAGACTCAAGTAGCAACAGAAGTCTTAGTCTTTCTTTTCTTTCTTCCTAGCCCTAATCTCTATATTCCCCACTGTTGCCACTTAGAAATATAGGGTTCCCTAAACTTCTCCCTTTATACTCTCAGTCACGCAGTCCTTTGTATTCTTCACCAACCAAAGAACTGCTGTCTAGTTGATTCTGATGAGTGGTGACCCTATGTGTTGCAGAGTAGAACTGTACTCCATAGGGTGTTCAAGGCTTTTTGGAAGCAGGTTTCCAGGACTTTCTTAGGAGGCAACTCTGGGGCTCAAACTACCAACCTTTCAGTTAGTAGTAGAGCACTTAACCGTCTGTGCCATCCAGGGACTCCTTAAAAATCCAAAACCAAATCCATTACCGTCGAGTTGATTCCGACTCATAGCGACCCTACAGAGCAAAGTAGAACTGTCCCATAGGGTTTCCAAGGAGCTGCTGGTGGATTTGAAATGCGACACCTTTTGATTAGCAGCTGAGTTCTTAACCACTGTGCCACCTGGGCTCCAGAGATTCCTTATTTCAGGATTATTTTTAAATCTTCCCTCATCATTTCACTTGATCGCTGTCGCCTTAAGACAGGTTCTTACCATTTCTTCTTGCCCAGCTGGTCTCCCTTCCTCATTTTACCTAACCTCACCTATACCCTCAGCACCCTGGTGGCACAGTGGTTAAGAGCTTGGCTGCTAACCAAAAGGTCGGCAGTTCGAATTCACTAGCCGCTCATTGCAAACCCTATAGGGCAATTCTATTCTGTCCTATAGGGTTGCTATGAGTCGGAATCGACTCAACAAGGGTTTGATTTTGGTTGACCCACACCCTCACCTCACTGCCAAAGGAGTCTTCATCAGACCCATGGGCAGATCTGCTGACAGTCTATCCTCTGTGCCCTGCAGCCAACTAATTTCCTGAAACACTCTCAGTTTTCAGCTTCCTTTGGCTCCCCATCTCCTACAGGAAAATCATACAATGTTTACACCCGGAAAGGAACTTACAGAGTATCATGTTTTGCGGCATAGAAAACTTGAGACCCTGAGAGAAGTCAATTGTCCAAAGGTACAGATCTAATTATTGGCAGAGTCAGAGATAGACCCAGGCCTTTTAAAAATAATTCAGTGCCTTTCCATCTCCTTATGCTCATTAATAGAGGTTTTAAAATTCTGCACTGGGAAGATCCAGGGCTGGGTCTTTCCTACTTATTGCCACTCCCATCATGCAATTTTAATTCTCCTGGCTAGTCTGGAGCTCAGGACCTTCCATGGGGTCTGATCTCATTTCCACTGCCCTCTTCTCATTAGAACTGACCATCCACTACAGTTGGAGGCTGTTGATGGTTCAGTGGTAGAATTCCCACCTTCCATGAGGGAGACGCAGGTTTGGTTCCCAGCCTGCGCACCACATGCGTAACCACCAACTGTGTGTCAGGGGTGGCTTGCAGGTTGCTTTGATGCTGAACACATTTAAGCGGAGCATCCAGACTAAGAAGAACGAGGAAGAAAGACCTGACAATCTACTTGGAAAATTCAGTCAGTGAAAATCCTGAGGATCACAACAGTTTTCTTCACAACATATCATGGGAACGGAGCTGGACCTGAAAGCATTCTGTTCCATTGTACATAGGGTCACCATGAGTCGGGGACCTACTCAGTGGCATCTAACAACAATCCCTCTACAGTCAGGTCAGTCTTCACTGCGCAAATACACAAAGCATCTAGCCACCTTCAAACTTTTAGTCAATCTACTTCTCCTGCCTGGAAGGAATGCCTTATTCAATTCATAAAAATTAATTTAGCTAAGCTCTCAGCCGGAGCCTTTGCTACGGACTAAGATAAAACGAAGTCAGTGTTTTGTGTTTTTTCCCTTAAAGAGCCTGTAGTCTAGAGGATTTTTTTTTTTTGGTCCCCCCTGATGCTTTGCTCCCAATCCCAGCCCCAACACCAGCCCATGGGGAAGCCCTTTGTTCTACGTCTTGTGCAACCCTAGTTCCATATCATCCACTCATGGGGTCGGCCTCCCAGCCCTAGCAACCATATCACAATGGGCTGGACTTATCTTCCCAAGAAGATAATAAGTTCCTTTAGAGCTGAATCTATGTGTCAGTGGTTCCCACAGTACTCCTCATGGTGTCTGCTACTTGTCTATTTTCTGACTGACAGAACCCCTGCTAAACACAGTCCCTTGACCTTCAACCAAGCTAGGTCCTGGTCCTTCTCAGGCTTAATTTCCTAACAGATGTTTAGAACTAAAAATGAAGCAGGTGGGTACGTATTTTCAGGTCAGAGGCATCTTAGAGGGTAAAGTTTCCCATCTGCCTCTTTCTCCCAATGCACAGCTGTCACCACTACCACGTTCACGAGTTCATAGACGTAGAATGAGGATGACATGAACACCAAGGAAAATCCCAAAGGGGAAAAAATGTCCTCAAGGGCTAATACCAAGTCATAGGGTATGGAAAGATGCAAAGGAAGGGGGCAGTCATAAGCCTGGTAGATTTGGACAAATGGCAGGTTGTTGCTTCTGTCCGAGTGATAGCAGGTTGAAGGGATTCTCCTCCTGAGAGGGCCTGCCTTTCTTTGGTCTTTCTCAGTTACCTTGCCTACACACAGCCCATGATTCAGGTGGGTCAATACACTGGTTCAAGGGAGAGACTATTGGGTTCCAAGACTATGTCTTCTAGTGTTGCAGTGTGACTTGCCAAGATCTTGGCATTTTGTAAGGCTTTCTGTAGAGCCGTGGTAAAATTCCACGTGTGACATTTAAATGTGGCGTCCTCAGGATTAGCTTGCCTACCTCCATACCTTTCAGCCAAGCTTTTATGACCCAGGGTGGCAAATGCCACTACTTGACTTCAAACTTGTGCAGCTACCTACTCCATACTTCTAAAAGGGTGTCTTGCCCTAGTGTCCAGTTCCACAGAGCACCCAGCAATTGCTGAACACTTTGTGCCAGACAATACACACACACTTTACATACATTGTCTATATTAACCCTTTCTACCGACATGAAGAATGGTGTTATTATCCACTATGGCAGATGAGGAAACTGAAGCTCAAAGATGTTAAGGGTCCAAGTTCACCCAACTGGTAAAGTTCAGAACCCCCATCAGAACTCCAGTTGGAGATTTTTAGAGATGTACCCCATATTTTGTGAGATATGAGAAGCATCCAGAAGTGTGTCCTCCCTCTGTCCTAGCAGCTCTAACACAGGAGTGGCAAGGAGGACTCAGGGCCAGGGTTTTCTGAGCTCAGAACCCTGCAAAAGTGACTCCTTGGTTATCTCATGCTAATGCAATGCTTCTTCATTCCTCCCCCTTAGGGTAATCATTTCCCTGGGGGAACCCTGGTGTCTGGGTGACTTAACAGTATGTAGAAAGATAGAGATAAACACTCCCTCCTGGAATCACCCAGGTTTTTTTTTAATGGAAAATAATGTTTTTGTCAATTGCAGGCAGGACAGAGGACTGCAGCCTCCATTCATTGCCAAAATAACCAAAGGCAACAAATCCCAGCCACTTGCTTTATCTTCCCACTATTTCAAGCAGAATGTGGCTCTGAGTCTAGGTAAAGTCAGAGTCATAACCGCTGAGTTTCATGGGCTTCCAAAAGAGCCATTCACCCCTTTAGCTGTTAAGCTTTCCTTAAAACAATGTCACCTTCATACTCCACCCAGCCCATCCCTTCCCCTCTGCCAATCAAACTTTTCTGGAACACTGTCCTCACACCGCCCACACGGATCACTGCCCACAGTGCTTGTTTGGGACCATCCCAGATGCCAAAGTTCTAAGTCAAAAGACACAAGTGGATGTGGAAATCCAAGAAATCCAGCCTCCTAAAGTGATGGGGAGGTGAGCTGAAGGCGAGAACAAAGGCACTGTCACCCTTGAGTCCATCCTTGCTAAGCAGGAGGCCGCCAGTCGTGGGGGTGAGTAAAACCTGAAATTTGAGTTAGGATAGGTGGATCCTATTGTGATTAGGAACTAATTAGGACACTCATCACATGGCCTCACGCACGGATGAGAGATATATAAAAGGTGGGCAGGCTCAGAGCATCCCAAAACCCTTGGCATCTCAAACACTCCGGTCGCAGGTCACTGAGAACTTAGGTAAGTCTGGTGAAGTTGTGCCTCTCATAGCCTCGCCCCACAGGTGTCCCAGCTCCTGACTAGGGGCTGGGACTCCAGCTCTGGGTGGTTGGTCAGAAAGAAAGGCCTCATTTGGGTGTCTCTCTCTCCATATCATTTGTGACCAACCTCTTTTGGGTTCTCCAAGCCATCTGGCTGAGGGGTGAGGGAAGCTAAGCTGAGACTGGAGAGGTGGGTCTGCCAAGAGGACTAGTATATTGTGGATCCTGCTGCTGTGTGTTGGTGTTGTATCTTGCCAGGTGCCAGGAAAGGCAGAAGGAAAGGGCAGCCCTGGCCATGGGGAAGAGCAACTGACAGAGCTGCCTTTTAAGAGAGAAGAGAATACAAAGAGGGGGCAAGGCAGGCTATGTTGGGAGGGCAGAGGTTTGGAAGTCCCAAGGAGTAAGACTAGCAGGGACAAGACACTAGGGCATAGTGGGAAAGACTCACTCTGGGAATCCAAAGACCACTGTTTCCACCAACCTCTGATGAGTGACTATGGAAGAATTACTTCCTCTTACGAGCTTTGCTTTCAACAACCGTAATTAAGAAGAGTCCAGGAAAATGGTCCATGCCATCTCTAGATTCTTCGTTTCAAGGAATTCCTTTAAAGAGTGGTTAAGGTGCTCCTTGCAGTCTTTTTTAAATTTTTATAAATTTAGTTAATAAACCAAATCCTTATATAGTGCTTACTACGTGCTGGACACTGTATATGTGTGTGTATACATATATATAGAGAGAGAGAGAGAGAAAGGGAAATACAGAGACAGAGACCTGGTGGTGCAGTGGTTAAGCTCTTGGCTGTTAACCAAAAGGCTGTCGGTTCAAACCCACCAGTCGCTCTGCAAGAGAAAGATGTGGCAACCCGCTTACATGAAGATGTACATCCTTTAAGTAAATCTATGAGGCAATTCTACTCTTTCCCAAGGGTCGTTGTGAGTCAGAATTTACTCGACAGCACACAACAACAAATATCTATATATATGGAAACCCTGGTGGCGTAGAGGTTAGGAGTTCAGCTGCTAACCAGAAAGTTGGCAGTTTAAATCGACCAGCCACTCCTTGGAAACCTTACGAGGCAGTTCTACGCTGTCCTATAGTGTCGCTATGAGTCAAAACTGACTAGATGGCAATGGATTTGATTTTGTTGGTATCTATAAATACATATGCATTACCCATGTCTTTATATCTTCATTTAACCCTTACAAAAACCTTAAGTCACACAACAAGTAAACAGTGAAGCCAGGATACAGATTGCAGGCATCCTGTTTCAGATTCCATAGTTTGTGCCATAACGATACACTACTTTTTGTTCTTTTTTTCACTGTCCTTCATTCTTACTCTCTTTTGCTTCCTCTCCCTCTTCCTTTTCCTCTTTTTCATTTCATATTTTTCTTTTTTTATCCACCCTCCCTCCCTTTCTCTTTCCCTTCTTTCTTTCCTTCATCCTTTCTTTCCTCCCTCCCTCTCTACCTTCCATCCTTCTTTTCTCCCTTCACCTCTCTCAAAAAGTGTTGAAAGGGCTTACAAACATTAAGCTAAAATTCACACATGCACACGCACACACATTCACACACACACACTTGAAGTTAGTGACGAGACCAGGGCAAGGTAAAAGCAGAGCAGGACGGAAATGTGATGGAGGGCTTTCACCTAGGCCCAAGGGTCTCTCTAAGTTTTAAGCATTGCTCACCTCTGTGTCTTTCTGCTTCCAGGTGCAAGCGCTGCCCAGAATGTCTCAATATATGCAGAAGCAGTGTGTTTACCCGCAGAACTGCTGGCCCCTGCCTCAGAAGTGCTGCCCCGTACCTCAGAAGTGCTACCCCCTACCTCAGAAGTGCTGTCCCCTACCTCAGAAGTGCTACCCCCTACCTCAGAAGTGCTGCCCCCCACCTCTGAAGTGCTGCCCCCCACTCCAGCCATGCTGCCCCCCAGTTCAGCAGTGCTGCCTCCCATATCAGTATACCAAGCAGATCTGTCAGCCCCTACCCAAGTGCCAACTGAAGTGCCCACCTTTTCATTACTGCTAAAAGTCCAAGCCGAAGTTAGCCCCAGGCACATGAGCAGACAATGAGCCCCAGCGAAAAGAAAGGGCATGAAGCCCACTCCAAGTCACCATCCCATGCCCCGATCCCTGAGACAGCCAAACCTTCCAGGCCTGCTCGCCCCTGCTTCTCGATGCAGCCACACTTTGGACAAAGTAGCACCAGATGGAAGCTTCCTCAATCTCTCCCTCTTATTGACGAGCAGCCACAATTTTCATCTCAGACAAGAAACTGATTCAAAACTGTCAAATTATCTTTGGTGATATAAACCTACATCACCCTGTTAGCTTCTTGGAAACTTAGGCGGTGTGCCCAGATGCTCTTTCCTGTTACCCTCCCTGTCTGCTTCTGTTCCCCAGACAATTAAAACAGAATTCCTCTGGCACTAATGGCTCAGTCTGATTACTTTGTTGTTTTAAAATTCTACATTCCTGGTGATCCTTTATCTGCTTTCCAAGCCAGGGCCCTAAAAGAGATGGATGTGTGGGGGCAGGGAGAGGAGAAGTCTTGGGGAGATTTGCTTCTGTGAATCCAGACCAGAGTGAGGAGTCACAGGAGTGTGTTTTTGCAGCACAGAGTCACATGCTACCTCAACAGCAAATGGGAAGGCCACAGGGATGTGGGGAGACAGTGTTCATCTAGGGTACAGTGCAAAGATCAGGTATCATCTACATCCAGGAAGAGTGGGGAACCCCCCAGGAAAGAGCTTTGTAAAAGAGAAGAAGCATTCAGGCAAACAAAGCATTATTCAAAGACCACAACTCAAAGGTCTATGGGTCAAACAATGTGCAGAAGATCTTGAAAATTATTTCGTAAGTCAAAGAAAAGACCAAAGTTTTTTCGAGCTAACTGAATGTGTACCTAGGAGGCAGTCTATGCAAACATCATACACCCAATACATATATACCCACCAGACAATATTTGATTACAACTACCAAACCAAAAAAATCAAACCCGTTGCCACAGATTCATTTTCTACTCATGGCGACCTAGGCCTCTCTCTATTTCCCCAGTTAAGGATTCTCCAGAGCTTTTGTTTATTTCTTTCTTTTTCCCTCACATAAGTCCTTACTCTTAATTTTCTGAATTTCTGGGCGACTGAGGTAACCAGATAATTCAGACACACAGGAATCCAAACTTCTTGCTTCTGGCTATTGTTTCAACTATCCACCCGTGTCTTTTTCCACCAAAGCCCTCTCTTACAGAACAGCTTATAGAGTGAGGCATTTCAACCTCCTCTTCTACTCATTTCTCCCCTGTCATGCCTCCAGGCCTCAGGGCAGGCATGAGAACTAAAGGAAGTACCCAAAGGACACAGAGAGGAAAAGAATTTAAGGTAAAGATCTGAATCACCCCCAACATATATTACATACCCTGAAGAATGCCAAGTTGGGGAAAGCTTTTATCTTTGCCTCTCGGGCTCATTGGCCTCTTTTTTTCACCACCAAGTTTCCTTTTATGTCGTTTCAATTATCATCTTTCCTTCGTTTCTTCCACTCATCCATCTAGCCATTCATCTATCCATCCATCCATCCACCACTCGATCATCCACTTATCAACCATCCATCTATCCATTCAATCCCTCCATCATCCATCAGGGCAGCCCTATTAAGCACCCTGCCCCATTTACTCTGAATGGACTGGGTATTGTGAAGATTCAGAAGCACATCACAGTGTTCTGGGCCTGTCGGTTTAACAATACCAAAGAATAGACAAAGATGAGACCTCTGAAATAACAAAGAATAATAAGATGAGACATCAGCTAACTAAGGAATGAGTTAAGTTGTATGAGTACTTTGCCTATGCCTTCAAAACTCAGACGATAGAGAGAGATGGAGAACATTGAGAGCTGTTGAGGGCAGGAAGGAGAACTCAGCCATCTCTATATTCACAGCACCTACCACGGGACTCTGAGAAAATATCTGTTCAGTGATGAATGCCTAGAAGAGGTAGAATTTGGAACAGAAGTACAAAAGGATTTGGCTAGGTGAGGAGGAGAACATTCCACAACTGGGTACAGCACGAGTAAATGCTGTGAGTGCTAGGTCTATTCAGGAGATCCAGCCTTCCCAAACCTAAGAACAGGCCCTTGGCTGTTAGAGAACATGGCCTCATCTACTGAAAACCACAAAACTTGGGCGTTTTGGTTCCAGTTTTGTGACCTGTCTCTCAGACCCCTCTTCCTCAGTTGTCTACACTCAACAGAAACTCAAGTCTGACTACAAAAAGCACTTCAAAGTTATGTAGCCTTTAAATGAACTCCCTGAAAATGATGTGAAGTTTTAAAAATTTCTCCACACTCAGATATGTCATTCAGTAAAGTCTCCAAGTGCCTCCTCTCTCTACTACGGGACTGACTGAATGTTTAGCATTTCACACACATCAGCTCATTTACTTTGCACCTTGCCCTGTGGAAGTATTGTTACTCCCATTACAGACAGGGGACTGAGGTTCAGAGAAGTTTCTTACTTGCTCACAGTAATCATAGCTTGTAGGTGAGAGAACTGAGATTCAAACTCGGGACTTCTGGTCTCTGCCTTGTATTCTTTCCAACACAGAAAGTGTTCTTTTTGTGCTAGTGGCTTCAGGTACCATAAAGCCCAGATTGTAATCTTTCAGAATTTATAGCCCACAGTCCACTGGAGAAAGCAAAGCTAGACATGTACACATACACACACATACACACACACACACACACACACACACACACACACACACACACACACACACACACACACACACACAAACACACACACACAAGTTTACACATGGATACACCTTCTAGCATGTTTACACATTTATATAAATTACACACCACACATGATGTTGATATTCAAAATAATTAATAACCTGTACAACATTATAGACTGGCACTGAGTGTTCAGAAAAGAAACTGGAGTAGGTCTTATAGGCCCCCCGTTGTGACAAGCAAAGTCCCCTAATTTCTTGTTCATGTGGAGGACTGAGCTGGGCAGCTGGGGTGGCAACAGGGGGCCCTGGTGGGTGGAGGAGTGGGTGCTGTGGTTACTTACCACCTTTTGCTGAAGTAATTTTAATCTTTTAGCAATGGATTCAGCAACACCTGTGCATAGTACTCTGTATCTGCCGAACATCAGCCATGTGCACACTCCTCACAGACTCACACATGCTTGCACACTCATGCTCATGTTGCCACACACATTTACATGAATACTCACATTAAGTCATGACCCCACACTCACTGACACACAACCACATATTGTCAATCACACTCAAACACATGTCCCACACTAATTCACACACACTCGCATTTGTCATTCTCAATTATGTGGATGGTCCCAAGGAGCCAGTCCAGACTTTGTTCCCATAACCCAGGGGCATGTCCTCTAGCCTCTCTCCCTGGCCTCTGCCACATCCCTGCAGGGATGTCTGACCATCTTCCTTGAATGATTTTCCACAGAACAGAGACCCCAGGATGGATGGCTTAGGAGGAGGTGTGCTCTCCTCAGAGAAGAATAGGACATCCTCTGGAAAGCAGTATGGTGCAAGAAAAACAAGACTCAGATATTAGAGTATGCCATATCTGGGTTCCAGTTCCCTCTTCTCTGCATTTCTGTCTTAGTTATCTAGTGATGCTATGACAGAAATACCACAAGTGGATGGATTTCACAAAGAGAAATCTATTCTCTCACAGTCTAGTAGGTTAGAAGTTGGAACTCAGTGTGTCAACTCCAAGGGAAGGCTTTTTCTCTCTGTTGCCTCTGGAGGAAGGTCCTTGTCATCAAACTTCCCCTGGCCTAGGAGCCTCTTGGGCACAGGGACGCCGGGTCCGAAGGACTCCCTCTGCTCCCGGCATTGCTTTCTTGGTGGCATGAGGTTCCCCTGACTCTCTGCTCCCTTTTCTCTTTTATATCTCAAAAGAAAGAGGCTTAAGACACAACCTAATTTGTCGATTGAGTCTTGCCTCATTAACATATCTGCCTCTAATCCTGCCTCATTAAGATCATAGAGGTAGGATTTACAATACACAGGAAAACCACAACAGATGACACAAAACTGGAATCATGGTCTAGACCAGCTGACAGATATTTTTTTGCAGGACACAGTTCAATCCATCACAGTAACCTTGGCCAACTTAATCTTTCTAAGCTTTAAGATTAGAATAATAACCCAGACTTCAAGGCCTAAATCTGGCACTCAAATAGAGTACCTGACAGGCAGTGGAGATCTGCCCTTTGTTTTCCATCTCCTCTTCAAGGCATCTCGGAAAAGTGGAGGTATCTCTCACCCACCCAGATCCCTGCTATGCTCTAAGGGAACTGCCTGCTCGTGGTGGGCTTTAGTGGAGAGGCTTCATCTCTAGGTTGTCAGAGATCCATCTGAAGGGATCCCTGCCTGTGGAAGTGACCCAGTTTAGTGAGATACTCCTGCTCCTGCATCTGTTTGTACTTGTGCCAACGCTGGGTGAATCACAGACGTTTTGCACTGAAGAAGCCTCTGGCTCAGCTCATGCCCAGGTATGTTGACAACACCTCCCAGGTCACATTGGTCCTATCTGCCTTGGTGTGCTCATGTGTAAGAGTACTGTTGTGTCTCGTGCTTCTGTCCATGTACAGGAAACAGTCATTTTTGACACCTGACTCCTGGCATTCTGTCTTCCATCTTCTGGAATTTGATTCCAGCTATTAGAATTCAAATCATTGCTGCTTCCATCTCATTCTTCAACAAAACCTTTAGGGAACCATTTTCTCTGTCCTCAGCTCCCCAAGCAGCCCTTCTGCTTGAGTCTCCCATCCCCCAAGGACTGTTGGACAGAGGTTCCTCTTCAGTTGGTTTTAGGAGCCACTATCTATGGAGTCGTGGGTGGCACAAATGCTAGGTTATACACTCAGCTCCTAACCAAAATGTTGGCTGTTCAAATACACCTTGAGGTACCTTGGTAGCAAGTCCTGGCAATATACTTCTGAAAGATCACAGCCATTGGAAACCCAATGGAGCATGTTTTTAATCTGAAACGCATGGAGTCATCATGAGTCATCATCAACTTGACAGCAAGTGGTTTGGTTTTTACATATAGCTCTAAATAAAGAGCACTGGCAGAAGGTCGAGGAGTCCTGGTGGCGCCGTGGTTAAAGCGCTTAGCTGCTAACGGAAGGGTTGACAGTTCAAACCCACCAATGGCCCCATGGGAGAAAGATGTGGCAATCTGCTTCTGCAAAGATTTCCAGCCTTGGAAACTCTAGAGGGTGGTTCTACTCTGTCCTATAGTGTTGGTATGAGGGGGGATTGTCTTGACGGCGTGCGGTTTTGGGTTCTCAGAGAGTCCTGGGTCTTAAATTATTGTCTCAATCTGCCCCTGACTCCTGTGTGATCCTGATCAAGTCATTCCCTCCTCTCGGCCTCAGTTTCCTCATCTGTACATGACAACACTGGGCTTGCTGGATTATTCCTCAGCTTCTTTCCAGATCTGAATCAATATGATTTGTCTCACTCTAACCTTTATTTAATCTCTCCTTCCTTTAACTAGTCACGGTCACGGAAAACATGAAAGGAGATAAGAATGGAAATGGGGCCACCCAGCTACTAGCACACTAGGTATGTTCAGGGAGACAAGAGAGAGAAGTTAGCTAAGACCTGTGTCTATATTTTAAGAGCCCTCAACGTAGGTCTCACTTGCTCCCACCACGGAACACACACACATCCGAACACAGTCAGACACACATACACACACAGTCTGAGGTGAGTTTTAGAATTTTAAATATCCACTTTTTAAAGCATTGAATTGCTACTATAAGCAAGGCACTATACTAGATACCACCCTTTAATATATCATATTCATTACTACCATGTAACATGTTGTTGTTGTCAGGTGCCATTGAGTCAGTTCTGACTCATAGTGACCCTATGTGCAATGCAACAAAATGCTGCCTGATGCTGCGCCACCCTCACGATCATTGTAATGCTGGGGCCCATTTTTGCAGCCTTGGTGTCAATCCGTCTCGTTGAGGGTCTTACTGTTTTTCATGGACCCTCTAAATAGTCTTGTTTTGCAAATGGGGAAAGTGAGACCCACGGAAATCACTAACTTTGCTCAAGACCACACAGCTACTAACTGAAGAATTGGGATTCAAATATGGGTCTGTCTTTCATACACACCCAACCTCTTAGTCGACTAAGTCTATGCTCCTACTCATGTTGAGCCTGGAAACTTCCCCAAGGGAGGGGCTGGGTTATGCTCTTTTACATTTCATTATAGTACTTGGTAGTGGAAGAGTTTCAGGTGGCATCTAATAGTTTACGTTGATTCTGATTATAGCTTCCATGGGACTGGCTAGGCTCATATTTCCAGCTCACTATAGCCTGGAGGAAATAAAATGTAAATGGTAAGGTGAGTGTGTAGGGAGCTAAAGCTTCTCTGTTGGGAGAGGGTGAGAGATTAGCCTCTGACTGATGGCAGTCAGGAACATTCCATCCACGTCTTCATTGAATGTCCTTGTTCCATTCTTGGCATGAAACTGGGTGGTGATCTTTGCCTTGGGTCCTGCGGGCAAAGCAGCTGTGTGTGTGTGTGTACCCGCGTAAATACATGCTTTTCTCTTTGTGGATACCAGCGAAGTACTGCAGGCTACCACAGGCGTAATAGTTTCCTGCTGGTCTCCCATCATGCCTTGTTTTTATGACGGTGCCCTCTGTGGGCCAAAGTGTAAAATCAGAATCTTGGTTTTTAAGAGGTTCCTTCTGATACTTCATGGAACAGATTGAGAATAGCTGTTAGGATAGTGTTGTCCTTGCTATCCCAGGGAGCTGGTGACCTGCGGTTGCAGGGTAGGTGACAATGAAAAGGAGGATCAGAGAGACAGACCAAGACAGCAGGGACTGGCAACCTTGTAAAACTGGTGTGCCAAGGAAACACTCGTGACTCTCTCGCAGTGCCAACACAGCAGCATGTACAGTTCAGATTGGGGCTGACTACAAGTGCTCCCGCTACCACCAGTTCAGGCCAAGAAGAGCTATCTGTCCCAGGGTTGGAAAGCAAACGCAGTCCTTTGGGGAAAGAAGAGTGGGAGGTGAGTTGGTAATTGAAGCAGCCTCTGAATGGAAATCCACACCATGTTAAATAAATGAAAGACTCTCCTTTGAAGTTGGCAGTGGGAACAATCCCTGAGACAGGATGTACAAACCTTGAGCCTACTTGTCGCTCCTCAAGACGTGCCTTCCCTTTGAAAATCTCTTGATGATTGTGGGTCCCCCCACCACACCAGTCTGAAAGAGGGAAGGCATTGGTCCCTTTCAGATCACTGATCCAAGCCGCCTTTTTCCTTTAAGTGCCTTGCATTAGAACTAAAGTGAATCCAGCCGAGCCTTTAAACAGGACTGTGATAAAGGCTCAGTTACAACCAAAGGTAAATGAACACAGACGTGTAACTGGTTCATCTGGTCAATGAAGGAGTCTTTGCTCATTTTCAGCATGGGCTCTGCTCCAGAGTACCTTCCTGGATAGCTCCTGCCCGCCTAATGAGGTCAAGGCTGCCCATACCCTCAAAGGGCAGGAGTATACAGTCACGGCTAAGCTTTTCACAAGCTAGACCTGTGTTCCATGCCTTATTCCCTGCTCTTTGAGTAACGGTGCTTTCTTATGGTGGTGATTCTTTTTTTTAAAATTGTATTTTAGATGAAGGTTTACAGAACAAATATTTTCTCATTAGATAATTAGTACACATTTCCTTTTATGACAGTGGTTAACAACCGCACGACATATCAACACTGTCCCTTCTCGACCTTCAGTTCCCTATTACCAGCTTTCCTGTCCCCTCCTGCCTTGTACTCCTTGTTCCTAGACTGTTGTGCCCCATTAGTCTCATATTGTTTTATAGGGCTGTCTAATCTTTGGATGAAGGGTGAACTTCGGGAGTTACTTCATTACTGAGCTGAAAGGGTGTCTGGGGGCATACTCTTGGGGTTTCTCTAGTCTCTATTAGGCCATTAAGTCTGGTCTTGTATTGTGAGTTAGAATTTTGTTCTACATTTTTCTTCAGCTCTGTTCAGTCTCCTCTGTTGTGATCCCTGTCAGAGCAGTCAGTGGTGGTAGACGGGCACCATCTAGTTGTGCTGGACTCAGTCTGGTGGAGGCCATGGTAATTGTGGTCAATTAGTCCTTTGCACTAATCTTTCCCTTGTATCTTGTTTTCTTCATTCTCCCTTGCTGCCGAAGGAGTGAGACCAGTGGAGTATCTCAGAGGGCTGCTCATAAGCTTGAACACCCCAGCCACTACTCACCAAAGTAGAATGTAGAACATTTTCTTTATAAACTCTGTGACGCCAATTGAGCTAGATGTTCCCTGAGACCATGGTCCCCACAGCCCTCTGACCAGCAATCCGGTCCTTCAGGAAGTTTGGATGTGTCTATGGAGCTTCCATGACCGTGCGTTGTACAGGTTGTGCTGGCTTTCCCAGTACTGTGTACTGTCTTACCCTTCTATGGTGGTGATTCTTAAAGGAAAATATGGGAGGGGTCTTCCCTTAGATATCCCCTTGTCTAGGAAAACTTTCCTGAAAACCCAGACAAATTTAAGTGTCCCATGAGCTTCCCTAGCATACTATACTTAACCAACCTGGAAATGATCACATTGCTGTGGTCATCTGATCACTTGTATTCCTGCCCCATTTGCTGCTTGTTTGTTCACCACTGTAGCCCCAGGGCCGAGAACAGGCCTGGGGACCTATAAACCATACCAAACTGGTTGCTTTTGAGGCAGTTCCAACTCACAGTGATCCCATGCATGTAGAGTAAAATTGCTCCATGGAGTTTTCAAGACTTTGGCCTTTCAGAAGCAGATCACCGAATCTTTCTTCCAAGGTTCCTCTGGGTGGCTTCGAACCACCTACCTTTTGGGTAGCAGTTGAGTGCTTAATCATTTGCTCCATCCAGAGATTCTTTAGAACTTACACAAAAACTAGCAAACAAACCTGTTGCCAAGGGGTTGATTCTGTCTCATGATGACACATGTGTTTCAGAGAAGGACTGTTCCATCGGCACTTATGGGCCCCCGATAAATACAGGCTGCACTGATAAAGGACCTGCATGTTCAAACTACTGTGGGTTTCAGAAGAAGTTATCTAATGCTAATTGGGGACTGCTGTGTACCTTCCACACGTCTGTAATTGAGGTGTTCACTCTGCTTATGTAATTTATCTCCTCCTCCGAACCCCTGGTTCTTTATCCACTGACCCCTGAAAGAACCGTCGTGTTCTGACTGAGCCGTGGCTGTGCACATGTCCTCTGCTGGGTGGATGCCATCAAGACGCATGAAGTGTGTATGGCATCAGGAGGAAGACAGTGTGATGCAGTGTAAAGAGTATTTCAGCTACACTGATGAGGGTTTGAATCCTGGCCTAGCCATTTACCAGCTCCGTGATTTTGAGTAAGTTGCTTTACCGCGCTGGGTTTCCTCATTTGAAAAACGGGGTAGTTCTTCTCCGTCTATAAGGAGTGGAGGCAACAATGTAAAGGACCTTATATTTTATAGAGTACCTGTTCAGTTAATGGAAGTCATTGTAGTAACAGCTTCTTCCTTTCTATATTCAGGTCAGCTTTCCTGCACTCTGCTGGGTCCTTTCCCAATTCCCGCTACACACCGCTGACTCAAATTTCCTGAGTCACTCCTGGTTTACTCTCAGCTGCTAACCCAAAGTCTGGAAGTTCAAGTTCACTCAGACACACTTTGGAAGAAAGGGCATGGCAATCTGCTTCAGAAAAATCAGCCCTTGAAAACACTATCGAGCAGTTCCATTCTGACACAGAAGGTGGCACCATAGGACAGAACAAACCTGATTGTAATGGATTTTTTTTTTTTGTTTTTTGTTTTTTTTGGTTTGGTGGTAACTCAAACCAGTCTGTCAATGTCGAACCCCACTGCCATCTATACCTGGCAAGAGGACCTTAGAAAATTACCGACTTCAATGAGGAATAAGCTGACCCTTATCCCTGTGGTCCAGCTTGAGAAGCCCTCTGCAGTGAGAAGACAGCTGGTTGAGGATTCTCTGGTCCTTAACTTTTCTGCCTATAAAGTGACATGAAGTGTCACTAGACTGGATCTGATGCTCTCCAGTCCTGTGGGTCTCTAGCAGCCCTCTGAGCCCTGTAGAAATCGGAAGCAGTTATGCTAGGTTGGCAGGCTCAGCACGTGACATTTTGCCTTAACTACCTAAGGGGCAGAATTGTGATGTGGTTTGGCAACAGGTCTTGTGGCCAGAGGGAGGAAGAAGGTGGTTTATTTAGCTTCCCAAGCATAGACAGAAAGACATTTGTAGGAGAATATCAGCTCCCCACAAGCAGATGGTCCTGGTCGTGCACTGTTTAAGTCCAGGGTGCCTCCTCCATTTCCATTCCCCTCCCCTCTCCTCCTACATCCCCAATCTGTGTTTGCACAGTCACATACACATAGGCACACACACGCACGTGGGTACGTGCACACACCTGAGACACTGTCATGGCTATCATTTAGTATACAATGGGCTTCAACATTTATATTTCCTTTGGCCAGAGTCAACCAAAAGTAGGAAGGGAATCTCCTTAGGAAAAGTCAATCCTTGTATATGGCAGTATGGCAGTGAGGATAGGCGAAGTTATCCTTCAGTAACAAATGAACCCAGATCTCAACGGCTTATGTCTTATTCACTCTACATGTCCACTGAGGGTCAGCTGTAGCCCTGTTCTATATCAGTATGACTTTGGGATGCAGGCTAACAGAGCAGCCTTTATCTGGAACGTGACCAGTCGTCATGGAAGAGGGCAAAGAGAACCTAGTGAACCATGGCTCTTAAAGTTTACATTTTTCTTTGCAAAGCAAGTCACTTGGGCAGGCTGCCATCATCAGTGAGGCAGGGGAGTCTCCTTCCTAGGAAGAGGGTGGCCAGAAAGAAAATATTTATTAACAATAGCAGAATCTTCCTCACCCAGGTAAAGAGATTTTTGGATTATGTACCCTTTGGAATTATTGAGCTCAAGGTCAAAGTGTTTGATTTTATACAGGAAACCTCCTAGCTTTGGTTTAGTCCAGTTGTGCTGACTTTCCCTGTAGTGTGTGCTGTCCTTCCCTTCACCTAAGATAATTCTTAACTAATATCTAGTTAGTGAGTAACACACCCTCTCTCCCCTCCCTCATAACCATCAAAGAATGGTGTCTTCTGTGTTTAAACCTTTTCTTGAGTTCGTGTAATAGCAGACTTACACAATATTTGTCCTTCTGTGACCAACTAAATTCACTCTGCATAATGCCCTCCAGATTCCTCTATGTTATAAGATGTTTCACGGCTTCATGGTTGTTCTTTATCGTTGGGTAGTATTCCATTGTCTGGATACACCATAATTTGTTTATCCATTCATCTGTTGATGGACACCTAGTTTGTTTCCATCTTTTTGCTATTGTGAACAGTGCTGCAATGAACAATGGTGTGCATATATCTGTTTGTGTGACAGCTTTGAGTTCTCTAGGATATATTCCAAGGAGCAGGATAGCTGGATCCTGTGGTACTTCTATTTCTAGCTTTTTAAGGAAGCGCCAAATCGATTTCCAGAGTGGTTGTACCATTTTACCTTCCCACCGACAATGTCTACGTGTTCCAGTCTCTCCACAACCTCTCCAGCATTTGTTATTTTTTATTTTTTGGATTAATGGTAGCCTTGTTGGGGTGAGATGATATCTCATTGTAGTTTTGATCTGCATTTCTCTAATGGCTAATGATCATGAGCATTTCTTCATGTGTCTGTCAGCCGCCTGAATATCTTCTTTGGTGAAGTGCCTGTTTGTATCCTTTGCCCAGTTTTTAATTGGGTTATTTGTCTTTTGGTTGTTGAGGTTTTGCCGTATCTTGTAGATTTTAGGGATTACACGCTGATTGGATTTGTCATGGACACAATGTTTTTTTCAGTCTGTAGGTTGTTTCTTTACTCTTTTGGTGAAGTCTTTTGATGATGTTTGATTTTTAGAAGCTCCCAGTTATCTGTTCTCTCTTCTAGTGCTTGTGCATTGTTCCCTATTGTTTCTACTGTGTTATGGCATGTATTAGGGCTCCGAGCTTTGTGCCTTTTGTTTCTTCCATGATCTTTATCGTTTTCGATTTTATATATAAGTCTTTGATCTATTTTGAGTTAGTTTTTGCCCATGGTGTGAGATACGGGTTTTGTTTCAGTTTTTGCAGATGGATATCCAGTTATGCCAGCACCGTTTGTCAAAGAGACTGTCTTTTCCCCAATTAATGGACTTTGGGCCTTTGTCAAATATCAGCTGCTCATCGGTGGGTGAATTTATGTCTGGATTCCCAGTTCTGTTCCACTGGTCTATGTATCTGCTGTTGTACCAGTCCCAGGCTTTTTTGACTACCTTGGTGATATAATAGGCCCTAAAATCAGGTAGTGTGAGGCGACCACTTTGTTCTTCTTGAGTAATGCTTTACTTGTTTGGGGCCTCTTCCCTTTCCATATGAAGTTGGTGATTTGTCTCTTTGTCACATTAACCAATGCTGTTGGAATTTGGATTGGGATTGCATTGTACCTGTAGATCCCTTTGGGTAGAATTGACATTTTCACAATGTTGAGTCTTCCTATCCATGAGCAATGTATGTTTTTCCACTTCCGCTGGTCTCTTTTGGTTACTTGCAGTAGTGTCTTGTAGTTTTCATTGTATTGGTCTTTTATATCTCTGCTTAGATTTATTCCTAAGTATTTTATCTTCGTGGGACTATTGTAAATGGCACTGATTTGGTGATTTCCTCTTCGAGGTTCTCTTTGTTGGTGTAAAGGAATCCAACTGAGTTTTGTATGTTTAGCTTGTATCCTGAAACTTTGCTGAAATCTTCTCTTAGTTGCAGTAATTTTCTTGTGGATTCTTTCGGATTGTATGGAAAATCATATCATCTGCAAATAGACATACTTTGACTTCTTCCCTACTAATCTGGATGTGCTATATTTGTTTTTCTAGCCTAATTGCTCTGGCTAGGACCTCCAGCACAATGTTGAATAGGAGTGATGATAAAGGGCATCTTAGTCTGGTTCCCCTTCTCAAGGGGAATGATTTCAAAGTCCCTCCATCTAGGATGTTGTTGGCTCTTGGCTTTATAGAAATGCCCTTAATTATATTGTGGAATTTCCTGTGTATTCCTATTTTGTTGAGTGTTTTTATCATGAATGGGTGTTGGACTTTGTCGAATGTTTTTTCTGCATTGATTGATAAGATCATGTCGTTCTTGTCTTTTGTTTTATGTGATGGATTACATTGATTATTTTTCTAATGTTGAATCGTCCCTGCATACCTGGTATAAATCCCACTTGATCAGGGTGAATTATTTTTTGACGTGTTGCTGAATTCTATTGGCTAGAATTTTGCTGAGGATTTTTGCGTCAATGTTCATGAGGGACATTGGTGTATATTTTTCTATTTTTGTGGTGTCCTTAACTGGTTTTGGTATCAGGGTTATGCTGGCTTCATAGAAGGTGTTTGGGAGTATTCCATCCTTTTCTATGCTCTGCAATACCTTTATTAGGAGTGGTGTTATCTCTTCTCTGAATGTTTGGTAGAATTCTCCAGTGAAGCCTCCTGGTCCAGGGCTTTTTTTTTATTGGGAGTTTTTTATTTACCTATTCAATCTCTTCTTTTATTATGGGTTTACTTACTTGTTCTACCTCTGTTTGTGTTAGTTTCAGTAGGTTGTGAGTTTCTAGAAATTTTTCCATTTCCTCTAGGTTTCAAATTTGTTAGAGTATAGTTTTTCATAGCATTCTGTTATGATTCTTTCAATTTCAGTTGGTTCTCCTGTGATATCACCCATCTCAGTTCTCATACAGGTTATCTGTTTCTGCTGCAGTTTTTCTTTTGTCAATTTGGCCAATGGTTCATCAGTTTTGATGATCTTTTCAAAGAACCAGCTTTTGGACTTGTTAACTCTTTCAATTGTTTTTCTATCATCTATTTCATTGAATTCTGCTCTAATTCTTATTATTTCCTTCCTTCTGGCACCTCTAGGCTTCTTTTGCTGCTCTCTTTCCACTTGTTCCAGTTGTAGGGTTAATGCTTTGATTATGAGACTTTCCTGTTTTTGGATGTGTGCATTTATTGCTATAAACTGACCTCTGAGCACTGCTTTTGCTTTGTCCCAATGGTTCTGGTAGGATGTTTTCATTCTCATTTGATTCTATGAATTTCTTTATTCCATCCTTAATTTCGTCTATAACCCAGTAGTTTTTGTGGAAGGTGCTGTTCAGTTTCCATGTGTTTGATTTTTTTCCCTTGCTTATTGTCTTGTTGATTTCCACTTTTAGGGCTTTATGGTCAGGAAAGATGCTCTGTAGTATTTGGATGTTTCGGATTTTGTTAAGGCTTGCTTTCTGGCCTAATATGTGGTCTATTTTGGAGAGCGATCCACGTGAATTGGAAAAGAAAGTATACTTGGCTGCTGTTGGGTGCAGAGTTAGGTATATGTCTATGAGATCAAGTTGGTTGATTGTAGCTTTTAGCTCTTCTGTGTCTTTGTTGAGCTTCTTTCTGGCTTTTCTTTCCTACACCGAAAGTGTTGTGTAGAAGTCTCTTGCTACTATTGTCGAGCTGTCTATGTGTCTCTTCAGAGCTGTTAGAGTTTGTTTTACATATTTTGGAGCCTTGTTGTTTACTGTGTAAATATTTATTATGGTTATGTCCTCCTGGTGTATTGACCCTTTAATCATTATATAGTGCCCTTCCTTATCTTTTGTGGTGGATTTTACCTGAAAGTCTATTTTGTCAGAGATTAATATTGCCAATCCTGCTCTTTTTGGAGCGTTGTTTGCTTGATATATTTTTTTCCATCCTCTGAGTTTCAGCCTGTTTGTGTCTTTAAGTCTAGGGTGCATCTGTTGTAGGCAGCATATAGATGGCTCATGCTTTTTTATCCAATCTGCCACTCTCCGTCTCTTGATTGGTGCATTAAGTCCGTTTACATTCAGCGTAATTATTGGTAGGTATGAGTTTAGTGCTGTCATCCTGATATATCTTTTTGTGTATTGTTCACAGTTTCTTTGTTCCCTTGAATTTTCTGTGCTGAGTTGTTTTTCTTTGGGAAGTTTCTTTTATCTTTCTCTTTGTTGTAGATTTTGTGTTTGTTGGGTCTTTATGTTTTTCTCCTTTTTTATTTTGATTTGTTGGATTGTTAAATTCCTTTATGGTTACCTTAATATTTACCCCTAATTTTACAAGTTTATGCTAGTCTTTTATTACTTCATATCACCTTAACTTACCCTCCATATAGAAAATCATTGACTCTATTTTTTAAGTCCCTTTTATTTTTGTTTTAATATTATCCTTTTTTTTTGTTTACATATTGATATCTGTTTCCCTATGTTCAATGTTTTAGCTTTGATGTAATTTTGATTTCCGTATCTGAGTCAAGGTCTGATTGCTCTATCCTGTGTTCTAGTATTGTGCTGTTAGCAGTTGTTATTGATTATCTCACCGTAGGACTCTCTTTAGCATTTCTTTTAATTTTGGTTTGGTTTTTACACATTCCCTAAACTTCTGTTTATCTGGAACTGTCCTAATTTCGCCATCATATTGGAGAGGCAGTTTTGCTGGATAGATAACTCTTGGCTGACAGTCATTTTCCCTCAAGGCTTTAAATATGTCATCCCATTACCTTCTAGCCTGCATGGTTTCTGCTGTGTAGTCTGAGCTTATTCTAATTGACTCTCCTTGTAGATGACTTTTCTTTTATCCCTAGCTGTTCTTAAAATTCTCTCTTTATCTTTCTTTTTGGTAAGTTGGATTAAAACATGTCTGTGTGACTTTCTTTTGGGATACCTTATGTGGGGTTCGATGAGCATCTTGGATTGATATCTTCTCATTTTTCATGATATCAGGGAAGTTTTCTGTCAAGAAATCTTCAACAATAGTCTCTGTATTTTCTGTTATCCCCCGCTGTTCTTGGACTCCAATCACTCGTAGGTTATTTCTCTTGTTAGAGTCCCGCGTGTCTCTAAGAGCTTCTTCACTCTTTTTAATTCTTTTGTCTGATTTTTCCTCAAATAAGTTGGCGTCAAGAGCCTTATCTTCAATGTCACTAATTCTAACTTCTACTGCCTCAATTCTGCTCCTATGACTTTCTGTTGAGTTGTCTCATTCTGAAATTTTATTGTTAATCTTCTAGATTTCTGATTGCTGTCTCTCTAGGCATTCTTGCTTCCTATTAAATTTGGCATTATGTTCTTGAATCACTTTTTTAAGTTCCACCACTACAGTGTCTGTATGTTCCCTGGCTATTTCTGCATGCTGTCAAATTTCCTTTCTTATTTCTAGAAGAGTTCTCTATATTAATCTTTGGTATTCTGCCTCTGGTAATTCCAAGAAGTCGACTTCCTCCAGAGAATTTATTGATTCTTTATTTTGGGAGCTTGCTGAATCCATCATGGACTTCCTCTTTATGTGACTTGATATTGACTGCTGTCTCCGAGCCGTCAATACTTTATTATACTTTTATTCTGGATTTGCTTAGTGAGACCTAACTTCTTGTTTTGTTTGGTTTTGATATGCCCAAATAGGCTGCTCGTGTGCACTAGTTTGATTGTTGACACCTTTTGATCTCTAATGTCCTATCACCAGGTAGTTAGTTCTGTAACTGAATATGTGTAGACAGGAGTCCATAAATTTTTCCTATAGGGGATCAGCTCGGGTGTTCAGGCAGTCGGTCACCAAGTTTTTGATGCAGGCTCGCACCCCCAGTTCTAGAGAGTCATGGGTGATTGGTGCAGGCCCTAGAATCTGGCTGTGGTAAGGGATCACGCGCTGAGAAAGGCAGGGGCTGATGGTTGCCCCTGAAAGTCTGAAAGGAAAATGTGTCCCTATTGAATAGGGTGAGTAGGTAGGTGAGTTCTGCAGCCGGGATAAGATCACCCACCTCTGTTGGCTGTAAAGACTCGAGGGCACCACTTTTAGCTGAACTCCTGTAGCAGGTGATTAGACACTTTATGAGCTACGACAAATCCTCAAGACCTAGCTGCAGATCGATAAAAGTGCCTACCTGAGGGACCGGGCTGTTGGGAGGGTCACAAATCTGTCTGTTCACAGCAGAAGCAGCTGAAGTTAAACTTCAGATGTTGTCCCTGTTGTACTGTGGCAGTGAGGGCTAACACTGTTGAGATGGGTCCCCACAAGTCTATACAAGGCTATAAGGAATTCAGAGTCTGCACACCCCTGATTTCTGTGGCCAGCAAAGGAGCTGTGCCAATCCTGTGTTCCTGGCCTAGGGAAGCCAGCAGCTTATTTGTTCCCTTTCCAAAGCCAGGAGAATTGGTCAGGTCGTCTTTTGGGATCTACTTATGGCACAGCGGACTCCCAGTGCAGAGTGTGGAGGGAGGAGGTAAAAGGAAGAAAGGTTTTTCTCAAATCCAGTGCAGATTGTGGAGGGAGGAGGTAAAAGGAAGAAAGGTTTTTCTCAAATCCAGTGCAGATTGTGGAGGGAGGAGGTAAAAGGGAGAGAGTCTTTTTTCCCAAAACCAGTGAACAGTGTGGACAGAGCAGGTAAGAGGAGGAAAATTTTTCCCAAGTCCGGTGCAGAGTGTGGAGGGAGGAAGTAAATGGGAGAGAGGTTTTTCCCAAATGGGCTTTTCTTTTTTGGAATCACTGTGAAAGAGTACATGCAAGTACTTATCCGAGCCTCTTGGGAGCTGCCCTTCACTAGTTCAGAGTTTCCAAGCAGAATTTCTGCTGTCAGGTCTCTCTCGATATGGAAAATGCTTCCCAAGTGCACACACTGCACAGCTGTTTGCCTGCTTTCCCGCGGACTGTCACAGTTGTGGCTCTGCAGCTTCACTGCCAGAGCTCTAGCCCTCCTCAACTCTTCCAATCAGAAGTCCTCTCCAGTATGACTCAAATAGATTTCTTAACGTTGCCTTGTTCAGGGCTACCAGATGTTCACATAGAATCAAATCACTTGTTTTTCCAGGTCTTTGTTGTAAAAAGGATATAGGAAGTGTCTAACTACCCAACCATGTTGACCACACCGCCAACATTCTGCTTTGACACTTAAATCGTTATATAGTGTCTTTCCTTATCCTTTGTGCTGGATTTTACTTTAAAGTCTATTCTATCAGAGATTAGTGTTGCCACTCCTTCTCTTTTTTGAGTATTGTTTGCTTGATATATATTTTTTTCTTACCCTAAGTTTTAGTTTGTTTGTGTCTTTAAGTCTATGGTGTGTCTGTTGTAGGCAGCATATACAGATCGTGGTTTTTAATCCACTCTGCCACTCACTGTCGCTTTATTGGTGCATTTAGTCCATGAGTTTAGTGCTCTCATTTTGATGTCCTTTTTTGTGTGTTGTTCACAGTTTCTTTGTTCCACTTAATTTTCTGTGCTATTTTCTTTATGTATTTTCTTTTCATCCATTTCACTGTTGTTGATTTTGTGTTTGCGGAGTCTCTATATTTTTCTAATTTTTCATTTTGACTTGTAGGATTGTTAGTTTCCTTTGTGTTTACCTTAATATTTACTCCTATTTTTCTAAGTTTATACTAGTGTTTTATTTATTTATATTGCCTTGACTTCCATTCCACATGCAAAATCTATGTCTAAGGTTTTTAAGTGATTTTTTTTTTGCTTCAGTGTGCTCATCTTTTACAAATTGACATCGATTTCCCTATTTTTAGTGTTTTAGCTTTGATTTGTTTTTGTGACTTCCCTATCTGGGTTGATATCTGGTTGCTCTGTCCTTTGTTCTTGTGTGTTGCTGTTATCTGATGTTACTGATTTTCTAACCGGAGAGCTTCTTTTGGTATTTCTTGTAATTTTGATTTGGTTTTTGCAAATTCTCTAAACTTCTACTTATCTGGAAATGCCCTCATTTTGCCATCATATGTGAGGGACAGTTTTTCTGGATATATAATTCTTGGCTGGCTGTTATTTTCCTTTAAGACTCTACATATGTCATCTCACTGCCTTCCTGCCTGCATGGTTTCTGCTGAGTAGTCCGAGTGTATTCTTAT
The DNA here is from genome assembly GCA_030035585.1 of Dugong dugon. Lineage (NCBI taxonomy): Eukaryota > Metazoa > Chordata > Mammalia > Sirenia > Dugongidae > Dugong > Dugong dugon. The sequence goes on along the minus strand of CM057462.1, from coordinate 192,821,003 downwards.
TGACTCTCCTTTGTAGATGACTTTTCACTTATCCCTAGGCGCTCTTAAAATTCTCTCGTTATCTTTGGTTTGGGCAAGTTTGATTATAACATGTTTGTGTGACTTTGTTTTGGGATCTACCTTATGTGGGGTTCAATGAACATCTTGGATAGATATCTTCTCGTCTTTCACGACATCAGGGAAGTGTTCTACCAACAAATGTTCAATTCTCTCTGTATTTTCTTTTATCCAACCCCACCCCACCCCTCTTTTGTTACTCCAATCACTCGTAGGTTATTCCCCTTGATAGAGTCCCACATAATTCTTTGGGTTTCTTCATTTTTTTAACTCCTTTTATCTGATTTTTCATCAAATAATTTGCATCAAGTGCTTTATCTTCAGTCTCAATAATTCTACATTCGACTGCCTCAATTCCGCTCATATGACTTTCTACTGAGTTGTCTCATTCTGAAATTTTTTTGTTGATCTTCTGGATTTCTGATTGGTGTCTCTCTATGGATTCTTGCAAGGTTTTAAATTTGTCATTATGCTCTTCTCTAAACTTTTTATTTCCTCTACTGCATGTTCTGTGTTCTGATTTGTTTCCTTCCTAATTTCTTGAAGAGTTCTGTATATTAAGCTTTTGTATTCTGCCTCTGGTAATTCCAAGAAATTTTTCTCCTCAGGAAAATTTGAAGAATCTTTATTTTGGGAGTTGGCTGAACTCATCATGGATTGCCTCTTTATGTCATTTGATACTGACTGTTGTCTCTGAGCCATCAATAAGTTATTATATTTATTTAAGTTTCCTTACTGTGTCCTAGCTTCTTGTTTTGTTTTGATATGCCCAAATAGGCTGCTCGTATGGGCTAGCTTGATTATTGGCAACTTTGAAGCTCTGATGTCCTGTCACCTAGTGGTTAGATCTGTTACTAGGTAGGTGAGCTCTGGAATCCACCCACTCCTCCTGTATGAATTCAGCTCAGGTGCCCAGGTAGAAGGCCACCAAGTGTGTGGTATAGGCTCTCACCACAGCCCTAGACAAGCATGGGTGTTTGGTGTGGGCACAGGCATCTGACTCCAGCAGTGGTATACACTCTAAGCAAGGCAGGGGGCTGACTGCCACCTCCGAGTGTTTAGAAGGAAGGTGTGTCCCTGTTTCCTAGAGTCATAGGTGGGTGGGTTTTGCAGCCTGACTATGAACACCCAGGGCTGTTGGCTGTAAGGACTGGTGGTCACTTCTTATTCTTGGCCTGTATCGTAGGTGGCTGGGTGTCATTGGTGGAGCCACCAGTCCTCAGGCCCCTGGCGTGGGTAGGTGAAGACCCTGTTAATGGGCAGAGCAGTGTCAAATGTCACGCACCTGCCACTTCACAGCTGAAACCGTTGAAGACAGACTTCAGGTACATACACTGTTGTACTGTGGTAATCGGCCCACACAAGTCTCTGCAGTGGGAAAGGCACTCAATATCCATGGATACCTTATGCCTGAACCTAGGCAAAGGAGCTGTGCCTACCTGGATTTCCAGCTTAGGGGAGCCAGCAGTTTATTTTTTCCCGTTTTTTGATTTGTTCACTCTCCAAGGCTGGGAGAATGGCTCAGGGCCTATGAAGGCCTCTACCTCCGGCCCAGGGGACTTGGCATTTGCTGAAGCTGGTTCAGGGCCCAGTGCAGAGCAGGGAGAGTGAGGTAAATGAGAGACAGGTTTCTCCCTAAGGGGGGTATTTTTGATCCGCGCAGTAGGCCGTTCACAAGTACTTTTCTTTCGCCGATCAAGGGCTGCTTCTCACTGGTTCTGGGTGGCCGAGTAACCTCTTTGACACTGGGTCTCTCCCAGTGTGGAAAATGTGCCTCTCGAGCACGGCTACTTGCCTGCCTCACCGCTCATGCATGAGCTGCTCAGGACTGAATGGCTCAGGCTCTGACTGATTCAGGTCTGACAACTCCTCGCTGCTTCCGAACTCTCTCTCCCTTCCCTTGCCACTCAGCCCAGTTCCTCCACTTTGCCTTAGATGTTCAGGGCTCCTAGATTGTCATATATAATTGATTCACTTGTTTTCTTCCCGTCTTTGTTGTCAGAGGGTCCACCGGAAGCGTCTGCCTACTCCGTCTTCTTTGCCCCGGCACAAACCTGTTGTTTTCAAGTTAATTCCAACTGAAAGTGACCCTATAGGACATAGTAGATCTACCCCACAGGGTTGTCAAGGAGTATCTGGTGGTTTTGAACTGCCGACCTTCTGGTTAGCAGATGAACGCTAATATAGAGAGCTGACCCCTTATTCTTCTCCACTCCCTTCAGCTTGGGATGTCTAACCTTCACTTCCAAGAGCACGAATTTGTTTCTTAATTTATCTTTGCCCCCATGCTAGACAGTACTTCCACTCTTCATTTGCCACAGCCCTTTTCCAGGCTTTAAGTTTCCTTCCATTTACGTCCTTTCCCATTGTTGACAACAATTCGGAATATCTCCCCCATTTCATCACTATAGCACTGTCACCCCCCGTCTCCCGCCCCCTGCCCCCCGCCCATGAAGTCCTCAGCCCTAGTTTAGTCTTACTCTCTAACCCCTCTTCTCTTCTTTCTGGACCCATAATTTTTATGGGAAAAGAGAGAACAAGGGCATCCCTGGCCATCACCAGTCCGTTCACCCCAACTCCCCACAATGTTATCCTTTTCTCTTGAGCAGGTTCTTGAAGACTTGCCCTCAACTTCCAAAACCAAAATTGTTGTCGCAGAGTCAATTCTGATTCATAGCAACTGTTATGGATTGAACTGTGTCCTCCAAGAAGATGTGTCAAGTTGACTAGGCCATGATTCGCAGTATTGTGTTGTCCTCCATTTTGTGATCTGATGAAATTATCCCACGTGATATAAACCCTGACTTCTACCATGTTAATGAGGAAGGATAAGAGGTAGTTATGTTAGTCAGGCAGGAAACAATCCACAGAATTAGGCTGTATCTCGTTCAATGTCTTTTCAGATATTATAGAGAAAAGTAAGAGAGGAGACGGACCTCATTACCATCAAGCAAAGAGAGCCAGGAGCAGAAAGTGTCCTTTGGGTCTGGGGTCCCTGTGCTCAGAACCACTTTGACAAAGGGAAGATTGATGACAAGGACCTTCTCCCAGAGTCGATAGACAGAGAAAGCCTTCCCCTGGAACTAGCACCCAGGATTCAGACTTCTAGCCTCTCAAAGTGTAAGAGAATACACTTCTGTTAAAGTCATCCGTTTGTGGAATTTCTGCTATAACTGCACTAGATAACTAAGACAGCGACCCTATAGGGTAGAGTATAACTGCCCCATAGAGTTCCCAAGGCTATAATCTTTACGTTCTAAAGCGGTTGCAGCAGCACATCAACAGGGAACTGGCAGAAGTTCAAGCTGGATTAAGAAGAGGACGTGGAATGAGGGATATCATTACAGATGTCAGATAGATCTTGGCTCAAGGCAGAGAATGCTAGAAATATCTTTACTTGCATCTTACTGACTATGCAAAAGCATTCAACAACAACAAGCTCTACAGAAGCAGACTGCCACATCTTTCTCCTGCAGAGCGACTGGTGGGTTCGAATTGCTACCTTTTTGGTTAGCAGCCACGTTCTTTCCACTACACCACCAGGGCTCCTTTGCCCTCTCCTTTGTTGTTGTTGTTGCTGTTAGGTGCTGTCGAGGAGGTTCCAACTCATACCAACCTTTTGTACAAAAGAGCAAAACACTGTCCAGTCCTGTGCCATCCTCAAAATTATTGCTATCTTTGAACCCATTGTTGTAGCCACTGTGTCAATCCATCTTGTTGAGGGCCTTCCTCTCTTTTGCTGACCCTCTATTTTACTAAGCATGATGTCCTTCTCCAAGGACTGGTCTTTACTGATAACATGTCCAAAATAAGTGAGACAGGATCTCGCAATCCTCACTTCTAAGGAGCATTCTGCCTGTACCTCTTCCAAGACAGAGTTGTTCATTTTTTCTGCCAGTCCATGGTATATCCAGTATTCTTCACCAAGCCCGTAATTCAAAGGCATCAATTCCTCTTTGGTCTTCCTTGTTCATTATCCAGTTTTCCAATGCATATGAGGTAATTGAACATACCAGGCTCGGGACAGGCACACCTTAGTCCTCAAAGTAATACTTTGCTTTCTAACACTTTTAAGGGGTCTTTTGCAGCAGATTTGCCCAATGCATTATGTCATTTGATTTCTGCACTGCTGCTTCCAGTAAAATGATTTCTGGACTGCTGCTTCCAGTAAAATGAAATTCTTTACCACTTCAATATTTTCTCCATTTATCATGATGTCTAGTTGTGAACATTTTTGTTTCCTTTATGTTGAGGTGTAATCCATACTGAAGGCTGTATGATCTTCATGAGTAAGTGCTCAAGTCCTCTTCACTTTCAGCAAGCAAAGTTGTGTCATCTGCATATTGCAGGTTTTTAATGAGTCTTCCTCCAATCCTGATGCCCCGTTCTTCTTTATATAGTGCACCTTCTCGAATTATTCGCTCAGCATACAGATTGAAGAAGTATGGTGAAAGGATACAACCCTGACACACACCTTCCCTGATTTTAAACCACCCAGTCTCCCCTTGTTCTGTTCAAATGACTGCCTCTTGGTCTACATACAGGTTCCTCAAGAGCCCAGTGAACTGTTTTGGAATTCCCAGTCTTCACAATGTTATCCATAATTTGTTATGATGCACACAACGAATGCTTTTGCATAGTCAATAAAACACAGGTAAACATCTTCCTGGTATTCTCTGCTTTCAGCCAAGATCTATCTGACATCATCAATGAGATCCCTTATTCCACACCCTCTTCTTAATCCAGTTTGAGCTTCTGGTAGTTCTTTATCGATGTACTCCTGCAACCATTTGTTAATGATCTTCAGCAAAATTTTAGTTGCAAGTGATATTAATGATATTGTTCAATGATTTCTACCTTCTGTTGGATCACTTTTCTTTGAAATGGGCACAAATAGGGATCTCTTCCAGTTGGTTGTCCAGGTAGCTGTCTCCCAAATTCCTTGGCATAGACGAGTGAGCACTTCCAGTATCGCATCCTTTTGTTGAAACATCTCAGTTGGTATTCTGTCAATTCTTGGAGTCTTATTTGTCACCAATGCCTTCAGTGCACTTGGTCATATGCTACTCTGTCATTCTGTCGTACTGTGGTGGCTTGCGTGTTTCTGTGATGCTGGAAACTAAGCCACCGGTATTTCAAACACCAGCAACGTCACCCATGGTGGACAAGTTTCAGCAGATCTTCCAGACTAAGACAGACTAGGAGGAAGGACCTGGTAATCTACTTCTAAAAAAAGAAAAAAAAAAAAGTAGAAAGAAATTGGCCAGTGTAAACCTTATGAATAGCAGCCCCCTCCTTAGAGAATCTTGTTTCTCTGAACATAATCTGATTCTCAGTGGAAACCTAGGATTCTACATTTACATAAAAAAAGAGCTGTCCCTTTCTTTGCTCACTTGATTTTCTCCACATAGGCTTTAAGACATTTGAGGACAGGATCTCTTGATACTGCTTCCATTCTCAAAGGTTCCCAAACCCTGTACTTAGATACATGGTTGGTGCTCAGCAGCTGCACTGTATTTATTTCTTTCCCACAGTGACTAGCTAGGAAAGGACATTGCACTAAGAGATGGATCCCCACATAGTGGGAACAGACTGAGTGCATGTGTGTAACACAGGAAAGAGATAGCCACCCTCAGAACATTGGTATGAGTTGAACTCCAGACACAGAGTTTGATCTCTCTAACTGGAAGCAAACAGTGATACCTGTTTGCTTGGGTTCCACATACCCACTTGGCAATTGTTCCAGCTGAAGGATGTGCAAGGAAAAAGAGAGGGGGGCTAAGAAAGTGACCTCTACTGCCACCTTCTACTCAGCCCCAGCCAGAGGGAGGTCAGGAGTCAGAGATAGTGGGGCCTGAGGCTTCTGGGACCTATTTTGGACCTCTCTCCTCATGTTTTGTGGCATTGCCTTGTCCCGTGTCCATTAGTGGTGGGAGTGCAGACTCCGGTCCTGTCATTTTGTCTGATTCATTGTGGCCGAAAATGTAACTATATATCAAACCATTCATTTAATGCATTTCTGTTTCGGTTTCTTAAGAACCAAGGCATGAACCCATGTTTTGACATTGTAAGATGCATTTTACACAGAAAAACAGTCGTGTATTTATAATTTCAAAGTCAAACCCTCTTCCCTTGGGACAACGAAGTATCCTAACCAAAAACCAAATGAAACTCATTGCCTTCCAGTCATTCTAACTCATAGAGACCCTATAGGACCTAGTAGAACTGCCCCATAGGATTTCTGAAGCGTGGCTGGTGAATTCCAACTGCTGACTTTTGGGTTAGCAGCCTAGCTCTTAACCACTGCACCACCAGGGATCCAAAATATCCTACGACTTCGTTTTCATGAAGATTAAACCACTAGGTCAGGACTTGGAAAAGCCAGGTGGCTGAAGGGTCAGCAGCAGGGGCCTAAGAGGTGAATTACTTTTCTCATGACTAGGGGCTTCCCAAGGGTCAGCTGGGGTGGGTGGTTTGAAGGGGTTAATCCCCTCTGAGCTGAAAGGCTGGATAAAAGCACGGGATATTAGGTATGACTCACTGAGGTCACAGCACAGGCAACAGCATGTCTCCCCAAGAGAAAAGGGCAAGCGAGAGCTCTGGATTGTATCCTGGAGAGTCTGAGAGAAGTCAGGGATGGGGTGTGGGTTCCCTAACATGCCTGGTCCTGTCATTGCAGAGGCCCTGCTGTAATGGGGTTGGGAGGGGGCAAGATAAGAGGGGAGGGTAATTTGCTACTGAGATTTTGATATCACCTAGAGTCCTGTTTTGATTGGTTGGTTCTGTTTGGTGTGGTTTGATTGGTTTGGCTTGGCTTGCTTTGGTTTGATATGGTTGGGTTTTATTTTTGATCAGGTACCCAGAATTCAAGCCGTCCCTCTGACATTTAAACACATGTAATCTTAAGTCAGCCACTTCCCTGTTCTAGTTCATTTTTTCTATGTTTGTTAGCGATAACACTGAATCACCTTAGTGGTTCCCCGGTTTTTGGATTTCACGAAAACTAATATTATTTTTCAAACAAGGCAGTCAGTGAAGAGGGACAACTTTTTATTTTTCCAAGTAAGGTTTAAGGTCTTTTATAATTACTAACATTTTCTGAAATAAGGGAAAGTGTATAGTCTCAAAAAAAAAAAGAAGACCTTCTGAAGAAATAAAAGTCAGAAACTGCGTACCAACCCCTATGCAATACAATAACATTTTCTCATTTCTCTGTGGCTTGTTGAGAATATCATAAAGTGTTGACACAGTCCCTGGACCCAAAATTGGAAAGATTTTATCTGATTACTGGGCTTCTTCCAGCTCTGGCAATTGTTAGAATAGAGTGCTGTCTGCTGCTTTACCAAGCCTTGCCACCAGTGAGTGGATGTTTCTAGGGAGGAGGGTGGGACCTTCCAGGACAAAGAGCTTCCTTTAAGCTCTAATTTCTTTGATCAGTTCTGTGTTTCTTTTCTAGGACTCAGCACAGGTCTAACGCCCAGCAGTTGAGATCTTCTTCTGTTCCTCCATCCTGCTCTCATGTACTGCTGCCATGTTCTCCTCCCTGGATGTCTCAGTGTACTAGACTCAAGTAGGAACAGAAGTCTTAGTCTTTATTTTCTTTTCTCCAAGCCGTAATCCCTATATTCCCCATTGTTGCCACTTAGAAATATAGGGTTCCCTTAACTTCTCAGTTCTTATTCTCAGTCACCCACTCCTTTGTACTCTTAACCAACCTAAGAACTGCTGTCTAGTTGATTATGATGAGTGGTGACCCTATGTGTTGCAGAGTAGAACTGTACTTGATAGGGTGGTCAAGGCTTTTTGGAAGCAGGTTTCCAGAGCTTTCTTCAGAGGCACATCTTGGGGCTCAAACTACCAACCCATCAGTTAGTAGTAGAGCAGTGAACCGTCTGTACCTTCCAGGGACTCCTTAAAAATCCAAAACCAAATCGATTGCGGTCGAGTTGATTTCGACTCATGGCGACCCTACAGAGCAAAATAGAACTGTCCCATAGGGTTTCCAAGGGTCTGATAGTGGATTTGAAAAGCCAAACCTTTTGATTAGCAGCTGAGTTCTTAACCACTGTGCAACCAGGGCTCCAGAGACTCCTTATTTCAGGATTAATTTTAAATCAGCCCTCATCATTCCACTTCATCGCTGTCGCCTTAAGACAGGTTCTAGTCATTTCTTCTTGCCCAACTGGTCTCCCTTCCTCATTTTTCCTACCCTCACCTATACCCTCAGCACCCTGGTGTCACAGTGGTTAAGAGCTTGGCTGCTAACCAAAATGTCGGCAGTTTGAATCCACTAGCCGCTCCTTGCAAACCCTATGGGGCAGTTCTATTCTGTCCTGTCATGTTGCTAAGAGTCAGAATTGACTCAACAAGGGTTTGATTTTGGTTGACCCACACCCTCACCTCACTGCCAAAGGAGGCTTCATCAGACCCATGGGCAGATCTGCTGACAGTCCATCCTCTGTGCCCTGCGGCCAACTAATCTCCTGAAACACTTTCAGTTTTCTGCTTCCTTTGGCTCCCCATCTCCTACAGGAAAAGCATACAGTGTTTACTCCTGGAAAGGAACTTAAAGAGTATCATGTTTTTCGGTGTAGAAAACCTGAGACCCAGAGAGAAGTCAATTGTCCAAAGGCTTACATCTAATTATTGGCAGAGTCAGAGATAGACCCAGGCCATTTAAATATAATTCAGTGCCTTTCCATCTCCTTATACTCATTAATAGAAGTTTTAAAATTCTGCACTGGGAAGATCCAGGGCTGGGTCTCTCCTACTTATTGCCACTCCCATCATGCAATTTACTTCTCCTGGCTAGTCTGGAGCTCAAGACCTTCCATGGGGTCTGATCCCACTTCCATTGCCCACTTCTCATTAGAACTGACCATCCACTACAGTTGGAGGCTGTTGATGGTTCAGTGGTAGAATTCCTGCCTTCCATGAGGGAGACGCAGATTTGGTTCCCAGCCTGTGCACCTCATGCGTAACTACCAACTGTGTGTCAGTGGTGGCTTGCATGTTGTTGTGATGCTGAACACATTTAAGCAGAACATCAAGACTAAGAAGAACGAGGAAGAAAGACCTGACAATCTACTTCAAAAATTCAGTCAGTGAAAACCCTGAGGATCACAACAGTTTTCTTCACAACGTCTCATGGGGATGGAGCCGGACCTGACAGCATTATGTTCCATTGTACATAGGGTCACCATGTGTCGGGGACCTACTCAATGGCAGCTAATGAGAATCCCTCACAGTCAGGTCAGTCTTCTGTGCACAAATACACAAAGCATCTTCCCACCTTCAAACTGTTAATCAATCTACTTCTCCTGCCTAAAATGAATGCCTTATTCAATTCATAAAAATTAATTTAGCTCATCTCTCAGCCGGACCCTTTGCTAGGGATTAGGATACAAAGGTGTCAGTGTTTTGTGTTTCTTCCCTTAAGGAGCCTGTCGTCTAGAGGCTTATTTTTTTTTTTTGGTCCCCCCTGATGATTTACTGCCAGTCCCAGCCCCAACACCAGCCCATGGGGAAGCCCTTTGCTCTAAGTCCTCTGCAACTCTGGTTCCATAACATCCATTCATGATGTCGGCCTCCCAGCTCCAGAAACCATATCATAATAGGCTGGGCTTATCTTCTGAAGAAGATAATAAGTTCCTTGAGAGCTGAATCTATGTGTCAGTGGTTCCCACAGTACTCGTCATGGTGTCTGCTACTTGTCTGTTTGATGACTGACAGAGCCCCTGCTAAATACAGTCCCTTGACCTTCAACCATGCTAGGTCCTGGTCCTTCTCAGACTTAATTTCCTAACAAATCTTTACAACTAAAAAGGAAGCAGGTGGGTACGTAGTTTCAGGTCAGAGGCATCCTAGAGGGTAAAGTTTCCCACCTGCCTCTTTCCCCCAATGCACAGCTGTCACCACTACCACGTTCACGAGTTCATAGAAGTAAAATGAGGAAGACATGAACACCAAGGAAAATCCCAAAGGGGAAAAAATGTCCTCAAGGGCTAATATCAAGTCTTAGGGTATGGGAAGATGCAAAGTAAGTGGGCAGTCATAAGCCTGGTAGATTTGGACAAATGGCAGGTTGTTGCTTCTGTCAGAGTGATAGCAGGTTGAAGGGATTCTCCTCCTGAGAGGCCTGCCTTTCTTTGGTCTTTCTTAGTAACCTTGCCTACACACAGCCCATGATTGAAATGAGTCAGTACAATGGTTTAAGGGAGAGACTATTGGGTTCCAAGCCTATGTCTTCTAGTGTTGCAGTGTGACTTGCCAAGATCTTGGCATTTTGTAAGGCTTTCTGTAGAGCCCTGGTAAAATTCCACGTGTGACATTTAAATGTGGCGTCCTCAGGATTAGCTTGTCTACCGCCATACCTTTCAGCCAAGCTTTTATGACCCAGGGTGGCAAATGCCACTACTTGACTTCAAACTTGTGCAGCTACCTATTCCATACTTCTAAAAGGGTGTCTTGCCCTAGTGTCCAGTTCCACAGAGCACCCAACAATTGCTGAAAACTTTGTGCCAGACGCTACACACACACTTTACATACATTGTCTATATTAACCCTTTCTACCGAATGAAGAATGGTGTTATTATCCACTATGGCAGATGAGGAAGTGAAGCTCAAATATGTTAAGTGTCCAAGTTCACCAAACTGGTAAAGTTCAGAACCCCCATCAGAACTCCAGTTGGAGATTTTTAGAGATGTGCCCCGTATTTTGTGAGATATGAGAAGCATCCAGAAGTGTGCCCTCCGTCTGTCCTAGCAGGTCTAACAGAGGAGTGGGAAGGAAGACTCAGCAACAAGGCTGTCTGAGCTCAGAACCCAGCCAAAGTGACTCCTTGGTTATCTCATGCTAATGCAATGCTTCTTTAGTCCTCCCCTTTATGGTAATCATTTCCCTGGGGGAACCCTGGTGTCTGGGTGACTTAACAATATGCAGAAAGATAGAGATAAACACTCTCTACTGTAATCACCCAGCTTTTTTTTTTTTAATGGAAAATAATGTTTTTGTCAATTGCAGGCAGGACAGAGGGCTGCAGCCTCCATTCATTGCCAAAATAACCAAAGGCAACAAATCCCAGCCACTTGCCTTATCTTCCCACTATTTCAGGCTGAATGTGGCTCTGAGTCTAGGTAAACTCAAAGTCATAACTGCTGAGTTTAATGGGCTTCTAAGAGAGCCATTCGCCCCTTTAGCTGTTAAGCTTTCCTTAAAACAATGTTACCTTCATACTGCACCCAGCCCATCCCTTCCACTCTGCCAATCAAACTTTCCTGGAACACTACACTCACACACCCTACACCGATCACTGCCCTCAGTGCTTGTTTGGGACATTCCCAGATGCCAAAGTCCTAAGTCAAAAGACACAAGTGGGTGTGGAAATCCAAGAAATCCAGACTTCTAAAGTGATGGGGAGGTGAGCGGAAGGCAAGAACAAAGGCACTGTCACCCTTGAGTCCAGCCTTGCTAAGCAGGAGGCCGCCAGGCTTGGGGGTGAGTAAAACCTGAAATTTGAGGAAGGATAGGTGGATGCTATTGTGATTAGGGACTAATTAGGACACTCAACTCATGGCCTCAGGCACGGATGAGAAATATATAAAACGTGGGCAGGCTCAGAGCATCCCAAAACCCTTGGCATCTCCAACACTCCGGTTGCCGGTCACTGAGAACTTAGGTAAGTCTGGTGAAGTTGTGCCTCTCATAGCCTCGCTCCACAGGTGTCCCAGCTCCTGACTAGGGGCTGGGACTTGAGCTCTGGGTGGTTGGTCAGAAAGAAAGGTCTCATTTGGGTGTGTCTCTCTCCATATCATTTGTGACCAACCTTTTTTGGGTTCTCCAAGCCATCTGGCCTAGGGGTGAGGGAAGCTAGGCTGAGGCTGGAGAGGTGGGTCTGACAAGAGGACTAGTATATTGTGGATCCGGCTGCTGTGTGTGGGTGTCGTATCTTGCCAGGTGCCAGGAAAGGCAGAAGGAAAGGGCAGCCCTGGCCATGGGGAAGAGCAACTGACAGAGCTGCCTTTTAAGAGAGAAGAGAATACAAAGAGGTGGGAAGGCAGGCTCTCTTGGGAGGGCAGAGGTTTGGAAGTCCCAAGCAGTAAAGACTCGCAGGGAGAAGACACTATGGCATAGTGGGAAAGACTCGCTCTGGGAATCCAAAGACCACTGTTTCCACCAACCTCTGCTGAGTGACTATGGAACAATTACTTCCTCATATGAGCTTTGCTTTCAACAACCGTAATTAAGAAGAGTCCAGGAAAATGGTCCATGCCATCTCTAGATTCTTTGTTTCTAGAAATTCCTTTAAAGAGTGGTTAAGGTGCTCCTTGCAGTCTTTTTTAAATTTTTATAAATTTAGTTAATAAACCACATCCTTATATACTGCTTACTACGTGCTGTACACTGCATATGTGTGTGTATACATATATATATAGAGAGACAGTGAGAGAGGGAAATAGAGAGAGAGAGACCTGGTTGTGCAGTGGTTAAGCTCTTGGCTGTTAACTGAATGGCTGTCGGTTCAAACCCACCAGTCGCTCTGCAAGAGAAAGATGTGGCGACCCACTTACATGAAGATGTACATCCTTTAAGTAAATCTGTGAGGCAATTCTACTCTTTCCCACAGGGTCGTTGTGAGTCAGAATTTAGTCGACAGCACACAACAACAAGTATCTATATATATGGAAACCCTGCTGGCGTAGTGGTTAGGAGTTCAGCTGCTAACCAGAAAGTCGGCAGTTTAAATCCACCAGCCACTCCTTGGAAAGCCTACGAGGCAGTTCTACGCTGTCCTATAGTGTCGCTATGAGTCAGAACTGACTAGATAGCAATGGATTTGGTTTTATTGGTATCTATAAATACATATGCATTACCCATGTCTTTATATCTTCATTTAACCCTTACAAAAACCTTAAGTCACACAACAAGTAAACAGTGTAGCCAGGATACAGATTGCAGGCATCCTGTTTCAGATTCCATAGTTTGTGCCATAACGATACACTACTTTTTGTTCTTTTTTTCACTGTCCTTCATTCTTACTCTCTTTCGCTTCCTCTCCCTCTTCCTTTTCCTCTTTTTCATTTCATATTTTTATTTTTTTATCCACCCTCCCTCCTTTTCTTCTTCCCTTCTTTCTTTCCTTCATCCTTTCTTTCCTCCCTCCCTCTCTACCTTCCATCCTTCTTTTCTCCCTTCACCTCTCTCAAAAAGTGTTGAAAGGGCTTACAAACATTAAGCTAAAATTGACACATGCACACGCACACACATTCACACACACACACTTGAAGTTAGTGACGAGACCAGGGCAAGGTAAAAGCAGAGCAGGACGGAAATGTGATGGAGGGCTTTCACCTAGGCCCAAGGGTCTCTCTAAGTTTTAAGCATTGCTCACCTCTGTGTCTTTCTGCTTCCAGGTGCAAGCGCTGCCCAGAATGTCTCAATATATGCAGAAGCAGTGTGTTTACCCGCAGAACTGCTGGCCCCTGCCTCAGAAGTGCTGCCCCGTACCTCAGACGTGCTACCCCCAACCTCAGAAGTGCTACCCCCTACCTCAGAAGTGCTGTCCCGTACCTCAGAAGTGCTACCCCCTACCTCAGAAGTGCTGCCCCCCACCTCTGAAGTGCTGCCCCCCACTCCAGCCATGCTGCCCCCCAGTTCAGCAGTGCTGCCTCCCATATCAGTATACCAAGCAGATCTGTCAACCCCTACCCAAGTGCCAACTGAAGTGCCCACCTTTTCATTACTGCTAAAGGTCCAAGCCGAAGTTAGCCCCAGGCACATGACCAGAGAATGAGCCCCAGAAAAAAGAAAGGGCATGAAGCCCACTCCAAGTCACCATCCCATCCCCGCTCCCTGAGACAGCCAAACTGTCCAGGCCTGCTTGCCCCTGCTTCTCGATGCAGCCACGCTTTGGACAAAGTAGCACCAGGATGGAAGCTACCTCAAACTCTCCCTCTTATTGACGAGCAGCCACAATTTTCATCTCACACAAGAAACTGATTCAAATCTGTCTAATTATCTTTGGTGATATAAACCTACATCACCCTGTTAGCTTCTTGGAAACTTGGGCGGTGTGCCCAGATGCTCTTTCCTATTATCTCCCTGTCTGCTTCTGTTCCCCAGACAATTAAAACAGAATTCCTTTGGCACTAATGGCTCAGTCTGATTACTTTGTTGTTTTAAAATTCTACATTCCTGGTGATCCTTTATCTGCTTTCCAAGCCAGGGCCCTAAAAGAGATGGATGTGTGGGGGCAGGGAGAGGAGAAGTCTTGGGGAGATTCGCTTCTGTGATGTCCAGACCAGAGTGAGGAGTCACAGGAGGGTGTTTTTGCAGCACAGAGTCACATGCTACCTCAACAGCAAATGGGAAGGCCACAGGGATGTGGGGAGACAGTGTTCGTCTAGGGTACAGGGCAAAGATCAGGTATCATCTACGTCCAGGAAGAGTGGGGGACCCCCCAGGAAAGAGCTTTGTAATAGAGAAGAAGCATTCAGGCAAACAAAGCATAATTCAAAGACCACAACCCAAAGGTCTATGGGTCAAACAATGTGCAGAAGATCTTGAAAATTATTTCATAAGTCAAAGAAAAGACCAAAGTTTTTTCGAGCTAACTGAATGTGTACCTAGGAGGCAATCCATGCAAACATCATACACCCAATACATATATACCCACCAGACAATATTTGATTACAACTACCAAACCAAAAAAAACAAACCAGTTGCCACAGATTCATTTTCTACTCATGGCGACCTACGCCTCTCTCTATTTCCCCAGTTAGGGATTCTTCAGAGCTTTTGTTTATTTCTTTCTTTTTCCCTCACATAAGTCCTTACTCTTAATTTTCTGAATTTCTGGGGGACTGAGGTAACCAGATAATTCAGACACAGAGGCAATCCAAACTTCTTGCTTCTGGCTATTGTTTCAACTATCCACCTGTGTCTTTTTCCACCAAAGCCCTCTCTTACAGAACAGCAGAGTGAGGCATTTCAACCTCCTCTTCTACTCATTTCTCCCCTGTCATGCCTCCAGGCCTCAGGGCAGTCAATGAGAACTAAAGGAAGTACCCTAAAGCACACAGAGAGGAAAAGAATTTAAGGTAAAGATCTGAATCAAACCCAACATATATTATAAACCCTGAAGAATGCCAAGTTGGGGAAAGCTTTTATCATTGCCTCTCGGGCTCATTGGCCCCTTTTTTCACCACCACGTTTCCTTTTACGTCGTTTCAATTATCATCTTTCCTTCGTTTCTTCCACTCATCCATCTAGCCATTCATCTATCCATCCATCCATCCACCACTCGATCATCCACTTATCAACCATCCATCTATCCATTCAATCCCTCCATCATCCATCAGGGCAGCCATATTAAGCACCCTGCCCCATTTACTCTGAATGGAATAGGTATTGTGAAGATTCAGAAGCACATCACAGTGTTCTGGGCCAGTCCGTTTAACAATACCAAAGAAAAGACAAAGATGAGACCTCTGAAATAACAAAGAATAATTAGATGAGACATCAACTAACTAAGGAATGAGTTGAGTTGTATGAGTACCTTGCCTATGCCTTCAGAACTCAGACGATGGAGAGAGATGGAGAACATTGAGAGCTGTTTAGGGCAGGAAGGAGAACTCAGCCATGTCTATATTCACAGCACCTACCACGGGGCTCTGAGAAAATATCTGTTCAGTGATGAATGCCTAGAAGAGGTAGAATTTGGAACAGAAGTACAAAAGGATTTGGCTACGTGAGGAGGAGAACATTCCAGAACTGGGTACAGCACGAGTAAATGCTGTGAGTGCTAGGTCTATCCAGGAGATCCAGCCTTCCCAAATCTAAGAACAGGCCCTTGGCTGTTAGAGAACATGGCCTCATCTACTGAAAACCACAAAAGTTGGGCGTTTTGGTTCCAGTTTTGTGACCTGTCTCTCAGACCCCTCTTCCTCAGTTGTCTACACTCAACAGAAACTCAAGTCTGACTACAAAAAGCACTTCAATGTTATGTAGCCTTTAAATGAACACCCTGAAAATGATGTGAAGTTTTAAAAATTTCTGCACACTCATATATGTCATTCAGTACAGTCTCCAAGTGTCTCTTCTCTCTACTAGGGGCCTGACTGAATGTTTAGCATTTCACACACATCAGCTCATTTACTTTGCACCTTGCCCTGTGGAAGTATTGTTACTCCCATTACAGACAGGGGACTTAGGTTCCAGAGAAGTTTCTTACTTGCTCACAGTAATCATAGCTTGTAGGTGAAAGAACTGAGATTCACACTAGGGACTTCTGGTCTCTGCCTTGTATTCTTTCCAACAGAGAAAGTGTTCTTTTTGTGCTAGTGGCTTCAGGTACCATAAAGCCCAGATTGTAATCTTTCAGAATTTATACCCCACAGTCCACTGGAGAAAGCAAAGCTAGAGATGTACACATACACACACACACACAAGCACACACAAGTTTACACATGGATAGACTTTCTAGCATGTTTACACATTCATATAAATTACACACCACACATGATGTTGATATTCAAAATAATTAATAACCTGTACAACATTATAGACTGGCACTGAGTGTTCAGAAAAGAAACTGGAGTAGGTCTTATAGGCCCCCCTTTGTGACAAGCAAAGTCCCCTAATTTCTTGTTCATGTGGAGGACTGCGCTTGGCAGCTGGGGTGGAAACAGGAGGCCCTGGTGGGTGGAGGAGTGGGTGCTCTGGCTACTTACCACCTTTTGCTGAAATAATTTTAATATTTTAGCAATGGATGCAGCAACACCTGTGCATAGTACTGTGAATCTGCCAAACATCAGCTATGTGCACACTCCTTCTCACAGACTCACACATGCTTGCACACTCATGTTCATGTTGCCACACACATTTACGTGAATACTCACATTAAGTCATGACCCCACTCTCACTGACACACAACCACATATTGTCAATTACACTCAAACACATGTCCCCACACTAATTCACACACACTCGCATTTCTCATTCACACTTATGTGGATGGTCCCAAGGAGCCAGTCCAGACTCTGTTCCCATAACCCAGGGGCTTGTCCTCTAGCCTCTCTCCCTGGCCTCTGCCACATCCCTGCAAGGATGTCTGACCATCTTCCTTGAATGATTTTCCACAGAACAGAGACCCCAGGATGGATGGCTTAGGAGGAGGTGTGCTCTCCTCAGAGACGAATAGGACATCCTCTGGAAAGCAGTATGGTGCAAGAAAAACAAGACTCAGATATTGGAGTATGCCATATCTGGGTTCCAGTCCCCTCTTCCCTGCATTTCTGTCTTAGTTATCTAGTGATGCTATGACAGAAATACCACAAGTGGATGGATTTCACAAAGAGAAATCTATTCTCTCACAGTCTAGTAGGTTAGAAGTTGGAACTCCGTGTGTCAACTCCAAGGGAAGGCTTTTTCTCTCCGTTGGCTCTGGAGGAATGTCCTTGTCATCAAACTTCCCCTGGCCTAGGAGCCTCTTGGGCACAGGGACGCCGGGTCCGAAGGACTCCCTCTGCTCCCGGCATTGCTTTCTTGGTGGCATGAGGTTCCCCTGACTCTCTGCTCCCTTTTCTCTTTTTTATCTCAAAAGAAAGAGGCTTAAGACACAACCTAATTTGTCGATTGAGTCTTGCCTCATTAACATATCTACCTCTAATCCTGCCTCATTAATATCATAGAGGTAGGATTTACAATACACAGGAAAACCACAGCAGATCACACAAAACTGGAATCATGATCTAGACCAGCTGACAGATTTTTTTTTGCAGGACACAGTTCAATCTATCACAGTAACCTTGGCCAAGTTAATCTTTCTAAGCTTTAATATTAGAATAATAACCCAGACTTCAAGGCCTAAATCTGGCACTCAAGCAGAGTACCTGACAGGCAGTGGAAATCTGCCCTTTGTTTTCCATCTCCTCTTCAAGGCATCCGGGAAAAGTGGAGGTATCTCTCACCCACCCAGCTCCCTGCTATGCTCTAAGGGAACTGCCTGCTGGTGGTGGGCTTTAGTGGAGAGGCTTCATCTCTAGATTGTCAGAGATCTTTCTGAAGGGAGCCCTGCCTGTGGAAGTGACCCAGTTTAGTGAGATACTCCTGCTCCTGCATCTGTTTGTACTTGTGCCAACGCTGGGTGAATCACAGACGCTTGGCACTGAAGACGCCTCTGGCTCAGCTCATGCCCAGGTATGTTGACAACACCTCCCAGGTCACATTGGACCTATCTGCCTTGGTGTGCTCATGTGTAAGTGTACTGTTGTGTCTCGGGCTTCTGTCCGTGTACAGGAAACAGTCATTTTTGACACCTGACTCCTGGCATTCTGTCTTCCATCTTCTGGAATTTGATTCCAGCTATTAGAATTCAAATCATTGCTGCATCCATCTCATTCTTCAACAAAACCTTCAGGGAACCATTTTCTCTGTCCTCAGCTCCCCAGGCAGCCCTTCTGCTTGAGTCTCCCATCCCCCAAGGACTGTTGTACAGAGGTTCCTCTTCAGTTGGTTTTAGGAGCCACTATCTATGGAGTCGTGGGTGGCACAAATGCTAGGTTATACACTCAGCTACTAACCAAAATGTTGGCAGTTCAAATACACCTTGAGATACCTTGGTAGCACGTCCTGGCAATATACTTCTGAAAGATCACAGCCATTGGAAACCCAATGGAGCATGTTTTTAATCTGAAACGCATGGAGTCATCATGAGTCATCATCAGCTTGACAGCAAGTGGTTTGGTTTTTACATATAGCTCTAAATAAAGAGCACTGGCAGAAGGTCGAGGAGTCCTGGTGGCGCCGTGGTTAAAGCGCTTGGCTGCTAACGGAAAGGTTGACAGTTCAAACACACCACTGGCCCCATGGGAGAAAGATGTGGCAATCTGCTTCTGGAAAGATTTCCAGCTTTGGAAACTCTAGAGGGTGGTTCTACTCTGTCCGATAGTGTTGGTATGAGGGGGAATTGACTTGACGGCGTGCGGTTTTCGGTTGGCAGAGAGTCCTGGGTCTTAAATTATTGTCTCAATCTGCCCCTGACTCCTGTGTGATCCTGATCAAGTCATTCCCTCCTCTCGGCCTCAGTTTCCCTATCTGTACATGACAACACTGTGCTTGCTGGATTATTCCTCATCTTCTTTCCAGATCTGAATCAATATGATTTGTCTCACTCTAACCTTTATTTAATCTCTTCTTCCTTTAACTAGTCACGGTCACGGAAAACCTGAAAGGAGATAAGAATGGAAATGGGGCCACCCAGCTACTAGCACACTAGGTATGTTCAGGGAGACAAGAGAGAGAAGTTAGCTAAGACCTGTGTCTATATTTTAAGAGCCCTCAACTTAGGTCTCACTTGCTCCCACCACGGAACACACACACATCCGAACACAGTCAGACACACATACACACACAGTCTGAGGCGAGTTTTAGAATTTTAAATATCCACTTTTTAAAGCATTGAATTGCTACTATAAGCAAGGCACTATACTAGATACCACCCTTATAATATATCATATTCATTACTACCATGTAACATGATGTTGTTGTCAGGTGCCATTGAGTCAGTTCTGACTCATAGTGACCCTATGTGCAATGCAACAAAATGCTGCCTGATGCTGCGCCACCCTCACGATCATTGCAATGCTGGGGCCCATTTTTGCAGCCTTGGTGTCAATCCGTCTCGTTGAGGGTCTTACTGTTTTTCATTGACCCTCTAAATAGTCTTGTTTTGCAAATGGGGAAAGTGAGACCCACGGAAATCACTAACTTTGCTCAAGACCACACAGCTACTAACTGAAGAATTGGGATTCAAATATGGGTCTGTCTTTCATACACACCCAACCTCTTGACTAAGTCTATGCTCCTACTCATGTTGAGCCTGGAAACTTCCCCAAGGGAGGCGCTGAGTTAGGCTCATTTACATTTCATTATAGTACTTGGTAGTGGAAGAGTTTCAGGTGGCATCTAATAGTTTACTTTGATTCTGATTATAGCTTCCATGGGACTGGCTAGGCTCATAATTCCAGCTCACAATAGCCTGGAGGAAATAAAATGTAAATGGTAAGGTGAGTGTGTAGGGAGCTAAAGCTTCTCTGTTGGGAGAGGGTGAGAGATTAGCCTCTGACTGATGGCAGTCAGGAACATTCCATCCACGTCTTCATTGAATGTCCTTGTTCCATTCTTGGCATGAAACTGGGTGGTGATCTTTGCCTTGGGTCCTGCGGGCAAAGCAGCTGTGTGTGTGTGTGTACCCGCGTAAATACATGCTTTTCTCTTTGTGGATACCAGCGAAGTACTGCAGGCTACCACAGGCGTAATAGTTTCCTGCTGGTCTCCCATCATGCCTTGTTTTTATGACTGTGCCCTCTGTGGGCCAAAGTGTAAAATCAGAATCTTGGTTTTTAAGAGGTTCATTCTGATACTTCTTAGAACAGATTGAGAATAGCTGTTAGGATAGTGTTGTCCTTGCTATCCCAGGGAGCTGGTGACCTTCGGTTGCAGGGTAGGTGACAATGAAAAGGAGGGTAAGAGAGACAGAACCAAGACAGCAGGGACTGGCAACCTTTTAAAAGAGTTGTGCCAAGGAAACACTGATCACTCTCTCGCAGTGCCAACACAGCAGCATGTACAGTTCAGACTGGGGCTGACTACAAGTGCTCCCGGTACCACCAGTTCAGGCCAAGAAGAGCTATCTGTCCCAGGGTTGGAAAGCAAACGCAGTCCTTAGGGGAAAGAAGAGTGGGAGATGAGTTGGTAATTGAAGCAGCCTCTGAAGGGAAATCCACACCATGTTACATAAATGAAAGACTCTGCTTTGAAGTTGGCAGTGGAAACAATCCCTGAGACAGGATGTACAAACCTTGAACCTAATTGTCGCTCCTCAAGACATGCCTTCCATTTGAAAATCTCTTGATGATTGTGGGTCCCCACACCACACCAGTCTGAAGGAGGGAAGGCGTTGGTCCCTTTCAGATCACTGACCTAAGCCGCCTTTTTCCTTTAAGTGCCTTGCATTAGAACTAAACTGAATCCAGCCTAGCCTTTAAACAGGACTGTGCTAAAGGCTCAGTTACAACCAAAGGTAAATGAACACAGACGTGTAGCTAGGTCATCTGGTCAATGAAGGAGTCTTTGCTCATTTTCAGCATGGGCTCTGCTCCAGAGTACCTTCCTGGATAGCTCCTGCCCGCCTAATGAGGTCAAGGCTGCCCATACCCTCACAGGGCGGGAGAACACACTCACGGCTAGGCTTTTCACAAACTAGACCTGTGTTCCATGCCTTATTCCCTGCTCTTTCAGTAACGGTGCTTTCTTATGGCAGTGATTCTTTTTTTTTAATTGTACTTTAGATGAAGGTTTACAGAACAAATATTTTCTCATTAGATAATTAGTACACATTTCCTTTTATGACAATGGTTAACAACCGCACGACATATCAACCCTGTCCCTTCTTGACATTCAGTTCCCTATTACCAGCTTTACAGTCCCCTCCTGCCTTGTACTCCTTGTTCCTGGACTGTTGTGCCCCAGTAGTCTCATATTGTTTTATAGGGCTGTCTAATCTTTGGCTGAACGGTGAACTTCGGGAGTTACTTCATTACTGAGCTGAAAGGGTGTCTGCGGGCATACTCTTGGGGTTTCTCTAGTCTCTATTAGGCCATTAAGTCTGGTCTTGTTTTCTGAGTTAGAATTTTGTTCTACATTTTTCCTCAGCTCTGTTCAGGCTCCTCTGTTGTGATCCCAGTCAGAGTAGCCAGTGGTGGTAGACGGGCACCATCTAGTTGTGCTGGACTCAGTCTGGTGGAGGCCATGGTAATTGTGGTCCATTAGTCCTTTGCAATAATCTTTCCCTTGTATCTTGTTTTCTTCATTCTCCCTTGCTGCCGAAGGAGTGAGGCCAGCGGAGTATCTCAGAGGGCTGCTCATAGGCTTTGAACACCCCAGCCACTACTCACCAAAGTAGAATGTAGAACATTTTCTTTATAATCTGTGTGACGCCAATTGAGCTAGATGTTCCCTGAGACCATGGTCACCACAGCCCTCTGACCAGCAATCCGGTCCTTCAGGGAGTTTGGATGTGTCTATGGAGCTTCCATGACCGTGCGTTGTACAAGTTGTGCCGGCTTTCCCAGTACTGTGTACTGTCTTACCCTTCTATGGTGGTGATTCTTAAAGGAAAATATGGGAGGGGTCTTCCCTCAGATATCCCCTTGTCTAGGAAAACTTGGCTGTACCTCCAGACAAATTTAAGTGTCCCATAGGCTTCCCTAGCATGCTACACTTAACCAAGCTGGAAATGATCACAGTGCTATGGTCATCTGATCCCTTATCTTCCTGCCCCATTTGCTGTTTGTTTGTTCACTACTGTAACCCCAGGGCCTAGAACAGGGCTGGGCACCTATCAACCAAACCAAACGGGTTGCTTTTGAGGCAGTTCCAACTCACAGTGATACCATGCATATAGAATAGAATTGCTCCATGGAGTTTTCAAGGCTGTGGCCTTTCAGAAGCAGATCACCAAATCTTTCTTCCAAGGTTCTTCTGGGTGGCTTCAAACCACCACCTTTTGGTTAGCAGTTGAGTGCTTAATCATTTGCACCATCCAGAGAGTCTTTAGCACTTACACAAAAACTAGCAAACAAACCTGTTTCCATGGGATTGATTCTGACTCATGGTGACACATCTGTTTCAGAGTAGGACTGCTCCATCGGCACTTACGGGCCCTCCATAAATACAGGCTGCACTGATAAAGGACCTGTATGTTCAGACTACAGTGGGTTTCAGAAGAAGCGATTTAATGCTAACTGGGGAGTGCTGTGTACCTTCCACACGTCTGTAATTGAAGTGTGCACTCTGTTTATGTAATTTATCTGCTCATCCGACTCCCTGGTTCTTTATCCACTGACCCCTGAAAGAAGCAGTCTGCTCACTGAGCCCTGCCTGTTCACACGTCCTGTGCTCGGTGGATGTCATCAAGAAGCATGGAGTGTGTATGGCTTCAGGAGAGAGGCAGTGTGATGCAGTGTAAAGAGTATTTCAGCCGCACTGATGAGGGTTTGAATCCTGGCCTAGCCGTTTACCAGCTCCGTGATTTTGACTAAGTTGCTTTACCGCGCTGGGTTTCCTCATTTGAAAAACGGGGTAGTTCTTCTCCATCTATAAGGACTGGAGGCAACAATGTAAAGGGCCTTATATTTTATACAGTACCTGTTCAGTTAATGGAAGTCATTGTAGTAACAGCTTCTCCCTTTCTATATTCAGGTCAGCTTTCCTGCACTCTGCTGGGTCCTTTCCCGATTCCCGCTACACGCCGCTGACTCAAATTTCCTGAGTCACTCCAGGTTTGCTCTCAGCTGCTACCCCGAAGTCTGGAAGTTCAGTTTCACCCAGACACACTTTGGTAGAAAGGGCATGGCAATCTGCTTCAGAAAAATCAGCCCTTGAAAACACTATCGAGCAGTTCCATTCAGACACAGAAGGGGGCACCATGAGTCAGAAGAAACTTCACTGCAAGGGTTTTTTGTTTTTTGTTTTTTTGGTTTGGTGGTAACTCAAACCAGTCTGTCAATGTCGAACCCCACTGCCATCTATACCTGGCAAGAGGGCCTTAGAAAATTACTGACTTCAATGAGGAGTAAGCTGACCCTTCTCTCTGTGGTCCAGCTTGAGAAGCCCTCCGCAGTGAGAAGACAGCTGGTTGAGGATTCTCTGGTCCTTAGCTTTTCTGCCTATAAAGTGACATGAAGTGTCACTAGACTGGATCTGATGCTCTCTAGTGCTGTGGGTCTCTACCAGCCCTCTGAGCCCTGTAGAAATCGGAAGCAGTTAAGCTAGGTTGGCAGGCTCAGCACATGACATTTTGCCTTAACTGCCTAAGGGGCAGAATTGTGATGTGCTTTGGCAACAGGTCTTGTGGCCAGAGGGAGGAAGAAGGTGGTTTATTTAGCTTCCCAACCATAGACAGAAAGACATTTGTAGGAAAATATCAGCTCCCCACAAGCAGATGGTCTTGGTCGTGCACTGTGTAAGTCCAGGGTGCCTCCTCCATTTCCATTCCCCTCCCCTCTCCTCCTACATCCCCAATCTGTGTTTGGACAGTCACATACACATAGGCACACACACGCATGTGGGCACATGCACACACCTGAGACACTGTCATGGCTATCATTTAGTATACAATGGGCTTCAACATTTATATTTCCTTTGGCCAGAGTCCACCAAAAGTAGGAAGGGAATCTCCTTAGGAAAAGTCAATCCTTGTATATGGCAGTATGGCAGTGAGGATAGGCGAAGTTATCCTTCAGTAACAAATGAACCCAGATCTCAACGGCTTATGTCTTATTCACTCTACATGTCCACTGAGAGTCAGCTGTAGCCCTGTTCTACATCACTATGACTTTGGGATGCAGGCTAACAGAGCAGCCTTTTTCTGGAACACGACCAGTCGTCATGGAAGAGGGCAAAGAGAACCTAGTGAACCATGGCTCTTAAAGTTTACATTTTTCTTTACAAAGCAAGTCACATGGCCAGGCTGCCATCATCAGTGAGGCAGGGGAGTGTCCTTCCTAGGAAGAGGGTGGCAGGAAACCAAATATTTATTAACAATAGCACAATCTACCTCACCCAGGTAAAGAGATTTTTTGGATTATGTACCCTTTGGAATTATTGAGCTCGAGGTCAAAGTGTTTGATTTGATTCAGGAAACTTCCTAGCTTTCGTTTAGTCCAGTTGTGCTGACTTTCCCTGTAGTGTGTGCTGTCCATCCCTTCACCTAAGATAATTCTTAACTTATATCTAGTTAGTGAGTAACACACCCTCTCTCCCCACCCTCATAACCATCAAAGAATGGTGTATTCTGTGTTTAAACCTTTTCTTGAGTTCGTGTAATAGTAGACTAACACAATATTTGTCCTTCTTTGACCAACTAAATTCACTCAGCATAATGCCCTCCAGATTCCTCTAGGTTATAAGATGTTTCACGGCTTCATGGTTGTTCTTTATCGTTGGGTAGTATTTCATTGTGTGGATATAGTATAATTTGTTTATCCATTCATCCGTTGATGGACACCTAGTTTGTTTCCATCTTTTTGCTATTGTGAACAGTGCTGCAATGAACAATGATGTGCATATATCTGTTTGTGTGACAGCCTTGAGTTCTCTAGGATATATTCCAAGGAGCAGGATAGCTGGATCCTGTGGTACTTCTATTTCTAGCTTTTTAAGGAAGCGCCAAATCGATTTCCAGAGTGGTTGTACCACTTTACATTCCCACCAACAGTGTCTAAGTGTTCCAGTCTCGCCACAACCTCTCCAGCATTTATTATTTTTTGTTTTTTGGATTAATGGTAGCCTTGTTGGGGTGAGATGATATCTCATTGTAGTTTTGATCTGCATTTCTCTAATTGCTAATGATCATGAGCATTTCTTCATGTGTCTGTCAGCCGCCTGAATATCTTCTTTGGTGAAGTGCCTGTTTGTATCCTTTGCCCAGTTTTTAATTGGGTTATTTGTCTTTTGGTTGTTGAGGTTTTGCCGTATCTTGTAGATTTTAGGGATTAGACGCTGATTGGATTTGTCGTGGACACAATGTTTTTTTCAGTCTGTAGGTTGTTTGTTTACTCTTTTGGTGAAGTCTTTTGATGAGCGTAAGGGTTTGATTTTTAGAAGCTCCCAGTTATCTATTCTCTCTTCTAGTGCTTGTGCATAGTTTCTTATGGTTTCTACTGTGTTATGGCATGTATTAGGGCTCCGAGCGTTGTACCTTTTGTTTCTTCCATGATCTTTATCTTTTTCAATTTTATATATAAGTCTTTGATCTATTTTGAGTTAGTTTTTGCCCATGGTGTGAGATATGGGTTTTGTTTTAGTTTTTTGCAGATGGATAGCCAGTTATGCCAGCACCGTTTGTCAAAGAGACTGTCTTTTCCCCAATTAATGGACTTTGGGCCTTTGTCAAATATCTGCTGCTCATCGGTGGGTGAATTTATGTCTGGATTCCCAATTGTGTTCCACTGGTCTATGTATCTGCTGTTGTACCTGTCCCAGGCTTTTTTGACTACCTTGGTGATATAATAGCCCCTAAAATCAGGTACTGTGAGGCCTAGCACTTTGTTCTTCTTGAGTAATGCTTTACTTGTTCGGCGCCTCTTCCCTTTCCATATGAACTTGGTGATTTGTCTCTTTGTCTCATTAACCAACGCCGTTGGAATTCGGTTTGGGATTGCATTGTATCTGTAAATCGCTTTGGGTAGAATTGACATTTTCACAATGTTGAGTCTTCCTATCCATGAGCAATGTATGTTTTTCCACTTCCGCAGGTCTCTTTTGGTTACTTGCAGTAGTGTCTTGTAGTTTTCATTGTATAGGTCTTTTACATCTCTGCTTAGATTTATTCCTAAGTATTTTATCTTCTTGGGGCTATTGTAAATGGCACTGATTTGGTGATTTCCTCTTCGAGGTTCTCTTTGTTGGTGTAAAGGAATCCAACTGAGTTTTGTATGTTTAGCTTGTATCCTGAAACTTTGCTGAAATCTTCTCTTAGTTGCAGTAATTTTCTTGTGGATTCTTTCGGATTGTCTCTATGGAAAATCATATCATCTGCAAATAGACATACTTTGACTTCTTCCCTACAAATGTGGATGTGCTTTTTTTCTTTTTCTAGCCTAATTGCTCAGGGTAGGACCTCCAGCACAATGTTGAATAGGAGTGATGATAAAGGGCATCTTTGTGTGGTTCCCCTTCTCAAGGGGAATGATTTCAGAGTCCCTCCTTCTAGGATGTTGTTGGCTCTTGGCTTTATAGAAATGCCCTTAATTATATTGTGGTATTTCCTGTGTATTCCTATTTTGTTGAGGGTTTTTATCATGAATGGGTGTTGGACTTTGTCGAATGCTTTTTCTGCATTGATTGATAAGATCATGTCGTTCTTGTCTTTTGTTTTATGTGATGGATTACATTGATTATTTTTCTAATGTTGAACCGTCCCTGCATACGTGGTATAAATCCCACTTGATCAGGGTGAATTATTTTTTGACATGTTGCTGAATTCTATTGGCTAGAATTTTGCTGAGGATTTTTACGTCAATGTTCATGAGAGACATTGGTCTATAATTTTCTATTTTTGTGGTGTCTTTAACTGGTTTTGGTATCAGGGTTATGCTGGCTTCATAGAAGGAGTTTGGGAGTATTCCATCCTTTTCTATGCTCTGCAATACCTTTATTAGGAGTGGTGTTAACTTTTCTCTGAAAGTTTGGTAGAAGTTTCCAGTGAAGCCTCCTGGGCCAGGGCTTTTTTTTATTGGGAGTTTTTTATTTAACTATTCAATCTCTTCTTTTCTTATGGGTTTACTTACTTGTTCTACCTCTGTTTGTGGTAGTTTAGGTAGGTAGTGAGTTTCTAGAAATTTGTCCATTTCCTCTAGGTTTTCAAACTTGTTAGAGTACAGTTTTTCACAGCATTCTGTTATGGTTCTTTTAATTTCAGTTGGTTCTGCTGTGATATCACCCATCTCATTTCTCACACAGGTTATCTGTTTCTGCTGCAGTTTTTCTTTTATCAATTTGGCCAATGGTTCATCAGTTTTGATGATCTTTCCAAAAAACCAGCTTTTGGACGTGTTAAATCTTTCAATTGTTTTTCTATCATCTATTTCATTGAATTCTGCTCTAATTCTTATTATTTCCTTCCTTCTGACCCCTGTAGGCTTCTTTTGCTGCTCTCTTTCTACTTGTTCCAGTTGTAGGGTTAATGCTTTGATTATGAGCCTTTCTTGTGTTTGGATGTGTGCATTTTTTGCTATAAACTGACCTCTGAGCACTGCTTTTGCTGTGTCCCAAAGGTTCTGGTAGGATGTTTTCATTCTCATTTGATTCTATGAATTTCTTTATTCCATCCTTAATTTCGTCTATAACCCAGTAGTTTTTGAGCAAGGTGCTGTTCAGTTTCCATGTGTTTGATTTTTTTCCCTTGCTTATTGTCTTGTTGATTTCCACTTTTCTGGCTTTATGGTCAGGAAAGATGCTCTGTAGTATTTGGATGTTTTGGATTTTGTTAAGGCTTGCTTTCTGGTCTAATATGTGGTCTATTCTGGAGAACGATCCACGTGAATTGGAAAAGAAAGTATACTTGGCTGCTGTTGGGTGCACAGTTAGGTATATTTCTATGAGATCAAGTTGGTTGATTGTAGCTTTTAGCTCTTCTGGGTCTTTGTTGAGCTTCTTTCTGGCTTTTCTATCCTTCACCGAAAGTGTCCTGTAAAGTCTCTTGCTACTATTGTCGAGCTGTCTATCTGTCTCTTCAGAGCTGTTAGAGTTGTTTTACGTAGTTTGGAGCCCTGTTCTTAAGTGCATAAATATTTATTATGGTTATGTCCTCCTGGTGTGTTGACCCTTTAATCATTATATAGTGCCCTTCCTTATCTTTTGTGGTGGATTTTACCTGAAAGTCTATTTTGTCAGAGATTAATATTGCCAATCCTGCTCTTTTTGGAGTGTTGTTTGCTTGATATATTTTTTTCCATCCTTTGAGTTTCAGCCTGTTTGTGTCTTTAAGTCTAAGGTGCATCTGTTGTAGGCAGCATATAGATGGCTCATGCTTTTTTATCCAATCTGCCACTCTCCGTCTCTTGATTGGTGCATTAAGTCCGTTTACATTCAGCGTAATTATTGGTAGGTATGAGTTTAGTGCTGTCATCCTGATATCTCTTTTTGTGTATTGTTCACTGTTTCTTTTTCTCCTCAATTTTCTGTGCTGAGTTGTTTTTCTTTGGGAAGTTTCTTTCATCTTTCTCTTTGTTGTAGATTTTGGGTTTCCCCGATCTTTATGTTTTTCTCCTTTTTTATTTTGATTTCTTGGATTGTTAGATTCCTTATGGTTACCTTAATATTTACCCCTAATTTTACAAGTTTATGCTAGTCTTTTATTACTTTATATCACCTTAACTTACCCTCCATATAGAAAATCATTGACTCTATTTTTTAAGTCCCTCTTTTTTTTGTTTCAATATTATCCTTTTTTTGTTGGTGTTGTTTACATATTGATATCTGTTTCCCTATGTTCAATGTTTTAGCTTTGATGTAATTTTGATTTCCGTATCTGAGTCAAGGTCTGGTTGCTCTATCCTGTGTTCTAGTATTGTGTTGTTAGCAGGTGTTATTGATTATCTAACCGTAGGACTCCCTTTAGTATTTCTTTTAATTTTGGTTGGGTTTTTACACATTCCCTAAACTTCTGTTTATCTGGAACTGTCCTAATTTCACCATCATATTTGAGAGGCAGTTTTGCTGGATAGATAACTCTTGGCTGACAGTCATTTTCCCTCAAGGCTTTAAATATGTCATCCCATTACCTTCTAGCCTGCATGGTTTCTGCTGTGTAGTCTGAGCTTATTCTAATTGACTCTCCTTGTAGATGACTTTTCTTTTATCCCCAGCTGTTCTTAAAATTCTCTCTTTATCTTTCTTTTTGGTAAGTTGGATTAAAACATGTCTGTGTGACTTTCTTTTGGGATACCTTATGTGGGGTTCGATGAGCATCTTGGATTGATATCTTCTCATCTTTCATGATATCAGGGAAGTTTTCTGTCAAGAAATCTTCAACAATTTTCTCTGTATTTTCTGTTATCCCCCGCTGTTCTTGGACTCCAATCACTCGTAGGTTATTTCTCTTGTTAGAGTCCCGCGTGTCTCTAAGAGCTTCTTCACTCTTTTTAATTCTTTTGTCTGATTTTTCCTCAAATAAGTTGGCGTCAAGAGCCTTATCTTCAATGTCACTAATTCTAACTTCTACTGCCTCAATTCTGCTCCTATGACTTTCTGTTGAGTTGTCTCATTCTGAAATTTTATTGTTAATCTTCTAGATTTCTGATTGCTGTCTCTCTAGGCATTCTTGCTTCCTATTAAATTTGGCATTATGTTCTTGAATCACTTTTTTAAGTTCCACCACTACAGTGTCTGTATGTTCCCTGGCTATTTCTGCATGCTGTCAAATTTCCTTTCTTATTTCTAGAAGAGTTCTCTATATTAATCTTTGGTATTCTGCCTCTGGTAATTCCAAGAAGTCGACTTCCTCCAGAGAATTTATTGATTCTTTATTTTGGGAGCTTGCTGAATCCATCATGGACTTCCTCTTTATGTGACTTGTTATTGACTGCTGTCTCCGAGCCGTCAATACTTTATTATACTTTTATTCTGGATTTGCTTAGTGAGACCTAACTTCTTGTTTTGTTTGGTTTTGATATGCCCAAATAGGCTGCTCGTGTGCACTAGTTTGATTGTTGACACCTTTTGATCTCTAATGTCCTATCACCAGGTAGTTAGTTCTGTAACTGAGTATGTGTAGACAGGAGTCCATAAATTTTTCCTATAGGGGATCAGCTCGGGTGTTCAGGCAGTCGGTCACCAAGTTTTTGATGCAGGCTCGCACCCCCAGTTCTAGAGAGTCATGGGTGATTGGTGCAGGCCCTAGAATCTGGCTGTGGTAAGGGATCACGCGCTGAGCCAGTCAGGGGCTGATGGCTGACCCTGAAAGTCTGAAAGGATAGTGTGTCCCTATTGTCTAGGGTGAGTAGGTAGGTGAGTTCTGCAGCTGGGATAAGATCACCCCCCTCTGTTGGCTGTAAAGACTCGAGAGCACCACTGTTTGCTGAAGTCTTGTAGCAGGTGACTAGCCACTTTAGGAGCTACCAGCAATCCTCAATACCTAGCTGTGGATCGATAAAAGTGCCTATTTGAGTGCCAGGGCTGTTTGGAGGGTCACAAATCTCTCTGTTCACAGCTAAAGCAGCTGAAGTTAAGCTTCAGATGTTGTCCCTGTTGTACTGTGGCAGTGAGGGCTAACACTGTTGAGAAGGGTCCCCACAAGTCTATATAAGGTTATAAGGAATTCATAGTCTGCGCACCCCTGATTTCTGTGGCCAGCGAGGAGCTGTGCCAATCCTGTGTTCCTGGCCTAGGGGATCCAGCAGCTTTTTTGTTCCCTGTCCAAAGCCAGGAGAATGGGTCAGGTCGCCTTGTGGGATCTACTTACAGCCCAGCAGACTCCTGCTGCAGAGTGTGGAGGGAGGAGGTAAAAGGAAGAAAGGTTTTATCAAATCTGGTGCAGAGTGTTGAGGTAGAAGGTAAAAGGGAGGGAGTTTTTCCCCAAAACCAGTGCACAGTGCTGATGGAGCAGGTAAGAGGAACAAAGGATTTTCCCAAATCCAGTGCAGAGCATGGAGGGAGGAGGTAAATGGGAGAGACGTTTTTCCCAAATGGGCTTTTTTTTTTTTTTTTTTAATCACTGCGAAAGCATACATGCAAGTACATATCCTAGCCTCTTGGGAGCTGCCCTTGACTTGTTCAGTGTGTCCAAGCAGAATTTCTGCTTTCAGGTCTCTCTCGATATGGAAAACGCTTCCCAAGAGCACACACTGCACAGCTGTTTGCCTGCTTCCCAGTGGACCCACAGGGTTGTGGCTCTGCAGCTTCACCGCCAGAGCTCTAGCCCTCCTCACCTCTTCCAATCAGATGTCCTCTCCCATATGACTCAAATAGATTTCTTAACGTTGCCTTGTTCAGGGCTACCAGATGTTCACATAGAATCAAATCACTTGTTTTTCGAGGTCTTTGTTCTAAGAAGGATATAGGAACCCTCTAACTACCCCACCATGTTGACCACGCCGCCAACATTCTGTATTGACACTTAAATCGTTATATAGTGTCTTTCCTTATCCTTTGTGGTGGATTTTACTTTGAAGTCTATTTTATCAGAGATTAAAGTTGCCACTCCTTCTCTTTTTTGAGTATTGTTTGCTTGATATTTTTTTTTTTTTTCTAACCCTGAGTTTTAGTTTGTTTGTGTCTTTAAGTCTATGGTGTGTCTGTTGTAGGTAGCACCTACAGATCGTGGTTTTTAATCCACTCTGCCACTCACTGTCTCTTTATTGGTGCATTTAGTCCATGAGTTTAGTGCTCTCATTTTGATGTCTTTTTTTGTGTGTTGTTCACAGTTTCTTTGTTCCACTTAATTTCCTGTGCTATTTTCCTTTATGTATTTCCTTTTCATCCATTTCATTGTTGTTGATTTTGTGTTTGCGGAATCTTTATATTTTTCTAAGTTTTATTTTGACTTGTAGGATTGTTAGTTTCCTTTGTGTTTACCTTAATATTTACTCCGATTTTTCTAAGTTTATACTAGTCTTTTATTTATTTATGTTGCCTTGACTTCCTTTCCACATGGAAAATCTATGTCTAAGGTTTCTAAGTCACTTTTTTTTGCTTCAGTGTGCTCATCTTTTACATATTGACATCTATGTCCCTATTTTTAGTGTTTTAGCTTTGATTTGTGTTTGTGACTTCCCTATCTGGCTTCATATCTGGTTGCTCTGTCCTTTGTTCTTGTGTGGGGTGTTATCTGATGTTACTGATTTTTTAACCGGAGGGCTTCTTTTAGTATTTCTTGTAATTTTGTTTTGGTTTTTGCAAATTCTCTAAACTTCTACTTATCTGGAAATCCCCTAATTTTGCCATCATATTTGAGGGACAGTTTTTCTGGATATATACTTCTTGGCTGGCGGTTATTTTCCTTCAAGACTCTACATATGTCATCTCACTGCCTTTTTGCCTGCATGGTTTCTGCTGAGTAGTCAGAGTTTATTCTTATTGACTCTCCTTTGTAAATGACTTTTCACTTATCCTTAGCCGCTCTTAAAATTCCCTTGTTATCCTTGGTTTGGGCAAGTTTGATTATAACATGTTTGTGTGACTTTCTTTTGGGATCTACCTTATGTGGGGTTCAATGAACATCTTGGATAGATATCTTCTCATCTTTCACGACATCAGGGAAGTGTTCTACCAACAAATGTTCAATTCTCTCTGTATTTTCTTTTATCCCACCCCCCCCCCCTTTTGTTTCTCCAATCACTCGTAGGTTATTCCTCTTGATAGAGTCCCACATAATTCTTAGGGTTTCTTCATTTTTCTAACTCCTTTTATCTGATTTTTCATCAGATAATTTGCAGCAAGTGCTTTATCTTCAGTCTCAATAATTCTACATTCGACTGCCTCAATTCCGCTCATATGACTTTCTATTGAGTTGTCTCATTCTGAAATTTTATTGTTGATCTTCTGGATTTCTGATTGCTGTCTATGGATTCTTGCAAAGTTTTAAACTTCTCATTATGCTCTTCTCTAATCTTTTTATTTCCTCTACTGCATGTTCTATGTTCTGATTTGTTTCCTTCCTAATTTCTTGAAGAGTTCTGTATATTAATCTTTTGTATTCTGCCTCTGGTAATTCCAAGAAATTTTCCTCCTCAGGAAAATTTGAGATTCTTCATTTTGGAAGTTGGCTGAAGTCATCGTGGATTGCCTCTTTATGTCATTTGATACTGACTGTTGTCTCTGAGCCATCAATAAGTTATTATATTTATTTAAGTTTCCTTACTGTGTCCTAGCTTCTTGTTTTGTTTTGATATGCCCAAATAGGCTGCTCATATGGGCTAGCTTGATTATTGGCAACTTTGAGCTCTGATGTCCTGTCATCTAGTGGTTAGATCTGTTACTAGGTAAGTGAGCTCAGGAATCCACCCACTCCTCCTGTATGAATTCAGCTCAGGTGCACAGGTAGATAGCCACCAAGTGTGTGGTGTAGGCTCTCACCACAGCCCTAGACAGGCATGGGTGTTTGGTGTGGGCACAAGCATCTGGCTCCAGCAGGGGTACACACTCTGAGCAAGGCAGGGGGCTGACTGCCACCTCCGATTGTTTAGGAGGAAGGTGTGTCCCTGTTTCCTAGAGTCATAAGTGGGTGGGTTTTGCAGCCTGACTATGAGCACCCAGGGCTGCTGGCTGTAAAGACTGGTGGTCACCTCTTATTCTTGGCCTGTATCGCAGGTGGCTGTGTGTCGTCGGTGGAGCCACCAGTCCTCAGGCCCCTGGCGTGGGTAGGTGAAGACCCTGTTAATGGGCCGAGCAGTGTCAAATGTCACGCACCTGCCACTTCACAGCTGAAACAGTTGAAGATAGTCTTCGGGTATATACACTGTTGTACTGTGGTAATCAGCCCACAGAAGTCTCTGCAGTGGGAAAGGCACTCAAATTCCATGGATACGTTATTCCTGAACCTAGGCAAAGGAGCTGTGCCTACCTGGATTTCCAGCTCAGGGGAGCCAGCAGTTTATTTTTTCCCATTTGTTAATTTGTTCTCTCTCCAAGGCTGAGAGAATGGCTCAGGGGCTGTGAAGGCCTCTACTTCCGGCCCAGGGGACTTGGCAATTGCTGAAGCTTGTCCAGGGCCCAGTTCAGAGCAGGGAGAGTGAGGTAAATGTGAGAGAGGTTTCTCCCTAAGGGGGGTATATTTGATCTGCCCAGTAGGCCGTTCGCAAGTACTTTTCTTTCGCTGATCAAGGGCTGCTTCTCACTGGTTCTGGGTAGCCGAGAAGCCTATTTGACACTGGGTCTCTCCCAGTGTGGAAAACGTGTCTCTCAAGCATGGCTACTTGCCTGCCTCACTGCTCATGCATGAGCTGCTCAGGTCTGAATGGCTCAGGCTCTCACCGATTCAGGTCTGACAACTCCTCGCTGCTTCCGAGCTCTCTCTCCCTTCCCTTGCCACTCAGCCAAGTTCCTCTACTTTGCCTTAGATGTTCAGGGCTCCTAGATTGTCATATATAATTGATTCACTTGTTTTCTTCCCGTCTTTGTTGTCAGAGGGTCCACCGGAAGCGTCTGCCTACTCCGTCCTCTTGGCCCCGGCACAAACCTGTTGTTTTCAAGTTAATTCCAACTGAAAGTGACCCTATTGGACATAGTAGAACTACCCCACAGGGTTGTCAAGGAGTAGCTGGTGGATTTGAACTGCCGACCTTCTGGTTAGCAGATGAACGCTAATATAGAGAGCTGACCCCTTATTCTTCTCCACTCCCTTCAGCTTGGGATGTCTAACCTTCACTTCCAAGAGAACTAATTTGTTTCTTAATTTATCATTGCCCCCCATGCTAGACAGTACTTTCACTCTTCATTTGCCACAGCCCTTTTCCAGGCTTTAAGTTTCCTTCCATTTACCTCCTTTCCCATTGTGGACAACAATTCGGACTATCTCCCCCACTTCATCACAGTAGCCCTTTTACCCCCCGTCTCCCACCCCCTGCCCTTGAGGTCCTCAGCCCTAGGTTAGTCCTACTCTCTAACCCCTCTTCTCTTCTTTCTGGACCTATAAGAGTGATGGGAAAAGAGAGAACAAGAGCATCCCTGGCCATCCCCAGTCCGTTCACCCCATCTCTCCACAATGTTATCCTTCTCTCTTGAGTAGGTTCTTGAAGCCTTGCCCTCAACTTCCAAAACCAAAATTGTTGCTGCAGAGTCAATTCTGATTCATAGCAACTGTTATGGATTGAACTGTGTCCTCCTAGAAAGTGTGTCAAGTTGACTAGGCCATGATTCCCAGTATTGTGTTGTCCTCCATTTTGTGATCTGATGTAATTAGCCTAAGTGATATAAACCCTAACTTCTACTATGTTAATGAGGCAGGATTAGAGGTAGTTATGTTAGTCAGGCAGGAAACAATCTACAGGATTACGTTATATCTCGAATCAATGTCCTTTCAGATATAAAAGAGAAAAGTAACAGAGGAGACGGACCTCATTACCATCAAGCAAAGAGAGCCAGGAGCAGAAAGTGTCCTTTGCGTCTGGGGTCCCTGTGCTCAGAAGCACATAGACAAAGGGAAGATTGATGACAAGGACCTTCTCCTAGAGTTGACAGACAGAGAATGCCTTCCCCTGGAACTAGCACCCTGGATTCAGACTTCTAGCCTCTCAACCTGTAAGAGAATACATTTCTGTTTAAGTCATCCTTTTGTGGAATTTCTGTTACAACTGCACTAGAAAACTAAGACAGCGACCCTTTAGGGTAGAGTATAACTGCCCCATAGAGTTTCCAAGGCTATAATCTTTACATTCTAATGTGGTTGCAGCGGCACATCAACAGGGAACTCGTTTATGCCAAGAAGTTTGGGAGACAGCTACCTGGACAACCAACTGGAAGAGATCCCTATTTGGGCCCATTTCAAAGAAAAATGATCCAACAGAAGGTGGAAACCATTGAAGAATATCATTAATATCACATGCAAGTAAAATTTTGCTGAAGATCATTAAAAAATGTTTGCAGGAGTCCATCGGTAGGGAACTGGCAGAAGTTCAAGCTGGATTAAGAAGAGGACGTGGAATGAGGGATATCATCACTGATGTCAGATAGATCTTGGCTCAAGGCAGAGAATGCTAGAAAGATCTTTACCTGCATCTTACTGTCTATGCAAAAGCATTCAACAACAACAATCTTTACAGACGCAGACTGCAACATCTTTCTCCTGCAGAGCGACTGGTGGGTTCGAATTGCTAACTTTTTGGTTAGCAGCCAAGTGCTTACCACTACACCACCAGGGTTCCTTTGCCCTCTCCTTTGTTGTTGTTGTTGCTGTTAGGTGCTGTCGAGGAGGTTCCAAGTCATACCAACCTTTCGTACAAAAGAGCAAAACACTGTCCAGTCCTGTGCCATCCTCAAAATTATTGCTATCTTTGAACCCACTTTTGTAGCCACTGTGTCAATCCATCTTGTTGAGGGCCTTCCTCTTTTTTGCTGACCCTCTATTTTACTAAGCATGAGGTCCTTCTCCAAAGACTGGTCTTTCCTGACAACATGGCCAAAATAAGTGCGACAGGATCTCGCAATCCTCACTTCTAAGGAGTATTCTGGCTGTACTTCTTCCAAGACAGAGTTGTTCATTTTTCTGCCAGTCCATGGTATATCCAATATTCTTCACCAAGCCCGTAATTCAAAGGCATCAATTCGTCTTTGGTCTTCCTTGTTCATTGTCCATTTCTCCCATGCATATGAGGTAATTGAACATACCATGGCTCCAGTCAGGCACACCTTAGTCTTCAAAATGATACTTTGCTTTTTAAAACTTTTAAGGGGTCTTTTGCAGCAGATTTGCCCAATGCACTATGTAATTTGATGTCTGGACTGCTGTTTCCAGTAAAATGAAATTCTTTACCACTTCAATATTTTCTCCATTTGTCATGATGTCTAGTGGTGAAGATTTTTGTTTTCTTTATGTTGAGGTGTACTCCATACTAAAGGCTGTAGGATCTTCATCAGTAAGTGCTCAAGTCCTTTTCACTTTCAGCAAGCAAAGTTGTGTCATCTGCATATCGCAGGTTGTTTTGAGTCTTCCTCCAATCCTGATGCCGCGTTCTTCTTCATATAGTCCAGTTTCTCATACTGTTTGCTCATACAGACTGAATAGGTATGGTGAAAGGATACAACCCTGACACACACCTTCCCTGATTTTAAACCACGCAGTCTCCCCTTCTTCTGTTCAAATGACTGCCTCTTGGTCTACATACAGGTTCCTCATGAGCCCAGTGAACTGTTTTGGAATTCCCATTCTTCACAATGTTATCCATAATTCGTTATGATGCACAAAACTGAATGCTTTTGCATAGTCAATAAAACACAGGTAAACATCTTCCTGGTATTCTCTGCTTTCAGCCAAGACCTATCTGACATCACCAATGAGATCCCTTATCCCACACCCTCTTCGGAATCCAGCTTGAACTTCTGGCAGTTCCCTACCGATGGACTCCTGCAATCATTTTTTAATGATCTTCAGCAAACTTTTACTTGCATGTGATATTAATGATATTCTTCAATGATTTCCACCTTCTGTTGGATCATTTTTCTTTGAAATGGGCACAAATAGGGATCTCTTCCAGTTGGTTGTCCAGGTAGCTGTCTCCCAAATTTCTTGGCATACACGAGTGAGCACTTCCAGTATTGCATCCTTTTGTTGAAACATCTGAATTGGCGTTCCGTCAATTCTTGGAGCCTTATTTTTCACCAATGCCTTCAATGCACTTGATCATATGCTACTCTGTCATTCTGTCGTACTGTGGTGGCTTGCATGTTTCTGTGATGCTGGAAGTTATCCCACCAGTATTTCAAACACCAACAACGTCACCCATGGTGGACAAGTTTCAGCAGATCTTCCAGACTAAGACAGACTAGGAAGAAGGACCTGGTAATCTACTTCTAAAAAAAAAAAAAAAAAAAAAATGAAAGAAAGAAATTGGCCAGTGGAAGCCTTATGAATAGCAGCCCTCTCCTTAGAGAATCTTGTTTCTCTGAGCATAATCTGATTCTCAGTGGAAACCTAGGATTATTTAATTAAAAAAGAGCTGTCCCTTTCTTTGCTCACTTGATTTTCTCTACCTAGGCTTTAAGACATTTGAGGACAGGATTTCTTGATACTGCTTCCATTCTCAAAGGTTCCCAAACCCTGTACTTAGATACATGGTAGGTGCTCAGCAGCTGCACTGTATTTATTTCTCATAGTGACTAGCTAGCAAAGGACATTGCACTAAGAGATGGTTCCCCACATAGTGGGGACACACTGAGGCTATGTGTGTAACACAGGAAAGAGATAGCCAACCACAGAACATTTGTATGAGTCTGAAATCCAGACCCAGAGTTTGATCTCTCTAACTGGAAGCAAAGAGTGATACCTCTTTGCTTGGGTTCCACATACCCACTTGGCAATTTTTCCAGCTGAAGGGTGCGCAAGGAAAAAGAGAGAGGGGCTAAGACAGTGACCTCTACTGCCACCTTCTACTTAGCCCCACCCAGAAGGAGGTCGGGAGTCAGGGATAGTGGGGCCTGATGCTCCCGGGACCTACATTTGGGCCTCTCTCCCCATGTTTTGTGGCATTGCCTTGTCCTGTGCCCATTAGTGGTGGGAGTTCTGTCTCCGGTCCTGTAATTTTGTCTGATTCATTGTGGCCAAAAATGTAATTATATATCAAACCGTTCATTTAATGCATTTCTCTTTCGGTTTCTTAAGAACCAAGGCATGAGCCCATCTTTTGACATTGTAAGATGCATTTTACACAGAAAAACAGTTGTGTATTTATAATTTCAAAGTCAAACCCTCTTCCCTTGGGAGATCAAAGTATCCTAACCAAAAACCAAACCAAACTCCTTGCCTTCCCTTCACTCTAACTCATTGAGACCCCATAGGACCGAGTAGAACTGCCTCAAAGGCTTTCTGAGGAGTGGCTGGTGAATTCCAACTGCTGACTTTTGGGTTAGCAGTCGAGCTCTTAACCACTGTACCACCAGGGATCCAAAATATCCTGCGACTTCGTTTTCATGAACATTAAACCACTAGGTCTTGATGTGGAAAAGCCAGGTGGCTGAAGGTTCAGTAGCAGGGGCCTAGGAGGTGAATTACTTTTCTCTTGACTAGGGGCTTCCCAGGGGTCAGCTGGAGTGGGTGGTTTGAAAGGGTTAATCCCCTCTGATCTGAAAGCCTGGATAAAACAGGGGATATTAAGTATGACTCACTGAGGTCACAGAACAGGCAACAGCATGTCTCCCCAAGAGAGAAGGGCAAGCCAGAGCTTTGGATTGTATCCTGTAGAGTCTGAGAGAAATCAGGGATGGGGTGTGGGTCCCCTAACAAGCCTGGCCCTGTCAGTATTGCAGAGGCCCTGCTTTAATGGGGTTGGGAAGGGGCAAGATAGGAGGGGAGGGTAATTTTCTACTGAGATTTTGACATCACCTAGAGTCCTATTTTGATTGGTTGGTTTTGTTTGGTGTGGTTGGACTTGGTTTGGCTTAGCTTGGTTTGGTTTGATATGGTTGGGTTTCATTTTTGATCAGGACCCAAATTCAAGCCCTCTCTCTGACATTTAAACACATGTAATCTTAAGTCAGTCACTTCCCTGTTCTAGTTCATTTTCTCTCTGTTTGTCAGCGATAAAACTGAACCACCTCAGTGGTTCCCCGGCTTTTGGATTTCACGAAAACTAATATGATTTTTCAAACATGGCAATCAGTGAAGAGGGAGAACTTTTCATTTTACCAAGTAAGGTTTAAGATCCTTTATAATTACTAACATTTCATGAAATAAATGAAAGTGTATAGTCTCAATAAAAAAGAAGAAGACCTTCTGAAGAAATAAAAGTCAGAAATTGCATACCAACCCCTATACAATACAATAACATTTTCTCATTTCTCTGTGGTTTGTTGAAAATATCATTGAGTGTTGACACAGTTCCTGGACCCAGAATTGGAAAGGTTTTATCTGATTACCTGGCTTCATCCAGCTCTGGCACCTGTTAGCATAGAGTGCTGTCTGCTGCCTTAACATGCCTTGCTACCAGGGAGTGGATGTTTCTGGGGAGAAGGGTGGGACCTTCCAGGACAAAGAGCTTCCTTTAAGCTCTAATTTCTTTGATCAATTCTGTGTTTCTTTTCTAGGACTCAGCACAGATCTAGCACCCAGTAGGTGAGATCATCTCCTTCTGTTCCTCCATCCTGCTCTCATGTACTGCTGGCATGTTCTCCTCCGTGGATGTCCCACTATACTAGGCTCAAGTAGAACAGAGGTCTTAGTCTTTCTTTTCTTTCCTCCAAGCCTTAGTCCCTATATTCCCCACTGTTGCCACTTAGTAATATAGGCTTTACTTAACTTCTCCCTTTATACGCTCAGTCACCCAGTCCTTTGTATTCTTAACCAACCATAGAACTACTCTCTGGTTGATTCTTATGAGTGGTGACCCTATGTGTTGCAGAGTAGAACTGTACTCCATAGGGTGTTCAAGGCTTTTTGGAAGTAGGTTTCCAGGACTTTCCTCGGAGGCACCTCTGGGGGCTCAAACTACCAACCTTTCAGTTAGTAGTAGAGCACTTAACCGTCTGTGCCATCCAGGGACTCCTTAAAAATCCAAAACCAAATCCATTGCCGTCGAGTTGATTCCGACTCATAGCGACCCTACAGAGCAAAGTAGAACTGTCCCATAGGGTTTCCAAGGAGCTGCTGGTGGATTTGAACTGCCAAACCTTTTGGTTAGCAGCTGAGTTCTTAACCACTGTGCCACCAGGGCTCCAGAGACTCCTTAGTCCAGGATTATTTTTAAATCTGCCCTCATCATTCCACTTGATCGCTGTCACCTTAAGACAGGTTCTTACCATTTCTTCTTGCCCAACTGGTCTCCCTTCCTCATTTTACCTAACCTCACCTATACCCTCAGCACCCTGGTGGCACAGTGGTTAAGAGCTTGGCTGCTAACCAAAAGGTCGGCAGTTCGAATTCATTAGCCGCTCCTTGCAAACCCTATGGGACAATTCTATTCTGTCCTATAGGGTTGCTATGAGTCAGAATTGACTCAACAAGGGTTTGATTTTGGTTGACCCACACCCTCACCTCACTGCCAAAGGAGGCTTCATCAGACCCATGGGCAGATCTGCTGACAGTCCATCCTCTGTGCCCTGCGGCGAACTAATCTCCTGAAACACTCTCAGTTTTCTGCTTCCTTTGGCTCCCCATCTCCTACAGGAAAAACATACAGTGTTTACACCCTGAAAGGTACTTACAGAGTATCATGTTTTGCAGTGTAGAAAACCTGAGACCCAGAGAGAAGTCAATTGTCCAAAGGCACAGATCTAATTATTGGCAGAGTCGGAGATAGACCCAGGCCTTTTAAATATAATTCAGTTTCTTTCCATCTCCTTATGCTAATTAATAGAAGTTTTAAAATTCTGCACTGGGAAGATACAGGGCTGGGTCTCTCCTACTTATTGCCACTCCCATCATAGAATTTTAGTTCTCCTGGCTAGTCTGGAGCTCAAGAACTTCCATGGTGTCTGATCCCACCTCCACTGCCCACTTCTCATTAGAACTGACCATCCACTACAGTTGGAGGCTGTTGATAGTTCAGTGGTAGAATTCCCACCTTCCATGATGGAGATGCAGATTTGCTTCCCAGCCTGTGCACCTCATGCATAACCACCAACTGTGTGTCAGTGGTGGATTGCATGTTGCTGTGATGCTGAACACATTTACGCGGAGCATCCAGACTAAGAAGAACGAGGAAGTACGACCTGACAATTACTTGGAAGATTCAGTCAGTGAAAATCCTGAGGATCACAACAGTTATCTTCACAACATATCATGAGGGTGGACCTGGACCTGACAGCATTGTGTTCCATTGTACATAGTTTCACCATGAGTCGGGGACCTACTCAATCTCAGCTAACAACATTCCCTCACAGTCAGGTCAGTCTTCTCTGCACAAATACACAAAGCATCTTCCAACCTTCAAACTTTTATTCAATCTACTTCTCCTGCCTAGAAGGAATGCCTTATTCAATTCATAAAAATTAATTTAGCTAAGCTCTCAGCCAGACCTTTTGCTACGGACTAGGATACAAAGGTGTCAGTGTTTTGTGTTTCTTCCCTTATAGAGCCTGTAGTCTAGAGGGTTTTTTTTTTTTTTTTGGTCCCCCCTGATGCCTTGTTGCCAATCCCAGACCCAACACTAGCCAATGGGGAAGCCCTTTGCTCTACGTCCTGTGAAACCCTAGTTCCATATCACCCACTCGTGGTGTCTGCCTCCCAGCTCCAGCATCGGTATCACAATAGGTTGGGCTTATCTTCCCAAGAAGATAATAAGTTCCTTGAGAGCTGAATCTATGTGTCAGTGGTTCCCACAGTACTCGTCATGGTGTCTGCGACTTGTCTATTTTCTGACTGACAGAACCCCTGCTAAACACAGTTCCTTGACCTTCAACCAAGCTAGGTCCTGGTCCTTCTCAGGCTTAATTTCTTAACAGATGTTTAGAATTAAAAATGAAGCAGGTGGGTACGTATTTTCAGGTCAGAAGCATCCTAGAGGGTAAAGTTTCCCACCTGCCTCCTTCCCCCAATGCACAGCTGTCACCACTACCACGTTCACGAGTTCATAGAAGTACAATGAGGATGACATGAACACCAAGGAAAATCCCAAAGGGGAAAAAATGTCCTCAAGGGCTAATATCAAGTCATAGGGTATGGAAAGATGCAAAGGAAGGGGGCAGTCATAAGCCTGGTAGATTTGGACAAATGGCAGGTTGTTGCTTCTGTCAGAGTGATAGCAGGTTGAAGGGATTCTCCTCCTGAGAGGGCCTGCCTTTCTTTGGTCTTTCTCAGTTACCTTGCCTACACACAGCCCATGATTCCAGTGGGTCAATACACTGGTTCAAGGGAGAGACTATTTGGTTCCAAGCCTATGTCTTCTAGTGTTGCAGTGTGACTTGCCAAGATCTTGGCATTTTGTAAGGCTTTCTGTAGAGCCGTGGTAAAATTCCACATGTGACATTTAAAATGTGGCATCATCAGGATTAGCTTGCCTACTTCCATACCTTTCAGCCAAGCTTTTATGACCCAGGGTGGCAAATGCCGCTACTTGCCTTCAAGCTTGTGCAGCTACCTATTCCATACTTCTAAAAGGGTGTCTTGCCCTAGTGTCCAGTTCCACAGAGCACCCAAGAATTGCTGAACACTTTGTGCCAGACGCTTACAGACACACTTTACATACATTGTCTATATTATCCCTTACTACCGACATGAAGAATGGTGTTATTATCCACTATGGCAGATGAGGAAACTGAAGCTCAAAGATGTCAAGTGTCCAAGTTCACCCAACTGGTAAAGTTCAGAACCCCCATCAGAACTCCAGTTGGAGATTTCTAGAGATGTGCCCCGTATTTTGTGAGATATGAGAAGCATCCAGAAGTGTGCCCTCCCTCTTTTTCCTCGCAGCTCTAACAGAGGAATGGGAAGGAAGAATCAGGACCAGGGCTATGGGAGCTCAGAACCCAGCCAAAGTGACTCCTTGGTTATCTCATGCTAATGCAATGCTTCTTCATTCCTC
This sequence comes from Dugong dugon, assembly GCA_030035585.1. NCBI lineage: Eukaryota > Metazoa > Chordata > Mammalia > Sirenia > Dugongidae > Dugong > Dugong dugon. The sequence goes on along the minus strand of CM057462.1, from coordinate 192,777,212 downwards.
CCCCTTATGGTAATCATTTCCCTGGGGGAACCCTGGAGTTGGGTGACTTAACAATATGTAGAAAGATAGAGATAAACACTGTCTACTGGAATCACCCAGTTTTTTTTTTTTAATGGAAAATAATGTTTTTGTCAATTGCAGGCAGGACAGAGGGCTGCAGCCTCCATTCATTGCCAGAATAACCAAAGGCAACAAATCCCAGCCACTTGCCTTATCTTCCCACTATTTCAAGCAGAATGTGGCTCTGAGTCTAGGTAAAGTCAAAGTCATAACTGCTGAGTTTAAAGGGCTTCCAAGAGAGCCATTCGCCCCTTTAGCTGTTAAGCTTTCCTTAAAACAATGTTACCTTCATACTCCACCCAGCCCATCCCTACCCCTCTGCCCATCAAACTTTCCGGGAACACTGCCCTCACACCCCCTACTCAGATCACTGCCCTCAGTGCTTGCTTGGGACCATCTCAGATGCCAAAGTCCTAAGTCAAAAGACACAAGTGGGTGTGGAAATCCAAGATATCCAGCCTCCTAAAGTGATGGGGATGTGAAGTGATTGAGAGAATGAAGGCACTGTCACCCTTGAGTCCAGCCTTTCCAAGAAGGAGGCCACCAGGCATGGGGGTGAGTAAAACCTGAAATTTGAGGAATGATAGGTGGATCCTGTTGTGATCAGGGACTAATTAGGACACTCACCACATGGCCTCATGCACGGATGAGAGATATATAAAGGGTGGGTAGGCTCAGAGCATCCCAAAACCCTTGGCATCTCCAACACTCTGGTCGCCGGTCACTGTGAACTTAGGAAAGTCTGGTGAAGTTGTGCCTCTCATAGCCTCGCTCCACATGTGTCCCAGCTCCTGACAAGGGGCTGGGACTCGAGCTCTGGGTGGTCGGTCAAAAAGAAAGGCCTCATTTGGGTGTCTCTCTCTCCATATCATTTGTGACCAACCTCTTTTGGGTTCTCCAAGCTATTTGGCTGATGGGTGAGGGAATCTAGGCTGAGACTGGAGAGCTGGGTCTACCAAGACGACTAGTATATTGAGGATCCTGCTGGTGTGTGTGGGTGTTGTATCTTGCCAGGTGCCAGGAAAGGCAGAAGGAAAAGGAAGCCCTGGCCATGGGGAAGAGCAACTGACAGAGCTGCCTTTTAAGAGAGAAGAGAATACAAAGAGGGGGCAAGGCAGGCTATCTTGGGAGGGCAGAGGTTTGGAAGTCCCAAGCAGGAAAGACTAGCAGGGACAAGACACTAGGGCATAGTGGGAAAGACTCGCTCTGAGAATCCAAAGACCACTGTTTCCACCAACCTCTGCTGAGTAACTATGGAACAATTACTTCCTCTTACGAGCTGTGCTTTCATCAACAGTAATTAATAAGAGTCCAGCAAAATGGTCCATGCCATCTCTAGATTCTTTGTTTCTAGAAATTCCTTTAAAGAGTGGTTAAGGTGCTCCTTGCAGTCTTTTTTAAATTTTTATAAATTTAGTTAAAAAATAAAATCCTGGGACAAGGTGGTGCTCTAGGCAGAAGCACCACGCCGTCCCTCCACAGCAAAGATCTGAAAAACTAAGCCTAACAGAGAATCAACAATCCTGAAACCCTAGAACACCAAATGAAGAGATAAAGAACTCAGCCAAACACCAAACGGAGTGAGAATACTAAAAGAGAACGGAGAGTGAGGAGAGACTCATGCAAAGATTCCTTACCAGCTAACGCAGCGCGGATCCACCATCTTGGATTCCTATCGGAGACTCGCGAACTGGAGCGCAGCCTTGCATAGCATCTGGTGGGAGACGGAACGACCGGTAATCTGCGGTGCGCGCTCTCCCATCCCCCACCCCTCTCCGCCTCAGCTGGGGATCCCCTGCTTTCTGTGGCCAGGGTCCCTGGGCTGAGGGGCGCCAGTGCTTGGATTCCGTGCGCCCAGGCTGGCGGCTTTCTGAGAGCCGTTTGCTGGCCGCTGACGATACTTTTTCTGCCGCCTTCCCCTCGTTTTGCCTGGGTGCCTGGTTCCGAATGCCGTCTTTGCTCTCTTTTGCAGAGCTGTGGGGCTGCGTTCGGGCGTATGACTGCTTCCGTGTCTTGGCTGCCGCGCTGGTGAGATCTCGGGGCCTTTGTTCGTTCACCCCACTGCTTTCCGTGGCCGGGGTCCCTGGGCTGGGCGCCGGTGCTAGGATTACGCGCGCCTGGGCTGGCGGCTTTCTGAGAGCTTTTTGCTGGCCGTTGGCGGGGCTTTTTCTGCCACCTCCCTCTCCTTTTGCCTGGTTGCCTGATTCTGAGTGCCGTCTCTGCTCTCTCCTGAGGGGCTGTGGGGCTGCATTCGGACGTGTGGCTGCGTCCGCGTCTGAGCTGCCGTGCTGGTGAGATCCCAGGGCCTTTGTTCGTTCGCCCCTCTGCTTTCCGTGGCCGGGGTCCCTGGGCTGGGGGGCGCCGGTGCTTGGGTTCCACGCGCCCAGGCTAGCGGATTTCTGAGAGCCGTTTGCTGGCCGTTGGCGGGGCTTTTTCTGCCGCCTCCCCCTCCTTTTGCCTGGGTGCCTGGTTCCGAGTGCCGTCTTTGGTCTCCTGCGGGGCTGTAAGGCTGTGTTTGGGCGTGTGGCTGTTTCCAGGTCTGGGCTGCTACGCTGGTGGGATCCCGGGGCTTTGTTCGTTCGCCCCTCTGCTTTCCGTGGCCAGGTTCCCTGGGCTGGGGGGCGCCAGTGCTTGGATTCCGTGTGCCCAGGCTGGCGGCTTTCTGGGAGCCATTTGCTGGCAGCTGGCGAACCTTTTTCTGCCGCCTCCCCCTCCTTTGCCTGGGTGCCTAGTTCCGGGTGCCATCTTTGCTCTCTCCTGCGGGGCTGTGGGGCTGCGTTCGGGCGTGTGGCTGCTTCCAGGTCTGGGCTGCTGCACTGGTGAGATCCCGGGGCCTTTGTTTGTTTGCCCCTCTGCTTCCCGTGGCCACGGTCTCTTAACCCCGAGACTGCCGGCTTCTTGGAATCCACGCCCCTGAGTGGGGGCTCTCTGGGTCCCATTTGTTGGCACTGACTGCTAGTGTTGCTTTTTTTTTTTTTTGTAATTTTATTTTTCTTCTTTTTTTGATTAGTTTTGTCATCTTTTCCCTCTTTTCCCTTTTGTCTTTCTTCATTGCTTAATTTCTCGTCTCTCTATCTCTTCCTTCTCTTTCTGATCCCTGAATACCAGGCGAAGTATGCCTCTGTACCTTCCGGCCAGGCTGTGCTGTGAAAACTGAGACCGACTCCCCCAGACCTCATAGCTGCATCAGTGGGATCCCTGGGAACATTGCAGTTCTTTAACTTTTCTGATTTTTATTTTTTCATTCTTTCCTTTTCTTTCTCTTCCCCCTTCTGATTTGCACCATCCCATAGTCTCTCATCTGTACACTCCAACTACAAGCTCCCCTAGCATTCTTTTATGTTTGTATGCTTTTTGCTCCTCTTCCTCTATCCTCTCTCCCATATCCAGCTTAGCTTCACACATAACCATCTTCCCGCTGCACCCTACCTACCTGCACCGTGCACTAGACATCAAACCACCAAGCTGTGCAGGCACGCCCTCTTGGAACCTGCCCAGCACTGACTACCAACCCAGGTTCATGACCAGAGAATAAGCCCCAGAAAAAAGAAAGGGCATGAAGCCCACTCCAAGTCACCATCCCATGCCCCGCTCCCTGAGACAGCCAAACTGTCCAGGCCCGCTCACCCCTAATTCCTGATTCAGCCACACTTTAGACAAAGTAGCACCACGATGGAGGCTTCCTCGATCTCTCCCTCTTATTGCCGAGAAGCCAAAATTTTCATCTCAGACAAGAAACTGGTTCAAAACTGTCTAATTATCTTTGGAGATATGTACCTACATCACCCTGTTAGCTTCTTGGAAACTTGGGTGGTGTGCCCAGATGCTCTTTCCTATTACCCTTCCTGTCTGCTTCTGTTCCCCAGACAATTAAAATAGAATTCCTCTGGCACTAATGGCTCAGTCTGATTACTTTGTTGTTTTAAAATTCTACACTCCTGGAGATCCTTTATCTGCTTCCCAAGCCAGGGCCCTAAAAGAGATGGATGTGTGGGGGCAGGGAGAGGAGAAGTCTTGGGGAGATTCACTTCTGTGATGTCCAGACCAGAGTAAAGAGTCACAGGAGGGTGTTTTTGCAGCACAGAGTCACATGCTACCTCAACAGCAAATGGGAAGGCCACAGGGATGTGGGGAGACAGTGTTCATCTAGGGCACAGGGCAAAGATCAGGTATCATCTAGGTCCAGGAAGAGTGCGGAACCCCCCAGGAAAGATCTTTGTAATAGAGAAGAAGCATTCAGGCAAACAAAGCATAATTCAAAGACCACAACCCAAAGGTCTATGGGTCAAACAATGTGCAGAAGATCTTGAATATTATTTCATAAGTCAAAGAAAAGACCAAAGTTTTTCGAGCTAACTGAATGTGTAACTAGGAGGCAATCTATGCAAACTTCATACACCCAATTCATATATACCCACCAGACAATATTTGATTACAACTACCAAAACAAACAAACAAACAAAAAAAAAAAACAGTTGCCATAGATTCAATTTCTACTCATGGAGACCTACGCCTCTCTCTATTTCCCCAGTTAGGGTTTCTACAGAGCTTTTGTTTATTTCTTTCTTTTTCCTTCACATAACTCCTTACTCTCAGTTGTCTGAATTTCTGGGGGACTGAGGTAACCAGATAATTCAGATACACAGGCAGTCCAAACTTCTTGTTTCTGACTATTGTTTCAACTATCCACCCGTCTCCTTTTCCACCAAAGCCCTCTCTTACAGAACAGCGTACAGATTGAGGCATTTCAACCTCCTCTTCTACTCATTTCTCCCCTGTCATGCCTCCAGGCCTCAGGGCAGTCAATGAGAACTAAAGGAAGTACCCAAAAGGACACAGAGAGGAAAAGAATTTAAGGTAAAGATCTGAATCACCCCCAACATATATTACATACCCTGAAGAATGCCAAGTTGGGGAAAGCTTTTATCATTGCCTCTCGGGCTCATTGGCCTCTTTTTGCACCACCACGTTTCCTTTTACGTCGTTTCAATTATCATCTTTCCTTCGTTTCTTCCACTCATCCATCTAGCCATTCATCTATCCATCCATCCATCCACCCATCGATCATCCATTTATCAACCATCCATCTAGCTATCCATTCAATCCCTCCATCATCCAACGGGGCAGCCATATTAAGCACCATGCCCCATTTATTCAGAATGGACTGAGTATTATGAAGATTCTGAAGTACATAACAGCGTTGTGGGCCTGTTGGCTTAACAATCCCAAAAAAAGACAAACATGAGACCTCTGAAATAACAAAGAATAATTAGATGAGACGTGAACTAACTAAGGAATGAGTTGAGTGGTATGAGTACTTTGCTTATGCCCTCAGAACTCAGACGATAGAGAGAGATGGAGAGCATTGAGAGCTGTTGAGGGCAGGAAGGAGAACTCAGCCGTCTTTATATTCACAGCACCTACCATGGGGCTCTTAGAAAATATCTGTTCAGTGATGAATGCCTAGAAGAAGTAGAATTTGGAACAGAAGTACAGAAGGATTTGGCTAGGAGAGGAGGAGAATATTCCAGAAATGGGTACAGCATGAGTAAATGCTCTGAGTGCTAGGTCTAACCCGGAGATCCAGCCCTCCCATAAAAACAGGTCCTTGGCTGTTAGAGAAGATGGCTTCATCTACTGAAAACCAACAAACTTTGGGCATTTTGGCTCCAGTTTTGTGACCTGTCTCTCAGACCCCTCTTCCTCTGTCGTCTACACTCAACAGAAACTCAAGTCTGACTACAAAAAGCATTTCAGAGTTATATAGCCTTTAAATGAACTCCCTGAAAATGATGTGAAGTTTTAAAAATTTCTCCACAGTCAGATATGTCATTCAGTAAAGTCTCCAAGTGTCTCTTCTCTCTTCTAGGGGCCTGACTGAATGTTTAGCATTTCACACACATCAGCTCATTTACTTCGCACCTTGCTGTATGGAAGTATTGTTATTCCCATTACAGACAGGGGACTGAGATTCAGAGAATTTTCTTACTTGCTCACAGTAATCATAGCTTGTAGGTGAGAGAACTGAGATTCAAACTCAGGACTTCTGGCTCTCTGCCTTGTATTCTTTCCAACAGAGCAAGTGTTCTTTCTGTGCTAGTGGCTTCAAGTACCATAACGCCCAGATTGTAATCTTTCAGAATTTATACCCCACAGTCCACTGGAGAACGCAAAGCTAGACATGTACACACACACACACACACACACACACACACACACACACACACACACGTTTACACATGGATACACCTTCTAGCACGTTTACACATTAATATAAATTACACACACACACACACACGAGGTTGATATTCAAAATATTAATAACCTGTACAACTTTGTAGACTGGCACTGAGTGTTCAGAACAGAAACTGGAGGAGGTCTTAGAGGCCCCCCACTGTGACAATCATCAGTCCCCTAATGTCTTGACCATGTGGAGGACTGAGCTGGACAGCTGGGGTGGCAACGGGGGGCCCTGGTGGGTGGAGGAGTGGGTGCTGTGGCTACTTACCACCTTTTGCTGAAGTACTTTTAATATTTTAGCAATGGATTCAGCAACACCTGCGCATACTCATGTGTATCTGCCGAACATCAGCCATGTGCACACTCCTTCTCACAGACTAACACATGCTTGCACACTCATGCTCATGTTGTACACACATTTACATGAATACTCACATTATGTCATGACTCCCCACACTGGGCTTGCTGGATTATTAATAAGCTTCTTTCCAGTTCTGAATCAATATGATTTGGCTCACTGTAATCTTTATTTAATCTCTTCTTCTTTTAACCAGTCATGGTCACGGAAAACCTGAAAGGAGGTAAGAATGGAAATGGGGCCACACAGCTACTAGCACATTAAATATGCTCAGTGAGACGGAGAGAGAACTTAGCTAAAACCTGTGTCTATATTTTAAGAGCACTCAAATTAGGTCTAACCTGCTCCCACCATGGAACCAACACACACACATGCACACACACAGTCAGACAGACACACACATACACACAGTTTGAGGCCAGTTTTAGAATTTTAAGTATCCACTTTTTAAAGCATTGAATTGCTAGTATAAGAAAGGCACTATACTAGATACCACGCTTATCCTATATCATATTCATTAGTACCATGTAAGATGTTGTTGTTGTCAGGTGCCATTGAGTCAGTTCTGACTTACAGTGACCCTATGTGCAATGCAACAAGACACTGCCTGATGCTGCACCATCCTCAGGATCGTTGTAATGCTGGGGACCATTTTTGCAGCCACGGTGTCAAACCGTCTCATTCAGGGTCTTCCTCTTTTTCATTGACCCTCTAAATATTCTTGTTTTGCAAATGGGGAAAGTGAGACCCACGATAATCACGAACTTTGCCCAAGACCACACAGCTACTAACTGAAGAAGTGGGATTCAGATATGTGTCTGTCTTTCATACACACCCAACCTCTTGACTAAGTCTATGCTCCTACTCATGGTCAGCCTGGAAACTTCCCCAAGGGAGGGGCTGAGTTATGCTCATTTACATTTCATTATAGTACTTGGTAGCGGAAGAATTTCAGGTGGCATCTAATAGTTTACTTTGATTTTGATTATAGCTTCCATGGGACTGGCTGGGCTCCTATTTCCAGCTCACAATAGCCTTGAGGAAATAAAATGTAAATGGTAAGGTGAGTGTGTAGGGAGCTAAAGCTTCTCTGTTGGGAGAGGTTGACAGATTAGCCTCTGACTGATGGCAGTCAGGAACATTCCATCCACGTCTTCATTGAATGTCCTTGTACCATTCTTGACATGAAACTGGGTGGTGATCTTTGCCTTGGGTCCTGCAGGCAAAGCAGCTGTGTGTGTGTGTGTACCCACGTAAGTACATGCTTCTCTCTTTGTGGATAGCCAGCAAAGCACTACAGGCTACCAGAGGCATAATAGTTTCTTGTTGGTCTCCCATCATGCCTTGTTTTTATGATTGTGCTATTTGTGGGCCAAAGTGTAAAATCAGAATCTTGGTTTTTAAGAGGTTCATTCTGATACTTCTTAGAACAGATTGAGGATAGCTGTTAGGATAGTGTTGTCCTTGCTCTCCGAGGGAGCTGGTGACCTCCGGTTGCAGGGTCGGTGACAATGAAAAGGAGGATAAGAGAGACAGGACCAAGACAGCAGGGACTGGCAACCTTGTAAAAGAGTTCTGCCAAGGCATACACTCGTGACTCTCTCCCAGTGCCAACACAGCAGCATGTACAGTTCAGATTGGGGCTGACTGCAAGTGCTCCCTGCACCACCAGATCAGGCCAAGAAGAGCTATCTGTCCCAGGGTTGGGAAGCAAACGCAGTCCTTTGGAGAAAGAAGAGTGGGAACTGAGTTGGTAATTGAAGCAGCCTCTGAATGGAAATCCACACCATGTTAAATAAATGAAAGACTGTCCTTTGAAGTTGGCAGTGGGAACAACCCTGAGACAGGATGTAGAAACCATGAGCCTAATTGTTGCTCCTCAAGACATGCCTTCCATTTGAAAATCTCTTGCTGATTGGGGGCCCCCCCACAACACCAGTCTGAAGGAGGGAAGGCGTTGGTCCCTTTCAGACCACTGACCTAAGCCACCTTTTTCCTTTAAGTGCCTTGTATTAGAACTAAACTGAATCCAGCCTAGCCTTTAAACAGGACTGTGCTAAAGGCTCAGTTACAACCAAAGGTAAATGAACACAGACATGTAACTATGTCATCTAGTCAATGAAGGAGTCTTTGCTCAGTCTCAGCATGGGCTCTGCTCCAGAGTACCTTCCTGGATAGCTCCTGCCTGCCTAATGAGGTCAAGGCTGTCCATACCCTCACAAGCCAGGAGCACACACTCATGGCTGGGCTTTTCACAAGCTAGACCTGTGTTCCATACCTTATTCCCTGCTCTTTCAATAACGGTGCCTTCTTATGGCGGTCATTCTTTTTTTTTAAATTGTGCTTTAGTCGAAGGTTTAAAGAAGAAATAGCTTCTCATTAAATAATTAGTACACATATTGTTTTATGACAATGGTTAACAACCCCACGACATGTCAACACTGTCCCTTCTCTACCTTGGTTTCCCTATTACCAGCTTTCCTGTCCCCTCCTGCCTTGTACTCCTTGTTCCTAGACTGTTGTGCACCATTAGTCTCATATTGTTTTATAGGGCTGTCTAATCTTTGGCTGAAGGGTGAACTTCGGGAGTTACTTCATTACTGAGCTAAAAGGGTGTCCAGGGACAAACTCTTGGGGTTTCTCTAGTCTCTATTAGGCCATTAAGTCTGGTCTTGTTTTCTGAGTTAGAATTTTGGTCTACAGTTTTCTTCAGTTCTGTTCAGGACCCTCTGTTGTGATCCCTGTGAGAGCAGTCAGTGGTGGTAGCCGGGCACCATCTAGTTGTGCTGGACTCAGTCTGGTGGAGGCCATGGTAGTTGTGGTCCATTAGTCCTTTGCACTAATCTTTCCCTTGTATCTTGTTTTCTTCATTCTCCCTTACTGCCGAAGAAGTAAGGCCAGTGAAATATCTCAGAGGGCTTCTCATACGCTTTGAAGACCGCAGCCACTACACACCAAGTAGAATGTAGAACATTTTCTCTATAAACTGTGTGACGCCAATTGAGCTAGATGTTCCCTGAGACCATGGTCCCCACAGCCCTCTGACCAGGAATCCGGTCTTTTAGGGAGTTTGGATGTGTCTATGGAGCTTCAATGACCTTGCGTTGTACAAGTTGTGCTGTCTTCCCTAGTATTGTGTACTGTCTTACCCTTCTATGGTGGTGATTCTTAAAGGAAAATATGGGAGGGGTCTTCACTCAGGTATCACCTTGTCTAGGAAAACTTGGCTGAACCCCCAGAAAAATTTAGGTGTCCCATGGGCTTCACTAGCATACTATACTTAACCAGCCTGGAAATGATCACACTGCTGTGGTCTTCAGATCACTTGTCTTCCTGCCCCATTTGTTGCTTGTTTGTTCACCACTGTAGCCCCAGGGCCTAGAACAGGCCTGGGCACCTATAGAACAAACCAAACTGGTTGCTTTTGAGGCAGTTCCAACTCACAGTGATCCCATGCATGTAGAGTAGAATTGCTCCATGGAGTTTCCAAGACTGTGGCCTTTCAGAAGCAGATCACGAAATCTTTCAAGGTTCCTCTGGGTGGCTTTGAACCACCAATCTTTGGTTAGCAGTTGAGTGCTTAATCATTTGCACCATCCAGACAGTCTTTAGCTCTTACACAAAAACTAACAAACAAACCTGTTGCCATGGGGTTGATTCTGACTCATGGTGACACATGTGTTACAGAGTAGAACTGGTCCATCAACACTTATGGGCCCTCCATAAACATACGCTGCACTGATAAAGGACCTTCATGTTCAAACTACGGTGGGTTTCAGAATAAGTGATTTAATGCTAATTGGGGACTGCTGCATACCTTCCACACGTCTGTAATTGAGGTCTGCACTCTGCTTATGTAATTTATCTGCTCATCCGACCCCCTGGTTCTTTATCCACTGACCCCTGAAAGAACCACAGTGTGCTCACTGAGCCCTGCCTGTTCACACATCCTGTGCTGGGTGGATGCCATCAAGAAGCATTGAGTGTGTATGGCTTCAGGAGGGAGGCAGTGTGATGCAGTGTAAAGAGTATTGCAGCCACACTGATGAGGGTTTGAATCCTGGCCTAGCCATTTACTAGCCACGTGATTTTGAGTAAGTTGCTTTACCTCTCTGCATTTCCTATTTGAAAAATGGGCTAGTTCTTCCCCATCTACAAGGATTGGAGGCAACTATGTAAAGGGCCTTATATTTTATACAGTATCTGTTCAGTTAATGGAAGTCATTGTAGTAATAGCTTCTCCCTCTCTCTATTCAGGTCAACTTTCCTGCACTCTGCTGGGTCCTTTCCCAATTCCAGCTACATGCCGCTGACTCAAATTTCCTGAGTTGCTCCAAGTTTGCTCTCAGCTACTAACCCAAAGTCTGGAAGTTCAAGTTCAACCAGAACACTTTGGAAGAAAGGGCATGGCAATCTGCTTCAGAAAAATCAGCCCTTGAAAACACTATCGAGCATTTCCATTCTGACACAGAAGGGGGCACCATAGGTCAGAACAAACTTGACTGCAAGGGTTTTTTTGTTTTTTGTTTTTTTTGGATTGGTGGTAACTCAAACCGGTCTGTCAATGTAAAACCCCACTGCCATCTATACCTGGCAGGAAGACCTCAGAAAATTACTGACTTCAATGAGGAATAAGCTGACCCCTCTCTCTGTGGTCCAGCTTGAGAAGCCTTCTGCAGTGAGAAGACACCTGGTTGAGGATTCCCCTGTCCTTAGCTTCTCTGCCGATAAAGTGACATGAAGTTTCCCTAGACTGGATCTGATTCTCTCCAGTCCTGTGGGTCTCTACCAGCCTTCTGAGCCCTGTAGAAATCAGAAGCAGTTATGCTGTGTTGGCAGGCTCAGCACGTGACATTTTGCCTTAACTGCCTAAGGGGCAGAATTGTGATGTGGTTTTGCAGCAGGTCTTGTGGCCAGAGTGAGGAAAAAGGTGTTTTATTTTGCTTCCCAACCACAGACAGAAAGACATTTGTAGGAAAATATCAGCTCCCCACAAGCAGATGGTCCTGGTCGTGCGCTGTGTAAGTCCAGGCTGCCAAGTCCATTTCCATTCCCCTCCCTCTCCTCCTACATCCCCAATCTCTGTTTGCACAGTCACATACACATAGGCACACACACGCACGTGGGCACACACACACACCTGAGACACTGTCATGGCTATCATTTAGTGTACAATGGGCTTCAACATTTATGTTTCCTTTGGCCAGAGTCAACCAAAAGTAGGAAGGGAATCTCCTTAGGAAAAGTCAATCCTTGTATATGCCAGTATGGCAGTGAGGATAGGCGAAGTTATCCTTCAGTAATAAATGAGCCCAGATCTCAACGACTTATGTCTTATTCACTCTCATGTCCACTGAGGGTCAGCTGTAGCCCTGTTCTACATCAGTATGACTTTGGGATGCAAGCTAACAGAGCAGCCTTTTTCTGGAACATGATCAGTCTTAATAGAAGAGGGCAAAGAGAACCTAGTGAACCATGGCTCTTAAAGTTTACATTTTTCTTTACAAAGCAAGTCACATGGCCAGGCTGCCATAATCAGTGAGGCAAGGGAGTGTCCTTCCCAGGAAGAGTGTGGCAGGCAACAAAATATTTATTAACAATAGCACAATCTACCTCACCCAGGTAAAGAGCTTTTTGGATTATGGACCCTTTGGAATTATTCAGCTAAAGGTCAAAGTGTTTGATTTTATTCAGGAAACTTCTTAGCTTTGGTTTAGTCCAGTTGTGGTGACTTTCCCTGTAGTGTGTGCTGTCCATCCCTTCACCTAAGATAATTCTTAACTAATATCTAGTTAGTGCGTAACCCTCACCCTCTCTCCCACCCTCATAACCATCAAAGAATGGTGTCTTCTGTGTTTTAACCTTTTCTTGAGTTCATGTAATAGTGGACTTACACAATATTTGTCCTTCTGTGACCAACTAAATTCACTCAGCATAATGGCCTCCAGATTCCTCCATGTTATAAGATGTTTCACGGCTTCATGGTTGTTCTTTATCGTTGGGTAGTATTCCATTGGGTGGATATACCATAATTTGTTTATCCATTCATCCGTTGATGGACACCTAGTTTGTTTCCATCTTTTTGCTGTTGTGAACAGTGCTGCAATGAACAATGGTGTGCATATATCTATTTGTGTGACAGCTTTTAGTCCTCTAGGATATATTCCAAGGAGCAGGATAGCTGGATCCTATGGTACTTCTATTCCTAGCTTTTTAAGGAAGCGCCAAATCGATTTCCAGAGTGGTTGTACAACTTTACATTCCCACCAACAGTGTATAAGTGTTCCAGTCTCTCCACAACCTCTCCAACATTTGTTATTTTGTGTTTTTTGGATTAATGCTAGCCTTGTTGGGGTGAGATGATATCTCATTGTAGTTTTGATCTGCATTTCTCTAATGGCTAATGATCGTGAGCATTTCTTCATGTGTCTGTCAGCCACCTGAATATCTTCTTTGGTGAAGTGCCTGTTTGTATCCTTTGCCCAGTTTTTAATTGGCTTATTTGTCTTTTGGTTGTTGAGGTTTTGCCGTATCTTGTAGATTTTAGGGATTAGATGCTGATTGGATTTGTCGTGGACACAATTTTTTTTCCAGTCTGTATGTTGTTTTTTTACTCTTTTGATGAAGTCTTTTGATAAATATAAGTGTTTGATTTTTAGAAGCTCCCAGTTATCTATTCTCTCTTCTAGTGCTTGTGCATTGTTCCTTATGGTTTGTAATGTTTTATGGCATGTATTAGGGCTCCTAGCTTTGTGCTTTTTTTTTTCTTCCATGCTCTTTATCGTTTTTCATTTTATATATAAGTCTTTGATCTATTTTGAGTTAGTTTTTGCCCATGGTGTGAGGTACGGGTTTTGTTTATTTTTTTGCAGATGGATATCCAGTTATGCCAGCACCGTTTGTCAAAGAGACTGTCTTTTCCCCAATTAATGGACTTTGGGCCTTTATCAAATATCAGCTGCTCATCAGTGGGTTAATTTATGTCTGGATTCTCAATTCTGTTCCACTGGTCTATGTATCTGCTGTTGTACCAGTCCAAGGCTTTTTTGACTACCTTGGTGATATAATAGACCCTAAAATCAAAAGGTGTGAGGCCTACCACTTTCTTCTTCTTGAGTAATGCTTTACTTGTCTGGGGCCTCTTCCCTTTCCATATGAAGCTGGTGATTTGTCTCTTTGTCTCATTAACCAATGCCGTTGGAATTTGGATTGGGATTGCATTGTATCTGTAAATCGCTTTGGGTAGAATTGACATTTTCACAATGTTGAGTCTTCCTATCCATGAGCAATGTATGTTTTTCCACTTCCGCAGGTCTCTTTTGGTTACTTGCAGTAGTGTCTTGTAGTTTTCATTGTATAGGTCTTTTACATCTCTGCTTAGATTTATTCCTAAGTATTTTATCTTCTTGGGGCTATTGTAAATGGCACTGATTTGGTGATTTCCTCTTCGAGGTTCTCTTTGTTGGTGTAAAGGAATCCAACTGAGTTTTGTATGTTTAGCTTGTATCCTGAAACTTTGCTGAAATCTTCTCTTAGTTGCAGTAATTTTCTTGTGGATTCTTTCGGATTGTCTGTATGGAAAATCATATCATCTGCAAATAGACATACTTTGACTTCTTCCCTACCAATCTGGATGTGCTTTATTTCTTTTTCTAGCCTAATGGCTCTGGCTAGGACCTCCAGCACAATGTTGAATAGGAGTGAAGATAAAGGGCATCCTTGTCTGGTTCCCCTTCTCAAGGGAAATGCTATCAAAGTCTCTCCATCTAGGATGATGGCTCTTGCCTTTTGCTTTATTTATGTGATGGATTACGTTGATTGTTTTTCTAATGTTAAACCATCCCTGCATACCTGGTATAAATCCCACTTCGTCATGGTTAATTAATTTTTTGATATGTTGCTGATTTCTTTCGGCTAAAATTTTGTAAGGATTTTTGTGTCAATGTTCATGAGGGATATCGATCTGTAATTTTCTATTTTTGTGTTGTATTTACCTGGTTTTATTATCAGGGTTTTGCTGGCTTCATAAAATGAGTTTGGGAGTATTCTCTCCTTGTATATGCTCTGAAATACCTTTATTAGGAGTGGTGTTAACTCTTCTCTGAAAGTTTGGTAGAATTCTCCAGTGAAGAAGTCTGGGCCAGGGCTTTTTTTTATTGGGAGTTTTTTATTACCTTTTCAATCTCTTCTTTTGTTATGGATTTACTTACTTGTTTTACCTCTGTTTGTATTAGTTTAGGTAGGTAGTGAGTTTCTAGAAATTTGTCCATTTCCTCCAGGTTTTAAAGTTTGTCAGAGTACAGTTTTTCATTGTATTCTGTTATGATTCTTTTAATTTAAGTTGTGTCTGCTGTGATATCACCCATCTCATTTCTTATACGGGTTATCTGCTTCCTCTCCAGTTTTTCATTTGTCAGTTTGGCCAAAGGTTCATCAATGTTGTTGATCTTTTCAAAG
Organism: Dugong dugon; assembly: GCA_030035585.1. Lineage (NCBI taxonomy): Eukaryota > Metazoa > Chordata > Mammalia > Sirenia > Dugongidae > Dugong > Dugong dugon. Next base: position 192,762,097 of record CM057462.1, on the reverse strand, counting down.
AACCAACTTTTGGGCTTGTTAACTCTTTCAATTATTTTTGTATTCTCTAATTCATTTAATTCTGCTATAATTCTTATTATTTCCTTCCTTCTGACCCCTGTAGGCTTCTTTTGCTGCTTTCTTTCTACTTGTTCCAGTTGTAGGGTTAATGCTTTGATTATCAGCCTTTCTTGTTTTTGGATGTGTGCATTTATTGTTATAAACTGAACTCTGAGCACTGCTTTTGCTGTGTCCCCAAGGTTCTGGTAGGATGTTTTCATTCTCATTTGATTCTATGAATTTCTTTATTCCATCCTTAATTTCGTCTATAACCCAGTAGTTTTTGAGCAAGGTGTTGTTCAGTTTCCATGTCTTTGACTTTTTTCCCTTACTTATTGTGTTGTTGATTTCCACTTTTCTGGCTTTATGGTCACAAAAGATGCTCTGTAGTCTTTCGATGTTTTGGATTATGTTAAGGTTTGCTTTCTGGCCTAATATGTGGTCTATTCTGGAGAATGATGCATGTGAATTGGAAAAGAAAGTGTACTTGGCTGCTGTTGGGTGCAGAGTTAGGTATATGTCTGTGAGATCAAGTTGGTTGATTGTAGCATTTAGCTCTTCTGTGTCTTTGTTGAGCTTCTTTCTGGATGTTCTGTCGTTCACCAAAAGTGGCGTGTTGAAGTCTCCTACTACTATTGTGGAGCTGTCTGTCTCTCTCTTCAGAGCTGTTAGAGTTTGTTTTACGTATTTTGGAGCCCTGTTGTTAAGTGCATAAATATTTACTATGGTTATGTCCTCCTGGTGTATTGACCCTTTAATCATTATATAGTGCCCTTCCTTATCTTTCGTGGTGGATTTTACCTGAAAGTCTATTTTGTCAGAGATTAATATTGCCAATCCTGCTCTTTTTGGAGTGTTGTTTGCTTGATATATTTTTTTCCATCCTCTGAGTTTCAGCCTGTTTGTGTCTTTAAGTCTAGGGTGCATCTGTTGTAGGCAGCATATAGATGGCTCATGCTTTTTTATCCAATCTGCCACTCTCCGTCTCTTTATTGGTGCATTAAGTCCGTTTACATTCAGCGTAATTATTGGTAGGTATGAGTTTAGTGCTGTCATCCTGATATCTGTTTCTGTGTATTGTTCACAGTTTGTTTGTTCCCCTCAATTTTCTGTGCCATCAGTAAGTTATTATATTTATTTATGTTTTCTCACTTGTCCTAGCTTCTTGTTTTGTTTTGATATGCCAAAACAGGCTGCTCATATGGGCTAGCTTGATTATTGGCAACTTTGAAGCTCTGATGTCCTTTCACCTAGTGGTTAGATCTGTTACTAGGTAAGTGAGCTCTGGAATCCACCCAATCCTCCTGTATGAATTCAGATCAGGTGCTCAGGTAGATAGCCACCAAGTGTGTGATATAGGCTCTCACCACAGCTCTAGACAGGCATGGGTGTTTGGTGTGGGCACAGGCATCTGGCTCCAGCAGGGGTCCACACTCTGAGCAAGGCAGGGGGCTGACTGCCACCTCCGAGTGTTTAGGAGGAAGCTGTGTCCCTGTTTCCTAGAGTCATAGGTGGGTGGGTTTTGCAGCCTGACTATGAGCACTCAGGGCTGTTGGCTGTATGGACTGGTGGTCACCTCTTATTCTTGGCCTGTATCGCAGGTGGCTGGGTGGTACATAGTAGAACTACCCCACATGGTTGTCAAGGAGTAGCTGGTGGATTTGAACTGCCGACCCTCTGGTTAGCAGATGAACGCTAATATAGAGAGCCGACCCCTTATTCTTCTCCACTCCCTTCAGCTTGGGATGTCTAACCTTCACTTCCAAGAGCACTAATTTGTTTCTTAATTTATCTTTGCCCTCCATGCTAGACAGTATTTACACTTTTCTTTGCCACAGCTCTTTTCCAGGCTTTAAGTTTCCTTCCATTTACCTCCTTTCCAATGTGGACAACAATTCAGACTATCTCCCCCATTTCATCACTATACCCATTTCGCCCCCCCGTCTCCCTCCCCCTGCCCATGAGGTCCTCAGCCCTAGTTTAGTCCTACTGTCTAACCCCTCTTCTCTTCTTTCTGGACCCATAATGGTGATGGGAAAAGAGAGAACAAGATCATCCCTGGCCATCCCCAGTCTGTTCACCCCAACTCCCCACAATGTTATCCTTCTCTGTTGAGCAGGTTCTTGAAGCCTTGCCTTCAACTTTTAAAACCAAAATTGTTGCCGCAGAGTCAATTCTGATTCATAGCAACTGTTATGGATTGAACTGTTTCCTCCAAGAAGTTGTGTCAAGTTGACTAGGCCATGATTCCCAGTATTGTGTTGTCCTCCATTTTGTGATCTGATGGAATTATCCTACGTGATATAAACCCTAACTTCTACCATGTTAATGAGGCAGGATAAGAGGTAGTTATGTTAGTCAGGCAGGAAACAATCTACAGGATTAGGTTGTATCTCGAATCAATGTCTTTTCAGATATAAAAGAGAAAAGTAAGAGAGGAGTTGGACCTCATTACCATCAAACAAAGAGAGCCTGGAGCAGAAAGTGTCCTTTCGGTCCGGGGTCGCTGTGCTCAGAAGCACTTAGACAAAGGGAAGATTGATGACAAGGACCTTCTCCCAGAGTTGACAGAGAAAGCCTTCCCCTGGAAGTAGCACCCTGGATTCAGACTTCTAGACTCTCAAACTGTAAGAGAATACATTTCTGTTAAAGTCATCCTTTTGTGGAATTTCTGTTATAACTGCACTAGATAACTAAGACAGCGACCCTATAGGGTAGAGTATAACTGCCCCATAGAGTTTCCAAGGCTATAATCTTTACATTCTAATGTGCTTGCAGCGGCACATCAACTGGTAACTGCCAGAAGTTCAAGCTGGATTAAGAAGAGGATGTGGAAAAAGGGTTGTTATCACTGATGTCAGATTGATCTTGGCTCAAGGCAGAGAATGCTAGAAGGATCTTTACCTGCGTCTTACTGACTATACAAAAGCATTCAAAAACAACAATCTTTACAGAAGCAGACTGCCACATGTTTCTCCTGCAGAGCCACTGGTGGGTTTGAATTGCTAACTTTTTGGTTAGCAGCCAAGTGCTTAGCACTACACCACCAGGGTTCCTTTGCCCTCTCCTTTGTTGTTGTTGTTGCTGTTAGGTGCTGTCGTGGAGGTTCCAACTCATACCAACCTTTGTACCGAAGAGCAAAACACTGTCCAGTCCTGTGCCATCCTCAAAATTATTGCTATCTTTAAGCCCATTGTTGTAGCCACTGTGTCAATCCATCTTGTTGAGGGCCTTCCTCTTTTTTGCTGACCCTCTGTTTTACTAAGCATGAGGTCCTTCTCCAAGGACTGGTCTTTCCTGATAACATGACCAAAATAAGTGAGACAGGATCTCGCAATCCTCACTTCTAAGGAGCATTCTGGCTGTGCTTCCAAGACAGAGTTGTTCATTTTTTCTGCCAGTCCATGGTATATCCAATATTCTTCACCAAGCCCGTAATTCAAAAGCATCAATTCGTCTTTGGTCTTCCTGGTTCATTGTCCAGTTTTCTCATGCATATGAGGTAATTGAACATACCATGGCTCCAGTCAGGCACACCTTAGTCGTCAAAGTGATACTTTGCTTTTTAACGGTTTTAAGGGGACTTTTGCAGCAGATTTGCCCAATGCACTATGTCAGTTGATTTCTGGACTGCTACTTCCAGTAAAATGAAATTCTTTACCACTTCAATATTTTCTCCATTTATCATGATGTCTAGTTGAGAAGATGTTTGTTTTCTTTATGTTGAGGTGTAATCCATACTGAAGGCTGTTGGATCTTCATCAGTAAGTGCTTGAAGTCTTCTTCACTTTCAGCAAGCAAAGTTGTGTCATCTGCATATCGCAGGTTGTTAATGAGTCTTCCTCCAATCCTGATGCCCCGTTCTTCTTTATATAGTCCAGCTTCTCGAATTATTTGCTCAGCATACAGATTGAAGAAGTATGGTGAAAGGATACAACCCTGACATACACCTTCCCTGATTTTAAACCACGCTGTCTCCCCTTGTTCGGTTCAAATGACTGCCTCTTGGTCTACATACAGGTTCCTCATGAGCCCAGTGAACTGTTTTGGAATTCCCATTCTTCACAATGTTATCCATAATTTGTTATGATGGACACAACTGAATGCTTTTGCATAGTCAATAAAACACAGGTAAACTTCTTCCAGGTATTCTCTGCTTTCAGCCAAGATCTATCTGATATCAACAATGAGATCCCTTATTCCACACCCTCTTCTGAATCCAGCTTGAACTTCTGGTAGTTCCCTATCGATAGACGCCTGCAACCATTTTTTAATGATCTTCAGCAAAATTTTACTTGCATGTGTTATTAATGATATTGTTCAATAATTTCCACCTTTCTTTTGGATCATTTTTCTTTGAAAGGGGCACAAATATGGATCTCTTCCAGTTGGTTGTCCAGGTAGCTGTCTCCCAAATTTCTTGGCATAGACGAGTGAGCACTTCCAGTATTGTATCCTTTTGTTGAAACATGTCAATTGGTATTCCGTCAATTCTTGGAGCCATATTTTTCACCAATGCCTTCAGTGCACTTGATCATATGCTACTTTGTCATTCTGTCGTACTGTGGTGGATTGCATGTTGCTATGATGCTGGAAGCTATGCCACCGGTATTTCAAACACCAACAACGTCACCCATGGTGGACAAGTTTCAGCAGATCTTCCAGACTAAGACAGACTAGGAAGAAGGACCCAGTAACCTACTTCTAAAAAAAAAAAAAAAAAAAGATAGAAAGAAATTGGTGAGTGTAAACCTTATGAATAGCAGCCCTCTCCTTAGAGAATCTTGTTTCTCTGAACATAATTTGATTCTCAGTGGAAACCTAGGATTCTACATTTACATAAAAAAAGAGCTGTCACTTTCCTTGCTCCCTTGATTTTGTCCACCTGGGCTCTAAGACATTTGAGGACAGGATCTCTTGATACTGCTTCCATTCTCAAAGGTTCCCAAACCCTGTACGTAGATACATGGTAGGTGCTCAGCAGCTGCACTGTATTTATTTCTTTCCCACAGTGACTAGCTAGCAAAGGACATTGCACTAAGAGATGGTTCCCCACATAGTGGGGACACACTGAGGGTATTTGTGTAACACGGGAAAGAGATATCCACCCTCAGAACATTGGTATGAGTCTGAATTACAGACCCAGAGTTTGATCTCTCTAACTGGAAGCAAACATTGATTCCTGTTTGCTTGGGTTCCACACACCCACTTGGCAATTGTTCCAGCTGAAGGATGCGCAAGAAAAATGAGAGGGGGGCTAGGAAAGTGACCTCTACTGCCACTTCCCTGTTCTAGTTCATTTTCTCTATGTTTGTTAGCAATAAAACTGAACCACCTTAGTGGTTCCCCGGATTTTGGATTTCACGAAAACTTATATTATTTTTCAAACAAGGCAATCAGTGAAGAGGGACAACTTTTTACTTTACCAAGTAAGGTTTAAGGTCATTTATAATTACTAACATTTCGTGAAATAAGGGAAAGAGTATAGTCTAAAAAAAAAAAAAAAATAAGACTTTCTGAAGAAATAAAAGTCAGAAACTGCGTACCAACACCCTATACAATACAATAACATTTTCTCATTTTTCTGTGGCTTGTTGAGAACATCATTGAGTGTTGACACAGTCCCTGGACCCAGAATTGGAAAGGTTTTATCTGATTACTGGGCTTCTTCCAGCTCTGGCGCCTGTTAGCATAGAGTGCTGTCTGCTTCCTTAACAAGCCTTGCTACCAGGGAGTGGATGTTTCTAGGGAGGAGGGTGGGACCTTCCAGGAAAAAGAACTTCCTTTAAACTCTAATTCTTTGATCAATTCTGTGTTTCTTTTCTGGGACTCAGCACAGGTCTAGCGCCCAGCAGGTGAGAACTTCTCCTTCTGTTCCTCCATCCTGCTCTCATGAACTGCTGCCATGTTCTCCTCCCTGGATGTCTCACTGTACTAGACTCAAGTAGGAACAGAAGTCTTAGTCTTTCTTTAATTTCCTCCAAGCCCTAATCCCTATATTCCCCACTGTTGCCACTTAGAAATATAGGGTTCCCTTAACTTCTCCCTTCATATTCTCAGTCACCCAGTCCTTTGTATTCTTAAGCAACCAAAGAACTGCTGTCTAGTTGATTCTGAAGAGTGGTGACCCTATATGTTGCAGAGTAGAACTGTATTCCATAGGATGTTCACGGCTTTTTGGAAGCAGGTCCGGGACTTTCTTCAGAGGCACCTCTGGGAGCTCAAAGTACCAATCTTTCAGTTAGTAGTAGAGCACTTAACCGTCTGTGCCATCCAGGGACTCCTTAAAAATCCAAAACCAAATCAATTGCCGTTGAGATGATTCTGATTCATAGCAACCCTACAGAGCAAAGTAGAACTGTCCCATAGGGTTTCCAAGGAGCAGCTGGTAGATTTGAACTGCCAACCTTTTGGTTAGCAGCTGAGTTCTTAACCACTGTGCCAAGAGAGCTCCAGGGACTCCTTATTTCAGGATTATTTTTCAATCTGCCTTCATCCTTCCACTTCATCGCTGCCACCTTAAGACAGGTTCTTGTCATTTCTTCTTGGCCAACTGGTCTCCCTTCCTCATGTTATCTACCCTCACCTATACCCTCAGCACCCTGGTGTCACAGTGGTTAAGATCTTGGCTGATAACCAAAAAGTCAGCAGTTCGAATCCACTAGCCACTCCTTGCAAACCCAATGGGGCAGTTCTAGTCTGTCCTATAGGGTTGGAATGAGTCGGAATCGACTCAACAAGGGATTGATTTTGGTTGACCCACACACTCACATCACTGCCAAAGGAGTCTTCATCAGACCCATGAGCAGATCTGCTGACAGTCCATCCTCTGTGCCCTGTGGCCAACTAATCTCCTGAAACACTCTCAGTGTTCGGCTTCCTTTGGCTCCCCATCTCCTACAGGAAAATCATACAGTGTTTACACTTGGAAAGGAACTTACAGAGTATCATGTTTTGCGGCGTAGAAAACCTGAGACCCAGAGAGAAGTCAATTGTCCAAAGGTACAGATCTAATTATTGGCAGAGTCGGAGATAGACCCAGGCCTTTTAAATATAATTCAGTTTCTTTCCATCTCCTTATGCTCATTAATAGAAGTTTTAAAATTCTGCACTGGGAAGATCCAGGGCTGGGTCTTTCCTACTTATTGCCCCTCCCATCATGCAGTTTTAGTTCTCCTGGCTAGTCTGGAGCTCAAGACATTCCATGGGGTCTGATCTCACTCCCACTGCCCACTTCTCATTACAACTGACCATCCACTACAGTTGGAGGCTGTTGATGGTTCAGTGGTGGAATTCCCACCTTTTATGAGGGAGACGCAGGTTTGGTTCCCAGCCTGTGCACCTCATGCGTAACCACCAACTGTGTTTCAGTGGTGGCTTGCATGTTGCTGTGATGCTGAACACATTTAAGCAGAGCATCCAGACTAAGAAGAACGAGGAAGAAAGGCCTGACAATTATTTGGAAAATTCAGTCAGTGAAAATCCTGAGGATCACAACAGTTATCTTCACAACATATCATGAGGGTGGACCTGGACCTGACAGCATTCTGTTCCATTGTACATAGGGTCACCATGAGTCGAGGACCTACTCAATGGCAGCTAACAACATTCCCTCACAGTCAGGAGAGTCTTCTCTGCACAAATACACAAAGCATCTTCCCACCTTCAAACTTTTAGTCAATCTTCTTCTCCTGCCTAGAAGGAATGCCTTATTCAATTCATAAAAAATAATTTAGCTCAGCTGTCAGCCAGACCCTTTGCTACGGACTAGGATACAAAGAAGGCATTGTTCGTGTTTATTCCCTTAAGGAGTCTCTAGTCTAGAGGCTTTTTTTTTTTTTTGGTGCCCCCTGATGCTTTGCTGCTAATCCCAGCTCCAACACCATCCCATGGGGAAGCCCTTTGCTCTACGTCCTGTGCAACGCTAGTTTCATATCATCCACTCATGGTGTCGGCCTCCCAGCTCCAGCAACGGTATCAGAATTGGTTGGGCTTATCTTCCAAGAAGATAATAAGTTCCTTGAGAGCTGAATCTATGTGTCAATGGTTCCCACAGTACTCGTCATGGTGTCTGTGACTTGTCTATTTTATGACTGACAGAACCCCTGCTAAACACAGTCCCTTGACCTTCAACCAAACTAGGTTCTGGTCCTTCTCAGGCTTAATTTCCTAATAGATGTTTAGAACTAAAAATGAAGCAGGTGGGTACGTATTTTCAGGTCAGAGGCATCCTAGAGGATAAAGTTTCCCACCTGCCTCTTTCCCCCAATGCACAGCTGTCACCACTACCATGTTCACGAGTTCATAGAAGTAAAATGAGGAAGACATGAACACCAAGGAAAATCCCAAAGGGGAAAAAATGTCCTCAAGGGCTAATATCAAGTCTCAGGGTATGGAAAGATGCAAAGGAAGGGGGCAGTCATAAGCCTGGTAGATTTGGATAAATGGCAGGTTGTTGCTTCTGTCAGAGTGATAGCAGGTTGATGGGATTCTCCTCCTGAGAGGGCCTGCCTTTCTTTGGTCTTTCTCAGTTACCTTGCCAACACACAGCCCATGATTCCAGTGAGTCAGTAGAATGGTTTAAGGGAGAGACTATTGGGTTCCAAGCCTATGTCTTCTAGTGTTGCAGTGTGACTTGCCAAGATCTTGGGATTTTGAAAGGCTTTCTGTAGAGCCGTGGTAAAATTCCACGTGACATTTCAAATGTGGCATCATCAGGATTAGCTTACCTACTTCCATATCTTTCAGCCAAGCTTTTATGACCCAGCGTGGCAAATGCCACTACTTACCTTCAAACCTGTGCAGCTACGTATCCCATACTTCTAAAAGGGTGTTTTGCCCTAGTGTCCAGTTCCACAGAGTACCCAACAATTGCTGAACACTTACTTTGTGCCAGACACTACACACACACTTTACATACATTGTCTATATTAACCCTTTCTATTGACATGAAGAATGGTGTTATTTCCACTATGGCAGATGAGGAAACTGAAGCTCAAAGATGTCAAATGTCCAGGTTCACCCAACTGGTAAAGTTCAGAACCCCCATCAGAACTCCAGTTGGAGATTTTTAGAGATGCGCCCCATATTTTGTGAGATATGAGAAGCATCCAGAAGTGTGCCCTCCCTCTTTCTCCTAGCAGCTCTAACAGAGGAGTGGGAAGGAAGAATCAGGACCAGGGTTCTGGGAGCTCAGAACCCAGCCAAAGTGACTCCTTGGTTATCTCATGCTAATGCAATGCTTCTTCATTCCTCCACCTTATGGTAATCATTTCCCTGGGGGAACACTGGAGTCTGGGTGACTTAACAATATATAGAAAGACAGAGGTAAACTCTGTCTACTGTAATCACCCAGTTTGTTTTTAATGGAAAATAACGTTTTTGTCAATTTCAGGGAGGACAGAGGGCTGCAGCCTCCGTTCATTGCCAAAATAACCAAAGGCAACAAATCCCAGCCACTTGCCTTATCTTCCCACCGTTTCAAGCTGAATCTGCTCTGGGTCTAGGTAAAGTGAAAGTCTTAAGTGCTGTGTTTAATGGGCTTCCAAGAGAGCCATTCACCCCTTTAGCTGTTAAGGTTCCCTTAAAACAATGTTACTTTCATACTCCACCCAGCCCATCCCTACACCTCTGCCAATCTAACTTTCCTAGAACACTGCCCTCACACCCCCCACACCCATCACTGCCCTCAGTGCTTGTTTGGGACCATCCCAGATGCCAAAGTTCTAAGTCAAAAGACACAAGTGGGTGTGGAAATCCATGAAATCCAACCTCCTAAAGTGATGGGGAGGTGAAGTGAAGGAGAGAATGAAGGCACTGTCACCCTTGAGTCCAGCCTTGCCAAGAAGGAGGTCACCAGGGGTCGGGGTGAGTAGAACCTGAAATTTGAGGAAGGATAGGTGGATCCTATTGTGATGAGGGACTAATTAGGACACTCACCTCATGGCCTCAGGCACGGATGAGAGATATATTAAAGGTGGGCAGGCTCAGAGCATCCCAAAACCTTTGGCATCTCCAACACTCTGGTCGCCGGTCACTGAGAACTTAGGTAAGTCTGCTGAAGTTGTGACTCTCATAACCATGCTGCACAGGTGTCCCAGCTCCTGACTAGGGGCTGGGACTCCAGCTCTGGGTGGTTGGTCAGAAAGAAAGGCCTCATTTGGGTGTCTCTCTCTCCATATCATTTGTGACCAACCTCTTTTGGGTTCTCCAAGCCATCTGGCTAAGGGGTAAGGGAAGCTAGGCTGAGACTGGAGAGGTGGGTCTGCCAAGACGACTAGTATATTGAGGATCCTGCTGGTGTGTCGGGGTGTTGTATCTTTCCAGGTGCCAGGAAAGACAGAAGGAAAAGGAAGCCCTGGCCATGGGGAAGAGCAACTGACAGAGCTGCCTTTTAAGAGAGAAGAGAATACAAAGAGTGGGGAAGGCAGGCTATCTTTGGAAGGCAGAGGTTTGGAAGTCCCAAGGAGTAAAGACTAGCAGGGACAAGACACTATGGCATAGTGGGAAAGACTCGCTCTGAGAATCCAAAGACCACTGTTTCCACCAACCTCTGCTGAGTGACTATGGAACAATTACTTCCTCTTACGAGCTTTGCTTTCATCAACCGTAATTAATAAGAGTCCAGCAAAATGGTCCATGCCATCTCTAGATTCTTCATTTCTAGCAATTCCTTTAAAGAGTGGTTAAGGTGCTCCTTGCAGTCTTTTATAAATTTTTATAAATTTAGTTAATAAATCAAATCCTTATATACTGCTTACTATGTGCAAGAAAATGCATATGTGTGTGTATACATATATATGTATATATATCTATATATATATAGAGAGAGAGAGAGAGGGAGATAGAGAACCCTGGTGGTGCAGTGGTTAAGCTCTTGGCTGCTAACGGAAAGGCTGTCGGTTCAAACCCACCAGTCGCTCCGCAAGAGAAAGATGTGGCAACCCGCTTACATGAAGATGTACATCCTTTAGGTAAATCTATGAGGCAATTCTCCTCTTTCCCATAGTGTCGTTGTGAGACAGAATTTACTCGACAGCACACAACAACAAATATCATTATATATGGAAACGCTGGTGGCGTAGTAGTTAGGAGTTCAGCTTCTAACCAAAAAGTTGGCAGTTTAAATCCACCAGCCACTCCCTGGAAACCCTAAGAGGCAGTTCTACTCTGTCCTGTAGGGTCGCTATCAGTCAGAAGTGACTCGATGTCAATGGATTTCGTTTTATTGGTATGTATAAATATATATGCATTCCCCATGTGTTTATATCTTCATTTAACCCTTACAAAAACCCTAAGTCACACAAGTAGTAAACAGTTTAGCCAGGATACAGATTGCAGGCATTCCTGTTTCAGATTCCATAGTTTGTGCCATAACAATACACTACTTTTTGTTCTTTTTTTCACTGTCCTTCATTCTTACTCTCTTTCGCTCCCTCTTCCTTTTCCTCTTTTTCATTTCATATTTTTCTTTTTTTATCCACCCTCCCTCCTTTTCTCTTTCCCTTCTTTCTTTCCGTCATACTTTCTTTCCTCCCTCCCTCTCTACCTTCCATCCTTCTTTTCTCCCTTCACCTCTCTCAAAAAGTGTTGAAAGGGCTTACAAACATTAAGCTAAAATTCACACATGCACATGCACACACACTCACACACACACACTTGAAGTTAGTGACGAGACCAGGGCAAGGTAAAAGCAGAGCAGGACGGAAATGTGATGGAGGGCTTTCACCTAGGCCCAAGGGTCTCTCTAAGTTTTAAGCATTGCTCACCTCTGTGTCTTTCTGCTTCCAGGTGCGAGCGCTGCCCAGAATGTCTCAACATATGCAGAAGCACTGTGTTTACCCACAGAAGTGCTGGCCCCTGCCTCAGCGGTGCTGCCCCCTACCTCAGAAGTGCTACCCCCTACCTCAGAAGTGCTGCCCCCCACCTCAGAAGTGCTGGCCCCCACTCCAGCCATGCTGCCCCCCAGTTCAGCAGTGCTGCCTCCCATATCAGCATACCAAGCAGATCTGTCAGCCCCTACCCAAGTGCCAACTGAAGTGCCCACCTTTTCATTACTGCTAAAAGTCCAAGCTTAAGTAAGCCCCAGGCACATGACCAGAGAATGAGCCCCAGAAAAAAGAAAGGGCATGAAGCCCACTCCAAGACACAATCCCTTGCTTCGCACCCTGAGACAGCCAAACTGTCCAAGCCAGCTTGCTCCTGCTTTTCGATGCAGCCATACTTTGGACAAAGTAGCACCAGTATGGAGGCTTCCTCAATCTCTCCCTCTTATTGACGAGCAGCCACAATTTTCTTCTCAGACAAGAAACTGGTTCAAAACTGTCTAATTATCTTTGGTGATATATACCTACATCACCCTGTTAGCTTCTTGGAAACTTGGGCGGTGTGCCCAGATGCTCTTTCCTATTACCCTTCCTGTCTGCTTCTATTCCCCAGACAATTAAAACAAAATTCCTCTGGCACTAATGGCTCAGTCTGATTACTTTGTTGTTTTAAAATTCTACATTCCTGGAGATCCTTTATCTGCTTTCCAAGCCAGGGCCCTAAAAGAGACGGATGTGTGGGGGCAGGGAGAGGAGACATCTTGGGGAGATGGACTTCTGTGATGTTGAGACCAGAGTACGGAGTCACAAGAGGGTGTTTTTGAAGCACAGAGTCACATGCTACCTCAACAGCAAATGGGAATGCAATAAGGATGTGGGGAGATAGTGTTCATCTAGGGCACAGGGCAAAGATCAGGTATCTTCTAGGTCCAGGAAGAGTTGGGGAACCCACCAGAAAAGATCTTTGTAATAGAGAAGAAGCATTCTGGCAAACAAAGCATAATTTAAAGACAACAGCCCAAAGGTCTATGGGTCAAACAATGTGTAGAAGTTCTTGAAAATTATTTCATAAGTCAAAGAAAAGACCAAAGTTTTTCGAGCTAACTGAATGTGTACCTAGGAGGCAATCTATGCAAACATCATACACCCAATACATATATACCCACCATACAATATTTGATTACAACTACCAAACCAAAAAAATCAAAGCAGTTGCCATAGAGTCAATTTCTACTCATGGCGACCTACGCCTCTCACTATTTCCCCAGTTAGGGATTCTCTAGAGCTTTTGTTTATTTATTTATTTTATCCTCACATAACTCCTTACTCTCAACTGTCTGAATTTCTGGGGAACTGAGTTAACCAGATAATTCAGACACATACGCAATCCAAACTTCTTGCTTCTGACTATTGTTTCAACTATCCACCGGTATCTTTTTCCACCAAACCCCTCTCTTACAGAACAACCCATAGATTGAGGCATTTGAACCTCCTTTTCTACTCATTTCCCCGCTGTCATGCCTCCAGTCCTCAGGGCAGTCAATGAGAACTAAAGGAAGTACCCTAAAGGACACAGAGAGGAAAAGAATTTAAGGTAAAGATCTGAATCACCCCCAACATATATTACATACCCTGAAGAATCCCAAGTTGGGGAAAGTTTTTATCATTGCCTCTCGGGCTTATTGGCCTCTTTTTCCACCATCACGTTTCCTTTTACATCGTTTCAATTATCATCTTTCCTTCATTTCTTCCACTCATCTATCTAGCCATTCATCTATCCATCCATCCATCCACCCATCGATCAACCTTTTATCAACCACCCATCTATCTATCCATTCAATCCCTCCATCATCCATCAGGGAAGCCATATTAAGCACCCTGCCCCATTTATTTAGAATGGACTGGGTATTGTGAAGATTCTGAAGCACATCACAGTGTTCTGGTCCTGTTGGCTTAACAATCCCAAAAAAAAGATAAACATGAGACCTCTGAAATAATAAAAAATAATTAAATGAGACGTCAACTAACTAAGGAATGAGTTGAGTTGTATGAGTACTTTGCCTATGCCTTCAGAACTCAGAGGATAGAGAGAAAGTGAGAACAACGAGAGCTGTTGAGGGCAGGAAAGAGAACTTAGCCATCTCTATATTCACAGCACCTACCATGGGGCTCTGAGAAAATATCTTTTCAGTAATGAATGCCTAGAAGAGGTGGAATTTGGAACAGAAGTACAGAAGGATTTGGCTAGGTGAGGAGGAGAACGTTCCAGAAATGGGTACAGCATGAGTAAATGCTGTGAGTGCTAGGTCTATCCCGGAGATCCAGCCCTCCCATAAATACAGGTCCTTGGCTTTTAGAGAACATGGCCTCATCTACTGAAAACCACAAAACTTTGGGCATTTTGGCTCCCGTTTTGTGACCCGTCTCTCAGACCCCTCCTCCTCAGTTGTCTACACTCAACAGAAACTCTAGTCTGACTACAAAAAGCGTTTCAGAGTTATACAGCCTTTAAATGAACTCCCTGAAAAAGATGTGAAGTTTTAAAAATTTCTCCACACTCAGATATGTCATTCAGTAAAATCTCCAAGTGTCTCCTCTCTCTACTAGGGGCCTGACTGAATGACAAGCATTTCACACACATCAGCTCATTTACTTCTCACCTTGCCCTATTGAAGTATTGTTATTCCCATTACAGACAGGGGACTGAGGTTCAGAGAAGTTTCTTACTTGCTCACAGTAATCATAGCTTGTAGGTGAGAGAACTGAGATTCAAACTCAGGACTTCTGGCTCTCTGCCTTGTATTCTTTCCAACAGAGGAAGTGTTCTTTTTGTGCTAGTGGCTTCAAGTACCATAAAGTCCAGATTGTAATCTTTCAGAATTTATAGCCCACAGTCCACTGGAAAATGCAAAGCTAGACACACACACACACACACACACACACACACACACACACACACACACACACACACACACACACACACACACACACACACACAAACACACACATGTTTACACATGGATACACCTTCCAGCACGTTTATACATTCATACAAATTACACACACACACAAGAGGTTGATTTTCAAAATAATTAATAACCTGTACAACCTTGTAGACTGGCACTGAGTGTTCAAAACAGAAGCTGGAACAGGTCTCAGAGGCCTCCTGCTGTCACAAGCATCAGTCCCCTAATTTCTTGAACATGTGGAGGCCTGAGCTGGGCAGCTGGGGTGGCAACGGGGGGTTCTGTTGGGTGGAGGAGTGTGTGCTGTGGCTACTTCCCACCTCTTGCTGAAGTACATTTAATATTTTAGCAATGGATTCAGCAACACCTGTGCATACTACTGTGTATCTGCCGAACATCAGCCATGTGCACACTCCTTCTCACAGACTCACACATGCTTGCACACTCATGCTCATGTTGCCACACACATTTACATGAATACTCACATTAAGTCATGACTCCCCACACACTGATACACAACCACATACTGTCCATCACACTCAAACCCATGTCACCACACTAATTCACACACACTCGCATTTGTCATTCTCGCTCATGTGGATGCTCCCAAGGAGCCGGTCCAGACTCTGTTCCCATAACCCAGGGGCTAGTCCTCTAGCCTCTCCCCCAGGCCTCTGCCACATCGCTGCAGGGATGTCTGACCATCTTCCTTGAATGATTTTCCACCGAACAGAGCCCCCAGGATGGATGGCTTAGGAGGAGGTGTGCTCTACTCAGAGAAGAATAGACATCCTCTTGCAGGCAGTACGGTACAAGAAAAACAAGACTCAAGTATTGTAGTATGCCATATCTGGGTTCCAGTCCCCTCTTCCCTCCATTTCTATTGTATAACTCTCTTAGTTATCCAGTGCTGCTATAACAGAAATACCACAAGTGGATGGATTTCACAAAGAGAATTTATTCTCTCACAGTCTAGTAGGCTAGAAGTTGGAACTCAGGGTGTCAGCTCCAATGGAAGGCTTTTTCTCTCTGTTGGTTCTGGAGGAAGGTCCTTGTCATCAGTATTCCCCTGGCCTAGGAGCTGCTTGGGCACAGGGACCCCGGGTCCGAAGGACTCACTCTGCTCCTGGCACTGCTTTCTTGGTGGCATGAGGTCCCCCTGAATCTCTGCTCCCTTCTCTCTTTTATATCTCAAGAGAAAGTGGCTTAAGACACAACCTAATCTTGTAGATTGAGTCTGGCCTCATTAAAATATATGCCTCTAATCCTTCCTAATTAAGATCATAGAAGTAGAATTTATAATACATAGGAAAACCACATCAGATGACACAAAAGTGGAATCATGGTCTAGCCCAGCTGACAGATATTTTTTTGCAGGACACAGTTCACTCCATGACAGTAACCTTGGCCAACTTAACCTTTCTAAGCTTTAGAATTAGAATAATAACCCGAACTTCAAGGCCTAAATCAGGCACTCTAGCAGAGTACCTGACAGGCAGTGGAAAGCCGCCCTTTGTTTTCCATCTCCTCTTCAAGGCATCTGGGAAAAGTGGAGGTATCTCTCACCCAACCAGCTCCCTGCTATGCTCTAAGGGAACAGCCTGCTGGTGGTGGGCTTTAGTGGAGAGGCTTCATCTCTAGGTTGTCAGAGATCCATCTGAAGGGAGCCCTGGCTGTGGAAGTGACCCAGTTTAGTGAGATACTCCTGCTCCTGCATCTGTTTGTACTTGTGCCAACGCTGGGTGAATCACAGAGGCTTGGCACTGAAGAAGCCTCTGGCTCAGCTCATGCCCAGGTATGTTGACAACACCTCCCAGGTCACATTGGTCCTATCTGCCTTGGTGTGCTCATGTGTAAGTGTACTGTTGTGTCTCGGGCTTCTGTCCATGTACAGGAAACAGTCATTTTTGACACCTGACTCCTGGCATTCTGTCTTCCATCTTCTGGAATTTGATTCCAGCTATTAGAATCCAAATCACTGCTGCTTCCATCTCATTCTTCAACAAAACCTCCAGGGAACCATTTTCTCTGTCCTCAGCTCCCCAAGCAGCCCTTCTGCTTGAGTCTCCTCTCCCCCAAGGACCGTGGGACAGAGGTTCCTCTTCGGTTGGTTTTAGGAGCCACTATCTATGGAGTCGTGGGTGGCACAAATGCTAGGTTATACCCTCAGCTACTAACCAAAATGTTGGCAGTTCAAATACACCTTGAGGTACCTTGGAAGCAACTCCTGGCAATATACTTCTGAAAGATCACAGCCATTGGAAACCCAATGTAGCATGTTTCTAATCTGAAACGCATGGAGTCATCGTGAGTCATCATCAACTTGACAGCAAGTGGTTTGGTTTTTACATATAGCTCTAAATAAAGAGCACTGGCAGAAGGTCGAGGAGTCCTGGTGGTGCCATGGTTAAAGCGCTTAGCTGCTAACTGAAAGGTTGACAGTTCAAACCCACCAATGGCCCCACGGGAGAAAGATGTGGCAGTCTGCTTCTGCAAAGATTTCCAGCTTTGGAAACTCGATAGGGCTGTTCTACTCTGTCCTATAGGGTTGGGATGAGGGGGAATTGACTTGACGGCGTGGGTTTGGGTCGGCAGAGAGTCCTGAGTGTTAAATTATTGTCTCAATCTGCCCCTGACTCCCTTGTGATCCTGAACAAGTCATTCCCTCCTCTCGGCCGCGGTTTCCTCATCTGTACATGACAACACTGGGCTTGCTGGATTATTCCTCAGCTTCTTTCCAGTTCTGAATCAATATGAGGTGGCCCACTCTAATCTTTATTTAATCTCTTCTTCTTTTAACCAGTCACGGTCACAGAAAACCTGAATGGAGGTAACAATGGAAATGGGGCCACCTAGCTACTACCACATTAAGTATGTTCAGGGAGACAGAGAGAGAACTTAGCTAAACCCTGTGTCTATATTTTAAGAACCCTCAACTTAGGTCTAACTTGTTCCCACCAGGGAACAAACACACAAACATACACACACACAGTCAGACATACACCTACACACACAGTCTGAGGTCAGTTTTAGAATTTTAAATATACACTTTTTAAAGCATTGAATTGCTACCATAAGCAAGGCACCATACTAGATATCACTCTTATCCCATGTCATATTCATTACTACCATGTAAGATGTTGTTGTTGTTAGGTGCCATTGAGTCAGTTCTGACTTATAGTGACCCTATGTGCAATGCAACAAAACACTGCCTGATGCTGTGCCATCCTCACGATCATTGTAACACTGGAGCCCATTTTTAAGGCCACGGTGTCAATCCGTCTCGTTGAGGGTCTTCCTCTTTTTCATTGTCCCTCTAAATAGTATTGTTTTGCAAATGGGGAAAGTGAGACCCACGGAAATCACAAACTTTGCCCAAGACCACACAGCTACTAACTGAAGAATTGGGTTTCAAATATGGGTCTGTCTTTCATACACACCCAACCTCTTGACTAAGTCTATGGTCCTACTCATGGTGAGCCTGGAAACGTCCCCAAGGGAGGGGCTGAGTTATGCTCATTTACATTTCATTATAGTACTTGGTAGTGGAAGAATTTCAGGTGCCATCTAATAGTTTACTTTGATTATGATTACAGCTTCCATGGGACTGGCTGGGCTCCTATTTCCAGTTCACAATAGCCTTGAGGAAATAAAATGTAAATGGTAAGGTGAGTGTGTAGGGAGCTAAAGCTTCTTGGTTGGGAGATTGTGAGAGATTAGCCTCTGACTGATGGCAGTCAGCAACATTCCATCCAGGTCTTCATTGAATGTCCTTTTTCCATTCTTGGCATGAAACTAGGTGGTGATATTTGCCTTGGGTCCTGCGGGCAAAGCATCTGTGTGTGTGTGTACCCGCGTAAGCACATGCTTTTCTCTTTGTGAATACCAGCGAAGCGCTACAGGCTACCAGAGGCATAATAGTTTCCTGCTGGTCTCCCATCATGCCTTGTTTTCATGACTGCGTCCTCTGTGGGCTAACGTGTAAAATCAGAATCTTGGTTTTTAATTGGTTCATTCTGATACTTCTTAGAACAGATTGAGGATAGCTGTTAGGATAGTGTCCTTGCTATCCCAGGGAGCTGGTGACCTGTGGTTGCAGGGTAGGTGACAATGAAAAGGAGGATAAGAGAGTCAGGACCAAGACAGCAGGGACTGGCAACCTTGTAAAAGAGTTGTGCCAAGGCATACACTAGTTACTTTCTCGCAGTGCCAACATTGCAGCATGTACAGTTCAGATTGGGGCTGACTACAAGAGCTCCCTATACCACCAGATCAGGCCAAGAAGAGCTGTCTGTCCCAGGGTTGTAAAGCAAATGCAGTACTTTGGGGAAAGAAGAGTGGGAGCTGAGTTGGTAATTGAGGAAGCGTCTGATTGGAAATCCCCACCATCTTAAATAAATGAAAGAATCTCCTTTGAAGTTGGCAGTGGGAACAACCCCTGAGACAGGATGTACAAACCTTGAGCCTAATTCTTGCTCCTCAAGACATACCTTCCATTTGAAAATCTCTCGCTGACTGTGGGTCCCCCCACCACACCAGTCTGAATGAGGGAATGCATTGGTCCCTTTCAGACCACTGACTTAAGCCTCCTTTTTCCTTTAAGTGCCTTGCATTAGAACTAAACTGAATCCAGCCTAGCCTTTAAACAGGACTCTGCTAAGGCTCAGTTACAATCAAAGGTAAATGAACACAGCCATGTAACTAGGTCTTCTAGTCAATGAAGTAGTCTTTGCTCATTCTCAGCATGGACTCCGCTCCAGAGTAGCTTCCTGGATAGCTCCTGCCTGCCTAATGAGGTCAAGGCTGCCCATACCCTCACAAGCCAGAAGCACACACTCACAGCTAGGCTTTTCACAAGCTAGACCTGTGTTCCATGCCTTATTCCCTGCTCTTTCAATAACAATGCCTTCTTATGGCGGTGATTCTTTTTTTTTTTTAATTGTACTTTAGATGAAGGTTTACAGAACAAATAGTTTCTCATTAAATACTTACTACACATACTATTTTATGACAATGGTTAACAACCCCACGATATAGCAAAACTGTCCCTTCCCGACCTTGGGTTCCCTATTACCAGCTTTCCCGTCCCCTCCTGCCTTGTACTCCTTGTTCCTGGACTGTTGTGCACCATTAGTCTCCTTTTTTATAGGGCTGTCTAACCTTTGGCTGAAGGGTGAACTTCGGGAGTTACTTCATTACTGAGCTAAAAGGGTGTCCGGGGGCATACTCTTGGGGTTTCTCCAGTCTCTATTAGGCCATTAAGTCTGGTCTTATTTTGTGAGTTAGAATTTTGGTCTACAGTTTTCTTCAGTTCTGTTCAGGACCCTCTGTTGTGATCCCTGTGAGAGCAGTCAGTGGTGGTAGCCGGGCACCATCTAGTTGTGCTGGACTCAGTCTGGTGGAGGCCATGGTAGTTGTGGTCCATTAGTCCTTTGCACTAATCTTTCCCTTGTATCTTGTTTTCTTCATTCTCCCTTGCTGCCGAAGGAGTGAGACCAGTGGAGTATCTCAGAGGGCTGCTCATAGGCTTTTAAGATCCCAGCTACTACTCACCAAAGTAGAATGTAGAACATTTTCTTTATAAACTGTGTTACGCCAATTGAGCTAGATGTTCCCTGAGACCATGGTCCCCACAGCCCTCTGCCCAGGAATCCAGTCCTTCAAGGAGTTTGGATGTGTCTATGGAGCTTCCATGACCGTGCGTTGTACAGGTTGTGCTGGCTTCCCCAGTACTGTGTACTGTCTTACCCTTCTATGGTGGTGATTCTTAAAGGAAAATATGGGCGGGGTCTTCACTCACAGATCACCTTGTCTAGGAAAACTTGGCTGAACCCCCAGACAAATTTAAGTGTCCCATGGGCTTCCCTAGCATACTATACTTAACCAGCCTGGAAATGATCACATTGCTGTGGTCGTCTGATCACTTGTCTTCCTGCCCCATTTGCTGCTTGTTTGTTCACCACTGTAGCCCCAGGGCCTAGAACAGGCCTGGGCACCTATAAACCAAACCAAACTGGTTGCTTTTGAGGCAGTTCCAACTCACTGTGATCCCATGCATGCAGAGTAGGATTGCTCCATGGAGTTTTCAAGGCTGTGACCTTTCAGAAGCAGATCAGTAAATCTTTCTTCCTCTGGGTGGCTTCAAACCACCAATCTTTTGGTTAGCAGTTGAGTGCTTAATCATTTGCACCATCCAGAGAGTCTTTAGCACTTACACAAAAACTAGCAAACAAACCTGTTGCCATGGGGTTGATTCTGACTCATGGTGACATGTGTGTTACAGAGTAGGACTGCTCCATCAGCACTTATGGGCCCTCCATAAATACATGCTGCACTGATAAAGGACCTGCATGTTCAAACCACTGTGGGTTTCAGAAGAAGTTATTTAATGCTAATTGGTGACTGCTGCATACCTTCCACATGTCTGTAATTGAGGTATGTACTCTGCTTATGTAATTTATCTGCTCATCCAACCCCCTGGTTCTTTATCCACTGTCTCCTGAAAGAATCACAGTGTGCTCACTGAGCCCTGGCTGTTCACATGTCCTGTGCTGGGTGGATGCCATCAAGAAGCATGGAGTGTGTATGGCTTCAGGAGGGAGGCAGTGTGATGCAGTGTAAAGAGTATTTCAGCCACACTGATGAGGGTTTGAATCCTGGCCTAGCCATTTACCAGCTACATGACTTTGAGTAAGTTGCTTTACCTCTCTGGGGTTCCTCAATTAAAAAATGTGGTTGTTATTCTCCATCTACAAGGATTGGAGGCAACAATGTTTAAAGCCTTATATTTTATATAGTACCTGTTCAGTTAATGGAGGGGATTGTAGTAACAGCTTCTCCCTGTCTCTATTCAGGTCAGCTTTCCTGCACTCTGCTGGGTCCTTCCCCATTTCCCACCACATCCCGCTGACTCAGGTTTCCTGGGTCATGCCAAGTTTGCTCTCAGCTACTAACCCATTGTCTGGAAGTTCAAGTTCACCCAGAACACTTTGGAAGAAAGGGCATGGCAATCTGCTTCAGAAAAATCAGCCCTTGAAAACACTATGTAGCAGTTCCATTCTGACACAGAAGGTGGCACCATGAGTCAGAACAAACTTGACTGCAAGGGTTTTTTTTGTTTTGTTTTGTTTTTGTGGTAACTCAAACCAGTCTGTCAATGTCGAACCCTACTGCCATCTATACTTGGCAAGAGGAACTTAGAAAATTACTGACTTCAGTGAAGAATAATCTGACCCCTCTCTCTGTGGTCCAGCTTGAGAAGCCTTCTGCAGTTAGAAGACACCTGGATGAGGATTCCCTGGTCCTTAGCTCCTCTGCCGATAAAGTGAGATGAAATGTCATTAGGCTGGATCTGATGCTCTCCAGTCCTGTGGGTCTCTACCAGCCTTCTGAGCCCTGTAGAAATCGGAAGCAGTTAGGCTAGGTTGGCAGGCTCAGCCCATGACATTCTGCCTTAACTTCCTAGGGGGAGAATTGTGATCTGGTTTGGAACAAGGTCTTGTGGCCAAAGTGAGGAAAAAGGTGGTTTATTTAGCTTCCCAACCACAGACAGAAAGACATTTGTAGGAAAATATCAGCTCCCCACAAGCAGATGGTCCTGGTCGTGCACTGTGTAAACCCAGGCTACCTCCTCCATTTCCTTTCCCCTCCCCTCTCCTCCTACATCCCCAACCTCTGTTTGCACAGTCACATACACATAGGCACACACACGCATGTGGGCACACGTACACACCTGAGACACTGTCATGGCTATCATTTAGTATACACTGGGCTTCAACATTTAGGTGTCTTTTGGCCAGCGTCAACAAAAAGTAGGAAGGGAATCTCCTTAGGAAAAGTCAATCCTTGTATATGACAGTATGGCAGTGAGGATAGGCTAAGTTATACTTTAGTAAGAAATGAGCCCACATCTCAATGGCTTATGTCTTATTTACTCTACATGTCCACTGAGAGTCAGCTGTAGCCCTGTTATATACATCAGTTTGACTTTGGGATCCAGGTTAACAGAGCAGCCTTTATCTGGAACATGTCCAGTCTTCATGGAAGAGGGCAAAGAGACCCTAGTGAACCAAGGCTCTTAAAGTTTACATTTTTATTTGTAAAGCAAGTCACGTGGCCAGGCTGCCTTCATCAGTGAGCCAGGGGAGTGTCCTCCCCAGGGAGATGGTGGTGGGCAACAAAATATTTATTAACAATAGCACAATCTACCTCACCCAGATAAAGAGATTTTTGGATTCTGTACCCTTTGGAATGATTGAGCTCAAGGTTGCCTTCTTTTGAACTGTGAATATCATCCTCATCAACCCAACCAACCTTTATCGAGTGTCTCCTATATGCAAAGGATTGCTAAGGTACTGAGTAGGAGGAAAGCCAAGAATGAGAAAAGTAGGCCCCTACTTTTTCACAGGCCCACTATCTCATAAGAAAGAAAACCACAGATGGAAAATAAAGTTCATTTAAGACATGTTTGACATGAACCAGCATAGAGGGACAAATGCACCAGGAAGTAAGAGTCCCAATGATGTGTAAGACACTTAACTCAGCTGAGGATCCAAAAGGATGGGAGTGCTCTATCACAACCACATGTTGAGAGAATCCATATTGTTTATAGACTTTCTAGACTGATCACATATTGAACAAACATTCATTTCATGTGTATTATGGAGCAGGTATTATACAGCAGCTTCATGGGAGAAAGACCGGGCCATCTGCTCCTGTAATGATTACAGCCAAGAAAACCCTACAGGGCACTTCTACTCTGTCATATGGGGTTGCTGTGAGTCAAAGTCAACTCTATGGTACTTAATAACAAGAACAACAAAAATATTATACTGTACATAGGAGTCAAAGGCAATAGGGAATGTCCCTTCCCTCAAGAACATGTCCCTGCCTCACAGTTTAAAAGGGGGCAGATCAACTGATATTCTCTTCCAACCTGTGGCATCATTGCTAGGACAAGAGCCTCCTGAGCAAGGATGGGCGTCTAATGCTTCCTGGGTAACACACAATGGGGGGTGTGCAGGGAAGAAATGAACTTGTTTCTGAAGAGGCTACTCAGGCACAAATTAGGTTCAGGTATTCCAGGAAGAAGGAGGGGCATGAGGTAGGAGGAGAATGAAAAATAGAGCACATTATTAAAAAACAAAACAAACGAACTGTAAACAGTCCATCATGGCTTACTGCAGGAGCTGCAGAGTATTTGTGCAGAGAGAAGTAGAAGGGTGAGGCAACTGGGTAGAGAGGAGTTTGGAAGCATTTTCAGAGAGGGGCCTGAATTGAGTGAGAAAAACCTTTTAAACCATGTCAGGAACTGTGTACTTTATCTTGAGGCCTGTGAGGAATCACTGAAGGGTTTAGGCATGCAGGTGGCTTAGTTTCCATGGATATGAAGTATTGTCCTGCCCCTTACCCTCTCATCCAGCTCAGATGTGGATGTGGTAGACTGGTATGTTTGTACATGGGCCAACTATGTGCAAGGCCAGTTCCCAACAGAGAGTGGCAGCTTCTCAGAGCCCTGTGATGCCTCAGTCATCACTGGGCATGTCGGAGCCTGCCCCTACTTGCTGCCGTCTGCAGCCACTCCTCCAAGGAAGGTCTCTATGGTCAGAGAGCAGGGCATTGACTGGACAGACTGGCCCAGCTTGCAGTGTCTGCTGATTTGTTCCATTTGGTTTCCTATCTCACAGCATCACAGAGGCTCCTTTCTCTGACCTGAAGGCCCTCATCCCCAGTGTCCAAGGGCCAGGGAACCATCAGACTCCCCAGTGGGCAAGGACAAATTAAGGCATGAGAGGACCCTAAACACTGATAATCTGTGGTGCCCCCTCCTCTGCTTACTCACACATTCAAACAGATATGTGAGTTAGATATATACATGTGTATATGTGTCTGTGTCTTACCTATCCCTGATGTAACTTCTTTTCAAATGTGATTATAATATTAGCGATTGAACGCAAAAGTGGCGTATGCCATTTTAGCAGAATAAGATGAGCAGGATTATAAAATTTTTAGTGAATGTGGGGTACTGAGATTTTTACTACACACCACACTTTCTACAAAAAGAATATTCCACATATTCTACAACAAAGAAAATGAGTTAGTGAACTTAGTTATTTCAACAATCAATGTAAAATTCTGTTGATCTCCCACAACGAAAATTGACTTTCACCAGTTTTGCTTTAAACGGCCCATACTTCAGTTTTGATGCTTGTTTTGTAATAAATGCTACAATTATAAATGAACAAATGAAAAGATGTCATAAAAGAAAATTTAATGATCAGAAAACAAATATTACAATAAATTACTATACTTTATTTTTAGATAGATCTTTCATCTCTAACATGTTATAATTAAAAACATTTCTTTCTATTCTTTGCTCTTAAAAATTCTTCATTGATTTTGTCACAATTAAGCTCCTGAACAATATTTATTTCCATACATAATAAGGATAATGAATAGAGTCTTTCTTGAATCATTGTTTTGTGCTTGCTTTTCCTTGTGTCCTGTCTGCTTGGCATCTGTGAGCCTTTGCTTTGGACAACTGGTGCCCCTGTTTTGTTGATGCCCTAAGCACATGCTTATCTTGCTTATTGGGTAACCTGTCCCTGCCAGTGGTCAGTGCCATCATTGGAAATGTCCTCATGCCCTATCATCTTTTTCCAAGAAGAGTTGATGTTCTACCATGTTTACCTCTAGTTTGTGTTTAGATGAAGCTACCTCCACTGAGCTCAGATGACCAGGAATGGAAACCACAAGGAACTCCTAAAAGAACAAAGAAAACCAGATTAAGAAATTGTTGTCCAGCTCATAGGATACACTTCTAAGGGGCTCCAATACAGAACACTCTCCTTTGCTTATATTCTTAGCCCCATGTTCCCAAGGTTTTTGCTTGTTTCTCCTACTATACCAGGATCTGCTTTTCAAAATTAGCCATCAGCCAGCTGGGCAACCAGTTTGTCAACCACTCAGTCAGTCAGTTAGTCAGCTGTTCAGTGATCTAGTCACTTAATCAGCTAGTTTGCCAGCTGATTTATTTATGCACTCACTCATTCCATCCTTCACTCACTCAGTAACTCACTGACTCACTCACTTAGCAGCATCCTTTTGTAATGATAAAGGATGGACCACTCCCTCACCAAGTGGCTACTCTATCAGCAGCCAAGCACCAATGTTTATTAGGGTGTAAATTCTCTCCTGAACATCTTTCCTGTCTTTAGGGAGCTTTGCACTTAGGCTATGGATAAAGGAAATCCCTCCAGATATGAAACATCCAAGTACCCAGGCCTTTCTCTTACAATTCACAGATGATTTCCACATAGATCTTCAAAGTTGAAGGATATAAAGACAATATGTGTGATTGGGATAAACAGCGATGGTAGCTTGGAAAGAGAGAGAAACAATCTGAATTTGAAAAGATGACTTAGTCCTAAAAACATCTTGGGGCTTCATGCATTCTAACCGTAAAGCTAAAATGTCTAACTGTAGGTTTACCATTCATTCAATTCATTCATTTATTAAATAATTCACTCATGCACCCATTTGTTTATATTTATGGAGTGTATATAATATATCAGGCATTGTGTTTAGCTAGTATTAGTGCGTGTGTGTGGCAGAAGGGTAGAGCATAAAGAGAGGGATATATGATACGGAGAGAAGCAGCTCCTATCATCATGGACCATTCCTTTGCATATACATATACATACATACATACATATATATATATACATACATAAATATGTATATGAGCCCTAATGGCATAGCAGTTAAGAGCTTGGCTGCTAACCAAAAGGTCAGCAGTCAGCAGGTCAAATCCACCAGTTGCTCCTTGGAAACCCTATGGGTAGTAGTTCTACTCTGTCTTATATATCATATATATATATATATGTATGTATGTATATATATCTTAAAACTTTATGTGAAAAGTGCTGCTCCAAATAGGTATAAATACAAATATCTGGATATTGAGCAAAGGAGGAAAGCACATCTTTGAGGAAAGATTAGCGAAAGGGGTGATGGAGTAGGTAATATTTAAGATGATTCCTGACAATTATCTTGGATTTCACTGGGAAATTTGGGATCAGGGTGTCATCACAGATTGTATGGTTTCGGGTAGGGCAGTATGGGACAAGTTTTGGAAAAAGCAACATTCCTGTCTAAGGTTGTGTTAAGGAGTGACGGGAGCTAAGATAGAAAATGATGTCAGTTTGTGCAGGATCTTGAAAATGTAATTCAAGTCCTTTCTGCTTCTTCAAATGCTTGAAGAACTCTCACTCATAGGTCCTAGAAAACTGCTCCCTGCTGTCTACTAAGCCAGGGATGGTGACTACCTGCAACATGAGGCCGTTTATTACTCTCATAGCAGGCATCCTTGATTAAGACACTCTTTCTGGTTGAGCCTGAACTCAACCTCAGCATCCTCAATTCACTACTGATCTCATTATGATGAATCTCGGTTGCCTTCCCTGAACTAATCAAACAGTTCTAGAACATTAGGGCTCAATGAGACCTTAGAGGTTATTTTGACCAGTCTCCCCACATTAGAGAGCAGTAAAACTGGGGTTTATAAAAATTAAGGGAGGTTCCAAGATCCCATAGTCAATAAGAGTGAGCAATAGTAGAGCTGTTTCCCTACTCCCTTGTCTCTTTCTCTGTGTCTCTGTCTGTAGTTTTGTCATGTCCAAGGAAAGATTGAATAATGTTTCAGCTCCACTCAACTTTCATGGAGCAGACCCTGGCAATCTTCCCAGAGATGGATGCTTTGTCCCCAGCCTCCTCCTTCCCTTCCACTGTCTGTGTCCAACTTCCACCATTAACAGTCTGTAGATATCCTATTGGAACTAGCTTCTCACCAGGTCCAGGACTTTGTTTTCCTCTTTGTAAAATTCCTAGGGTAGCCGAGAGTCTTCTATAAGCATAACATAATAGGAGGAAGGCTGGAGGGAGGAGACAAATTAATCACATATTTCTGGAAATTCATCTTCTCACTCCTCTCTCTCCATGGGAAGACTTGTAATGTTATTATAAAGAATACCTAGCATTATCTTACATATCTTAGTATCTTATTTGCCAACAGGTAAATTAGTGGGTGAAATGATTCATGTTGCAAATGTATTTCCCACGTTAAAAAAAAAAAAAAAAGAAGATCACAAGATCTCTTTAAGTAACATCTTCTAAAGTGTTTGTTGACAGATCATTAAGTAATTAATGAAGGGAAAGACTCGAAACCAAAATGTTCTAAGCCATGATTGCTCATTAAGTATCAACCAGAAATTAAGATAAGGCAAGCATGGTATGATTTATGATTTCAAAAATGAAACATCCCTTGCTCAGTTTTGAATTTTTATTTTACTGGACAGGAAGCTAAAACACAAGGAAACCTGGCAGCCCCAAACTTCAACTGTCCTCTCCACCAAGTATTTTCCTCCTCTCCTAAGTTTCCCTTGATTAACCCAGAGCTCTCCTTTTTATTTATTTATTTTTTGTTTTATTCTTAGAAATAGCATCACGATTACATTCTATTTCCAGAAGGAGCCATTCACAGTCCTTCTTTTCTCCCAAAGCCCAGAGACAAAAGTGCCCAGGTGGAGATATGTCTAGATGGAGAGTTAAAGTATTAGCATTGTCTTTGGGAGGGTCCCTTCCCAGCGCTCAGGTCTCTGCTGCCCAGTCACCTCATTGTTTGCCTGCAGGGTGGGGCTGGGGTTTCTCAAGCTTTGACTCACTTTCAGAAATGAGTCCTGCCTGTGTCCTCCCCTCCCTGAAGGTCTTACAGGCACACACCTGCTCTCAGGTGCCTGCTCCCTTGAACGGGAGATGCAGAGCCTGACTTCCTGGTCTCAATAGAACATAATCCTTTGAGGATGAGATAATAGATGTGGGACTCAAGATTGGCCAAGCAACAGTTCCGTGGCTTGGCCAGGTGGCAGGGGGAGGGAAGGGGGCTATAGAGTTGCTGTTCCACATAGCTTCTGAGGGCCTGACTTACGTGGAGGAGTGGTTTAAATGAAATGATTTAGGGGTGCCAGAAAGTCTCCCTTCCTCCTTTGAAAGAATAACCCACAACCTCAGCCAGTCAGGGTGTCTGGAAATGAGCCACTAGAGATTTAAGAGACTTGGGGCCACCTCTCCTTCTGGATTCAAGATCCATTCACCATCGGAGACACAGTTCTCTCATCTAGAAAATATATCATACAATAACCTTTCTTCATAGAGCTTTGTGAAACCTGTATATGGAGGTGCTTTATAATGACTAATAAAAATGCACCTGTGCATGGCAGGGTGGGGAAGAGGGATCAATTAGAGTCTCAGAAGAGAGAGGGAGAGCAGGCTGTGTGGGTACAGAGCACATGAGTGCCAGAGAATAAAGAAGAGGGGAAGCTGGTGCAAGAAGAGGTAGAGACCATGAGAACCAACTTTCTGATTTTGTCATCAATGTAGACCTCTGTGAAGAAGCTGTTCAGTGGCTCAGTCACTCGGGCTGACTGAGAATAGCCGTGAAGTCAGGGGACCTGTGATCCAATCCCAGCTTTGACATGAACTCCTGTGTGAACTTGGGCAAAGCATGTCCCTATGCTGAGTCTCAGTTTCCCCATCTGGGAATGGGGGTGATGCAGCCAAAAGGGAAGGTGAGTGCCAGGAGTTTAAAAAGTGTAATGTACTCAATGCATGTGAGTTTGACTGATTTTGGATATTTATTATCTAGTGGACATGACCCTTAAAGGACCAGCCATGTATAGGTCTCTATTCCTGTCACCCCTATGTCTCCTCTGAGATGACAGTTGTTTTATAATTGGAGTTTTATCACTAGACGCAATTCTCAAAACTAAGCAGTAATTATTTATTGGCAAAGTTAGAGGCAGGAGTCATTTGCTGACAAAGTAGAAAGTCAATAAGCACATTGGGAAAGGGAGGGCTAATTTTTATTCCAGAGAAGCTACTGCGGATGACTGAGACATGAGAGGATAAAGCTATCCATCCATTCATATACAGCACACAGATAATTGTGACTTCTATGTCTAGACATATGAAAATGCTTTGATTTATGTCTGCGCTAAATTTTTCTTGCTAAGTATTTCCCATTTGGAGAGTTTACATCAGGATGAGCATAAGGGGCATGGAAGGGTGGAAGTGAGGGGTACAGATAGAGAAGGTGTTTGTCTTGGAGATGGACTGCAGAAGCAGGAATCTGGAACCTAGAATGTTACACTCTTAGAGTTGATGGGCTTCGAAGGAGGTGAAAGAGGAGACCTGGGCGGGGTGAGGGGGAATTAAGGGAAGGGTTAACTTTTAATTGAGGCTGACCCAGAAAAATGAGCATTATTGGGTACGGATATGAAGGAAAGCTCAGAGAAGAGAATTTGTTATGCCCCCCCCCCCCAATGACAGTCACTTGTCCCCCGTGGAGATACCAGTCACTATAATTTAGTGGAAATGAGCCCTGAGCCAGTGTCCCCCACCCCCACCCCAGCTCTACCCTCACTAGCCAATTGTTGTTGACAAGGTCATTGAACTTCTTTGGACCTATTTTTTAAACTTTAAAATCAAACTTACACTACCTGGCAGAATTGTCATGAGGATTAAGTGAGACGAGGGGCTTGAAAAGCACTTTGGAAAGTACTTTGTACACAGGAAAGCACCATACATGTGTGAGGCGCCCCTGTCATCTCACAGGCAGCTGTGCCTTCGCTCTGACAGTAAGAGAAATGAGCAAAAACATGGCCTCCAGTGGGGCAGGGTTCTGAGCTTTGGGGCAATGGCTCAAAGGTGAATCAACCTCCCAGAGCAAGCAGGTCTCTCTCCCAAGGGCTGGAAGACCAAGGGGAGGAACGAGGCTCTTTCTTCCACCTGAATAGGTCCCAAGTAGAGTTTCCATGTTTCACAAATGAAAACAAAAGGTGCCCAGTTAAATTTTAATTTCAGATAAATATATATTTTTTTTTTAGTGTAAATACGTCTCATGCAATATTTGGTATATACCTATTCTAAACTTGTTGCTGCTGTTGGATATCTGAAATTTAAATTTAACTAGGCATATTTTATCTGGCAAGCCTAACCCAGAGGCCAAATTCTATGTCACCCCCTTTGCCCACCAGTAATGCCCATCAGCCGCCCAGCTCCTAGTGGGCAGATAAGGCACAACACCACTATGTTGTTCAGCTTAGGGTGCCATTCATGTTATCCTCTATTTGTGCTCAGGGGAAGCCTCATAGAATATTGTATGAATGGTTCCCACTGGATTAAGAGAAACACTAGTACTGTGTAGGGTTGCTATGAGTTGGAATTGACTCGACGGCAACGGGTTTAACAGCTTTTGTGTACTAAAGCAGGCTAAACTTTTGACTTCTACCTATAATGTTTAAAGGTCTAGGCTCTTTGAATTATTCGGATTTGAGTTCAAATCCCATCTCTGCTTTTACAATCTCAGTGTTTACTACCTATGTGATCTTTCTCAGCCTCACTTTTCTCATCTGCCAAATGGTAACAATGACATCTGCCTTGTAGGGGCTCTGTGAAGATAAAACGAAATAATGTACATCAAGTGTGATCACTGTGCCAGGCTCAATAAATGGTAGGGGTTAGCAGCAAAAGTGATGTTTAAATTTTTGTCACAAGTGCCCCAAGCCCCACGCTCTCTCTTCCTCATCCTTCCTCAATGTTTCTTGCAATTCACAGTCTGCAAACAGCTCCTTAGGTTTGTTCTACTTTCAAAAGACCTTGAGTACTTGAGTTTGAGCAAACACTTCAGGGGGTTAAGTCAGCTCAGGTAGACAGGGACCTGGAATGCTGGAAATATCTGGTGGGTGTTTTCCATCAAAACAGGCCAGTAAAGCGAGTCTCTGGGGAAGTTCAGGTGACCGAAGTGGGTGAGGAATTCCCTGGGAG
Source organism: Dugong dugon (assembly GCA_030035585.1). Taxonomy (NCBI): domain Eukaryota; kingdom Metazoa; phylum Chordata; class Mammalia; order Sirenia; family Dugongidae; genus Dugong; species Dugong dugon. The sequence goes on along the minus strand of CM057462.1, from coordinate 192,730,386 downwards.
GTGATAATCAGGGCCACACCAGGCACCTGGGGCAGGTTGCGGGCCCTTATAAAGGCCTCCAGTAGTGGATGCCCTGGACCTGTGCTCAGCCTCCTCTCATAGCGTCTGGTTCACTGTCCTTGGTAATTGGAAATACATCTGTTCTCCTGGGATCCACTAGGCTCTTTCCTTCTTGAACTGTCTGGAGCTGCTAGGTTAAGTTCCTCTCCTCTTCTTGAGCAAACAGGGAAGTGACATAAACCTCCTGACAATTAAGGAAATATCACACTAATTGTTACTTAGGGAATTCAATCTCCATTCCGCACTATCGCTAGGTATAACTAATTTCCTGATTCTGGGTTTGACTCCTTGGTAAGAGGATTTTTCTCACCATGGAGAGATATTTAGAGATGTAGCATTTTGTAGCAATTCTGAGCCCCCTCTTTCTCATGCTCTGTTCTACCTTCCTGGTCCTGCTAGGCAAGCTTTGTCAAACTTTGCTTTTTGGTTTACAGAAATTGGTACAGAATATTATATTTTATACTACCCAGCTTCCACATCTCACTAGTCTAAGGGCCGCCTCCGCTCTTTCTGGATCCTACACTGCTGTTGTTGTTAGTTGCCGTTGAGTCAATTCTGACTCATGGAGACCCCATGTGCTGCAACATAAAACTGTGTTCCACAGAGTTTTCAAGGCTGTGAACTTTCAGAAGCAGATTGCCAGGTCTATCTTCTGAGGTCCCTCTGGGTGGTTTCCAACTGTCAACATTTTGCCTAGTATTCAAGAGTGTAACCATTTGCAGCACTCAGGAACTCCTACATGGGGCCGATACTTACTATTTATAATCACTAATATAAAATTGAAGGATGCTGTCTGCCAAAAATAAAATAAAATAAAATAAAAGACAGGGAGACACATGTCAAAGCTGACAAGTTCTCAGAGACCTTCCAGATCAGCATCCTCCAAATAAGGGCAAGGAGATCCAGAGAAGGAGATTGCCCAGGCGTGTGCTTGGCCATCATGTGGCAGATTTGGATCTAGAACCTGTGGCTGTGCTTCCTTGGTCAGTGCTCTCTCTGAGCCATGCTTCCTCTTGGCAAAACATCTTCCTCATAGTCGTTTGCCTCCAGTGATCCCTTTGGCTCTCAAATCCCTCAGTGGAGGGTTGGAACTGTTGTCCTACAGCCACACTAAATGACTTGCCTTAACATCCTTTGGTGAAGCAGGATGGAGCAGGGATTAGAAGTCAGGCCTCAGAGTTCCTGTACAAGCTTTCTCTAGTCCCATCACAAAAACACCATGGTACTTCCCTCTAGGACAGACAGTGCCTCTTCCCTCTTTTTCATGTCCATCTGTTCTTGTCCACACATTGCCTGATCATTCAAGGTAGCGAGCTGGCATTGCCTAGATCCATCAGCTAAGAGTTAAAGCCTTGATCTTGTAAAATGTCTGGGCTATTTTTTAATCCTCAACTCAGCATTCCCCCTTATTTTCCTAGTAAGACTGAGAAATAAATTATATATTAGTAAGTCAGGAGCCCATGGGAGAACGAAGAAAGATATTAAATCAGGACAGCATAAAACTAGGAAGAAAGAGAGAGAGAGGAAGATAGCAATGGGTGCATGTGGAACAATCCATTAACCAATTGAAGCTGTTAATCACTTATCATGTCCTTGGATGCTGGAGAAAAATGATCTTCTACAAGTTAGTAGACAGGGAGAGATGGTGGGAGCCCTTCTCATGGTATTCATGGTTCTCTTCCAGGTTCACATGTTCCTGTAGCAATGTCTTCCCAGCAGCAAGAGCAGCAGCAGTGCCCACCCCAGAAACCCAGCAGCAGCAGGTGAAGCAGCCCTGTCAGCCACCCCCAGTCAAATGTCAAGAGACGTGTGCACCCCAAACCAAGGATCCATGTGCTTCTCAGGCCACGAAACAATGCTCACCCAAGGGCACAGCCACTGCAGTCCAGCAGAAGTGTCCACCAGCCCAGCAAGCCCCCAAGAGTAAACAGAAGTAAGGATGGACTGGGGATTACCATCTACCCACCAACCAAGCTAGCAGATGGAGCCCTCTCTTCTTCAGGATTTGCCTTTCTCCCTCTCTTCCTCCTACCTGGGATCCAATGGAGCATTGTAAGTGTTTCCTGACAATACACCCCTCATCATACACACTCTTTTGCTCTAAGGCTGTGCCAAACACCACTCTGATGTGCTCTCAGGTGGACATGAGAAAAGGATCATCCTCTCTAACTTCCAGCTTGACCACAACTGTGGCCCCACCCGTCCCAAAGCAAGGAATGTATCTGAGCTCCTTCTAGGGCTTGACCCTGACTATTAAGGACACCAGAGGCTAATGCACAGCATCTGGCCCATTCTCTTCTCCTACTGCCCCCTCTCTGGGCCTCCCTCCTATTTCCTCCCTGAATAAATTGGCGCTCCATGTAATTGTCTGCTTCCTAGTCTGATTACACCTCCCCACTCCCAGACCCATTCTGTGATCCATTCATTGGTTCAGAGGGAATATTCTGGGGAAGTGAGTGTATGAGCATGTATGTGTCCATGAATGTACCCATATGGGCTCAGTTACTTTCTAGTTACTAATGATGGGGGAAGGTCAGATCCTGTCCCATCTCAGGTTAAGGAGCAGGGACAACAAGCCGAGACTAGTTGGCAAGAGTCTGGGATACTCTTGCTAATTTTTCTCATCTAGGAAAGGGCATGGGGAGGAAATGTTTCTACAAGTTGAAGCCCTCAGTCCACCTGATGAATGTGGTCTTTGCCTCTTGGAAGTTGCCATTCTGAAAAGGCAGACAAAACACACATAAATGACTTAAGAATACTCCAAAGACTTCCTACAAATGTGTGCAAATGCATTTTTTATTTATTTCTTTCGTTTATTGTTCATCCATGTATTCATTAACTTACACATTCACTCACTTATTCAGTCACTCATCTAATATTTAGCAAGTTTTAGTATGAGCAGTTCTACTCTGTGACATGGGGTTGCTATGAGTTGAAAATTGACTAGACAGCACCCAAAAACAACAATGGTATGAGCTTACTTTTCCACTCTGACACACTGGTTTTCCAGAGAGATCCTGAAACAATCTCTCCTGGATCTCAGGCTATTCTTTGGAAATTAATATCATTTTCTTATACAAGGATAAGTTTTTCCAGGGATATCTATGTAGAGAGAGTTGGTGAAGTAGATAGGTCTTGGTTTTGTCAGTTAAAAAATACCGCCAGTTGCCATGGAGTCAGTTCTGACTCATGGTGACCCCATGTGTGTCAAAGTAGAAATGTACTCCATAGGGTTTTCAATGGCTGATTTTTGGAACTAGATCACCAGGCCTTTCTTTCCAGGTGCCTCTGGGTGGACTCAAACCTCCAATATTTCAGCTGGTAGATGAGCACTTTAACCTTTTGCACAACCCAGAGATTCCTTTGTCTGTTAGTCCAACACTGTATGGCTTATAAGAGAAGTTCTGTCTTTACAGCTTGCTACTTCCTGACCCTAGGTGAGACGGGCTGCCTGTATTATAAAGATGCAGTAAACCTTCCAGATGTAGAAAATAGATGTCTTTGATGGAAAGACCCTGCATGGGAAGGAATAGCTAAACACACAGCTACATTCTCTCCCCTTGAGCTTTATTCTTTCCTTGGGATTTGCTCAATGAATTCTAGTTGCTAACATAGACAATGGCAAGAATCAATTGCTACTTCATTTAACACACTGACCTGAAAAGGTCCCCATTTCCCTTAAAATAGCCATCTTTAGCTGATATTTCCAAGTAGCAATAACTTAAAACTTTGTGGGCACAGGCATTCACCAGGAAAGTCAAAGTATCATAAACACAATCAAGAATCAGAAGTGAACTCTTCTAATCCTAAGAATTCCTCACCAATCTTCCTGAGCCCCAATCCCTGCAAAATGAAATAACTCCACTCTGTCAAGCAAGAAGGCTGATATATTTTATCAGTTACCTTGCCCATCTTCCTACTATCTATACTCCAGTCAGTTGTTTTGTCTCACAGTTTCTAAATGCCACGTCCGTGTCTCCCAGGAAGCCCCTCACAGTCCTCCACAGATTCTTAGGTGTCAGGGTGACACATTTGCATAGTCTTCAGCTAATTGACAGGACAGAGTGATTGGAGCAATAAGTGCTTTCCAGTAATTTGTGTCTCAGGCTATTAGCTCAGTGGGGAGGGAGAGACACCCATGCCTTTCACAGCAGTAGTCAAGAACAAAGTCCCATCTCTATGAATATGTGAGACACCATTCCCCTCATAGCAAATTTTTTAATTATATATTTGTCCTCATTCTATTTTATTTCATTTGCGTAATCAATCATATTTTACTTTTTTTAAAAAATTTTTTATTGTACTTTAGATGAGGGTTTATGGAAAAAATAGTTTCTCATTAAACAGTGCATGTATTATTTTATGACATTGGTTAACAACCCCACGACATGTCAACACTCTCCCTTCTCGACCTTGGGTTCCCTTTTCCATCTTTCCTGTTCCCTCCTGCCTTGTAGTCCTTGTCCCTAGGCTGGTGTGCCCTTTTAGTCTTGTTTTGTTTTATGGACCTGTCTAATCTTTGACTATAGGGTGAACCTCGGGAGTGACTTCATTACTGAGCTAAAAAGGTGTCCGGGGGCCATACTCTTGGGGTTTCTCCAGTCTCTGTCAGGCCAATAAGTCAGGTCTTTTTTTGTGAGTTAGAATTTTGTTCTACATTTTTCTCCAGCTGTGTCCAGGACCCTCTATTGTGATCTCTGTCAGAACAGTCAGTGGTGGTAGCTGGGCACCATCTAGTTGTACTGAACTCAGTCTGATGGAGGCTGTGGTAGTTGTGTTCCATTAGTTCTTTGGACTAATCTTTCTCACAGGGAATGTTTTTATGCAAGTCCACCCATCAGAAGTTCACAAAATAACAATGCCTTATGTCAATGGGGAGACATTATGCATCATTCAGTTTGACTTCTTCGAGGGCCAAAGAGAAAACTAAAAAGGTCTCCCATAATTCCTATACACTCTAAAGTATAAAAACTCTTAGACTACTCCAAAATTCCCCTACAAGATCCAAAATGTGTTACAATCCAGCAACAGTTGAAACTTCACTTTTGCCCAAATACACCATTCAATTTCAAAGCCTCTGTTTTTCAGCTCATGATATTGCTACTGCCTAGAATATTAATTTTCCACTTTGTTATCCAGGGGATCCTTTTTGTTTTAATGGTCTGGTTCAAATATTTTTATGGAGCCTTACTTATCCCTTTAGACAGAAGTGGTACTTCCCATAAGCTCTCCTAACACTTTGTACCAGTTTCCATTATTAATTAATTTTTATAACTATCTTATGCATTATTTATATAATTATTTTATGAATTATAATTTTTTTATGCTCCCTATTAAATCGTGAGCCCTTGAAGCCTACAAGTTTTATTGATCTTACCATTCCCAAACGCACCATGACCGGGTTTGCAAAAGTACTAAAGAAAAGATAATGAAAGTGTGATACCACTATGTAATCCAACAGCCTGGCTAAAGTTAAAAAGGCAGACAATACCAAGTGTTGATGAGGATATGGAGAAACAGGAACTTTCATGCACTGCTGGTAGGAATGTAGATTGGTACCACCACTTTGGAAAACTGTTTGGCAGTGTTTTCTACAGCTGAGCATATGCATGCCTATCTCAACACTGTCACTCCTTAGGACATACACCACAAATATCTGTACATATGGTCACTATAGCACATGTCTAAAACGTTTATAGTAGAAGTATTTGCAATAACTGCCAAACGGGAAATCCCCAGATGTCCATTAACAGTTGAATGGATAAATAAATTGTGGTGTGTTCATACAATGAGATATTATATAACTGAGATCAAACAAACTACACTACATAACATGGATGAATCTCACAAATGTAATCTTGAGGGAAAGAAAGCAGACATTAAAAGTACACATTGTATGATTCCGCTTCTATAAAATCAGAGTGACTGGAAGAGGAGATTAGGGAGCTCCCAGAAACTAGTAAAGTTTTGTGTCTTTAACTAGATGCTAGTTAGACATACATGGTCACTTTGTAAAAATTCATTAAGTCATGTGGGTTTTCCCGTGTAATGTTATACTTCCAAATTTTAAAATTTATACGAATTTAAAAAGCACTGAGGAAATATTTCCATCCTGACTGACTTAACAAATAATGATTTTTCTCGCTGTTCCTGTGCATATACTTTGCCAGTTTCCTACCCCATCTTATCTTCAAACCACATCCACAACAAATCAATGAGACTAAAATAATATTTCAGTTTTTCCAAGGAAAGGAGAGTATACTTACAAAACTTCTAAAAGCTGCAGTTGTTATTTTTGTTAGGTGCCAAAGAGTCTGTTCCCACTTATAGCGACCCTACAGGACAAAGTAGAACTGCCCCCATAAGGTTTTCAAGGATGTAATCTTTATGGAAGCAGACTGCCGCAATGGCTGGTGGCTTAGAACCACCAACCCTTCAGTTAGCAGCTGAGGGCTTAACCTCTGCACCACCAGGGCTCCTTGTGCCACAGCGTTAGCCTTAAGAAATTCCTCTGCCTAGAGTGTGTTCAGAGGAAGTCTTTTTTCTTTGGCTTAGGAATCTATCCTAATATGTAATTGTGATCTGTTTCTCAGCCTATAGAGAGCTCTAAACTGGGAGAAAGGAGACTTGGGTTCTAGTTCTGACTCTGCTACTGAATAGATCTGTGACCTTGAGCAAGTGGCTTCACCTCAGTCCTCTATCCATGAAATGAGACATTGGGTTGGATGCTTTCTTCTTGCCCTAAAATTAGGTGAGTCCATGGATTCTTTTTGGCTTTTAAATTTTTGTGGGTCCTACCCTACCCTACCCTACCCTCAGAAACCCTGGTGGCATAGTGGTTAAGTGCTATGGTTGCTAACCAGAAGGTTGGCAGTTCGAATCCACCAGGTGCTCCTTGGAAACCCTATGGGGCAGTTCTGCTCTGTCCTAAAGGGTCTCTATGAGTTGGAATTGAGTTGATGGCAGTGGGTTTGGTTTTGGACCCTACCCTCAGGAGCCCTGGTGGTGCAGTGGTTAAGTGCTGTATTGCCAACCGAAAGGTCAGTGGTTCGAACCCACCAGTCACCCCATGGGAGAAAGATGTGGCAGTCAGCTTCCATAAAGATTATAGCTTTGGAAACCCTATGAAGCAGTTCTACTGTGTACTATAAGGTCACTATGAGTTGGAATCGATGGCAGTGGGTTTGGTTTTGGTTTGTACCCTACCCTCTCCACCCTTATGACACTGTGAGCTGCAATTGGATTTGGTGGTTTCCTGATAAACAGAGTAAATGTGGTTTGGGTAGAAGCAAAGCCCAAAAAATGCAAGAATGAATAATTGAACAAGTGAATGAAATTCAGAGCCCATGAACATTTTCAGTCGGTAGTAACCCAAATATAAAAAAAGTAGTGACAACTGTGTTTAAAGCGACTTTGAAAAATCAAAATTTATTTTGAATTATATAAATGGAGGAGGCAGAAAATTCTAACTTTTTAAGTACTTAGGTACTCAGATCATTATTTGACCCTGTCAGAAGCTCCTTGAAGGTAGAAAGCACGGGCCTTTAACTCACCAAAATGTCTCCACACACATGATGGTGTCCAGGGAGGTGACACAGGACTACTTCCTGGCTGATGGAGCCACCCTTTTAAGCCAGCGTGAGCCTGCCCTTTGCTGGTTCCCTAGAGACAGGGGGGAGTGTTGTGGTGTGTAGAAGTACTTATCCTTCCTTGGCTGGGACATAATTGCTAAGTGAGTCTTCCAATACCCTCAGGCCAAACACCCATATCCATTAGCATCTGGTTGCATCAACAGCAGTATCTGTTCCTCGTCTTAGCGCCCACCTGTACTTCCTCCCTCCTGGAGGATTTCAGAAGCCTGGGACTCTCTGGTTGTTTTCAGATACTAGGAGTTGATATACTCTGTTAACGTAGGGATTCTAAACCCTGATTATATATAGGGGCTTAGAAAAAAAAAAAATCAACTGATTTAATAAAACTCTGGAGTGGCACGCAGACATGGATGGTTTTTAAAAGATAACAGGCGATTCCAATTGTAATCAAAGTTGACAATCTATTGTGTTTAGAATCCAGTTTTCCCAACTTGTTTGATCATAAAAATTACCCAATGCACACTTTAGAAGTACCAATCTCCAGGACTCTGCCTTAGCTATTTCTATTTCTAGGATGCAGAGGTTTTGTCTGTATTTTTAACAAGCATCCAAAGTGAGTCTTATGCTTAGGCCACTTGGAGAAACACTCCTCACTGATGGGGATTGGATCCCCAGAGCTTCCAGAAAGTTGTATATTTTTCCAGATTTCATAAGGGCTGGGACTCCATGCTTGGCATTTGGTTGTCGTTCCGTGAATGTTTGTTAACGAATGGCTGATTGGCTACTTCACAAACAAAGAAAATGATGGACTTTTCTGAGTCACTGGAGATGAGTTTCTAATAATAGGTACAGTTCAGACTCTAAGAAGAAGAAATGCAATTGATATCTATGGCCACCTACTATTTTCTAGTCACTGTGGTAGTTGCTTTACATATACGATCTCATTTAATAGAAAATCTGGAAGCAAATGTTATCATTCCTAACTTATAAGTAGGATAAACTGAGAGCAAAAAGGGCATCCATAGTGCTGCTTTTGCATATTGGTTCTGCCATCTATTTGTGCATAAACTTGGGCAAGTGGGGGCAAAGTTATTCTCTGTGCTTCAGCTTCCACATCTGTATAGTGGGCTTACTGACCCATGCCTGGCACAGCTAGTGTGAGGATTAGTGTCAGGTGCCTAGAAGGAGGACTGACACTTGGTGGGAGCAAATCAAATGGTAGCTATTACTATTAAGATACTTCCTCAACATTACACACACAGCTAGTAAGGAGCAGAACCAGGGTTTGAACCCAGGGCTTTATGTTTCCAAAACCTGTGATCTAGAGAGGCCACTCTGCTCTCTGGAGGAGATCGCTTTCTGGGTGGGCCAGGAATGCAGCAGGCACAGTGGAGCAAAGAGAGGAAACCAACAGCTAGACAAATGGCAGTCACTTGCAGTTGGGTTTTCAATTCTGTATGAATAATGTTTAGCCATGTGGTTGTCCTTCTACTCCCCCAACTGCCAATGGGGAATGAACAATAGAGGGAGAGCATGTCTAAGAGATTAATCTGAACCATCCCAGATTCTATTTCAAAACCCAATGCTCTCAATTAAATCTTTTAAAGTATATAAATTATATAATGTTATATATATGTAAAAAGTTATATACAGATAGTCCTCAAGTTACCGCAGGGTGCTGCTCCAATGACTCCATTGTAAGTCAGTTCTGATGAAAGTCGAATACCTCTTTTTTTTTTTAAGTTTTCATTATTATTGACTTTTTTATCAGTATCTTTATAAATCCCATCTTTATTTGTCTTTGGGGGTTGGAAATATTACATATGAACTTACAGATATATTTTAGTATTGTGTAAGTACATATTACTGATGGGTAATATGTACAACAACAACAAAAAAACAGATGGTTGTAAGTTCAGTTCGTCATAAGTCGAATAGGTTGTAAGTTGGAGACTACCTATAGTATGTTATATATAAGGAGCCGTGGTGGTGCAGTGGTTAAGTTCTAAGCCGCTAACTGAAAGGTAGGTGGTTGAACCCACCAACCGTTCTGCAGGAGAAAGACATGGCAGTCTGCTTCCCTAGAGATTACAGCCTTGGAAACCCTGTGGGTCAGTTCTACTCTGTGCTATAGGGTCACTATGAGTCAGAATTGACTCAAAGGCAATGGGTTTGGTTTTGGGTATACATATATATCTATAGTACATATGCATATATTTTGATCATTCATACCTGACAAAACTCTATCTAGAATGGACAATAAATAGGCCATTGATTGGTTCAGGTGTGGGAGAAATTCAGGACCCATCAGTGTCCCTTCTAAGAGCTACTCTAGCTCACACAGTGCCTCACTAGTACTGAGAAGCAATATAGCATAGTTGTCAAGGGCCTGCATCCTGGCATTGTGACACCCTAGGTATATGACTGCTTGAGAGAATCACTTAACCTTTTTATGCCTCATTTTTCTTCATCTTGGCATATCCAGGTCATTGAATGATGATCAACAACTTTAGCCACCCCTACAGCCCAACTCATATAAGGCATGTATTGCATGGCCATTGGCACTACCTAATAATTCATTTTACTTGGATCCACAATCAACATCCTTGGAAGCAACAGTCAAGAAAGTAAATTACACATTGCATGAGGCAAATCTGCTGCAAAAGACCTTTTCAAAGTGTTAAAATGTAAAGATGTCACTTTAAGGACTGAGGTGTGCCTGACCCAAGCCATGGTGTTTTCAATCACCTCATATGCACATGAAAGCTGGACAATGAATAAGGAAGCCCAAAGAAGGATTGATGCCTTTGAATTATGATATTGATGAAGAATACTGAATATACCATGGACTGCCAAAAGTCTGTCTTGGAAAAACTACAGCTAGAATGCTCTTTAGAAGCAAAAATGGGAAGACTTTGTCTCACATACTTTGGACATGTTGTCAGGAGAGATCAGTCCCTGGAGAAGGATATAATACTTGGTAAAGTAGAGGGTCAGCAAAAAAGAGGAAGACCGTCAACAATATGGATTGACACAGCGACTGCAACTATGGACTCAAGCATAGCAATGATCATGAGGGTGGCACAGGACCGGTCAGTGTGTCGTTCTGTTGTACATAGGGTCACTATGAGTTGGAACTGACTTGGAAGCACCTAATAACAACAACAATAACTCTAGGTATAATCCTGCAAACACTTAAACCTGAAAATTGGTGGAAAAAATGAGGGGAGACAAAGCAATCACAAAGCCCAAGCATGCTGCTCCACTTGGGTACACACACATGCACACATAGCTTGTGAGCAGAAAGCAGGGAAACACACAGTCAATAGGAAGAAGATAAGAAGTTTCCTCTGATATGAAGTGGGGGAGAAGGAAGAATGAGACAAATTAGTAAGAATTGTTACACACCACGTTTTAAGTCCATTCACCCTAAAAGTATTCTAAGTGGAGTTCCGGAAAAATGGTGCTCTAGGCAGAAGCACCACGCCATCCCTCCACAGCAAAGATCTGAAAAACTAAGCCAAACAGAGAATACAACAATCCTGAAACCCGAAAACGTCAAATGAAGAGATAAAGAACTCAGCCAAGCACCAAATGGAGTGAGAAAACTGACAGAGAACGGAGAACGAGGAGAGATTCATGCAGAGGTCCCCTACCAGCTAACGCAGCGTGGATCCACCATCTTGGACTCCTATCGGAGACCAGCTAATGGGGGTACAAGAAAGCAGCCTCACCGAGCATCCAGTGGGAGACAAAACAACTGGTAATTTGCGTTGTATGCTTTCCAACCCCCCCCCCACCCCTCTTCACCCCGGCTTGGACTCCTCTGCTTCCCACGGCCACGGTCTCTTGACCGGGAAGCCCCGGCTGCTTGGATTCCACACACCCAACCGGGCGCCTCTCTGGGTGCCATTTGTTGGCTGTCGGTGTTGCTTTTTTCCACTTCTTTTGATTTCTTCCTTGCCTCTGTCCATCTCCCCCTCCTTTCACTTGAGTGCCTCGCTCTGTGCGTCATCTTTACTTCTTCCTGAGGGACTGCAGAGCGTCGGCAATTTGTGATATACGCTTTCCCACTCTCCACCCTTCATCACTCACACTCTGCCTCCTCTGCTTCCCGTGGACACAGTCTCTTATCCAGAAACATGAGCCCCCACTGGCTGGCTCTCTGAGTGCCATTTGTTGGCTGCTGGTGTTGCTTTTTTTTTTCTGCTCCTTTGGATTTCCACCTCCCCCTCCATTCGCTCTAGTGCCTGGCTCCGTGCGCCATCTTTGCTTCTTCTTGAGGGGCTGCAGAGCTCCATTCCAGTGTGGAGATGTTTCCCGGTTTGGGCTACCACACTGGTGGGATCCCAGGGCTTTTGTTCATTTGTTTGTTTTGAACTGTTTGTTTGTTTTCTTTTCCTTTTCTTGAGTTGGGAGCCCTTTCTGGACAGGCGGAGCTGCGTGGCAAGGAACTCCCCTTCAGCTTCGGCAGATGTGCAGAGGGATCCCTGAGAGCATTTCTTTTTACTTTTTTTTTCTTTTCTGTTTTTTTCTGGGGAGGCCTTTCTTGTTCTATTTTTTCTAATTTTTTTGTTTTCTTTTCCCTTTTTCTCTTTTTGTCTTTCTTCATTGCTCAGTTTCCTGTCCCTCTATAACTTCCTTCTCTTTCTGATCCCTGAATACCAGCCATTGTATACCTCTACACCTTCTAGCCAGGCTGTATTGCAACACATGAGAGCCACTTCCCAGACCTCATAGCTGCACCGGTGGGATCCCTGGGAACTTTGCAGTTCTTTAACCTTTCTGATTTTTATTTATTCATTCTTTCTTTTCTTCCCCGTCCCCTTTTTGTTTCTCTTCATTTCAAAGTCTCTCATCTCTCCATTCCAATGGCAACCTCCCCTAGCATTCTTTTTTTGTTTGTTTGTACGTTTTTGGCTCCTGTTCCTCTCTCCTCTCTCCCATATCCAACTTAGCTCCACACGTAACAATCTCCCTGCTGCATCCTGCCTACCTGCACCATGCCCTTGATATCATACCACCAAGCAGCACAGGCACGGCCTACTGGAACCTGCCCTGCACTGATTACTGACCCGCTCTGGTGCCTGTAGTAAGTGCCACAAACAACCCATCCCAGTAACTCCTCTTCAGCTAGACCTGCCCTGCTGTACTATATCAGAGTGACTGACCCTGCCAGTTGGAGAAGCAGGCAAAAAGTATTGAGTGCACAAACGAGCAAACAACAAAAAACACACAGTCCGCCTGCTCAGACCTAGTAAATTTTTTTTTTTTAAGGGACGAAACAAACAAATCTACAATCAATAAACGAGAAAAATAACTACTGAATGCCCTGAAAACAGCAGACAGTATCTAAAAATTTACAAAAACAGGACAGGACGGTTGCAGCAGCCATCCAAAATAAAACACCAGATGACTCTCTTGTGGAAGAAAATGCACTAGAACTACCTGATAGGGAATTCAAATCTATAATACTCAGAATTCCCCAAGAACTGAGGCAAAAAGATGTCAAACATGAGGAAAAAATGGACAAATTCATGGAAAATACAGATAAAAAATTGGAAGAATTCAGGAAGATGATGCAGGAACAAAATGCCAAAATAAATTCACAACTAGAAATTATACAAAGACAACAATAGGAAATCAAAAAGATAAACAACAAGCTTTCAGAAATGGATAATGTCATAGAAGGGCTGAGAAGCAGATTTAAAACAGTGGAAGACAGGATCAGTGGAATTGAAGACAAACACATGGATACAACTCTGTTTCAGGAAAACCCAGAAAAAATAACAAAGAAAAATGAAGAGACCCTGAGAGTTATGTGGGACACAATTAAAAGCAAAAATTCATGAGTGATTGGCATCCAAGAACCGGGGAGAAAACAGAAAACAGACAGGATCATTGAGGAACTGCTGACAGAAAACTTCACCAATATCATGAAAGATGAAAAGCTGGCCATCCAAGATGCTCATTGAACCCCACATAGAAGAGACCCCAAAAGAAAATCACCAAGGCATATCATATTCACACTCACCAAAACCAAAGACAAAGAATCCTGAGAACAGCTTGTGAAAAACATAGAGAGGAGAAACAATAAGACTAAGCTCAGATTATTCGGCAGAAACCATGCAGGCAAGAAGGCAATGGGATGACATATATAAAATCTTGAAAGAAAAAAATGCCAGCCAAGAATAATATATTCTGCAAAACTCTCATTCAGATTTGATGGTGAAATTAGGTCATTTCCAGATAAACAGAAATTAAGGGAATATGTAAAAGACAAACCAAATTTCAAGAATTATTAAAGGGAGTTCCTCGATTTGACGACAAACAGCTTCAGCTCACAGGCAGAACCTAGGATGCAGGATTTTATGAGCCAGATACCAATCTAGGAAATGAACTCTCGAGGACATCCAAAACCAAAAGAAATACAACAGGGAACCGGAGCAGTTAATCAATAAATGACAACAACATCAAAACAATGAAAGAGGGAATAAACAGCATAGGTATAGAACCTCCTAATGAAAAGGAAGGCAAGGCAATACCAAGTAATGGTAGACTGCTTCAAACTTAGAAAGATAAGGGTAAAATTCATCATAACCACAAAGAAAGTTAACAACGCAACTCATAAAAATAAAGACGAAAAACATAAAGTCTCGGAAAAAACAAAACCTACAAAAACAAAAGAAATGAAAAAAAAAATCCACAAACAAAAGTAACTCAGCACAAGAGAGTAAGCTGACCAAAGAAAACTTCAGTACCACAAAAAAAGCACTACAAAATGACAGCAACAAACTCACAACTATCAATAATTACACTGAATGTAAATGGACTCAATGCACCCATAAAGAGACGGGAAGTGACAGAATGGATAAGAAAAAAGGATCCATAAGTATGTTGTCTACAAAGTACACACCTTAGAAACAAAGATGTAAATTTATTAAAAGTCAAGGGTTGGAAAAAAATATATCAAGCTAACAACTACCAAAAAAGAGCAGGAGTGGCAATTCTAATCTCAGATAAAATAGACTTTAAAACAAACTCTACCATAAAAGACAAAGAAGGATACTACATAATGATTAAGGGGATGATCCTTCATGAAGACATAACCATAATAAACATCTACGCTCCCAATGACAGGGCTCCATAATACATAAAACAAACTCTAACAACACTGAAAAGAGAAATTGACAGTTCCACAATAATAGTAGGAGACTTCAACACACCACTCTCAGAAAAGGACAGAACAACTAAGAAGAAACACAGCAAAGATACAGAAGACCTAAAGGGCACAATAAGCCAACTGGACCTCATAGACATATATAGAACACTCCATCCAACCACTGCAAATTACATGTTCTTTTCCAATGCACATGGAATGTTCTCCAGAATAGACCACATCTTAGGCCACAGAGCTATCCTTCACAAGATCCAAAACGATGAGATAATTCAAGGTATCTTCCCTGACCACAATGCCATCAAGGTAGAAATTAATAATAGAAAGATCAAGGAAAATAAATCAAGTACATGGAAACTGAATAATACCCTACTTACACATCAGTGGGTAATAGAAGAAATTAGAGATGGAATCAAAAAATTCCTAGAATCAAAGGAGAATGAAAACACATCATACCAAACCTTTTGGGACACAGCAAAGGCAGTCCTCATAGAAGAATTTATAGCAATAGATGCACATATCAAAAAAGAAGAAAGGGACAAAATCAAAACATTAACTGCAGAACTCAAGCAAATAGAAAGAGAACAGCAAAAAAGCCTACAACCACTGGAAGAAAGGAAATAGTAAAGATCAGAGCAGAAACAAATGAAATAGAGAACAGAAAAAACAATAGATAGAATTAACAAAACCAAAAGTTGGTTCTTTGGAAGAATCAACGAAATCGACAAAAGAAAAACAGGAAAGGACACAAATAACCCAAATAAGAAATGAAATGGGGGACATTACAACAGACCCAACTGAAATAAAAAGGATTATAACAGATTATTATGAAAAACTATACTCCAACAAATTTGAAAACCTAGAGGAAATGGATCAATTTCTAGAAACACACGGCCTACCCAAATTACAACAAAGTGATGTTGAAAATCGGAACAGACCCATAAAAAAGAAGAGATTGGAAAGGTAATAAAAAAACTCCCAAACAAAAAAGCTCTGGCCCAGATGGCTTCCCTGGAGAATTCTACAAAACATTTACAGAAGAGCTTGTACCAGTACTACTGAAGCTATTTCAGAGCATAGAAGAGGAAGCAACACTTCCAAATTCATTCTATGAAGCTAGCATAATGCTGATACCAAAACCAGGCAAAGATGTCACAAAAAAAAGAAAATTACAGACCAATATCTCTCAGGAATATAGATGCAAAAATTCTGAATGAAATTCTAGCCAATAGACTTCAGCATTATATCAAAAAAATAACACAACACAACCAAGTAGGATTCATACCAGGTATGCAAGGATGGTTCAACATCAGAAAATCAAGCAACGTAATCCACCACATAAATAAAAGGAAAGAAAAGAATCACATGATCATCTCAATTGATGCAGAAAAGGCATCTGACAAAGTCCAACACCCATTCCTGATAAAAACTCTCAATAAAATAGGTATAGAAGGGAAATTTCTCAACATAATAAAGGGCATCTATGCAAAACCAATGGCCAACATCATTCTTAATGGAGAGAGGCTGAAAACATTCCCCTTGAAAACAGGAACAAGACAAGGATGCCCTTTATCACCACTTCCATTTAACATTGTGCTGGAAGTTCTAGCTAGAGCAATCAGGCAAGAAAAAGAAATAAAGGGAATCCAAATTGGTAAGGAAGAAGTTAAACTGTCCCTGTTTGCAGATGATATGATACTATACATAGAAAACCCTAAAGACTCCGCGAGAAATCTACTGGAATTAATAGAAAGATTCAGCAGAGTAGCAGGATACAAGAAGAACATTCAAAAATCAGTTGGATTCCTATACACCAGTAAGGAGAACGATGAAAAGGAGATCAGGAAATCAATACCATTTTCAATAGCCCTGAAAAATATAAAATACTTGGGAATAAATCTGACCAAGGATATAAAAGACCTATAAAAAGAAAACTATAAAACACTGCTGCATGAAACCCAAAAGGATCTACATAAATGGAAAAACATACCATGCTCATGGATAGGCAGACTCAACATTGTGAAAATGACAATTCTACCTAAAGCAATTTACAAATACAACGCAATCCCTATCCAAGTACCAACAACATTCTTCAAAGAGATGGAAACACTAACCTTTAACTTTATATGGAAAGGGAAGAAGACCGAATAAGTAAAGCACTACTGAAGAAGAAGAATAAAGTTGGAGGACTCACACTACCTGACTTCAGAACCTACTATACAGCTACAGTAGTCAAAACAGCCTGGTACTGGTACAACGACAGAGACATTGACCAATGGAACAGAATTGAGAACCCAGATGTAAATCCATCTACCTACAGTCACCTGATCTTCAACAAGGGCCCAAACTCCTTCAAATGGGGAAAAGACCATCTTTTTAACAAATGTTGCTGGCAAAACTGGATATCCATTTGCAGAAAAATGAAACAGGACCCATACCTCACACCGTATACAAAAACTGCTTCAAAATGGATCAAAGACCTGAATATAAAGCCTAAAACTATAAAGTTCATAGAAGAAAAAATCGGACCAACACTTCAGGCCTTAATAAATGGCATTAACAGGATACAAACCATAACGATCAACTCACAAAACCCAACAGATAAGCTAGATAACTGGGATCTCCTAAACTCAAACACCTATGCTCTTCAAATGACTTCACCAAAAGATTAAAAAGAGAACCTACAGACTGGAAAAAACTTTTGGACAGTACAGGTCAGACAAAGGTCTAATCTCCATAATCTACAAGAAAATCCAACACCTCTACAACAAAAAGACAAATAATCCTATCAAAAAATGGGCAAAGGAAATGAACAGACACTTCACCAAAGAAGACATTGAAATGGTCAACAGACACATGAGGAAATGCTCGCAATCACTAGCCGTTAGAGAAATGCAAACTAAAACCACAATGAGATACCATCTCACCCCGGGATTACTGGCACGAATCAAAAAGACTGGAAATAACAAATGTTGGAAGGGCTGCGGGGAGATCGGAACTCTTATGCACTGCTGGTAATGCAAAATGATACAAGCATTTTGGAAAATGATATGGCGCTTCCTCAGAGAGCTAGAAATAGATATACTATTCTATCCAGCAATCCCACTCCTAGGAATATAGCCTAGAGAAATAAGAGTCGTCACTCGAATAGACATATGCACACGTATGTTCATGGCAACATTGTTCACAATAGCAAAACGATGGAAACCACGTCGATGCCCATCAACAGATGAATGGATAAACAAACTATGGTACATACACACAATGGAGTACTATGCAATGAGAAAGAACAACAATGAATCTGTGAAGCATCTCATAACATGGATGAAACTGGAGGACATTATGCTGAGTGAAATAAGTCAATCATCACAAAAGGACAAATATTGTATGAGACCTCTATTGTAAAAACCCATGAAAAAGTTCACACACAAAATGTAACAACCCTTGTTGGTTACCAGGGATGGGAGGGGTGGGGGGGAAATACTAAATAGGCAATAGATAAGATGGTATCTTGGGTGAAGGATCAGACAGTACACAATACAGGGGAAACTAGCACAACCTGTACATGGAAATGTCATGGAAGCCCTATAGACACATCCAAACTCCCTGAGGGACTGAATTGTTGGGCGGAGGACTGTGTGGACCATGGTCTTGGGGAACATCTATCTCAATTGGCATGACACAGCTTATGAAGACAGTGCTCTACATTCTACCTTGGTGAGTAGTGTCTGGAGTCTTAAAAGCCTGTGAGCAGCCATCTAAGATACTCCACTGGTCTCATCCCTTCGGGGGCAAGGGAGAATGAAGAAAACAGGATACAACTAAAAGATTAGTCCAAAGGACTAATTGTCCACAGCTACCAAGACCTCCACCAGACTGAGTCCAGTACAGCTAGATGGTGCCCGGCTACCACATTGACTGCTCTGAACAGGAACACAACAGAGGGTTCTGCACAGAGGTGGAGAAGGATGTAGAGCATAACTTTAACTCACAAAAAAAAGACCAGATTTACTGGCCTAAAGGAGACTGGAGAAACCCCGATAGTATTGCCCCCAGACACCCTTTGAGCTCAGTGGTGAAGTTACCTCCAAGGTTCACTGTTCAGCCTGGGAGTGGACAGCCCCGTAAAACCAAATGAGACTAACGAGGCACAGGAGTCCAGTGACAAGGGCCAGAAGGTGGAAGGGGACAAGGAAGCTGGTGATAAGGAACACAAGTAAGGATATTGTTGATGTGTTGTGAGATTGTTAACCATTGTCATAGGACAGCATTTGTAGTAACTGTTAAATGAGAAACTATTTGTTCTGTAAGCCTTCACCTGAAGTACAATAAAATATTTTTTAAAAAAAAGTATTTGAAGCATCATTTTATTTAATCTTTACAGCAATCTTGTGATATGTAATTTAAAGTTCCCATTATAAAGATGAGGAATTAAAGTGCAGAAACTTGCTCAAGGTCATTCAACTAAGAAGAGCATCACTGGATATTGAAACCACTGGGCTGTACTCTAATCCTAGGTCTTTTCTATTTTACCCTTCTCAAGCAAGAGAAGCCACAGATGAGTTGATATCCATCCCTTTGGGAACTTGGAAGAGAAATGAGGAAGTACTAACAGCCTGCTCTGTTCTTAGGGAGATAGTGGAGTAGGGAGGGAATCAGGTACCCTAGGTTCTGATTCTGCTGCTAAACAAACTAAAAGGAGCCTGGAACAAGTCCCTTCCCTTCCCTTTCCATTTGTTTCTCCTCCCTAGGATAAGAGATCTGAGTAGAGTCTCCAGTATTCCGTCTCCAGTAGAGTCTCTGGTACTTTCTCCGCCCCTTCATGGCTGTCTGCAAGCTTACCTCCTGCCTTTCAGGAGACACCTAAAGCCAAGGATATGGTGATTCTTCCTGAGTGTCCTCCTGTTTTTCAGATAAAGGACAGTGTATATTATGAAAACTTTTTTTCTTAATCACCATTGCCTGAATTGTGTAGCCAGTATTCTCTTCTCCCTAGCTCCCAAAGGGATCGGAGGAGATGCGAGTAAAACTCTCTTAATACTGCATATTCCTAGATGTTAAAACCAGTTGCTGTTGAGTCGATTCTGACTCATTGTGACCCCATGTGTGTCAGAGTAGAACTGCACTCCAGAGGGTTTTCAGTGGCTGATTTTGTAGAAGTAGATCTGCAGGCCTTCTAAGGCACTTTTGGGTGGACTCAAACCTCCAACCTTTCTGTAAGCAACCAAGTGCACCAACCACTTGCCGTGATTTAAATATGTAATCTCATGGTAAAAGGTCTGGAATTCCAGTTCTGCATGACACTACCCATATTGGAGGGCTGTCTGGGGCACTGGGAAGTAGAAAGAAGGGAGAAATCTAAGCTGGAAGGACCTGATCAGAGATTCACTGGGTTTAAGGCTATCAATCCTCCTTGCTTTGCAAATGAGCTATAAACCATTGGCACAACTCAGAGCTAACAGAGGTTCCTAGGAGCTGGTCAAAGGTGGCACCAGGATTTTGACATGGGAAGGGCAGTGGCCTCTCGTGTCCTAAACAGGGGCTCGTGTCAAAGGCTGAGAAATCCTGGGAGATGATGTTTGGCGTCAGAAGTCACAGGACTTCCCCTTTCTTTGTGTGGGGAATATGTGGGGTCAGATTCATCAGCTAACCCAACCCTGGTAGTGAAGAAACCGAGCTCCTCTGAAGGAAAGAAGGATCCTTAGAGCCCAGACACTGAGTGTGCTTCAGCAAAACACACAGGGAGAACCAGGTCAGGATTATGTGTTAGTGAAAGTCCCAGAGACTGGAGCCAGAGGAGAGGCTTCAGTGGTGTAAAGGAGGCAGGCAGGAGAGTCCAGAAAGGGTGGGGTATTGGTGAAAGAAATTCCTTTGCATTCAGGGCCAAGGTCCTGGGAGCTGGGTTCACATCACACAGGGCCCAAGACAAGCTGGTTGGCAGCAGGGAACAGAGAAGCAGGAAGCATTTCCTCTGGAGCTGAGAATCCCACCGATGCAGCAGCAAGTCCTGCCTGGAGCTCTCTCTGTCAGGGCTCCTGAGGGTGGGTTTTGGTGAAGAGAGAGACCTGGACCCAAGCCTAGAAGAGAGCTAAAGTAAGGTGAGAGGCTTTCAGCTCAGGTGTGGTGGTGAAGGTGGCACCAGCCCAATGGGAGGTGGTTCATTAACTGGATGACTATGAAGTAGATAGGTGGAGAAGGCAACAGGAGCAAGTATCTGTCCTTTCCTGAGCCCTTACGTCTCTTCTCAGCTCATCCCACAAGGCCTGTCACAAGGGACGGTTTCACTTACAAGGAGCTACTTAGTGGTTCTCAAAGCAGTTTCTGGACATCTTTTTACAAACAATGTCATTCAGTCAGTCAGTCAGTCAGTTGGCCCATAACTGCCAATTCACTGAGCAGCTGCTACACCTCAGGAGCATGTAGGGTGGATGTGGATGCATGGCTGGAGGACCCAGTGAGGCACTGTTGGTGGGGTGGTGACTGATCCTGGGAGGTGACCCAGATGAGGCTCCAATAAGTGCTCCAAAGATTTAGGGGTGTATGTAGGGGGAGAGTGGATGGAAGGAGGAGGAGGAACCATGCACACAGCTGGATTTTAAGGGTGATTTGGATTTTCCAAAGGCCATAGCTAATAACAGATTGTGCTTGGGGGCAGGTCTGAATCAGTGACCTGTTTCTTGTTATGTTGATCAGAGGAAATTTCAGGCCTAAAGATTCAGGGAATCCTATGTATCCCCAAGTAAGCCCCATGACAGGGAGAATCGTCAGGATCTGACCATCACTTCAAACAGACCCATGGAGGGAAGGAAAGGACACCAGGGCAGGTGATCAGAGGCTGCCCACCTGGCTGCCATCCCAATGTCTTCACTGATGGGGCACCTGGACCTTGTCACTATGCCACCCTGAGGCATCCCCTCCATGGTGGAAGCAGCACAGGTCCCAGGAAGGCATTTTAGACCTTCCCTTCCTCTCCCAGACCCTGGTCCACTGAGGGACAATAAATTGAGTGAGTCTTTTATTTCCACTTGTGTTCATAAATGCTCCCTCCCATTTCTAGCAGAGCTAGACACAGAAAGCCTAGATTCTCCTTCGTTTTAACACCTCCCTTCTCCACAGTGCCTATAGAGGCATTGAGCAAACTAGAAATACCTAATGTTTATCCCCAGTGCCACTTAAAATATTAACCAGCTTTATTCCTATTTAAGAGGATTCACCTGAGCAAAGAGTAAGTGTTTACCCAGAAAACAAGACTCCTCCTGTCTTCTCAAATTGCCACTCACACAAAGTTTTCCAGTATTATGAGTGAACCCAGCTCCAAGCCTCCAGGAGTATAAACTTGCCCGTTTCCATGCTTCGTCATTTTCCTGCCAAGGCTTCATTTCCTCTATAGGCATTAGGGAGAAGGGAGGGGTTAAAACAAAGGAGAATCTAAGCTTTCTATGTTGAATCCTTCTTCTCATGTGGTTTGACCTTGGGTAAGTTGTTTCACCTCTTTTGGCCTAATATTCCCCAATCATCACTTGAGGAGCACAGACTAGAGGCTCTCTGAGGTCCTTAAACTCAGTGGCTCTGAATTATGTTGCATCTTTCACTCTAAGGTCTATTGGGAGGACATAGTCTTCATCCTTGATATCTTCTAGAATAAGAGGCATGACTTACATATATTAGGTGCTCCATTAATATTTGTGGAGTGAATGAATAAATAAATATTACCACAAGAATAACGCTGGCTTGAGCAGGCATGGCTCTAACCCTCAGAAAGCCCCAAGGAGATACAAAGCCAAAGAAAGGGAGAAAACATTGCAGCCAGAGTTGGAAGTGGGCAAGAGGTGGGAGAGGATTGAGTATTGAGGAGCCCATGGATGGGCCTGGGGTGGAGGTAGCTAGAAAAGGCTTCCAGGTTTCTGGGTGGGCATAGTGTCTAGTTACATTATGAAGGGAGAGAGCCATGACCAGATGGCTGGGTGGAGTGGAAAGAAGAGGTTATCCCAAAGGAGAGATTATCCCTTGAAAATCTCTGAAGTAGGAGAGGGGTGAAGGTGTGGTTGGTGAAAGCAAAGTAGATTTTTCCAGCTTAATAACCTGACAGGGAGGGGTGAGGTTAGCGGGGAACGGTCTGTGAGTAATTCTGAATGTGTGTAGCTCAATGGGGTTCGGAGAAAAAGGGGAGAAATGGATGTAAGGGTCTTGGGTCCCTCAGATGAGGAGTCTATAATCCATCAACTTCATTGCCTCCCACATCCGGCTTAACTAAGATAAATAGCTCATGGCCATCTCCATTCCACTTTTCCCCTCCCTTTTCTACCTGTTCATGAGCCACCAACAAGTTCTGCCCCACAGAATATAGAGGAACAGTCAACCCAATGAAAAAGAGAATATGTTGGTGGCAAGACCACACATGGACTCAAATCTCTCTCAAGGGTTAACTCATCAAACAAATTAAGGAACCTCTTACCCACCCTTCCCCCAATACAAGCTCTATTCCTGGGTCTAAGGGGGGAGGGTGACAGTGGGAATTAGGCCCAGGTGACATCACTGTTGGACAACCGGTGCCAAAAAAAATATCAAGTGGGTAGTTTTCCATCACAAAAGCTGAGCCAACAGGTAATTGAAGGGAGTGGGGTGAATCATGTGTGACAGGCAAGGAATGAAAACAGAGCAGCCCCAATGATTCTATTTCCCTGAGGCAAGGCTCATTCACTGTATAAAAGCCAACTGGCTATGGACTCACACCAGATCCAAGCAACCAGAAAACCTGTTTTTCTCTGTGCACCAGGTGAGTCTCTGTTTTGAACTGACTTGGCATTCTTATATATCTTTTCATTTTTTGGAAACTGGACAAAGACAAACATGTAAGAGGCCAATGTAGGATATTCACTAGAGTTAGAGAATATGAGAATATCTTTATTTTAAATAAAAGCAATTTGGGCTTGAAGGGCCCTCAGAGATGGATAAGTCTACTGCCTCAGTGTACTGCTGTGGAACCTAGGTCAGGGAAGGGGAGGGATCTGTACACAAGTCCATGGTGAGTTAAGAGCAGGATTAGGACCAAGAGTCAGGCCGAGGGCACTTTCAGCAACACAATTTTGTGTATGATATTTATTACAGAGCTTATAATTCATTCAAACTGCCAACCTTTTGGTTAACAGCCATAGCATTTAACCACTACGCCACCAGGTTTCCTATAATTCATTCAACGGATCTCTGCGGAGCAACTACTATATTTAAGGCAATGTGCTGGCCAGTTTGGGTAAATCAGACCAATATGGAACTTATTCAGCAAATTCACAACACATCAGGGAAGATGACTGCTGTTGATAGCTGCCATTGAGTTGGCCCCTGACTCATGGCAACCCCATGCACGATGGAACCAAATACTGCCCCATCCTGCGTTATCCCCATGATCGGTTGTCGATCGAACTGTCGTGTTAGTGGAGCTTTCATTGGCTAATGTTTGGAAGTAGATCACCAGACCTTTCTTTCTAATGGAAGATAGTACATATACATAAATAGATGAAATGCAAAGTAGTTCATGATTGGTAAAAGGAGGTCGGGGCAGGGAGGGACTGTGGCAGTTTGGGGGAGACTTGTTGCAGAAGAGACTATTAGTGGTGACACATGATGTGAGTTATGATGGAGGTGCATTTGGAGAGTCTACGATGAGTCTGAGAGGAATATGTGAGCAAAGACTGGAAGTGATAGCATAGGGGCTTAGGTTAGTATAGAATTACCTATAAGTAACATGACATTCTGTGTTACTATGAGTTTGTAGACTACAGTTGTTTTATTGTATTATTTTCCAAAAGACCTAATATATGGGCTTCCTGTCCCTCTCCGAAGCCAGTTTTCTTAAGGTATATGCCATATCTCAGGAAAACATGGAGCTGGGAAATGAACCTCACTCAAATGGAGCAAAACAGATAACCTTTAAGCTCCTAGATCCTTCTCTTGAAATGGTTCAGAAATTACCAAAGCATTTTTTACTCTCAAATTTAGGGGGCCAGCCAAGGGAGATGAGGAACTCTGTCTTCTAAAGGAGCCTGAAGTGTGGTACATTGGACATTGAACATGGCTTCTTCCCTAGTTAATCCCTGTGTAACTAAATCATCTTTTTTTTATCTCAAGGTCCAACCACCATTGAAGCATGAGTTCCCAGCAGCAGAAGAAGCCCTGTGTCCCACCCCCTCAGCTTCAGCAGCAGCAGGTGAAACAGCCTTGCCAGCCCCCACCCCAGGAACCATGTGTCCCTAAAACTAAGGAGCCCTGCCACCCCAAGGTGCCTGAGCCCTGCCACCCCACGGTGCCCGAGCCCTGCCACCCCAAGGTGCCTGAGCCCTGCCACCCCACGGTGCCCGAGCCCTGCCACCCCAAGGTGCCTGAGCCCTGCCCCTCAACGGTCACTCCAGCACCAGCCCAGCAGAAGACCAAGCAGAAGTAAAGGGGTGCACAGCCATGTCCCTGGAGGAGCTGACCACCAGCTTCTGAACTCCTTTCCCATTCTGCTTATGAGTCCCATTTGCCTGTTGACCTTGCAAATAGCATGTTATCACCCTGAGTCACAGTCCCTCCCTCATTTGCACCCTCTGAAAAGATTTTCTTCACTCTCACTCTGGCAAGTTCCCTGAACTTCTGAACAAGGTTGGAGGTCTCACTGGCTGAGCTAGTCTTCCAGTTGTTCAGGATTCATCTAAGGAGTGACTTTGGGAAGGATCAAGTACTCTTTCCTGCTCTGCCCCCATTAAATCACTTTTAATTCCACACCTGGCTCTGCATGTCATTGGCCAACTCAGGCTTCTTCATTGTTCTCTCGAAGTAGGAACTGCACACAGAGAGGGGCTGGTTATAGTTAGTAGGTGCCTGATCCTGGCACTGAAAATGTGTGTGTGTGTGTGTGTGTGTGTCTGTTGTGCACAGAGGACATTCCTCGTCCACCAGTGGGAGATTATGAGAGGCCACTAGAGCCTGCTCGTTTGGGCAACCTCAGCTAGAGCAGGCCTTTCTCCTTGCACCTGAGTGTGTCTTGCTTGAGTTTAGTTGGTGCCAGTTTCAAGCCATCTCTGACCCTGAGTACCTTATCCCCAAATCACCTTTATTCTGTCCAGTTGATTCATTTTTTTATTACCATCCTGAAGAAATAGTGCTCATACATATTCTAGCCTGATTATCAGTTCTTCTTCACTCTTCTTCCATTTCTGATTTCTCATAACAGGCCTAGCCAAGCACACAAACACTCACACTCATAGACACAGACACACTCACAGACACAAATCTACCCCCCCCACAGAGACAGAAGCAGACATTCACACAGACACACACACCCACACCTGAAATCACACAAACACACATACAGATACTCTGATTTAATGCCCTTAGCCAGTCTTTTTCTCTCATGACTGTCCAGTGTGAAAACAGCCATCACTGTAGCAGGAAGACGGAGGGTAGAATTCAGTCCTTTCTAGGAGACACCTAACAGAGATGATCTTCAACCCCTTCCCATAGAAACATCCATTCACACAAACACACACTGACCCGAAAGCACACAGATGTTCTCTCTACACACATACAGGCACACACACATGCACAGACGAACACACATGCACAAACGTAGGGGCCCTTTCAAAGTAGAACATAAAAGCAGGTGTCTCAAATAAAAAAAAAAATACACAGAAAATTTAAAACAGGTTTCAGTAGGAAGAGAGAGCAATACAGTAAGACGAAAGGTCAGCCACAAAGTTGAGGAAGGGAAGGTCATTATGATATGTCATGTCAGGGGGACAGGAGGCTTATAAACAGCATTGAATACAGCCCCTCCATTATCCGGATAAAGAAACGGATATACAGAAAGGAAAGACAATTAAAGTCGTCCAAAAATTGTGCTTCTGAATTGCACCCAGCGTCCATTTGTCCAGACTCTCAGACACCAGCTCTTTCTCTTGCACCCTCGTCTTTTAATTTGCGGATGACCAGTAGGTTTGCAGGTCTGTGTAGAGTAGGCCTGGGATCTTAGGTAGCCATCTCTGGAGCGTAGAGGCCAACATAAAACTTCAGAGGGGATACAATGGTCACTGAGGAGTGAAAGCTGTTTCCTAACAAGGTGAGTGGTCCATAATGTGAAGGGGGCATGAGGCAAGTGACAGGAAGCACCTGCGTGATGCACAAGCACTCCAGATAGACCTGGCAAGCACTCCAGAGATATTTGGAAACTGTAAGACAGAAATTTTCCAGCAGGTCATTAGCAGGTGATGAGTCGTTGGCAGGAAAGAATGACGTCATTGGGTCTGTAAGGTGTGTACATGTTCAGATGACTTCAAACTGCTACTCGTTAGCATGATGAAAAATGTTAGTAATGTCTCAAGGAGTAGACACCATTAAAGGGTCAGTCCATGAGCAGGGACACTGGCTGCTGGTACAAAGCCATTAGGAGTATGAGGTCAAGGGACCATCCTAGAGGGCTGTTGAGCAAAAGGAATCAAAATCCTTAAATATCTGCATACCCTCTGCATTCCACAGCAAAGTATTCACCTGTGTTCACAAAGATTTGTTCATAAAAATGATCATTTCAACATCACACATCATAGAAAAATAAAGTATAGGAGGAAAACAACATAAATTCCCAATAAAAGAAAATTGATTGGGTAAATGATTATGTACCTGTGTGGCAGGGTATAGCATGATCAAAAAATAATACAGCAAAAAAATAGTGAGTCATATGAAAATATGTTCAGCTAATATCAAGATCATGTAAAATATTACAGTATGTAGCACATAAGCACTTCTTGTTAAAATGTACGCACGTATGGATAAATAAAAAAAATCAAACAGCATTTAATACAGCAAAATACAAAGAGGCGAACATAATTAATGTCATTAAATTGTGTACATTTCTACATGTGTATATAGATACATACACATGTATATAGACACATAAAAATCCGTTGCCGTCGAGTCGATTCCGACTCATAGCCACCCTATAGGACAGAGTAGAACTGCCCCATAGAGTTTCCAAGGAGTTCCTGGTGGATTCAAACTGTTGACCTTTTGGTTACCAGATGTAGTTGTTAACCATTATGCCACCAGGGTTTCCATATATACACATAACTACTGCATGTATGTATGCATATACATATATACACGTACAGTAGCTATATTTGGTTGGTCAGTAAAAGCTATCATTTATTTTAGTCTTTTAATATTTCTTTAAGCATTTTTCACTAGAAATTGAAGTTAAATTTATTTATAAAATTTTTCTACACTTTTTTAAAAAAATAAAACAGGTAAGATGCAGATGAGCTGTAGTAAAAATATTTTTCCAAAACCTTCTTGAAGTCCTGCAGCACTTTCCAGGCCAGCAGCACAAAGCGGGGTAGGGGGAGGTGGGGGGAGGTTACTGCCTGTTTTGTTTGTTTGTTTTTAAGTTATCCCACACAAACCCACAACACAATTCTAAATCTTTTGTGAGAAGCCCCTGATAATACCACTGCCTCTACTTCACTAAAATTCACAACCCAAAGAGTCCAGCCTTGTCTACTGACTTTGAGCACTGCTACCACTCAGGGTCAAACAGGTTGCCTGGAAGAAGTGGAATTCTCCTCTCTGTCTGAGCTTCTTCACTTCCCTTAGCTCCTTTCCTCTTCTGAAGAATTGTCATTCATTCTCTGCATGTTCTCTTCCTGTTCTTCCTTTGCCCTCTATCTCTTTTTTGCTTTACTTTCAATCCCCCTTCCCTACACTTTCCACCCCATACACTTTCCCAGAGCCAAGTGGCTTGTCTGGGTTTTGTGATCTTATTAGGTCTCCTTTGGCCCTTGATACATTTGAAAGCAAGCAGTCAGATTTGCCACTGTGTGAATCGGTTCAATTATTGGGCACTACATTTGGAAGGTCATCCAAGGTCAAATTCAGAGTTGCACAGTGGTCTGCACCATTCATTGGAACTACCAGCCTCTTTCTCACCTGATCACCCACAGCTTTTGCCTGCCCAGGAGAAATACTGCGTCCACTGGGGTGGAAGTGTATCTATGTACAATGACACCTGTCACCTGTTCTTGGCCTTTTTCTTCCTGTTCCAGAGGTAGATGAAGATCCCTTGTCCCTCAGGATTTTGTTATGTTCACTGTTCCCAAGCCTTCTTCTCTATGAGTGACAGCATAAGACTCTCTTTACAACCTTGATAGACATGCATCTAACACCATCACCAGAAGCAGCACAGTAACCACCGCAAAGATCCAAATACACGGAGTGTCTTATTCCAAGTAGATACGTATCATGTCACCCCAGACAATACAGGAACTATCCTCCACCCTCCCATTGGGCACAAAGTCTTACATTCCAGCCGACCTCATGGCACCTACTAGACAGAATACCCCAGATTTATAAATGACACTGCATGTTACTATCTAAGTGCATGGAATAATTTCATCTACATTGACTTAAAAATTCTACAGAGTAAGCCATATTTTCCAACTAGTGATCCTTCTTAGTTGTTTCCAACTTAGGCATTCCAATCACCAGTAATTATCAATGCATCCTGATTGCATGTTTGATAATTTTCAGACTGCAGAAGTTGGTAAAAATCTTCAATTTCTTCATCTTTGGCCTTAGTGGCTGGTGCGTAAATTTGAATAGTAGTAGTATTAACTAGTATTCCTTATATGCTTATGGATATTATCTTATCATTGACAGCATCATACTTCAGAATAGATCTTGAAATGTTCTTTTTGACAATGAACTCTTCAAGTTGTCACTCACAACATAGTAGACCATATGATTGTCCAACTCACAATAGCCAATACCAGTCCATTTCAGCTCACTAATGCCTAGGATATTGATATTTATGCATTCCATTTCATTTTTGACGATTTCCAATTTTCCTAGACTCATACTTTGTACATTTCACGTTCCGATTATTAATGGATGTTTGCAGCTGTTTCTTCTCGTTTTGAGTTGTGCCACATCAGCAAATCAAAGTCCTGAGAGCTTAACTCCATCCATGTCATTAAGGTTGACTCTAATTTGAGGAGGTAGCTCTTTCTCAGTCATCTTTTGAGTGCCTTCCAACCTGAGGGGCTCATCTTCCAACACTACATCAGATAATGTTCTGCTGCTATTCATAAGGTTTTCACTGGTTAATTCTTTTCAGAAATAGACTTCTGGGTCCTTCTTAGTCTTAGTCTGGAAGCTCAGCTGAGATCTGTCTGCCATAGGTGACTCTGCTGGTATTTGAATACCGGTGGTATGGCCTTGGTGGTAGAAATGATGCCAGAGATCGCATGATAGAATTTTGCAAGACCAACAGATTCTTCATTGCAAATACCTTTATTCACCAACATAAATGGCGACTATACAGGTGGACCTAGCCGGATGGAATACACGTGAATCAAATCAACTACATTTGTGTAAAGAGACGATGGAAAAGCTCAGCATCATCAGTCAGAACAAGGCCAGAAGCTGACGTCAGAACAGACAATTAATTGTTCATATGCAAGTTCAAGTTGAAACTAAAGAAAATTAGAACAAGCCCACAAAAGACAAAGTACGGCCTTGAGTATATCACACCTGAATTTAGAGACCAACTCAAGAATAAATTTGATGCTTTGAATACGAATGACCAAAGACCAGACAGGTTGTGGAATGACATCAAGGACATCATACATGAAAAAAGCAAAAGTTCAGTAAATAGACAGGAAAGAAGGAAAAGACCAAAATGGATGTCAGAAGAAGCTCTGAAACTTACTCTTGAACTTAGAGTAGTTAAAGCAAATAGAAAAAATGATGAGGTAAAGGAGCTGAACAGAAGATTTCAAAGGGCAGCTCGAGAAAACAAAGTAAAGTATAATGACATGTGCAAAGACCTGGACATAGAAAACCAAAAGGGAAGAACGAATTCAGCATTTCTCAAGCTGAAAGAACTGAAGAAAAAATTCAAGCCTCGAGTTGAAATAGTGAAGGTTTCTTTGGGGAAAATATTAAACAATGTAGGAAGCATCAAAGGAAGATGGAAGGAATACACAGAGTCACTATACCAAAAAGAAGTGGTCGACGTTCAACCATTTCAGGAGGTAGCATATGATCAGGAACCAATGGTACTGAAGGAAGAAGTCCAAGCTGCACTGAGGCACTGGCAAAAAACAAGCCTCCAGGAATTGACGGAATACCAACTGAGATGTTTCAACAAATGGATACAGTGTTGGAAGTGCTCACTCATCTATGCCAAAAAATTTGGAGGACAGCTACCTGGTCAACCACCTGGAAGAGATCCATATTTATGCCTATTTCTGAATGTAGAAATTATTGAACAATATCGTTAATATCACACACAAGTGAAATTTTGCTGAAGATCATTCAAAAGTGGCTGCAGCAGCATATTGACAGAGAACTGCCAGAAATTCAAGCCAGATTTGGAAGAGGATGTGGAAACAGGGATATCATAACTGATGTCAGATGGATTCTGTCTGAAAGCAGAGAATACCAGAAAGATGTTTACTTGTGTTTTATTGAGTATGCAAAGGCATTCGAAAGTGTGGATTATAACAAATTATGGATAACATTGCTAAGAACGGGAATTGCAGAACGCTTAATTGTACTCATGAGGAACATGTACATAGATCAAGAGGCAATCATTCGAACAGAACAAGGGGATACCACGTGGTTTAAAGTCAGGAAAGGTTGTATCCTTTCACCATACTTATTCAATCTGTATGCTAAGCAAATAATCCAAGAAGCTGGACTATATGAAGAAGAATGCCCCATCAGGATTGGAGGAAGACTCATTAACAACCTGCATTATGCAGATGACACAACTGTGCTTGCTGAAAGTGAAGAGGATTTGAAGCACTTACTGATGAAGATCAAAGACTACAGCCTTCAGTATGGATTCCACCTCAACATAAAGAAAATAAAAATCCTCACAACTGGACCAATAAGCAACATCATGGTAAATTGTCGTCAAAGATTTCATTTTACTTGGATCCAGAATCAACAGTCATGGAAGCAGCGGTCAAGAAATCAAAAGACACATTGAATTGGGTAAATCTGCTGCAAAAGACCTCTTTAAAGTGTGGAAAAGCAAAGATGTCACCTTGAAGACTAAGGTACACCTGAACCAAGCCATGGTGTTTTCACTTACCTCATACACATGCAAAAGCTACATGATGAATAAGGAAGACCAAAGAAGAATTGACGCCTTTGAATTGTGTTGGCGAAGAATATTGAACATACCATGGGTTGCCAAAACAATGAACAAATCCCTCTTGGAAGAAGTATAACCAGAATGCTCCTTAGAAGCAAGGACAGCAAGACTATGTCTAACATACTTTGGACATATTATCAGGAGGGATCAGTCCCTAGAGAAGGGCATCATGCTTGGTAAAGTGAATAAGAGGAAGACCCTCAATGAGATGGATTGACACATTGGCTGCAACAATGGGCTCAAGCATAACAACTTTGTGAGGATGGCACAGGACTGGGCGGCGTTTCATTCTGTTGTACATAGGGTCCCTACAAGTTGGAACCAACTCACCGACACCTAACAACAACAACAGGGTAAGCAATAAGGGAGGCATTCAAGTGATTGGTATAATTCACTCTATTGTGTCAAGGTGTCAATTTCCACAAACCTCTGAAATTTAGAGTCCTGGTGGACACAACACTTTGTACTCTGGTGGCTTGTATGTTGCTTTGATACTGTAAATTATGCCACCGGTGTTTCAAATACCAGTAGGATCATCCAAGTTGGACAGGTTTCAGCAGAGCATTCAGACTAAGACAGACTAAGAGGAAAGGCCTGGCAATCTACTTCTGAAAGTTAGCCAATAAAAACTTATGGTTCACAAAATAATATTGTCTGAGTTGTTTGCTTTGCACGGGTCATCAAGAGAGATCAATCACTAGAATAGGACATCACGTTTGGTGAAGTAGTAGATCAACAAGGGAGTAGAAGACCCTGAAGGAGATGGATTGACACAATAGCCTTAATGATGGACTTGAACTTGCTGGTGATTGTGAGGATGATACAGGACAAGGTGACATTTTTTTCTGTTGTACATAGGGTCATCATGAATTGGAGTGGACTTGGTAGCAGCAAACTACAACAACACATGGCCAATGCCTGCTCTTTTGGACAGGCCAGTTCCAGAGCCCTCAAAGAAGGCATTTAGGTCAGTTCTAACCTCTTCCAATTATTCGTCACAAGTTTTCTCCCACTCTTGGCTAGACATTTATTCCCATCATTGGACAATTGTGTTCATCCTTCTGCATCCCAAATACAAGTGTTTCATGTATCTTCACCTACGTTTCTCAAAAAGAGAGTCTAAAAAAGTTTTATGCACATGTAGTGTATTTAGAGTTATACTGGGGAGTAAAACTAAGCAACAGGTAACAGCAATAAAATGTTATGTTACAAAGCAGGCCACCACAAAGGGCAATTGGCACTTGATCCCACAGAACTTTCTGAGAAGACATAAGAAGTGAATCTCAGAAGAGTTTTCCCTGAGATGAAAGGAGAAAACATTTTATACCTGCTCCAGTCCTCCATTGACAAATTATGGACACCTGGACCTTAACTACCCAGTACTTCAAGCTTTCATAAGTGTCTTATAGATATAACATCAGTGAATCTCTGGATCAAGAAGGTAGAGAACTCAGTCAATGTATAAAAATGATTCCTGCAGCCTGGCCAGCAAAAGAACAAGGCTTTTTTAGATTTAGAGTACATAAAATGTCCCAAATGCCATCCACCATCAGGTCTGAAGCAAGACCCAGGCCACTGACTTAGGAAGAGTAGAGGCCACCTGCCACCAGAGAAGAAGACCCATATGAAAAGACTATGGTGCCTATGGGGATGGTACTCACCATCAGAAGCCACATGATTTACTCTCTCTGTCCCTGGGGCCAGAGTCATCTGCACAACCTGCACTGCTGGTGAAGAAACCAAGCTTCTCTGAAGGGGAGAAAGAGCCTTAACACTAACCCACTGAGAACACTTGACCAAAAAACAAGAAGAACAAGATTGATGTAAAAACAGAGGTTCTAGAGATTTATGCCAGAAAGGTTTTATTGAGGAGAAGGAGGCACCAGTTAGGGTGGGGCAGGACAGAAGCCATCCAGGGAAAGCATACAGGCAATGAGAAAGGATTTTTTTTTTCTAGAATCAAGAGAGGATGAGAATGACCCAGGTTCAGAGCTGAGGTTTGGGTCAGCCAGGGCCTCAAAGCCGACCTAGGCACCATGGAAGACAGAGGATCGGGAAGCAGTTTTCACTTGAGCTAAGAATCCCAGATGGAGTGGCAGGGTCTCACCAGATCTCTCTCTGTCAGGGGCTCCTGAGAAGCAGTTTTGGTAAGGAGAGGGACCTGGACCAAAGACTAGAGGAGAGCTAAAGTGATTCTATAGTCCTAGAATTTAGGTGTGAGGGTGGCACCGGCACCAACCCAGAGGGAAGCAGCTGGCCAAATGCTAGCAGAGAGGGAAGGAGATGGGTGGGAAAGGCCACAGAAGCATCTGTCCTTGCTCAACCATAACCACTTCTCGTTATCATCCTAGAGGCCTGTCACAAAATAGTGAATCATTTTCAAGTAGCTTTTTATGGGTCTGAAAGCAGCTTTTGGGCTTTTCTCTAAAATAATCCTCTCTTTCTCTCTTTTTCATGAACGTGCAGATTTGTGAAGGAAATAATAAGTAACTGATGACTAAGAAACTACTAGACTATACCCAGGCAGAGTGTGAGGATGAAGCATGACCACTGATTTGGGGACCTGGAGGAGGGAGCTGATTGTGATGGCTGTACTTGGGGCTCAGGTTCATGGAAGATGACACAGCAATATAGACATCAGGAGGGAGGAACCACTCACACACCCAGGTTTTAAGGATGACTTGGATTTGCCACGTACCTACTATCATTGTGTACTGAGGTCAGCTCTGGGTTAGTGTCTTCAGTTTCATCTCATAAGCAGAGGAAACTCTAGCTATAAAGACCCTGGAAATCCCAGCTCTCTTGTTTCTGTATCACACCCAGAGAAGAAACAACATGAGTGGCAGGGTCTTTACAACTCTGCCATCACATCAGTTAGATCCAGTCAATTCCGACTGTCTATCCCCAATAACTTCTACTATCTTGGTCAATGGAATTGACTCAATGGCACAACAACAACCACCACCTTTGTCTTCGTAACAGTTTACAGCTTCTTTTGGAAGGAAGACAGCTCAGTTCAAAGCAGACATTTTATTTTAGCCTTTCCTTTTACCTTCCAGGCCTGGATCTAAAGGAAGAAAATCAGATGATTCACTTATTGACCCATCCTCATGGCCTCCCAGAATTAGAAATGCCAACTGTTTCCTCTACATTTACTTCAAATATTCATCAGCTCATAGTGCAAACATGGGCTAAAGATTAGGGTCCTGGCCAAGAGGCATGGTGGTTCCTAGTCTCAAAAGCCCAGAACTTCCCCCTGGTTTAATCTATTACCCCCAATAAGCCTGTTGCACAAATCAAACCCAACATACAGGAAGAACAGCATGGACAGGTACAGGTGACATCATTGTCAGACAGCAAGTGACAAATATTGTTAAGCTCCAGATTTTCATCACAAAAGCTGAAATAAAGATGGTGTTACCCTTAATATCCCACTTCCTTAAGGCAGGGCTAATTTGCTGCTTAAAAAGCCAGCTGGCCAGAGACTCCACACCAGACCTGAGACACAACACAGCTCATTCTTCTGAGCATACCAGGTGAGTCTCCCCTCTGGGAACTTAATACTAGCCCAGCAATATTTTATATTGATTGGAACATTTTTAGCATTCTAACTATCTTTTTATTTTAAATGCAGTTACAGTTTTGCATACTGGACTTTATAAGTTTTCACATCTGTCCCTATGGCTGTGCAACTTGGGGTCAGTATAGGTTAGTGATTTCTGTAAGAATTCTCACTGTGTTAGCGGAAAGATATGGACTAGTGTCCATGTTGAGGAAAATTTACTGACGTTTTTATTCTCCTTCTAAACTTTACTGATGATTTTCAATGTCAAAGGTGCTACACTAGTCCATTTGGATGTTCAAAAGATAATTTTTTCTTTACTCTATGAAATAACGGTCCATCAGGGAACATAACACATGTGTATAATGTGTGAACATACAAGATGCAAAGTGATTACTAGGTAATGTGCTGTGGCAATTTGAGGAAGGTGACTTAACATCTGGCCAAGAGTGCCTGAGAGGAGGGTCAAGATGGGTAAATAAGTGCAAACCAG
The DNA here is from genome assembly GCA_030035585.1 of Dugong dugon. Taxonomy (NCBI): domain Eukaryota; kingdom Metazoa; phylum Chordata; class Mammalia; order Sirenia; family Dugongidae; genus Dugong; species Dugong dugon. The sequence continues at coordinate 192,694,314 of CM057462.1, read as the reverse complement.
CAGCATGGTGTGGAATGCTTTCCACGAAGCATGCAGTGAGGGGACTCTGAGCAGAGGGTCAGAAGTGGGATCATGAGGAGCTCAGGAGAGGTTTAGAGTTTACCTGGGAAAGCTCAGGTACTCCTTGGGTTGGACAAGAGTGGGTAGATTCAGACATTTCATTTTGTCACCTTTCCAAATTATCTAAAATCTGGGAAGGACAAGGAAGCTATACTGGAGCCGGCTGTGTTGTGTTTCTAGCATAGGTTTTGAGATGAGCCAGGAAGAAAGGACCATAGTAAAATGCTCTGCTCACACGGAGCAGAGTAAATCACCCTAAGGCGTCTCCTCTTACAGGCCACAAGAATCATAAAAGCACCCTTTGATTTAAAATTCAAGGAAACAGAAAGTAAGACAGGAGAGGTTCTCACTAATAAGGCAGAAAAATGAGATATATGTGATATTGAACTTGACTTCTGAGTTTAGTCAAACCATTGATTCAGCTTTTCTTTCTCTAGGTTCAGCCACTTTTGAGCCATGAGTTCCTATCAGCAGAAGCAGCCCTTCACCCCACCACCTCAGCCTCATGAGCAGCAGGTGATACAGCCCTGCCTGCTTCCACAAGAACCGCCTGTTCCCATAACCGAGACACCAGGTCATCCCCAGGTCCCACCACCTGGCAACACCAAGGTTCCAGAGCCAGGCTACCCCAAGGTTCCTGATTCAGTCTGCTGCAAGGACCCAGAGCCATGCCCTTCACCAGTCTCTCCAGACCCAGACCAGCAGAAGACCAAGCAGAACTGAAGTGGCCTTCAGACCTGCCCTTGAGGAGCCGACCACTGGATGATGAGCACCTTATTACAATCTACTTCTGTGTCTTAATTACCTGTAGACCTTGTAGTCAATATGTTGTCACCCTGAGTCATAGTCTCTCTCTTATTTGCATCCTAAAAACAAAGGCTATGAAGCTTTCCCTTACACATGCTCTGGAGTGTCCCCTGAGCCTCTGAATTAAGCAGAGGGTCTTAGTGGCTTTGCTGGTCTTCAGCTGCTCAGGGTTTATGTGAAGAGGGATTCTGGATGAAAGTAAATTCATGTTTTTTTCTCTGTTCCCATTAAATCACTTTTCATTTTACTCAGTCTGTGTTTCTGGCTGAATCTATCCCCTTGTTTGCTCTCCCATCATGAGTCAGGAGCTGGAGACAGCAAAGGGTTGGTATATAGCAGTCATTTGATCCTGACAAGGGTCATAGGGTTGGGCTTAGAGGCCATTTCTGGGTTGTCAATGGATACTGTGCAATGATACCAACAATCTGGTACTTTGGACAGCCCCAGATAGAGGAGGGCTCTCCACATGTCCTTCACTGAGTCATGCCTCAGTTCTTTTGGTTCTTACTCAGAGCTGCTTCTGACTTAGTATCTTTCCCACAGTCTTCTCTTTATTCCAAAAAACATCACTCCTACATACTTGAATCTGATATTATGTTCTTCTCCACTCATTTTCTGTTTGATACACCCCCAACACATGCAGACACAAAAACATTCATACAGGTGCACTCATTGTACATATTCACAGTCTAATTTAACCACACACACAAGAAAACTCCACCTTCATTCTCAGGCAATGTTACCTTTTGCTGGATATCGTCTGTATGCAGAGACTCATAAAGCCGTTCTAGAAAGAGGAGGGGAGGGTCCACAGTGCTCCATTTGGAGAATTTGCAGTCTTCTCTAAAAAAACAAAACAAAACAAAAACAAATTGTCGAGTCGATTTTGACTCATAGTGACCCTATAGGACAGAGTAGAACTGCCCTGTAGGGTTTCCAAGGAGCAGCTGGTGGATTCAGAACTGCCTACCTTTTGGTTAGCAGCCTTAGCTCTTAACCACTGTGCTACCAGGGCTTCAAAACCTGTTGCTGTTGAGTCTATTCCAACTCATAACGACCCTGTAAGACAGAGTAGAACTGCTCCTTGGGGTTTCCAAGTATCAACTAGTGGATTTCTACTGTCAACCTTTTGGTTAGCAGCCATAGCTCTTAACCCTGTGCCACCAGGACTTCTCCAGGAGCTGTGTGATTCACACACACACATGCACACAAACATGCACACACACACACACACGCACTATAGTGTCTCCCTGAGGAAGTCCCACAGAAACAAATTTATCTAGTGATTTAAAACAAGGAGGTGAGTTTCACTCAGGGATTACAAAGAGGAGAGCATGATCCAGGCAAAGTGAATTGTCAGCCACAACTTTGGGAAAGAATAGTTCATCAAGCTATAAAATGTCAGGATGAAATACTTAAAAAGCACCTAGTACAGCTCCTCGTTTTTCAAATTTAAAACATAAAACTGATTGTAGGGTTAATCAGAGGTTTTCAAGTCTATAATGGCTGAATTTGAGATATTAGAGAGCAGGGACAGAGAACTCAGCAGAAAATTTCAGAGGGGCTACATTGGTCTCTGGGGATCAAATTCCATTTCTTGAAGGGTGGGTGGTCTATATTATAAAGGAGATGTGAGGCAGGTAACAGGCAGCACCTGTGTCATGCACAACCACTCCACCTAGGTTTGACAAGAACTCCAGAGATACTTGGAAATCGTAAGACAGAAATTGTCATCAAACAAGTCGTTACTAGGTGATGAGTAGTTATCAAACTGGCAGAAGAGAATGATGTCACTGGTCCGATGCACATGTTGAGGTGGCTTCACATTACAGCTGATTTCAATGATAGAAGAATCTAAAAATTACACAGGACTGGTCACAATTAAAAAGCTGATCCTAGGTGAGGAAATGGATTCTAGTATACACAGTAGTTATGAATGTGTTGTTGTTCTTAGGTGCCATATAGCCTGTTCTGACTCATAGCGAAACGACCCTAGGTACAACAGAACGAAATATGCTGGTCCTGCTTAATCCTCACAATCATTGCTATATTTGAGCCCATTGTTGCAGCCACTGTGTCAACACATCTCATTGAGGTTCTTCCTCTTTTTCACTGACACTGACCAAGCATGATGTTCTTCTCCAGGGACCAGTCCCTCCTGCTGATATGCCCAAAGTATGCAAGACAATGTCTTGCCATCCTTGCTTCCAAGGAGCACTCTGGCTCTATGTCTTCCAAGACAGATTTGTTTGTTCTTCTAGAAGTCCATGATATATTTAATAGTCTTCACCAACACCATAATCCAAAGACGTCAATTCTTCTCTGGTCTTCTTTATTCTTTGTCCAGCTTTCACATGCATTTGAGATGATTGAAAATTTCGTGGCTTTGGTCAGGAGCACCTTAGTCCTCAAAGTGACATCTTTGCTTTTCAACACAGTAAAGAGGTCCTTTGCAGCCAGTTTTCCAATACAATATGTCATTTTATCTCCTGACTTTGGCCTCTATGGGCACTGATTGTGAATCCAAGTAAAATAAAATCTTTGACAAATTCAGCATTTTCTACATTTTATCATGATGTTTCTTATTGGTCCAGTTGTGAGGATTTTTGTTTTCTTTTTGTTGAGGTGGAATCCATACTGAAGGCTGTAGCCTTTGATCTTTATCAGTGATTCAAGTCCTCTTTACTTTCAGCAAGCAAAATTGTGTCATCTGTATATCACAGGTTGTTAATGAGCATTCCTCCAAACCTGATGCTGCCCTCTACTTCATATAGTCCAGATTCTTGGATTATTTGCTGAGCATACAGATTGAATAAATATGGTGAAAGGATACAACCCTGAAGCAAGTATTACCTTATTTTAAACCACAAGGTATCCCTTTGTTCTGTTCGAATGACTGCCTCTTTGTTTATATACAGGTTCCACACGAGCACAATTAAGCATTCTGGATTCCCATTCTACTGATCCTTCTTCTTTGTTTCCAACTTTCACATTCCAATCAACCAGCAATTATCAATGCATCTTGTTTGAATGTTTGATAAATTTCAGACTGCAGGAATTGGTAAAAATCTTCAATTTCCTTATCTTTGGCATTAGTGATGGGTGCGTAAATCTGAATAAATAGTCGTATTAACTGGTCTTCCTTGTAGGCATGTGGATATTATCCTACCACTAACAGCATTGTACTTCAGGATAGATCTTGAAATGTTCTTTTTGACGATGAATGCGATGCCATTCCTCTTCAATTTGCTATTCCCTGCATGGTAGACCATTTGATTGTCTTGTTCAGCAAGACCAACACCAGTAAATTTCAGCTCACTAATGTCTGGGATATCGATCTTTATGCAGTCCTTTTAATTTGTGACAACTTCCAATTTTCCTAGATTCTTACTTTGTACATTCTATGTTCCAACTATTAATAGATGTTTACAGCTGTTTCTTCTTATTTTGAGTTATGCCACCTCAGCAACTGAAGGTCCCGAATTTTACTCCATCCACATCATTAAGGTCCACTTTACTTTGAGGAGGCAGCTCTTCCCCGTAGTATTTTGAGTGTCTTCCAACCTGAGGGACTCATCTTCTGACACTTTACCAGACAATGTTTCACTGCTATTCGTAAGGTTTTTAGTGGCCAATTTTTTCCAGAGTAGACCTCCGGGTGCTTCTTCCTAGTCTGTCTTAGTCTGAAATCTCGACTGAAACCTGTCCACCATGGGTGACCCTGTTGGTATTTGAAATACCATTGGCATAACTTCCAGTGTCACAGCAACATGGAAGTCACCACTGTACAACAAACTGACAGACACATGATGGATTAAGAATGTAAACTAGTTTAAATATCTTTATGCTAAAATGAACATCCACAGTTTAAAATCTTTTTTTAAATTGTTATTCTGGTGAAAGTTTACAGAGCAAATTATTTTCTCATTAAACAGTGAATACACAAATCGTTTTGTGACATTGGTTGCCAACCCTGTAATATGTCAACACTCTCCCCTTCTCCACCCTAGGTTCCCTGTTTCCATTTGTCCAGTTTTCCTGTCCCTTCCTTCCTTCTTGTCTTTGCTTTCGGGCTGGTGTGCCCACTAGTCTTGTATACATGACTGAACTATGAAGTACATCCCTCTCATGTATTATTGTTGACCCTATAGACTTGTCTAATCTTTGACTAAAGGGTGAACCTCAAGAGTGACTTCAGTACTGAATTAAAAGGATGTCCGGGGGCCAAACTCTCAGAGTTTCTCCTGTCTCTATCAGACCAGCAAGCCTGTTTTTTCTTGTCTGTGTGTGTGTGAATTTGAATTTTGTTCTACATTTTTCTCCCACTATGTCCAGGAGCCTCTACTGTGATCTCTGCCAGAGTAGTCTATGGTGATAAACAGGCACCATCTAGTTGTTCTGGGATCAGTTTGGTGGAGGTTGTGGTAGTTGTGGTTCACCAGCCCTTGGGACCAATCTTTCCCTTGTGTCTTGGTCTTCTTCATTCTCCTTTGCTCCAGCCAGGATGGAACCAGTAAATGTATCTTAGATGGCAGCTTGCAGGCTTTTAAGACCCCAGTCACTGCTCACCACAGTCAGATGTAGAACATTTTCTTTATAGACTATGTTATGCCAGTTGAGATATACGTCCCCCAAGACCATGCTCCCCAGCCCTCAGCCCAGTAGCTCAGTCTCTCAGGGCCTTTGGATGTTTCTGTGAAGCTTTATGACTTTGCCCTGGTCAAGTTGTACTGGCTTCCCCAATATTGTGTACTCTCTTATCCTTCACCAAGTTTACCACTTACCTACTATCTAATTAGTATTTTTCCTTCCCCATCACTCCCCTCCCTCATAACCATCAAAGATTGTTTCTTACTGTGCGGAAACATTTTCATGTGTTTTTATAATAGTTGTCTTAAACGGTATTTGTCCTTTTGTGATTGACTTATTTTACTCAGCATAATGCCGCTCAGATTCATCTATGTTGTGAGATGTTTCAAAGATTCATCATTGTTCTTTATTGTTCTGTAGTATTGCATTGTGTTTATGTACAATGGTTTGTTTATCCATTCATCTGTTGATGGGCACTTAGATTGTTTCCATTTTTTTGCTATTGTGAATAATGCTATAAAGCACATGGGTGTGTATAAGTCTATTCTTGTGGTGGCTCTTATTTCTTTACGATATATTTCTAGGAGTGGGATTGCTGGATCATGTGGTATTTCTATTTCTAGCTTTTTAAGGAAGAGCCATATGTTTTCCAAAATGGTTGTACCATTTTGCATTCCCTCCATCAGTGTATAAGAGTTCCAATCTCCCCAAAACCTCCCCGACATTTTTTATTTTCTGTTTTTTTTTTTTTTTGTTTGTTTGTTTGTTCCATGCCAGTAATGTCAAGGTGAAACGGTATCTCATTGTAGTTTTGATCTGCGTTTCCCTAATGGCTAGTGATAGGGTGCATTTCCTCATGTGTCTGTTAGCTGCTTGAATGTCTTCTTTGGTGAAGTGTCTGTTCATATCCTTTGCACATTTTTAAATTGGATTATTTGTCTTTTTTGTTGTAGAGGTGTTGAATTTTCCTGTAGCTATTAAAGATTAGACCCTTGTCATATTTGTCATAGTCAATTTTTTTTTTTTTTTACAGTCTGTAGGGTCTCTTTTTACTCTTTTGATGAAGTCTTTTGATGAGCATAAGTGTTTAATTTTTAGGATATCCCATTTATCTAGCTTATCTTCTGGTGTTTGTGTATTGTTAATTATGGTTTGTATGCTGTTTATGCCATCTATTAGGGCTGCTAATGTTGACCCTGTTTTTTTCTACCATGATCTTTTTTAGTTCTGGGTTTTATATTTAGGTCTTTGATCCATTTCGAATTAGTTTTTGTGTATGGTGTGAGGTGTGGGTCTTGTTTCATTTTTTTAAACATGGGCATCCAATTTTGCCAGCACCATTTGTTAAAAGACTGTCTTTTCCTCATTTAATGAATTTTGGCCATTTGTCAAAGATCAGGTGGCCGTAGGTAGATGGATTTAAGTCTGGGTTCTTGATGCTGTTCCATTGGTCAATGTATCTGTAGTTGTACCAGTACCAGTCTATTTTGACTACCAAGCTGTATAGTAGGTTCTGAGGTCAGGTAGTGCCAGGCCTCCTACTTTATTCTTTTTCTTCAATAATGCTTTACTTATCCGGGGTCTCTTTCCTTTCCATATAAAGTTAATGATTAGTTTTTCCATCTCATTAAAGAGTGCTGCTGATATTTGGATCAAGATTGCACTGTATTTGTAGATTGCTTTGGGTAGAATTGACATTTTCACAATGTTGAGTCTATCTATCCATGAGCATGGTATGTTTCTCCATTTATGTAGGTCTCTTTTGGTTTCTTGAGTAGTGTTTTGTAGTTTTCTTCATATAGGTCTTTTATGTCCCAGGTTAGATTTATTCCTAAGCATTTTATTTTTTAGGGATGATTATAAATGGTGTTGCTTTCCTGATTTCCTTTTCATAGGTCTCTTTATTGTATGTTTATCTTTGTATGTTTATCGTTTATCCTGCTACTCTGCTGAATCTTTCTATTAGTTCCAGTAATTTTCTTGTGGAGTCTTTCTGGCTCTCAATGTATACCATCACATTATTCACAAATAGGGATAGCTTTACTTCTTCTTTGCCAATTTGAATGCCCTTTATTTCTTTTTTTGCCTTATTGCTCTAGCTAGGACTTTCAGCATAATGCTAAATAGGAGTGGTGATAAAAGGCATTCTTGTCTTGTTCCCATTCTCAAGGGGAATGTTTTCAGCCTCTCTCCATTGAGAATGATGTTGGCTGTTGGTTTGTGTACATGCCCTTTATTATGTTGATGAATTCTCTTCTATTGCTATCTTATTGAGATTTTTTATTAGGAATGGGTGCTGGACTTTATTGACTAGAATTTTGTTGATAATTTTTGCATCTATATTCATAAGCGATATTGGTCTGTACTTTTTTTAATGGTATTTTTGCCTGGCTTTGGTATCAGGCTTATGCTTGCTTCATAGAATGAATTTAGGATTCCCTTCCTTTTCTATGTTCTGAAATAGTTTGAGTAGTACAGGTGAAAGCTCTTCTCTGAATGTTTGGTAGAATTCTCCACTGAAGTCATTTGGGCCAGGACTTTTTAAAATTTTTTTATTGTTGTGCTTTACGTGAAAGTTTACAATTGAAGTTAGTATCTCATACAAAAATTTATACATACACTGTTTTGTGACCCTACTTTCTCTCCCTATACTGTGACAGCACACTCTTCCTTTCCACCCCAGATTTTCCGTGTCCATTGAACCAGCTCTTGACCCTCTCTGCCTTCTCATCTCTCCTCTGGATGAGAGCTGCTCATTTAATCTCATGTATCTACTTGAGCTAAGAAGCACACTCTTCACGAGTATCATTTTATGTCCCATAGTTCAGTCTAATCTTTGTCTGAAGAGTTGGCCTCGGGAATGGTTTTAGTTTTGGGCTAACAGAAAGCCAGGGAGCCACATCTTCCAGGGTCACTCTAGTCTTAATTAAACCATTAAGTCTGGTCTTTTTACTAGAATTTGAGTTCTGTACCCCACTTTTCTCCTGCTCCATCAGGGACTCTCTGTTGTGTTCCCTATCAGGGAGGTCATTATGATAGCAGGGCAACATCTAGTTCTTCTGGTCTCAGGCTGATGAAGTCTCTGGTTTATGTGGCCCTTTCTGTCTCTTGGGCAAATACTTTCTTTGTGTCCATGGTGTTCTTCATTCTCCTTTACTCCTGGTGGGTTCGGACCAATTGATGCACCTTAGATGGCCACTTGCTAGTTTTTAAGACCCCAGATGCCACTCAACAACTTGCTAGTTTTTAAGACCCCAAATGCCACTCACCAAAGTGGGATGCAGAACATTTTCTTAATAAACTTTGTTATGCCAATTGACCTAGATGTCCCCTGAAACTATGGTCCCCAGACCCCCTCCCCTGCTACTCTGTCCCTTGACGTGTTTGGTTGTATTCAGGAAATATCTTAGCTTTGGTTTAGTCCAGTTGTGCTGACTTCCCCTGTAATGAGTGTTATCCTTCCCTTCACCTAAGATAGTTCTTGTCTACTTTCTAGTTAGTGAATATCCATCTCCCTCCCCCCCACCGTCATAACCATCAAAGGATGTTGTTTTCTGTGTTTAAAACTTTTCTTGGGTTTTTATAATAGTGGTCTTATACAGTATTTGTCCTTTTGCGACTAAGTTCACTCAGCATGATACCTTCCAGGTTCCTCCATGTTATAAGATGTTTCACGGATTCGTTGATGTTCTTTATTGTTGGGTATTATTCCATTGTGTGAATATACCATAATTTGTTTATCCATTCATCCATTGATAGGCATCGAGATTGTTTCCATCTCTTAGCTATCGTAAACAATGCTGCAATGAACGTGGGTGTGCATATATCTATTTGTGTGATGGCCCTTAATTCTCTAGGATATATTCTGTCTTGGTCATTTAGTGCTGCTCTAACAGAAATATCACAACTTGATGGTTTTAACAAAGAGAAGTTTATTTGCTTACAGTAAAGTAAGCTAAAAGTCCAAATTCGGGTGTCAGCTCCAGGGGAAGGCTTCTGCTGTCTGTCAGCCTTATCATCACTGTTCCCCCGAACTAGGACTTTCTCCACACGGGGACCCTGGGACCAAAGGATGAGCTCTGCTCCCGGTGCTTCCTTCTTGGTGGTATGAGGTCCCCAATTCTCTGCTTGCTTCCCTTTCCTTTTATCTCTTGTAAAGTCAAAGGTGGTGCAGGCCACACCCTAGGGAAACTCCCTTCACATTGGATAAGGGGTGTGACCTGGGTAAGGGCAGTGTTAAAATCCCACCCTAATCCTCTTTAACATAAAATTACAATCACAAAATGGAGGCCAACCACACAATTCTGGGAATCATGGTCCAGCCAAATTGATACACACATTTTTGGGAGGACATAATTCAAACCATGACATATTCCAAGGAGTGGGATTACTGGATTGTATGGTATTTCTATTTCTAGCTTTTTAAGGAAGTGCCAAATCAAATTCCATAGTGGTTGTACCATTTTACATTCCCCCCAGCAGTGTATAAGCGTTCCAGTCTCTCCACAACCTCTCCAGCATTTCTCATTTTGTGTTTTTTGGATTAATGCTAGCCTTGCTGCGGTGAGATGGTATCTCATTGTAGTTTTGATTTGCATTTCTGTAATGGCCAATGATCGTGAGCTTTTCCTCATGTGTCTATTAGCCGCCTGAATGTCTTCTTTGGTGAAGTGCCTGTTCATATCCTTTGCCCATTTTTTAATTGGGTTGTTTGTCCTTTTGATGTTTAGGTTTTTCAATATCTTGTAGATTTTAGAGCTTAGATGTTGATAAGATTTGTCATAGCCAGAAATTTTTTCCCAGTCTGTAGGTTGTCTTTTTACTCTTTTGGTGAAGTCTTTTGATGAGCGTAAGTGTTTGATTTTTAGGAGTTCCCAGTTATCTAGTTTCTCTTCTGGTGTCTGTGCATTGCTACTTATGGTTCATATTCTGTTTATGCCATGCATTAGATAGTATGCTTTTGTGCATGGTGTGAGGTATGGGTCTTGTTTCATTTTTTTGCAGATGAATAGCCAGTTATGCCAGCACCATTTGTTAAAGAGACTGTCTTTTCTCCAATTAATGGACTTTGGGCTTTGTCAAATAGCATCTGCTCATAGGTGGATGAGTTTATGTCTGGATTCTCAATTCTGTTCCATTGGTCTAGGTATCTGATGTTGTACCAGTACAGGGTGTTTTGACTACCAAGGCAGTATAATAGGTTCTAAAATCAGATAGTGTGATGCCTCCTACTTTGTTCTTCTTCTTCAGTAATGCTTTACTTATCCAGGGCCTCTTCCCTTTCCATACGAAGTTGGTGATTTGTTTCTTCATCCCATTTAAAAATGCCGTTGGAATTTGGATTGAGATTGCATTGTATGTGTATATAGCTTTGGGTAGAATTGACATTTTCACAATCTTGAGTCTTCCTATCCATGAGCAAGGTATGTTCTTCCACTTATGCAGGTCTCTTTTAGTTTCTTGCAGTAGTGTCTTGTAGTTTTCATTGTATACGTCTTTTACATCTCTGGTTAGATTTATGCCTAAGTATTTTATCTTCTTGGGGGCTATTGTAAATGGTATTGATTTGGTGATTTCCTCTTGGAGGTTCTCTCTGTTGGTGTAAAGGAATGCAACTGATTTTTGTACGTTTATCTTGTAACCTGAAACTTTGCTGAAATCTTCTATTAGTTCCAGTAGTTTTCTTGTAGATTCTTTGCGGTTTTCTGTGTATAAGATCATATCATCTGCAAACAGACATACTTCTACATCTTCCTTACCAATTTGGATGCCATTTATTTCTTTTTCTAGCCTAACTGCTCTGGCTAGGACCTCCAGCACAATGTTGAATAATAGTGGTGATAAAGGGCATCCTTGTCTGGTTCATGTTCTCAAGAGGAATGTTTTCAAAGGCTCTCCATTTAGGATGATGTTGGCTGTTGGCTTTGTATATATGCCCTTAATTATGCTGAGAAATTTCCCTTCTATTCCTATTTTGCTAAGAGTTTTTATCGTGAAAAGGTGTTGCACTTTGTCAAAAGACTTTTCTGCATCATTTTTCAAGATCGTATGGTTCTTGTCTTTTTTTTAAATTTATGTGATGGATGACATTGATTGTTTTTCTAATGTTGAACCATCCTTGCATACCTGTTATAAATCCCACTTGATCATGGTGAATTATTATTATTATTATTTTTTTTTTGATACGTTGTTGAATTCTATTGGCTAAAATTGTGTTGAGGATTTTTACATCAATGTTCATGAGGGGTATTTGTCTGTAATTTTATTTTTTTTGTGATGTCTTTACCTGGTTTTAGTATCAGGGTTATACTGGCATCATAGAATTAGTTTGGGAGTATTCCATCTTTTTCTCTGCTCTGATATACTACCTTTAGTAGTAGTGGTGTTAACTCTTCTCTGAAAGTTTGGTAGAATTCTCCAGTGAAAATGTCTGGGCCAGGGATTTTTTTTGTTGGGAGTTTTTTTAATAACTTTTTCAATCACTTCTTTTGTTATGGGTTTATTTCACTGTTCTACCTCTGATTGTGTTAGTTTAGGTAGGTAGTGAGTTTCTAGAAATTTTCCATTTTCTCTAGGTTTTCAAATTTATTAGAGTACAATTTTTCATAGTATTCTGTTATGATTCTTTTAATTTCAGTTGGATCTGTTGTGATATAACCCATCTCATATGTTATATGGGTTATTTGCTTCCTCTCCTGTTTTTCTTTCGTCAGCTTGGCCAGTGGTTTATCGATTTTATTGATCTTTTCAAAGAACCAGCTTTTGGTCTTGCTAATTGTTTCAATTGTTTTTCTAGTCTCTATTTCATTTAAGTCTGCTCAATTATTATTATTTCCTTTCTTTTGGTGTCCAAGGGTTTCTTTAGCTGCTCTCTTTCTACTTGTTCCAGTTGTTGGGTTAATGTTTTGATTATGGCCCTTTCTTCTCTTTGGATATGTGTGTTTATTGCTATAAATGGACCTCTGAGCACTGCTTTTGCTGTGTCCCAAAGATTCTGGTAAGAAGTGTTTTCATTCTCATTTGATTCTACGAATTTCTTTATTCCATCCTTAATTTCTTCTATAACCCAGTAGTTTTTGAGGAAGGTGTTGTTCAGTTTCCATGGGTTTGATTTTTTTCACTTGCCTTTTCTGTTATTGATTTCTACTTTTATGGCTTTATGGCCAGAAAAGATGTTTTGTAATATTTTGATGTTTTGGATTCTGTTAAGGCTTGCTTTATGGCCTAATATGTAGTCTATTCTGGAGAATGTTCCATAGGCATTGGAAAAGAAAGTATACTTAGCTACTGTTGGGTGAAGTGTTCAGTATATGTCTATCAGATCAAGTTGGTTGATTTTAGCATTTAGATCTTCCGTGTCTTTATTGAGCTTCTTTCTGGATGTTCTGTCCTTCACCAATAGTGGAGTGTTGAAGTCTCCTACTATTATTGTGGAGCTGTCTGTCTCTCTTCCCAATGCTGTTAGAGTTTGTTTTATGTATTTTGGAGCCTGTCATTGGGTGGGTAAATATTTATTATAGTTTTGTCCTCTTGGTGTACTTATACTTTAATCATTATATAGTGTCCTTCCTTATCCTTTGCAGTGGATTTTACTTTAAAGTCTATTTTGTCAGAGATTAGTATTGTCATCCTGCTCTTTTCTGAATGTTGTTTGCTTGATATATTTTTTTTTCCACCCTTTGAACTTTAGTTCTTTTGTGTCTTTAAGTCTAAGGAGTGTTTTTTGTATGCAGCATATAGATGGATCATGTTTTTTTTTATCCAATCTGCCACTGTCTGTCTCCTTATTGGTGTATGTAGTCCATTTAGATTCAGCGTACTTATTGATAGGTAGGAGTTTAGTGCTGTAATTTTGATGTTCTTTTTTTGTGTGTTGCTGAGTTTCTTTGTTCCATTTAATTTTCTGTGCTAAATTGCTTTTCTTTGTGTATTTTCTTTTCATCTCTTTTATTTTTGCTGATTTTGTGTTTGCTAAGCCTTTATATTTTTCTTGTTTTTTATTTTGATGTGTAGGATTGTTAGTTTCCTTTGTGGTTACCTTACTATCTACCCCTATTTTTCTAAGTTTAAACCAGTTTTTTATTTCTTTATATTGCCTTGACTTCTTCTCCATATGAAAAATTTATGCCGACATTTATTGGTCCCTCTTTTTTTTTTAATGTTGTCATATTTTACATATTGACATCTCTGTTTCCTTATTTTCAGTGTTTTAACTTTTATTTATTTTTGTGACTTCCCTTTCTGAGTCAATATCTGGTTGTTCTGTCCTGTGTTCTTGTCTTGCTTTGTTATCTGATGTTATTGATTTTCTAACTGGAGGACTCCCTTTAGTATTTCTTACAATTTTGGTTTGGTTTTTGCAAATTCCCTAAACTTCTGTTTATCTGGAAATGCCCTATTTGGCCATCATATTTGAGAGACAGTTTTGCTGGATATATAAGTCTTGGCTGGCAATGTTTTCCCTTCAAGGCTTTATATATGTAATCCCATTGCCTTCTTGCCTGCATGGTTTCTGCTGAGTAGTCCGAGCTTATTCTTATTGACTCTCCTTTGTAGATGACTTTTCATTTTTCCCAAGATGCTCTTAAAATTCTCTCTTAACCTTTGAGTTTGGCAAGTTTGATTATAATATGTTTTGGTGACTTTCTTTTGGGATCTACCTTATGTGGGTTCGATGAGCAATTAGTATAGATATGTTCTTATCTTTCATGATATCAGGGAAGTTTTCTGTCAACAAATCTTCAAAAATTTTCTCTGTATTTTCTGTTATCCCCTCCGTTCTTGTACTCCAATCACTCATAGGTTATTTCTCTTGCTAGAGTCACACACAACTCTTAGAATTTCTTCATTTTTTAAAATTATTTTACCTGATTTTTTCTCAAATAAGTTGGTGTCAAGTGCTTTATCTTCAGTCTCACTAATTCTGACTTCTACTGCCTCAATTCTGCTCTTATGAGTTTCTATTGAGTTGTCTAATTCTTAAATTTTATTGTTAATCTTCTGGATTTCTGATAGCTGTCTCTCTATGGATTCTTGCAACCTATTAAATTTGTCATTATGCTGTTGAATAACTTTTTAAGTTCTGCTGCTGCTTTGTCTGTATGTTCTTTGGAATTCTCTGCATTTTGAGAATTTCTCTTCTAATTTCTTACAGAGTTCTCTATATTAATCTTTTGTATTCTGCCTCTGGTAATTCCAAGAAATTCTCTTCCATCAGAAAATTTATTGATTCTTTATTTTGGGATCTTGCTGAAGCCAGAGTCTACTGTCAGATCTCTGTTGCCAGGTCTCTCATGCTACCATTTCTCACCATCTTCAGGATTACAGCTTGCTCTCCCTCTTGGTCTCTTGCTCCCAGAGCTTCTCAGCACAAGGATCCCAGGTTCAAAGGGTGTGATGGCTCCTGGCTGTTCTTTCTTGGTGGCAGTGGGATTATTCTCTCTGGAATTGGCTCTCTCTTGAGGTCTAGAATTGGCTCTCTGTTAAGACAAAACTGATCAATCTCCTTGGTGGGCCACAATTACCCTAGCACAAGTCCCACCCAAACACCTGGGTGGGAGTTACAAGACCATGTCAAGAAAGGTAATATTAAGTAATTCATCACACTGCAACATATGACTAGTCCACCATCTTGACTCCACCTCCAGTCCATATTTTAAAACCTTTGGAACATGCATGAATATATCCTAATAATAAATAGTTGGAATGGAATTTGTTGCTCAACTGTCAGGCATGTCTTTAAAGCTCTTGATTCTTCTCTGCAACTCCATTATAAGATGTTTTATGAATGAAAAGTTAAACATATTAAAATGGAGTTTGGCAGAGAAGAGTCAAGAGCTTTAAAGACATGCCTGACAGTTGAGCAACAAATTCCATTCTAACAATTTATTTTTAGGAAATATTCATGCACGTTCACAAATATTTAAAGCTCTTGATTCTTCTCTGCCAAACTCCATTTTAAGATATCTTATGACTCCAAAGTAGTTTAAACATCTTAAATTGGAGTTTGGCAGAGAAGAATCAAGAGCTTTAAAGACATGCCTGACTGTTGAGGAACAAATTCAATTCTAGTAATTTACTTTTAGGAAATATTCATGCATCATTGTATCTAGTAGTAAAAAGTTGGTAAAACCCTAATGAGTATCAGTACACATATCATAGCTGAATGTGTGCTGACAAGGAAATTCTGTTCCACTCAGTTACTTAGGAAATAAGACTCCTTGGCTTCTGTACATCTATCAACTTTCAGGGTCTCTTCCTCCACTTCACATCTAGATATATGATCTTTCACAGCCTGCCACAGACTGCTCTTTTTATCATAAAGTATATATTTTCTTCTTTTTTCACATTCATCTTCTCCTAAAGAAGTAAGTACAAGAGGTTAAACATTCTTCCTCATCATCCTCAATGTCTGGGATCTCTGCATGATGTGTAGTATTCTTCATCAGGTCCTTACATGACTCTTTCAGATCAGAAATTTATGACAAAAAAAGCCAGGTTATCTACAGCTCTCTCCCCATTGAAATGTGCCATAGTTTAACAGGACAAAACAAAAACTGTCATAAAAACTTCCAAGTGGGCAGATGAAGAATGAGAATCACTGGTCCACAGCAAATCCGTTATCAGACGTGATTTTCAAATATTTTCTCCCACGCTGTTGGTTGTCTTTTCACTTTGTTGATGGTGGCCTGTGAAACACAAAAGTTTTAAATTTTGATAAAGTCAGTTTGTCTACTTCTTTATTTTTGTTTGTGTGTTTTGTGTGTCTAAGAATCCTTTGCCTAATTCAAAGTCATGAAGCCTTATTCCTATGTTCTCTTAAAAGATTTTTATACATTCAGCTCTTACATTTAGGTCTTTGATACATTTTAAGTTTTGTTTTTTTTTTTTTTTTTTAATATTGTGTTAGTTAAGGGCCCAACCTCATTCTTTTACATGTGGCTATCCAATTGTCCCAGTACCGTTTGTTGAAAAGACTATTATTTCCTCCATTGAATTGTCTCACACATTTGTCAAAACTCAGTTGAACATAGACTGATGGGTGTGAACGCTTAATTCTATTTCACTGATCTATAAGTCTATTTTTGTGTCAATACCATAGTGTCTCAACTATCATTGCTTTGTAGCAAGTTTTTAAATTGGGAACCATGAGTCCTACTAATTTGTTGTACTACTTTAGGATTATTTTTGCTACTCTGGTTCCCTTGCAATGCCATACACATTTTTCAATCAGCTTGTCAATTTCTACAGAAAAGTGCACTGAGTCCTGCTAGGGTTGCATTGAATTGATAGATTAAAACCACCAGGAGACATCACTAATACCTATCAGAACAGCTAAAATAAAGAATAATAATAATACCAAATGCTGATGATGGTGAGATGTGGAGAAATTGAACCACTCATACATTGCTGGTGGCAATTTAAAATGGTACAACCAGCCTGGGAAATAGTTTCACAGTCCTTTCAAAACTAAAGATAGACTTATAATATGACTCAACAATTGCACTTTTGAGCTATATATTTTCACACAGAAGCTTAGATGTGAATTTCATAACAGTTTTTTTAGAAATAGCCCCAAACTGGAAACTACCCTAATGTCATTCAATGGGTGAATGGGTAAACAAATTGCGTAATCCACACCATGGAATACATTCATAAATAAACAGGAATGAGGTATTGATAGATAACATGTCTTAAAAAAAAAAAAAAAAACTCAAGGAAATTATGCTAAGTGAAAAAAAGCCAATATCAAAAGGATAAAAACTGTATGATTGCATTGCATAACACTTATGAAATAACATAACTGTAGAGATGGAAAACAGATTAGTGGTTTCCAGAAGTTAGAGATATTGGTGGGAAAAGGGGATGAGCACATTTATAAAGGGGTAGCATGAGGGAGTCCTGTGGTGATGGTAAAGTATTTTGAATGTGGTGGTGCTTACTTGAAGGTACCCATGTAATAAAGTTTCATAGAGTTTTTATGAGTGCACAAATGAGTGCAAGCATAACTGGTGAAAGCTGAATAAACTCTATGGATTAACCAGTATCCACAGAGTTAGTTAATAGAATTGGTTAATAAAGATTAACTAATATGAATAAACAATAGCAATAAAGTACAGTTCAGTACTGTACTATAGCTATACAAGATGTTATCTTTGGAGGAAGCTGCAAGAAGATGTATATTTATTTGCACTTTCTTGTGAATCTACAATTACCCCAAAATTAAAAGTTTTTTAAAAAAAAACATAATACAGCAACAAATGAGAGAACCTATCCATACATTAAAGAGCTGTAAAAATGTTTCTAAAAATTAATCGATTACACAGTATTAGAAGAGATATTAAATGAGGAATTGGTACAAAACTTCAAATTATAGTCTTTTTGGAACACACACACAAAAAAAATTCATTGGTGTATTCTTGTACTTTTACCCAGGTATGATTTTATAGCCTCATACATAGTCATTCTGAAAATATTAGTTCACTGAGTTGTGAAGATCTTACAATTTGGACAAATTTCATTATTCAATATTAAAAAAACTACATTGATTAATATCCTCACCAATCTCAACAGAAAATTCATTAAGTTATTGGGAAGCTGTCAAGCTTGCAGTGGTAGATACAGGTCTTCTAAAATTCTAATTTCTGTTTTAAATCTCAGATTTTGTCATTGGCCATATATAGTCTATTAGGTTTCTATTTCTGTGTAGAAAATTACCACAAATATAGTGGCATAAAACAACACACATTGATTATCTCACAGTTTCAGTGGGTAAGGAATCTGGGGATGGCTGGATATTCTGTCCAGTGTCACACAAGGCTGCAATCATGATGTTGCCTGGGCTGTATTATCTGGAGACTCCAGTGGGGAAGAGTGCCTTTCCATGCTCATTCAGGGTGTTGTCAGAATTTATTTTCTTGTGGCTCTATGGCTGAGGGCTCCAGCGTTATTCCCGACTGTTGGCTGAAGGTCACCCTCAGATCCAAGAAATCACCTACAATCTTAAGCAACAGCACACAGCTCCTTGCCAAGGTGGATTCTCTAACATTGCCTCTTACTTCATAAAGCTTACAAGAAGAGTCGCTAACTCCAGTCTGCTGTTCAGTCATATACATAGTGTAATCATGGGAGTGATATCTTATTTGCATTTTCTATTGGTTAGAAACAAGCTATAGGTCTTGCTTGCATTTGAGGAGAGAGGATTACACAAAAGCATGAATACGAGGAGGAGGGGATCATTGACGATCGCCTTTGGGTCTGTCTGCCACAAATATGTCAGTTGTTTTTCTTGACGTGACAGGCTTATTTTGTTCTTTGAGTAAATGTCTACCAAACACCCAATTCTGTGTAATCATAGTTTTTCTATCAGTTATTCCTTCAAGTAAAAATTACTTGTCATGAAAGAAGCAGATATTTCAGCTCAAAATTCAGTTGTACAAATGCTTTTCCTCCACGTAACCATTGTATTTTGGAATGCAGCAGAAATGCTTCATACATACTTCTCATTTTGTCATGTTGAATATTTAAAAATGCTTGTACTCAAAGGTGGATATCTTTTTAAAACTTTTACTCCTTAATCAAGGAAATTATTAAATACAACTGTCATTATTTTATCTGCGGATATGTGGTGGTGAAAAATAAATGATTCTTAATACAATTTAGGAAACCCTGGTGACGTAGTGATTAAGATCTATGGCTGCTAACCAAAAGGTTGGCAGTTTGGATCCACTAGGTGCTCCCTGGAAACCCTACGGGGCAGTTCTACTTTGTCCTGTAGGGTCGCTATGAGTCCGAATCGACTTGAAGGCAACGGGTTTTTTTTTTTTTTTTTTTAATGCAGTTTAGCGATGCTGGAAACTGCATGATAGAATTTTGCAAGACCCACGACTTCTTCATTGCAAATACCTTTTTTCAACAACAAAAACGGCAACTATACATGTGGACCTCACTGGATGGAATACACAGGAATCAAATTGACTACATCTGTGAAAAGAGACGATAGAAGAGCTCAATATCCTCAGTCAGAAAAAGGCTGGGGGCCGACTGTGGAACAGAACATGAATTGCTCATATGCAAGTTCAAGTTGAAGCTGAAGAAAATTAGAACAAGTCCATGAGAGCAAAAGTATGACCTTGAGTATACCACCTGAATTTAGAGACTATCTCAAGAATAGATTTGATGCACCAAGCACTAATGACCAATGACCAGATGAGTTGTGGAATGACATCAAGGACATCATACATGAAGAAGGCAAGCAGTTGTTAAAAAGACAAGAAAGAAAGAAAGAAAAAAAATGGATGTCAGAAGACACTCTGAAATTTGCTCTTGAACATCGAGTAGTTAAACGGTAAAAATGATGAAGTAAAAGGGCTGAACAGAAGATTTCAAAGGGCTGCTCGAGAAGACAAAGTACAATATTATAATGCAAAGTACAAGGGCCTGGAGTTAGGAAACCAAAAGGGAAGAACGTGCTCAGCATATCTCAAGCTGAAAGAAATAAAGCAAAAATTCAAGCCTCGAGTTGCAATAGCGAAGGATTTTATGGGCAAAATACTGAACAATGCAGGAAGCATCAAAAAATGGAAGGAATATACAAAGGAACTTTATCAAAAAAGAATTGGTTGATGTTCAACCATTTCAGGAGGTACCATATGATCAAGAACCAACAGTACTGAAGGAAGAAGTCTAAGCACAAGGCTCCAGGAATTAATGGAATACCAATTGAGATGTTTCAACAAACAGATGCAGTGCTGAAAGTGCTCACCTTTCTATGCCAAGAAATTTGGAAGACAGCTACGTGGCCAACTGATTGGAAGAGATCCATATTTATGCCTATTCTAAAGAAAGGTGGTCCAACGGAATGCAGAAATTATCTAACAATATCATTAATATCACAAACAAAATTTTGCTGAAGATCATTCAAAAGCGGTTGTAGCAGTTCACAGACAGGGAACTGTCAGAAATTCAAACAGGATTCAGAAGAGGATGTGGAACAAGGGATATCATTGCAGATGTCAGATGGATCCTGGCTGAAAGCAGAGAATACCAGAAAGATGTTTACCTGTGTTTTATTGATATGCAAAGGCATTCAACTGTGTGGCTCATAATGAACTATGGATAACATTGTGAAGAATGGGAATGCCAGAAAACTTAATTGTGCTCATGAGAAACATGTACATAGATCAAGAGGCAGTCATTGGAACAGAACAAGGGGGTGCTGGGTAGTTTAAAGTCAGGAAAGGTGTGTGTCAGGGTTGTATCTTTTCGCTATATTTACTCAGTTGGTATGCTGAGCAAATAATCAGAGAAGCTGGGCTACACGAAGAAGCATGGGGCATCAAGATTGGAGGAAGACTCATGAACAACCTGCTTTATGCAGATATCATGGATTGAATTATGTCCCCCAAAAAATTTGTGTATCATTTGACTGGGCCATGATTCCCAGTATTGTGTGGTTGTCCTCCATTTTGTGATTGTAATTTATGTTAAAGAAGATTAGGGTGGGATTTTTAACACCCTTACTAAAGTCACATCCCTGATCCAATGTAAAGGGAGTTTCCCTGGGGTGTGGCCCGCACCACCTTCTGTCTTAAAAGAGATTAAGAGGAAAGGGAAGCAAGTAGAGAATTGGGGACCACATACCACCAAGAAAGCAGTGCCAGGAGCAGAGTGTGTCCTTTGGACCCAGGGTCCCTGTGAGGAGAAGCTCCTAGTCCAGGGGAAGATTGATGAGAAGGCCAAGAGGGAGAGAAAGGCTTCCCCTGGAGCAGACGCCCTGAATTTGAACATTTGCTCTTCTTTACTGTGACAAAATAAACTTCTCTTTGTTAAAGCCATCGACTTGTGATATTTCTGTTAGAGCAGCACTAGATGACTAAGACATCTTGCTTACTGAAAGTAACCACATCTTGAAGCACTTACTGATGAAATCAAAGACTACAGCCTTCAGTATGGATTCCACCTCAACATAAAGAAAACAAAAATACTCACAACTGGACCAATAAACAACATCAGGATAAATGGAGAAAAGATTGAAGTTGTCAAGAATTTCATTTTACTTGGATCCACAATCGACACCCGTGGAAGCAGCAGTCAAGATGTCACAAGATGCATTGCATTGGGCAAATCTATTGCAAGGGACCTCTTTGAAGTGTTAAAAAGCAATGATGTTATTTTGAAGACTAAGGTGCACCTGATCAAAGCCATGGTATTTTTAATTGACTCATATGCATGTGAAAGTTGGACAATGAATAAGGAAGACCGAAGAATTGGTGCCTTTCAGTTGTGGTGTTGGCGAAGAATACTGAATATACCATGGACTGTCAGAGGAACGAACAAGTGTGTCTTGGAAGAAGTACTTCCAGAATGCTCCTTAGAAGTGAGGATGATGAGACTTCCACTCACCTACTTTGGACAAGTTATCAGGAGGAACCAGTCCCTGGAGAAGGACATCTTGCTTGGTAAAGTGGAGAGTCAGGAAAAAAGAGGAAGACCCTCAAGGAGATGGACTGACACCGTGGCTGCAATAATGGACTCAAGCATAACAATGATCATGAGGATGGCACTGGACTGGGCTGTTTTGTTTTTTTTTCCATTGTACATGGGGTTGCTATGAGTCTGAACAGACTCGACAGTACCTAACAACAACAACGATACAGTTTGGTGTCACTGTCTCCATTCTTGCTAAAGTGCCAGGATTTTACTCTCCTTTCCCCATTTATTTCAAAAACTCAAAAAATCTTATTAGGATGATGTAACCAACCACTGAAGCCCATGGACAGTAAAATAGCAAGACTCAGAAGATTTTCAGAGTGCATAAGAGGTATGGGCCTATCCATGGAATATAGTGTCTATGGCAATTAGTTTTAAATTGCTGTACGGTCTCTCATAGCTGACGTTGAGAGATGGATAAAAGAAACTGCTCATTAGCACCCCTTCTCGGGTGGCACCCAGGGCACGCACCCTAACTGCCATATCTTAGTGATGCCTCTGAATCGAGGTACCCAGTACCATCTACCAAGAAGCCCCAACAAGGCTCAGCCCTTCTGAGCCTCCTTCAACCAGAGAAAGGGATCAGTGTGCAAATCCAAGTCATGTGGGGAGGGTGCTCACCCTTAGAAGCCCTAACAATTTGCTCTCTCTGCTTCCAGGGCCAAATTCATCAGCACACCCAACACTGCTGGTGAAGACAGCAACTTCTCAGAAGAGCAGAAAGAGCCTTAACACTTTCTTTAACCAAGAAAACAAGACTAACAAGGTGGGGGTAAAAGTACAAGTTTTAGAGACTGATGCCAAAGAGGCTTTTCTTGGGGAGAAGGAAGCATCAGTTATGGCAGGGCAAGAGAAGGTCTACCCAGGGAAGGAACACAGGCAATAAGAAATGAATTTGATCTAGAAGCAAGGGCCATAACCAAGGGATAACATTAGAGTGACCCTGGTTCAGAGCTGAAGTTCAGGTTGTCTAGGGCCTCAGAGACAACTTGGGCACAATAGAGGACAGAGGAGTAAGAAGCACGTTCCACAGGAGCTAAGAATCCCAAATGAAGCAGGAGGGTTTCAACAGAGCTCCCTCTGTCATGGGCTCCAAGGAGAGCTTTTGGCAAGGAGAGGTACCTGGACCAAAGTCTAGAAGAGACCTAAAGTGATTCCATAGTCCTAGAACTTAGGCTTGAGGGTGGTACTGGCACCAACCCAGAGGGAAGCTGCTTGTCATATGCTAGCAGGGAGGATGGATGCAGTAGGCTGCGGAAACATCTTTTCCTTAATGAACCGTGACCTCTACTCTCAGCTCATACCATAAGCCTGTCACAGGAGAGTGAATCATTTCCAAGCAAGCATTTACTCAAGGTTCTCAAAGCAGTTTCTGGGCCTCTCTCTAAACCCAGAAAACCTGTTGCCACTGAGTATATTCTGACTCATAGCAACCCTATAGGACAGAGTAGAACTACCCCCATAGGATTTCCAAGGAGTGCTTGGTGGATTCGAACTGCTGACCTTTTGGTTAGCAGCCATAGGTCTTAACCACTACACCACCAGGGTTTCCTGGGCCTCTCTCTAAGGTAATGCTTTTTTCGTTTTTTGTTTTTTTCCTTCCTTCCTTTGTTCTCCTTCATTCTTTCATTTATTTCTTCTGTCCTTCTTTGATTTCTTCCTTCTTTTCTTAAATACACCAACCTTCAGACATATAAGGTAAAATAATAATTGCTCATTGACTGAACACCTATCATAACCAGGTAGTTTGTAAGAATAAAATATGACTACTGGCTCTGAGGACTAGTGAAGGAGGTGATGGTTGTGCCTGTGCCTGGGGGCTCCGGTTCATGGGAGGTGACAGAGTCATAGAGCTGTGGGAAGGGAGCAGCCAATCTATACACCCAGGCTTAAAGGAAGGCTAAGGTTTCCCAAGGGCCACACCTAGTAACATTTTGTCTGTTGGAAACATTCTGGGTTGGTGACCTCAGTGTCATCGTATCACGAACAAAGGAAACCCCTGCTGTAAAACTTAGGCTATCCCAGCTCTCTTGATTCTGTGTCACACCCAGATAAGAGAGGCACCATGAGAAGCAAGGTCTTTAGGATTGTGCCACCACATCAGCCAGATCCAGTCAATCCTGACTGTCCATCCCAGTAACTTCTACTACCCTGATTAACATAACAGCTTAAAGTTTCCTCTGGGGTGAAGGCAACTCATCTCAAAAGCAGGCCTTTTAACCTTTTCTTTCCCCTCCCAAGACTGAAGCTACTAAGAGATGTATAATCCGATGATTCACTAATTGATACCATACCTCATGGCCTTCCAGAAGAACCAGAAATGCCAACTGTTTTACCTCCACAGCCACTTCAAATATTCAGCAGCACCATAGAGCAAACATGGGCTAAAGATTAGGGTCCAGGTCAAGAAGCATGGTGGTTTCCAGTCCCAGCAGCCCCAGAATTTCCTCCTGATTTAACCTGTTACCCCCAAGAAGCCTGCTGAACACTGCATATGGGAGGGAAAGTATGGACAGGCCCAGGTGACATATTGTCAGACAGCAAGTGCTAAACAATGTTAAGCCCCAGATTTTCATCACAAAAGCTGGAATGAAGATACAGTGGCCCCCAAAATCTCTGTTCCTTAAGGCAGGGCTCCTTGGCTACCTAAAAATCCAGCCAGCCAGAGGATCCACAGCAGACCAGAGAGATAAGACAGCTCGTTCTTCTCAGTGTACCAGGTGAGTCTCCTCACTAGGAACTTCTTAATGTTAAAAAAAAACAACCATTGCCATCAAGTAGATCCTGACTCATAGCAACCCTATAGGACAGGGTAGAACTACCCCATAGGGTTTCCAAGGAGCGCCTGGTGGATTCAAACCGGTGACCTTTTGGTTGGCAGCTGTAGCTCTTCACCACTGTGCAGTGAGGGCTCCTTCTTAATATTAGCCCAGCAATATTTTATATTTATTTGGACCTCTTTGGCATTTTAAGGATTTTTTAAAATTTAGAATGAAATTGCAGTTTTTCTGTACTGTTTTTGTTGTTACTATACATAGCAAAACATACACCAAATGTACAATTTCGTGACTTTGATTACATCCCCCAAGTTGTGTAATATTTTCACCCTCTTTTTCTGAGTTGTTCCTCCCTCATTAATATAAACTCACTGCCCCCTAAAGTTCCTACCTGAACTTTCTAGTTGCTGTTTTCAGTTTGATCCCATATAGATAGTTATTAAAAGAGCATCGTGTTCAAGGTAGACATTTCTTATTAGTTAAGCTAAACTTGTTTGGTTTTAAGAAGAACTCAGGGAATATTTTTGGGTTTTAAGAAGAATTCAGGGAATATTTTTGGTTTAAGTTTTTTTTTTTTTTTTAATTGTGCTTTAGGTGAAGTTTTACAGAGCAAATTAGTTTCTCATTCAAAAATTTATACACAAATTGTTTTGTGACGTTGATTGCAATCCTCATGATGTGTTAACACTCTCCCCTTCCACACTCCTGTTCCCATTCCATCTGTACATTTTTCCTGTCCTTTCCTGCCTTCTCATCATTGCTTTTGGGCAGGTGTTGCCGTTTTGGTTTCATATACATGATTGAACTAAGAAGCATGTTCCTTACATGTGTTATTGTTTGTTTTATAGACCTGTCTTATCTTTGGCTGGAGGATGAACTTCAGGAGTAGCTTCAGTTCTGAGTTAAAAAGGTGTCAGGGGGCCATAGTCTTGGGGGTTCTTCCAATCTCTATCAGACCAGCAAGTCATATTCTTTTGTGAATTTAAATTTTGTTCTCCATTTTTCTCCCACTCTGTCCAGGATCCTCTACTGTGGTCCCTGTCAGAGCAGTTGGTGGTGGTAGCCAGGCACCATCTAGTTCTTCTGGGCTCAGTCTGGTAGACGCTGTGGTAGTTGTGGTCCATTAGTTCTTCGGACTAATCTTTCCCTTGTGTCTTTGATTTTCTTCATTCACTGTTGCTTCAGATGGGATGGGACCAGTAGCTGTATCTTAGATAGTCACTCACAAGCTTTTAAAACCTCAGACCACTACTCACCAGAGTAGGATGTAGAACATTTTCTTTATGAACTTTGTTATGCCAGTTGACTTAGATGACCCCTGCAACCATGATTCCCAGCTCAGCCCCAGTAACTCAGTCCTTCAGGGTGTTTGGATGTGTCTAGGAAGTTTTTGTGACTTTGCCTTGGTCAAGTTGTGCTGACTTCCCTTACATTGTGCACTGTCTTTTCCTTCACCAAAGTTAACACTTATCTACTATCTAGTTAATGATTTCCCCTCCCCAATCCTCCACTCTCTCATAACCATCAAAGATTGCTTCTTTCTGTGTGTAAATCTTTTCTTGAGTTTTTATAATACTGGTCTCACGCAGTATTTGTCTTTTGTGATTGACTTATTTCACTCTGCATAATGCTCTCCAGATTGGTTTAAGTTTTAAAGATTATCTCAGGGCAATAGTTTCAGGGGTTCTTCCAACCTTTGTGGCTCCAGGAAGTCTGGTGTCCATGAGAATTTGAAATTCTGTTCTGTATCTTCTCCCTTCTGATCAGGATTCTCCTATGGAATCTTTAATCAAAATATTCAGAAATGGTAGCTGGGCACCATCCAGTTCTTCTGGTCTCATGGCAAAGAAGGCAGTTGTTCATGGAGGGAATTCTTCTTCTGTTGTTACAGGCAAATAGAGACCAATTGTGCCTTGTAAGGTGGCTTGTAACCTTTTAAGACACAAGGTACTACACATTGAACTAGGAGGTAGAACAGAGACACTAAACATGTTATTAGACCAGTTAACTGGGATGTCCCGTGGATAGTGGATTTTATAGACATTCACATCTGCCATTATAGTTGTGCAACTTGTAGTCAGTAAAAGGAAGTGATTTTTAGAAGAATCTCTTCTGAGTTAGCAGAAAAATTTAGACTAGCGTCCATGTATGGGGCACTTTCAGTAACACGTTTATTCTTCTTCTAATCTTTATTGAGATTTTACAGTATCAGAGGCACTGCATTAGGCAATTTGTTTAAATATACAAGGTGGAAAGTGGTTACTAGAAAAAGGGCAGGGCATGCAATATGCTGTGACAATTTGAGGAAGGTGATTTGACACCTGGTGGAGGGTGACTGGGAGAAGTGTCATGATGGGTGAGTAGGTGGAGACCAGCAGCAAGGAGTGGAAAGCCTTCCAGAAAGCATGTGCAGAGGGGATTCTATGAGCAGAGGCTCAGGTGGAACATGTGGGGCTTGGGACAGGTTTATATAGAGTTTACCTGTGAGAGCTCATGGGTTAGACATGAGTGAGTAGACTCAGCTATTTTACTACATCACAAATCTAAACTGTCTAAAACCTGGGGCCTCATATCAATCCTAGGAGCCTGTTACTGTGCTGTGTTTCTAACACGGCTATTTTGGCCTGCCAAGAAAGAAACAAACACGGTGAAGGGCTGGGACAGGGAGAGATAACCCAATAAGCAAGGTTTAAAAAAAAAAAAAAAAAGGCATGTGAAATTTTACACTACAGATTAGTAAGTAAACAAAATTAAGCCCCTAAGTACCTTGCTTACTGTAAGCCAGTGCATACCCTGCTTGTTAGTTAATTCGCCCCTGGATTTGGGGAATGTGGAGCAGAACAATTCACCTTTAGACTTCTCCCCTAGAAAGGGCGCGAGAATCATCAAAACCTCCTTTGATCTCAAATTCCAGGAAACAGAAAGGAAGAGAGGAAAGGCTCTCACTTCTGAGGGAGAATGAAATGAAACATATTTCAGCTTAAACTTAGCCTCTCCCCTGTTTGGTCAAACCATCGATTCAGCTTTTCTTTCTCTAGGTTCAGTCACCTTTGAGCCATGAGTTCCTATCAGCAGAAGCAGTCCTTCACCCCACCACCTCACCCTCATGAGCAGCAGGTGATACAGCCCTGTCTGCCTCCACAAGAACCGCCTGTTCCCATAACCGAGACACCAGGTCATCCCCAGGTCCCACCACCTGGCAACACCAAGGTTCCAGAGCCAGGCAACCCCAAGGTTCCTGATTCAGTCTGATGCAAGGACCCAGAGCCATGCCCTTCACCAGTCTCTCCAAACCCAGACCAGCAGAAGACCAAGCAGATCTGAAGTTGCCTTCAGACCTGCCCTTGAGGAGCTGACCACTGGATGATGAGCACCTTATTACAATCTACTTCTGTGTCTTAATTGCCTGTAGACCTTGTAGTCAATATGTTGTCACCCTGAGTCATAGTCTCTTATTTGCATCCTAAAAACAAAGGCTATGAAGCTTTCCCTTACACATGCTCTGGAGTGTCCCCGGAGCCTCTGAATTAAGTAGAGGGTCTTAGTGGCTTTGCTGGTTTTCAGCTGCTCATGGTTCATGTGAAGAGCGATTCTGGAAGGAAACAAATTCATGTTTCTTTCTCTGTTCCCATTAAATCACTTTTCATTGCACTCAAGCTGTGTGTATCATTGATTCTGCCCCCTTCCTTCATTCCCTTCATGAGTCTGGTGATGTAGACAGAGACGAGGAAGAAAGGACCAAAGGACTTCTGCACCTACCACTCAGGTATAGAAGTCATTTGATCTTGGTAGAGGTGCATGGGGTTATGCTTAGAGGCCATTTCTGGGTTTTCAATGGGTATTGTGGAATGATACCAACAACCTGGCTGTCACAGCTAGAGCAGGGCTTTCCTCTTGCCTTTGACTGAGTCATGCCTCAGTTCTATTGTTTCCTGCTCCAAGCTGCCTCTGGCCCTTAATATTCTGCCCACAGCCCCTCTTTTATTCCAAGTAAACATTACCCCTACATACGTGAACCTAATATTGCATCCTTCTTTACTCGCTCCTTTTGACATTCCCTGGACACATACGGACACACACTAACATAGAGGCATACTCTTTGTACATATCCGCACATTCACATAATCACACACACACACACACACATTTTACCTTCATTAGAACAGGCAATGTTACCTTTTGCTGAGTATTCACTGTATGCTGATGCTAAACTGTGTCAGGAAGGAGGAGAGAGTAATGCACAGTGCCTCCCTGGAAGTATGTTCAGTCTTCTCTAGGAGATATGGTATTCATGCCCTTCTCATACAAATACACACACACAGACACACACACACTCGAACTTCATATCGTGTTTCTTCCAAATAACCTACAGAAACAGATTGAAAATAAGGAGGTTAGTTTTAAGTAGGTATTAGAAGGAGAACAGGATCTAGGCAAGGTGAATGCTAGGGAAAAGCCCATCACTAAGATTTAAAATTTTGGGGCTGAAAGGAGACTTAAACAGCACCTAGTACAGCCCTTCCATTTTTCACATAAAAAAACTGAAATCCAGAAAGGAATAGATAATTAATGAAGGTCACCTAGGATTGCATTTCTGAATCATACCAGGAGCCCAGTTCTCCAGACTCACAGCCATGGCTCTTTCTCCTGTACTACCGTCTCGAGTTTAGGAGGACCTTGGGGCTTGCAGGGCTGTGTTGAGCAGGTCTGGGGTATTGGTGAGCTGGATCTTGAAACAGAAAAGCCAACATAAGAGTTCAGAGGGACTACATTGGTCACCTGGGAGGAATTCTTTTTTTTTTTTTTTTTTTAATATTTATCTGTTTTGTACTTTAGGTGAAAGTTTACAGAGCAAATTAGTTTCTCATTAAATAATTAATGCACATATTTTTCGATGACTTTGGTTGCCAACCCTGTGAAGTGTCAACACTCTTCCCTTCTCGACATTTGGGAAATCCCATTTCTTGACAGGGTGTGTGGTCCATAATATCAAGGGGATGTGAGGCAGATGACAGGTAGCACTTGTGTGATATATAAGCACTCCAGATAGACTTGGCAAATACTCCAGAGATATTTGGAAACTGTAAGACATAAATTGTGATGAGTAGTTGATGACTACTCCTGATATGAGAAAATTACATCAGTTGGGTCTGTAAGGTATGAGCTGGCTTCACATTACTGCTAATTTCCATGATGAGTGTAGAGATAATTCTAGAATCAATCGCAATCATATAGGCTGATCCTGAGTGGAAAACTGGGATCCATGATCCACAGATACTATGAACATAAAGGAGTTCAAACGTTTTAAAGTGGAATCTGGCAGCTTTAATGGTCTGCCTCTTTTTGCTACCAGTTCTATTTTGGAAATTTATTTTTAGAGAATATTCATGCATGTACCCGAAGATTTTATACAGAGGGATGTTCTTTTCAGCATAGTCTCTAGTAGCAAAAAGTTGGTAAAAACCAAAATGTGTATCAGGAGCGTATGCTTCAATAATTGTTGGATGTCTATGCATTGAAATTATAGTGCAGCCATTTAAAAGGATGCTGTAGAGGAATGTTTAGTCATATTGGAAAGTTCTCATGTTATATTAATAAAAAAGCAGACCCCAAACAATATGAACAACAAAATTGCATCATTGTTAACATGAATGCATGTGAGTTTATAAAAATAAAAAATAAATAAAAATCCTGACACTACGTATAGCAAAATACAAACTTGTTATTTCTGGCTGCTTCTTTGTTACTGCTTATTTTCTTTTTTGGCTGTGTTTTTCCACATTATATATTATGTAATGTTATTACATTTTATAATATTTGTCATGATTATATAAATAGAAATTTATGTCTTGCCTATTTAAAACATTCTATAGCTCTTCAGCAGATCCCAGGTGAGCAAACCAAGTGTGGGGACACTGCTGCCCTGCTGGGATAGCCCCGTGTCTTTTCTCCTCCACACATCCCCATCTGTCTTAGTTAACTAGTGCTGCTACAACATAAATATCACAAGTGGATGGTTTTAACAAGGAGAAGTTTATTCTTCACAATCTAGTACACTAGAAGTCTGAATTCAGGATGCCAACTCCAGGGAAAGGTTTTCTTTCTCCCTGTGGACTCTGGAGAAAGGTCCTTGTTATCAGTCTTCCCCTAGTCTAGGAGCTTCTAAGCTCAGGGACCCCAGGTCCAAAGGAACCACTCCCCCCCTGGGTCTTCATTTTTGGTGGCATGAGGTCCCCCTGTCCCTCTGCTTGCTTCTCTCTTTTATATCTCAAAAGAGATTGACTGAAGATACAACCTAATCTTGTAGATTAAATCCTGCCTCATTAACATAACTGCCTGTAATCCTGCCTCATTAACATCACAGAGATAATATTTACAACACATAGGAAAATCACATCAGATGACAAAATGGTGGACAGTCACACAATACTGGGGATCATGGCCTAGCCAAGTTGACACATATTTTTGGGGGACACAATTCAATCCATAATAACATCCTAATTCTAGAACTTCTCTTAGAGACCCTGGAATATTCCTCTACCCCATTGACACTCGTAAACCAAAGCCTTCAAACCTTGCTCACTGACTTTGGCAGTTCCTGCTAATCAAGGGTTCAATAAGAGATGGTTCTCTTCTTGTCTCAGCTCCTTCTCTTCCCTTGGGTCTTCTCCTTCTCTGATTTTTCAGATTGTCTCCCACTCAGCTTGCAATTTAGAGAGCAGGATAGGGCTTCTGTGTAAAGAATTTGAGGCCCAATCTACGCACAGGTTGGAAAACTGCAGGTCCGCAGCGTGGCTACTGATCTCAACTTGTGTGGGTAAAGACATGCACATTTGATTTCTCTTCATAGTTCTTCCTTATTTCTTTCACCCTTGTGTTCCCTCTTCCTACCAGTTCTTGACACCCATAACTTCCAGGAAATAAATTATTAATTTCTAGTTCAGATAGAAACTGGTTATTGAGAGAGTTCCCTGTGCCTGGGCTGCTTTTTGTTTCTTCCTAGTTTCTGACTCAGAAAAGTCTGATTCCTGGGTGTATAGGTCAATCACTTTCCTAATCTATTTTTTGCCAGCCTCTAAGTGAATTTACTCAATTTTCTCCCCTCTTTTATTCCCATTTAGTTTTATTCTCCATATTCAACACCAACCAGCCACGGCCAACTTAAATGCCCTTTTCCAGAACTGAATGGCCTGTCTAGGCTTTGGGGACTGATTATGTCTCTTCTGGCCCTAATTTGCAGGCACAGCTATCAGATTTGCCACAGCTTATGCCAAACTGCCCACACTTCCTACAGTATAGCACTCATCACACCCATGATTATTGGATTCAGGTTTGCCTTCTCCAGAATGTGAGCTCTATGAGGGTAAGGACCTTCTCTATCTTGCTAAGGGTTGTCCTTAAGGCCTAGCCTACTGCCTGTCCAACAGTAGGAGGTTATTTAATGTATGCTGAGTTGCTGATTCATTTACAACTTCACCAAATGATGCAGTGAACTTGAGGAGAATATTCGACACCTCACTCTTTGGATTTCTCCTGTCCTCTAGAAAGTTCTTGAGTCTGAGCCTTCCACAACCCCTTTCTGCTTCCTATACACCTAAAACAGTAGTACTTGGAACTGGAAACCATCTGCTCTCTCCTGTCTATATCTGCAATACTCATGAAGAAGGGTCCTGTATCTCCCAGAAGACTAGGAGCTCCCTGAGGGTAGGGTCATGTCTCCCCAGTCCAACTGACAGGCTCCACAGCTGGAGACTGTTTATTTCTCATGCAAATTTCATGCATATATAGGGGATTGGAAACCCAGGATCACATACCACTTTCCTAGAGAAAAATGATGTAAGACCTATGATAGAATTTTCTACAGACATGTGATGTAAGATATAATTGTCAACAGCACATTAGTCTATATTTTATAAAATATAAAACACGTCACCATCAAATTGATTCTGACTTATAGGTGGTGCAGTGGTTAAGCACTCACAGTGGTTCAAACCCACCAACCACTCCTCAAGAGAAAGATGCGGCAGTCTGCTTCCATAAAGATTACAGCCTTGAAAACTCCATGGGGCAGTTCTACTCTGTCCTATAGGGTTGCTATGAGTTATAAAATATAATGCATTTGTATTTTTTATATAACTATAAAAAATTACACATTTTTAATAAGATTAACCAAAAAAAAAACCATGAGCATTTTGTTATAAATCAGCTACTATTGACATTTTGATCATACCATTTCTACTTGGATATATTGTTTTAAAATAAAAAAAAGTACTATGATCATTCTTACTTAGTTTATGCCTCCTACCATATCCTAAGTAATCCAATATTCCTGCCACCAAAGCTAACAAACTGAAAATAACCTAACAAAATTTATTTCATTTTATGTGAATTTGTCAGGGTAGGTTAACTGCTGTAACAAAATTTTCCAAAATGTTGGTGTCTTTATTGAATATAATTTTATTTTTCACTCATATCAGAGTCCAGTGTGAGTTGGCAGGGACTCAGGTTTCTTCCCTTCCAGGTTCCATCATCTTTTAAGGGCTGCTCTTTCTTTTATAGTCTACTGTACAGACAGGGAAAGAGAGTTTGGAAGAAGGTATACCTGCTCCTATATTCTTGAATCTGAAGGTGACACCCTTCACTTCCAGTGATATTTCATTAACTAGATGTCAGTCACATGGTCCCATGCAACTGCACTTGGCTTCATAGAAAATTCACTGGATAACCCAGTACTGCTAGAGAAGAATTGAACTCCCTGTAGAGTAGAAAAAGCCTTAACATCTAACTATTCAGTGTGTTTTAGATAAGACAAAGAGGCATAACAGGTAGAAGGGTACAAGGAGCTAGAAAGAAAAAGACATTGGCTTTGGCCAAAGAGGTACAAGTCAGGTAGATGCATGAGCTCAAAGCCAAGAGAGGAATATTGGATGAGAGGGGGATTCCTTTTGCATCGAGTAATGTGGGTCCAGAAGAGACATGAAAGGCAAGGGCCCAGGCTCAAAGCTGAGGTTCAGGTCAGCCAGGGCCTTAGAGAAAAGCTGGTGGCATGGAGGACTGAAGAACAGGAAGCAGGTTGCATTAGCTCTGAGAATTCCACTAGATCAGCAGCAAGGTGTGATTGGAACTCCTTTTGCAGGACCCATAGAGAGGGGCATTGGGTGGGGAAAAGCTTGTATCCACACCTACAGGAGAGCTAAACTGATGCAAGAGGCATGCCTTAAACTAGGGCATGGTGGCGGCACTGGTGCCAGCCCCAACGGAGGAAGCTATTTAAACTCTAGTAGAGAGGAAAGCAGATGGATGAGAAAAGTAGCAGATGCATCTGTCACCTGCTGAGCCCTTAACCCTCTTCTCAGCTCATCCCATGAACCTTGTCACAAGGTTCAATTCCCTTACAAGGAACTTCCTAATAGTTCTCCAAAAAGCCTCTGGGCTTATCTTTACAAACAATGCCATTCATTCATTCACTCATTGTACATAATTGTCAATTCACTGATCAACACTACACACCGGGCACTGTGTGGGCATGGAGGCTATAAAAATGGTTAGGGAGACCCACTGGTGGTGGCTGGTTGGTCCTGGGCTCAAGTCCATGGCAAGTGACACAGCTGTGAAGCCAGCAGATGCTCCACAAACATTTAGTGGGGGAAGTAAGGCGAGAGGGACCATTCAAACACCTGGGTTTGAAGAGTGATTTGGATTTTCCAAAGACCACACCTTGTAACAGATTGTGTATTGGAGGCAGACCTGGGTTAATGGCCTCAGTCTCATATTATCTTGAGCAGAAGAAACTCTGGTTTAAGGAGTCAGGGAATCTCAGCTCTCTTGTCCCTGGGTGCCCATCCCACCAGCCACCCATGCAAGAAAGAACCCCCATGTGAGGCAGGGTCTTCAAGACCTGCTGTCATGTTAGACAGAACAAGGGAATGGACTAGAAGGGCCAAGTTTCTCTGGGACTGTTGAACTTGGCTGTCTTTCCCCAGTGTTTTTACTGCTGTAGGTCTCCCTCTCCTGTCTGCTATTGACACTGAGACCTTTCTCAGAGTGAAAGCTTTTTAGGGCCAAAAGAATCCTTTTAGCCTTTCCTTTTTAGCCATTCCTAATCAGAATGTTTATTTATTTTTTTTCCATCTGGGTAATTCATGCCAGGAGAACCAGAAACACCTATTGTTTATCTCCACATCCACTTCAAACATTAAGCAGCCCAATGAGCCTCATCTGTGCTAAGGATTAGGGCCTTCCAGGAGGCAAGACTGTTTCTGATGCCAGCAGCCCCAGAGCTTCTTCCTCCTCTCTCCTTTCATTCCACATCACTGTCATCACACACATTTATTCCTGGGTGCAAAGGGCATACAGTGGGGATGAGTCTTAGGTGATATCACTATCTGACAGCAAGTGTCAAAAGGATGTCAAGTGTATGGTTTCATCACAAAAGCTGAGCCAACAGGTAAGTGAAGGGGTTGGGATAAATCATGTGTGGCAGGCAAGGAATAAAAACAGAGAAACCCCAAAAGATAACATTTCCTTGAGGCAAGGCTCTTATTGTATAAAAAGGCCATTGGCTGGGGATACCACACCAGACTCAAGACACAAGACAGCCTATTCTTCTCTGCACACCAGGTGAGTCTCCTTACTTGAAACTTATACCATTCACTCAAGGTGTTTGATTTTTATTGAAACCTCCTTGACATTCCGGGAAACCCTGGTGGTGTAGTGGTTAAGTGCTATGGCGGCTAACCATAAGGGTCAGCAGTTCAAATCCACCAGACACACCTTGGAAACTCTATGAGGCAGTTCTGCTCTGTCCTATAGGATTTCTATGAGTTGGAATCAACTCAACAGCAGTGGTTTGGGTTTTTTTTTTTTTTTTTACATTCTTAGTATCATTTTTTTCCCCCATTACTGAGTTTTATCATAGCCATGCTGAGTGTTGATCAGAGTTATAGTCTCTACGGAAATCTTTGTTTTCAAAGTAACCACAGTTTGAGCTTGAAGGGACTTTAGAGGTTAGTGATTCTGCCCAATTAATTCTCACTATGTCAGTAAGAAGGGGATGGACTTGTGCAAAGACCCATAGTAAGTTAGTAGCGGGATAAGGACAAAACTGAGGTTCACAGTGTTTCTAGTGACATTTTAATTCTTTCCTTATTCATGATTTTAATATAGAGCATTTTATTCTTTCACCAAATCTTTTTGTGAACATTTACTAGATTTGGCACTTTGACTGTTAAAATGCAATTTAGACAACATGGAATTTACTGCATGAAACTACAATTTCTTTTAGAAAATAAGACATGCACATCAACAGCTAAAATCCAATGTAGAAAGTGTTCTGTGTAAGGAGAAGACAAGGGCAGGTAAAGTGCTGTTGCAGTTTGGGGACAGAGAAGTGATTTCTGGAAGGCTTGCTCTAGAAGAACCTCCCTGAAGTATCATACGAGATGACTGTGATGTGTGGATAGTACTTGGACAAGAAGGAATGACGAGGAAGCCATTCAAGTCACAAATGGATGGTGTGGGGCTCCTGAAAGTTCAGTGGAGTTATCCTATAGGTAGTAAGGCACTCTATTTGTCAGAAATGAATGGGTGGACTTATGCTTATTCTTTTAATAATATCACAGTTCCATATGATCCAATACTGAGGGTCTCACCTTCCTCCTAAATGGGCATGAAGATGTGTCAGGAAGGAAGAGTACAGGGAAAGATCCTGCTCAAGTAGAGATGAACAAATCATCTTTAAGTTCCTTCTCTTCAAAAGGCTCAGATCACCAAAGTATCCTTACAGCAGACACAGAGAGAGGAAAGGATTTGCTTCTTAAGATATCTGAGGTGACATTGAACATGGCTTCTTCCCTAGTAAATCCCTGTGTAACTAAATCATCTTTTTTATCCCAAGGTCCAACCACCTTTGAAGCATGAGTTCCCAGCAGCAGAAGAAGCCCTGCACCCTACCCCCTCAGCTTCAGCAGCAGCAGGTGAAACAGCCTTGCCAGCCTCCACCCCAGGAACCATGTGTCCCCCAAACCAAGGAGCCCTGCCACCCCAAGGTGCCCGAACCCTGCCACCCCACGGTGCCTGAGCCCTGCCACCCCACAGTGCCTGAGCCCTGCCACCCCACAGTGCCTGAGCCCTGCCACCCCAAGGTGCCTGAGCCCTGCCCCTCAACGGTCACTCCAGCACCAGCCCCGCAGAAGACCAAGCAGAAGTGAAGGGGTGCACAGCCACGCCCCTGGAGGAGTCGACCACCAGCTGCTGAACCCCTTTCCCATTCTGCTTATGAGTCCGATTTGCCTGTTGACCATGCAAATAGCATGTTGTCACCCCGAGTCACAATCCCTTCCTCATTTGCACCCTCTGAAAAGATTCCCCTCATACTCGCTCTGGATCTCTGAGTCTCTGAATTAGGATGAGGGTCTTCGTACCTGAGCTAGTTTTCATCTGTTCAGTATTTATCTGAAGGGGGATTTAAAGTGAAAACAATTTAATCATCCCTGTTCCACCAGCATTAAATTCACTTTCAATTCCACCTCTGACTCTGCATGTCATTGTCTGAGTCAACTTTTTCATTCCTCTTGCTCATGAAGCAGAAGCTATACACAGAGACAGGTTGGTTAAGAAACACCTGATGCTGCAATAGATGGTTGGAAGTTTGCACCCACTGTGCATTCCTGGGCTGGCAGTGGGAGATTGTGCAATGCCACCCAGAGGCTGTTGCTTTTGGTATCCAGGGTGGAGCAAGGCTATCCTCTTGCAATTCAGTTGAGTCATGCCTAGTTTAGTGGTGCCTGTTCCAAGCTAATTCTGACTCTCCAACCTTAAGTATCTTATCCCTGAATCTGGTTTCCAGATTGCTGATTTATTCTGTTTAGCCACTTTCTATATCTTTCAATGAAATGTTATTTCTGCTTATGTGAATCCAGTTATGTATTCCTCCTCACTCACTTCCTCCTGATACCAAAAACTCAGATATGAACCCATACCCAGAGACTCACACTGTCTGCTCTTTGTTGTTTCAATCAATCCTCTTCCAGTTACTGACTGCACACTCTGTGCCCGAAGAGGAGTAAGGAGGGCTCATGGTGCTTCTCTTTGAGGAGTTCACAGTCTTCTCGAGAGGTATACTTGAGTCCCCACTCCACATCTTATACAAACACACATACACACCTGCACACACTAGATCTGGAGTCCCTCACAAAGAGCTGATCCACCAGATTCCCCAAGCTGGAGACTGCTTACTTCACCCATAGTGTGATGCGAACAGGAACTGAGGATTGCAAATCCTCACTCATCTTCCTAGAGGAAAGAAATATTTAGAGTCAAATGAAATAAGATAAAATTGTAACAGCATACTCATATATATGCATATTAATACGTATATATTCATATTGTCTATATTATATGTAACCTAAAAAGCAGGAACAGTATTTATATATAATGTTCCTGTTTTTTAGGTTTACCGAGAGACAAAATTTTTTTTTTCTATAACAGTATAAAAAAGACATAGTTTTCCTGAAGTTAGAAAATGAAATAAAGAAAAAAAAAATGAGTATTTGGTATACCTCAAGTGATAATGATACTTTTGATTATAATATTTTTACCTGATTGCATTCTTTAAAATTACAAAGTCTATTTGAAAAAACATTTATTCTAAAGTTTTATTACCCTAACTATCTTCTTGTTTAATCAGAAGTTTAAAGTCTATTATCACAACCAAGTAAACAATGTCTCCATCCTAACACCAAAACCAACCATTGTTGCATATGTCAGTACCTCATTCCTTTTTTGTTTGTTTCATTAATTTTTAAAAATTTTGATGGAAGTATACACAGAGATGAATCATTTCAACAATTTCTACATGTATAATCCAATGACATTAATAACATTCTTCAAGTAGTGCTACTATTCTTGCTATCCTTTCCCAAATTATTCCACCACCATTATCTTAAACTCGTTGCCCCCTAAGCTTCCCATCCAATCTTTCTGGTTGCCACTGCCAATCGGATCTCACATAGATAATTCTTTAAAAGAGCACAATGCTCAAATCAGACTCTACTAATTAAGGTAAGCTGTTTTTTGGTTCAGAGAAGACTTCAGGGGATAGCTTTGGTATAAGATTCTACAGAAGAATCCTGATCAAAATGGGGGGAAATGAGGAACAGAATTTAAAATTCTCAATGGAATCAAGACTTTCTGAAGCTAGTAAGGCTGGATGAACCCCTGAAACTATTGCCTTGAGTTAATCATTAAACTTTAAAACTTAAACCAGAAGCTCATTCCTTTTAATTGTTGAGTAATATTTTGTTGTATGGATACAGCACATTTTGTTTATTTATTTATCCATTGACACGCATTTATGTTTTTTTTTTTAATTCACTGTATTAGATTATACACTAAATGCACCCATTTAATTGTACTTTTCAATGAGTTTTAATTAACTAATTAGCACAATCACAATTAAAATATGGAATACTTTCATCACCCCAAAAAGTTTATTTGTGTCCCATAAAACTGAATCATTCTCCCAGCGACACAACCATTGATGTACGTTTCATCACTATAGCTATAAAACCCATTGCTTTCAAGTAAATTCCGACTCCTAGCAAAACTATAGGGCAGAGTAGAACCGCACCATAGGCTTTCCAAGGCTGTAATCTTTTCGGAAGCACGCTGCCACATCTTTCTCCTGCAGAGAGGGCTGGTGGGCTCAGATTTGCTGACCCTTTGTTTACCTGCTGGGCGCTTAACCGCTGCACCACCAATGCTCCTTACTCTTTTCTAAAATTTCATATAAACATAATCATGCATTCTGTTCTCTTTTGTGTAAGACTTATTTCAACCGTTGGTGTTTCTGAGAGTCATGTTTCATCGAGTTGTTAGCCTTCTGATTATCAAATTTTAAGAGTTCTCTATGTATTCTATAGAATCTCTAGTGGCATAGTGATTAAGCGCTCAGATGCTAACCAAAATGTTGGCTGTTGGAACTCACCAGCCACTCCGAGTGAGAAAGATGTGGCAGTCTGTCTGTAAAGATTACGGTCTTGGAAACCCTATGGGGCTGGTCTACTCTATCCTGTATGGTCGCTATGAATCGGACTTAACAGCAAGAGGTTTTGGGTTTTCTATGCATTCAGAATCAGTGTACCTTCCCGTTTTATTGCTGAATATTATTCCATTGTATGGGTAGACCACAATTTGTTTATCTATTTCATCCATTCACCAATTGATGGACATTTAAGTTGTTTCCAAATTTGACTATTACGAATAAACCTTCTATAAACAGTCATATTTAAGTTTTTGTGTGGACATATATTTTCATTTCTCTTGCCATGATATAGATAGTAGAATCGCTGCAACACATAGTAAATGTATTTTTGATTTTATAAGAAGCTGGTAAACTACTTCCCAAATGACAGTGTGATTTTATCTTACCACTAGCAATGTATGAGAGTTTCGCTTGCTTCACATTCTCAGCATCATTTGATATCATTACTATTTTTTTAATTTTTGCCGGTCTAATAGGTGTGTAGTGGTATCTCACTGCGGTTTCATTTTGCATTTTCTTGATGACTACTGATGTTGAGCACTGTATATCTTCTTTTCTAGGGTGTCTCTTCAACTATTTTGAATATTTTTTTATTGGTTTGTTAGTGTCCTTATTTTAAGTTGTAAGAATTCATTATATTCCATCTATGGCTTGTCTTTTATTTTCTTAATGGACTCTTTTGAAGAGAACTTTTTAATGTGATGACGTCAAATTTATGAATTTTTTATGGTTTCTGCTTTTCGTATTATAAGAAAATTACCCTTAACACATTTTTTAGAAGATTTTTTTTTCCCGTATTTTCTTCTTAAAGTGTTATTATTTTAGCTTTTACATTTATTTAGGCTTATTATCTATTTGGATTCGTTTTTGTATTTGATGTGAAGTAAAGGTTCAGAGTCATTATTTACTATATGGATATCTAGTTGTTTCAGTATGATTTGTCAGATACATTATCCTTTCCTATTGAAATACTTGACACCTTGGCCATCACCTAGATGAGACCAGTCAACAATTACTTTAAAACAAAAATGAGAAAGTAAGGGGGCAGGGAAACCTGATTAATGGAAATGGAACAACTAGAATGGGAATAATGAGAATGTTCACACATTGTGAAGAATGTAAACCAATGTCACTGAACAATTTGTGTAGAAATTGTTGACTGGGAGCCTGGACAGCTGTGTAAGCTTTCAGTGAAAGCACAATGAAATATTTTTAATAAATAAATAAATAAAATACTGTATTAATTCAAAAGAAAAAAAAATTTAATTGGCCATGTGTGCAAAGGTATTTTACTGAACTCTTTCTGCTGTTTCATTGATCTATATGTCTCTTTTTGCCAATACCATTCTGTTTTGATTTCTGAATATTTAGAATAAATATTAAAATTTCTTTGTGTGTGTCCTCCAACATTGTTCTTTTTTTTTTTTTTTCAAAATTGTTTTGCCTATTCTAGGTCCTTTGAGTTTCCATATGCAGTTTAGAACTAGCTTGTTAATTTCTACAATAAAGCCTCCTGGGAT
Organism: Dugong dugon; assembly: GCA_030035585.1. Lineage (NCBI taxonomy): Eukaryota > Metazoa > Chordata > Mammalia > Sirenia > Dugongidae > Dugong > Dugong dugon. Next base: position 192,653,026 of record CM057462.1, on the reverse strand, counting down.
TTTGATTAAGATTGCATTGAACTTATAGATCAATTTAAAAAGAATTGACATCTTACCAATATTGAGTCTTCTAGTATATGAATTTGGTATAGCTCTCCATTTATTTAGATCTTCTTTAACTTCTCTAAGTAATATTTTGTAATTTTTATTGTATAGGACTTGCACTTCATTTGTTAAATGTTTCTTTAACTTTTTAAGATTTTTTGATGCTATTGTAAATTGTACAGTTTTAATTTCCAACTGTTCATTGCTAATATATATAAACACAGTTGATTTTTGTAATTGACCTTTTTTGATTGTAACTTTCACCATGTATCTATCAGTTTGCCATACTGTGGTGGCTTGCACATTGCTGTGATGCTGGATGCCATGCCATGGTATTTCAAATACCAATAGGGTTGTCCACGGTGGGCAGATTTCAGTGACACTTTCAGACTAAGACAGACTAGGAAGGCAGGCCTGGTGATCTACTTCTGAAAATTAGCCAGTGAAAACCTTAGGGATCACAACAGAATAATTCCATAATAGTACTTGAAAATGTGCCCCCTAAGTGGGAAGGCACTACACAATAGTTGCAACAATGGACTCAAACATACCAATGATGATGAAGATGGTGCAGGAACAGTCAACATTTCATTCTGTCCATAAGTTGGAGTTGACTTGACAGCAACTAACAACAACATGCTGTGACCTTGTTTAACTCACCAGTAGCTTTTTATGGATTCCTTAGGATTTTCTATATTCATAACCATGTCATCTGCAAACACAGGCAGTTTCCTTTTTTTTTTTTTCTTTTCCATCAATATGTCTTTCATTACTTTTTCTTACCTTATTACTTTGCTGGTGAAAGTATCCCATTCTTAGAGGAAAGTATTCCGTCTTCCACCATTTAGTATGTTAACTATAGGTTTTCCTAGCTACTCTTATCAGGTTGAGAAATTTCACCGTTTTGATAATTTGTTGATAGTGTTTTTCATAAAAGAGTATTAATTTTTGACAATGTTTTTATTCACCTATTGAGATCATCATATAGAGTTTTTCCTTTATTCTGTCAATATCGCAAAAATTTGAAGGCTAAATAAACATTGCATTGTTGAGATGAATGCAAAATGGGCATGATGCATTACTCTTTTATATATTGCTTATACTTTATTGAGAATTTTTGTGTATATGTTTACGAAAGATATTGGTTGATAGTTTTTCTTCTTGCAGTCACTTTGTTTCATCTTGGTAACAAGATAATCCTGACTGCAAAAATGAATTGGGAAGTGTCTTTCCTGCTCTATTCTCTGAAAAAAAATTGTATAGGATTAGTATTATTTTTTCCTTAAATGATACAATTCACCAGCAAAATCACTTGGGCATGGTAATTGCATTACCAGATGTATCTAATTACAAATTAACTTTTTTTTTAATAGAAACAATGCAATTAACATTTTCTAATCTTAAGTCAAATTTGGTAATTTGTATCTTGCAATGAATATGTCTATTTCATCTGACTTTCGGAATTTATTGACACGAAATCTTTTTTCAAATTCACTTATCTGGTAGTAAATCTCTTCCATTCAATACTCACATTGCTAATTTGTATTTTCTCTCTTTTTATATTGATCATTCTTGCTAGAGGTTTGCCAATGTTTTTGATCTTTTCAAATAACTAGCTTCTGATTTCATTGATTTTCTTTATGTTTTATATCATTAAATTCTACTCTTATCTTTATAATTTCCTTTATTCCAGTTATTTTAGGTTTATTTGGCCATTCTTTTTCTAGTTTTAAAAGGTAGAAGCTTAGATGATTGATCTGAATCCTTTTTTTTTCCTGATATAGGAAATTAAAGCTATACATTTTCTCTTCACATAATTTTAGCTACATCACATGGATTTTTATATATTGTGTTTTAATTTTCATTTAGTTTAATGTGTTTTCTAATTGTTCTTATTTTTTTTTTCTTTATAGCATAAGTTAATTAGAATATGTGGTTTAATTTCAAAGTAGTTAGGCATTTTTTCCAGTAAATTTTATTATTGATTTCTAGTATAGTTCTATCATAGTCAGAAGAAGTCCTCTGCATGATTTCAATCATTTTTTATTTGTTGGGATTTGTGTTATGATCCAGTATATTATCTATCTTAATGAATGATGTATGTTTGCTTGAAAAGAACAAGCTGTTGTTGATTAGAAGCAAAAAAAATCCCATTGCCATCAAGTCAATTTCAACTTAGATCTAGTTGTTGATAGTTCTGTTCAAGTCTTCTATATAGTCTTATAGATTTTTAATTATTCGTTATTTCCTCTATCAACGGTTCTGCTAATTTATGTAATTAGAAACTCAAAAAGTCTAGAAGGATCAAGTTATAATATACAAGAAATCTGACCTTGGTCAATAGTTTGAGAACTTTGCCTGTTTCATAACCTAGCCTTCTATCCTGTCACTTCCTTACTAGGGCAAAGGTGATGATGCTGCTGCTGATGACAGCAACCACCTTGTAAAGAATGTAATTATATCTCAGGCATTGTGCTAAGTCATTTAATATCTAGGACAATGTTGTTATTTTCACTCTTTGAAGCTAGGGAAATGAAAGTTCAGAGGAGTTAAGTATCTTCTTCCAGGTCAGTCAACAAATGAATAGCAGAAGATGAATTTGAACAATACGGAAAGAGTCCTTGGGATGTCCGACCGCACAGGCACAGTTCCTTAAACAATCGCGACACACTGCTCATGAGAGCCCAAGTCTAAGGACAAACAGATTCAGAAAGGAATTGATTCTGAAATGATACCATTAACAAAAGCAGGATAAAGAAATAAAGAAGATTTATCTCCTGCCATAAAACATATGCTTCATCTGGAAAGCTGAGTGAAAACTACAATGACCAAGATGATTAAATTGGCTGTCATGATCACAGATGGTAGAGACTCAACAGATGGCTGCCTTTTGTGGGGATACGTGCCATTAAAATATGGATGTATAAAGGCCTCAGCGCTGCACAATATGTTAAGACTTATCCCCAACATGTTGAGAATTGTCACGACTTGTTTTTCCAAACCTGTTACTGATTGGCTTGTTTACCTGAATTCCTCCTCCCTTGCCTGAAACTTATTGTTATTCACCCAAAGCCCATTGTTCTGTTATTTGCTTCACTGTTTGCTGTATTGACTATAAAATAAACTCCTGGGACTGAAGCCTAGGTTCAACTCCTCAGAGTGACCCTACTGGCCCCACTTCTGTGTAAGAGTTGTGGCATTGGTTATTGTCTCTGCCACCCCAACATTTGCCACTGCTGCGACAGTCTGTGAGAGACACGAGCTTAAAATCACGACTCTATTCTGAGGCTCTGGGAAACCTAGAATCATTGAGCGTGACCCTCGGTCAGGTGTCCTCCAGAGAATATCATAAAGTACTTTTCTGCCAGTAACGTCTCAGACATATCAAGGACTGGAGGTTTGTGGGAAAGTCTTCTGGCTCTTTGACAGAATTCAGATAATGGGGTCCTGTTACTGGAAACACCTGTTGTTCTTGTTTCTTGCTCTTGAGACACCCAAAACTGTTAATTGCTTTTCAGTGGGCACTTCTTCAGAGAGAATGGGACCTGAATTTCTATTGGGCAAGTGAGTGTACTGTAGAGGTAGTCACTGGGAACTAGAGAGAAAGGCACTTCCTCTGTGAATGCTTCTTAGGTGGGCATAAGTCTAAGCACTTTGGAAGTCAGGGGGGCTCAGGATACTTAAGTAGGGATACAGAAGGTAAGGTTGCTTAAACTGTTCTGCTGCTGGTAGGACATACATCCTGTGTGTCAGGAAATCTGAAACTCTTCCACTGACAACGATCACAGGAGAAATTTTCCTGCACTTAAAGCACTAATGAGTTGAGCTATCGTCTCTTTGATCTCCAGAAATGTTTTTTGATCTCAAAACACTATCATTAGGAGTCTGCATGGCTTCTGCTCCCTTCCTTTTTAGCATTTTATCAGCAATTTGGTCTTCACTGGAAAGCCACTTCCTTTCTCATGACGTTTACTACAGAAAATTCCACTCTTCTTTAGGAGCAATAAATCTTGATGGTTACAAAAGACATTATCAGAAAAGCATACAAGTTATGACATTCTCGCCAATCCCATAGAATCTTTATTTCCCATATTCTGTTTTTTAGAGTTCCTATTAAGGATCTGGAAACTCTGGTGGTGTAGTGGTTAAGAGCTACAGCTGCTAACCAAAAGGTCAGCAGTTCAAATCCACCAGGCGCTCCTTGGAAACCGTATGGGGCAGTTCTCTGTCCTGTAGAGTCCTTATGAATCGGAATCGATTTGTCGGCAATGTATTTTTTTCTTTTTTTTTTAATTAAGGATCTAGCTGTCTTGAGAAAGGAGCCAAGTGCCACTCTGACAGAATTGCTGAGACTTGCCTGCTGTGTTTGGGGGCTCATAATTTAATACACAAACATTTGAAATTCAATGGGAATTTATGCCTTAAACCTTCATAAAATAGAAGAGAATCACTTCTTCTCATTCAATTTGTATTCAAAATTCCCCCGTTTTAAGTCGTTAATTCCTTTTAATTTTAACAAAGTACAGTATAAAACAGGTCAAAGTTAATTTTTTAGACCAAAAAGAGAAAAAGAAAAAAAAAATTGTCAGCAGTATATCTGCAACAAAATAAACACCAAAAGGAATTCTTCTCGTCGGATGAAAATTGTTCCAGATAGAAACATAAAAATATTTAAAGGACTGAAGAGCATGCTCATAGAATCATAGAAAATATAAATATGTGAGTAAATCTAAATAATAATGACTTGTGGGTTTTTAAATGCATGTAGAATTGAAATATCTGATAGTAATAACATAAAAGGCAGGAAGCTATAAACAGAATTAAAGTGTCCCAGTGACCTTGCATTCTCTGGGAAATCTTTTTTAAAAGTGTTATTTATTTTAGACACGAATAAGTCAAGTATACATGTTGTAATCACTAAAAAATAAAAGTATATACAATCTTACTAATCTAATAAAGAAGAAAATAAAATAAATACACTTTATTAAATCAAAACAAGAAAAAATGAGAGAAAAAAGTGTGTATACAGAACAAGTGATACAAATAGAGAGCACTGGTATAGTGATAGATTTAAACTGAATTTTCATCAAATATAAATAAATTAATATTCCAAAGAAAATACAAAGATTAGAGTTTGATTATTCAGTACTGAAAGAGTGGCTTATATTTTAATAACCCTCCTGCTAATAACAATTAAAATTATGGATAAAATATTTAAAAACACACTCAATTAATTGAAGGCACTGGAGAGTGACCAAAGGCAGACAGAAACTGAATGTGAAATAACTCTTAAAAGGAATGAGTCACACTGGGTTATATCCACAAATGATTGTTGTTTTATCCTGAAGGAACTCCCTAGTCTGCATGACACAAGGAGGTAGACATCCAGCAGAAAGCAGAACACCAGTCCTCTTCAATATTTACTGGAGGTCCTAGCCAGTATAATATGGCAAAGAAAAGAAATAAAATACACAGAAATTGGAAAGTAAAAGTATATTTATTCTCAGGCAACAAGACTTTATATAGAGAAAATCCTTCAAAGTCTACAAAATCTCTTATAGCTAGTAAGTAAATCTAGTAATTTCATAGTATACTAAGTCAATATTCAAAAATCAATTGTAGTTTTTTTTTTCTTTTTTTAATTCTAGCAGCAAACAAACGGGCCATAAAACTTAAATTAATATCATGTAGAATCATGATCAAATCAACCTAAAATACTTAAAAAATAAACTCAAAAAAATACAAAGATATTTCCATGAAAATTACAAAATGCTGATAAGTTCAAGAGGACTTAAGTAAGTGAAGGTACATAACATCTTTGTGTATCAGAAGACAATAGTTTTTATAATGTACATTCTCCCAAAATTGAACAATATTTACAACACAATACTAATCCAAATACCAAATATCAACAATCTTTTTCATACCACTTGTGAATAGTTTTAAAATTTATATGGAAATGAAAAGACCAAAAAATAGTCAAAACAATTTTGAAAAAAAAGAACAAAGTTGGGGGAATTTCACTACATATCTTCAATATTTACTGCAAAGCTATACTAATAGAGACTATATAACATTGACATCAAGATAGACAAATAGATAAATTGAAGGGATATGGAGTCCTTAAATTAACTGATACATCACAATCAAATAATTTTTGAAAAAGATACTAATACAATTTAACGGGAGAAGTCTTTTCAATAAAAGGCACAGAAAATAACTGGATATCCATGAACCTACATCCCAACCTCACTTCATACCCAAACACCTGTGCTTTAGGAATTATAGATCCAAAACTAAATACAAAATTATAAAGTTTTTAGAACAACAACAAAAAAAAAATCATAGGGAAATATTTTGTAACCACAGAGTAGGCAAAGAGTTCCTACAGAGGAAACAAAGTATACTAAATATGAAAGAAAAAAAAAGAATATATTTCATGTTCATCAAAACACACTGTTGGGAAAACGAAGTCAATCCAGAAATTCGTAGAATACATTAACTATGTCAAAGTATGTGTACCCATAATATATAGAACTCTTACAAATCAATAAAGAAAAGGCAACCTACCTAATGGGCAAAAGATTTTAATAGACTTCATGCAAAAGTAGGCAAAAAAAGTGAAAAGGTGTTTATCATTTCTAGTCATCAGGAAAATGCAATTTAAAATCGCAGTGAGAGGAGAGTCCGGCAAGATGGTGCTCTAGGCAGAAGCAAGATGCCGTCCCTCCACAGCAAAGAACCGAAAACCTAAGCCAAACAGAGAATCAACAATCCTGAAACCCTAGAACATCAAATGAAGAGATAAAGAACTCAGCCGAACACCAAACGGAGTGAGAATACTGAAAGAGAATGGAGAGCGAGGAGAGATTCATGCAGAGGTCCCCTACCAGCTAACGCAGTGCGGATCCACCATCTTGGACTCCTATCGGAGACCACCAAACGCGGGTACAAGAGAGCAGCCTCACGGAGCATCCAGCGGGAGACAAAACAGCTGTCTCTCATCTGTCCATTCCAGCGGCAAGCTCCCCAGCATTCGTTTTTGTTTGTATGTTTTTTTCACTCCTGCTCCTCTCTCCTCTCTCCCATATCCAGCTTAGCTTCACACATAACCATTTCCCCACTGCATCCTGCCTACCTGCACCGTGCACTTGACATCACACCACCAAGCTGTGCAGGCACAGCCTATTAGAACCTGCCCAGCACTGACTACGGACCGTCCTGGTGGCTGCGGTGAGTGCCACAAACAACCCTTCCCAGTGGCTCCTCTTCAGCTAGACGTGCCCAGCTGGACCTCATAAAAGTGACTGAACTGGCCAGTTGGAGAAGGAGGCGAAAAGTATTAGCGCACAGACGAGTGAATAACAAGGGGCACACAGTCCGCCTGCTCAGACATACTCAATTTTTTTTTAAAAGGATGAAACAAAAAAATCTACAATCAATAAATGAGAGAAATATCTACTGAATACCCCCAAAACAGCAAACAATATCAAAACATTTACAAAAACAAGACAGGATGGCTCCAATAGGCGTCCAAATTAAAACACTAGACAACTCTCCTGTGGAAGAAAATGCACTAGAAGTACCTGACAGGGAACTCAAATCACTAATACTCGGAATTTTCCAAGAACTGAGGCAAAAAGCTGACAAACATGAGGAAAAAATAGACAAATTTATGGAAAATACAGACAAAAAATTGGAAGAATTCAGGAAGATGATGCAGGAACAAAATGCCAAAATAAATTCACAACTAGAAACTATACAAAAGCAACAATTAGAAATCCAAAACATAAACAACAAGATTTCAGAAATGGATGATGTTATAGAAGGGCTGAGAAGTAGATTTGAAACCGTGGAAGACAGGATCAGTGGAACTGAAGACAAACACTTGGATACAACTCTGTTTCAGGAAAACTCAGAAAAAGGAACAAAGAAAAATGAAGAGACCCTGAGAGTTATGTGGGACACAATTAAAAGCAAAAATTTACGAGTGATTGGCATTCCATAACAGGGGGAGAAAACAGAAAGCACAGAGAGGATCATTGAGAAACTGCTGACAGAAAACTTTCCGAATATCATGAAAGATGAAAAGCTTGCCATCCAAAAAGCTCAACGAACCCCATATAGAAGAGACCCCAAAAGAAAATCACCAAGATATCATATTCACACTTGCCAAAACTAAAGACAAACAAAGAATCCTGAGAGCACCTCCTGAAAAACAAGAAGTCACATACACAGGAGAAACAATAAGACTAAGACCAGATTATTCGGCAGAAACCATGCAGGCAAGAAGGCAGTGGGATGACATATATAAAATCTTGAAAGAAAAAAACTGTCAGCCAAGAATAATATATCCTGCAAAAGTCTCGTTGAAATTTGATGGTGAAATTAGGTCATTTCCAGATAAACAGAAACTAAGGGAATATGCAAAAGTCAAACCAAACTTACAAGAATTATTAAAGGGAGTTCTTCGATCTGAGGACAAACAGCTTCAGCCCTCAGGCAGGACCTAGGACGAAGGATCATACGAGCCAGATACCATTCTAGGAAATGAACTCTCGAGGACTATCCAAAACGAAAAGAAATACAACAGGGAATCAGAGCAGTCAATCGATGGATGACAACAACATCAAAACAATGAAAGAGGGAATAAACGGCATAGGTATAGAACCTTCTAATGGAGAGGAAGGCAAGGCGATACCAGGTAAGGGTAGACTGCTTCAAACTTATAAAGATAAGGGTAAAATTCATGGTAACCACAAAGAAAGTTAACAAACTCATAAAAATAAAGACGAAAAACCTAAAGTCTCAGCAAAAACAAAACCTACAAAAACAAAAGAAATGAACACAAAATCCACAAACAAAAGTAACTCAGCACAAGAGAGTAAGAAGAACAAAGAAAACTTCAGCACCACAAAAAACAGCACTACAAAATGAAAGCAACAAACTCACATCTATCAATAATTACACTGAATGTAAATGGACTCAATGCACCCATAAAGAGATGGAGAGTGGCAGAATGGATAAGAAAACAGGATCCATCAATATTCTGTCTACAAGAGACACACCTTGGAAACAAAGATGTGAATTTATTAAAAATAAAAGGTTGGAAATATATATATATAGCTAAAAACTACCAAAAAAGAGCAGGAGTGGCAATTCTAATCTCAGATAAAATAGACTTTAAAACAAAATCTACCATAAAAGACAAAGAAGGACACTATATAATGATTAAGGGGATGATACATCATGAAGACATAACCATAATAAACATCTATGCACCCAATGAAAGGGCTCCAAAATACATAAAAAAAAACCTCTAACAGCACTGAAAAGAGAAATTGACAGTTCTACAATAATAGTAGGAGACTTCAACACACAACTCTCAGTAAAAGACAGAACAACTAAGAAGAAACTCAACAAATATACAGAAGACCTAAAGGGCACAATCAGCCAACTGGACTTCATAGACATATATAGAACAATCCAGCCAACCGCTGCAAAGTACACATTCTTTTCCAATGCACATGGAACGTTCTCCAGAATAGACCACATCTTAGGCCACAGAACAATCCTCAACAAGATCCAAAACACTGAGATAATTCACAGTATCTTCTGTGAACACAAAGCCATCAAGGTAGAAATTAACACTAGAAAGAGCAAGGAAAAAATATCAGCTAAATGGAAACTGAATAATACCCTGCTTACACATCAATGGGTAATAGAAGAAATCAGAGATGGAATCAAAAAATTCCTAGAATCAAATGAGAATGAAAACACATCATACCAAAAACTTTGGGACACAGCAAAGGCAACCCTCAGAGGTCAATTTATAGTAATAGATGCACATATCAAAAAAGAAGAAAGGGACAAAATCAAAACATTAACTACAGAACTCAAACAAATAGAAAGAGAACAGCAAAAAAAGCCTACAACCACCGGAAGAAAGGAAATAGTAAAGATCTGAGCAGAAATAAATGAAATAGAGAACAGAAAAACAATAGAAAGAATCAACAAAACCAAAAGTTGGTTCTTTGAAAGAATCAACAAAATCGACAAACCACTGGCCAAACTGACAAAAGAAAAACAGCAGAGGACACAAATAACCCAAATAAGAAATGAAATGGGGGACATTACAACAGACCCAACCAAAATAAAAACGATTATAACAGAATATTATGAAAAACTACTCCATCAAATTTGAAAACCTAGAAGAAATGGATAAATTTCTAGAAACACACGGCCTACCCAAACTACAACAAAGTGATGTGGAAAATCTGAACAGACCTATAACAGGAGAAGAGACTGAAAAGGTAATTAAAAAACTCCCAACCAAAAAAAAGCCCTGGCCCAGATGGTTTCACTGGAGAATTCTACAAAACATTTACAGAAGAGCTTGTACCAGTTCTACTCAAGTTATTTCATAGCATAGAAGAGGAAGCAACACTTCCAAATTCATTCTATGAAGCCAGCAGAACGCTGATACCAAAACCAGGCAAAGACATCACAAAAAAAGAAAATTACAGACCAATATCTCTTGTGAATATAGATGCAAAAATTCTGAACAAAATTCTAGCCAATAGAATTCAGCATTATATCAAAAAAAAAAATAATAATACACCACCACCAAGTATGATTCATACCAGGTATGCAAGGATGGTTTAACATTAGAAAATCCATCAACCTAATACACCACATAAATAAAAGGAAAGAAAAAAATCACATCAGCATCTCAATTGACGCAGAAAAGGCATTTGACAAAGTCCAACACCCATTCCTGATAAAAGCTCTCAAGAAAATAGGTATAGAAGGGAAATTTCTCAACATAATAAAGGGCATCTATGCAAAACTAACAGCCAACATCATTCTTAATGGAGAGAGGTTGAAAACATTCCCCTTGAAAACAGGAACAAAACAAGGATGCCCTTTATCACCACTCCTATTAACATTGTGCTGGAAGTTCTAGCTAGAGCAATAAGGCAAGAAAAAGAAATAAAGGGAATCCGAACTGGTAATGAAGAAGTTAAACTCTTCCTGTTTGCAGATGAAATGATACTATACATAGAAAACCCTAAAGACTCCATGAGAAATCTACTGGAACTAATAGAAAGATTCAGCAGAGTAGCAGGATACAAGATAAACATTCAAAAATCAGTTGGATTCCTTTACACCAGTAAGGAGAACGATGAAAAGGAAATCAGGAAATCGATACCATTTTCAATAGCCCTGAAAAAGATAAAATACTAAGGAATAGATCTGACCAGGGATGTAAAAGACCTATACAAAGAAAACTATAAAACACTACTGCATGAAACCCAAAGGGATCTACATAAATGGAAAAACATACCATGCTCATGGATAGGCAGACTCAACATTGTGAAAATGTCAATTCTACCCAAAGCAATTTACAAATACAATGCAATCCCTATCCAAATACCAGCAACATTCTTCAAAGAGATGGAAAAACTAATCATTAACTTTATACGGAAAGGGAAGAACCCCTGGATAAGTAAAGCACTACTGAAGAAGAAAAGTAAAGTAGGAGGACTCGCACTACCTGACTTCAGAACCTACTATACATCTACAGTAGTCAAAACAGCCTGGTACTGGTACAACAACAGAGACATTGACCAATGCAACAGAATTGAGAACCCAGATGTAAATCCATCCACCTACGGTAACCTGATTTTCGACAAGGGCCCAAAGTCCATCAAATGGGGAAAAGACAGTCTTTTTAAAAAATGGTGCTGGCAAAACTGGATATCCATTTGCAGAAAAATGAAACAGGGCCCATCCCTCACACCGTATACAAAAACTACTTTAAAATGAATCAAAAACCTGAATATAAAGCCTAAAACTATAAAGTTCATGGAAGAAAAAATAGGACCAACACTTCAGGCCTTAATACATGGCATTAACAGGATACAAACCATAACCATCAACACAAAAAACCCAACAGATAAACTAGATAACTGGGATCTTCTAAAAATCAAACACCTATGCTCTTCAAAAGACTTCACCAAAAGAGTCAAAAGAGAACCTACAGAGTGGGAAAAAATTTTTGGACAGTACAAGTCAGACAAAGGTCTAATCTCCATAATCTACAAGAAAATCCAACACCTCTACAACAAAAAGACAAATAATCCTATCAAAAAATGGGCAAAGGAAATGAACAGACACTTCACCAAAGAAGACATTCAAATGGCCAACAGACACATGAGGAAATGCTCGCGATCACTAGCCATTAGAGAAATACAAATTAAAACCACAGTGAGATACCATCTCACCCCGGGATTACTGGCACGAATCAAAAACACTGGAAATAACAAATGTTGGAGGGGCTGCGGGGAGATGGGAACTCTTATGCACTGCTGGTGGGAATGCAAAATGATACAACCGTTTTGGAAAAATGATACGGCACTTCCTCAGAAAGCTAGAAATAGACATACCATTCGATCCAGCAATCCCACTCCTAGGAATACATCCTAGAGAAATAAGAGTCATCACTCGAATAGACATATGCACACCTATGTTCATGGCAGCATTGTTCACAATAGCAAAATGATGGAAACAACGTAGGTGCCCATCAGCAGATGTATGGATAAACAAACTATGGTACATACACATAAAGGAGTGCTATCCAACAAGAAGGAACAACAATGAATCCATGAACCATATCATAACATGGATGAAACTAGAGGATATTATGCTGAGTGAAATAAGTCAATCACAAAAGGACAAATATTGTATGAGACCTCTATTGTAAAAACCCATGAAAAAGTTCACACACAAAATGTAACAATCCTTGTTGGTTACCAGGGATGGGAGGGGTGGGGGGGAAATACTAAATAGGCAATAGATAAGTGGTATCTTGGGTGAAAGGTGATACAGTACACAATACAGGGGAAACTAACACTACCTGTACAAGGAAAGGTCATGGAGGCCCCATGGACACATCCAAACTCCCCGAGGGATGAGTTGCTGGGCAGAGGGCTCTGGGGACCATGGTCTCAGGGAACATCTAGCTCGATTGGCATGACCCTACTTATAAAGATAATGCTCTACATTCTACCTTGGTGTGGAGTGTCTGGGTCTTAAAAGCCTGTGAGCAGCCATCTAAGATACTCCACTGGTCTCATCCATTCGGGAGCAAGGGAGAAGGAAGAGAACAGGATACAACAAAAAGATTAGTCCAAAGGACTAATTGTCCACAATTACCAAGACCTCCACCGGACTGAGTCCAGTATAGCTAGATGGTGCCCGGCTACCACCGCTGACTGCTCTGACCAGGATCACAACATAGGGTTCTGGACAGAGCTGGAGAATGATGTAGAGCATATTTCTAACTCACAAAAAAAAAAAAAAAAAAAAGACCAGATTTACTGGCCTAAAAGAGACTGGAGAAACCTGGACAGTATGACCCCCAGACACCCTTTTAGCTCAGTGGTGAAGTTACCTCCGATGTTCCCTGTTCAGCCTGGGAGTGGATAGCCCAGTAAAACCAAATGAGACTAAGAGGTACAGGAGTCCAGTGACAAGGGCCAGAAGGCAGAAGGGGAGTAGGAAGCTGATGATAGGGAACCCAAGGTTGAGTAAGGATATTGTTGATGTGTTGTGAGGTTGTTAACCATTGTCATAGGGCAACATTTGTAGTAACTGTTAAATGGGAGGCTATTTTGTTCTATAAGCCTTCATCTTAAGTGAGAATAAGAGCACAATTGGAAGAGCGTAGTCAATGTCACTGAACTGTGTATGTAGAAATTTTTGGAATGGTGTATCTTTAGTGATGTGTATTTTCACCAAAAAAAAAAAAAAGTTGAGAATTTAGAGGGTTAAAATGTTGTGGGGTTGTTAATCAATGTCATAAAACAGCATGTGTGCTACTGTTTCATGAGAAACTATTGGTTCTGTAAGCCTTCACCTGAAGTACAACAAAATATAAAAAAAAAAAGAAAATCACAGTGAGATACTACTTCATAGCCACTAGAAAGCCTAAAACTTGAAGCACTGAGAATAATAAATGTTGGCAAAGATGTAAAATAGCTGGAAGTTTCATATAATGATGGGTAAAAACCAGTTACCATTGAGTTCATCCTCACTGTCTGCAATCCCATGTGTGTCAGAGTAGAACTATGCTCCATAGGGTTTTCAGTGGCTGATTTTTCCAAAGTAGATGGTCATGCCTTTATTCCAAGGTGTCTCTAGGTGGACTCCAACCACTAACCTTTCAATTAGAAGACAAGTAGGTTAACCATTTCATCCACCCAGGGATGCCTATCACTGGTAGGAGTGGCTGATGGTACAATCATCTTGGAAAATGATTTGGGAGTATCTTATACATTTATATAAAGAGGAAGATCCTCTTAATTGTAAATGTATTTAGGTATACCCACTGCTGTCGAGTCGATTTTGACTCATAGCAACCCTATAAGACAGAGTAGAACTGCCCCATACAGTTTCTAAGGAGCGCCTAGTGGATCTGAACTGCCGACCTTTTGATTAGCTGTGGTAGCTCTTAACCACTACACCACCAGGGTTTCCATATTTAGGTACAGTATGATTTAATGTGAAGATTTTGTTGCTTTTAAAAATAATGGTGTGTGTGCATGGATGTGCACGCATCTGTATGTATATGTGTGTGTTCTGAGTTAATTATTCCCACGTGGACAAGTAGGACCATAAGAAAGGATATATTTAAAGTATATAGCTCCTTTTAACAGCTTACTTGACTTGTAAAATAAGCACTTATAACAAGCTGCATAGTAGCAGGAAATTTTCAAATCTAAATAAAGAGTCTAAACCCCATTACTTTTGAAATGTGAGGTCAGAACACTCAACAAATTAATTTTAGAGGTGAACAAAAGTGACAGGACCCTGAATTTCTGTGTGCGAATGGAGTGAAAAAGCAGGTGGTATCCGTCAAGATGAGGTAGACACTAACTTTCTTGGGCCTTCGTATTTCCCTTTCTTCTGTACTTCGTGTTTTAAGAAATACTCTGATTTTATGTAGAATGACACACTCATTCCCAAAAGCTGTTTATCTACAATGTCAGGAGAAAAGTGAAGTGAATTAGAAAAGATAGTAACGGTATAAAAGGGTAATACAGTTTAAAAATCTTATTTCCTAGAGGAGTCATGTCTAAGCTTCTCTGTTGCTGGAGCAAACAAGGCGATGATGATGATCTGTTGCTGCTAATGAACTACCATTTATTGCATGCTAATTCTGGGTCAAGGTCTCTGGGTGGCACAAATGGTTTGACTTCAACTACTATCCTAAAAATTGAGGGTGGTGAGATTTTGCCGCATGTATTTTGGACATGTTATCAGGAGGGACCACTCTCTGGAGAAGGACATCATGCTTGGCAAAGTAGAGGGTCAGTGAAAAAGAGGAAGAACCTCAAAGATATGGACTGGCACAATGGCTGCAACAATGGGATCAAACATTACAAAGATTGTGAAGATGGCACAGGATCGGGCAGTGTTTCATTCTGTTTGTACACGAGGTCACTATGAGTCAGAACCAACTCAGTGGCACCTAACAACAACTGCGACTAACCTAAAGGTTGTCACTTTGAACCCACCCAGCAGTACCATGCAAAAAAGTCCTGGAAATCTGCTTCCATAAAGATTTTGGTCAAGAAAACCCTATGTAGCAGTTCTATTCTGTAACACATGGTGTTGCCGTGACTTGGAATCATCTCGATGGCAATGAGGTTTGTTTGGTTTTGGTTAATTCTGGGTCAGGTATTCTTCCAACGAATTTACATGCATTATTCAATTTTATACCGAAGAAAAATTTGTAATCTAAATACTATTTTCCCCACTTTGCAATAGAGAAACCGAAATCCTGAGGGATTAAGTAATGTGTCCCCCAAATCAAAAAGTAGTTAAAGAAAATAACATGGGTTCAAAATAATATAGAAATAACCTTTGGTATGATCCAAAATTCAGATAACAGTGTTTCTGAGAGCCTGGCTATTGGAATAAAAAAAAAATAGTAATAAAGTAAAATTATGCTATAATATTACTAACACAAGCAAGTTTGCAAAAGAAATAAAATATTTGTCCCATCTCAAAACATGTACTTTATTCAGGAAGTGAAAGGAAAGTCCCAATTTCCCAAACAGCGGAACTCCCTGACCAGGTTACAGACACAGAAGACGTGAAGAGAATCATCTGGTGAGACCGAAGGAGCATGCCGCTGCTCATCCTTTGAAGCACTGGGATCCTGGCACAGCTGAGTACTACCCTTTCTTAGTTACCGCCTAGAGAGCAGAAGTATAACAACGCAGGAAAAAAAAAAACTTCAGCTGTCAGGGATCATCACAGGCAGAACATGAGCTGGTGGATGGAGAAGTGTGTCCATGATTGGCTTGGAAGAGAAGAGGAAGGTGGAGCTGTGCAAGGAGGTGAGCCAGTTGTCCTTATCCTTTCATGATCCTGATGAATCCTGAAGCTATTACTTGCTCTTAGGTGGGCACTTCTGCTGGCAGGGTTGGTATACATGCACAGGAGGGCATTTCTGCTGGCATGGCTCAGGTGGACACTGCACAGGTGGGCATGGCTCAGGGCACTTAGGTGGGCATGGTTCAGGGCACTTAGGTTGGCATGGTTCAGGGCACTTTGGAAGTGGGCATGGTTCAGGACACTTAGGTGGGCATGGTTCAGGGCACTTAGGTGGGCACACCACAGGAGGTGGCTGGCAGGGCTGCTTGCACTGCTGCTGCTGGTAAGACATCTTTCTGGAGTCTCTGGGAATCTGAAAGAAATTAGGTGACAGTGTTCATGAGAAGGAATTCCTACAGACAGAGATGCCAAAGCTTATTCGATTCCATTGGATATTAACTTTCCAGTCTCCAAGATATACATTCATCTCTTAAGTCCCTTTTTATCACTTTCTGGCTTCTCCTCTTCAGCCAGTTGCTTCATTAGCTCTGGGAAAATTCTCTCTGCTCTAAAGCAGCAAGTAATGATATTTACATAAAATAACATCTTCCAGAAAGGCAGTCACAAGTTCTGAACTCTTGAGCAACATCCCAAGAAGTTGCTATCATTATTTCTTACAAGGTGTCAACACTTGGGTAGAGAGCAAGCAGCTAGTTGTTCAGGGAGAATTCCATGGCCTTTGAAATCACAGCAGAATGGACTCCAAAAGAAATGGAAAGGACAACAAATTATCTTGTTCTCTTCTTCAAACCAAATCTTTCCTATTAACTTCTTTTTCAATAGAGACATCAAACTATCTACTAGAACCCAAGATAAAACACCATATCATTGTATCATGATGCCCAATCCACAATTTTCATCAACTAAACGGCATCAAACCCGTGATCATAACTTTGGACTCACCAAATTTTGTCTTCAGATTGAATTCAAATATTTGAGAGCAACAAATAAACAGAAGAGCTCAAGAAATCAGACTCACCAGGTTCTCCAAAGGAGATCGGGAATGGAGTAACAGGAAGATGCTAGCCGTGAAGCAGAGGACCTCTTTATAGGGCTTGCTGCCCCACCCAGGGGGAAGTGGAGTTGTCTAAATCTGGGCTGGTCCAACAATTTCCTAAACAAATATAAATGCATCCCTAACCGGCTTGACAGGGACGCTGATAATAAGAAGCATCCTGCTTCCGGATCTCCTCCCTGGGATAATTGTCCATGACTCAGAGGCCCTGCTTTCTGGACAGTTTCAGTGACTTCAGAGAACCTGGGAAACTCTCTAACTTGTGTTCAAAGGCTCTTTTTTTTTAATTTTTATAATTAAATGAAGTTTACATTTCAAGTTAGTCTCCCATACAATTTTTTTTAATACATACATTGTTATGAGACCCCAACCGCTCACTCCATTCTGCGACAGCACACTCCTCCCCTCTGCCCCTGATTCCACATGAACATTGAACCAGCTCTAACTCCTTCTGACTTACAATCTCACCTCTGGACAGAAGCTGCCCCTTTGGTCTCTTGTATCTACTTGACTAAGAGGCACATTCTTCACGAGTATCACTTTATGTCCCACAGTCCAGTCCAATCTCCGTCTGAAGAGTTGGCCTCAGAAATTATTTTAGTTCTGGGGTGATAGAGAGTTCAATGGACACGCTTTCCAGGGCGCCTCCAGTCTTAGTCAGACCATTAAGTCTGGTCTTCTTACTAGAATTTGAGTTCTGCATCCCAACGTTCTACTGCTCCATCAGGGACTCTTTGTTGTGTTCCCTATCAGGGAAGTCATTGATGGTAGCCAGGCACCATCCAGTTCTTCTGGTCTCAGGTTAATGAAGTCTCTGTTTTATGTGGACCATTCTGTCTCTTGGGCTAATACTTTACTTGTGTTTGGTGTTCTTTGCTCTCCTTTACTCCAAGTAGTTGAGACAAATTGATGAAACTTAGATGGCTGCTTGCAAGCTTTTAAGACCCCAGACATCACTCACCAAAGTAGGATTCAGAACATTTTCTTAATAAGCTTTGTTATGCCAATTAACATAGATGTCCCCTGAAAGCATGGTCCCTAGACTCCCCATCCCTGCTACTCTGTCTCATAAAGTATTTGATTGTATTGAGGATACTTCTTAGCTTTGGTTTAGTCCAGTTGTGCTGGCTTCCCCTGTAGTGTGTGCTGTCCTTCCCTTCACCTAGGATGATTCTTATCTACTATCTAGTTAGTGAATAACCCTCACCCTCCCTCCCCACCCCCGTAACCACCAAAGAATGTTTTCTTCTGTGTTTAAACCTTTTCTTGAGTTCTTATAATAGTGGTCTTATACAGTATTTGTCCTCCTGTGACTGACTAAATTCATTCAGCATAATAAGTTTCAGCTTCCACCATGTTATACTTCATCAGTGTTCTTTATCGTTACATAATATTCCATTGTGTGGCTATACCATAGTTTGTTTATCCATTTGTTCACTGATGGGCACCTAGGTTGCTTCCATCTTTTTGCTATTGTGAACAGTGCTGCGATGAACATGGGTGTGCATATATCTATTCGTGTGATGGCTCTTATTTCTCTAGGATATATTCCAAGGAGTGGGATAGCTGAATCACATGGTACTTCTATTTCTAGCTTTTTCAGGAAGTGCCAAATCGATTTCCAAAGTGGTTGTACCATTTTACATTCCCACCAACATTGTATAAGTGCTCCAGTCTCTCCACAGCCTCTCCAGCATTTGTTGTTGTGTGTTTTTTGCATTAATGCTAGCCTTTTTGGGGTGAGATGATATTTCATTGTAGTTTTGATCTGTATTTCCCTAAGGGCTAATGATTGTGAGCATTTCTTCATGTGTCTGTTAGCCACCTGAATATCTTCTTTGGTGAAGTGCCTGTTCATATCCTTCACCTATTTTTGAATTGGGTTATTTGTCTTTTGGTTGTTGAGGTTTTGCAGTATCTTGTAGATTTCAGACGTTAAACGCTGATCAGATTTGTCATAGCCAAAATTTTTTTTCCTAGTCTGTAGATTGTCTTTTTACTCTTTTGGTGAAATCTTTGGTTGAGCATAAGTGTTTGATTTTCAGGAGCTCCCATTTATCTAGTCTCTCTTCTTGTGTTTGTGCATTGTTACTTATGCTTCATATTGTGTTTATGCCATGTATTAGGGCTCCTAGCGTTGTTCCTATTTTTTTTCCATGACCTTTTCGTTTTTTATTTTATATTTAATTCTTTGATCCGTTTTGAATTACTTTTTGTACATGGTTTGAGATATGGGTCTTGTTTCAGTTTTTTGCATATAGATATCCAGTTATGCAAGCACCTTTTGTTAAAAAGACTGTCTTTACCCCAATTGATGGACTTCTGGCCTTTGTCAAATATTAGCTGCTCATAGGTGGATGAGCTTATGTCTGGATTCTCAACTCTGTTACATTGGTCTATGTATCTGTTGTTGTACCAGTACCAGGCTGTCTTGACTACTGTGACCATATAATACGTCCTAAAATCAGGTAGTATAAGGCCTCCCACTTTGTTCTTCTTCATGAATAATGGTTTATTTATTTGGAGCCTCTTCCCTTTCCATATGAAGTTGGTGGTTTATTTCTCCATCTCATTAAAAAATGCTGCTGGAATTTGGATTGGAATTTCATTGTATCTGTAGATTGCTTTTGGCAGAATTGACATTTTCACTATGTTGAGTCTACCTATCCATGAGGAAGGTATATTTTTCTACTTATACAGGCCTCTTTCAGTTTCTTGCAGTAGTGTCATGTTGTTTTCTTTGTAAAGATCTTTTGCATCACTGGTTAGATTTATTTCTAGGTATTTTAACTTCTTGGGGGCTATTGTAAATGGTGTGGATTTGGTGATTTCCTCTTCAAGGCTCTCTTTGTTGGTGTAAAGGAATCCAAATGATTTTTGTATGTTTAGCTTGTATCCTGAAACATTGCTGAAATCTTCTATTAGTTCCAGTAGTTTTCTTGTGGATTCTTTGGGGTTTTCTGTATATAGGATCATATCATCTGCAAATAGAGATACTTTGACTTCTTACCTGCCTATTTGAATGTCCTTTATTTCTTTTCCTAGCCTAACTGCTCTGACTAGGACCTCCAGCACAATGTGTAATAATAGTGATGATAGAGGGCATCCTTGCCTGATTCCTGTTCTCAAGGAGAATGCTTTCAAAGTCTCTCCATTTAGGATGATGTTGGCTATTGGTTTTGTATAAAAGCCCTTAAATATATTGAGGAATTTCCCTTCTATTCCTATTTTATTGAGAGTTTTAATCATGAATGGGTGTTGGACTTTGTGGAATGCCTTTTCTACATTGATTGATAAGATCATGTGGTTCTTGTCTTTTGTTTTATTTATGTGATGGATTACGTTGATTGTTTTTCTAATGTTGAACCATCCCTGCATACCTGGTATAAATCCCACTTGGTCATGGTGAAGTATTTTTTTGATATGTTGCTGAATTCTACCAGCTAAAATTTGTTGAGGATTTTCCCGTCAACGTTCATGAGGGATATTAGTCTGTAATTTTCTTTTTTTGTGGTGTCTTTACCTGGTTTTGGTATCAGGGTTATGCTGGCTTCATAGAATTAGTTTGGGAGTGTTCCATTCTTTGCTATGCTCTGAAATACCTTTAGTAGAAGTGGTGTTATCACTTCTCTGAAAGTTTGGTAGAGTTCTACAGTGAAACCATCCTGGCCCGGGCTTTGTTTTGTTGGGAGTTTTTAAATAACTTTTTCAACCTCTTCTTTTGTTACAGGTTTATTTAGTTGTTCTACCTCTGTTTGTGTTAATTTAGATAGGTAGTGAGTTTCTAAAAATTTGTCCATTTTCTCTATGTTTTGAAATTGTCAGATAGAATTTTTCAGAGTAATCTATTATATTTCTTTTAATTTCAGTTGGGTCTGTTGTGATATCACCCATCTCATTTCTTATACGGGTTATTTGCTTTCTCTCCTGTTTTTCTTTTGTCAGTTTGGCCAGTGGTTTATCAATTTTGTTGATCTTTTCAAAGAACCAGCTTTTGGACTTGTTAACTCTTTCAATTGTTTTTCTATTCTCTATTTCATTTAATTCTGCTCTAATTCTTATTATTTCCTTCCTTCTGGCCCCATGGGCTTCTTTTGCTGCTCTTTCTACTTGTTCCAGTTTTAGGGTTATTGTTTTGATTATGGCCCTTTCTTGTTTTTGGATGTGTGCATTTATTGCTATAAACTGACCTCTCAGCACTGCTTTTGCTGTGTCCCAAAGGTTCTGGTAGGATGTGTTTTCATTCTCATTTGATTCTATGAATTTCTTTATTCCATCTTTAATTTCTTCTATAACCCAGTAGTTTTTGAGCAAGGTGTTGTTCAATTTGCATGTGTTTGATTTTTTTCCCTTTGCTTTTTGTGTTGTTGATTTCAGTTTTATGGCTTTATGGTCACAAAAGATGCTTTGTCCTATTTTGATGTTTTGGATTTTGTTAAGGCTTGCTTTCTGGCCTAATATGTGGTCTATTCTGGAGAATGTTCTATGTGCGTTGGAAAAGTGTGTATACTTGGCTGCTTTGGGGTGCAGTGTTTGGTATATGTCTACGAGATCAAGTTGGTTGATTGCAGCATTTAGCTCTTCCCTGTCTTTTTTAAGCTTCTTTCTGGATGTTCTGTCATTCACCGAAAGTGGCGTTTTGAAGTCTCCTACTACTATTGTGGAGCTGTCTAGCTCTTCCTTCAGTGCTGTTAGAGTTTGTTTTAGGTATTTTGGAGCCCTGTCGTTCGGTGGCTAAATATTTATTCTAGTTGTGTCCTCCTGGTGTATTAACCCTTTAATCATAATATTTTTCCCTTCCTTATCCTTTGTGGTAGTTTTTACTTTAAAGTCCATTTTGTTAGAGATTAATATTCCCATTCCTGCTCTTTTTTGAGTGTTGTTTGCTTGATATATTTTATTTCATCCTTTGAGTTTTAGTTTGTTTGTGTCTTTAAGTCTAAGGTGCATCTCTTGTAGCCAGCATATAGATGGATCATGCCTTTTTATCCAATCTGCCACTCTGTCACTTTATTGGTGCATTAAGTCCATTTACATTCAGCGTAATTATTGATAGGTATGAGTTTACTTCCATCATCCTGATGTCTCTTTTTGTGTGCTGTTCACAGTTTCTTTGTTTGTTTCCCTTAATTTCCTGTGCTGAGTCATTTTTCTTTATGTATTTTTTTTTTCATCTTTTTCATTGTTGTAGACTTTGTGTTTGCTGGATCATTATGTTTTTCTTCTTCTTCTTCTTTTTTTTTTTTTTTTCATTTGTAGGATTGTTAGATTCCTTTGTGGTTACCTTAATATTTACCCCTATTTTTCTAAGTTTATTCCAGTCTTTTATTACTTTATATCACCTTAACTTCCCATCATTATGAGAAATCAATGTCTCCATTTTTTAAGTCCCTCTTTTTTGTTTTAGTGTTGTCCTTTTTACATATTGATATATTTTTCCCTATTTTCAATGTTTTAACTTGGATGTATTTTCAACATCCGTATCTGAGTCAATATCTGCTTGCTCTGTCCTGTGTTGCAGTTTTGCATTGTTATCTGCTGTTATTGATTAGCTAACAGTAGGACTTCCTTTAGTATTTCTTGTAATTTTGGTTTGGTTTTTGCAAATTCCCTAAACTTCTGTTTATCTGGAAATGCCCTAATTTCACCATCATATTTGAGAGTTAGTTTTGCTAGATATATAATTCTTGGCTGGCAGTTATTTTCCTTCAAGTCTTTATATATGTCATCCCATTGCCTTCTAGCCTGCATGATTTCTGCTGAGTAGTCCGAGCTTATTCTTATTGACTCTCCTTTGTAGATGACTTTTCTTTTATCCCTAGCTGCCCTTAAAATTCTCTCTTTATCTTTGGTTTTGGTAAGTTTGATTATAATATATTTAGGTGACTTTCTTTGGGGATCTACCTTCTGTGGAGTTTGATGAGCATCTTGGATAGATATCTTCTCATCTTTCATTATACCAGGGAAGTTTTCTGTTAACAAATCTTCAACAATTTTCTCTGTATTTTCCGTTATCCCCCTTGTTCTGGTACTCCAATCACTCGTAGGTTATTTCTCTTGATAGAGTCCCACATGACTCTTAGAGTTTCTTCATTGTTTTTAATTCTTTTATCTGATTTTACCTCAAATAAGTTGACATCAAGTGCTTTATCTTCAATGTCACTGATTCTAACTTCTGCTGCCTCAGTTCTGCTCCTGACTTGCTATTGAGTTGTGTAATTCTGAAATTTTATTGTTAATCTCCTGGATTTCTGATTGCTGTCCCTCTATGGATTCTTGCAGCCTATTAAATTTGTCATTATGTTCTTGAATAACTTTTTTAAGTTATGCTACTACTTTGTCATATGTTCCCTGGCTATTACTGCATTCTGTCAAATTTCCTTACTAATTTCTAGAAGAGTTCTGTATATTAATCTTTTGTATTCTGTCTCTGGTAATTCCAGGAAGTTCTCTTCCTCCAGAGAATTTATTGATTCTTTATTTTGAGAGCTTGCTTAAGCCATCATGGACTGCCTCTTTATGTGATTTGATATTGACTGTTATCTCTGAGCTATCAATAATTTACTATAATTTCATTTTATATTTGTTTAATGAGACCTAGCTTTTTGTTTTGTTTTTTTTTTTTGATATGCCCAAATAAGCTTCTCAGGTGCACTAGTTTGATTTTGACACCTTCGACTCTTTAAAGTCCTGTCACCAGGTAGTTAGTTCTGTAACTAAGTACGTGCACACAGGAGTCTATTAAATTTTCCTATATGGGTTCGGCTCAGGTGGCCAGGCAGTCGGTCACCAAGCGTGGGATGCAGGCTCTCACCCCCAGTCCTAGAGAGGCATGGGTGATTGGTGCAGGCACTGCACTCTGGCTGTGGTAGGGGATCATGCGCTGAGCCAGGCAGGGGACTGACAGCTGCCCATGAGAGTCTGAAAGGAAAGTGTGTCCCTATTCTCTAGATTGAGCAGGTAGGTGACTTTTGCAGCCGGACTATGAGCACCTCACTCTGTTGGCTGTAAAGACTCGAGGGCACCACTTTTTCTTGGACTCCTATAGCAGGTGACCAGGAGACTTAGGTGATCCCACCAGTCCTCAAGCCTCTGTTGCAGATCTATAAAAGTGCCTACTTAAAGGGCAGGGATGGTTCAAGGGTCACAAATCCTTCAGTTCACAGCTGAAGCAGTTGAAGTTAAACTTCAGATGTTTGCCCTGTTATACTGTGGTAGTGAGGGCTAACGTTGTTGAGATGGGTCCCCATGAGTCTATACAGGTGTAAGGCACTCAGAGTCTGCGGACCCCGGATACTTTTTCCAAGCAAAGGAGCTGTGCCAACCCTGTGTTCCTGGCTTAAGGGAGCCAGTAGCTTATTTGTTCCCTCTCCAAGGCCAGGAGAATGGGTCAGGGTGCCTTTTGGGATCTACTTCAGGCCAAGCTCACTCCTGGTGCAGAGTGCAGAGGGAGAGGTAAAAAGGATAAAAAGGAGAGAGGTTTATCCCAAATGGGCTTTTTTTTTTTTTTAATCCCCGTGAAAGGCCACACACGTGTACTTATCTTCGCCACTTGGGAGCTGGTTTTCACTGGTTCGGAGTGTCCAAGCAGAATCTCTGCTGCTGGGTCTCTCTCGATCTGGAAACTGCTTCTCCAGCATGGGCACAGCACAGCTGTTTGCCTGCTTCGTTGCAGACCACCATGGCTGCACGCTGCAGTTTTGCTGCCATGGCATTGGCGCACTTTGCTTCTTCCAAACCATCTCCCTCTTCCCTGCCTGGACACTTGGTCCGATTCCTCAACTTTGCCTTGTTCAGGGCTCCTAGATATTCATATAGCATCAAATCACTTGTTTTTCCAGGTCTCTGTTGTAACCGGGATATAGGAAGCATCCAACTACTCTGCCACCTTGGCCATGCCCCCCCAAAGGTTCTTTTTCATGATTCAGGACAAAGGCCCTATCCTATCCTTCACATCCCTTGCATCACAAAACTGCCTTCCTTGTTCCATTTTAACTGGTTGTCATTCTGTTTTACATTCTGAGTGAAAAAAGTCTTACCACCTGGGTGCCTGGATACCTTCTGATACCTTTCTCAACATTTCAGTATCAGTTGCCATCCAGTCAATTTCAACTCATGGTGACCCTATGTCTTTCAGAGTAGAACTGTACTCTTTAGGGTTTTCAATGAATGTGATCTTTCAGAAGTAGATGTCCAGGACTTTATTCCAAGGTACCTCTTGGTGGGCTTGAACTGCCAAACTTCCGGTTAGAAGCCAAGCACTTAACCATTTCTGCCACCCATAGACTCCTCTCATTGTACCAAACCATCATTATAATGCATTTCATCTTGCTTCTATGGCTTACTAATCTAAGTTTCCTTTCCTCCCACAAAAATGGACTGCAGTAAGGCTGCAGATCATCTCATTAGCCTTCCCACAAGGATACTTCTAAGCATTCAGGAAATTGTGACAACAAGGTCCTATTTTCACCTGCTCTGGGTTTTCAAATAGAAGACACAAAGTTGATTTCTGAGACCTTTATCAAATCTACACCACCTAGGGACACATGGGCTCCAATAGGACCACAGCATCGCTCATTACAATTGAGATACTCTAGCAGCTCAGTTCCTGGAACTGCAACAGAAAGCCAACCTTCTGGCCAGAGCTCCCTCCTCACATGGTATACCAGCTGCTCCTACATAACTTCACCCAACTGAGAACTAAGAGGGTTGTTCATATTTTCTGTCATCCTATCCCTATGGAATCACTGGAAAATCCAAACTAATAATCAATGCCATTCCAAACAATTAATTTTATATTTGTTTCATATTTATTAGCTATTTAGTGAGTTTGTTTGACAGATAACTGTTGATGGATTCAAGATGAAGTTTAAATCAGTTTATTAATCCTTCAGTCATTAAAATGAATTATTCATTTACATCTTCTTAAACATTAACAATTATGCCATTATAAATTTGACTTGATTTCAGGTTTTTTTCCATATTGAACACAGTGGAGTACATGTCAAATAAACCAGTTTACAAGTTTAACTTTCTCATAAAATTTGGCAGTGTGCTAGAGGGAAAGAGGGATCCAAATGGAACGTGATGTCTGATCCCAATTCTTTCTTTGTCTAGCTTTGAGACCATGGGCAGGTTACCTCACCTCTCCAGGTCTGGGTGAGTGATTGGATTTCCAGAACAGGGGGAGAAAACAGAAAACCGAGAGGATCATTGAAGAATTGCTGATAGAAAACCTCCTGATATCATGAAAGATGAAAAGCTTACCATCCAAGAAGCTCAAAGAACCCCATATAGGATAGTCTGTAAAAGAACATCACCAAAGCGTATCATAATCACACTCACTAAAACCAAAGGCAAACCAAGAATCCTGAGAGAAGCTCAAAAAAAACAATAAGTTACATACAGAGGAGAAACAATAAGATGAATCCCAGACTATTTGACAGAAATGATGCAGGCAAGAAGGCAATGCGATGACATATATAAAACCCTGAAAGAAAAAAATTCCCTGCCAAGAATAATATATCCTGCAAAACTCTCATTCAAATATGATGGTGAAGTTAGGCCATTTCCAAATAAACAGAAATTAAGTGACTATGTAAAAGCTAAACCAAACTTACAAGACTTATTAAAGGGAGTCCTCTGGCCTAAGAACAAACAACATCAGACCACAGGATGAATATAGGACACAGGATTGTACTAGCCAGATACCAACCTAGGAAATGAACTCTTAAGGACAAAACTAAAGAATTACAAGAGGGAAACCAGAGAGCTTAATCTGTAAATGACAAAAACAATGAAAGAGGGAATAAAAGATGTAGGTATAGAACCCTCTAACGGAGAGGAAGGCAAGATTATACCAAGTAATAATAGACTGCTTCAAACCTAGGTAGATAAGGGTAAATTTCAAGATAACCACAAAGAAAGTTAACAAACCAACTCATAAAAATAAAGACAAAAAACATAAAGTCTCGGTAAAAACAAAACCTACAAAAACAAAAGAAATGAAAAAAAAATCCACAAACAAAAGTAACTCAGCACAGGAGAGTCAGAGGAACAAAGACAATGTTGGCATCACAAAAAAGCACTAGAAAATGACAGCAATAAACTCACACCTATCAATAACTACACTGAATGTAAATGGCCTCAATGCACCAATAAATAGATGAAGAGTGACAGGATGGATAAAAAACCAAGATCCACTTACATGCTGTCTGCAAGACACACCTTAGAAACAAAGATGTAAATTTATTAAAAATCCAAGGATGGAAAATAATATATCAATCAAACAACTACCAAAAAACAGTAGAAGTAGCAATATTAATCTCAGATAAAACAGACTTTAAAACAAAATACACCATAAAAGACAAAGAAGGACACTACAAAATGATTAAAGGGATGATCCATCAGGAAGACATAACCATATTAACCATCTACACACCCAATGACAGGGCTCCAAAATACACAAAACAAACTCTAACAGCTCTGAAAAGAGAAATTGACAGTGCCACAACACACCACTTTCAGGAAAGGACAGAACCTCTGGAAAGAAACTCAAAAGGTACAGAAGACCTAAAGGGCACAATCAGCCAATTTGACCTCATAGACATATATAGAACACTCCACTCAAAAGCTGCAAAGAACACGTTCTTTTACAATGCAAATGGAATGTTCTCCAGAACAGACCATATCTTAGGCCACAGAGCAATCCTCATCAAGATCCAAAACGCTGACATAATTCAAAGTATCTTCTCTGCTACCATCAAGGTAGAAATTAACACCAGAAAGACCAAAGAAAAAAATCAACTACATGGAAACTGAATAATACCCCACTTACACATCACTGGGTAATAGAAGAAATCAGAGATGGAATCAAAAAATTCCTATAATCAAAAGAGAATGAAAGCACATCATAACAAAACCTTTGGGAAACAGCAAAGGCAGTCATCAGAGGACAATTTATAGCAATAGATGTACATAACACAAAATAAGAAAGGGAAAAAATCAAAACATTAACTACAAAACTCAAACAGATAGAAAGAGAACAGAAAAAAAAAACGCACAACCATCAGAAGAAAGGAAATAGTAAAGATCAGAGCAGAAATAAATGAAATAGAGAACAGAAAAACAATAGAAAGAATCAACAAAACCAAAAGTTGGTTCTTTGAAAGAATCAACAAAATTGACAAACCACTGGCCAGACTGACAAAAGAAAAACAGCAGAGGACACAAATAACCCAAATAAGAAATGAAATGGGGGGCATTACAACAGACCCAACCGAAATAAAAAGGAATATAACAGAATATTATGAAAAACTATACTCCAAAAAATTTGAAAACCTAGAGGAAATGGATAAATTTCTAGAAACACACGGCCTACCCAAACTACAACAAAGTGATGTTGAAAATCTGAACAGACACATAACAAGAGAAGATACATAAAAAGTAATAAAAATAAAAAATTCCCAACCAATAAAAGCCCTGGCCCAGATGGCTTCACTGGAGAATTCTACAAAACATTTACAGAAGAGCTTGTACCAGTACTACTCAAGTTATCTCAGAGCATAGAAGAAGGAAGCAACACTTCCAAATTCATTCTATGGAGCCAGCATAACTCTGATACCAAAACCAGGCAAAGACATCACAAAAAAAGAAAATTACAGACCAATATCTCTCATGAATATAGATGCAAAAATTCTGAACAAAATTCTAGCCAATAGAATTCAGCAACATATCAAAAAAATAATAAACCACGACCAAGTAGGATTCATACCAGGTATGCAAGGATGGTTGAACGTTAGAAAATCAATCAACGTAATCCACTACATAAATAAAAGGAAAGAAAAGAATCACATGATCATCTCAATTGATGCAGAAAAGGCATTTCACAAAGTCCAACACTCACTCCTGATAAAAACTCTCAACCAAATAGGTACAGAAGGGAAATTTCTCAACTTAATAAAGGGCGTCTATGCAAAACCAATGGCCAACATCATTCTTAATGGAGAGAGGCTGAAAGCATTCCCCTTGAGAACAGGAAGAAGACAAGGATGCCCTTTATCACCACTCCTATTTAACATTGTGCTGGAAGTTCTAACTAGAGCAATAAGGCAAGAAAAAGAAATAAAGGGCATCCAAATTGATAATGAAGAAGTTAAACTGTCCCTGTTTGCAGATGATATGATACTATACATAGAAAACCCTAAAGACTCCATCAGAAATCTACTGGAAATAATAGAAAGATTCAGCAGAGTAGCAGGATACAAGATAAACATTCAAAAATCAGTTGGTTTCCTATACACCAGTAAGGAGAACGATGAAAAGGAAATCAGGAAATAAATACCATTTTCAATAGCCCTGAAAAAGATAAAATACTTAGGAATAAATCCGACCAGGGATGTAAAGACCTATACAAAGAAAGCTATAAAACACTACTGCATGAAACCCAAAGGGATCTCCGTAAATGGAAAAACAGAACATGCTCATGGATAGGCAGACTCAACATTGTGAAAATGGGAATTCTACCCAAAGCAATTTACAAATCCAACGCAATCCAGATCCAAATACCAACGACATTCTTTAAGGAGATGGAAAAAATAATCATTAACTTTATATGGAAAGGGAAAATGCCCCGGATAAGTAAAGCACTACTGAAGAAGAAAAGTAAAGTAGGAGGACTCGCACTACCTGACTTCAGAACCTACTATACAGCTACAGTAGTCAAAACAGCCTGGTACTGGTACAACAACAGAGACATTGACCAATGGAACAGAATTGAGAACCCAGATGTAAATCCATCCACCTAAGTCACCTGATCTTCGACAAGGGCCCAAAGTCCATCAAATGGGGAGAAGACAGTCTTTTTAACAAATGGTGCTGGCAAAACTCAATATCCATCTGCAAAAAAAAATGAAACAGGACCCATATACACCGTATACAAAAACTACTTCCAAATGGATCAAAGACCTGAATATAAAGCCTAAAACTATAAAGTTCATAGAATAAAAAATAGGACCAACACTTCAGACCTTAACACATGTCATTAACAGGATCCAAACCATAACCATCAGTGCACAAAACCCAACAGATAGGCTTGATAACTGGGATCATCTAAAAATCAAACACCTATGCTCTTCAAAAGAATTCACCAAAAGAGTAAAGAAAGAACCTACAGACGGGGAAAAATTTTTTTGGACAGTATAAATCAGACAAAGTACTAATCTCCATAATCTACAAGAAAATCCAACACCCTACAACAAAAAGACAAATAATCCTATTAAAAAATGGGCAAAAGAAATGAACAGACACTTCACCAAAGAAGACATTCAAATGGCCAACAGACACATGAGGAAATGCTCACCATCACTAGCCATTAGATAAATGCAAATTAAAACCACAATGAGATACCATCTCACCCCAGCATTACTGGCACGAATCAAAAACACTAGAAATAAATGTTGGAGGGGCAGCGGGGAGATGGTAACTCTTATGCACTGCTGGTGGGAATGGAAAATGATACAACCATTTTGGAAAATGATACGGCACTTCCTCAGAAAGCTAGAAATAGACATACCATTCGATCCAGCAATCCCACTCCTAGGAATATATCCTAGAGAAATAAGAGTTGTCACCGAATAGACATATGCACACCTGTGTTCATGGCAGCATTGTTCACAATAGCAAAAGGATGGAATCAATCTAGATGCCCATTAACAGATGAATGGATAAACAAACTACGGTACATACACACAATGGAGTACTATGCAACGAGAAAGAACAACAATGAATCTGTGAAGCATCTCATAATATGGATGAAACTGGAGGACATTATGCTGAGTGAAATAAGTCAATCACAAAAGGACAAATATTGTATGAGACCTCTATTGTAAAAACCCATGAAAAAGTTCACACACAAAATGCAAAAATCTTTGTTGGTTACCAAGGATGGGAGGGGTGGGGGTGGGGGAAATACTAAATAGGCAATAGATAAGTGGTATCTTGGGTGAAGGGTGAGACAGTACACAATACAAGGGAAACTAGCACAACCTGTACAAGGAAAGGTCATGGAGGCCCCATGGACACATCCAAACTCCCCGAGGGACTGAGTTGCTGGACAGAGGGCTCTGGGGATCATGGTCTCAGGGAACATCTAGCTCAATTGGCATGACACTACTTATAAAGATAATGCTCTACATTCTACCTTGGTGAGTAGTGTCTGGGGTCTTAAAAGCCTGTGAGTGGCCATCTAAGATATTACACTGGTGTCTTCCCTTCAGGAGCAAGGGAGAATGAAGAGAACAATATACAACGAAAAGATTAGTCCAAAGGACTAATTGTCCACAGCTACCAAGACCTCCACCGAACTGAGTCCAGTATAGCTAGATGGTGCCCGGCTACCACTGCTGATTACTCTGACCAGGATCACAACAGAGGGTTCTGGAAAGAGCTGGAGAAGGATGTAGAGCATAATTCTAACTCACACAAAAAAAAAAGAGACCAGATTTACCGGCCTAAAGGAGACTGGAGAAACCTCAAGACTATGGCCCCCAGACACCCTTTCAGCTTAGAGGTGAAGTTACCTCCGACGTACTGTTCAGCCTGGGAGTGGACAGCCCAGTAAAACCAAATGAGACTAACGAGGTACAGGAGTCCAGTGACAAGGGCCAGAAGGCAGAGGGGGAGTAGGAAGCTGATGATAGGGAACACAAAGTTGAGTAAGGATACTGCTGATGTGTTGTGAGATTGTTAACCATTGTTATAGGGCAACATTTGTAGTAACTGTTAAATGGGAGGCTATTTTGTCCTGTAAGCCTTCATCTTGGGTGAGAATGGCAGCACAATTGGAAGAGCATAGTCAATGTCACTTAAATGTGTACGTAAAAAGTTTTGAAATGGTGTATCTTTGGCTATGTGTATTTTCACCAAAAAAAAATAAAAGCTGAGAATTCAGAGGGTTAAAATGTTGTGGGGTTCTTAACCAAAGTCATAAAATAGCATGTGTACTACTGTTAAGTGAGAAACTGTTTGTTCTGTAAGCCTTCACCTGAAGTACAGTAAAACATTTAAAAAAAAAAGAGTCTAATGCTCCAGGTAGACTTTTTTTTACTAGTTAATAAGCTAAACTGTTGTTTGGTTTTAAGAAGACACCAAGAGATATTTTTGGTTGAATGTTAAAAATTATCTCAGGGTAATAGCTTCAGGGATTCATCTAACCTTTAGGAAGTCATCAGAGAGTTGCAAATCAAAACCACAGTGAGACATCATGTTATTCCCATTAGAATGGCTAAGATTAAAAAAAACAAATAAAAACAAGAACTATTTGGAAGGATGTGTGAAATTTAACCCTTACCCATTGCTGGTGGGAATGCAAAACGGTTCAGCCACTATGGAAAACAATGTAGTGGCTCCTCAAAAAACTAAAAATAGAGCTACTATATGACCCAGAAATTCCCGCCTAGCTGTATACAAAAAAAAAACTTTAAATCAGAGACTGAAACAGAGCCTTGTACACCAATGTTCATTGCAGCACTACTCACAATAGTCAAACGGTGGAAACAATCTACATGTCCATTCACAGAAGAATGGATATACAAAATGTGGTACATGCATACAATGGAATACTACTCAGCCAGTAGGAGAAATGAAGTCTTGATACCTGCTGCAATATAGATGGAGCTGGAAGACGTTATGCTGAGTGAAATAAATCAATCACAAAACACAAATATTGTATAACCTCACTTATATAAAAAGACAAGAATGGGCTATTTATTTCTCATAAAGACTCAGCCTGAAAGTAAAGTCAACTGCCACCAAGAGGAATGTGATATGTAATTTATACTAAAGCTTTTGTCATTGTCCTAAACAACTAACCCCAGTAATAATCAACTAAACTACTGATCATATTTTTTCATAGAATGTTAAATATCTATGAATATTAATGTTTTTGAAACGAACAAAATCAACATATTGGATTTTATTCTATGTACATTTTTATTCATATTTAAACAGTATTCAGAGAAAGACCTGAGTACTAATACTGAGGAGCAGATAAATTATCTTGTGTCTCTACTTTGTTTTAAATTGTTGCTTATACTAACCCTCATTTTCTCCACATAAGAATGAGTGTCAAGATAAGCTGTTCTTATTATTTCTTCACACCTCATTCAAGTCAGTATTTTGATTTACTATCCACTAAAAACTTCAAAGACTGACTTAAAATAGAGATGATATAAAAGATCTTAAAGATGAGGCAAATTAACTTTCTGTTGCATAAAATTTAATTTGAGCTTGATGTATTGCTTCATATTTTTTTCTCCAGTGGTACATAACAAAAAGTGGTAAAATATCAGATAAAATGTTCAATGAAGAATTGAATAACTTTTTAAAATTTCTGTTATTATCTATCATTTTCATAAGAAATGATTAACAGTAAAATTATTAGAAAATTAAGAAGTGGAATTTGTAGAATTGAACCAAGGGCTAACTGACTGTAAAAGAACATCAAGTCAAGCTCTTTAGCTATGTAGATAGATAGATATGTAGACAGATATGTAGATAGATAGGACTTCTGTGTTTGTGTATGCTTGTGTGTTTGTGTGTCTGAATTGGTACACAAAGCTGTGTCTCAGGTCTTGGATGTTCAAACTCAGTAAACTTTGATCACCAGGCACTGCTCTTCATGTTGTGACAGCTGCTCATGTAACTGACCTATAGGGAACTCTGAATATCCAGTCTTATCTCCCCACCCCATACAGTGACTTTGGCTTGAGATGTCAGGGCACCAGGCCTGCAGTGACTTTAGTGCCCCCACTGCCAGGAGAATTTTTGGGAGGGGTGTTCTCACAGGGAGGAATCTCCGAGGTGCACCCAAAACTGGTCTATCTGAAAATGCAGTCCTCTTTGGACAACTAATTCTCAATTTCTGTGTTAGAAATCAGACATCTCTCTAAGGACTTATGTTTTGGGTGTGCTGTGAGGCTATGGGGAATAGTAAGTGACCTGCTGATTAAAGTCCCTTCTCCTGGTCCTCTGAAGTATCTAGCCGATGTAATAGTCTATGGGAACCATTTCATGATGACACTGTTTACAGATGCCTAGCCTCAGGCCCTAAAGTGACAGCTCTATCCCTGATGGTCATGGTCAGGTTATGGGCAGTGGTGATCTCCACCAAAAGCTCTTCCTTCCTGGTAGGAGAAATGAAGTTCTGGGAAGCCAGGGAAAGACCTGCTTAATCCAGGGACATGACGCTGGGTTGATTCAGTGCTGCGTTCTCTCTACAGCATAGCTAGTGACTGCTTCAGAGCTTTTGAGAATCTCCTCTTCCTTCTCCTCTTCTTCCTTCTTCTCCAATTAGAAAACCACATTCTTGAGAAACTTCCTGATCATTTAGCCCAGACAAGGAAGCTCAAGCAAAGTCACTTTAAATGTTTAAGGCATAACATTGAGTCAACCCCAATGATTGCAAGAAGAGTTAAAAACAAATCAAAAGACTAATCACTAAATCCATTGACAATATATCTCTTGAGTCACCAACACGGGCCAAAGTAGACAGATAAAATCTATACATTGAGAGTGGGAGGGTAATGGGGTAGGTTGAGGGGGCTGAAGTGTTTAAGAAGGCAAACAATAAACGTGCAAACTAAAGATCAATGTATTTAAAGACCTAAAACCTATTTGGACAGAGAGTGAGAGAAAGCAGACACATATAATCAGCCCAAATTCACTTTGTTTTCCCATATAACAGACCTTCAGTGCTCCGATCCTTTCTCTTCTCCCCAAACGTACTTAGTCTCAACCATTTACACATAACGGCATGAGTATATAATATGAGATGGTATATTATATTTCTTATTGTTTTTGTGAGATTTAAACCATGTATTTAGTTCTGTAAAAAAATAATTTATTTTTTGAAAAAGAAATTTCAAGCATATACCAGCAGTGGATAGCCCTGGTGGCACAGTGGTTAAAGTGCCTGGCTAGTAACCCAAAGGCTGGCGGTTCAAATCCATTAACCACTCCGTGGAAGAAAGATGTGGCAGTCTTCTTCTGTAAAGATATACAGCCTTGGAAACCCTAAGGGGACAGTTCTCCTCCGACTAATAGGGTGGCTGTGAGTCAGACTTGACTTGATGTCAGTCATTTGGGTGCTTTTATTTGCTTGCCCGCAGTGTAGGGAGGTGCTGGGACAGTGAGATAGGGGCATCTTGACCCATTACCAAACTGTCCTCATATTCTACAGTCACTTAAAACTAACATTGTAATTTTATTCACAAACCAGATGAACTGGGCTGTTTGACCAGGCATGGCACAAAAACTAAAGTTTCAGTGCCTGAGGATAGTTCAGGCCCAGGATTGAAAGGAGGATTGCACAAGAAGTCATGAGCTAAGACTCTGAAAAGACAAAAAGGAAATCATTTTTCCAGGATTGCAGGACATATTGGGGTACTGCTTCCCAAATTTTAGTTATTCCCATAAGTACCCCCTATATTTATCATAACTACATACTACATGTGAAACAGAAATTATTCAATATTTTTACTTTAAATTCACTTTATAAAAGTTAAATTTTTTAATAATTTGATTGGTCATAGGCGATAATATCCATGAAATGGCAGATGAAGTATTTAAATCATAAAATTCTCTAGTGCAGACTTAACATAAGCAGACACTTAAGATTTACATTATTCTGCTCAGCACCTAGCCATCTCCTGTAAGACATCGCTCTCCTACCTTACTTGTGAGACCCTGTTAGAAAGAGTTGACTGCCCTTAGCACATTTTCTTTGTAGGTAGATGACACATTTTCAAAAGGTTTTTCATAAAGTACTTTAATGCATCTTCATAAGGTCACCCTTCATTTACAGGACAGGGTGTGTGTGCATCTGGAAAGACATTAGGTAGTATTTCATCTTTTGCCCCAGATGCAGAAGGAAGTGGGAGGAAGGAGGAAGGTTCAAACTGGAGCTGATGAAAGGATAAGAGGAGAGGGCCCAGCTCCCAGCACTGCAGCTGCTAACTCTGTGCAGGCACCAGAACAGTGTACCCTAATGGCCTGTGTGTCTGTCTGTGTTCCCATTGACTGTGAACAGCACAGGACTGCATCTTGTTCTCTATTGCAGGGAACAGCAGAAGGAACCACACAGGTGTGGTTCAGTAAATAGCTTTTGAACGAATGCTTGTGATTTTTGTTCACGTCTCCACATTTCCCGCAAGGGCTGGTTAAGAGACATTGTGTTTTTAAAAAAAATAAAAGGGTTGGACTACATATTCTTGAGAACAGCAAAGAGGGAAAGTACTGAGGAGACTGGATCCCACCCTGCAGTTGGTCCTGGGAAAGAAGCACCTTTAGGAACAGGGTGGAAAAGACATCTTCAAAGATGTAGAGAATATAGGTTTAATCTGGAGTTCTGTGGCAAGAAAGAAAGAGGAGAGAGAATTCCAAGCTTGATCCGAGTTTAGAGAAGGCCCAGTACAGCCATCCACACCTTCTACCCAAAGAGGTGAGTATTATCCTCCCCTGTTCATAGACAAAGAACAAGGCTTGGAGAGGTGAGGTAACCTGCCCATGGTCTCAAAGATTGTCAAAGACAGAATTAGGATCAGACAACAGGTTCCATTTGGATCTCTCCTTCCCTCCAGCACACTGCCAAATTGTTTGAGGAAAGTAAAGGTGTAAACTGGTTTATTTGACAAGTATTCCAGTGTGTTCAATATAGAAAAATCCTAAAATCAATTCAAATTTATAATGACATAATTATTGATGTTTAAGATGGTGTGAATGAATGGTAATAAATTTTAAGGACTGAATGATTAATAAACTGATTTAAACTTCATCTTGAATCCATCAGAAGGTTCTGTGTCAAACTCTTTAAATAGCTAATAAATATAAAACACATATAAAATTAATTGTTAGAATGGCATTAATTATTAGGTTGAATTTTGCAGGGATTCCAAAGGGATAGGATGACAGAAAATCTGAACAACCCTCTTAGTTCTCAGTTGGGCGAACTTATGTAGGAGCAGCTGGTATACCATGTGAGGAGGGAGCTATGGCCAGAAGGGTGGCTTTCTGTTGTACTTCCAGGAACTGAGCTGCTAGAGTATCTCAACTGTAATAAGTGATGCTGTGGTCCTGTTGGAGCCCATGAGGCCCGAGGTGGTACAGATTTGATAAAGGCCTCAGAAATCAACTTTATGTCTTGTGTTAGAAAATCCAAACGAGGTAAAAATAGAACACTGTGGTCACCATCTTGCTAAATGCTTAGAAGTTACCTTGTGGGCAGGTGAATGAGATCATCTGCAGCTTTACCTCAGTCTATTTTTGAGGATGGAAATGACACTTAGATTAGTAAGCCATAGAATCCAGATGAAATGCATTATAATGAGGGTTTGGTATAAGGAGAGAGTCCCTGGTGGCACAATCGGTTAAGTGCTTGGCTACTAACCGAAAGGTTGGTGGTTCAAGCCCACCAAGAGGTAACTTGGAAGAAAGTCCTGGACATCTACTTCTGAAGCATCACAGTTATTAATAACCCTAGAGAGCACAGTTCTACTCTGAAACACATGGGGTCACCGTGAGTTGGAATTGACTAGATGGCAACTGATACTGGTGTGTTGAGGAAGGTATCACAAGGCATCCAGGCACCCAGGTGGTCAAGCATTTTTCACTCCAGAAGGTACAACAAAATGACCACCAGTTAAAATGGAACAAGGAAGGCAGTTTGTGATGCAGAGAATGTGAAGGATAGGAAAGCTTCTTTGTCCTTGATGAAGAAAAATAGCCTTTGGACACCAGTTAGAGAGTTCCCCAGATACTCCCACTGCTGTAAGTCACTGAAACTGTCCAGAAGGCAGGGCCTCTGAGTCATGGACACTTAATCCAGTGAGGAGATCCAGAAGCAGGATGCTTCCTGTTTTCTGCGTCCCGGTCTAGCCGGTTAGGGATGGATTTATATTTGTTTAGGAAATTGTTGGACCAGCCCAGATTTAGACAACTCCACTTCTCCCTGGGTGGGGCAGCAAGCCCTATAAAGAGGTCCTGTGCTTCAAGGCTAGCATCCTCCTGATACTCCATTCCCAATCTCCTTTGGAGAACCTGGTGAGTCTGATTTCTTGAGCTCTTCTGTTTATCTGTTGCTCTCAAATATTTGAATTCAGTCTGAAGACAGAAAATTTGGTGAGTCCAAAGTTATGATCATGGGTTTGATGCCATTTAGTTGATGAAAACTGTGGATTGGAGCATCATGATACAATGATATACTGTTTTAAATAGGGTTCTGGTAGATAGTTTGATGTCTGTATGGAAAAAGAAGGAAAAGCTTTGGTGTGAAGAAGAGAACAAGGTAATTTGTTTTCCTTTCCATATCTTTTTGGAGTCCATTTTGCTGTGATTTCAAAGGCCCTGGAATTCTCCCTGAACAGCTGCTTGCTCTCTACCCAAGTGTTGACACCCCGTAGGAAATAATGGTAGCAACTGCTTTGGAGGTTTCTCAGTAGTTCAGAGCTTGTGACTGCCATTCTGGAAGATGGTATTTTCATGTAAATATCATTACTTGCTGCTTTAGAGCAGTGAGAATTTTCCCAGAGCTAGTGAAGCATTGGTTAAAAAGGAGAAGCCAGAAAGTTGTAAAAATGGAGTTAAGAGAAGAAAGTATGTCTTGCAGACTGGAGACGTAATATCCAATGGAATCGAATAAGCTTTGGCATCTCTGTCTGTAGGAGTTCCTTCTCATGAACACTGTCACCTAATTTCTTTCAGATTCCCAGAGACTCCAGAAAGATGTCTTACCAGCAGCAGCAGTGCAAGCAGCCCTGCCAGCCACCTCCTGTGGTGTGCCCACCTAAGTGCCCTGAACCATGCCCACCTCCAAAGTGCCCTGAGACATGCCCACCTCTAAAGTGCCCTGAACCATGCCCACCTAAGTGCCCTGAACCATGCCTACCTCCAAAGTGCCCTGAGCGATGCCCACCTGTGCAGTGCCCACCTCAGCCATGCCAGCAGAAATGCCCTCCTGAGCAAGTATACCAACCATGCCAGCAGAAGTGCCCACCTAAGAGAAAGTAATAACTCCAGGATTCATCAGGATCATGTAAGGATAG
Source organism: Dugong dugon (assembly GCA_030035585.1). Lineage (NCBI taxonomy): Eukaryota > Metazoa > Chordata > Mammalia > Sirenia > Dugongidae > Dugong > Dugong dugon. The sequence goes on along the minus strand of CM057462.1, from coordinate 192,613,423 downwards.
GGACAACTGGCTCACCTCCTTCCACAGCTCCACCTTCGTCTTCTCTTCCAAGCCAATCATGGACACAGCGTCTCCATCCAACAGCCCATGCTCTGCCTGTGATGATCGTTGACAGATGAAGTTTTTTTCCTGCGGGTGATACTTCTGCTCTCTAGGAGGTAACTGAGAAAGGGTAGTCCTCAGCTGTGCCAGTATCCCAGTGCTTCACAGAATGAGAGGCGGCACACTCCTCAGGCCTCATCGCATGATTCTCTTCATGTCTTCTGTGCCTGTAACCTGGGCAGGGATTTCCACCACTTGGGCAGTTGTAACTTTCCTTTCACTTCCTGAATAAAGAACATGTTTTGAGATGGGACAAATATTTTATTTCTTTTGCAAACCTGCTTTTGTTAGCAATATTATGGCATAATTTTAGTTTATGACTATTCTTTTTTGATTCCAATATCCAGTCTCTCACAATCACTGTTTTCTTAATTTTATCATACCAAAGATTCTTTCTCTATTATTTTGAACCCATGATATTTTCTTTAATGGCTCTTTGATTTGGAGGACAAATTATTTAACCCCTCATGATTTCACTTTCTCTACTGCAAAGTGGGGAAAGTAATATTTAGATTATACATTTTTCTTTGGTATAAAATTGAATAAAGTCTGTAAGGTTCTTGGAAGAATACCTTACCCAGAATTAAACAAACAACAAACCTTGTTGCCATCGAGATGATTCCAACTCATGGCAACACCATGTGTTACAAAGTAAATTGCTACATAGGGTTTTCTTGAGTGAAATCATTATGCAAGCAGATTGCCAGCACTTTCTTGTATGGCACTGTTGCGTTGGTTCAAATTGACAACCTTTACGTTAGTGGCTGTTGTTGTTGGCTGCCATTGAGTTGGTTGTGACTCATAGTGACCTCACGTACAAACAGAATGAAACACTGCCTGGTCCTGTGCCATCTTCACAATCATAGAAAGGTTTGAGACCATTGTTGCAGCCACTGTGCCAATCCGTCTCATTGAGAGTCTTCCTCTTTTTCACTGACCCTCTACTTTGCCAAGCATGATGTCCTTCTCCAGGGACTGGTCCCTCTTGATAACATGTCCCAAGTACATGAGACGAAGTCTCAGCATCCTCACTTCTTAGGATAGTAGTTAAAGTCAAACCATTTGTGCTACCCAGGGCCCTTGACCCAGAATTAGCATGCAATAAACGGTAGTTCATTAGCAGCAGCAGATCATAATCATTGCCATGTTTGCTCCAGCAAGAGAGAAAATTAGACAGGACTACTCTAGGAAATAAGAAGAGTTTTAAACTGTGTTACCCTTTCATATCATGTTAATCTCTTTTCTAATTCACTTCACTTTTCTATGTGACATTGTAGATAAACAGCTTTTGGGAATGAGTGTGGGGCATTCTACATAAAATCAGAGTATTTCTTAAAAAACGGATAGTACAGAGAAAGCGGAATACAAAGCCCCAGAAGGCCAGCGTCTACCTCATCTTGATCTATACCACCTGCTTTCTCACTGTATTGGCAACAGAAATTCAGTGTCCTGTCACTTTTGTTCCCCTCTGAAATTAATAGTTTTGAGTAATCTGACCTCCCATTTGAAAAGTAATGGGGTTTAGACTATTTATTTAGATTTGAAAAGTTCCTGTTTCTACATAGTTTGTTATAAGTGCTTATTTTACAAGTCAAGTAAGTTATTAAAAGGAGGGATGTTCTTAAAATATATCCTTTCTCAAGTTCCAGCAAAATGGCGCTGTAGGCAGAAGCACCACGCCAACCCTCCACAGCAAAGATCTGAAAAACTAAGCCGAACAGAGAATACAACAATCCTGAAACCATAAAACATCAAATGAAGAGATAAAGAACTCAGCCAAGAAACAAATGAAGTGAGAAAACTGACAGAGACAGGAGAGCGAGGAGAGATTCATGCAGAGGTCCCATGCCAGTTGACGCAGCACGGATCCACCATCTTGGACTCCTATCGGAGACCAGCAAATGGGGGTATGAGAAAGCAGCCTCACGGAGCATCCAGTGGGAGACAAAACAGCGGGTAGTTTGCAGGGTGTGCTTTCCCACCCCCCACACCTCTTTGCCCCAGCTCGGCCTCCTCTGCTTTCCACAGCCACAGTCTCTTGACTGGGATGCACTGGCTGCTTGGATTCCACACATCCAAGCGGGTGGCTCTCTGGGTTCCATTTATTGGCTGCTACTCTTGCTTTTTTTCTGCTTATTTGGATTTCTCACTTGCCTCTTGCCGCCTCTTCCTCCTTTTGTTCGAGTGCTGTGCTCCTAGCGCCATCTTTGTCTCTTCTTGAGGGGCTGCTGAGCTCCATTCAAGTGTGCAGCTGCTTCCCGGTCTGGGCTGCCACGCTGATGGGATCCCGGGGCTTTTGTTCGTTTGTTCCTCTACTTCCCATCGCCACGGTCTCTTGACCAGGAGGCGCTGGCTGCTTGGATTCCACACACCCAAGCGGGCGGTTCTCTGGGTGCCATTTATGGCTGTTAGTGTTGCTTTTTTTTTCTGTTTCTTTTGATTTCTCTCTTGCCTCTCACCACCTCCGCCTCCTTTCACTCAAGTGCTTGGCTCCTTGTGCCATCTTTGCTTCCTCTTGAGTGGCTCCAGACTGCCAGCAATTTGTGATATATGCTTTCCCACTCTCCACCTTTCTTCACCCACACTCGGTCTCTTCTGCTTCCCAAGGACACAGTCTCTTGTCTAGAAACACCAGCCCGCACTGGCTGGCTCCCTGAGTGCCATTTGTTGGCTGCTGGTGTTGCTTTTTTTTTCCCCCTGCTTCTTTGGATTTCTTGCTTGCTTCCCGCCACCTCCCCCTCCTTTCACTCGAGTGCCTGGCTCCGTGTGCCATCCTTCTTTTTCCTGAGGGGCTGCGGAGCTCCATTTGAGTGTGGAGTTGCTTCCTGGTCTGGGCTAACATGCTGGTGGGATCCTGTGGCTTTTGTTTGTTTTGAATTGTTTGTTTGTTTTCTTTTCCTTTTCTTGAGTTGGGAGCCCTTTCTGGCCAGGCAGAGCTGCGTAGCAAGGAACTCCAATTCGGCCTTCACAGAGGTGCGAAGGGATCCCTGAGGACATTTCTTTTTTCATTGTTTTCTTTTTTTTTCCTTCTGTTTTTTTTGGGGGGCCTTTCTTGTTCTTTCTTTTAATTCTTTTCTATTCTTTTCCCTCTTCTTCCCTTTTTGTCTTACTTCATTGCTCAGTTTCTTGTCTCTCTATATCGTCCTTCTCTTTCTGATCCCTGAATACCAGGCGTTGTATGCCTCTGTGCCTTCAGACCAGGCTGTGCCACGACAGCTAAGAACAATTTCACCAGACCTCATAGCTGCATCGGTGGGATCCCTGGGAACTTTGTGTTTCTTTAACCCTTCTGATTTTTATTTGTTCATTCTTTTCTTTTCTTCCTCTTCCCCTTTCTGTTTTTCTCCATTCCATAGTCTCTCAGCTCTCCATTCCTATGGCAAGCTCCCCTAGCATTCTTTTTCGTTTGTATGTTTTTTGGCCCCTGTTCCTCTCTCCTCTCTCCCATATCCATCTTAGCTCCATACACAACCATCTCCCCGCTGCATCCTGCCTACCTGCACAGTGTGCTTGACATCACAACACCAAGCAGTGCAGACACGGCCTACTGGAACCTGCCCAGCACTGATTAACATCCCGGCCTGGTGGCTGTGGTGAGTGCCACAAACAACCCGTCTCAGTGACTCCTCTTCAGCTAGACCTGCCCTGCTGTACCATATTGAGTGACTGAACCTGCCAGTTGGAGGAGGCAAAAAGTATTCAGCGCAAAGAGGAGCAAACAACAAAGAGCACGCAATCCACCTGCTTAGACATAGTCAATTTTTTTTTTTAAACAAGGGACGAAACAAACAAATCTACAATCAATAAATGAGAGAAATAACTACTGAATGCCCGAAAACAGCAGACAATATTGAAACATTTACAAAAACAGGATAGGATGGTTTCAGTAGGCATTGAAATTAAAACACCAAATGACTCTCTTGTGGAAGAAAATGCACTAGAAGTACCTGATAGGCAATTCAAAACTCTAATACTCAGAATTTTCCAAGAACTGAGGCAAAAACCTGACAAACATGAGAAATAAAATAGACAAATCCATGGGAAATACAGACAAAAAATTGAAATAATTCAGGAAGATGATGCAGGAACAAAATGCCAAAATAAATTCACAACTAGAAATTATACAAAAACAACAATTAGAAATCCAAAAGATAAACAAGATTTCAGAAATGGATGATGACATAGAAGGGCTGAGAAGCAGATTTGAAACCGTGGAAGACAGGACCAGTGGAACTGAAGACAAACGCTTGGATACAACTCTGTTTTAGGAAAACTAAAAGAAAGAACCAAGAAAAATGAAGAGATCTGAGAGTTATGTGGGACAATTGAAAGCAAAAATTTACGAGTGATTGACATTCCAGAGCAGGGGGAGAAAACAGTAAACACCGAGAGGATCATTGAGGAACTGCTGACAGAAAACTTCCCCAATATCATTAAAGCTGAAAATCTGGCCATCTAAGAAGCTCAATGAACACTATATAGAGTAGACGCCCAAAGAAAATCACCAACCCATATCAAATTCACACTCACCAAAACCAAAGACAAACAAAGAACACTGACAGCAGCTCGTAAAAAACAAGAAGTCACATACAGAGGAGAAACAATAAGACTAAACTCAGAATATTCGGCAGAAACCATGCAGGCAAGAAGGCAATGGGATGACATATATAATTATATTGAATGAAAAAAAATTGTCAGCCAAGAATAATATATCCTGCAAAACTCTCATTCAGATTTGATGGTGAAATTAGGTCTTCCAGATAAACAGAAACTAAGGGAATATGTAGAAGTCGAACCAAACTTACAAGAATTATTAAAGGGAATTCTTCGATCTGAGGACAAACAGCTTCAGCACACAGGCAGAACCTAGGATGCAGGATCGTACAAGCCAGATACAAATCTAGGAAATGAACTCTGGAGGATTATCCAAAACCAAAAGAAATACAACAGGAAATCAGAGCAGTCAATCGATGGATGACAACCACATCACAACAATGAAAGAGGGAATAAACAGCATAAGTATAGAACCTTCTAATGGAGAGGAAGTCAAGGCGATACCGAGTAATGGTAGACTGCTTCAAACTTAGAAAGATAATGGTAAAATTCAAGGCAACCACAAAGAAAGTTAACAAACAACTCATAAAAATAAAGACGAAAAACGTAGTCTCAGCAAAAACAAAACCTACAAAAACTAAAGAAATGAAAAAAATCCACAAACAAAAGTAACTCAGCAAAAGAGAGTAAGAAGAACATAGAAAACTTCAGCACCACCAAAAAAAAAAGCACTACAAAATGACAGCAGCAAACTCACATCTATCAATAATTACACTGAATGTAAACGGACTCAATGCACCCCTAAAGAAACGGAGAGTGACAGAATGGATAAGAAAACAGGATCCATCAATATGCTGTCTACAAGAGACACACCTTAGAAACAAAGATGTGGATTTATTAAAAGTCAAAGTTGGAAAAAAATATATCAAGCTAACAAGTACCAAAAAAAAAAAAAAAAAAAAAAAAAAGGAGCAGGAGTGACAATTCTAATCTCAGATAAAATAGACTTTAAAACAAAATGTACCATAAAAGACAAAGAAGGACACCATATAATGATAAAGGGGACTATCCATCCTGAAGACATAACCACAATAAACACCTACGCACCTAATGACAGGGCTCCAAAATACATAAAACAAACTGTAACAACACTGAAAAGAGAAATTGACAGTTCCACAATAATAGTAGGAGACTTCAACGCACCACTCTCAGTAAAGGACAGAACAACTAAGAAGAAACTCAGCAAACATACAGAACCTAAAGGGCACAATCAGCCAACTTGACCTCACAGACATATATAGAACAATCCATCCAACCGCTGCAAAGTACACAATCTTTTCTAATGCACATGGAACGTTCTCCAGAATATACCACATCTTAGGCCATAGAGCAATCCTCAACAAGAACCAAAACGTTGAGATAATTCAAAGTATCTTCTCTGATGACAATGGCATAAAGGTAGAAATTAACACTAGAAAGAGCAAGGAAAAAAAATCAACTACATGGAAACTGAATAATACCCTGCTTACACATCAGTGGGTGATCGAAGAAATCAGAGATGGAACCAAAAAAATTCCTAGTATTAAATGAGAATGAAAACACATCATACCAAAAACTTTGCAACACAGCAAAGGCAGACCTCAGAGGACAATTTATAGCAATAGATGCACATATCAAAAAAGAAGAAAGGGACAAAATCCAAACATTAACTACAGAACTCATACAAATACAAAGAGAACAGCAAAAAAGAAAAAAAAAAAAAAGCCCACTACCACTGGAAGAAAGGAAGTAGTAAAGATCAGAGCAGAAATAAATAAAATAGAGAGCAGAAAAACAATAGAATCCAGAAAACCAAAAGTTGGTTCTTTGAAAGAATCCACAAAATCGACAAACCACCGGCCAGAGTGACAAAAGAAAAACAGGAGAAGAGGCAAATAACCCAAATAAGAAATGAAATGGGGAACATTACAACAGAACCAACTGAAATAAAAAAGATTATAACAGAATAGTATGAAAAGTTTAATCCAACAAATTTGAAAATCTAGAGGAAATAGATAAATTTCTAGAAACACACGGCCTACCCAAAGTACAACAAAGTGATGTTGAAAATTGGAACAGATGCATAACAAGAGAAGATATTGAAAAGGTAATAAAAACTCCCAACCAAAAAAAGCCCTGGCCCAGATGGCTTCACTGGAGAATTCTACAAAACATTTACAGAAAAGCTTGTACCAGTACTACTCAAAACCATTTCAGAGCTTAGAAGAGGAAGCAACACTTCCAAATTCCTTCTATGAAGCCAGCATAACACTGATACCAAAACCAGGCAAAGGCATCACAAAAAAAGATTACAGACCAATATCTCTCAGGAATATAGATGCAAAAATTCTGAACAAAATTATAGCAAATAGAATACAGCATCATATCAAAAAATAATACACCAGGACCAAGTCGATTCATACCAGGTATGCAAGGACGGTTCATCATTAGAAAATGAATCAACGTAATCCACCACATAAATAAAAGGAAAGAAAGAATCACATGATCATCTCAAATGATGCAGAGAAGGCATTTGACAAAGTCCAACACCCATTCCTGATAAAAACTCTCAACCAAAGAGGTATAGAAGGGAAATTTCTCAACATAATAAAGGGCATCTATGCAAAACCAACAGCCAACATCATTCTTAATGGAAAGAGGCTGAAAACATTCCCCTTGAAATCAGGAACAAGACAAGGGTTCCTTTTATCACCACTCCTATTTAACATTGTGCTGGAAGTTCTAGCTAGAGCAATAAGTCAAGAAAAAGACATAAAGGGCATCCAAATTGGTAACGAAGAAGTTAAACTCTCCCTGTTTGCAGATGATATGATACTATACATAGAAAACCCTAAAGACTCCACGAGAAATCTACTGGAACTAATAGAAAGATTCAGCAGAGTAGCAGGATACAAGATAAACATTCAAAAATCAGTTGGATTCCTATACACCAGTAAGGAGAACAATGAAAAGGAAATCAGGAAAACAATACCATTTTCAATAGCCCCTAAAAATAAAATACTTAGGAATAAATCTCACCAGTGATGTAAAAGACCTATACAAAGAAAACTATAAAACACTACTGCATGAAACCCAAAGGGATCTATATAAATGGAGAAATATACCATGCTCATGGACAGGCAGACACAACGTTGTGAAAATGTTAATTCTACTCAAAGCAATTTACAAATACAACTCAATACCAAACCAAATATCAACAACATTCTTCAAAGAGATGGAAAAACGAATCATTAACTTTATATGGAAAGGGAAGAAGCCCCGAATAAGTAAAGCACTACTGAAGAAGAAGAAGAAAGTTGGAGGACTCACACTACCTGACTTCAGAACCTACTATACAGCTACAGTAATCAAAACAGCCTGGTTCTGGTCCAGCGACAGACACATTCACCAATGGAACAGAATTGAGAACCCAGATGTAAATCCATCCACCTAGAGTCACCTGATCTTCGACAAGGGCCCAAAGTTCATCAAATGGGGAAAAGACCGTCTTTTTAACAGATGGTGCTGGCAAAACTGGATATCCATTTGCAAAAAAATGAAACAGGACCCATACCTGACACCGTACACAAAAACTACTTCAAAATGGATCAAAGACCTGAATATAAGGCCTAAAACTATAAAGTTCATAATAGAAAATATAGGACCAACACTTTAGGCGTTAATGCACGGCATTAACAGCATCCAAACCATAACCATCAATGCACAAACCCCAAAAGATAAGCTAGATAACTGGGATCTTCTAAAAATCAAACACCTGTGCTCTTCAAAAGACTTCACCAAAAGAGTAAAAAGAGAACCTACAGACTGGTAAAAAAAATTTGGACAGTACAAGTCAGACAAAGGTCTAATCTCCATAATCTACAAGAAAATCCAACAACTCTACAACAAAAAGACAAATAATCCTATTAAAAAAATGGGCAAAGGAAATGAACAGACACTTCACCAAAGAAGACATTCAAATGGAAAACAGACACATGAGGAAATGCTCGCGAACACTAGCCATTAGAGAAATGCAAATTAAAACCACAATGAGATACCATCTCACCCCAGCATTACTGGCAGGAAACAAAAACACTGGAAATAACAAATGTTGGAGGGTCTGCGGGGAGATGGGAACTCTTATGCACTGCTGGTGCGAATGCAAAATGATACAACCATTTTGGAAAATGATACGGCACTTCCTCAGAGAGCTAGAAATAGACATACCATTCGATCCAGCAATCCCACTCCTAGGAATATATCCTAAAGAATTAAGAGTCGTCACTCGAATAGACATATGCACACCTATGTTCATGGCAGCATTGTTCACAATAGCAAAACGATGGAAACAGACTAGATGTCCATCAACGGATAAATTGATTAACAATCTATGCTACGTACACACATTGGAGTACTATGCAACCAAAAAGAACAACAATGAATCTGTGAACCATGTCATAACATGGATGAAACTGGAGGACATTATGCTGAGTTAAATAAGTCAATCACAAAAGGACAAATATTGTATGAGACCTGTATTGTAAAAACCCATGAATAAGTTCACACACAAAATGTAACAATGTTTGTTGGTTACCAGGGATGGGAGGGGTGGGGGGGAACTACTAAATAGGCAATAGATAAGTGGTATCTTGGGTGAAGTGTGAGACAGTACACAATACAGGGGAAACTAGCACAACTTGAACAAGGAAAGGTGATGGAAGCCCCACAGACACATCCAAACTCCCTGAGGGACTGAATTGCTGGGCGGAGGGCTGTGGGGACCATGGTCTTGGGGAACATCTAGCTCAATTGGCATGTCACAGCTTATAGAAACAATGCTCTGCATTCTACCTTGGGGAATAGTGTCTGATGTCTTAAAAGACTTTGAGCAGCCATCTAAGATACTTCACTGGTCTCACCCCTTCAGGAGCAAGGGAGAATGAAGAGAATAGGATACAAAGAAAAGATTAGTCAGAAGGACTAATGGTCCACATCTACCAAGGCCTCCACCGGACTGAGTCCAGTACAGCCTGATGGTGCCCAGCTACCACCACTGACTGCTCTAACCAGGATCACAACAGAGGGTTCTGGACAGAGCTGGAGAAGGATGTAGAGCATAACTTTAACTCACAAAAAAAGACCAGATTTACTGGCCTAATGGAGACTGGAGAAACCCTGAGAGTATTGCCCCCATACCCCCTTTTACCTCAGTTGTGAAGTTATCTCCAGCTTCACTGTTCAGCCTGGAGTGGACAGCCCCGTAAAATCAAATGAGGCTAACGAGGTACAGGAGTCCAGTGACAAGGGCCAGAAGGCAGAAGGGACAAGGAAGCTGGTAATAGGGACCCCAAGGTTGAGTAAGGATGCTGTTGTTGTGTTGTGAGATTGTTAACCATTGTCATAGGGCAACATTTGTAATAACTGTTAAATGAGAAACTATTTTCTCTGTAAGCCTTCACCTGAAGTACAATAAATATATATATATATATATATATATATATATATATATATATATATATATATATATATATAAATGCTTCTGAATGAATGCTTGTGATTTTTGTTCCCCTCTTCCTATTTCCTGCACTTACTGACTGAGAGCATTTAAAAAAAAATTAAAAGGATTCAATTACGTATTCTTGAGAATAGCAGGGAGGAATTGTACTAATTAGACTGGATCCCACCCTGCAGTCTGTCCTGGGAGAGAAGCACCTCTAGGAACAGGTTGGAAAAGACAGCTTCAAAGAGGTAGAGAATATAGGTCTTATCTGGAGTTCTATGGGAAGAAGGAAAGAGGAGAGAAAATTCCAAGGTTGAACAGAGTTCAGAGAAGGCCCTTTACAGCCATCCCCCACCCCCTACCCCGAGAGGTGAGTATTATTCTCCCCTGTTCATAGACAAAGTCCCAGACCTGGAGAAGTGAGATCACCTGCCCATGGTCTCAATGCTTCTCAAAGAGAGCATGGGGACCAGACAGCAGGTTCCATTTGCATCTCTCCTTCCCTCTAGCACACTGCAAAATTCTATTAGGCAAGTAAAGGTGTAAACTGGTTTCTTTGAAATGTACCCTCTGTGTTCAATATAGACAAATCCTAAAATCAAGTCAAGTTTATACTTGCATAACTATTAATGTTTAAAAAGTGTAAATGAATGGTAATTCGTTTTAATGACTGAATGAGTAATAAACTGATTTAAACTTCATCTTGAATCCATCAATAGCTTCTGTGTCAAACAAACTCTTTAAATAGCTAACAAATATAAAACACATATAAAATTAATTGTTTCAATGACATTGATTATTAAATTGCATTTTATAGTGATTCCAAAAAAATAGGATGATAGAAAATCTGAACAACCCTCTTAGTTCTCAGTTGGGCAAACTTATGTAGGAGCAGCTCGTATACCATGTGAGGAGGGAGTTATGGCCAGAAGGTTGGCTTTCTGTTGTAGTTCCAGGAACTGAGCTGCTAGGGTATCTCAACTGTAATAAGTGATGCTGTGGTCCTATTGGAGCCCTAGGTGGTAGAGATTTGATAAAGGCCTCGGAAAGCAACTTTATATCTTTTTGAAAACCCAGAGCAAGTGAAAATAGGATGTTGTTGTCATCATTTGCTGAATGCTTAGAATTATCCTTGTGGGAAGGCTAATGAGATGATCTGCAGCCTTACTTCAGTCCATTTTTGAGGGAGGAAAGGAAACTTAGATTAGTAAACCACAGAACCAAGAGGAAATGGAATATAATGAGGGTTTGGTATAATGAGAGGAGTCCATGGGTGGCAGACACGGTTAAGTGCCTGGCTACTAACCAGAAGGTTGGCAGTCCAACCCACCCAGAGGTATCTTGGAAGAAAGGCGTGGACATCTACCTCTGAAAGATCACAGTCATTGAAAACCCTAAAGAGCACCGTTGTACTCTGAAACAGATAGGGTCACTATGAGTTGAAATTGACTGGATGGCATCAGATATTGGGGTGTTGAGAAAGGTATCACAAGGTATCCAGACACCCAGGTGGTCAGGTTTTTTAGCTGCACAGTGTATAACAAAATGACAACCAGTTAAAAAGGAACAAGGAAGGCAGTTTTGTGAGGCAGGGTATGTGAAGCATAAGAAAGGGTGTTTGTCCTCAATTAAGAAAAACGGCCTTTGGACACCAGTTAGAGACATCCCCAGATTCTCCTACTGCTGTAAGTCACTGAAACTGTCCAGAAGGCAGGGCCTCTGAGTCATGGACGCTTAATCCAGTGAGGAGATCCGGAAGCAGGATGCTTCCTATTGTAAGAGTCCCTGTCTAGCCAGTTAGGGATGGATATACATTTGGTTAGGAAATTCTTGGACCATCCCAGATTTAGATAACACCACTTCCCCCTGGGTGGTGCAGCAAACCCTATAAAGAGGTCCTCTGCTTCACGGCTAGCATTCTCCTGATACTCCACTCCCTTTCTCATTTGGAGAACCTGGTGAGTCTGATTTCTTGAGCTCTTCTGTTTATCTGTTGCTCTCAAATATTTGAATTCAATGTGAAGACAGAAAATTTAGTGAGTCCGAACTTATAATCATGGGTTTGATGTCATTTAGTTGATGAAAACTGGACTGGGGCATCCTGATACAATGATTCACAGTTTTAACTTGGGTTCTGGTAGATAGTTTGATGTCTATATGGAAAAAGAAGTTAATAGGAAAGCTTTGGTGTAAAGAAGAGAACAAGGTAATTAGTTTTCCTTTCCATTTCTTTTTGGAGTCCATTCTGCTGTGATTTCAAAGGCCATGGAATTCTCCCTGAACAGCTATGTGCTTGCTCCCTATCCAAGTATTGACACCTCGTAAGAAATAATGATAGCAATTTCTTGGGGTGTTGCTGAGGAGTTCAGAACTTGTGACTGCTTTCTGGAGGACATTATTTTCATGTAAATATCATTACTTGCTGCTATTGAGCAGAGAGAATTTTCCTAGAGCTAGTGAAGCAATTCGCTGAAGAGGAGAAGCCAGAAAGTTGTAAAAGGGAGCTAAGAGATGAAGGTATATATTGGAGACTGGAGAGGTAATATCCAGTGGAATCAAATAAGCTTTGGCATCTCTGTCTGTAGGAGTTCCTTCTCATGAACACTGTCACCTTATTTCTTTCATTCCCAGAGACTCCAGAAAGATGTCTTACCAGCAGCAGCAGTGCAAGCAGCCCTGCCAGCCACCTCCTGTGGTGTGCCCACCTAAGTGCCCTGAACCATGCCCACCTAAGTGCCCTGAACCATGCCCACCTCCAAAGTGCCCTGAGCCATGCCCACCTGTGCAGTGCCCACCTCAGCCATGGCAGCAGAAATGCCCTCCTGTGCAGGTACAGCAACCCTGCCAGCAGAAGTGCCCACCTAAGAGCAAGTAATAGCTTCAGGATTCATCAGGATCATGAAAGGATAGGGACAACTGGATCACCTCCTTCCACAGTTCCACCTTCATCATCTTTTTGTCCAAGCCAATCATGGACACAGCTTCTCCATCCATCAGCCCATGATCTGCCTGTGATGATCTCTGACAGCTGAAGGTTTTTGTTCTGCGTGATGATACTTCTGCTCTCCAGGAGGTAACTGAGAAAGAGCAGTCCTCAGCTGTGCCAGGATCCTAGTGCTTCAAAGTATTAGCAGCAGCAGACTCCTCAGGTCGCATCAGATGATTCTCTTGATATCTTTTGTGTCTGTAACCTGGGCAGGGAGTTCCACTGCTTGGGCAATTGTGACTTTCATTTCACGTCCTGAATAAAGTTCATGTTTTGAGATGGGACAAGTATTTTATTTTTTTTGTAAACCTGTTTGTGTTAGCAATATTACGGCAAAATTTTAGTTTTTTTCTAGTCGTTTTTTGATTCCAATAGCCAGGCTCTCACAATCACTGTTCTCTGAATTTCGGATCATACCAAAGATTACTTCTATATTATTTTGAACCCATGATATTTTCTTTAATTGTTCTTTGATTTGGGGGACAAATTATTTATCCCCTCAGGATTTCGCTTTCTCTACTGCAAATTGGGGAAAATAATATTTAGGTTACAAATTTTTCTTCGGTATAAAATTGAATAATGCATGTAACTTTGTTGGAAGAATTCTTGACCCAGAATTAAACAAACGAACAAAAATAAACAATCCTCGTTACCGTTGAGATGATTCCAACTCATGGCAACACTATGTGTTCCAGGTAAGAACTTCTGCATAGGCTTTTCTTCACCGAAATCTTCATGGAAGCAGATTGCCAGGACTTTTTTGTATGGTACTGCTGGGTGGGTTCAAACTGACAAGCTTTAGGTTAGTTGCTGTTGTTGTTAGGTGCCATTGAGTTGGTTCTGACTCATAGAGACCCCATGTAAAAACAGAATGAAACACTGCCCTGTCCTGCACCATCTTCACAATCGTTGTAATGTTTGAGCCCATTGTTGGAAGCACTGTGCCAATCCATCCCTTTGAGGGTCTTCCTCTTTTTCACTGACCCTCTGCTTTGCCAAGCATGATATCCTTCTCCAGGGACTGGTCCCTCCTGATAACATGTCCAAAGTACATGAGGCGAAGTCTCACCATCCTCACTTCTTAGTATAGTCGTTGAATTCAAACCATTTGTGCCACCTGGGGACCTTGACCGAGAATTAGCATGCAATAAATTGCAGTGTATTAGCAGCAGCAGATCATCGTCATCACAATGTTTGCTCCAGCAAGAGAGAAGCTTAGACATGACTACTCTAGGACATAAGAAGATTTTTAAACTGTATTACCCTTTCATACCTGTTACTCTCTTTTCTAATTCACTTCACTTTTCTATGTGACCTTGTGGATAAACACCTTTTGGGAACGAGTGGGGCATTCTACATAAAATCAGAGTATTTCTTAAAACACGGATAGTACAGAAGAAACGGTAATAGAAAGGACCCAGAAGGCCAGTGTCTACCTCATCTAGATGGATACCACCTGCTTTCTCACTCCATCAGCGCACAGAAATTCAGCGTCCTGTCACTTTTGTTCACCTCTGAAATTGATTTGTTGAGTGTTCTGACCTTCCATTTGAAAAGTAATGGGGTTTAGACTCTTTATTTAGATTTGAAAAGTTCCTGCTGCTCTGCTTGTTATCAGTGCTTGTTTTACAAGTCAAGTAAGCTGTTAAATGGAGCCATGTTCTTTAAATATATCCTATCTTATGGTCCTACGTGTCCACGTGAGAATAATTAACTGAGAACACACACATACACATACACATGCATGCACACTCATGCACACATACCATTATTTTTAAAAGCAACAAAATCTTCACATTAAAGTATACTGTACATAAATATGGAAACCCTGGTGGTGTAGTGGTTAAGAGCTACCACTGTTAATCAAAGGTCAGCAGTTCAACTCCACCAGGTAATCCTTGGAAACCCTATGGGGCAGTTCTCTGTCCTATAGTGTCACCATGAGTCAGAATTGACTTGATGGCAGTGGGTATACCTAAATACATTTACAATTAAGAGGATCTTCCTCTTTCTATAAACATATAAGATACTTCAAAAGCATTTTCCAAGATGGTTGTGCCATTGACCACTCCTACCAGGGATAGGTATCCCTGGGTGGCCGAAATGGTTAACCTACTTGTCTGCTAATTTAAATATTAGTGGTTGGAGTCCACTTAGAGACACCTTGGAACAAAGGCATGACCATCTACTTTGGATAAATCCGCCACTGAAAGCCCTATGGAGCACAGTTCTACTCTGACACACATGGGGCTGCGGAGAGTGAGGATCAACTCAACGGCAAGTGGATTTTACCAGTCATTATATGAAAGTTCCAGCTATTTTACATCTTTGCCAACATTTATTATTCTCAATGTTTCAAGTTTCAGGCTTTCTAGTGGTTATAAAGTAATATCTCATTGTGGTTTTAAGTTGTATTTTCCTGATGACTAGAAATGATAAACACCGTTTCACTTTTTTGTCTACTTTTGCATGATACCTATTAAAATCTTTTGCCCATTAGGTTGCTTGCCTTTTCACTATTGATTCGTAAGAGTCCTATACATTATGGGTACATATACTTTGACACATGTAACATTTATTACCAATTTGTGGATTGACTTCATTTTCCTAACAGTGTCTTTTGATGAACAGTGGATTTCACTTTTGATGATGTGATATTTATTCTTTTTTTTTTCTTTCATAGTTAATACCTTTTGTTTCCTCCCTAGGAAATCTTTGCATACCCTGTGGTTACAAACTAGTTCCCTATGATTTTTTTTTTTTTTGTTCTAAAAACTTTATAATTTTGGATTCAGGTTTGGGTGTATAGTTCCTATAGAAGAGGTGTTTGAGTATGAAGTGAGGTTGGGATGTAGGTTCATGGATATCAAGTTATTTTCTGCATCTTTTATTGAAAATATTTTTTTCATTAAATAGTATTACTGTCTTTTTTCAAAACTGAATTAATTGTGACCTGTTAGTTAATTTCAAGACTCCATATCCCTTTTATTTATCTATTTGTCTATCTTGATGTCAATATTACATAGTCTCTGTTACCATAGATTTTCAATAAATACTGAAAATATGTTGTGAAATTCTCCCAACTTTATTTTTTGTATTTTTCCAAAGTTTTTTGACTATTTTTGGTCCGTTCATTTCCATATAAATTTTAAATTCTTCACAAATACTATGAAAACATCATTAGTATTTGGATTAAGATTGTGTTGTAAATGTTCTTCAGTTTGGGGCGAATGCACTTTTTTTAGATTTTTTTTTATTGTACTTTTGATGAAGGTTTACAGAACAAACTGTTTCTCATTAAACATTCAGTTGACATATTGTTTTATGACAGTGGTTAAAAACCTCATAACAGGTCAACACTCTCCCTTCTCGACGTTGGAGGACCTTTTTTTTTTTTCTTGATGAAAATATACATAACCCAAATTAAACCATCTCAAAATTTCTACATGTACAATTCAGTGACATCAATTACATTCTTCCAGTTGTGCTGCTATTCTCACTATCCTTTTCCAAATTATTCCATCACCATTATCTTCAACTCACTTTGCTCTAAGCTTCCCATCAGACCTTTGAGTTGTTGTTGTCGATTTAATCTCACATAGATAGTTGTTCTTTTGTGCATTAGATGAAGGTTTACAGAACAAAGAGTTTCTCATGAAACAGTTAGTACACATATTTCCGTATGACAATGCTTAACAACTCCACGACATGTCAACACTGCCCCTCCTCAAACCTGGCTTCCCTATCACCAGCTTTCTTGCCCCCTCCTGCCTACTGGTCCTTGTCTCTGAACTGCTGTGACTCATTAGTTCCATTTTGTTTTATGAGCCTGTCCAATCCACAGGTAAATGGTCAACTTCAGGAGTGACTTAACTACTGAGTTAAAAGTGTGTCTGGGGGCCATACTGTCAGGGTTTCTCCAGTCTTTTGGGCCAGTAAATCTTGTCTATTTTTTGTGAGTTAGAAATTTGTTCCACATCCTTTTCCAGCTCTGTTCAGGACCCTCTATTGTGATTCTGTTCAGAGCAGTCAGTGGTGGTAGCCGGGCACCATCTGTCTGTACTGGACTCAGTCTGCTGGAGGCCGTGGTAACTGTGGTGCATTAGTCCTCTGGGCTAATCTCTTCCTCTTATCCTGTTCTCTTCATTCCCCCTTGCTCCAGAAGGGTTGAGATCAGTGAAGTATCTTAGATGGCTGTTGAAAGGCTTTTAAGACCCCAGACACTACTCGCCAAGGTCGAGTGTAGAACATTGTCTTTATAAACTGTGTTATGCCAATTGAGCTAGATGTTCCACGAGACCATAGTCCCCACAGCCCTCTGCCAGCAATTCAGTCACTCAGGGAGTTTGGATGTGTCTATGGAGCTTCCATGACCTTTCCTTGTACAAGTTCTGCTGGCTTCCCTAGTATTGTGTACTGTCTTACCCTTTACCAAGGTTGCCACTTATATATTGTCTATTTAGTTCCCACCACCCCTCACATCCCTAGTAACCAACAAAGATTGTTTCTTTTTGTGTTAAAAATTTTACATGAGTTTTTACAGTAGAAGTCTTATAGAATATTTCTGCTTTTGTGATTGACTTATTCCACTCAGCATGATGTCCTCCGGTTTCATCCATGTTATGAGATGCTTCACAGATTCATCATTGTTCTTTATCTTTGCAGAATACTCCATTGTGTGCATGTAACATAGTTTGTTTATCCATTCTTCTGCTGATGGGCATTTAGGTTGTTTCCATCATTTCGCTATTGTGAACAGTGCTGCAATGAACATGGGTGTGCATATGTGTATTCGTGTGACAGCTGTTATGTCTCTAGGATATATTTCTAGGAGTGGGATTGCTGGATTGTATGGTATGTCTATTTCTAGCTTTCTAAGGAAGCTCCCTATCGTTTTCCAAAATGGTTGTATCATTTTGCATTTCTACCAAAAGTGCATAAGAGTTCCAATCTCCCTGCAGCCTCTCCAACATATGTTATTTCCAGTGTTTTTGATTCTTGCCAGTAATGCCGGACTGAGATGGTATCTCATTGTGGTTTAATTTGTATTTCTCTAAAGACTAGTCATCCCAAGCATTTCCTCATGTGTCTGTTGGCAGATTGAATGTCTTCTTTGGTGAAGTGTCTGTTTGTTTCCTTTGTCCATTTTTTAATTAATTGGATTATTTGCCTTTTTGTTGTAGAGGTGGTGGATTTTCTTATAGATTTTAGAGATTACAACTATGTCTGACTTGTAATTTCCAAAAAAATTTTCCCAGTCTGTAGTTTCTCTTCTTACTCTTTTTGTGAAGTCTTTTAAAAAATGATAGATTTTGTAGTTGCTTATATAGAGAAAGTATATATAAAGAAACATCTCAAACATACACTTTGGACACGAAAAGTGGTCATGAAAAGTGAAAATGCGATTGGAGGGCTAATTAAATAATCTTACTTTGTTTTTTGTGTTATGTATTTCTATATAGTTTGAATTTTTTAATTGTACTTTATGTGACGTATTACAAGACAAACAGTTATTAAACAGTCAGTGCACATATTGTTTTATGACATTGATTAACAACCCCACGAGATGTCAACCCTCTGCCTTCTTTATCTCGTTCTTTTTTTTTTTTTGGTGAAAATATACATAGCCATAGATACACCATTTCAAAACTTTCTACATGCACAATTTAGTGACATTGATCACGTTCTTCCACTTGTGCTGCTATTCTCACTTTAGATGAAGGTTTACAGAACAAAATAGTGTCTCATTAAACAGTTAGCACACATGTTGCCCTAAGGCAATGGTTAACAACCTCACTACATGTCAATACTCTCCTTACTCAACCTTGGGTTCCCTGTCGCCAGCTTTCCTGTCCCCTTCTGCCTTCTAGGTCTTGTCCCTGGACTGCTGTTCCTCATCAGACCCTTTCTGTTTTATGAGGCTATCCAATCTCCGCTGAAATGGTGAACCTAAGAAGTAAAGTCTTTTGATGAGCGTAAGTGTTTTATTTTTAGAAGATCCCAGTAATCTAGCTTATCTTCTGGGGTTTCTGTGTTGTTGGTTGTGGTTTGTACCCTGCTAATGCCGTGCATTAGGGCCTCTAGCATTGATCCTAATTTTTCTTCTATGAACTTTATAGTATTTCGCTTTGTATTTAGGTCTTTGATCCAAATTGAATTGGTTTTTGTGTATGGTGTGAGGTATGGTTCTTGTCCCATTTTTTGTGCAAATGGACATCCAGTTTTACCAGCACCATTTGTTAAAAAGACTGTCTTTTCCCCATTTGATGGATTTTGGCCTTGTTTAAGATCAGGTGACCATAGGTGGGTGGATTTACATCTGGATTCTCAATTCTGTTCCATTGGTCAATGTGTCGGTCATTGTACCAGTACCAGGCTCTTTTGACTACGGTAGCTGTATAGTAGGTTCTGAGGTTAGGTAGTGCGAGTCTTCCTGCTTTATTTTTCTTCAATAGAGCTTTACTTATTCGGGTCTTTTTCCCTTTCCATATAACGTTAATGATAGTTTTTCCATCACTTTAAAGAATGTTGTTGATATTTGGATGGGGATTGCATTGCATTTGTAAATTGTTTTGGGTAGAATTGTAATTTTCAATATGTTAAGTCTACCTATCCATGAGCATGGGATGATTTTCCATTTATGTAAATCCCTTTGGGTTTCTTGCAGTAGTGTTTTGTAGTTTTTGGGTTTTTTTTGTTTGTTTGTTTGTTTTCTGAATGGGTCTTTCACATCCCTGGTTAGATTTATTTCTAAGTATTTTAATTTTTAGGGGCAATTGTAAATGGTATTGTTTTCCTTATTTCCTTTTCATCGTTCTCTTTACTGGTGTATAGGGATCCAACCGATTTTTGTATCTTTATCTTGTATCCTGCTATTCTGCTGAACCTTGCTATTAGTTCCAGTAGTTTTCTCCTGGAGTCTTTAGGGTTTTCTATGTATAGTATCATATCATCTGCAAACAGGGAGAGTTTAACTTCTTCATTACGAATTTGGCTCCCCTTTATTTCTTTTTCTTGCCTTATTGCTCTGGCCAGGACTTCTAGTGCAATGTGAAATAGGAGTGGAGATAAAAAGCATCCTTGTCTTGTTCCTGCTCTCAAGAGGAATGTTTTCAACCTCCCTCCATTAAAAATTGTACTGGTCTTTGGATTCACAAAGATGCCCTTTATTATGCTAGCTGATTTCCCTTTTATACCTATTTTATTGAGAGTGTTGTTCAGGAATGGATGTTAGACTTTTTTGAATACCTTTTCTGTGTCAATTGAGATGATCAAGTGATTCTTATCTTTCCTTTTCCTTAAGTGGTGGATTCCGTTAATTGAGTTTCTAATGTTGAAGCATGCTTGCATACCTGGTATGAATCCCACTTGGTCGTGGCATATTATTTGTTTTGATATGATGTTGAATTCTATTGGCTAGAATTTTGTTGAGAATTTTTGCATCTACATTCATGAGAGATATTGGTTTGTAATTTTCTTTTTCTCTGGCATCTTTGCGTGATTTTGATATGTGGGTTATGCTGGCTTCATAAAATGTATTTGGAGCTATGCCTTCTTTTTCTGTGTTCTGAAATAGTTTGACTAGTACTGGTATAATCTCTTCTCTGTATGTTTGGTAGAATTCTCCAGTGAAGCCATCCAGGCCAAGGCTTTTTGTTGTTGTTGTTGGGAGTTTTTGAAATTACCTTTTCAATCTCTTCTCTTGTTATGGGTCTGTTCAGATCTTCAACATCACTTTGTGGTAATTTGGGTAGGTAGTGTGTTTCTAGAAATTTATCCATTTCCTCTGTGTTTTCAATTTTGTTGGAGTATACTTTTTCATAATACTCTGTTATAATCCTTTTTATTTCAGTTGGGCCTGTTGTAATGTCCCCTCATTTCATCTTATGTGGGTTTTTTGTGTCCTCTCCTGTTTTTCTTTTGTCAGTGTGGCCAGTGGTTTGTCGATTTTCTTGATCCTTTAAAAGAACCAACTTTTAGTTTTGTTGATTCTTTCTATTGATTTTCTACTCTCTCTGTCATTTGTTTCTGCTCTGATCTTTATCATTTCATTTTTCTAGTGGCTGTGGGCATTTTTTTACAGTTCTCTTTCCCTTTGTTCAAGTTCTGTAGTTAATGTTTTGATTTTATCCCTTCTTTTTTGATGTGTGCATCCATTGCTATAAATTGTCCTCTGAGGACTGCCTTTGCTGTGTCCCAAAAGTTTGGCATGATGTGTTTCCATTCTCATTTGATGCTCGGGAGTTTTTGATTCCATCTCTGATTTCTTCTATTGCCCAGTGATTTTTAAGCAGAGTGTTGTTCAGTTTTCATGTAATCGATTTTTTTCCCTTGGTCGTCCTTGTGTTAATGTTTATCTTGATGGCATTGTGGTCAGAGGAGATACCTGTATTATCTCAACGTTTTCTATCTTGTTGATGATTGCTCTTTGGCCTAAGATGTGGTCTGTTCTGCAGAACCTTCCATGTACATTGGAAAAGAATGTGTACTTTTCAGCTGTTGGGTGGAGTTCTATATATGTCTACTAGGTCAATTTGGCTGATTGTGCCCTTTAGGTCTTCTGTACCTTGGCTGAGTTTCTTTCTTTCTAGAGGTTCTGTCCTTCACCAAGAGTGGTGTGTTGACGTCTCCTACTATTATTGTGGAACTGTCAATTTCTCTTTTCAGAGCTGTTAGTTTGTTTTATGTATTCTGGAGCCGTCATTGGTGTGTAGATGTTTATTATGGTTATGTCTTTCCGATGGATCCTCCGCTTAATTGTTACGTACTGTCCTTCTTTGTCTTTTATGGCAGATTTTGTTTTAAAGTCTATTTTATCTCAGATTAGTATTGACACTCCTGCACTTTTTTGGTAGCTGTTTGCTTGATATATTTTTTCCATCCTTTTATTTTCAGTAAATTTGTCTTTGTTTCTAAGGTGTGTCTCTTACAGACAGCATATGGATGGTTCCTGTTTTTTTAATCCATTCTGTCACTCTCCATCTCTTTATGAGTGCATTTAGGTCATTTACATTCAGTGTAATTTTTGATAGGTGTGACTTTATTGCTGTCATTTTGTAGTGCTTCTTTTTGTGGTGCTGACATTTTCTTTGTGGAATTTTTTCATTTCTTTAGTTTATGTAGGTTTTGTTATTACTGAGACTTTATGTTTTTCTTCTTAATTTTGATGATTAGGTTTGATTACTTTCTTTGTGGTTACCTTAAAATTTACCCTCATCTTCCTAGGTTTGAACCAACCTATTATTACTTGGTATCGTCTTGCGTTCCTCTCCATTAGAAGGTTCTATACTTACATCGTTTAATCCAGGTTTTATTGCTGTTGTCATTTGCAGATTAACATCTCTGGTTCCCTCTTGTAATTATTCTGGTGTTGGGTAGTCATTAAGAGTTCATTTCCTAGGCTGGTATCTGATTAGTACAATCCTGTCTCTTTTATTCAGTCTGTGGTCTGACGTTTGTTCTCAGATGAGAGGACTCCCTTTAATAAGTCTTGTAAGTTTGGTTTGGCTTTTACATAGTCCCTTAATTTCTGTTTATATGGAAATGACCTAATTTCATCATCATATTTGAATGAGAGTTTTGCAGAATATATTACTCTTGGCTGGCAATCTTTTCTGTCAAGGCTTTATATATGTCTTCTCATTACTTTCTTGCCTCCATGGTTTTTGGCAAATAATCTGAGCTTCGTCTTATTGTTTCTCCTCTTTATGTGACTTTTTTTTTTTTCTAGCTGCTCTCAGGATTCTTTGTATGTCTTTGGTTCTAGCAAGTGTGATTATGATATGCCTTGGTGATTTTATTTTGGGGTCTGTCCTTTATGGGCTTCTTATATGGTCAGCTTTTCATCTTTTATATCAGGGCAGATTTCTGTCGATGACTCTTTCTGTGTTTTCTGTTTTCTCCCCCTGTTTTGGAACTCCAATCACTCACACATTTTTGCTTTTAATTGTATCCCACATAATTCTCAGGGTTTCTTCATTTTTCTTTGTTCTCTTTTCTGAGTTTTCATCAAAGAGTGTTGTATCCAAGTATTTGTCTTCAATTTTGCTGATCTTATCTTCCATCATTTCACACCTGCTCCTTAACCTTTCTTTGACAATGTCGATTTCTGAAATCTTCTTGTCTATCTTTTGGGTTTCTAGTTGTTGTTTTTGCATGATTTTTAGGTGTGAATTCATTTTAGAATTTTGCACCTGTATTATTATCTTGAATTCTTCTATTTTTTGACTGTATATTCCATGAATTTCTCTGCCTTTTCCATTAATTTGTCTTTTTTCCCCTCATTTTTGTCTGATTTTTGCTTCAAGTCTTGGATGCTTCAGATAATTAGAGATTTGAATTCCCTATAAGATAGTTACAGTGCCTTTTATTCTACTAGAAAGTAATCTTGTGTCTTATTTTGGATGCCTACTGGAATTATGCTGTCCTTTTTTTTCCTTTTTTTTTAAAATGTATTTAGATACTGTCTGTTGCCCTTGGAACATTGAGTAGTTATTTTCTTCATTTATTGATTGTAGATTTGTTAGTTTCATTTTGGTTTATTGTTTCATTTGTTTTGCCTAAGCAGGTCGGCTGAGTGTTCTTTGTCATTTGCTTGTCTGTAGGCCTGATACTTTTCACCTCTTTGTACAGTGGGCAGGACCAGTCACTCAGCTATGGTAGCAGGCCAGGTCCAGCTAAAGTATAGGGGATGGCATGGATTGTTTTTGGCATGGACTGGGGCTGACAGGGTGAACTGGAGGTCAGTGCAGGGCAGGTTCCTGTAGGTTAAGCCTGTGCTGCACGGGGGTGTGATGTGTAGCACATGGTGTAGATGGGGGGGGGGGCGGAGATGTGATTTGTTGAGGAAATTTGTGTAAGTGTAAGAAAAGAGAGAGGAGATACAAACAGCAGCCAGAGGGAGAAGAAAAAGTGCTGAGGGAGCCCGCTGCTGGAGTGAAGAGATGGGAAACTGATAAATTAATAAAAATGAAAAGGAGAAAAGAAAAGAAAAATCACCCCCTGGGATTCCACCAGTGACCAGGGAAGTAGCTCCCAGGTCTTGGGACACAGCACATCTAGAAGGCACAGAGCTGGCACATAGTGCCAGGTATTAAGGAGACAGGAAAAGAAGGAAAGTAGAGACAGATGAGAAACCAAGAAATGAAGAAAAACAAAAAGGAAAAGATAAAAATAAATTAATTAATTAGTTAAAGAAAGAATGAAAAAAGAAACGCTCCTAGGGATCCCACTGGCAAATGGGAGATTCAGGAGACAGGATAAGAAGGAAAGCAGAGAGAGACGAGAAACGGAGAAATGAAGAAAAACTAAAAAGTAAAATGAAAAATACAAAAAAAAAAAAAAAACCAATAAAAAAGAAATGCCTGCAGGTATCTCACTGATGGGGCAGCACTGACCAGGGAAGTAGCTCCCAAGCCGCACAATACAGCACAGCTAGAAGGGCTGAAGACGGCACACAGCTCTACGTATTCAGGAGACAGGAAAGCAAGATAAACAGAGAGGGACTAGAAACTGAGAAATTCAAACCAAAAAGGAAAAAGAAAGGTCGAAGGGATTCCACCACTGTGCTGGCTCAGACCGGAGAAGTAGTTCCGCAGCTGAGCCGTGCTTCACAGCCTGTGAAGAAGAAGCAAAAATAGCTCACAGAATCAGTTGTTAGGGGGAAAGTAGTAGGAGGAGGTGAATGATGGGAAGAAACCAAAAGAACCAAAAAAAGCAACATCAGCCACAAAGAAATGGTACTAAAGGAGCTGGCCAGTGTGGTTGGGTTGAATTCAAGTGGCAGGGAGCCAACACCTGCTAGATAGCAACCTCGACCTCCTGGTAAGTAGTAGGAGCCGAGCAAGGGGAAGATGGGGCGGGGGGCGGGAAAGCACATATCACTGGTTAGCGTGTGCTCTGTCTTCTGCTTGGAGTTCCGTGAATCTGCTTTCCTGTACTGCCTGTCTGCGATCTCCGACAGGACACAAAGATGGTGAATCTGTGCTGCGATAGCTTATAAGAGATATCTGTTTCTCCTAGATCTCTGTTCTCTGTCAGTTTCTTATTCCATTTGGTATTTGTTTGTGTTCTTTATTTCTTTATTTGATGCTTAGGGTTCCAAGTTTGACATTTGTCTGTCTTTGTTTTCCTTAGTTTTTGGATCTTGCTATAGAGGGACGGTGTGGTGCCTCTGTCTACAGTGCCATGTTGGCTTCGCCTCCTAGCTTAGTAAGATCTTAAGTAAGTTTTGATAAGTCATATTTTTCTAATAACTTTTTTTATTTCACTGTTTTCTTACTTTTCCTCACAGTGCTGTCATCCCTCTCTGCCCAGGCTACAGTCACCTACTCCCCCATGCTTAATTCCAAAAAGCTTTTATCCTCCTATAGTTTTTCCCAATTTTTGCTCATGTTTCTATATTTTCCTTTGTGATTTTGGGGAAGCAGCCAACAGCTCATACATATTCATTTTCTTTGGAAGACTCTTAGAAGGAGAAGTGTCTGATTCATCCTTATATTACCTCATGTTCTTCTCAATCTCACTAACACAGAACATATAGGATCAGTGCATATTTTTATTAGACCTTTAAATCACCCCCATTAAATATGCTGATCTTACATTTAGGGAAAGTATGTAAAATTTATAAAGTCCATTTGGCTTTGGAAGGATAGTGTTGATGAGTTCTTTCTTTCTTTTTT
The DNA here is from genome assembly GCA_030035585.1 of Dugong dugon. Lineage (NCBI taxonomy): Eukaryota > Metazoa > Chordata > Mammalia > Sirenia > Dugongidae > Dugong > Dugong dugon. Next base: position 192,587,562 of record CM057462.1, on the reverse strand, counting down.
AAATGGGTGTCTCAGTCATCTAGTGCTGCTCTAACAGGAATACCACAAGTGGATGGATTTAGTAAAGAGAAATTTATTCTCTCACAGTCCAGTAGGCTACAAGTCCAAATTCAGGGCATCAGCTCCAGGGGAACGCTTTCTTCATTGGCTCTGGAGGAAAGTCCATGTCATCAGTCTTCCTTGGGTCTCGGAGCTTCTCTGCGCAGGAACCTCAGGTCCAAAGGACACACTCTGCTCCCAGCACTGCTTTCTTGGTGGTATGAGATTCCCATTTGTCTCTGCTCGCTTCTCTCTTTTATTTCTCAAAAGAGATTGCATTAAGGCACTGATCTTGTCAACCTCATCAGTATAACCTCATCACAGTGATAAAATTTACAACAGATGAGGAGATCACATATAATCTCATCACAGTGGTAGAGTTCAGAACACATAAGAACATCACATCAGATAACACAACCATACAATACTAGGAATCGTGACCTAGCCAAGTTGCTACCCACAATTTTTAGGAGACACCATTCAATCCATGACAATGGGTATACATTTTTTTTTTATTGTGGTAAATAAAAATGTAACAAAACATTTGCCATTTCAATAGTTTTTATGAATACATTTAAGTGACATTTATTAGATTCATCATGCTGTTCCACCATCACCACTATTTATTTCCAGATTTTTCAATCACCCTTAACAGAAGCGATCTCGCCTGACCAACGTGCCCAACTCCATGAGTATACAAATTTATAACTATTATAACTCTTTAGTAAACTAAACTCTTTACATTATGAAGCAGCAATTCTTTACCTCCGATAATGCCATTAAAAATTTTTTATATAATTTTATTTATTTTGTTGTTGAGAATATACATGGCAAAACATACCCCAATTCAAAGCTTTCTACAAGTACCATTTAGAGACATTGATTATACTCTTCAAGTTTTGTAACCCTTCTCACCCTCCTTTTCAGAGTTGTTCCTCCCCCAGTAAGATAAATTCACTGCCCCCTAAGCTTCCTATGTAATATTTCGACCTGCTGTTGTCAATTTGACCCCATATAGATTGTTCTTAAAAGAGTAGAATGCTCAAGGTAGACAGTTTTTACTAATTCATAAGCAAAGGTGTTGTTTGGTTTCAAGAAGACACCAGGGATATTTTCGGTTGAAGGTTTAAAGATTATCTCAGAGCAATAGCTTCAGGGGTTCATCCAACCTTCCGGAAGTCATCAGAGAGATGCAAATCAAAACCACAATGAGATACCATTTTACTCCCATCAGGATGGCTAAGATTAAAAGAAAAAAACAAAACAAGAAATATTTTCGGGGATGTGTGAAATTTACACTTACCCATTGCTGGTGGGAATGTAAAATGGTTCAGCCACTGTGGAAAACAATGTAGTGGCTCCTCAAAAAACTAAAAATAGAGCTACTATATAACCCAGCAATTCCCTCCTTGGTATATACCAAAATGACTTGAAATTGGAGACTCAAACAGAGCCTTGTACAGCAATGTTCATTGCAGCACTATTCACAATAGTCAAAAGGTGCAAACAACCTACATGTCCATCGACAGATGAATGGATAAACAAAAGGTGGTGTATGCATACAATGGAATACTACTCTGCCCGGAGGAGAAATGAAGTCTTGATAACTGCTGCAATATAGATGGAGCTGGAAGATATTATGCTGAGTGCAATAAATCAATCACAAAAGGACAAATATTGTATGACTTCACTTATAAAAAAACACAAGAATGGGCTATTTATTTCTTATAAAGACTTAGCCTGAAAGTAAAGTCAACTGCCACCAAGAGGAATGTGATATTTAATTTAAACTAGACCTTTTGTCATTGTCCTAAACAAATAACCCCAGTAATATAATCAACTAAACTAGAGATCATATTTTTTCATAGAATGATATTTATCTATCAATACTAATTCTTTTTGAAACCAACAAAAACAACATGTTGGAATTTTTTGTATTTTGATTTTTTTTATTTTCATATTTAAACGGTATCCAGAAATACCTGGGTAGAAATACTGAGGAGCAGATAAATTATCCTGTTTCTGTACTTGGTTTTAAATTGTTGCTTATACTAACTCTCATTTTCTTCACATAAGAATGAGTGTCAAGATTAGCTCATCTTGGGTTCTGGTAAACTGGCGCTGTAGGCAGAAGCACCACACCGTCCATTCACAGCAAATATCCAAAAAACTAAGCCTAACAGAGAATACAACAATCCTGAAACCCTAAAACATCAAGTGAAAAGATAAAGAACTCAGCCAAGCACCAAATGGAGTGAGAAAACTGACAGAGAATGGAGAGCGAGGAGAGATTCATGCAGAGGTCCCTGCCAGCTAACGCAGCGCAGATCTGCCATCTTGGACTCCTATCAGAGACCAGCAAACAGGGGGTACAAGAAAGCAGCCTCACAGAGTGTCCAGCGAGAGACAAAACAACCGGTAATTTGAGATAAACAGTTTCCCACCCCCCCCCCCACCCTTCTTCACCCTGTCTCGGCCTCCTCTGTTTCCCGCGGCCACAATCTCTTGACTGGGAAATACCGGCTGTTTGGATTCCACACACCTGAACGGGCCGGCTCTCTGAGTGCCATTTGTTGGCTGCTGGTGTTGCTTTTTTCCACTTCTTTTGATTTCCTCCTTACCTCTCACCACCTCCCCCTCCTTTCTCTCAAATACCTGGCTCCATGCACCATCTTTGCTTCTTCCTGAGGGGCTGCAGAGCCCCAGTAATTTGTGATATATGCTTTCCCACTCACTACCCTTCTTCACCCACACTGGGCCCCCTCTGCTTCCCGCGGACACAGTCTCTTGTCTGAGATACACCAGCCCGCACTAGCTGGCTCTCTAAGTGCCATTTGTTGGCTGCTAGTGTGGCTTTTTTTTCTGCTTCTTTTGATTTCTTACTTACATCTCACCACCTCTACCTCTTTTTGCTCAAATACCTGGCACCGTGCGCCATCTTTGCTTCTTTCTGAGGGACTGTGGACCTCCGTTCGAGTGTAGAGCTGTTGCCCAGTCTGGGCTGCTGTGCTGGTGGGATCCCAGGGCTTTTGTTCTTTGTTGGTTTTGAATTGTTCCTTTGTTTTCTTTTCCTTTTCTTAAGTTGGGAGCCCTTTCTGGATAGGCAGTGCTGCGTGGCAAGGAGACTTCCCACTCGACTTGCACAGAACTGCAGAGGGATCCCTGAGGGCATTTCTTTTTTTGTTGTTTTTTTCTTCTTCCCTTTTTTATGGGGGTCTTTCTTGTTTGTTTGTTTTTTCCTTTAATTTGTATCATTTTCTTTTCCCTGTTTTTCCTTTTGTTTTTCTTCATTGCTCAGTTTCTCATCTCTCTATATCTTCGTTCTCTTTCTATTCCCTGAATAACCCACATTGTATACTTCTAAGCCTTCTAGCCAGGCTATACTGCAACACCTGCGAGGGACTTCCCAAGACCTCATAGCTGCACCGGTGGGATCCCTGGGAACTTTGCAGTTCTTTAACCTTTCTGATTTTATTTATTCATTCTTTTCATTTCTTTCTCTTCCCCTTTGTGTTTTTCTCCATTCCATAGTCTCTCATCTCTCCACTCCAACGGCAAGCTCCCCTAGCATTCTTTTTTGTTTGATTGTATCTTTTTGGTTCCTGTTCTTATCTCCTCTCTCCCAGACCAATCTTAGCTACACACATAACAATCTCCCCGCTGAATTCTGCCTACCTGCACCCTGCGCTTGACAACACACCACCAAGCAGCACAGGCATGGCCTATTGGTACCTACCATGCACTGATTACTGACCCGCTCTGGTGGTTATAGTAAGTGCCAAAAACAATGCATCGTAGTAACTCCCCTTCATCTAGAACTGCCCTGCCATACGATATCTGAGTGACTGACACTGCCAATTGGAGAAGAAGGCAAAAAGTATTGTGGACACAATTGAGCAAACAACAAAGATCAAAAAGTCCGCCTGCTCAGACATAGTCATTTTTTTTAATAAGGGACAAAACAAACAAATCTACAATCAATAAATGAGAAAAATAAATACTGAATGCCCAAAAGGCAGCAGAAAATATCAAAACATTTACAAAAACAGGACAGGATGGTTCCAGTAGCCATCCAAAATAAAACACCAGATGACTCTCCAGTGGAAGAAAATGCAAGAGAACTAATACTCAGAATTCTCTAATACTCAGAATTCTCCAAGAGCAGAGGCAAAAAGCTGACAAACATGATGAAAAATAGACAAAATCTTGGAAAATACAGACAAAGAATTGGAAGAATTCAGGAAAAGAATGCAGGAACAAAATTATAAAATAAATTCACAACTACAAAGACACCAATTAGAAATCCAAAAGACAAACAACAATATTTCACAAAAGGACAGTGTCATAGAAGGGCTGAAAAGCAGATTTGAAATGGTGGAAGACAGGATCAGTGGAATTGAACACAAACACTTGGCTACAACTCTGTTTCAGAAAACTCAGAAAAAAGAACAAAGAAAAATGAAGAGACGCTGAGAGTTACATGGGACACAAACAAAAGCAAACATTTTCGAGTGGTTTGAATTTCTGAACAGGGGGAGAAAACAGAAAACACAGACAGGATCATTGAAGAACTGCTGAGAGAAAACTTCCCCAATATCATGAAAGTTGAAAAGCTGCCCATCCAAAAAGCTCAGCGAACCCCATATAGGAGAGACCCCAAAAGAAAAACACCAAGGCATATCATAATCACACTTGCCAAAAACAAAGACAAACAAAGAATCCTGATAGCAGCTCATTAAAAACAAGAAGTCACATATAGAGGAAAAACAATAAGACAATGCTCAGATTATTCTGCAGAAACCATGCAGGCAAGAAGGCAATGGGATGACATATATAATATCTTGAAAGAAAAAAATTGCCAGCCAAAAATAATATATCCTGCAAAACTCTCATTCAAATTTGATAGTGAAATTAGGTCATTTCCAGATTAACAGAATCTAAGGGACTATGTAGAAGTCCAACCAAACTTACAAGAATTATTAAAGGGAGTTCTTTGATCTGAGGACAAACAGCTTCAGATCACAGGCAGAATCTAGGACGCAGGATTGTACCCACCAGATACCAATCAGGAAATGAACTCTCAAGGACTATCCAAAACCAAAAGAAATACAACAGGGAATCAGAGCAGTTAATCAGTAAATGACAACAAATTCAAAACAATACAAGACGGAACAAACGGCATATGTATAGAACCTTCTAACAGAGAGGAAGGCAAGGTGATACCAAGTAATAGTAGACTGTTTCAAACATAGAAAGATAAGAGCAAAATTCAAGGAAGCTACAAAGACAGTTAACAAACATACTCATAAAAAAAGAGGAAGAAGAAAAGTCTCAGCAAAAACAAAACCTAGAAAAACAAAAGAAATGAAAAAAATCAACAAACAAAATTAACTCAGCAAAAGAGTGTAAGAAGAACAAAGAAAACTTCAGCACCACAAACTAAGCACTACAAAATGACAGCAACAAACTTACATCTATCAATAATTACACTTAGTGTAAATGGACTGAATACACCCATAAAGAGACAGAGTGACAGAATCGATAAGAAAACAGGATCCATCAATATGCTGTCTACAAGAGTCACACCTTAGAAACAAACGTGAATTTCTTAAAAGTCAAAGGTTGGAAAAAATATATCAAGCTAACAAGTACCAAAAAAAAAAAAAAAAGAGTAGGAGTGGCAATTCTAATCTCAGATAAAATAGACTTTAAAACGAAATCTACCATAAAAGACAAAGAAGGAAACTATATAATGATTAAGAGGACGATCCATCCTGAAGACATAACCACAATAAACACCTACGCACTTAATGACAGGACTCCATAATACATAAAACAAACTCTAACAACACTGAAAATAGAAATCGACAGTTCCACAGTAATAGTAGGAGACTTCATCACACCACCCTCAGTAAAGGACTGAACAACTAAGAAGAAACTCAGCAAAGATACAGAAGACCTAAAGGGCACAATCAGCCAACTTGACCTCATAGACATATATAGAACACTACATCCAACCTCTGCAAAGTACACATTGTTTTCCAATGCACATGGAACGTTCTCCAGAATAAACCACATCTTAGTCCACAGAGCAATCCTTGACAAGATCCACAATTCAGGCCAATAGAATTCAGCATCATATCAAAACAATAATTCACCACAACCAAGTAAGATTCATACCAGCTATGCAAGGAAGGTTCAACATTAGAAAATGAATCAACGTAATCCACCACATAAATAAAAGGAGAGAAAATAATCACGTGATCATTTCAATAGACACAGAAAATACATGTGACAATGTCCAGCACCCATTCCTGATAAAAACTCTCAATCAAATAGGTATAGAAGGGAAATTTCTCAACATAATAAAGGGCATCTATGCAAAACCAACGGCCAACATCATTCTTAATGCAGTGAGGATGAAAACATACCCCTTGAAAACAAGAACAACACAAGGAAGACCTTTATCACCAATCCTATTTAACACTGTGCTGGAAGTTCTAGCTAGAGCAATAAAGGAAGAAAAAGAGATAAAAAGCACCCAAATTGGTAATGAAGAAGTTAAACTATCCCTGTTTGCAGATGATATGATACTATACATAGAAAACCCTAAAGAGTCCACCAGAAATCTACTGGAACTAATAGAAAGATTAAGCAGAGTAGCAGGATAGAAGATAAACATTCAAATATCAGTTCCATTCCTATACATCAACAAGGAGAACGATGAAAAGGAAATCAGGAAAACAATACCATTTTCAATACCTCCTAAAAAGACAAAATACTTAAGTATAAATCTGACCAGGGATGTACAACAGTATACAAATAAAACTACAAAACACTTCTGCATGAAACCCAAAGAGATCTACATAAATGGAAAAGCGTACCATGCTCATGTATAAGCAGACTCATCTTTGTGAAAATGATAATTCTACCCAAAGCAATTAACAAATACAACGCAATCCCGATCCAAATACCAACAACATTCTTCAAAGAGATGGAAAAAACTAATCTTTAATTTTATATGGAAAGGAAAGAAGCCCTGAATAAGTAAAGCACTACTGAAGAAGAAGAATAAAGTTGGAGGACTCACACTACCTGACTTCAGAACCTACTATACAGCTACAGTAATCAAAACAGCCTGGTTCTGGTCCAGCGACAGACACATTCACCAATGGAACAGAATTGAGAATCCAGATGTAAATCCATCCACCTACGGTTAACTAATCTTCGACAAGGGCCCAAAGTCCATCAAATGAGGAAAAGACTGTCTTTTGAACAAATGGCGCTGGCAAAATGGGATATCCATCTGCAAAAAAAATGAAACAGGATCCATACCTGACACCGTATACAAAAACTACTTAAAAATGGATCAAAGACCAGAATATAAAGCCTAAAACTATAAAGTTCATAATAGAAAATATAGAACCAACACTTTAGGCCTTAATGCACGGCATTAACAGGATCCAAACCATAACCATCAATGCACAAACCCCAAAAGATAAGCTAGATAACTGGGATCTTCTAAAAATCAAACACCTATGCTCTTCAAAAGACTTCACCAAAAGAGTCCAAAGAGAACCTATAGACTGGGAATAAATGTTTGGACACTACAAGTCAGACAAAGGTCTAAACTCCATAATCTACAAGAAAATCCAACACCTCTACAACAAAAAGACAAATAATCCTATTAAAATATGGGAAAAGGAAATGAACAGACACTTCACCAAAGAAGATATTCAATCAGCCAACAGATACATGAGGAAATGCTCGCAATCACAAGCCATTAGAGCAATGCAAATTAAAACCACAATGACATACCATCTCACCAAAACATTACTGGCACGAATCAAAAACACTGGAAATAACAAGTGTTGGAGGGGCTGCGGGGAAATCGGAACACTTATGCACTCCTGGTGGGAATGCAAAATGATACAACCATTTTGGGAAATGATATGGTGCTTCCTCAGAAAGCTAGAAATAGACATACCATTCGATCCAGCAATTCCAACCCTAGGAATATATTCTAGAGAAATAAGAGTCATCACCGGAATAGACATATGCACACCTATGTTCATGGCAGCATTGTTCACAATAGCAAAATGATGGAAACAACCTAGATGCCCATCCACAGATGAATGGATAAACAAACTATGATACATACACACAGTGGAGTACTATGGAATGAGAAAAAACAACAATTAACCAGTGAAACATCTCATAACATGGATGAAATTGGAGGACATTATGCTGAGTGAAATAAGTCCATCACAAAAGGACAAATATTCTATGAGACCTCTATTGTAAAAACCCATGAAAAAGTTCACACACAAAATGTAACAATCTTTGTTGGTTACCAGAGATGGGACGGGTGTGGGGGAAAAACTAAATAGGCAATAGATAAGTGGTATCTTGGGTGAAGGGTGACAGAGTACACAATACAGAGGAAACTAGGACAATTTGTACAAGGAAAGGTGTGGAAGCCCCATAGACACACCCAAACTCCCTGAGGGACTGAATTGCTGGCAGAGGGCTGTGGGGACCATGGTCTCGGGGAACATCTAGCTCAATTGGCATGACACAGGTTATGAAGACAGTGCTCTCCATTCTACCTTGGTGAGTAGTGTCTGAGGTCTTAAAAGCCTGTGAGTGGCCATCTAAGATACTCCACTGGTCTCATACCTTTGGGAGCAAGGGAGAATGAAGATAACAGGATACAAGTAAAAGATTAGTCTGAAGGACTAATTGTCCACAGCTACCAAGGCCGCCACAGGATTGATTCCAGTACAGCTATATGGTGCCCAGCTACCACCACTGACTGCTCTGATTGGGATCACAACAAAGGGTTCTGGACAGATCTGGAGAAGTATGCAGAGCATAATTCTAACTCACAGATAATGACCATATCTACTGCCCTAAAGGAGACTGCAGAAACCCTGAGAGTATGGCCCCCAGACATCCTTTTAGCTCAGGTGTGAAGTTATCTCCGAGGTTCACCGTTCAGCCCGGGAGTGGACACCCCCGTAAAACCAAATGAGACTAACAATGTACAGAAATCCAGTGAAAAGGGCCAGAAGGCAGACAGGGATAAGGAAGCTGGTGATAGGGAACCCAAGTTTGTATAATGATTTTGTTGATGTGTTGTGAGATTGTTAAACATTGTCATAGGGCAACATTTGTAGTAAATCTTAAATGAAAAACTTTTTTGTTGTGTAAGCCTTCATCTTAAGAAAGAATAACAGGACAATTGGAAGAGCATAGTCAATGTCACTCAACTGTGCATGTAGAAATTTTTTAAACGGTGTATCTTTGGCTATGTGTATTTTCACCAAAAAAAAAAAAAAAAGGTTGAAAAGTTAGAGGGTTGAAATGTTGTGGGGTTGTTAACCAACGTCCTAAATCAATATGTGTACTAGTGTTTCATGAGAAAGTATTTGTTATATAAGCCTTCACCTGAAGTACAAAAAAAGAAAAAAAAAGATTGGATTATCTTATTATTTCTTCACACCTCGTTCAAGTCAGTATTTTCATTACCTTTCCCCTCAAATCTTCAAATATTGACTTAAAATAGAGATGATATAAAAGATCTTAAAGATGATGCAAATTAACTTTCTCAATCATAAAACTTAACTTGAACTTCATGTATTCTTTCGTACTGTTTTCTTCAGTGGTACATAACCCAAAGTGGTAAAACATCCGAAAAAATCTTGAATCAATGATTGGACAATTTTTTAAAATTTCCGTTCTTATCTATCAATTTCACAAGAAATGACTAACAGTAAAATTGTTAGACAATTAAGGAGTAGAAGTTATAGAATTGAACCAAGGGGTACCCGACTCTAAAAGATCATAAAGTCAACCTCTTTAATTATGTAGATAGATAGATATGTGGAGAGATATGTAGATAGATAGGAGGTATGTGTGTGAGTGTGTGTGTCTCTGTGTGAAGTGTTACAGAGCACTGTGTCTCATGTCTGAGGTCTTGGATGTTCAAACTCAGGGAAATGTTGGTCACCAGGCACTGCTCTTTATGTTGTGAGAGATGCTCATGTAAATGACCTGTGAGGAACTCTGAATATCCAGTCTTATCTCCCCACCCCAAACAATGACTTTGTCTTGAGATGTCGGAGCCATCAGGCCTGCTCAGACTTTAGGGTCCCCGCTGCCATAAACATTTTTGGAAGGGCTGTTCTCAGAGAGAGAAGACTCCAAGGTGCAACCATAACTGGTCTATCTGACAAAGCAGTCCTCTTTGCACAGCTAATTCTCAATTTCTGAGGTAGAAATCAGAAGTTTCTCTAAGGACTTATGTTTTGGATGTGCTGTGAGGCTATGGGAAATAGTAAGTGACCTGCTGAGTAAAGTCACTTCTCTTTGTCCTCTGAAGTCTCTAGCCTATGTAATAATCTATGGGAACCATTTGGTGGTGACACGGTTTACAGATACCTAGCCTCAGGTACTAAAGTGACAGCTCTATCCTTGATGGTCATGGTCACGAAATGAGTGTTTGTGATCTCAACCAACAGCTCCTCCTTCCTGACAGGAGAAATGACCGTCCTGGATATTCAGGGAAAGACCTGCTTAATCCAGGGACGTGATGCTGGGTTGATTCAGTGCTGCGTTCTCTCTAGAGCATAGCTGGTGACTAATTCAGAGCTTTTGAGAATCTCCTCTTCCTTCTCCTCTTCTTCCTTCTCCTCCAATTAGAAAACCACATTCTTGAGAAACTTCCTGATCATTTGGCCCAAACAAGGAAGCTCAAGCAAAGTCACTTTAAATGTTTAAGTCATAACATTTAGTCAACCCCAATGATTGCAAGAAGTGTTAAAAACAAATCAAAAGACTAATCACTAAATCTATTAACAATATATGTCTTGAGTTACCAACACAGGCCAAATTAGAGAGAGAAAGTCTATATACTGAGAGTGGGAGGGTAATAGGGTAAGTTGAGGGGACTGAAGTGCTTAAGAAGACAGACAATAAACATGCAAACAAAAAGTGAGTGTCTTTTAAAGACCTAAAACCTTTTTGGAAAGAGAGTGAGAGAAGGCAGACATATAAAATCCGCCCCAATTCACTTTGTTTCCCCATATTACATACCTTTAGTGCTCCGATCCTCCCTCCTCTCCCCAGATGTACTTACTCTCAATCATTTACATATGAGGGTGTGAGTCTCTACTATAAGATGGTATCTCAATCATTTACACATGAGGCTGTGAGTTTATTCTCTAAGATGGTATCTTATATTTCCCACTGGTTTTGTGCAATTTAAACCTGGTATTTACTTCTGGAAAAAATAATTTATTTCCTGAAAAAGAAATTTCAAGCATATACCAGCTGTGAAGAGCCCTGGTGGTGCAGTGGTTGAAGTACCCAGCTACTAACCAAAAGGTTGGCGGTTCAAATCCATTAACCACTCCGTGGTAGAAAGATGTGGCAGTCTGCTTCTGTAAAGATTTACAGCCTTGGAAACCCTATGGGGCAATTCTACTCTGACTTATAGGGTGGCTATGAGTCAGAATCTACTTGATGGCCATGAGTTTGGGTGTTTTTTGTTTGGTTATCCGCAGTGTAAGGGAGGTGGTGGGACAGTGAGATACGGACATCCTGACACTCATTAACAAATTGACCCATATTCTAAAGTCACATAAAACTAACATTGTAATTTTATTCACAAACCAGAAGAACTGGGCTGTTTGACTAGGCATGTCACAAAAACTAAAGTTTCAGCGCCTGAGGATAGTTCAGGTCCAGGCTTGAAAGGAGGAATTGCACAAGAATTCATGAGCTAAGGCTCTGAGAAGTCAAAAATGAAACAATTTTTCCATGATTGGAGGACAAATTGGGGCACTGTTTCCCAAACTATAGTTATTCCCATAAGTACCCCCTATATTTACCATAACTACACAGCACATGTGAAATACAAATTACTCACCATTGTTACTTTAAATTCACTTTATACCAACTTAAATTTTTTTTAAATTTGATGGGTCATAGGCAATAATATCCATGAAATGGCAGATGAAGTATTCAAATCATAAAGTTTTCTAGTGCAGACTTAACATATGTATACACTTAACATTTAAATTATTCTGCTCAGCACTTAGACCTTCTCCTGTAATACATGCGGTACTCCTACCTTACTTGGGAGACCCCATTAGAAAGAGGTGACTGCTCTTAGCACATTTTATTTGTAGGTAGTTGAAACATTTTTGAAAGGTTTTTCATAAAGTACTTTAATGGATCTTCAAGAGGCCACCCTTCATTCCCAGGATAGGGTGTGTTTGCATCTGAAAAAAAAAAAAAAAAACATTAGGGAGTATCTCCTGTTTTACCCTGGATGCTGAAGGAAGGGCCAGGAAGGAGAGAGGTTCCAACTGCAGCTGATGAAAGGATAAAAGGAGAAGACACAGCTCCCAGGGGTCCAGCTGCTAACCCTGTGCAGGCACCACAACAGTGTACCCTAACGGCCTGTGTGTCTCTCTGGGTTCCCACTGACTGAGAACAGCACAACATCTTGTTCTCTATTGCAGGGAATATTGCAGAAGGAACCACACGTGTGTGGTTCTGTAAATAGCATTTGAATGAATGCTTGTGATTTTTTCATGTCTCTCTATTTTCTGCATGTGCTGATTAAGAGAGCTTTCTGAAGAAAAAGAAGGTTCAAATACATACTCTTGAGAACAGCAAGGAGGAAAAGTACTGAGGAGACTGGATCCCAACATGCAGTTTATCCTGGGAGAGAAGCACCACTAGGAATAGGGTGGAAAAGGCAGCTTCCAAGAGGTAGAGAATATAGTTCTAATCTGGAGTTCTGTGGGAAGAAAGAAAGAGGAGAGAGATAATTCCAAGCTTGACCATAATTCAGAGAAGGCCCCGTACAGCCATCCCCCACCTCCTACCCCAAGAGGTGAGTATTATCCTCCCCTGTTCAAGGACAAAGAGCCAGACCTGGAGAGGTGAGGTAACCTGCCTATGGTCTCAATGCTTGTCAAAGACATAATTAGGATTACACATCAGGTTCCATTTAGATCTCTCCTTCCCTCTGGCACACTGCCAAATTATATGAGGCAAGTAAACGTGTAAACTGGTTTGACATGTACTCCACTGTGTTCAATATGGAAAAAACCTTAAATCGAATCAAATTTATAATGGCATAATATTCATGTTTAAGAAGGAGTAAATGAATAATTCATTTTAATGACTGAAGGATTAATAAACTGATTTAAACTTCATCTTGAATCCATCAACAATTCTCTGTCAAACAAACTCACTAAATAGCTAATAAATATGAAACAAATATAAAATTAATTGTTTGGAATGGCATTGATTATTAGTTTGGATTTTCCAATGATTCCATAGGGATAGGATGACAGAAAATATGAACAATCCTCTTAGTTCTCAGTTGGGTGAAGTTATGTAGGAGCAGCTGGTATACCATGTGAGGAGGGAGCTCTGGCCAGAAGGTTGCCTTTCTGTTGTAGTTCCAGGAACTGAGCTGCTAGAGTATCTCAATTGTAATAAGTGATGCTGTGGACCTATTGGAGCCCATGTATCCCTAGGTGGCATAGATTTGATAAAGGTCTCAGAAATCACCTTTGTGCCTTCTATTTGAAAACCCAGAGCAGGTGAAAATAGGACCTTATGGTCACCATTTCCTGAATGCTTAGAAGTATCCTTGTGGGAAGGCTAATGAGATGATCTGCAGCCTTACTGTAGTCCATTTTTGAGGGAGGAAAGAAAACTTAGATTAGTAAGCCATAGAAGCAAGAGGAAATGCATTATAATGAGGGTTTGGTATGATGAGTGGAGTCCATGGGTGGCAGAAACGGTTAAGTGCTTGTCTACTCACTGAAAGTTTGGCGGTTCAAGCCCACCCAGAGGTACCTTGGAAGAAAGGCATGGACATCTACTTCTGAAAGATCACAGCCATTGAAAAGCCTAGAGAGTAGAGTTCTATACTGCAACACATGGGGTCACCTTGAGTTGGAATTGACTGGATGTGAACTGATACTGGGGCGGTGACAAAGGTATCAGAAGGTATCCAGGCACCCAGTTGGCCTGGCTTTTTTCACTTGACAATGTATAAAAAAATGACAACCAGTTAAAATGGAACAAGGAAGGCAGTTTTGTGAGGCAGAAAATATGAAGGATAGGAAAGGGTATTTGTCCTCAGTCAAGAAAAACAAACTTTGGACACCAGTGAGAGAGTTCCCCAGATTCTCCCACTGCTATAAGTCACTGAACCTGTCCAGAAGACAGGGTCTCTGAGTCATGGACACTAAACCCAGTGAGGAGATCCAGAGGCAGGATGCTTCCTGTTTTCAGCATTCCTGTCAAGCCAGTTAGGTATGGATTTACATTTGGTTAGGAAATTATTGGACCATCCCAGATTTAGACAACTCCACTTCCCCCTGGGTGGGGCGGCAAGCCCTATAAAGAGGTCCTCTGCTTCACACCTAGCATCCGCCTGATACTCCATTCCCGATCTCCTTTGGAGAACCTGGTGAGTCTGATTTCTTGAGCTCTTCTGTTTATCTGTTGCTCTCAAATATTTGAATTCAATCTGAAGACAGAAAATTTGGTGATTCCGAAGTTATAATCATGGGTTTGATGCCATTTAGTTGATGAAAACTGTGGATTGAGGCATCATGATACAATGATATACTGTTTTAACTAGGGTTCTGGTAGACAGTTTGATGTCTGAATTGAAACAGAATAGGAAAGCTTTGGTTTGAAGAAGAGAACAAAGCAATTTGTTTTCATTTCCATTTCTTTTGGACTCCATTCTGTTGTGATTTCAAAGGTCATGGAATCCTCCCTGAACCGCAACTTACTCTCTCCCCAAGTACTGACACCTCTCAAGAAAAAATGATAGCAACTGCATGGGAGGTTGTTCAGGAATCATAACTTGTGACTTCCTTTCTGTAAGATGCTATTTTCATGTAAATATCATTACTTGCTGCTTTAGAGCAGAGAGAATTTTCCCAGAGCTAGTGAAGCATTGGCTAAAGAGGAGAAGCCAGAAAGTTGTAAAAAGGGAGTTAAGAGAAGAAAGTATGTCTTGCAGACTGGAGACGTAATATCCAATGGAATCGAATAAGCTTTGGCATCTCTGTCTGTTGAAGTTCCTTCTCATGAACACTGTCACCTAATTTCTTTCAGATTCCCAGAGACTCCAGAAAGATGTCTTACCAGCAGCAGCAGTGCAAGCAGCCCTGCCAGCCACCTCCTGTGGTGTGCCCACCTAAGTGCCCTGAACCATGCCCACCTAAGTGCCCTGAACCATGCCCACCTCCAAAGTGCCCTGAGCCATGCCCACCTCCAAAGTGCCCTGAGCCATGCCCACCTGTGCAGTGCCCACCTGAGCCGTGCCAGCAGAAATGCCCCCCTGTGCAGGTACAGCAACCCTGCCAGCAGAAGTGCCCACCTAAGAGCAAGTAATAGCTCCAGGATTCATCAGGATCGTGAAAGGATAGGGACAACTGGCTCACCTCCTTCCACAGCTCCATCATCCTCTTCTCTTCCAAGCCAATCATGGACACAGCTTCTCCATGCATCATTCCATGATCTGCTTGAGATGATCCCTGACAGCTGAAGGTTTTTTCCTGCGTGGTGATACTTCTGCTCTCTAGCAGGTAACTGAGAAAAGGCAGTCCTCAGCTTTTCCAGGATCCCAGTGCTTCAAAGGATGAGCAGCGGCACACTCCTCGGGTCTCATCAGATGGCTCCTTTCATGCCTCCTGTGTCGCTAACCTTGGCAGGGATTTCCACTGCTTGGGCAGTTGTAACTTTCCTTTCACTTCCTAAATAAAGTACATGTTCTGAGATGGGACAAATATTTTATTTCTTTTGCAAAGCTGCTTGTGTTAGCAATATTATGGCACAATTTTAGTCTATTTCTAGTCTTTTTTGATTCCAATATCCAGTCTCTCACCAACTCTGTTATCTGAATATTAGATCATACCAAAGATTATTCCTATGTTATTTTGAACCAATGATATTTTCTTTAATTACTGTTTAACTTGAGGGAGAAATTATTTAACCCCTCATGATTTCGCTTTCTCTACTGCAAAGTGGGGAAAATAATATTTAGATTACAAATTTTTCTTCGGTATAAAATTGAATAATGCCTGTAACTTTGTTGGAAGAATACCTGAACCAGAATTAAACAAACAAAAACAAACCTCGTTGCCATCGAGAAGATTCCAACTCATGGCAACACCATGTGTTCCAGAGTAGAAGTGCTACATAGGGTTTTCTTGACCAAAATCTTTATGGAAGCAGATTGCCAGAATTTTCCTGCATGCTACTGCTGGGTGGGTTCAAATTGACAAGCTTTAGCTTAGTCGCTGTTGTTGTTAGGTGCCATTGAGTTAGTTCCCACTCACAGTGACCCCATGGACAAACAGAATGAAACACTGCCCGGTCCTGTGCTCTTCACAATCATTGTAATGTTTGAGCCCATTGTTGGAACCACTGTGCCAATCCATCCCTTTGAGGGTCTTCCTCTTTTTCACTGACCCTCTGCTTTGCCAAGCATGATATCCTTCTCCAGGGACTGGTCCCTCCTGATAACATGTCCAAAGTACATGAGGCAACGTCTCACCATCCTCACTTCTTAGAATAGTAGTTGAAGTCAAACCATTTGTACCACCCGGGGATCTTGACCCAGAATTAGCATGCAAAAAATGGTAGTTTATTAGCAGCAGCACATCATCATCATCCCAATGTTTGCTCCAGCAAGAGAGAAACTTACACATGACTATTCTAGGAAATGAGAAGATTTTTAAACTGTATTACCCTTTCATACCTTTACTCTCTTTCCTAATTCACTTCACTTTTCTATGTGACATTGTAGATAAACAGCTTTTGGGAATGAGTGTGCCATTCTACAAATATCAGAGTATTTCTTAAATCACGGATAGTACAGAAGAAAGGGAATTACAAAGGCCAAAGAAGGCCAGTGCCTACCTCATCTTGATGGATACTGCCTGCTTTTTCACTCCATTGGCACACAGAAATTCAGGGTCCTGTCACTTTTGTTCACCTCTGAAATTAATTTGTTGACTGTTCTGACCTCCCATTTGAAAAGAAATGGGGTTTAGACTCTTTATTTAGATTTGAAAAGTTCTTGCTGCTCTGCAGCTTGTTATAAGAGCTTATTTTACAAGTCAAGTAAGCTGTTAAAAGGAGCAATGTTCTTTAAATATATCCTTTCTTGCGGTCCTACTTGTCCATGTGGGAATAATTAACTGAGAACAAACACACATATATATACATACACAAGCGTGCACACCCATGCACGTATACCATTATTTTTAAAAGTAACAAAATCTTCACATTAAATCATTCTATACCTAAACAAGGAAATCCTGGTGGTGTAGTGGTTAAGAGCTACAACTGCTTATCAAAAGGTCGGCAGTTCAAATCTACCAGGTGCTCCTTGGATACCCTGTGGGACAGTTCTACTCTGTCCTCTAGGGTCGCTATGACTCAGCATCGACTTGACAGCAGTGGGTATGCCTAAAGACATTTACAATTAAAAGGATCTTCCTCTTTCTATAAACGTATAAGATACTTCCAAATCATTTTCCAAGATGGTTGTACCATCGGCCGCTCCTACCAGTGATACGCATCCCTGGTTGACCAAAATGGTTAACTTCCTTGTCTGCTAATCGAAAGGTTAGTGGTTGGAGTCCACCTAGAGGCATCTTGGAAGAAAGGCATGACCATCTACTTTGGAAAAATCAGCCACTGATAACACTATGGAGCACAGTTCTACTCTGACACACATGGGGCTGCAGAGAGTGAGGATCAGCTCAATGCCAAGTGGTTTCTACAGTCTTTATATGAAAATTCCAACTGTTTTACCTCTTTGTCAAATTTTATTATTCTCAATGTTTTAAGATTTAGGCTTTCTAGTGGCTATAAAATAGTTTCTCATTTTGGTTTTATATTGCATTTTCTTAATGACTAGAAATGATAAACACCTTTTCACTTTTTTGTCTACTTTTGCATGATGTCTATTAAAATCTTTTGCCCATTAGGTAGCTTATCTTTTCATTAGTGATTTGTAAGAGTTCTATACATTATAAGTACATATACTTTGACATATGTAATATTTTCTACTAATTTGTGGACTGACTTCATCTTCCTAACAGTGTCGTTTGATGAATAGTGGATGTCAGTTTTGATGACATGAAATTTATTCTTTTTTTTTTCTTTCATACTTAGTACCCTTTGTTTCCTCTTTAGGAAATTTTGCCTATCCTGTGGTTACAAAATATTTCCGTATGATTTTTTAGTTCTAAAAACTTCGTAATTTTATTATATAGGTTTGCGTCCATAATTCCTAAAAAACTGGTGTTTGAGTATAAAGTGAGGTTGGGGTGTAGGTTCGTGGTTATCCAGTTATTTTCTGTGCCTTTTATTGAAAAGAATTTTCCTATTAAATCCTATTAGTGTCTTTTTCAAAAATCCATTGATTGTGACGTGTTATTGAATTTCAAGACCCCATAGCCCTTCAATTTATCTATTTGTCTATCTTGATGTCAGTATTACTTAGTCTCTATAACCATAGCTTTCCAGTAAATATTGAAAATATGTAGTGAAATTCCCCCAACTTTGTTCTTTTTTTTTTTTCCGAAGTATTTTGACTCTTTTTGATCCTCTCATTTCCATATAATTTTTAAAATATTCACAAATACTATGAAAAACATTGTTGTTATTTGGATTAGGATTGTGTTGTAAATATTATTCAATCTGGGGAGAATGCACTTCTTTAGATTTTTGTCATTGTACTTAGATGAAGGTTACAGAACAAATAGTTTCTCATTAATCGTCACACATATTGTTTTACGACATTGGTTAATAACCTCACGACATGTCAACACTCTGCCTTCTCGACCTTGGAAGACCTTTTATTTTCTCCTGGTGAAAATATACATGGCCAAAGTAACACCAGTTCAAAAGTTTCTGCATGGACAATTCACTGACATTGATTACATTCCTCCACTTGTGCTGTTATTCTCACTATCTTTTACCAAATTATTCCATCACCATTATCTTCAACTCACTGCCCCCTACGCTTCCCATCATACCTTTAGATTTGCTGTTGTCAATTTGATCTCACATAGATAATTCCTTTTATTTCTGTCCCTTAGATGAAGGTTTGCAGAACAAATAGTTTCTCATTAAACAGTTAATACATTATTGTCCTATGACAATGGTTCACAATCCAACCACATGTCAACACTGTCCCTTCTCAAACTTGGGTTCCCTATCACCAGCTTTCTTGTCCCCTCCTGCCTAGAAATCCTTGACCCTGGACTGCTATGCCTCATTACTCCCATTTTGTTTCATGAGGCTATCGAATCCCCGGCTGAATGGTGAACTTTGGGCATGACTTCACCACTGAGCTAAAAGGGTGTCTGAGGAATATACTCTCGGGGTTTCTCCAGTCTGTTAGGCCATTAAATCCAGTCTTTTTGTGTGTGTGTGTTACAATTTTGTTCTACATCCAGATAAGTCCAGGACCCTCTACTGTGATCCTGGTCAGAGTACTCAGTGGTGGTAGCCGGGCACAATCTAGCTGCACTGGACTCAGTTTGGTGGAGGCTGTGGTAGCTGTGGTCCATTAGTGCTTTGGACCAATCTTTTCCTTATATCCTGTTCTCTTCATTGTCCTTTGCTCCTGAAGGGGTGAGACCAGTGGAGTATCTTAGATGGCTGCTCACAGGCTTTCAAGACCCCAGACATACTCACCATGGTTGAATGTAGAACGTTCTCTTTATAAACTGTGTCATGCCAATTGAGCTAGTTGTTCCCTGAGAGCATGCTACCCACAACCCTCTGCCAGCAGTTCACTTCCTCAGGGACTTTGGTTGTGTCTATGGGGCTTCCATGACCTTTCCTTGTACAAGTTGTGCTGGCTTCCCCAGTATTGTTGTGTACTGTCTTACCCTTCACTAATGTTACCACTTATCTATTGTCGATTTAGTTACCCCCACCCCTCCCATCCCTAGAAACCAAGAAAGATTGTTTCGTTTTGTGTGTAAACTTTTACATGAGTTTTTACAGTAGAGGTCTCATACAATATTTGTCCTTTTGTGATTGACTTATTCCACTCAGCATAATGTCCTCCAGTTTCATCTATGTTATGAGACACTTCACAGATTCCTCATTGTTCTTTATCTTTGTGTAATACTCCATTGTGTGTATGTACCACAGTTTGTTTATCCATTCATCTGTTGATGGGCATCTACGTTGTTTCCATCTTTTTGCTATTGTGAACAGTGCTTTAATGAATATGGGTGAGCATATGTGTATTCGTGTGATGGCTTTTATGTCTCCAAGCTATATTCCTAGGAGTGGAATTCCTGGATAGTAAGGTATGTCTATTTCTACCTTTCTAAGGAAGTGCCATATCATTTTCCAAAATGGTTGTATTATTTTGCATTCCCACCAGCAGTGCAGAAGAATTCCAATCTCCCTCTAGCATCTCCCACATATGCTATTTCCAGTGCTTTTGATTCTTGCCAGTAATGCCGGAGTTAGATGGTATTTAATTGTGGTTTTAATTTGCATTTCTCTAATGGCTAGTGATCACGAGCATTTCCTCACGTGTTTGTTGGACGCTTGAATGTCTTCTTTGATGAAGTGTCTGTTCATTTCTTTTGTCCATTTTTTAATTGGATTATTTGTCTTTTTGTTGTAGAGGTGGTGGATTTTCTTATAGATTTTAGAGATTAGACCTTTGTCTGACTTGTACTGTCCAAAAATTTCTCTCCCAGTCTGTAGCTACTCTTTTTACTCTTTTGGGGAATTCTTTTGAGGAGCATAAGTGTTTTATTTTTAGGAGATCCCAGTAATCTAGCATATCTTCTGGGGTTTGTGTGTAGTTGGTTATGTTTTGTATCCTGTTAATGCCGTGCATTAGGGCCTCTAGCATTCATCCTATTTTTTCTTCTATGTACTTTAGAATATTTTGCTTTATATTTACGTCTTTGATCCAAATTGAATTATTTACTGTGTACGGTGTGAGGTATGAGTCCCATTTCATTTTTTTTGTTTGCACGTAGACATCCAGTTTTGCCAGTACGATTTGTTAAAAAGACTATCTTTTCCCCCTTTGATGGACTTTGGGCCCTTTTCCAAGATCAGTGGACTATAGATGGGTGGATTTACATCTGGATTCTCAATTCTGTTCCATTGGTCAGTTTGTCTATCATTGTAACAGTACCAGGCTGTTTTGACTACGGTAGCTATATAGTACGTTTTGAGGTCAGGTAGTGCGAGTCTTCCTACTTTATTCTTCTTCTATAAAGCTTTATTTATCCGGGGCTTTTTCCCTTTCCATATAAAGTTAATGATTAGTTTTTCCATCTCTTTAAAGGATGTCGTTGGTATTTGGATCAGGATTGCATAGTATTTCTAAATTGCTTTCGGTACAATTGTCATTTTCACTATATTAAGTTTACCTATCCATGAGCATGGGATGTTTTTCCATTCATGTTGATCCCTTTGGGTTTTTTACAGTAGTCTTTTGTACTTCTCTCTGTATAGGTCTTTTATATCCCTGGTTAGATTTATCCCTAAATATTTTATTTTTAAGGGGCTATTGTAAATGGTCTTGTTTTCCTGATTTCTTTTTCATCATTCTCTTTATTGGTGTATAGGAATCAAACTGATTTTTCTATGTTTATCGTGTATCCACCTACTCTGCTGAATCTTTCTATTAATTCCAGTAGTTTTCTAGTGGACTCTTTCAGGTGTTCTATGTATAGTATCATACCAACCTCAAACGGGGACAGTTTAACTTCTTCATTACCAGTTTTCCTGCCCTTTATTTATTTATTTATTTATTTATTTATTTTTCTTGCCTTATTGCTGTAGCCGGGACTTCCAGCACAATGTTAAACAGGAGTGGAGATAAAGGGTATCCTTGTCTTGTTCCTGTTCTCAAGGAGAATGTTTTCAGCCTATCTCCATTAAGAACGATGTTGTCTTTTCGTTTGGCATAGATGCCCTTTATTATGCTGAGAAATTTCCCTTTTATATGTATTTTATTGAGAGTTTTTATCAGGAATGGGTGTTTTACTTTGTCACATGCCTTTTCGGTGTCAATTGAAGTGTTGATGTGATTCTGTTCTATCCTTTTATTTATGTGGTGGAGTATGTTAATTGATTTTCTAATGTTGAAACATCCTTGCACACCTGATATGAATCCCACTTGGTCCTGGCGTATTAGTTTTGTGATATGATGTTGAATTCTATTGGCTATAATTTTCTTGAGAATTTTTGCATCTATATTCAAGAGAGATATTTTTATTTGTAATTTCCTTTTTTAGTGACATCTTTGCCTTGTTTTGGTATCAGGGTTATGCTGGCTTCATGAAATGAATTCAGAAGTATCCCTTCCTTTTCTATGTTCTGAAATAGTTTGAGTTGTACTGGTATAAGCGCTTCTCTGAATGTTTGGTAGAATTCTCCAGTGAAGCCATCTGGGCCAGCACTTTTTGCTGTTGTTGTTGTAGTTGGGAGGTTTTTTTTTTTTTATTATTATTATTAACTTTTCAATCACTTTTCTGGTTATGGGTCTGTTCAGATTTTCAACATCACTTTGTCATAGTTTGGATAGGTGGTTTGTTTCTAGTAATTTATCCATTTCCTCTAGTTTTCAGTTCTGTTGGAGTATACTTTTTCATAATACTCTGTTATAATCCTTCTTATTTAAGCTGGATCTGTTGTAATGTCCCCCTTTTCATTTCTTATTTGTGTTATTTTCCTTCTCTCCTGTTTTTTCTTTTGTCACTCTGGCCAATGGTTTGCCAGTTTTGTCCATTCTTTCCAAGAACCAACTTTTGGTTTAGTTGATTCTTTCCATTGTTTTCTCTACTCTCTATTTCATTAATTTCTGCTCTGATCTTTATTATCTCCTTTCTTCTAGTGGCTGTGGGGATTTTTGGCTGTTCTCTTTCTCTTTGTTCAAGTTCTGTAGTTAATGTTTTGATTTTTCCCTTTTTTCTTTTTTGATGTATGCATCTATTGCTATAAATTGTCCTCCGAGGACTGCCTTTGCTTTGTCTCAAAGGTTTTGGTTTGATGAGTTTTAATTCTCATTTTATTCTAGGAATTTTTAGATTCCATCTCTGATTTCTTCTCTTACCCAGTGATGTGTAAGCAGGGTGTTATCTAGTTTCCATGTAATTCAATTTTTTTTCCCTTAGTCTTCCTGTTGTTAATTTCTACCTTGATGGCATCATGATCAAAGAAGATACTTTGCATTATCTAAACGTTTTCAATGTTGTTGAGGATTGCTCTGAGGCCTAAGATATGATGTGTTCTGGAAAAGGTTCCATTAGCATTATAAAACAACGTGTATTTTGCAGCTTTTGAGTGGAGTGACCTATATATGTCTATGAGGTCACGTTGGCTGATTGTGCCCTTAAGTCTTCTGTATCTTTGCTGAGTTTCTTCTTAGTTGTTCTGTCCTTTACTGAGAGTGGTGTGTTGAAGTCTCCTACTATTATTATGGAATTGTCAGTTTCTCTTTTCTAAGCTGTTAGAGTGTTTTTTATGTATTTTGGAGCCCTGTCATTGGGTGTGTAGATGGTTACTATGGTTATGTCTTCCTGATGGATTGTCCCTTTAATCATTAGGTAGTGTCCTTCTTTGTCTTTTATGGTGGATTTTGTTTTAAAGTCTATTTTATCTGAGATTAATATTGCCACTCCTGCTCTTTTTTTGGTAGTTATTTGATTGATATATTATTTTCTATCCTTGGATTTTTACTAAATTTACGTCTTTGTTTCTAAGGTGTGTCTTGCAAACAGCATGTAAGTGGATCCCGGTTTTTTATTCATTCTTTCACTCTCCATCTCTTTATGGGTGCATTGAGGCCATTTACATTCAGTGTAGTTATTGATAGGTGTGAGTTTATTGCTGTCATTTTGTAGTGCTTTTTTTGTGATGCTGACATTTTCTTTGTTCCTCTTACTCTCCTGTGCTGAGTTTCTTTGTCTGTGGATTTTTTTTCTTCATTTCTTTTGTTTTTGTAGGTTTTGATTTTACCGAGACTTTATGTTTTCCTTCTTTATTTTGATGAGTAGGTTTGTTTACTTTCTTTGTGGTTATCTTGAAATCTACCCTTATGTACCTAGGTTTGAAGCAGTCTATTATTACTTGGTATAATCTTGCCTTCCTCACTTTTAGAAGGTTCTATACCTACATCTTTTATTCCCTCTTTCATTGTTTTTGTTATTTACAGATTAAGCTGTCTGGTTTCCCTCTTGTAATTCTTTTGGTTTTGGGTAGTCCTTAAGCGTTCATTTCCTAGGTTGGTGTCTGGTTAGTACAATCCCATGTCCTATATTCAGCGTGTGGTCTGATGTTTTTTGTTCTCAGACCAGAGGACTTCCTTTTATAAGTCTTGTAAGTTTGGTTTGGTTTTTACATAGTCCGTTAATTTCTGTTTATCTGGAAATGGCCTAACTTCACCGTCATATTTGAATGAGAGTTTTTCAGGATATATTATTCTTGGCAGGGAATGTTTTTCTTTCAAGGTTTTATATATGTCATCGCATTGCCTTCTTGCCTGCATGGATTCTGTCAAATAATCTGAGCTTCATCTTATTGTTTCGCCTCTATGTAACTTATTGGTTTTCTTGAGCTGCTCTCAGGATTCTTTGTTTGTCTTTGGCTTTAGTGAGTGTGATTATGATACGCCTTGGTGATTTTCTTTTGCGGACTATCCTATATGGGGTTCTTTGAGCTTCTTGGATGGTAAGTTTTTCATCTTTCATGATTTCGGGGAGGTTTTCTATCAGCAATTCATCAATGATCCTCTCGGTTTTCTGTTTTCTCCCCCTGTTCTGGAAATCCAAT
This sequence comes from Dugong dugon, assembly GCA_030035585.1. Lineage (NCBI taxonomy): Eukaryota > Metazoa > Chordata > Mammalia > Sirenia > Dugongidae > Dugong > Dugong dugon. The sequence goes on along the minus strand of CM057462.1, from coordinate 192,562,638 downwards.
CACTCACTGACTTTTACTGTTGATTGTATCCTACATAATTCTCAGGTATTCTTGATTTTTTTTCATTCGTTTTTTTCTGATTTTTCCTCAAACACAGTTGTATCCAAGTGTTCGTCTTCAATTTCGCTGATCCTAACTTCTGTCATGTCAAACCTGCTCCTCAGCATTTCTATAACACTGTCTATTTCTGAACTCTTGTTGTTTACCTTTTGGATTTCTAATTGTTGTCTTTGTGTGATTTTTAGTTGTGAATTTATTTTAGCATTCTGTTCCTGTATAATTTCTTGAATTCTTTCATTTTTTAGTCTGCATATTCCATGAATTTCTCTGCCTTTTCCATGAATTTGTCTTATTTTCCTCCTTTTGTCTGGTTTCTACTTCAACTCTTGGATGATTCTGAATATTTGAGATTTGAATTCCCTATCAGGTAGTTGTGGTGTCATTTATCTACTGGAAACTTACCTGGTGTTTTATTTTGGAAGCCTACTGGAACCATCCTGTCCTTTTTTCATATTTTGATATTTTCTGCTGCCTTCGGGACATTCAGTAGTTATTTTCTTCTGTTATTGATTGTAGACTTGTTTGTTTTATCCTGCTTTTTTGTTTCATATGGTTATCTCTGAACAACAGGCAGTGCGTTCTTTGTTTTTTGCTTGTCTGTGGGCACGATACTTTTCACTTCCTTCTCCAAATGGCAGGGTCAGTCACTCAGGTATGGTGTAGCAGGCCAGGTCCAGCTGAGGAGGAGGGGGTGGCATGGATTGTTTTTGACATGTAGTTGGGCAGACAGGGAGGGCTGGGTGTCAGTGCAGGGCAGGTTCCTGTAGGCAATGCCTGTGCTGCTCTGGGGGGCCTTATTAAGAGCACAGTACGGATAGGTAGGAGGGAGGGGGAAGGTTGTGATGTATGAAGCTAAGTTGGGTAAGGGAAAGACGAGAGAGAGGAGATTGAAACAGAAGTGAGGAAAAAGGAAAGTGCTGAGAGATTCTGCTGCTGGAGTGGAGAGATGAGAAACTGAGAAATGAAGAAAAACAGAAAGGCAAAAGAGAAAAAAAAAATACACCCAGGAATTCCACCAGCAACCAGGAAGTGGCTCCCAGGTCTCAAAACGCAGCCCATCTAGAAAGAGCAGAGATAGCACAAATCACCAAGTATTCAAGAGACAGGAAAAGAAGGAAAGTGGAGAGGGATGAGAAACCAAGAAATGAAGGAAAACAAAAAGGAAAGGAGAAAAAGAAATTAATTAATTAATTAAGGAAAGAAAAAAGAAACGCCCACAGGGATCCCACTGTAGACTGGGAGGTTCAGGAGACATGAAAAGAAGGTAGGTAGAGAGAGATGAGAGACTGAGAAATGAAGAAAAACAAAAAGGTAAAAAGAAAAAAATAATGAAAATGAAATTCCCCGAGGAATCCCACTGATGCAGCGCTGCAGACCAGGGACTTAGCTCCCACACCACGCAGTAGAGCCCAGCTAGAAGGGGTGGAGATGGCACGAAGCTCCAGGTATTCAGAAGGCAGGAAAACCCGGTAAATAGACAGAGATGAGAAACTGAGAGATGAAAAACAAATAGGAAAAAAGAGAGAGAGAGAAAAAAAAAAGGCCCAAGTGATTCCACCACGGTGTTGGCTCATACTGGGGAAGCAGTTCCCCAGCTATGCAGTACTTCACAGACTGTGAAGAAGAAGCAAAAATGGCTCATAGAACCAGTTGTTAGGGGGAAAGAGGGGGATAAGGTGAATGATAGGGAAGAAACGAAAAGAAACCAAAAAAAGGAACAAAGAAATGGCACTGAAGGAACCAGCCGGTGTGGGCAGGGTGAATCGAAGTGGCAGGGAGCCAACACCTGCCAGCCAATCCACCTTGCCCTGCTGGGAAGCTGCGGAAGTCAAGCAGGGGGAAGAAGGGTGGAGGGGTGGGAAAGCATGTATCACTGGTTACTGGGTGCTCTGTCTCCTGCTAGGAGCTCCGTGAAGCTGCTTTCGTTTACTGCCTGTCTGCCCATCTCTGACAGGAGACCAAGATGGCGAATCTGTGCTGAGATAACTGATAAGAGACCTCCACTCCATATCTCTCTTAGCTCTCTGTTCTCTGTCAGTTTCTTATTCCATTCTGTGCTTGGTTGAGTTCTTTATCTCTTCATTTGCTGCTTAGGGTTCCAGTATTGACATTTGTTTGTCTTTGTTTTCCTTAGATTTTAGGTCTTTGCTATAGAGGGGCGGCGTGGTGCTTCAGTCTATAGTGACATGTTGGCTTCATCTCATAGCTTTGTAAGATCTTAAGCCATTTTTGATCAGTCAGATTTTTCTAAGAATTTTTTTCCACTGCTTTCTTACTTATCCTCATAGTGTTATCTGCCCCCTCTCTGCAGGCTACATTCACCTACCCTCCACCCATGATAAAATCCAAAAAGCTTTTATCCTCCTATAGTTTTTCCCCATTTTTGCTCAGGTTTCTATATTTTCCTTTGTGATTTTTGGGAAGCAGCCAACAGCTCATACATGTTCATTATCTTTGGAAGACTCTTAGGAGGAGAAGAGTCTGATTCATTCTGTTATTACCTCATGTTCTTCTTAATCTCCCTAACACACAGCGTATAGTATCAGTTCATATGTTTATTAGGCCTTGAAATCACCGCCATTAAATTTACTGATCTTACAGTTAGGGAAAACATATAAAATTTATAATGTCCCTTGGGTTTGGAAGGTTAGTGCTGTTCGGCTACTGCTTTTTTTAAAGGGTATACTACTTTTTTAGTTTGGTAAATAAATATGTAACAAAATATTTGCCATTTCTATAGTTTTTATCTGTACAGTTAAGTGACATTTATTAGATTCATCATGCTGTTCAACCATCACCACTATTTGTTTCCATTTTTTTCCATCACCTTAGCAGGACCAGTGCCTCCTGAACAATGTGCTCCCATCCATGGGTATACAAATTTATAACCATTATATTTTCTTAGTACACTGAACTCTTTACATTATGAAGCAGCACCTTTTTATCTCCAATGATGCCTTTTAAAAATTTTTACATAATTTTATTTACTTTGTTGTTGAAAATATATACGGTAAAACATATACCAATTCAACAGTTTCTGCACGTACCTTTTAGTGACATTGATTGTACTCTTCAAGTTCTGTAACCATTCTCGCTCACCTTTCCTAAGTTGTTCCTCCCCCAATAAAATAAATTCCCTTCTGCCTAAGGTTCGTATCTAAACTTTCAAACTGCTGCTGTCAATTTGACCCCGTATACATAGTTTCTCAAAAGAGTCTAATGCTCAAGGTAGACAGTTTTACTAGTTAATAAGCTAAACTGTTGTTTGGTTTTAAGAAGACACCAAGAGATATTTTTGGTTGAAGGTTTAAAGATTATCTCAGGGTAATAGCTTCAGGGGTTCATCTAACTTTCAGGAAGTAATCAGAGAGATACAAATCAAAACCACAGGGAGACATCATGTTATTCCCATCAGAATGGCTAAGATTAAAAAAAAAACAAGAACTATTTGGGAGGATGTGTGAAATTTAACCCTTACCCATTGCTGGTGGGAATGCAAAATGGTTCAGCCACTGTGGAAAAGAATGTAGTGGCTCCTCAAAAAACTAAAAATAGAGCTACTATATGACCCGGAAATTCCCGCCTACGTGTATACCAAAAAGACTTGAAATCGGAGACTCAAACAGAGCCTTGTACACCAATGTTCATTGCAGCACTATTCATAATAGTCAAATGGTGGAAACAACCTACATGTCTATTAACAGAAGAATGGATAAACAAAATGTGGCACATGCATACAATGGAATCCTACTCAGCTAGTAGGAGAAATGAAGTCTTGATACCTGCTGCAATATAGATGGAGCTGGAAGACGTTATGCTGAGTGAAATAAATCAATCACAAAAACACAAATATTGTATAACCTCACTTACATAAAAAGACAAGAATGGGCTATTTATTTCTTATAAAGACTCAGCCTGAAAGTAAAGTCAACTGCTACCAAGAGGAATGTGATATGTAATTTATACTAAAGCTTTTGTCATTGTCCTATACAACTAACCCCAGTAATAATCAACTAAAATACAGATAAGATTTTTTCATAGAATGTTAAATATCTATGAATATTAATTTTTTTGAAACGAACAAAATCAACATATTGGATTTTATTGTGTTTACATTTTTATTCATATTTAAGCAGTATTCAGAGAAAGACCTGAGTACTAATACTGAGGAGCAGATAAATTATCTTGTGTCTCTACTTTGTTTTAAATTGTTGCTTATACTAACTCTCATTTTCTCCACATGAGTGTCAAGATTAGCTCCTCTTATTATTTCTTCACAACTCATTCAAGTCAGTATTTTGATTTACTATCCACTAAAAACTTCAAAGACTGACTTAAAATAGAGATGATATAAAAAATCTTAAAGATGAGGCAAATTAACTTTCTCTTGCATAAAATTTAATCTCAGCTTGATGTATTGCTTCATATTTTTTTTCTCCAGTGGTATATAACAAAAAGTGGTAAAATATCGGATAAAATGTTCAATGAAGAATTGAACAACTTTTTAAAATTTCTGTTTTTATCTATCATTTTTCTAAGAAATGATTAACAGTAAAATTATTAGAAAATTGAGAAGTGGAATTTGTAGAATTGAACCAAGGGTTAACTGACTCTTAAAGACCATCAAGTCAAGCTCTTTAGATATGTAGATAGATAGATATGTAGACAGATATGTAGATAAATAGGACTTCTGTGTGTGTGTGTGTGCTTGTGTGTTTGTGTGTCTGAATTGTTACAGAATGCTGTGTCTCAGGTCTTGGATTTTCAAACTCAATGAAATGTTGATCACCAGGCACTGCTCTTCATGTTGTGACAGCTGCTCATGTAACTGACCTATAGGGAACTCTGAATATCCAGTCTTATCTCCCCACCCCATACAGTGACTTTGGCTTGAGATGTCAGGGCACCAGGCCTGCAGTGACTTTAGTGCCCGCACTGCCAGGAGAATTTTTGGGAGGGGTGTTCTCACGGGGAGGAATCTCCGAGGTGCACCCAAAACTGGTCTATCTGACAATGCAGTCCTCTTTGGACAGCCAATTCTCAATTTCTGTGGTAGAAATCAGAATCTCTCTAAGGACGTATGTTTTGGGTGTGCTGTGAGGCTATGCGGAATAGTAAGTGACCTGCTGATTAAAGTCCCTTCTCCTGATCCTCTGAAGTATCTAGCCTATGTAATAGTCTATGGGAACCATTTGGTGATGACACTGTTTACAGATACCTAGCCTCAGGCACTAAAGTGACAGCTCTATCCCTGATGGTCATGGACACGTTGTGGGCAGTGGTGATCTCCACCAAAAGCTCTTCCTTCCTGGTAGGAGAAATGAAGTTCTGGGAAGCCAGGGAAAGACCTCCTTAATCCAGGGACGTGATGCTGGGTTGATTCAGTGCTGCGTTCTCTCTAGAGCATAGCTGGTGACTACTTCACAGCTTTTGAGAATTTCCTCTTCCTTCTCCTCTTCTTCCTTCTTCTCCAATTAGAAAACCACATTCTCGAGAAACTTCCTGATCATTTGGCCCAGACAAGGAAGCTCAAGCAAAGTCACTTTAAATGTTTAAGTCATAACATTTAGTCAACCCCAATGATTGCAAGAAGTGTTAAAAACAAATCAAAAGACTAATCACTAAATCCATTGACAATATATGTCTTGAGTCACCAACACGGGCCAAAGTAGACAGGTAAAATCTATATACTGAGAGTTGGAGGGTAATGGGGCAGGTTGAGGGGGCTGAAGTGCTTAAGAAGACAGACAATAAACATGCAAACAAAAAGTGAGTGACTTTTAAAGACCTAAAACCTATTTGGAAAGAGAGTGAGAGAAGGCAGACATATAAAATCCGCCCCAATTCACTTTGTTTCCCCATATTACATACCTTTAGTGCTCCGATCCTCCCTTGTCTCCCCAGACGTACTTACTCTCAATCATTTACATATGAGGGTGTGAGTCTCTAGTATAAGATGGTATCTCAATCATTTACACATGAGGCTGTGAGTCTATTCTCTAAGATGGTATCTTATATTTTCCACCGGTTTTGTGCAATTTAAACCTGGTATTTACTTCTGGAAAAAATAATTTATTTCCTGAAAAAGAAATTTCAAGCATATACCAGCTGTGAAGAGCCCTGGTGATGCAGTGGTTGAAGAACCCAGCTACTAAGCAAAAGGTTGGCGGTTCAAATCCATTAACCACTCCGTGGTAGAAAGATGTGGCAGTCTGCTTCTGTAAAGATTTACAGCCTTGGAAACCCTATGGGGCAATTCTACTCTGACTTATAGGGTGGCTATGAGTCAGAATCTACTTGATGGCCATGAGTTTGGGTGTTTTTTGTTTGGTTATCCGCAGTGTAAGGGAGGTGGTGGGACAGTGAGATACGGACATCCTGACACTCATTAACAAATTGACCCATATTCTAAAGTCACATAAAACTAACATTGTAATTTTATTCACAAACCAGAAGAACTGGGCTGTTTGACTAGGCATGTCACAAAAACTAAAGTTTCAGCGCCTGAGGATAGTTCAGGTCCAGGCTTGAAAGGAGGAATTGCACAAGAATTCATGAGCTAAGGCTCTGAGAAGTCAAAAATGAAACAATTTTTCCATGATTGGAGGACAAATTGGGGCACTGTTTCCCAAACTATAGTTATTCCCATAAGTACCCCCTATATTTACCATAACTACACAGCACATGTGAAATACAAATTACTCACCATTGTTACTTTAAATTCACTTTATACCAACTTAAATTTTTTTTAAATTTGATGGGTCATAGGCAATAATATCCATGAAATGGCAGATGAAGTATTCAAATCATAAAGTTTTCTAGTGCAGACTTAACATATGTATACACTTAACATTTAAATTATTCTGCTCAGCACTTAGACCTTCTCCTGTAATACATGCGGTACTCCTACCTTACTTGGGAGACCCCATTAGAAAGAGGTGACTGCTCTTAGCACATTTTATTTGTAGGTAGTTGAAACATTTTTGAAAGGTTTTTCATAAAGTACTTTAATGGATCTTCAAGAGGCCACCCTTCATTCCCAGGATAGGGTGTGTTTGCATCTGAAAAAAAAAAAAAAAAACATTAGGGAGTATCTCCTGTTTTACCCTGGATGCTGAAGGAAGGGCCAGGAAGGAGAGAGGTTCCAACTGCAGCTGATGAAAGGATAAAAGGAGAAGACACAGCTCCCAGGGGTCCAGCTGCTAACCCTGTGCAGGCACCACAACAGTGTACCCTAACGGCCTGTGTGTCTCTCTGGGTTCCCACTGACTGAGAACAGCACAACATCTTGTTCTCTATTGCAGGGAATATTGCAGAAGGAACCACACGTGTGTGGTTCTGTAAATAGCATTTGAATGAATGCTTGTGATTTTTTCATGTCTCTCTATTTTCTGCATGTGCTGATTAAGAGAGCTTTCTGAAGAAAAAGAAGGTTCAAATACATACTCTTGAGAACAGCAAGGAGGAAAAGTACTGAGGAGACTGGATCCCAACATGCAGTTTATCCTGGGAGAGAAGCACCACTAGGAATAGGGTGGAAAAGGCAGCTTCCAAGAGGTAGAGAATATAGTTCTAATCTGGAGTTCTGTGGGAAGAAAGAAAGAGGAGAGAGATAATTCCAAGCTTGACCATAATTCAGAGAAGGCCCCGTACAGCCATCCCCCACCTCCTACCCCAAGAGGTGAGTATTATCCTCCCCTGTTCAAGGACAAAGAGCCAGACCTGGAGAGGTGAGGTAACCTGCCTATGGTCTCAATGCTTGTCAAAGACATAATTAGGATTACACATCAGGTTCCATTTAGATCTCTCCTTCCCTCTGGCACACTGCCAAATTATATGAGGCAAGTAAACGTGTAAACTGGTTTGACATGTACTCCACTGTGTTCAATATGGAAAAAACCTTAAATCGAATCAAATTTATAATGGCATAATATTCATGTTTAAGAAGGAGTAAATGAATAATTCATTTTAATGACTGAAGGATTAATAAACTGATTTAAACTTCATCTTGAATCCATCAACAATTCTCTGTCAAACAAACTCACTAAATAGCTAATAAATATGAAACAAATATAAAATTAATTGTTTGGAATGGCATTGATTATTAGTTTGGATTTTCCAATGATTCCATAGGGATAGGATGACAGAAAATATGAACAATCCTCTTAGTTCTCAGTTGGGTGAAGTTATGTAGGAGCAGCTGGTATACCATGTGAGGAGGGAGCTCTGGCCAGAAGGTTGCCTTTCTGTTGTAGTTCCAGGAACTGAGCTGCTAGAGTATCTCAATTGTAATAAGTGATGCTGTGGACCTATTGGAGCCCATGTATCCCTAGGTGGCATAGATTTGATAAAGGTCTCAGAAATCACCTTTGTGCCTTCTATTTGAAAACCCAGAGCAGGTGAAAATAGGACCTTATGGTCACCATTTCCTGAATGCTTAGAAGTATCCTTGTGGGAAGGCTAATGAGATGATCTGCAGCCTTACTGTAGTCCATTTTTGAGGGAGGAAAGAAAACTTAGATTAGTAAGCCATAGAAGCAAGAGGAAATGCATTATAATGAGGGTTTGGTATGATGAGTGGAGTCCATGGGTGGCAGAAACGGTTAAGTGCTTGTCTACTCACTGAAAGTTTGGCGGTTCAAGCCCACCCAGAGGTACCTTGGAAGAAAGGCATGGACATCTACTTCTGAAAGATCACAGCCATTGAAAAGCCTAGAGAGTAGAGTTCTATACTGCAACACATGGGGTCACCTTGAGTTGGAATTGACTGGATGTGAACTGATACTGGGGCGGTGACAAAGGTATCAGAAGGTATCCAGGCACCCAGTTGGCCTGGCTTTTTTCACTTGACAATGTATAAAAAAATGACAACCAGTTAAAATGGAACAAGGAAGGCAGTTTTGTGAGGCAGAAAATATGAAGGATAGGAAAGGGTATTTGTCCTCAGTCAAGAAAAACAAACTTTGGACACCAGTGAGAGAGTTCCCCAGATTCTCCCACTGCTATAAGTCACTGAACCTGTCCAGAAGACAGGGTCTCTGAGTCATGGACACTAAACCCAGTGAGGAGATCCAGAGGCAGGATGCTTCCTGTTTTCAGCATTCCTGTCAAGCCAGTTAGGTATGGATTTACATTTGGTTAGGAAATTATTGGACCATCCCAGATTTAGACAACTCCACTTCCCCCTGGGTGGGGCAGCAAGCCCTATAAAGAGGTCCTCTGCTTCACACCTAGCATCCGCCTGATACTCCATTCCCGATCTCCTTTGGAGAACCTGGTGAGTCTGATTTCTTGAGCTCTTCTGTTTATCTGTTGCTCTCAAATATTTGAATTCAATCTGAAGACAGAAAATTTGGTGATTCCGAAGTTATAATCATGGGTTTGATGCCATTTAGTTGATGAAAACTGTGGATTGAGGCATCATGATACAATGATATACTGTTTTAACTAGGGTTCTGGTAGACAGTTTGATGTCTGAATTGAAACAGAATAGGAAAGCTTTGGTTTGAAGAAGAGAACAAAGCAATTTGTTTTCATTTCCATTTCTTTTGGACTCCATTCTGTTGTGATTTCAAAGGTCATGGAATCCTCCCTGAACCGCAACTTACTCTCTCCCCAAGTACTGACACCTCTCAAGAAAAAATGATAGCAACTGCATGGGAGGTTGTTCAGGAATCATAACTTGTGACTTCCTTTCTGTAAGATGCTATTTTCATGTAAATATCATTACTTGCTGCTTTAGAGCAGAGAGAATTTTCCCAGAGCTAGTGAAGCATTGGCTAAAGAGGAGAAGCCAGAAAGTTGTAAAAAGGGAGTTAAGAGAAGAAAGTATGTCTTGCAGACTGGAGACGTAATATCCAATGGAATCGAATAAGCTTTGGCATCTCTGTCTGTTGAAGTTCCTTCTCATGAACACTGTCACCTAATTTCTTTCAGATTCCCAGAGACTCCAGAAAGATGTCTTACCAGCAGCAGCAGTGCAAGCAGCCCTGCCAGCCACCTCCTGTGGTGTGCCCACCTAAGTGCCCTGAACCATGCCCACCTAAGTGCCCTGAACCATGCCCACCTCCAAAGTGCCCTGAGCCATGCCCACCTCCAAAGTGCCCTGAGCCATGCCCACCTGTGCAGTGCCCACCTGAGCCGTGCCAGCAGAAATGCCCCCCTGTGCAGGTACAGCAACCCTGCCAGCAGAAGTGCCCACCTAAGAGCAAGTAATAGCTCCAGGATTCATCAGGATCGTGAAAGGATAGGGACAACTGGCTCACCTCCTTCCACAGCTCCATCATCCTCTTCTCTTCCAAGCCAATCATGGACACAGCTTCTCCATGCATCATTCCATGATCTGCTTGAGATGATCCCTGACAGCTGAAGGTTTTTTCCTGCGTGGTGATACTTCTGCTCTCTAGCAGGTAACTGAGAAAAGGCAGTCCTCAGCTTTTCCAGGATCCCAGTGCTTCAAAGGATGAGCAGCGGCACACTCCTCGGGTCTCATCAGATGGCTCCTTTCATGCCTCCTGTGTCGCTAACCTTGGCAGGGATTTCCACGGCTTGGGCAGTTGTAACTTTCCTTTCACTTCCTAAATAAAGTACATGTTCTGAGATGGGACAAATATTTTATTTCTTTTGCAAAGCTGCTTGTGTTAGCAATATTATGGCACAATTTTAGTCTATTTCTAGTCTTTTTTGATTCCAATATCCAGTCTCTCACCAACTCTGTTATCTGAATATTAGATCATACCAAAGATTATTCCTATGTTATTTTGAACCAATGATATTTTCTTTAATTACTGTTTAACTTGAGGGAGAAATTATTTAACCCCTCATGATTTCGCTTTCTCTACTGCAAAGTGGGGAAAATAATATTTAGATTACAAATTTTTCTTCGGTATAAAATTGAATAATGCCTGTAACTTTGTTGGAAGAATACCTGAACCAGAATTAAACAAACAAAAACAAACCTCGTTGCCATCGAGAAGATTCCAACTCATGGCAACACCATGTGTTCCAGAGTAGAAGTGCTACATAGGGTTTTCTTGACCAAAATCTTTATGGAAGCAGATTGCCAGAATTTTCCTGCATGCTACTGCTGGGTGGGTTCAAATTGACAAGCTTTAGCTTAGTCGCTGTTGTTGTTAGGTGCCATTGAGTTAGTTCCCACTCACAGTGACCCCATGGACAAACAGAATGAAACACTGCCCGGTCCTGTGCTCTTCACAATCATTGTAATGTTTGAGCCCATTGTTGGAACCACTGTGCCAATCCATCCCTTTGAGGGTCTTCCTCTTTTTCACTGACCCTCTGCTTTGCCAAGCATGATATCCTTCTCCAGGGACTGGTCCCTCCTGATAACATGTCCAAAGTACATGAGGCAACGTCTCACCATCCTCACTTCTTAGAATAGTAGTTGAAGTCAAACCATTTGTACCACCCGGGGATCTTGACCCAGAATTAGCATGCAAAAAATGGTAGTTTATTAGCAGCAGCACATCATCATCATCCCAATGTTTGCTCCAGCAAGAGAGAAACTTACACATGACTATTCTAGGAAATGAGAAGATTTTTAAACTGTATTACCCTTTCATACCTTTACTCTCTTTCCTAATTCACTTCACTTTTCTATGTGACATTGTAGATAAACAGCTTTTGGGAATGAGTGTGCCATTCTACAAATATCAGAGTATTTCTTAAATCACGGATAGTACAGAAGAAAGGGAATTACAAAGGCCAAAGAAGGCCAGTGCCTACCTCATCTTGATGGATACTGCCTGCTTTTTCACTCCATTGGCACACAGAAATTCAGGGTCCTGTCACTTTTGTTCACCTCTGAAATTAATTTGTTGACTGTTCTGACCTCCCATTTGAAAAGAAATGGGGTTTAGACTCTTTATTTAGATTTGAAAAGTTCTTGCTGCTCTGCAGCTTGTTATAAGAGCTTATTTTACAAGTCAAGTAAGCTGTTAAAAGGAGCAATGTTCTTTAAATATATCCTTTCTTGCGGTCCTACTTGTCCATGTGGGAATAATTAACTGAGAACAAACACACATATATATACATACACAAGCGTGCACACCCATGCACGTATACCATTATTTTTAAAAGTAACAAAATCTTCACATTAAATCATTCTATACCTAAACAAGGAAATCCTGGTGGTGTAGTGGTTAAGAGCTACAACTTCTTATCAAAAGGTCGGCAGTTCAAATCTACCAGGTGCTCCTTGGATACCCTGTGGGACAGTTCTACTCTGTCCTCTAGGGTCGCTATGACTCAGCATCGACTTGACAGCAGTGGGTATGCCTAAAGACATTTACAATTAAAAGGATCTTCCTCTTTCTATAAACGTATAAGATACTTCCAAATCATTTTCCAAGATGGTTGTACCATCGGCCGCTCCTACCAGTGATACGCATCCCTGGTTGACCAAAATGGTTAACTTCCTTGTCTGCTAATCGAAAGGTTAGTGGTTGGAGTCCACCTAGAGGCATCTTGGAAGAAAGGCATGACCATCTACTTTGGAAAAATCAGCCACTGATAACACTATGGAGCACAGTTCTACTCTGACACACATGGGGCTGCAGAGAGTGAGGATCAGCTCAATGCCAAGTGGTTTCTACAGTCTTTATATGAAAATTCCAACTGTTTTACCTCTTTGTCAAATTTTATTATTCTCAATGTTTTAAGATTTAGGCTTTCTAGTGGCTATAAAATAGTTTCTCATTTTGGTTTTATATTGCATTTTCTTAATGACTAGAAATGATAAACACCTTTTCACTTTTTTGTCTACTTTTGCATGATGTCTATTAAAATCTTTTGCCCATTAGGTAGCTTATCTTTTCATTAGTGATTTGTAAGAGTTCTATACATTATAAGTACATATACTTTGACATATGTAATATTTTCTACTAATTTGTGGACTGACTTCATCTTCCTAACAGTGTCGTTTGATGAATAGTGGATGTCAGTTTTGATGACATGAAATTTATTCTTTTTTTTTTCTTTCATACTTAGTACCCTTTGTTTCCTCTTTAGGAAATTTTGCCTATCCTGTGGTTACAAAATATTTCCGTATGATTTTTTAGTTCTAAAAACTTCGTAATTTTATTATATAGGTTTGCGTCCATAATTCCTAAAAAACTGGTGTTTGAGTATAAAGTGAGGTTGGGGTGTAGGTTCGTGGTTATCCAGTTATTTTCTGTGCCTTTTATTGAAAAGAATTTTCCTATTAAATCCTATTAGTGTCTTTTTCAAAAATCCATTGATTGTGACGTGTTATTGAATTTCAAGACCCCATAGCCCTTCAATTTATCTATTTGTCTATCTTGATGTCAGTATTACTTAGTCTCTATAACCATAGCTTTCCAGTAAATATTGAAAATATGTAGTGAAATTCCCCCAACTTTGTTCTTTTTTTTTTTTCCGAAGTATTTTGACTCTTTTTGATCCTCTCATTTCCATATAATTTTTAAAATATTCACAAATACTATGAAAAACATTGTTGTTATTTGGATTAGGATTGTGTTGTAAATATTATTCAATCTGGGGAGAATGCACTTCTTTAGATTTTTGTCATTGTACTTAGATGAAGGTTACAGAACAAATAGTTTCTCATTAATCGTCACACATATTGTTTTACGACATTGGTTAATAACCTCACGACATGTCAACACTCTGCCTTCTCGACCTTGGAAGACCTTTTATTTTCTCCTGGTGAAAATATACATGGCCAAAGTAACACCAGTTCAAAAGTTTCTGCATGGACAATTCACTGACATTGATTACATTCCTCCACTTGTGCTGTTATTCTCACTATCTTTTACCAAATTATTCCATCACCATTATCTTCAACTCACTGCCCCCTACGCTTCCCATCATACCTTTAGATTTGCTGTTGTCAATTTGATCTCACATAGATAATTCCTTTTATTTCTGTCCCTTAGATGAAGGTTTGCAGAACAAATAGTTTCTCATTAAACAGTTAATACATTATTGTCCTATGACAATGGTTCACAATCCAACCACATGTCAACACTGTCCCTTCTCAAACTTGGGTTCCCTATCACCAGCTTTCTTGTCCCCTCCTGCCTAGAAATCCTTGACCCTGGACTGCTATGCCTCATTACTCCCATTTTGTTTCATGAGGCTATCGAATCCCCGGCTGAATGGTGAACTTTGGGCATGACTTCACCACTGAGCTAAAAGGGTGTCTGAGGAATATACTCTCGGGGTTTCTCCAGTCTGTTAGGCCATTAAATCCAGTCTTTTTGTGTGTGTGTGTTACAATTTTGTTCTACATCCAGATAAGTCCAGGACCCTCTACTGTGATCCTGGTCAGAGTACTCAGTGGTGGTAGCCGGGCACAATCTAGCTGCACTGGACTCAGTTTGGTGGAGGCTGTGGTAGCTGTGGTCCATTAGTGCTTTGGACCAATCTTTTCCTTATATCCTGTTCTCTTCATTGTCCTTTGCTCCTGAAGGGGTGAGACCAGTGGAGTATCTTAGATGGCTGCTCACAGGCTTTCAAGACCCCAGACATACTCACCATGGTTGAATGTAGAACGTTCTCTTTATAAACTGTGTCATGCCAATTGAGCTAGTTGTTCCCTGAGAGCATGCTACCCACAACCCTCTGCCAGCAGTTCACTTCCTCAGGGACTTTGGTTGTGTCTATGGGGCTTCCATGACCTTTCCTTGTACAAGTTGTGCTGGCTTCCCCAGTATTGTTGTGTACTGTCTTACCCTTCACTAATGTTACCACTTATCTATTGTCGATTTAGTTACCCCCACCCCTCCCATCCCTAGAAACCAAGAAAGATTGTTTCGTTTTGTGTGTAAACTTTTACATGAGTTTTTACAGTAGAGGTCTCATACAATATTTGTCCTTTTGTGATTGACTTATTCCACTCAGCATAATGTCCTCCAGTTTCATCTATGTTATGAGACACTTCACAGATTCCTCATTGTTCTTTATCTTTGTGTAATACTCCATTGTGTGTATGTACCACAGTTTGTTTATCCATTCATCTGTTGATGGGCATCTACGTTGTTTCCATCTTTTTGCTATTGTGAACAGTGCTTTAATGAATATGGGTGAGCATATGTGTATTCGTGTGATGGCTTTTATGTCTCCAAGCTATATTCCTAGGAGTGGAATTCCTGGATAGTAAGGTATGTCTATTTCTACCTTTCTAAGGAAGTGCCATATCATTTTCCAAAATGGTTGTATTATTTTGCATTCCCACCAGCAGTGCAGAAGAATTCCAATCTCCCTCTAGCATCTCCCACATATGCTATTTCCAGTGCTTTTGATTCTTGCCAGTAATGCCGGAGTTAGATGGTATTTAATTGTGGTTTTAATTTGCATTTCTCTAATGGCTAGTGATCACGAGCATTTCCTCACGTGTTTGTTGGACGCTTGAATGTCTTCTTTGATGAAGTGTCTGTTCATTTCTTTTGTCCATTTTTTAATTGGATTATTTGTCTTTTTGTTGTAGAGGTGGTGGATTTTCTTATAGATTTTAGAGATTAGACCTTTGTCTGACTTGTACTGTCCAAAAATTTCTCTCCCAGTCTGTAGCTACTCTTTTTACTCTTTTGGGGAATTCTTTTGAGGAGCATAAGTGTTTTATTTTTAGGAGATCCCAGTAATCTAGCATATCTTCTGGGGTTTGTGTGTAGTTGGTTATGTTTTGTATCCTGTTAATGCCGTGCATTAGGGCCTCTAGCATTCATCCTATTTTTTCTTCTATGTACTTTAGAATATTTTGCTTTATATTTACGTCTTTGATCCAAATTGAATTATTTACTGTGTACGGTGTGAGGTATGAGTCCCATTTCATTTTTTTTGTTTGCACGTAGACATCCAGTTTTGCCAGTACGATTTGTTAAAAAGACTATCTTTTCCCCCTTTGATGGACTTTGGGCCCTTTTCCAAGATCAGTGGACTATAGATGGGTGGATTTACATCTGGATTCTCAATTCTGTTCCATTGGTCAGTTTGTCTATCATTGTAACAGTACCAGGCTGTTTTGACTACGGTAGCTATATAGTACGTTTTGAGGTCAGGTAGTGCGAGTCTTCCTACTTTATTCTTCTTCTATAAAGCTTTATTTATCCGGGGCTTTTTCCCTTTCCATATAAAGTTAATGATTAGTTTTTCCATCTCTTTAAAGGATGTCGTTGGTATTTGGATCAGGATTGCATAGTATTTCTAAATTGCTTTCGGTACAATTGTCATTTTCACTATATTAAGTTTACCTATCCATGAGCATGGGATGTTTTTCCATTCATGTTGATCCCTTTGGGTTTTTTACAGTAGTCTTTTGTACTTCTCTCTGTATAGGTCTTTTATATCCCTGGTTAGATTTATCCCTAAATATTTTATTTTTAAGGGGCTATTGTAAATGGTCTTGTTTTCCTGATTTCTTTTTCATCATTCTCTTTATTGGTGTATAGGAATCAAACTGATTTTTCTATGTTTATCGTGTATCCACCTACTCTGCTGAATCTTTCTATTAATTCCAGTAGTTTTCTAGTGGACTCTTTCAGGTGTTCTATGTATAGTATCATACCAACCTCAAACGGGGACAGTTTAACTTCTTCATTACCAGTTTTCCTGCCCTTTATTTATTTATTTATTTATTTATTTATTTTTCTTGCCTTATTGCTGTAGCCGGGACTTCCAGCACAATGTTAAACAGGAGTGGAGATAAAGGGTATCCTTGTCTTGTTCCTGTTCTCAAGGAGAATGTTTTCAGCCTATCTCCATTAAGAACGATGTTGTCTTTTCGTTTGGCATAGATGCCCTTTATTATGCTGAGAAATTTCCCTTTTATATGTATTTTATTGAGAGTTTTTATCAGGAATGGGTGTTTTACTTTGTCACATGCCTTTTCGGTGTCAATTGAAGTGTTGATGTGATTCTGTTCTATCCTTTTATTTATGTGGTGGAGTATGTTAATTGATTTTCTAATGTTGAAACATCCTTGCACACCTGATATGAATCCCACTTGGTCCTGGCGTATTAGTTTTGTGATATGATGTTGAATTCTATTGGCTATAATTTTCTTGAGAATTTTTGCATCTATATTCAAGAGAGATATTTTTATTTGTAATTTCCTTTTTTAGTGACATCTTTGCCTTGTTTTGGTATCAGGGTTATGCTGGCTTCATGAAATGAATTCAGAAGTATCCCTTCCTTTTCTATGTTCTGAAATAGTTTGAGTTGTACTGGTATAAGCGCTTCTCTGAATGTTTGGTAGAATTCTCCAGTGAAGCCATCTGGGCCAGCACTTTTTGCTGTTGTTGTTGTAGTTGGGAGGTTTTTTTTTTTTTATTATTATTATTAACTTTTCAATCACTTTTCTGGTTATGGGTCTGTTCAGATTTTCAACATCACTTTGTCATAGTTTGGATAGGTGGTTTGTTTCTAGTAATTTATCCATTTCCTCTAGTTTTCAGTTCTGTTGGAGTATACTTTTTCATAATACTCTGTTATAATCCTTCTTATTTAAGCTGGATCTGTTGTAATGTCCCCCTTTTCATTTCTTATTTGTGTTATTTTCCTTCTCTCCTGTTTTTTCTTTTGTCACTCTGGCCAATGGTTTGCCAGTTTTGTCCATTCTTTCCAAGAACCAACTTTTGGTTTAGTTGATTCTTTCCATTGTTTTCTCTACTCTCTATTTCATTAATTTCTGCTCTGATCTTTATTATCTCCTTTCTTCTAGTGGCTGTGGGGATTTTTGGCTGTTCTCTTTCTCTTTGTTCAAGTTCTGTAGTTAATGTTTTGATTTTTCCCTTTTTTCTTTTTTGATGTATGCATCTATTGCTATAAATTGTCCTCCGAGGACTGCCTTTGCTTTGTCTCAAAGGTTTTGGTTTGATGAGTTTTAATTCTCATTTTATTCTAGGAATTTTTAGATTCCATCTCTGATTTCTTCTCTTACCCAGTGATGTGTAAGCAGGGTGTTATCTAGTTTCCATGTAATTCAATTTTTTTTCCCTTAGTCTTCCTGTTGTTAATTTCTACCTTGATGGCATCATGATCAAAGAAGATACTTTGCATTATCTAAACGTTTTCAATGTTGTTGAGGATTGCTCTGAGGCCTAAGATATGATGTGTTCTGGAAAAGGTTCCATTAGCATTATAAAACAACGTGTATTTTGCAGCTTTTGAGTGGAGTGACCTATATATGTCTATGAGGTCACGTTGGCTGATTGTGCCCTTAAGTCTTCTGTATCTTTGCTGAGTTTCTTCTTAGTTGTTCTGTCCTTTACTGAGAGTGGTGTGTTGAAGTCTCCTACTATTATTATGGAATTGTCAGTTTCTCTTTTCTAAGCTGTTAGAGTGTTTTTTATGTATTTTGGAGCCCTGTCATTGGGTGTGTAGATGGTTACTATGGTTATGTCTTCCTGATGGATTGTCCCTTTAATCATTAGGTAGTGTCCTTCTTTGTCTTTTATGGTGGATTTTGTTTTAAAGTCTATTTTATCTGAGATTAATATTGCCACTCCTGCTCTTTTTTTGGTAGTTATTTGATTGATATATTATTTTCTATCCTTGGATTTTTACTAAATTTACGTCTTTGTTTCTAAGGTGTGTCTTGCAAACAGCATGTAAGTGGATCCCGGTTTTTTATTCATTCTTTCACTCTCCATCTCTTTATGGGTGCATTGAGGCCATTTACATTCAGTGTAGTTATTGATAGGTGTGAGTTTATTGCTGTCATTTTGTAGTGCTTTTTTTGTGATGCTGACATTTTCTTTGTTCCTCTTACTCTCCTGTGCTGAGTTTCTTTGTCTGTGGATTTTTTTTCTTCATTTCTTTTGTTTTTGTAGGTTTTGATTTTACCGAGACTTTATGTTTTCCTTCTTTATTTTGATGAGTAGGTTTGTTTACTTTCTTTGTGGTTATCTTGAAATCTACCCTTATGTACCTAGGTTTGAAGCAGTCTATTATTACTTGGTATAATCTTGCCTTCCTCACTTTTAGAAGGTTCTATACCTACATCTTTTATTCCCTCTTTCATTGTTTTTGTTATTTACAGATTAAGCTGTCTGGTTTCCCTCTTGTAATTCTTTTGGTTTTGGGTAGTCCTTAAGCGTTCATTTCCTAGGTTGGTGTCTGGTTAGTACAATCCCATGTCCTATATTCAGCGTGTGGTCTGATGTTTTTTGTTCTCAGACCAGAGGACTTCCTTTTATAAGTCTTGTAAGTTTGGTTTGGTTTTTACATAGTCCGTTAATTTCTGTTTATCTGGAAATGGCCTAACTTCACCGTCATATTTGAATGAGAGTTTTTCAGGATATATTATTCTTGGCAGGGAATGTTTTTCTTTCAAGGTTTTATATATGTCATCGCATTGCCTTCTTGCCTGCATGGATTCTGTCAAATAATCTGAGCTTCATCTTATTGTTTCGCCTCTATGTAACTTATTGGTTTTCTTGAGCTGCTCTCAGGATTCTTTGTTTGTCTTTGGCTTTAGTGAGTGTGATTATGATACGCCTTGGTGATTTTCTTTTGCGGACTATCCTATATGGGGTTCTTTGAGCTTCTTGGATGGTAAGTTTTTCATCTTTCATGATTTCGGGGAGGTTTTCTATCAGCAATTCATCAATGATCCTCTCGGTTTTCTGTTTTCTCCCCCTGTTCTGGAAATCCAATCACTCACTGACTTTTACTGTTGATTGTATCCTACATAATTCTCAGGTATTCTTGATTTTTTTTCATTCGTTTTTTTCTGATTTTTCCTCAAACACAGTTGTATCCAAGTGTTCGTCTTCAATTTCGCTGATCCTAACTTCTGTCATGTCAAACCTGCTCCTCAGCATTTCTATAACACTGTCTATTTCTGAACTCTTGTTGTTTACCTTTTGGATTTCTAATTGTTGTCTTTGTGTGATTTTTAGTTGTGAATTTATTTTAGCATTCTGTTCCTGTATAATTTCTTGAATTCTTTCATTTTTTAGTCTGCATATTCCATGAATTTCTCTGCCTTTTCCATGAATTTGTCTTATTTTCCTCCTTTTGTCTGGTTTCTACTTCAACTCTTGGATGATTCTGAATATTTGAGATTTGAATTCCCTATCAGGTAGTTGTGGTGTCATTTATCTACTGGAAACTTACCTGGTGTTTTATTTTGGAAGCCTACTGGAACCATCCTGTCCTTTTTTCATATTTTGATATTTTCTGCTGCCTTCGGGACATTCAGTAGTTATTTTCTTCTGTTATTGATTGTAGACTTGTTTGTTTTATCCTGCTTTTTTGTTTCATATGGTTATCTCTGAACAACAGGCAGTGCGTTCTTTGTTTTTTGCTTGTCTGTGGGCACGATACTTTTCACTTCCTTCTCCAAATGGCAGGGTCAGTCACTCAGGTATGGTGTAGCAGGCCAGGTCCAGCTGAGGAGGAGGGGGTGGCATGGATTGTTTTTGACATGTAGTTGGGCAGACAGGGAGGGCTGGGTGTCAGTGCAGGGCAGGTTCCTGTAGGCAATGCCTGTGCTGCTCTGGGGGGCCTTATTAAGAGCACAGTACGGATAGGTAGGAGGGAGGGGGAAGGTTGTGATGTATGAAGCTAAGTTGGGTAAGGGAAAGACGAGAGAGAGGAGATTGAAACAGAAGTGAGGAAAAAGGAAAGTGCTGAGAGATTCTGCTGCTGGAGTGGAGAGATGAGAAACTGAGAAATGAAGAAAAACAGAAAGGCAAAAGAGAAAAAAAAAATACACCCAGGAATTCCACCAGCAACCAGGAAGTGGCTCCCAGGTCTCAAAACGCAGCCCATCTAGAAAGAGCAGAGATAGCACAAATCACCAAGTATTCAAGAGACAGGAAAAGAAGGAAAGTGGAGAGGGATGAGAAACCAAGAAATGAAGGAAAACAAAAAGGAAAGGAGAAAAAGAAATTAATTAATTAATTAAGGAAAGAAAAAAGAAACGCCCACAGGGATCCCACTGTAGACTGGGAGGTTCAGGAGACATGAAAAGAAGGTAGGTAGAGAGAGATGAGAGACTGAGAAATGAAGAAAAACAAAAAGGTAAAAAGAAAAAAATAATGAAAATGAAATTCCCCGAGGAATCCCACTGATGCAGCGCTGCAGACCAGGGACTTAGCTCCCACACCACGCAGTAGAGCCCAGCTAGAAGGGGTGGAGATGGCACGAAGCTCCAGGTATTCAGAAGGCAGGAAAACCCGGTAAATAGACAGAGATGAGAAACTGAGAGATGAAAAACAAATAGGAAAAAAGAGAGAGAGAGAAAAAAAAAAGGCCCAAGTGATTCCACCACGGTGTTGGCTCATACTGGGGAAGCAGTTCCCCAGCTATGCAGTACTTCACAGACTGTGAAGAAGAAGCAAAAATGGCTCATAGAACCAGTTGTTAGGGGGAAAGAGGGGGATAAGGTGAATGATAGGGAAGAAACGAAAAGAAACCAAAAAAAGGAACAAAGAAATGGCACTGAAGGAACCAGCCGGTGTGGGCAGGGTGAATCGAAGTGGCAGGGAGCCAACACCTGCCAGCCAATCCACCTTGCCCTGCTGGGAAGCTGCGGAAGTCAAGCAGGGGGAAGAAGGGTGGAGGGGTGGGAAAGCATGTATCACTGGTTACTGGGTGCTCTGTCTCCTGCTAGGAGCTCCGTGAAGCTGCTTTCGTTTACTGCCTGTCTGCCCATCTCTGACAGGAGACCAAGATGGCGAATCTGTGCTGAGATAACTGATAAGAGACCTCCACTCCATATCTCTCTTAGCTCTCTGTTCTCTGTCAGTTTCTTATTCCATTCTGTGCTTGGTTGAGTTCTTTATCTCTTCATTTGCTGCTTAGGGTTCCAGTATTGACATTTGTTTGTCTTTGTTTTCCTTAGATTTTAGGTCTTTGCTATAGAGGGGCGGCGTGGTGCTTCAGTCTATAGTGACATGTTGGCTTCATCTCATAGCTTTGTAAGATCTTAAGCCATTTTTGATCAGTCAGATTTTTCTAAGAATTTTTTTCCACTGCTTTCTTACTTATCCTCATAGTGTTATCTGCCCCCTCTCTGCAGGCTACATTCACCTACCCTCCACCCATGATAAAATCCAAAAAGCTTTTATCCTCCTATAGTTTTTCCCCATTTTTGCTCAGGTTTCTATATTTTCCTTTGTGATTTTTGGGAAGCAGCCAACAGCTCATACATGTTCATTATCTTTGGAAGACTCTTAGGAGGAGAAGAGTCTGATTCATTCTGTTATTACCTCATGTTCTTCTTAATCTCCCTAACACACAGCGTATAGTATCAGTTCATATGTTTATTAGGCCTTGAAATCACCGCCATTAAATTTACTGATCTTACAGTTAGGGAAAACATATAAAATTTATAATGTCCCTTGGGTTTGGAAGGTTAGTGCTGTTCGGCTACTGCTTTTTTTAAAGGGTATACTACTTTTTTAGTTTGGTAAATAAATATGTAACAAAATATTTGCCATTTCTATAGTTTTTATCTGTACAGTTAAGTGACATTTATTAGATTCATCATGCTGTTCAACCATCACCACTATTTGTTTCCATTTTTTTCCATCACCTTAGCAGGACCAGTGCCTCCTGAACAATGTGCTCCCATCCATGGGTATACAAATTTATAACCATTATATTTTCTTAGTACACTGAACTCTTTACATTATGAAGCAGCACCTTTTTATCTCCAATGATGCCTTTTAAAAATTTTTACATAATTTTATTTACTTTGTTGTTGAAAATATATACGGTAAAACATATACCAATTCAACAGTTTCTGCACGTACCTTTTAGTGACATTGATTGTACTCTTCAAGTTCTGTAACCATTCTCGCTCACCTTTCCTAAGTTGTTCCTCCCCCAATAAAATAAATTCCCTTCTGCCTAAGGTTCGTATCTAAACTTTCAAACTGCTGCTGTCAATTTGACCCCGTATACATAGTTTCTCAAAAGAGTCTAATGCTCAAGGTAGACAGTTTTACTAGTTAATAAGCTAAACTGTTGTTTGGTTTTAAGAAGACACCAAGAGATATTTTTGGTTGAAGGTTTAAAGATTATCTCAGGGTAATAGCTTCAGGGGTTCATCTAACTTTCAGGAAGTAATCAGAGAGATACAAATCAAAACCACAGGGAGACATCATGTTATTCCCATCAGAATGGCTAAGATTAAAAAAAAAACAAGAACTATTTGGGAGGATGTGTGAAATTTAACCCTTACCCATTGCTGGTGGGAATGCAAAATGGTTCAGCCACTGTGGAAAAGAATGTAGTGGCTCCTCAAAAAACTAAAAATAGAGCTACTATATGACCCGGAAATTCCCGCCTACGTGTATACCAAAAAGACTTGAAATCGGAGACTCAAACAGAGCCTTGTACACCAATGTTCATTGCAGCACTATTCATAATAGTCAAATGGTGGAAACAACCTACATGTCTATTAACAGAAGAATGGATAAACAAAATGTGGCACATGCATACAATGGAATCCTACTCAGCTAGTAGGAGAAATGAAGTCTTGATACCTGCTGCAATATAGATGGAGCTGGAAGACGTTATGCTGAGTGAAATAAATCAATCACAAAAACACAAATATTGTATAACCTCACTTACATAAAAAGACAAGAATGGGCTATTTATTTCTTATAAAGACTCAGCCTGAAAGTAAAGTCAACTGCTACCAAGAGGAATGTGATATGTAATTTATACTAAAGCTTTTGTCATTGTCCTATACAACTAACCCCAGTAATAATCAACTAAAATACAGATAAGATTTTTTCATAGAATGTTAAATATCTATGAATATTAATTTTTTTGAAACGAACAAAATCAACATATTGGATTTTATTGTGTTTACATTTTTATTCATATTTAAGCAGTATTCAGAGAAAGACCTGAGTACTAATACTGAGGAGCAGATAAATTATCTTGTGTCTCTACTTTGTTTTAAATTGTTGCTTATACTAACTCTCATTTTCTCCACATGAGTGTCAAGATTAGCTCCTCTTATTATTTCTTCACAACTCATTCAAGTCAGTATTTTGATTTACTATCCACTAAAAACTTCAAAGACTGACTTAAAATAGAGATGATATAAAAAATCTTAAAGATGAGGCAAATTAACTTTCTCTTGCATAAAATTTAATCTCAGCTTGATGTATTGCTTCATATTTTTTTTCTCCAGTGGTATATAACAAAAAGTGGTAAAATATCGGATAAAATGTTCAATGAAGAATTGAACAACTTTTTAAAATTTCTGTTTTTATCTATCATTTTTCTAAGAAATGATTAACAGTAAAATTATTAGAAAATTGAGAAGTGGAATTTGTAGAATTGAACCAAGGGTTAACTGACTCTTAAAGACCATCAAGTCAAGCTCTTTAGATATGTAGATAGATAGATATGTAGACAGATATGTAGATAAATAGGACTTCTGTGTGTGTGTGTGTGCTTGTGTGTTTGTGTGTCTGAATTGTTACAGAATGCTGTGTCTCAGGTCTTGGATTTTCAAACTCAATGAAATGTTGATCACCAGGCACTGCTCTTCATGTTGTGACAGCTGCTCATGTAACTGACCTATAGGGAACTCTGAATATCCAGTCTTATCTCCCCACCCCATACAGTGACTTTGGCTTGAGATGTCAGGGCACCAGGCCTGCAGTGACTTTAGTGCCCGCACTGCCAGGAGAATTTTTGGGAGGGGTGTTCTCACGGGGAGGAATCTCCGAGGTGCACCCAAAACTGGTCTATCTGACAATGCAGTCCTCTTTGGACAGCCAATTCTCAATTTCTGTGGTAGAAATCAGAATCTCTCTAAGGACGTATGTTTTGGGTGTGCTGTGAGGCTATGCGGAATAGTAAGTGACCTGCTGATTAAAGTCCCTTCTCCTGATCCTCTGAAGTATCTAGCCTATGTAATAGTCTATGGGAACCATTTGGTGATGACACTGTTTACAGATACCTAGCCTCAGGCACTAAAGTGACAGCTCTATCCCTGATGGTCATGGACACGTTGTGGGCAGTGGTGATCTCCACCAAAAGCTCTTCCTTCCTGGTAGGAGAAATGAAGTTCTGGGAAGCCAGGGAAAGACCTCCTTAATCCAGGGACGTGATGCTGGGTTGATTCAGTGCTGCGTTCTCTCTAGAGCATAGCTGGTGACTACTTCACAGCTTTTGAGAATTTCCTCTTCCTTCTCCTCTTCTTCCTTCTTCTCCAATTAGAAAACCACATTCTCGAGAAACTTCCTGATCATTTGGCCCAGACAAGGAAGCTCAAGCAAAGTCACTTTAAATGTTTAAGTCATAACATTTAGTCAACCCCAATGATTGCAAGAAGTGTTAAAAACAAATCAAAAGACTAATCACTAAATCCATTGACAATATATGTCTTGAGTCACCAACACGGGCCAAAGTAGACAGGTAAAATCTATATACTGAGAGTTGGAGGGTAATGGGGCAGGTTGAGGGGGCTGAAGTGCTTAAGAAGACAGACAATAAACATGCAAACAAAAAGTGAGTGACTTTTAAAGACCTAAAACCTATTTGGAAAGAGAGTGAGAGAAGGCAGACATATAAAATCCGCCCCAATTCACTTTGTTTCCCCATATTACATACCTTTAGTGCTCCGATCCTCCCTTGTCTCCCCAGACGTACTTACTCTCAATCATTTACATATGAGGGTGTGAGTCTCTAGTATAAGATGGTATCTCAATCATTTACACATGAGGCTGTGAGTCTATTCTCTAAGATGGTATCTTATATTTTCCACCGGTTTTGTGCAATTTAAACCTGGTATTTACTTCTGGAAAAAATAATTTATTTCCTGAAAAAGAAATTTCAAGCATATACCAGCTGTGAAGAGCCCTGGTGATGCAGTGGTTGAAGAACCCAGCTACTAAGCAAAAGGTTGGCGTTCAAATCCATTAACCACTCCGTGGTAGAAAGATGTGGCAGTCTGCTTCTGTAAAGATTTACAGCCTTGGAAACCCTATGGGGCAATTCTACTCTGACTTATAGGGTGGCTATGAGTCAGAATCTACTTGATGGCCATGAGTTTGGGTGTTTTTTGTTTGGTTATCCGCAGTGTAAGGGAGGTGGTGGGACAGTGAGATACGGACATCCTGACACTCATTAACAAATTGACCCATATTCTAAAGTCACATAAAACTAACATTGTAATTTTATTCACAAACCAGAAGAACTGGGCTGTTTGACTAGGCATGTCACAAAAACTAAAGTTTCAGCGCCTGAGGATAGTTCAGGTCCAGGCTTGAAAGGAGGAATTGCACAAGAATTCATGAGCTAAGGCTCTGAGAAGTCAAAAATGAAACAATTTTTCCATGATTGGAGGACAAATTGGGGCACTGTTTCCCAAACTATAGTTATTCCCATAAGTACCCCCTATATTTACCATAACTACACAGCACATGTGAAATACAAATTACTCACCATTGTTACTTTAAATTCACTTTATACCAACTTAAATTTTTTTTAAATTTGATGGGTCATAGGCAATAATATCCATGAAATGGCAGATGAAGTATTCAAATCATAAAGTTTTCTAGTGCAGACTTAACATATGTATACACTTAACATTTAAATTATTCTGCTCAGCACTTAGACCTTCTCCTGTAATACATGCGGTACTCCTACCTTACTTGGGAGACCCCATTAGAAAGAGGTGACTGCTCTTAGCACATTTTATTTGTAGGTAGTTGAAACATTTTTGAAAGGTTTTTCATAAAGTACTTTAATGGATCTTCAAGAGGCCACCCTTCATTCCCAGGATAGGGTGTGTTTGCATCTGAAAAAAAAAAAAAAAACATTAGGGAGTATCTCCTGTTTTACCCTGGATGCTGAAGGAAGGGCCAGGAAGGAGAGAGGTTCCAACTGCAGCTGATGAAAGGATAAAAGGAGAAGACACAGCTCCCAGGGGTCCAGCTGCTAACCCTGTGCAGGCACCACAACAGTGTACCCTAACGGCCTGTGTGTCTCTCTGGGTTCCCACTGACTGAGAACAGCACAACATCTTGTTCTCTATTGCAGGGAATATTGCAGAAGGAACCACACGTGTGTGGTTCTGTAAATAGCATTTGAATGAATGCTTGTGATTTTTTCATGTCTCTCTATTTTCTGCATGTGCTGATTAAGAGAGCTTTCTGAAGAAAAAGAAGGTTCAAATACATACTCTTGAGAACAGCAAGGAGGAAAAGTACTGAGGAGACTGGATCCCAACATGCAGTTTATCCTGGGAGAGAAGCACCACTAGGAATAGGGTGGAAAAGGCAGCTTCCAAGAGGTAGAGAATATAGTTCTAATCTGGAGTTCTGTGGGAAGAAAGAAAGAGGAGAGAGATAATTCCAAGCTTGACCATAATTCAGAGAAGGCCCCGTACAGCCATCCCCCACCTCCTACCCCAAGAGGTGAGTATTATCCTCCCCTGTTCAAGGACAAAGAGCCAGACCTGGAGAGGTGAGGTAACCTGCCTATGGTCTCAATGCTTGTCAAAGACATAATTAGGATTACACATCAGGTTCCATTTAGATCTCTCCTTCCCTCTGGCACACTGCCAAATTATATGAGGCAAGTAAACGTGTAAACTGGTTTGACATGTACTCCACTGTGTTCAATATGGAAAAAACCTTAAATCGAATCAAATTTATAATGGCATAATATTCATGTTTAAGAAGGAGTAAATGAATAATTCATTTTAATGACTGAAGGATTAATAAACTGATTTAAACTTCATCTTGAATCCATCAACAATTCTCTGTCAAACAAACTCACTAAATAGCTAATAAATATGAAACAAATATAAAATTAATTGTTTGGAATGGCATTGATTATTAGTTTGGATTTTCCAATGATTCCATAGGGATAGGATGACAGAAAATATGAACAATCCTCTTAGTTCTCAGTTGGGTGAAGTTATGTAGGAGCAGCTGGTATACCATGTGAGGAGGGAGCTCTGGCCAGAAGGTTGCCTTTCTGTTGTAGTTCCAGGAACTGAGCTGCTAGAGTATCTCAATTGTAATAAGTGATGCTGTGGACCTATTGGAGCCCATGTATCCCTAGGTGGCATAGATTTGATAAAGGTCTCAGAAATCACCTTTGTGCCTTCTATTTGAAAACCCAGAGCAGGTGAAAATAGGACCTTATGGTCACCATTTCCTGAATGCTTAGAAGTATCCTTGTGGGAAGGCTAATGAGATGATCTGCAGCCTTACTGTAGTCCATTTTTGAGGGAGGAAAGAAAACTTAGATTAGTAAGCCATAGAAGCAAGAGGAAATGCATTATAATGAGGGTTTGGTATGATGAGTGGAGTCCATGGGTGGCAGAAACGGTTAAGTGCTTGTCTACTCACTGAAAGTTTGGCGGTTCAAGCCCACCCAGAGGTACCTTGGAAGAAAGGCATGGACATCTACTTCTGAAAGATCACAGCCATTGAAAAGCCTAGAGAGTAGAGTTCTATACTGCAACACATGGGGTCACCTTGAGTTGGAATTGACTGGATGTGAACTGATACTGGGGCGGTGACAAAGGTATCAGAAGGTATCCAGGCACCCAGTTGGCCTGGCTTTTTTCACTTGACAATGTATAAAAAAATGACAACCAGTTAAAATGGAACAAGGAAGGCAGTTTTGTGAGGCAGAAAATATGAAGGATAGGAAAGGGTATTTGTCCTCAGTCAAGAAAAACAAACTTTGGACACCAGTGAGAGAGTTCCCCAGATTCTCCCACTGCTATAAGTCACTGAACCTGTCCAGAAGACAGGGTCTCTGAGTCATGGACACTAAACCCAGTGAGGAGATCCAGAGGCAGGATGCTTCCTGTTTTCAGCATTCCTGTCAAGCCAGTTAGGTATGGATTTACATTTGGTTAGGAAATTATTGGACCATCCCAGATTTAGACAACTCCACTTCCCCCTGGGTGGGGCAGCAAGCCCTATAAAGAGGTCCTCTGCTTCACACCTAGCATCCGCCTGATACTCCATTCCCGATCTCCTTTGGAGAACCTGGTGAGTCTGATTTCTTGAGCTCTTCTGTTTATCTGTTGCTCTCAAATATTTGAATTCAATCTGAAGACAGAAAATTTGGTGATTCCGAAGTTATAATCATGGGTTTGATGCCATTTAGTTGATGAAAACTGTGGATTGAGGCATCATGATACAATGATATACTGTTTTAACTAGGGTTCTGGTAGACAGTTTGATGTCTGAATTGAAACAGAATAGGAAAGCTTTGGTTTGAAGAAGAGAACAAAGCAATTTGTTTTCATTTCCATTTCTTTTGGACTCCATTCTGTTGTGATTTCAAAGGTCATGGAATCCTCCCTGAACCGCAACTTACTCTCTCCCCAAGTACTGACACCTCTCAAGAAAAAATGATAGCAACTGCATGGGAGGTTGTTCAGGAATCATAACTTGTGACTTCCTTTCTGTAAGATGCTATTTTCATGTAAATATCATTACTTGCTGCTTTAGAGCAGAGAGAATTTTCCCAGAGCTAGTGAAGCATTGGCTAAAGAGGAGAAGCCAGAAAGTTGTAAAAAGGGAGTTAAGAGAAGAAAGTATGTCTTGCAGACTGGAGACGTAATATCCAATGGAATCGAATAAGCTTTGGCATCTCTGTCTGTTGAAGTTCCTTCTCATGAACACTGTCACCTAATTTCTTTCAGATTCCCAGAGACTCCAGAAAGATGTCTTACCAGCAGCAGCAGTGCAAGCAGCCCTGCCAGCCACCTCCTGTGGTGTGCCCACCTAAGTGCCCTGAACCATGCCCACCTAAGTGCCCTGAACCATGCCCACCTCCAAAGTGCCCTGAGCCATGCCCACCTCCAAAGTGCCCTGAGCCATGCCCACCTGTGCAGTGCCCACCTGAGCCGTGCCAGCAGAAATGCCCCCCTGTGCAGGTACAGCAACCCTGCCAGCAGAAGTGCCCACCTAAGAGCAAGTAATAGCTCCAGGATTCATCAGGATCGTGAAAGGATAGGGACAACTGGCTCACCTCCTTCCACAGCTCCATCATCCTCTTCTCTTCCAAGCCAATCATGGACACAGCTTCTCCATGCATCATTCCATGATCTGCTTGAGATGATCCCTGACAGCTGAAGGTTTTTTCCTGCGTGGTGATACTTCTGCTCTCTAGCAGGTAACTGAGAAAAGGCAGTCCTCAGCTTTTCCAGGATCCCAGTGCTTCAAAGGATGAGCAGCGGCACACTCCTCGGGTCTCATCAGATGGCTCCTTTCATGCCTCCTGTGTCGCTAACCTTGGCAGGGATTTCCACTGCTTGGGCAGTTGTAACTTTCCTTTCACTTCCTAAATAAAGTACATGTTCTGAGATGGGACAAATATTTTATTTCTTTTGCAAAGCTGCTTGTGTTAGCAATATTATGGCACAATTTTAGTCTATTTCTAGTCTTTTTTGATTCCAATATCCAGTCTCTCACCAACTCTGTTATCTGAATATTAGATCATACCAAAGATTATTCCTATGTTATTTTGAACCAATGATATTTTCTTTAATTACTGTTTAACTTGAGGGAGAAATTATTTAACCCCTCATGATTTCGCTTTCTCTACTGCAAAGTGGGGAAAATAATATTTAGATTACAAATTTTTCTTCGGTATAAAATTGAATAATGCCTGTAACTTTGTTGGAAGAATACCTGAACCAGAATTAAACAAACAAAAACAAACCTCGTTGCCATCGAGAAGATTCCAACTCATGGCAACACCATGTGTTCCAGAGTAGAAGTGCTACATAGGGTTTTCTTGACCAAAATCTTTATGGAAGCAGATTGCCAGAATTTTCCTGCATGCTACTGCTGGGTGGGTTCAAATTGACAAGCTTTAGCTTAGTCGCTGTTGTTGTTAGGTGCCATTGAGTTAGTTCCCACTCACAGTGACCCCATGGACAAACAGAATGAAACACTGCCCGGTCCTGTGCTCTTCACAATCATTGTAATGTTTGAGCCCATTGTTGGAACCACTGTGCCAATCCATCCCTTTGAGGGTCTTCCTCTTTTTCACTGACCCTCTGCTTTGCCAAGCATGATATCCTTCTCCAGGGACTGGTCCCTCCTGATAACATGTCCAAAGTACATGAGGCAACGTCTCACCATCCTCACTTCTTAGAATAGTAGTTGAAGTCAAACCATTTGTACCACCCGGGGATCTTGACCCAGAATTAGCATGCAAAAAATGGTAGTTTATTAGCAGCAGCACATCATCATCATCCCAATGTTTGCTCCAGCAAGAGAGAAACTTACACATGACTATTCTAGGAAATGAGAAGATTTTTAAACTGTATTACCCTTTCATACCTTTACTCTCTTTCCTAATTCACTTCACTTTTCTATGTGACATTGTAGATAAACAGCTTTTGGGAATGAGTGTGCCATTCTACAAATATCAGAGTATTTCTTAAATCACGGATAGTACAGAAGAAAGGGAATTACAAAGGCCAAAGAAGGCCAGTGCCTACCTCATCTTGATGGATACTGCCTGCTTTTTCACTCCATTGGCACACAGAAATTCAGGGTCCTGTCACTTTTGTTCACCTCTGAAATTAATTTGTTGACTGTTCTGACCTCCCATTTGAAAAGAAATGGGGTTTAGACTCTTTATTTAGATTTGAAAAGTTCTTGCTGCTCTGCAGCTTGTTATAAGAGCTTATTTTACAAGTCAAGTAAGCTGTTAAAAGGAGCAATGTTCTTTAAATATATCCTTTCTTGCGGTCCTACTTGTCCATGTGGGAATAATTAACTGAGAACAAACACACATATATATACATACACAAGCGTGCACACCCATGCACGTATACCATTATTTTTAAAAGTAACAAAATCTTCACATTAAATCATTCTATACCTAAACAAGGAAATCCTGGTGGTGTAGTGGTTAAGAGCTACAACTGCTTATCAAAAGGTCGGCAGTTCAAATCTACCAGGTGCTCCTTGGATACCCTGTGGGACAGTTCTACTCTGTCCTCTAGGGTCGCTATGACTCAGCATCGACTTGACAGCAGTGGGTATGCCTAAAGACATTTACAATTAAAAGGATCTTCCTCTTTCTATAAACGTATAAGATACTTCCAAATCATTTTCCAAGATGGTTGTACCATCGGCCGCTCCTACCAGTGATACGCATCCCTGGTTGAACAAAATGGTTAACTTCCTTGTCTGCTAATCGAAAGGTTAGTGGTTGGAGTCCACCTAGAGGCATCTTGGAAGAAAGGCATGACCATCTACTTTGGAAAAATCAGCCACTGATAACACTATGGAGCACAGTTCTACTCTGACACACATGGGGCTGCAGAGAGTGAGGATCAGCTCAATGCCAAGTGGTTTCTACAGTCTTTATATGAAAATTCCAACTGTTTTACCTCTTTGTCAAATTTTATTATTCTCAATGTTTTAAGATTTAGGCTTTCTAGTGGCTATAAAATAGTTTCTCATTTTGGTTTTATATTGCATTTTCTTAATGACTAGAAATGATAAACACCTTTTCACTTTTTTGTCTACTTTTGCATGATGTCTATTAAAATCTTTTGCCCATTAGGTAGCTTATCTTTTCATTAGTGATTTGTAAGAGTTCTATACATTATAAGTACATATACTTTGACATATGTAATATTTTCTACTAATTTGTGGACTGACTTCATCTTCCTAACAGTGTCGTTTGATGAATAGTGGATGTCAGTTTTGATGACATGAAATTTATTCTTTTTTTTTCTTTCATACTTAGTACCCTTTGTTTCCTCTTTAGGAAATTTTGCCTATCCTGTGGTTACAAAATATTTCCGTATGATTTTTTAGTTCTAAAAACTTCGTAATTTTATTATATAGGTTTGCGTCCATAATTCCTAAAAAACTGGTGTTTGAGTATAAAGTGAGGTTGGGGTGTAGGTTCGTGGTTATCCAGTTATTTTCTGTGCCTTTTATTGAAAAGAATTTTCCTATTAAATCCTATTAGTGTCTTTTTCAAAAATCCATTGATTGTGACGTGTTATTGAATTTCAAGACCCCATAGCCCTTCAATTTATCTATTTGTCTATCTTGATGTCAGTATTACTTAGTCTCTATAACCATAGCTTTCCAGTAAATATTGAAAATATGTAGTGAAATTCCCCCAACTTTGTTCTTTTTTTTTTTTCCGAAGTATTTTGACTCTTTTTGATCCTCTCATTTCCATATAATTTTTAAAATATTCACAAATACTATGAAAAACATTGTTGTTATTTGGATTAGGATTGTGTTGTAAATATTATTCAATCTGGGGAGAATGCACTTCTTTAGATTTTTGTCATTGTACTTAGATGAAGGTTACAGAACAAATAGTTTCTCATTAATCGTCACACATATTGTTTTACGACATTGGTTAATAACCTCACGACATGTCAACACTCTGCCTTCTCGACCTTGGAAGACCTTTTATTTTCTCCTGGTGAAAATATACATGGCCAAAGTAACACCAGTTCAAAAGTTTCTGCATGGACAATTCACTGACATTGATTACATTCCTCCACTTGTGCTGTTATTCTCACTATCTTTTACCAAATTATTCCATCACCATTATCTTCAACTCACTGCCCCCTACGCTTCCCATCATACCTTTAGATTTGCTGTTGTCAATTTGATCTCACATAGATAATTCCTTTTATTTCTGTCCCTTAGATGAAGGTTTGCAGAACAAATAGTTTCTCATTAAACAGTTAATACATTATTGTCCTATGACAATGGTTCACAATCCAACCACATGTCAACACTGTCCCTTCTCAAACTTGGGTTCCCTATCACCAGCTTTCTTGTCCCCTCCTGCCTAGAAATCCTTGACCCTGGACTGCTATGCCTCATTACTCCCATTTTGTTTCATGAGGCTATCGAATCCCCGGCTGAATGGTGAACTTTGGGCATGACTTCACCACTGAGCTAAAAGGGTGTCTGAGGAATATACTCTCGGGGTTTCTCCAGTCTGTTAGGCCATTAAATCCAGTCTTTTTGTGTGTGTGTGTTACAATTTTGTTCTACATCCAGATAAGTCCAGGACCCTCTACTGTGATCCTGGTCAGAGTACTCAGTGGTGGTAGCCGGGCACAATCTAGCTGCACTGGACTCAGTTTGGTGGAGGCTGTGGTAGCTGTGGTCCATTAGTGCTTTGGACCAATCTTTTCCTTATATCCTGTTCTCTTCATTGTCCTTTGCTCCTGAAGGGGTGAGACCAGTGGAGTATCTTAGATGGCTGCTCACAGGCTTTCAAGACCCCAGACATACTCACCATGGTTGAATGTAGAACGTTCTCTTTATAAACTGTGTCATGCCAATTGAGCTAGTTGTTCCCTGAGAGCATGCTACCCACAACCCTCTGCCAGCAGTTCACTTCCTCAGGGACTTTGGTTGTGTCTATGGGGCTTCCATGACCTTTCCTTGTACAAGTTGTGCTGGCTTCCCCAGTATTGTTGTGTACTGTCTTACCCTTCACTAATGTTACCACTTATCTATTGTCGATTTAGTTACCCCCACCCCTCCCATCCCTAGAAACCAAGAAAGATTGTTTCGTTTTGTGTGTAAACTTTTACATGAGTTTTTACAGTAGAGGTCTCATACAATATTTGTCCTTTTGTGATTGACTTATTCCACTCAGCATAATGTCCTCCAGTTTCATCTATGTTATGAGACACTTCACAGATTCCTCATTGTTCTTTATCTTTGTGTAATACTCCATTGTGTGTATGTACCACAGTTTGTTTATCCATTCATCTGTTGATGGGCATCTACGTTGTTTCCATCTTTTTGCTATTGTGAACAGTGCTTTAATGAATATGGGTGAGCATATGTGTATTCGTGTGATGGCTTTTATGTCTCCAAGCTATATTCCTAGGAGTGGAATTCCTGGATAGTAAGGTATGTCTATTTCTACCTTTCTAAGGAAGTGCCATATCATTTTCCAAAATGGTTGTATTATTTTGCATTCCCACCAGCAGTGCAGAAGAATTCCAATCTCCCTCTAGCATCTCCCACATATGCTATTTCCAGTGCTTTTGATTCTTGCCAGTAATGCCGGAGTTAGATGGTATTTAATTGTGGTTTTAATTTGCATTTCTCTAATGGCTAGTGATCACGAGCATTTCCTCACGTGTTTGTTGGACGCTTGAATGTCTTCTTTGATGAAGTGTCTGTTCATTTCTTTTGTCCATTTTTTAATTGGATTATTTGTCTTTTTGTTGTAGAGGTGGTGGATTTTCTTATAGATTTTAGAGATTAGACCTTTGTCTGACTTGTACTGTCCAAAAATTTCTCTCCCAGTCTGTAGCTACTCTTTTTACTCTTTTGGGGAATTCTTTTGAGGAGCATAAGTGTTTTATTTTTAGGAGATCCCAGTAATCTAGCATATCTTCTGGGGTTTGTGTGTAGTTGGTTATGTTTTGTATCCTGTTAATGCCGTGCATTAGGGCCTCTAGCATTCATCCTATTTTTTCTTCTATGTACTTTAGAATATTTTGCTTTATATTTACGTCTTTGATCCAAATTGAATTATTTACTGTGTACGGTGTGAGGTATGAGTCCCATTTCATTTTTTTTGTTTGCACGTAGACATCCAGTTTTGCCAGTACGATTTGTTAAAAAGACTATCTTTTCCCCCTTTGATGGACTTTGGGCCCTTTTCCAAGATCAGTGGACTATAGATGGGTGGATTTACATCTGGATTCTCAATTCTGTTCCATTGGTCAGTTTGTCTATCATTGTAACAGTACCAGGCTGTTTTGACTACGGTAGCTATATAGTACGTTTTGAGGTCAGGTAGTGCGAGTCTTCCTACTTTATTCTTCTTCTATAAAGCTTTATTTATCCGGGGCTTTTTCCCTTTCCATATAAAGTTAATGATTAGTTTTTCCATCTCTTTAAAGGATGTCGTTGGTATTTGGATCAGGATTGCATAGTATTTCTAAATTGCTTTCGGTACAATTGTCATTTTCACTATATTAAGTTTACCTATCCATGAGCATGGGATGTTTTTCCATTCATGTTGATCCCTTTGGGTTTTTTACAGTAGTCTTTTGTACTTCTCTCTGTATAGGTCTTTTATATCCCTGGTTAGATTTATCCCTAAATATTTTATTTTTAAGGGGCTATTGTAAATGGTCTTGTTTTCCTGATTTCTTTTTCATCATTCTCTTTATTGGTGTATAGGAATCAAACTGATTTTTCTATGTTTATCGTGTATCCACCTACTCTGCTGAATCTTTCTATTAATTCCAGTAGTTTTCTAGTGG
Organism: Dugong dugon; assembly: GCA_030035585.1. Taxonomy (NCBI): domain Eukaryota; kingdom Metazoa; phylum Chordata; class Mammalia; order Sirenia; family Dugongidae; genus Dugong; species Dugong dugon. The sequence goes on along the minus strand of CM057462.1, from coordinate 192,526,328 downwards.
ACTCTTTCAGGTGTTCTATGTATAGTATCATACCAACCTCAAACGGGGACAGTTTAACTTCTTCATTACCAGTTTTCCTGCCCTTTATTTATTTATTTATTTATTTATTTATTTTTCTTGCCTTATTGCTGTAGCCGGGACTTCCAGCACAATGTTAAACAGGAGTGGAGATAAAGGGTATCCTTGTCTTGTTCCTGTTCTCAAGGAGAATGTTTTCAGCCTATCTCCATTAAGAACGATGTTGTCTTTTCGTTTGGCATAGATGCCCTTTATTATGCTGAGAAATTTCCCTTTTATATGTATTTTATTGAGAGTTTTTATCAGGAATGGGTGTTTTACTTTGTCACATGCCTTTTCGGTGTCAATTGAAGTGTTGATGTGATTCTGTTCTATCCTTTTATTTATGTGGTGGAGTATGTTAATTGATTTTCTAATGTTGAAACATCCTTGCACACCTGATATGAATCCCACTTGGTCCTGGCGTATTAGTTTTGTGATATGATGTTGAATTCTATTGGCTATAATTTTCTTGAGAATTTTTGCATCTATATTCAAGAGAGATATTTTTATTTGTAATTTCCTTTTTTAGTGACATCTTTGCCTTGTTTTGGTATCAGGGTTATGCTGGCTTCATGAAATGAATTCAGAAGTATCCCTTCCTTTTCTATGTTCTGAAATAGTTTGAGTTGTACTGGTATAAGCGCTTCTCTGAATGTTTGGTAGAATTCTCCAGTGAAGCCATCTGGGCCAGCACTTTTTGCTGTTGTTGTTGTAGTTGGGAGGTTTTTTTTTTTTTATTATTATTATTAACTTTTCAATCACTTTTCTGGTTATGGGTCTGTTCAGATTTTCAACATCACTTTGTCATAGTTTGGATAGGTGGTTTGTTTCTAGTAATTTATCCATTTCCTCTAGTTTTCAGTTCTGTTGGAGTATACTTTTTCATAATACTCTGTTATAATCCTTCTTATTTAAGCTGGATCTGTTGTAATGTCCCCCTTTTCATTTCTTATTTGTGTTATTTTCCTTCTCTCCTGTTTTTTCTTTTGTCACTCTGGCCAATGGTTTGCCAGTTTTGTCCATTCTTTCCAAGAACCAACTTTTGGTTTAGTTGATTCTTTCCATTGTTTTCTCTACTCTCTATTTCATTAATTTCTGCTCTGATCTTTATTATCTCCTTTCTTCTAGTGGCTGTGGGGATTTTTGGCTGTTCTCTTTCTCTTTGTTCAAGTTCTGTAGTTAATGTTTTGATTTTTCCCTTTTTTCTTTTTTGATGTATGCATCTATTGCTATAAATTGTCCTCCGAGGACTGCCTTTGCTTTGTCTCAAAGGTTTTGGTTTGATGAGTTTTAATTCTCATTTTATTCTAGGAATTTTTAGATTCCATCTCTGATTTCTTCTCTTACCCAGTGATGTGTAAGCAGGGTGTTATCTAGTTTCCATGTAATTCAATTTTTTTTCCCTTAGTCTTCCTGTTGTTAATTTCTACCTTGATGGCATCATGATCAAAGAAGATACTTTGCATTATCTAAACGTTTTCAATGTTGTTGAGGATTGCTCTGAGGCCTAAGATATGATGTGTTCTGGAAAAGGTTCCATTAGCATTATAAAACAACGTGTATTTTGCAGCTTTTGAGTGGAGTGACCTATATATGTCTATGAGGTCACGTTGGCTGATTGTGCCCTTAAGTCTTCTGTATCTTTGCTGAGTTTCTTCTTAGTTGTTCTGTCCTTTACTGAGAGTGGTGTGTTGAAGTCTCCTACTATTATTATGGAATTGTCAGTTTCTCTTTTCTAAGCTGTTAGAGTGTTTTTTATGTATTTTGGAGCCCTGTCATTGGGTGTGTAGATGGTTACTATGGTTATGTCTTCCTGATGGATTGTCCCTTTAATCATTAGGTAGTGTCCTTCTTTGTCTTTTATGGTGGATTTTGTTTTAAAGTCTATTTTATCTGAGATTAATATTGCCACTCCTGCTCTTTTTTTGGTAGTTATTTGATTGATATATTATTTTCTATCCTTGGATTTTTACTAAATTTACGTCTTTGTTTCTAAGGTGTGTCTTGCAAACAGCATGTAAGTGGATCCCGGTTTTTTATTCATTCTTTCACTCTCCATCTCTTTATGGGTGCATTGAGGCCATTTACATTCAGTGTAGTTATTGATAGGTGTGAGTTTATTGCTGTCATTTTGTAGTGCTTTTTTTGTGATGCTGACATTTTCTTTGTTCCTCTTACTCTCCTGTGCTGAGTTTCTTTGTCTGTGGATTTTTTTTCTTCATTTCTTTTGTTTTTGTAGGTTTTGATTTTACCGAGACTTTATGTTTTCCTTCTTTATTTTGATGAGTAGGTTTGTTTACTTTCTTTGTGGTTATCTTGAAATCTACCCTTATGTACCTAGGTTTGAAGCAGTCTATTATTACTTGGTATAATCTTGCCTTCCTCACTTTTAGAAGGTTCTATACCTACATCTTTTATTCCCTCTTTCATTGTTTTTGTTATTTACAGATTAAGCTGTCTGGTTTCCCTCTTGTAATTCTTTTGGTTTTGGGTAGTCCTTAAGCGTTCATTTCCTAGGTTGGTGTCTGGTTAGTACAATCCCATGTCCTATATTCAGCGTGTGGTCTGATGTTTTTTGTTCTCAGACCAGAGGACTTCCTTTTATAAGTCTTGTAAGTTTGGTTTGGTTTTTACATAGTCCGTTAATTTCTGTTTATCTGGAAATGGCCTAACTTCACCGTCATATTTGAATGAGAGTTTTTCAGGATATATTATTCTTGGCAGGGAATGTTTTTCTTTCAAGGTTTTATATATGTCATCGCATTGCCTTCTTGCCTGCATGGATTCTGTCAAATAATCTGAGCTTCATCTTATTGTTTCGCCTCTATGTAACTTATTGGTTTTCTTGAGCTGCTCTCAGGATTCTTTGTTTGTCTTTGGCTTTAGTGAGTGTGATTATGATACGCCTTGGTGATTTTCTTTTGCGGACTATCCTATATGGGGTTCTTTGAGCTTCTTGGATGGTAAGTTTTTCATCTTTCATGATTTCGGGGAGGTTTTCTATCAGCAATTCATCAATGATCCTCTCGGTTTTCTGTTTTCTCCCCCTGTTCTGGAAATCCAATCACTCACTGACTTTTACTGTTGATTGTATCCTACATAATTCTCAGGTATTCTTGATTTTTTTTCATTCGTTTTTTTCTGATTTTTCCTCAAACACAGTTGTATCCAAGTGTTCGTCTTCAATTTCGCTGATCCTAACTTCTGTCATGTCAAACCTGCTCCTCAGCATTTCTATAACACTGTCTATTTCTGAACTCTTGTTGTTTACCTTTTGGATTTCTAATTGTTGTCTTTGTGTGATTTTTAGTTGTGAATTTATTTTAGCATTCTGTTCCTGTATAATTTCTTGAATTCTTTCATTTTTTAGTCTGCATATTCCATGAATTTCTCTGCCTTTTCCATGAATTTGTCTTATTTTCCTCCTTTTGTCTGGTTTCTACTTCAACTCTTGGATGATTCTGAATATTTGAGATTTGAATTCCCTATCAGGTAGTTGTGGTGTCATTTATCTACTGGAAACTTACCTGGTGTTTTATTTTGGAAGCCTACTGGAACCATCCTGTCCTTTTTTCATATTTTGATATTTTCTGCTGCCTTCGGGACATTCAGTAGTTATTTTCTTCTGTTATTGATTGTAGACTTGTTTGTTTTATCCTGCTTTTTTGTTTCATATGGTTATCTCTGAACAACAGGCAGTGCGTTCTTTGTTTTTTGCTTGTCTGTGGGCACGATACTTTTCACTTCCTTCTCCAAATGGCAGGGTCAGTCACTCAGGTATGGTGTAGCAGGCCAGGTCCAGCTGAGGAGGAGGGGGTGGCATGGATTGTTTTTGACATGTAGTTGGGCAGACAGGGAGGGCTGGGTGTCAGTGCAGGGCAGGTTCCTGTAGGCAATGCCTGTGCTGCTCTGGGGGGCCTTATTAAGAGCACAGTACGGATAGGTAGGAGGGAGGGGGAAGGTTGTGATGTATGAAGCTAAGTTGGGTAAGGGAAAGACGAGAGAGAGGAGATTGAAACAGAAGTGAGGAAAAAGGAAAGTGCTGAGAGATTCTGCTGCTGGAGTGGAGAGATGAGAAACTGAGAAATGAAGAAAAACAGAAAGGCAAAAGAGAAAAAAAATACACCCAGGAATTCCACCAGCAACCAGGAAGTGGCTCCCAGGTCTCAAAACGCAGCCCATCTAGAAAGAGCAGAGATAGCACAAATCACCAAGTATTCAAGAGACAGGAAAAGAAGGAAAGTGGAGAGGGATGAGAAACCAAGAAATGAAGGAAAACAAAAAGGAAAGGAGAAAAAGAAATTAATTAATTAATTAAGGAAAGAAAAAAGAAACGCCCACAGGGATCCCACTGTAGACTGGGAGGTTCAGGAGACATGAAAAGAAGGTAGGTAGAGAGAGATGAGAGACTGAGAAATGAAGAAAAACAAAAAGGTAAAAAGAAAAAAATAATGAAAATGAAATTCCCCGAGGAATCCCACTGATGCAGCGCTGCAGACCAGGGACTTAGCTCCCACACCACGCAGTAGAGCCCAGCTAGAAGGGGTGGAGATGGCACGAAGCTCCAGGTATTCAGAAGGCAGGAAAACCCGGTAAATAGACAGAGATGAGAAACTGAGAGATGAAAAACAAATAGGAAAAAAGAGAGAGAGAGAAAAAAAAAAGGCCCAAGTGATTCCACCACGGTGTTGGCTCATACTGGGGAAGCAGTTCCCCAGCTATGCAGTACTTCACAGACTGTGAAGAAGAAGCAAAAATGGCTCATAGAACCAGTTGTTAGGGGGAAAGAGGGGGATAAGGTGAATGATAGGGAAGAAACGAAAAGAAACCAAAAAAAGGAACAAAGAAATGGCACTGAAGGAACCAGCCGGTGTGGGCAGGGTGAATCGAAGTGGCAGGGAGCCAACACCTGCCAGCCAATCCACCTTGCCCTGCTGGGAAGCTGCGGAAGTCAAGCAGGGGGAAGAAGGGTGGAGGGGTGGGAAAGCATGTATCACTGGTTACTGGGTGCTCTGTCTCCTGCTAGGAGCTCCGTGAAGCTGCTTTCGTTTACTGCCTGTCTGCCCATCTCTGACAGGAGACCAAGATGGCGAATCTGTGCTGAGATAACTGATAAGAGACCTCCACTCCATATCTCTCTTAGCTCTCTGTTCTCTGTCAGTTTCTTATTCCATTCTGTGCTTGGTTGAGTTCTTTATCTCTTCATTTGCTGCTTAGGGTTCCAGTATTGACATTTGTTTGTCTTTGTTTTCCTTAGATTTTAGGTCTTTGCTATAGAGGGGCGGCGTGGTGCTTCAGTCTATAGTGACATGTTGGCTTCATCTCATAGCTTTGTAAGATCTTAAGCCATTTTTGATCAGTCAGATTTTTCTAAGAATTTTTTTCCACTGCTTTCTTACTTATCCTCATAGTGTTATCTGCCCCCTCTCTGCAGGCTACATTCACCTACCCTCCACCCATGATAAAATCCAAAAAGCTTTTATCCTCCTATAGTTTTTCCCCATTTTTGCTCAGGTTTCTATATTTTCCTTTGTGATTTTTGGGAAGCAGCCAACAGCTCATACATGTTCATTATCTTTGGAAGACTCTTAGGAGGAGAAGAGTCTGATTCATTCTGTTATTACCTCATGTTCTTCTTAATCTCCCTAACACACAGCGTATAGTATCAGTTCATATGTTTATTAGGCCTTGAAATCACCGCCATTAAATTTACTGATCTTACAGTTAGGGAAAACATATAAAATTTATAATGTCCCTTGGGTTTGGAAGGTTAGTGCTGTTCGGCTACTGCTTTTTTTAAAGGGTATACTACTTTTTTAGTTTGGTAAATAAATATGTAACAAAATATTTGCCATTTCTATAGTTTTTATCTGTACAGTTAAGTGACATTTATTAGATTCATCATGCTGTTCAACCATCACCACTATTTGTTTCCATTTTTTTCCATCACCTTAGCAGGACCAGTGCCTCCTGAACAATGTGCTCCCGTCCATGGGTATACAAATTTATAACCATTATATTTTCTTAGTACACTGAACTCTTTACATTATGAAGCAGCACCTTTTTATCTCCAATGATGCCTTTTAAAAATTTTTACATAATTTTATTTACTTTGTTGTTGAAAATATATACGGTAAAACATATACCAATTCAACAGTTTCTGCACGTACCTTTTAGTGACATTGATTGTACTCTTCAAGTTCTGTAACCATTCTCGCTCACCTTTCCTAAGTTGTTCCTCCCCCAATAAAATAAATTCCCTTCTGCCTAAGGTTCGTATCTAAACTTTCAAACTGCTGCTGTCAATTTGACCCCGTATACATAGTTTCTCAAAAGAGTCTAATGCTCAAGGTAGACAGTTTTACTAGTTAATAAGCTAAACTGTTGTTTGGTTTTAAGAAGACACCAAGAGATATTTTTGGTTGAAGGTTTAAAGATTATCTCAGGGTAATAGCTTCAGGGGTTCATCTAACTTTCAGGAAGTAATCAGAGAGATACAAATCAAAACCACAGGGAGACATCATGTTATTCCCATCAGAATGGCTAAGATTAAAAAAAAAACAAGAACTATTTGGGAGGATGTGTGAAATTTAACCCTTACCCATTGCTGGTGGGAATGCAAAATGGTTCAGCCACTGTGGAAAAGAATGTAGTGGCTCCTCAAAAAACTAAAAATAGAGCTACTATATGACCCGGAAATTCCCGCCTACGTGTATACCAAAAAGACTTGAAATCGGAGACTCAAACAGAGCCTTGTACACCAATGTTCATTGCAGCACTATTCATAATAGTCAAATGGTGGAAACAACCTACATGTCTATTAACAGAAGAATGGATAAACAAAATGTGGCACATGCATACAATGGAATCCTACTCAGCTAGTAGGAGAAATGAAGTCTTGATACCTGCTGCAATATAGATGGAGCTGGAAGACGTTATGCTGAGTGAAATAAATCAATCACAAAAACACAAATATTGTATAACCTCACTTACATAAAAAGACAAGAATGGGCTATTTATTTCTTATAAAGACTCAGCCTGAAAGTAAAGTCAACTGCTACCAAGAGGAATGTGATATGTAATTTATACTAAAGCTTTTGTCATTGTCCTATACAACTAACCCCAGTAATAATCAACTAAAATACAGATAAGATTTTTTCATAGAATGTTAAATATCTATGAATATTAATTTTTTTGAAACGAACAAAATCAACATATTGGATTTTATTGTGTTTACATTTTTATTCATATTTAAGCAGTATTCAGAGAAAGACCTGAGTACTAATACTGAGGAGCAGATAAATTATCTTGTGTCTCTACTTTGTTTTAAATTGTTGCTTATACTAACTCTCATTTTCTCCACATGAGTGTCAAGATTAGCTCCTCTTATTATTTCTTCACAACTCATTCAAGTCAGTATTTTGATTTACTATCCACTAAAAACTTCAAAGACTGACTTAAAATAGAGATGATATAAAAAATCTTAAAGATGAGGCAAATTAACTTTCTCTTGCATAAAATTTAATCTCAGCTTGATGTATTGCTTCATATTTTTTTTCTCCAGTGGTATATAACAAAAAGTGGTAAAATATCGGATAAAATGTTCAATGAAGAATTGAACAACTTTTTAAAATTTCTGTTTTTATCTATCATTTTTCTAAGAAATGATTAACAGTAAAATTATTAGAAAATTGAGAAGTGGAATTTGTAGAATTGAACCAAGGGTTAACTGACTCTTAAAGACCATCAAGTCAAGCTCTTTAGATATGTAGATAGATAGATATGTAGACAGATATGTAGATAAATAGGACTTCTGTGTGTGTGTGTGTGCTTGTGTGTTTGTGTGTCTGAATTGTTACAGAATGCTGTGTCTCAGGTCTTGGATTTTCAAACTCAATGAAATGTTGATCACCAGGCACTGCTCTTCATGTTGTGACAGCTGCTCATGTAACTGACCTATAGGGAACTCTGAATATCCAGTCTTATCTCCCCACCCCATACAGTGACTTTGGCTTGAGATGTCAGGGCACCAGGCCTGCAGTGACTTTAGTGCCCGCACTGCCAGGAGAATTTTTGGGAGGGGTGTTCTCACGGGGAGGAATCTCCGAGGTGCACCCAAAACTGGTCTATCTGACAATGCAGTCCTCTTTGGACAGCCAATTCTCAATTTCTGTGGTAGAAATCAGAATCTCTCTAAGGACGTATGTTTTGGGTGTGCTGTGAGGCTATGCGGAATAGTAAGTGACCTGCTGATTAAAGTCCCTTCTCCTGATCCTCTGAAGTATCTAGCCTATGTAATAGTCTATGGGAACCATTTGGTGATGACACTGTTTACAGATACCTAGCCTCAGGCACTAAAGTGACAGCTCTATCCCTGATGGTCATGGACACGTTGTGGGCAGTGGTGATCTCCACCAAAAGCTCTTCCTTCCTGGTAGGAGAAATGAAGTTCTGGGAAGCCAGGGAAAGACCTCCTTAATCCAGGGACGTGATGCTGGGTTGATTCAGTGCTGCGTTCTCTCTAGAGCATAGCTGGTGACTACTTCACAGCTTTTGAGAATTTCCTCTTCCTTCTCCTCTTCTTCCTTCTTCTCCAATTAGAAAACCACATTCTCGAGAAACTTCCTGATCATTTGGCCCAGACAAGGAAGCTCAAGCAAAGTCACTTTAAATGTTTAAGTCATAACATTTAGTCAACCCCAATGATTGCAAGAAGTGTTAAAAACAAATCAAAAGACTAATCACTAAATCCATTGACAATATATGTCTTGAGTCACCAACACGGGCCAAAGTAGACAGGTAAAATCTATATACTGAGAGTTGGAGGGTAATGGGGCAGGTTGAGGGGGCTGAAGTGCTTAAGAAGACAGACAATAAACATGCAAACAAAAAGTGAGTGACTTTTAAAGACCTAAAACCTATTTGGAAAGAGAGTGAGAGAAGGCAGACATATAAAATCCGCCCCAATTCACTTTGTTTCCCCATATTACATACCTTTAGTGCTCCGATCCTCCCTTGTCTCCCCAGACGTACTTACTCTCAATCATTTACATATGAGGGTGTGAGTCTCTAGTATAAGATGGTATCTCAATCATTTACACATGAGGCTGTGAGTCTATTCTCTAAGATGGTATCTTATATTTTCCACCGGTTTTGTGCAATTTAAACCTGGTATTTACTTCTGGAAAAAATAATTTATTTCCTGAAAAAGAAATTTCAAGCATATACCAGCTGTGAAGAGCCCTGGTGATGCAGTGGTTGAAGAACCCAGCTACTAAGCAAAAGGTTGGCGGTTCAAATCCATTAACCACTCCGTGGTAGAAAGATGTGGCAGTCTGCTTCTGTAAAGATTTACAGCCTTGGAAACCCTATGGGGCAATTCTACTCTGACTTATAGGGTGGCTATGAGTCAGAATCTACTTGATGGCCATGAGTTTGGGTGTTTTTTGTTTGGTTATCCGCAGTGTAAGGGAGGTGCTGGGACTGTGAGATAGGGATATCCTGACACTCATTAACAAATTGACCCATATTCTAAAGTCACATAAAACTAACATTGTAATTTTATTCACAAACCAGAAGAACTGGGCTGTTTGACTAGGCATGTCACAAAAACTAAAGTTTCAGCGCCTGAGGATAGTTCAGGTCCAGGCTTGAAAGGAGGAATTGCACAAGAATTTATGAGCTAAGGCTCTGAGAAGTCAAAAATGAAACAATTTTTCCATGATTGGAGGACAAATTGGGGCACTGTTTCCCAAACTATAGTTATTCCCGTAAGTACCCCCTATATTTACCATAACTACATAGCACGTGTGAAATACAAATTACTCACCATTGTTACTTTAAATTCACTTTATACCAACTTAAATTTTTTTTAAATTTGATGGGTCATAGGCAATAATATCCATGAAATGGCAGATGAAGTATTCAAATCATAAAGTTTTCTAGTGCAGACTTAACATATGTATACACTTAACATTTAAATTATTCTGCTCAGCACTTAGACCTTCTCCTGTAATACATGCGGTACTCCTACCTTACTTGGGAGACCCCATTAGAAAGAGGTGACTGCTCTTAGCACATTTTCTTTGTAGGTAGATGAAACATTTTTGAAAGGTTTTTCATAAAGTACTTTAATGCTTCTTCAAGAGGCCACCATTCATTCCCAGTATACTGTGTGTTTGCATCTGAAAAAAAAAAACATTAGGGAGTATCTCCTGTTTTACCCTGGATGCTGAAGGAAGGGCCAGGAAGGAGAAAGGTTCCAACTGCAGCTGATGAAAGGATAAAAGGAGAAGGCACAGCTCCCAGGGGTCCAGCTGCTAACCCTGTGCAGGCACCACAACAGTGTACCCTAACGGCTTGTGTATCTGTCTGGGTTCCCACTGACTGGGAACAGTGCAGCATGTTGTTCTCTATTGCAGGGAATACTGCAGAAGGAACCACACGTGTGTGGTTCTGTAATAGCATTTGCATGAATGCTTGTGATTTTTTCATGTCTCTCTATTTCCTGCATGTGCTGATTAAGAGAGCTTTTTCTGAAGAAAAAAAAAAAGGTTCAAATACATACTCTTGAGAACAGCAAGGAGGAAAAGTACTGAGGAGACTGGATCCCACCATGCAGTTTATCCTGGGAGAGAAGCACCACTAGGAATAGGGTGGAAAAGGCAGCTTCCAAGAGGTAGAGAATATAGTTCTAATCTGGAGTTCTGTGGGAAGAAAGAAAGAGGAGAGAGATAATTCCAAGCTTGACCAGAATTCAGAGAAGGCCCCGTACAGCCATCCCCCACCTCCTACCCCAAGAGGTGAGTATTATCCTCCCCTGTTCAAGGACAAAGAGCCAGACCTGGAGAAGTGAGGTAACCTGCCTATGGTCTCAATGCTTGTCAAAGACATAATTAGGATTAAACATCAGGTTCCATTTAGATCTCTCCTTCCCTCTGGCACACTGCCAAATTATATGAGGCAAGTAAACGTGTAAACTGGTTTGACATGTACTCCACTGTGTTCAATATGGAAAAAACCTTAAATCGAATCAAATTTATAATGGCATAATATTCATGTTAAAGAAGGAGTAAATGAATAATTCATTTTAATGACTGAAGGATTAATAAACTGATTTAAACTTCATCTTGAATCCATCAACAATTCTCTGTCAAACAAACTCACTAAATAGCTAATAAATATGAAACAAATATAAAATCAATTGTTTGGAATGGCATTGATTATTAGTTTGGATTTTCCAGTGATTCCATAAGGCTAGGATGACAGAAAATATGAACAATCCTCTTAGTTCTCAATTGGGTGAAGTTATGTAGGAGCAGCTGGTATACCATGTGAGGAGGGAGCTCTGGCCGAAGGTTGGCTTTCTGTTGTAATTCCAGGAACTGAGCTGCTAGAGTATCTCAATTGTAATGAGTGATGCTGTGGTCCTATTGGAGCCCATGTGTCCCTAGGTGGTATAGATTTGATAAAGGTCTCAGAAATCAACTTTATGTCTTCTATTTGAAAACCCAGAGCAGGTGAAAATAGGACCTTGTGGTCACCATTTCCTGAATGTTTAGAAGTGTCCTTGTGGGAAAGCTAATGAGATGATCTGCAGCCTTACTGCAGTCCATTTTTGAGGGAGGAAAGGAAACTTAGATTAGTAAGCCATAGAAGCAAGAGGAAATGCATTATAATGAGGGTTTGGTATGATGAGTGGAGTCCATGGGTGGCAGACACGATTAAGTGCTTGTCTACTCACCGACATTTTGCCGGTTCAAGCCCACCCAGAGGTACCTTGGAAGAAAGGCGTGGACATCTACTTCTGAAAGATCACCGCCATTGAAAAGCCTAGAGAGTAATGTTCTATTCTGAAACACATGGGATCACCTTGAGTTGGAATTCACTGGATGTGAACTGATACTGGTGTGGTGACAAAGGTATCAGAAGGTTTGCAGGCACCCAATTGGTCAGGCTTTTTTCACTTGACAATGTATAAAAAAAATAACAATAAGTTAAAATGGAACAAGGAAGGCAGTTTTGTGAGGCAGAGAATGTGAAGGATAGGAAAGGGTCTTTGTCCTCAGTCAAGAAATACAACCTTTGGACACCAGTGAGAGAGTTCCCCAGATTCTCCCACTGCTATAAGTCACTGAACCTGTCCAGAAGACAGGGTCTCTGAGTCATGGACACTTAACCCAGTGAGGAGATCCGGAGGCAGGATGCTTCCTGTTTTCAGCATTCCTGTCAAGCCAGTTAGGTATGGATTTACATTTGGTTAGGAAATTCTTGGACCATCCCAGATTTAGACAACTCCACTTCCCCCTGGGTGGGGCAGCAAGCCCTATAAAGAGGTCCTCTGCTTCACACCTAGCATCCTCCTGATACTCCATTCCCGATCTCCTTTGGAGAACCTGGTGAGTCTGATTTCTTGAGCTCTTCTGTTTATCTGTTGCTCTCAAATATTTGAATTCAATCTGAAGACAGAAAATTTGGTGATTCCGAAGTTATAATCATGGGTTTAATGCCATTTAGTTGATGAAAACTGTGGATTGAGGCATCATGATACAATGATATACTGTTTTAACTAGGGTTCTGGTAGACAGTTTGATGTCTGAATTGAAACAGAATAGGAAAGCTTTGGTTTGAAGAAGAGAACAAAGCAATTTGTTTTCATTTCCATTTCTTTTGGACTCCATTCTGTTGTGATTTCAAAGGTCATGGAATCCTCCCTGAACCGCAACTTACTCTCTCCCCAAGTACTGACACCTCTCAAGAAAAAATGATAGCAACTGCATGGGAGGTTGTTCAGGAATCATAACTTGTGACTTCCTTTCTGTAAGATGCTATTTTCATGTAAATATCATTACTTGCTGCTTTAGAGCAGAGAGAATTTTCCCAGAGCTAGTGAAGCATTGGCTAAAGAGGAGAAGCCAGAAAGTTGTAAAAAGGGAGTTAAGAGAAGAAAGTATGTCTTGCAGACTGGAGACGTAATATCCAATGGAATCGAATAAGCTTTGGCATCTCTGTCTGTTGGAGTTCCTTCTCATGAACACTGTCACCTAATTTCTTTCAGATTCCCAGAGACTCCAGAAAGATGTCTTACCAGCAGCAGCAGTGCAAGCAGCCCTGCCAGCCACCTCCTGTGGTGTGCCCACCTAAGTGCCCTGAACCATGCCCACCTAAGTGCCCTGAACCATGCCCACCTCCAAAGTGCCCTGAGCCATGCCCACCTCCAAAGTGCCCTGAGCCATGCCCACCTCAAAAGTGCCCTGAGCCATGCCCACCTGTGCAGTGTCCACCTGAGCCGTGCCAGCAGAAATGCCCCCCTGTGCAGGTACAGCAACCCTGCCAGCAGAAGTGCCCACCTAAGAGCAAGTAATAGCTCCAGGATTCATCAGGATCGTGAAAGGATAGGGACAACTGGCTCACCTCCTTCCACAGCTCCATCATCCTCTTCTCTTCCAAGCCAATCATGGACACAGCTTCTCCATGCATCATTCCATGATCTGCTTGAGATGATCCCTGACAGCTGAAGGTTTTTTCCTGCGTGGTGATACTTCTGCTCTCTAGCAGGTAACTGAGAAAAGGCAGTCCTCAGCTTTTCCAGGATCCCAGTGCTTCAAAGGATGAGCAGCGGCACACTCCTCGGGTCTCATCAGATGGCTCCTTTCATGCCTCCTGTGTCGCTAACCTTGGCAGGGATTTCCACTGCTTGGGCAGTTGTAACTTTCCTTTCACTTCCTAAATAAAGTACATGTTCTGAGATGGGACAAATATTTTATTTCTTTTGCAAAGCTGCTTGTGTTAGCAATATTATGGCACAATTTTAGTCTATTTCTAGTCTTTTTTGATTCCAATATCCAGTCTCTCACCAACTTTGTTATCTGAATATTTGATCATACCAAAGATTATTCCTATGTTATTTTGAACCAATGATATTTTCTTTAATTACTGTTTAACTTGAGGGAGAAATTATTTAACCCCTCATGATTTCGCTTTCTCTACTGCAAAGTGGGGAAAATAATATTTAGATTACAAATTTTTCTTCGGTATAAAATTGAATAATGCCTGTAACTTTGTTGGAAGAATACCTGAACCAGAATTAAACAAACAAAAACAAACCTCGTTGCCATCGAGAAGATTCCAACTCATGGCAACACCATGTGTTCCAGAGTAGAAGTGCTACATAGGGTTTTCTTGACCAAAATCTTTATGGAAGCAGATTTCCAGAACTTTCCTGCATGCTACTGCTGGGTGGGTTCAAATTGACAAGCTTTAGCTTAGTCGCTGTTGTTGTTAGGTGCCATTGAGTTAGTTCCCACTCACAGTGACCCCATGGACAAACAGAATGAAACACTGCCCGGTCCTGTGCTCTTCACAATCATTGTAATGTTTGAGCCCATTGTTGGAACCACTGTGCCAATCCATCCCTTTGAGGGTCTTCCTCTTTTTCACTGACCCTCTGCTTTGCCAAGCATGATATCCTTCTCCAGGGACTGGTCCCTCCTGATAACATGTCCAAAGTACATGAGGCAACGTCTCACCATCCTCACTTCTTAGAATAGTAGTTGAAGTCAAACCATTTGTACCACCCGGGGATCTTGACCCAGAATTAGCATGCAAAAAATGGTAGTTTATTAGCAGCAGCACATCATCATCATCCCAATGTTTGCTCCAGCAAGAGAGAAACTTACACATGACTACTCTAGGAAATGAGAAGATTTTTAAACTGTATTACCCTTTCACACCTTTACTCTCTTTCCTAATTCACTTCAAGTTTCTATGTGACATTGTAGATAAAGAGCTTTTGGGAATGAGTGTGCCATTCTACAAAAAATCAGAGTATTTCTTAAATCACGGATAGTACAGAAGAAAGGGAATTACAAAGGCCAAAGAAGGCCAGTGCCTACCTCATTTTGATGGATGCCACCTGCTTTTTCACTCCATTGGCACACAAAAATTCAGGGTCCTGTCACTTTTGTTCACCTCTGAAATTAATTTGTTGACTGTTCTGACCTCCCATTTGAAAAGAAATGGGGTTTAGACTCTTTATTTAGATTTGAAAAATTCTTTCTGCTCTGCAGATTGTTATAAGTGCTTATTTTTCAAGTCAAGTAAGCTGTTAAAAGGAGCAATGTTCTTTAAATATATCCTTTCTTGCGGTCCTACTTGTCCATGTGGGAATAATTAACTGAGAACAAACACATATATATATACATACACATGCGTGCACACCCATACACGTACACCATTATTTTTAAAAGCAACAAAATCTTCACATTAAATCATTCCATACGTAAACATGGAAATCCTGGTGGTGTAGTGGTTAAGAGCTACAACTTCTTATCAAAAGGTAGGCAGTTCAAATCTACCAGGTGCTCCTTGGATACCCTGTGGGAAAGTTCTACTCTGTCTTCTAGGGTCTATGACTCAGCATCGACTTGACAGCAGTGGGTATGCCTAAAGACATTTACAATTAAAAGGATCTTCCTCTTTCTATAAATGTATAAGATACTTCCAAATCATTTTCCAAGATGGTTATACCATCGGCCACTCCTACCAGTGATAGGCATCCCTGGGTGATCAAAATGGTTAACTTCCTTATCTGCTAATCGAAAGGTTAGTGGTTGGAGTCCACCTAGAGGCATCTTGGAAGAAAGGCATGACCATCTACTTTGGAAAAATCAGCCACTGATAACACTGTGGAGCACAGTTCTACTCTGACACACATGGGGCTGCAGAGAGTGAGGATCAGCTCAATGCCAAGTGGTTTCTACAGTCTTTATATGAAAATTCCATCTGTTTTACCTCTTCGCCAAATTTTATCATCCTCAATGTTTTAAGTTTTAGGCTTTCTAGTGCCTATAAAATAGTTTCTCATTGTGGTTTTATATTGCATTTTCCTAATGACTAGAAATGATAAACACCTTTTCACTTTTTGTCTACTTTTGCTTGATGTGTATTAAAATCTTTTGCCCATTAGGTAGCTTGCCTTTTCATTAGTGATTTGTAAGAGTTCTATACATTATAAGTACATATACTTTGACATATGTAATATTTTCTATCAATTTGTGGACTGACTTCATTATCCTAACAGTGTCGTTTGATGAATAGTGGATATCAGTTTTGATGACATGAAATTTATTCTTTTTTTTTTTCTTTCATACTTAGTACTCTTTGTTTCCTCTTTAGGACATTTTGCCTATCTTGTGGTTACAAAATATTTCCCTATGATTTTTTTGGTTCTAAAAACTTTGTAATTTTATTATGTAGGTTTGCGTCCATAATTCCTAAAGAACTGGTGTTTAAGTTTGAAGTGAGTTTGGGGCGTAGGTTCATGGATATCCAGTTATTTTCTGTGCCTTTACTGAGAAGACTTTTCCCATTAAATCGTTATTAGTGTCTTTTTCAGAAATCAATTGATTGTGACGTGTTAGTTAATTTCAAAACTCCATAGCCCTTCAATTTATCTATTTGTCTATCTTGATGTCAATATTACTTAGTCTCTATAACCATACCTTTCCAGTAAATATTGAAAATAAGTAGTGCAATTCCCCGAACTTTGTTCTTTTATTTTTCCCCGAAGTATTTTGACTCTTTTTGGTCCTCTCATTTCCATACAATTTTTAAAAATATTCACAAATACTATGAAAAACATTGTTGTTATTTGGATTATGATTGTGTTGTAAATATTGTTCAATTTTGGGAGAATGCACTTCTTTAGATTTTTGTCATCATACTTTAGATGAAGATTACAGAACAAATAGTTTCTCATTAGTCGGTACACATATTGTTTTATGACATTGGTTAACAACCTCATGACATGTCAACACTCTGCCTTCTCGACCTTAGAAGACCTTTTATTTTCTCCTGGTGAAAATATACATGGCCAAAGTAACACCAATTCAAAAATTTCTACATGAACAATTCAGTGACATTGATTAATTTCCTCCACTTGTGCTGTTATTCTCACTATCTTTTTCCAAATTATTCCATCACCATTGTCTTCAACTCACTGCCCCCTAGGCTTCCCATCATACCTTTAGATTTGCTGTTGTCAATTTGATCTCACATAGATAATTCCTTTCATTGCTGTCCCTTAGATGACTGTTTGCAGAACAAATAGTTTTCCATTAAACCGTTAGTACAATATTGCCCTATGACAATGGTTCACAATCCCACGCCATGTCAACACTGTCCCTTCTCAAACTTGGGTTCCCTATCACCAGCTTTCTTGTCCCCTCCTGCCTAGAAATCCTTGACCCTGGACTGATATGCCTCATTACTCCCATTTTGTTTCATGAGGCTATCGAATCCCCAGCTGAATGGTGAACTTTGGGCATGACTTCACCACTGAGCTAAAAGGGTGTCTGAGGAATATACTCTCGGGGTTTCTCCAGTCTGTTAGGCCATTAAATCCAGTCTTTTTTGTGTGTGTGTGTTACAATTTTGTTCTACATCCAGATAAGTCCAGGACCCTCTACTGTGATCCTGGTCAGAGTACTCAGTGGTGGTAGCCGGGCACAATCTAGCTGCACTGGACTCAGTTTGGTGGAGGCTGTGGTAGCTGTGGTCCATTAATGCTTTGGACTAATCTTTTCCTTATATCCTGTTCTCTTCATTGTCCCTTGCTCCTGAAGGGGTGAGACCAGTGGAGTATCTTAGATGGCTGCTCACAGGCTTTCAAGACCCCAGACATACTCACCATGGTTGAATGTAGAACGTTCTCTTTATAAACTGTGTCATGCCAATTGAGCTAGTTGTTCCCTGAGAGCATGCTACCCACAACCCTCTGCCAGCAGTTCACTTCCTCAGGGACTTTGGTTGTGTCTATGGGGCTTCCATGACCTTTCCTTGTACAAGTTGTGCTGGCTTCCCCAGTATTGTTGTGTACTGTCTTACCCTTCACTAATGTTACCACTTATCTATTGTCGATTTAGTTACCCCCACCCCTCCCATCCCTAGAAACCAAGAAAGATTGTTTCGTTTTGTGTGTAAACTTTTACATGAGTTTTTACAGTAGAGGTCTCATACAATATTTGTCCTTTTGTGATTGACTTATTCCACTCAGCATAATGTCCTCCAGTTTCATCCATGTTATGAGACGCTTCACAGATTCCTAGTTGTTCTTTATCTTTGTGTAATACTCCATTGTGTGTATGTACCATAGTTTGTTTATCCATTCATCTGTTGATGGGCATCTACGTTGTTTCCATCTTTTTGCTATTGTGAACAGTGCTTCAATGAATATGGGTGAGCATATGTGTATTCGTGTGATGGCTTTTATGTCTCCAAGCTATATTCCTAGGAGTGGAATTCCTGGATCGTAAGGTATGTCTATTTCTAGCTTTCTAAGGAAGTGCCATATCATTTTCCAAAATGGTTGTATTATTTTGCATTCCCACCAGCAGTGCAGAAGGATTCCAGTCTCCCTGCAGCCTCTCCAACATATGCTATTTCCAGTGCTTTTGATTCTTGCCAGTAATGCCGGAGTTAGATGGTATTTCATTGTGGTTTTAATTTGCATTTCTCTAATGGCTAGTGATCACGAGCATTTCCTCACGTGTTTGTTGGACGCTTGAATGTCTTCTTTGATGAAGTGTATGTTCATTTCTTTTGTCCATTTTTTAATTGGATTATTTGTCTTTTTGTTGTAGAGGTGGTGGATTTTCTTATAGATTTTAGAGATTAGACCTTTGTCTGACTTGTACTGTCCAAAAATTTCTTTCCCAGTCTGTAGCTTCTCTTTTTACTCTTTTGGGGAATTCTTTTGAGGAGCATAAGTGTTTTATTTTTAGGAGATCCCAGTAATCTAGCATATCTTCTGGGGTTTTTGTGTTGTTGGTTATGGTTTGTATCCTGTTAATGCCGTGCATTAGGGCCTCTAGCATTCATCCTATTTTTTCTTCTATGTACTTTAGAATATTTTGCTTTATATTTACGTCTTTGATCCAAATTGAATTATTTACTGTGTATGGTGTGAGGTATGAGTCCCATTTCATTTTTTTTTTTTTTTGCACGTAGACATCCAGTTTTGCCAGTACGATTTGTTAAAAAGACTATCTTTTCCCCCTTTGATGGACTTTGGGCCCTTTTCCAAGATCAGTGGACTGTAGATGGGTGGATTTACATCTGGATTCTCAATTCTGTTCCATTGGTCAGTGTTTCTATCATTGTGCCAGTACCAGGCTGTTTTGACTACGGTAGCTATATAGTACGTTTTGAGGTCAGGTAGTGTGAGTCCTCCTACTTTATTCTTCTTCTATAGAGCTTTATTTATCCGCGCTTTTTCCCTTTCCTTATAAAGTTAATGATTAGTTTTTCCATCTCTTTAAAGGATGTCGTTGATATTTGGATCAGGATGGCATAGTATTTGTAAATTGCTTTCGGTATAATTGTCATTTTCACTATGTTAAGTTTACCTATCCATGAGCATGGGATGTTTTTCCATTCATGTTGATCCCTTTGGGTTTTTTACAGTGGTCTTTTGTACTTCTGTCTGTATAGGTCTTATATATCCCTGGTTAGATTTATCCCTAAATATTTTATTTTTTAGGGGCTATTGTAAATGGTCTTGTTTTCCTGGTTTCTTTTTCATCATTCTCTTTATTGGTGTATAGGAATCAAACCGATTTTTCTATGTTTATCATGTATCCAGCTAGTCTGCTGAATCTTTCTATTAATTCCAGTAGTTTTCTTGTGGACTCTTTTGGGTTTTCTATGTATAGTATCATACCAACCTCAAACGGGGACAGTTTAACTTCTTCATTACCAGTTTGTCTGCCCTTTATTATTATTTTTTCTTTGCCTTATTGTTCTAGCCGGGACTTCCAGCACATTGTTAAATAGGTGTGGAGATAAAGGGCATCCTTGTCTTGTTCCTGTTCTCAAGGAGAATGTTTTCAGCCTATCTCCATTAAGAACGATGTTGTCTTTTGGTTTTGCAGAGATGCCCTTTATTATGCTGAGAACTTTCCCTTTTATACGTATTTTATTGAGAGCTTTTATCATGAATGGGTGTTGGACTTTGTCACATGTCTTTTCGGTGTCAATTGAAGTGTTGATGTGATTCTGTTCTTTCCTTTTATTTATGTGGTGGATTATGTTAATTTATTTTCTGATGTTGAAACATCCTTGCACACCTGATATGAATCCCACTTGGTCCTGGCATATTAGTTTTTTGATATGATGTTGAATTCTATGGGCTAGAATATTGTTGAGAATTTTTGCATCTATATTCATGAGAGATATTTTTATTTGTAATTTCCTTTTTTAGTGACATCTTTGCCTTGTTTTGGTATCAGGGTTATGCTGGCTTCATGAAATGAATTCAGAAGCATCCCTTCCTTTTCTATTTTCTGAAATAGTTTGAGCAGTACTGGTATAAGCGCTTCTCTGAATGTTTGGCTGAATTCTCCAGTGAAGCCATCTGGGCCAGGGCTTTTTGCTGTTGTTGTTGTTGGGAGTTTTTTTTTTTTTTTTTTTTTTTTTTTTATTATTAACTTTTCAATCTCTTTTCTTGTTATGGGTCTGTTCAGATTTTCAGCATCACTTTGTCATAGTTCGGTAGGTAGTGTGTTTCTAGTAATTTATCTGTTTCCTCTAGGTTTTCAATTCTGTTGGAGTATACTTTTTCATAATACTCTGTTATAATCCTTTTTATTTCAGCTGGGTCTGTTGTAATGTCCCCCTTTTCATTTCTTATTTGGGTTATTTGCCTCCTCTCCTGTTTTTCTTTTGTCAGTCTGGCCAATGGTTTGCCAGTTTTGTCGATTCTTTCCAAGAGCCAACTTTTGGTTTTCTTGATTCTTTCCATTGTTTTCTCTACTCTCTATTTCATTAATTTCTGCTGTGATCATTATTATCTCCTTTCTTCTAGTGGCTGTGGGCATTTTTGGCTGTTCTCTTTCTCTTTGTTCAAGTTCTGCAGTTAATGTTTTGATTTTTCCCTTTCTTCTTTTTTGATGTATGAATCTATTGCTATAAATTGTCCTCAGAGGACTGCCTTTGCTTTGTCGTAAAGGTTTTGGTTTGATGTGTTTTAATTCTCATTTTATTCTAAGAATTTTTAGATTCCATCTCTGATTTCTTCTATTACCCAGTGATGTGTAAGCAGGGTGTTATCTAGTTTCCATGTAATTCAATTTTTTTTTCCCTTGGTCTTCCTGTTGTTAATTTCTAACTTGATGGCATCATGGTCAGAGAAGATACTTTGCATTATCTCAACGTTTTCAATGTTGTTGAGGATTGCTCTGTGGCCTAAGATACGATGTGTTCTGGAGAAGGTTCCATCTGCATTATAAAGCAACGTGTATTTTGCAGATTTTGAGTGGAGTGTTCTATATATGTCTATGAGGTCAAGTTGGCTGATTGTGCCCTTAAATCTTCTGTATCTTTGCTGAGTTTCTTCTTATCGTTCTGTCCTTTACTGAGAGTGGTGTGCTGAAGTCTCCTACTATTATTATGGAATTGTCAGTTTCTCTTTTCAGAGCTTTTAGAGTGTGTTTTATGTATTTTGGAGCCCTGTCATTGGGTGTGTAGATTGTTACTATGGTTATGTCTTCCTGATGGATTGTCCCTTTAATCATTAGGTAGTTTCCTTCTTTGTCTTTTATGGTGGATTTTGTTTTAAAGTCTATTTTATCTGAGATTAGTATTGCCACTCCTGCTCTTTTTTGGTAGTTGTTTGATTGATATATTATTTTCTATCCTTGGAGTTTTAATAAATTTATATCTTTGTTTCAAAGGTGTGTCTTGCAGACAGCATGTAAAAGGATCCTGGTTTTTTATCCATTTTGTCACTCTCCACCTCTTTATGGGTGCATTGAAGCCATTTACATTCAGTGTAGTTATTGATAGGTGTGAGTTTATTGCTGTCATTTTGTAGTGCTTTTTTTGTGATGCTGACATTTGCTTTGTTCCTCTTACTCTCCTGTGCTGAGTTTCTTTTGTCTGTGGATTTCTTTTTCTTCATTTCTTTTGTTTTTGTAGGTTTTGTTTTTAGTGAGACTTTATGTTTTCCTTCTTTATTTTGATGAGTAGGTTTGTTTACTTTCTTTGTGGTTATCTTGAAATCTACCCTTATGTACCTAGGTTTGAAGCAGTCTATTATTACTTGGTATAATCTTGCCTTCCTCTCTGTTAGAAGGTTCTATACCTACATCTCTTATTCCCTCTTTGTTTGTTTTTGCCATTTACACATTAAGCTTTCTAGTTTCCCTCTTGTAATTCTTTTGGTTTTCAGTAGTTCTTAAGAGTTCATTTCCTACGTTGGTGTCTGGTTAGTACAACCCTGTGTCCTATATTCAGTGTGTATCTGATGTTTTTTGTTCTCAGACCAGAGGACTTCCTTTAATAAGTCTTGTAAGTTTGGTTTGGCTTTTACATAGTCCCTTTATTTCTGTTTATCTGGAAATGGCCTAACTTCACCGTCATATTTGAATGAGAGTTTTTCAGGATATATTATTCTTGGCAGGGAATGTTTTCCTTTCAAGGTTTTATATATGTCATCACATTGGCATCTTGCCTGCATGGATTCTGTCAGATAATCTGAGCTTCATCTTATTGTTTCACCTCTGTATGTAACTTACTGTGTTTCTTGAGCTGCTCTCAGGCTTCTTTGTATGTCTTTGTTTTTAGTGAGTGTGATCATGATACGCCTTGGTGATTTTCTTTTGTGGAGTATCCTATATGCGGTTCTTTGAGCTTCTTGGATGGTAACCTTTTCATCTTTCATGATTTCGGGGAGGTTTTCTATCAGCAATTCTTCAATGATCCTCTCGGTTTTCTGTTTTCTCCCCCTGTTCTGGAAATCTAATCACTCACCGAATTTTACTGTTGATTGTATCTTACATAATTCTCAGGTATTCTTGATTTTTCTTCATTCTTTTTTTCTTATTTTTCCTCAAACACAGTTGTATCCAATTGTTCGTCTTCAAATTCGCTGATCCTAACTTCTGTCATGTCAAACCTGCTCCTCAGCAGTTCTATAACACTGTCTATTTCTGAAATCTTGTTGTTTACATTTTGGATTTCTAATTGTTGTCTTTGTGTGATTTTTAGTTGTGAATTTATTTTAGCATTCTGTTCCTGTATAATTTCTTGAATTCTTTCATTTTTTAGTCTGCATATTCCATGAATTTCTCTGCCTTTTCCATGAATTTGTCTTATTTTCCTCCTTTTGTCTGCTTTCTGCTTCAACTCTTCGATGATTCTGAATATTTGAGATTTGAATTCCCTATCAGGTAGTTGTGGTGCCTTTTATCCTGGAAACTTACCTGGTGTTTTATTTTGGAAGCCTCCTGGAACCATCCTGTCCTTTTTTCATATTTTGATATTTTCTGCTGCCTTTGGGACATTCAGTAGTTATTTTCTTCTGTGATTGATTGTAGACTTGTTTGTTTTATCCTGCTTTTTTGTTTCATATGGTTATCTCTGAACAGGCAAGCAGTGCGTTCTTTGTTGTTTGCTTGTCTGTGGGCACGATACTTTTCACTTCCTTCTCTAAATGGCAGGGTCAGTCACTGAGGTATGCTGTAGGCAGAAGCACCACGCTGTCCCTCCACAGCAAAGATCCGAAAAACTAAGCCAAACAGGGAATACAACAATCCTGAAACCCTAAAACATCAAATGAAGGGATAAAGAACTCAGCCAAGCAACAAATGGAGTGAGAAAACTGACAGAGACAGGAGAGCGAGGAGAGACTCATGCAGAGATCCCCTACCAGCTAACGCAGCCTGGATCCACCATCTTTGACTCCTATCAGAGACCAGCAAACGGGGGTACGAGAAAGCAGCCTCATGGAGCATCCAGTGGGAGACAAAACAGCCGGTAATTTGCAGTGTGCGCTTTCCCATCCCCCACCCCTTTTCGCCCCAGCTCGGCCTCCTCTGCTTCCCGTGGCCACAGTCTTTTGCATGGGAAGAGCCAGCTGCTTGGATTCCACACACCCAAGCAGGCAGCTCTCTGGGTGCCATTTGTTGGCTGCTAGTGTTGCTTTTTGTTTCTGCTCCTTTGGATTCCTCACTTGCCTCCTGCCTCCTCCTCCTCCTTTCGCTCGAGTCCCGGGCTCCTAGCGCCATCTTTGTCTCTTCCTGAGGGGCTGCTGGGCTCCATTCAAGTGTGCAGCTGCTTTCCGGTCTGGGCTGCCGCACTTGTGGGATCCCAGGGCTTTTGTTTGTTTGTTCCTCTGCTTCCCAAGGCCTGGTCTCTTGACCGGGAGGCACCGGCTGCTTGGATTACACACACCCAAGTGGCGGCTCTCTGGCTTCCATTTGTTGGCTGCTAGTGTTGCTTTTTTTTTCTGCTTCTTTTTATTTCTCACTTGCCTCTTACCACCTCCCCCTCCTTTCACTCAAGTGCCTGGCTCCATGCACCATCTTTCCTTCTTCCTGAGGGGCTCCAGAGAGCTGGCAATTTGTGATATACGCTTTCTCACTCTCCACCCTTCTTCACCCACACTCAGCCTCTTCTGCTTCCCGTGGACACAGTCTCTTGTCCAGAAACACCAGCCCACACAGGCTGGCGCCCTGAGTGCCATTTATTGGCTGCTGGAGTTGCTTTTATTTTATTTTTCTCTGCGTCTTTGGATTTCTTGCTTGCTTCCCGCCACCTCCCCCTCCTTTCACTCGAGTGCCTGGCTCCGTGTGCCATCCTTGCTTTTTCCTGAGGGGCTGCGGAGCTCCATTCGAGTGTGGAGCTCCTTCCCGGTCTGGGCTAACGTGCTGGTGGGATCCTGTGGCTTTCGTTAGTTTTGAATTGTTTGTTTGTTTTCTTGAGTTGGGAGCCCTTTCCGGCCAGGCGGATCTGGGTAGCAAGTAACTAAACTTCGGCTTCCACAGACGTGCGGAGGGATCCCTGAGGACATTTCTTTTTTTTATTGTTTTCTTTTCTTTTGTTTCTGTTTATATGGGGGGCCTTTCTTGTTCATTTTTTTTTATTTGTTTTTTTTTCTCTTCCCTCTTCTTCCCTTTTTGTCTTTCTTCATTGCTCAGTTTCTCATCTCTCTATATCTTCCTTCTCTTTCTGATCCCTGAATACCAGGTGTTGTATGCCTCTGTGCCTTCTGGCCAGGCTGTGCTGCGACACCTGAGAGCAACTTCCTAAGACCTCATAGCTGCATCGGTGGGATCCCTGGGAACTTTGCAGTTCTTTATCCTTTCTGATTTTTATTTATTCATTCTTTTCTTTTCTTCCTCTTCCCCTTTCTGTTTTTCTCCATTTCATAGTCTCTCATCTCTCCATTCCAACGGCAAGATCCCCTAGCATTCTTTTTTGGTTGTTGTATGTTTTTTGGCTCCTGTTCCTCTCTCCTCTCTCCTATATCCAACTTAGCTCCACACATAACCATCTCCCCGCTGCATCCTGCCTACCTGTACCGTGTGTTTGACATCGCATCACCAAGCAGTGCAGGCACAGCCTACTGTAAACTGCCCAGCACTGATTTCTGACCAGCCCTGGTGGCTGTAGTGAGTGCCACAAACAACCCGTCCCAGTGACTCCTCTTCAGCTAGACCTGCCCTTCTGTACCATATCTGAGTGACTGAACCTGCCAGTTGGAGAAGGAGGCGAAAAGTATTGAGCACACAGAGGAGCAAACAACAAAGAGCACAAAATCTGCCTGCTCAGACATAGTCAATTTTTTTGTAAAAAAAGGGACAAAACAAACAAATCTACAATCAATAAACGAGATAAATAACTACTGAATGCCCCAAAAACTGCAGACAATATAAAAACATTTACAAAAACAGGACAGGATGGTTCCAGTAGGAATTCAAATTAAAACACCATATGACTCTCTTGTGGAAGAAAATGCACTAGAAGTACCTTATAGGGAATTCAAATCTCAAATACTAGGAATTTTCCAAGAACTAAGGCAAAAAGATGTCAAACATGAGGAAAAACTAGACAAATTCATGGAAAATACGTACCAAAAAAAATGGAAAAATACATGAAGATGATACAGAAACAAAATTTCAAAATAAATTCACAACTAGAAATTATACAAAAACAACAATTAGAAATTGAAAACATAAATAACAAGATTTCAGAAATGGATGATGTCATAGAAGGGCTTAGAAGCAGATATGAAACTGTGGAAGACAGGTTCAGTGGAATTGAAGACAAAAACTTGGATACAACTCTGTTTCAGGAAAACTCAGAAAACAGAACAAAGAAAAATGAAGAGACCCTGAGAGTTATGTGGGACACAATTAAAAGCAAAAACTTACGAGTGATTGGCATTCCAGAACAGGGGGAGAAAACAGAAAACCCAGAGAGAATCATTGAGGAACTGCTAAAAGAAAACTTCCCCAATATCATGAAAGATGAAAAGCTGGCCATCCATGAAGCTCACTGAACCCCATATAAAGTAGACGCCGAAAAAAATCACCAAGGCATATCAAATTCACACTCGCCAAAACCAAAGACAAACAAAGAATCCTGAGAGCAGCTCGTGAAAAACAAGAAGTCACATACAGAGGAGAAACAATAAGACTAAGCTCAGATTATTCGGCAGAAACCATGCAGGCAAGAAGGCAATCGGATGACATATATAATGTCTTTTTTTTTTATTTTATTTTATTGTACTTCAGGTGAAGGCTTACAGAACAAATAGTTTCTCATGAAACAGTAGTACACATGTTGTTTTATGACATTGGTTAACAACCCCACAACATCTTAAGCCTCTAAATTCTCAACCTCTTTTTTTTTTATGAAAATACAGATAGCCAAAGATACATCGTTTCAAAAATTTCTACATACACAGTTCAGTGACATTGACTACACTCTTCCAACTGTGCTGTTAGTTTCACTTAAGATGAAGGCTTACAGAACAAAATAGTTTCTCATTTAACAGTTACTACACATGTTGCCCTATGACAATGGTTAACAATCTCACAACACATCAAGAACATCCTTACTCCACCTTGTGTTCCCTATCACCAGGGGACTTCCTTGTCCCCTTCTGTCTTCTGGCCCTTGTCACTGGACTACTGTACCTCATTAGTCTCATTTGTTTTTTATTTTTTAACAACATTTCAAAACTTTTTACTTACACATTTAAGTGATATTGACTATGCTCTTCCAATTGTGCTGCCATTCTCACCCAAGATGAAGGCTTACAGGACAAAACAGCCTCCCATTTAATAGTTACTACAAATGTCGCCCTGTAACAGTGGTCAACAATCTCACAACACATCGACAGTGTCCTTACTCAACTTGTGTTCCTTATCATCAGTTTCCTACTCCCCCTCTTCCTTCTGGCCTTTGTCACCGGACTCCTGTACCTCGTTAGTCCCATTTAGTTTTACTGGGCTGTACACTCCCAGGCTTAACATCGAACCTCGAAGGTAACTTCACCTCTGAGCTGAAAGGGTGTCTGGGGGCCACACTCTTGAGGTTTCTCCAGTATACTTTAGGCCAGTAAATCTGGTCTTTATTTTTTATTTTTTTTTTTTTTTTTTTGGGAGTTAAAATTATGCTCTACATCCTTGTCCAGCTCTGTCCAGAACCTCTGTTGTGATCCTGGTCAGAGCCGTCAGTGGTGGTAGCCGGGCACCATCTACCTCTACTGGACTCAGTCAGGTGGAGGCCTTGGTAGCTGTGAACAATTAGTCCTTTGGACTAATCTTTTCGTTGTATCCTGTTCTCTTCATTCTCCCTTGCTCCCGAAGGGATGAGACCAGTGGAGTATCTTAGATGGCCGCTCATAGGCTTTTAAGACCCCAGACACTACTCACCAAGGTAGAATGTAGAGCACTGTCTTCATAAGCTGTGTCATGTCAATTGAGCTAGATGTTCCCCGAGACCATGGTCCCCAGAGCCCTCCTCCAACAACTCAGTCTCTCGTGGGGTTTGGATGTGTCTATAGGGCCTCCATGACCTTTCCTTGTGAAGGTTGTGTTAGTTTCCCCTGTACTGTGTACTATCTCACCTCTCACCCAAGGTACCACTTATCTATTGCCTATTTAGTATTTCCCTCCCCCACCCCTCCCATCCCTGGTAACCAACAAGGATTGTTACATTTTGCATGTGAATTTTTTTATTGGTTTTTACAGTAGAGGTCTCATACAATATTTGTCCTTTTGTGATTAACTTATTTCACTCAGAATAATGTCCTCCAGTTTCATCCATGTTATGAGATGGTTCACAGATTCATTGTTGTTCTTTCTCATTGCATAGTACTCCATTGTGTGTATGTACCATAGTTTGTGTATCCATTCATCTGTTGATGGACATCGAGGTTGTTTCCATCGTTTTGCTATTGTGAACAATGCAGCCATGAACATAGGTGTGCATATGTCTATTCGAGTGATGACTCTTGTTTCTCTAGGATATATTCCTAGGAGTGGGATTGCTGGATCGAATATTATGTCTATTTCTAGCTTTCTGAGGAAACGCCATATCATTTTCCAAAATGGTTGTATCATTTTGCATTCCCACCAGCAGTGTATAAGAGTTCTCATCTCCCCGCAGCCCCTCCAACATTTGTTATTTCCAGTATTTTTGATTCGTGCCAGTAATGCCGGGGTGAGATGGTATCTCATTGTGGTTTTAATTTGCATTTCTCTAATGGCTACTGATCGCAAGCATTTCCTCATGTGTCTCTTTGCCATTTGAATGTCTTCCTTGGTGAAGTGTCTGTTCATTTCCTTTGCCCATTTTTTGATAGGATTGTTTGTCTTTTTGTTGTAGAGGTGTTGGATTTTCTTGTAGATTATGGAGAGTAGGCCTTTGTCTGACTTGTACTGTCCAAAAACTTTTTCCCAGTCTGTAGGTTCTCTTTTGACTCTTTGGTGAAGTCTTTTGAAAAGCATAGATGCTTGATTTTTAGAAGATCCCAGTGATCTAGTTTATCTGTTGGGTTTTTTGTGTTGATGTTTATGGTTTGTATCCTGTTAATGCCATGTATTAAGGCCTGAAGTGTTGGTCCTATTTTTTCTTCTATGAATTTTATAGTTTGAGGCTTTATATTCAGGTCTTTGATCCATTTTGAAGCAGTTTTTGTATATGGTGTGACGTATGGGTCCTGTTTCATTTTTCTACAAATGGATATCCAGTTTTGCCAGCACCATTTGTTAAAAAGACTGTCTTTTCCCCATTTGATGGACTTTTGGCCCTTGTCGAGAATCAGGTGACTGTAGGTGGATGGGTTTACATCTGGGTTCTCAATTCTGTTCCATTGGTCAGTGTCTCTGTCGTTGTACCAGTACCAGGCTGTTTTGACTACTGTAGCTGTATAGTAGGTTCTCAAGTCAGGTAGTGTGAGTCCTCCAACTTTATTCTTCTTCTTCAGTAGTGCTTAACTTGTTCGGGGTTTCTTCCCTTTCCATATGAAGTTAATAATTAGTTTTTCCATCTCTTTGAAGAATGTTGTTGGTATTTGTATTGGCATTGCATTGTATTTGTAAATTGCTTTAGGTAGAATTGCCATTTTCACAATGTTGAGTCTGCCTATCCATGAGCATGGTATGTTTTTCCATTTATGTAGATCCCTTTGGGTTTCATGCAGCAGTGTTTTGTAGTTTTCTTTGTATAGATCTTTTACATTCCTGGTCAGATTTATTCCTAAGTATTTTATATTTTTTGGGGCTACTGAAAATGGTATTGATTTCCTGATCTCCTTTTCATCATTCTCTTTACTGGTGTATAGGAATCCAACTGATTTTTGAATGTTGTATCCTGCTACTCTACTGAATCTTTCTATTAGTTCCAGTAGATTTCTCGTGGAGTCTTTAGGGTTTTCTATGTATAGTATCATATCATCTGCAAACAGGGAGAGTTTAACTTCTTCATTACCAATTTGGATGCCCTTTATTTATTTTTCTTGCCTGATTGCTCTAGCTAGAACTCCTACATGCTTTTGGTACTTTTTAGCTTGATATATTTTTTTCCAACCTTTGACTTTTAAGAAATTCACATCTTTGTTTCTAAGTTGTGTCTCTTGTAGACAGCATATTGATGGATCCTGTTTTCTTATCCATTCTGTCACTCTCCATCTCTTCATGGCTGCATTGAGTCCATTTACATTCAGTGTAATTATTGACAGATGAGAGTTTGTTGCTGTCATTTTGTAGTGCTTTTTTTGTGGTGCTGAAGTTTTCTTTGTTCTTCTTACTCTCTTGTGCTGAGTTACTTTTGTTTGTGGATTTTTTTTTCATTTCTTTTGTTTTTGTAGGTTTTGTTTTGGCTGAGGCTTTATGTTTTTCGTCTTTTTATATGAGTGTGTTTGTTAACTTTCTTTGTGGTTGCCATGACTTTTACCCTTATCTTTCTAAGTTTGAAGGTATACCATTACTTAGTATTGGCTTGCCTTCCTCTCCATTAGAAGGTTCTATACCTATGCCGTTTATTCCCTCTTTTATTGTTTTGATGTTGTTGTCATTTACTGATTAATTGCTCTGATTGCATGCTGTATTTCTTCTGGTTTTGGATAGTCCTCGAGAGTTCATTTCCTTGATTGGTATCTGCCTTGTACAATCCTGCATCTTAGATTCTGCCAGTGAGCTGAAGCTGTTTGTCCTCAGACCGAAGATCTTCCTTTAAGAATTCTTGTAAGTTTGGTTGGACTTGTACATATTCGCTTAAATTCTGTTTATCTGGAAATGACCTAATTTCACCATCAAATTTGAACGAGAGTTTTGCAGGATATATTATTCTTGGCTAGCAATTTTTCTCTTTCCAGATTTTGTATATTTCATCCCATTGCCTTCTTGCCTGCATGGTTTCTGCAGAATAATCTCAGCATAGTCTTATTGTTTCTCCTCTGTATGTGACTCCTTGTTTTTAACGAGCTGCTCTCAGGATTCTTTGTCTTTGTTTTTGGTGAGTGTCATTATGATATGCCTTGGTGATTTTCTTTTGGGGTCTCTCCTATATGGAGTTCGTTGAGCCTCTTGGATGGCCAGCTTTTCATCTTTCCTGATATTGGGGAAGTTTTCTGTCAGCAGTTCTTCAATGATTCTCTCTGTGTTTTCTGTTTTCTCCCCCTGTTCTTGAATTCCAATCACTTGCAAATGTTTGGTTTTGATTGTGTCCCACATAACTCTCAGGGTCTCTTCATTTTTCTTGGTTCTTTTTCCTGAGTTTTCCTGAAACAGTTTTTATCCAAGTGTTTGTCTTCAATTCCACTGATCCTGTTTTCCACCATTTCATGTCTGCTTCTCAGCCCTTCTATGACACCGTCCATTTCTGAAATCTTGTGGTTTGTCTTTTGGATTTCTAATTGTTGTCAATGTATAATTTGTACTTGTGAATTTATTTTGGCATTTTGTTCCTGCATTATTTTCCTGAAGTCTTCCAATTTTTTGTCTGTGTTTTCCATGAATTTGTCTATTTTTTTTCCATTTTTGTCAGCTTTTTGCCTCCGCTCTTGGAGAATTCTGAGTATTAGATATTTGAATTACCTATCAGGTAGTTCTAGTGCATTTTCTTCCTCAGGAGAGTCATCTGGTATTTTATTTTGGATGCCTACTGGAACCATCCTGTCGTGTTTTTGTAAATGGTTTGATATTGTCTGCTGTCTTCGGTGGTTATTTTTATCGTTTACTGATTGTAGATTTGTTTCGTCCCTTTTTTTTTTTTTAATTTGACTATGTCTGAGCACACGGACTGTTTCTTATTTGTTGTTTGCTCATCTGTGGGCAGAATAATTTTCACCTCCTTCTTCAATTGGCAGGGTCAGTCACTCAGATATTGTATGGCAGGGCAGGTCTAGCTGAATAGGAGTTACTGCAACGGGTTATTTGTGGCACTTACTACAGCCACCAGAGGGGGTCGGTACTCAGTTCAGGGCAGGTTCCAATAGGGCGTGCCTGTGCTGCTTGTTGGTGTGATGTCAAGTGCATGGTGCAGGTAGGCAGGATACAGCAGGGAGATTATTATGTGAGGAGCTTAGATGGATATGGGAGAGAGGAGAGAGGAACAGGAGCCAAAAACATACAAACAAAAAAGAATGCTAGGCGAGCTTGCCGTTGGAGTGGAGAGATGAGAGACTGTGAAATGGAGAAAAACAGAAAGAGGAAGAGGAAGAAAAGAAAAGAGAAAAATGAATAAATAAAATCAGAAAGGTTAAAGAATCACAAAGTTCCCAGGGATCCCACTGGTGCAGCTATGAGATCTGGGGAATTCGCTCTCAGGTGTTGCAGTACAGCCTGGCTAAAAGGCGTAGAGGTATACAAGATGAGGTATTCAGGGACCAGAAAGAGAAGGAAGATATGTAGAGACGAGAAACTGAGCAATGAAAAAAGACAAAAAGGGAAAAAGAGGGAAAAATAAAAAATAAAAAAAAGAACAAGAAAGGCACCCAAAAAAACAGAAAAAGAAAGAAAAAAAGAAAAAAGAAATGCCCTAAGGAATCCCTCTGCACTTCTCTGCAAGCTGAGGGGGAAATCTCCTTGCCATGCAGTACCACCTGGCCAGAAAGGGCTCCCAACTCAAGAAAAGGAAAATAAAACAAACAAACAATTCAAAACAAACAAACAAAAGCCCTGAGATCCCACCAGCACAGCAGCCCAGACAGGGAAGCAGCTCCACACTCGAACAGTGTTCCACAGCCCCTCAGGAAGAAACAAAGATGGCACAGGGAGCCAGGTATCTGAGCAAAAGGAGGGGGAGGTGGTGAGAGTAAGGAAGAAATCAAAAGAAGCAGAAAAAAGCAAAACCAGCAGCCAAGAAATGGCACTCAGAGAGCCAGAACGTCAGGGTGTATTGGATCCAAGCAGCCGGTGTTTCCAGGTCAAGAGATTGTGGCCGCGGGAAGCAGAGGAGGCCGAATCGGTGAACAAGGGTGGGGGGTGGGAAAGTGTATATCGCAAATTACCGGTTGTTTTGTCTCCCGCTGGACACTCCGTGAGGCTGCTTTCTCATACTCCCTGTTTGCTGGTCTCCGATAGGAGTCCAAGATATTGGATCCGCACTGTGTTAGCTGGTAGGGGACCTCTGCATGAATCTCTCCTCCCTCTCCATTCTCTGTCAGTTTTCTCACTCCCTTGGGTGCTTGGCTGAGTTCTTCATCTCTTCATTTGATGTTTTAGGGTTTCAGGATTGTTGTATTCTGTGTTCAGCTTAGTTTTTCAGATCTTTGCTGTGGAGGGAAGGCATAGTGCTTCTGCCTAGAGCGCCATTTTGCCGGAACCTGAATTTCAATTTTGATGATGTGAAATAGATTCTTTTTTCTTTCATATTTAGTACACTTTATTTCCCTTTAGTAAATCTTTGCCTAAACTGTGGTTACAAAATATTTCCCTGATTTTTTTGTTCTAAAACCTTTATAATTTTGTATTAAAGTTTGGGTCTATAATTCCTAAAGAACTGGTGTTTGAGTATGAAGTGAGGTTGGGATGTAGGTTCATGGATATCCAGTTATATTCTGCACCTTAAATTGAAAAGACTTTTCCCATTAAATCGTATTGGTGCCTTTTTCAAAATCAATTGATTCTAATGTGTCAGTTAATTGCAAGATTCCATATCCCTTTTATTTATCTATTTGTCTATCTTGATGTCAATGTTACTTAGTCTCTATTATCATAGCTTTGCAGTGAATATTGAAAATATGTAGTGAAATTCCCCAGCATTGTTTTTTTTTTCTTTATTTCCAAATGTGTTTTGACTATTTTTGGTCCATTCAGTTCATATAAATTTTAAAATTATCCACAAATACTATGAAAAGTTTGGTATTTGATATTTGGATTAGGACTGTGACGTAAATATTGTTCGATTTGGGGAGAAAGCACTTTTTTAAGATTTTCTTCATTGAACTTATATGAAGGTTTACAGAACAAATAGTTTCTCACCAAACATTCAGTACACATATTGTTTCATGACATTGGTTAAGAAACACACGACATGTAAACACTCTCCCTTCTTGACCTTTGAGGACTTTTGTTTTCGTCTTGGTGAAAATATACATAGCCAAATTTACACCATTTCAAAAGTTTCTGCATGTACAATTCAGTGACATCGATTACATTCTTCCACTTGTGCTGCTATTCTCACTATCATTTTCCAAATTATTCTGTCACCATTATCTTCAAGTCACTGCCCCCCTAAGCTTCCCATCAAAACTTTGGAGTTGCTGTTGTCAATTTGATCTCACATAGATAATTCTTTTTATTTTTGTACCTTAGATGAAGGTTTGCAGAACAAAGAGTCTCTGATTAAACAGTTAGTAAACATATTGACCTATGACAAGGGTTAACAAACCCACGACATGTCAACACAGCCCCTTCTCAACTTTGGGTTCCCTATCACCAGCTCTCTTGTCCCCTCCTGCCTACAAGTACTTGTCTCTTGACTGCTGTGACTCATTAGTTCCATTTTGTTTTATGAGTGTGTCCATTCCCCAGCTAAAGGGTGAACTTCAGGAGGGACCTCACCACTGAGCTAAAAGGGTGTCCAGGGACCATACTCTTGGGGTTTCTGAAGGCTCTTTAAGCCCAGTAAATCTGGTCTTTTTTTGTGAGTTACAATTTTGTTCTACATCCTTTTCCAGCTCTGTCCAGGACCCTCTATTGTGATCCCGGTCAGAGCAGTCAGTGGTGGTAGCCGGGCACCATCTAGCTGTCCTGGACTCAGTCTGGTGGAGGTTGTGGTACTGTGGTCCATGAGTCCTCTGGAATAATCTTTTCCTTGTGTCTTGTTCTCTTCATTCTCCCTTGCTCCCGAAGGGGTGAGACCAGTGGAGTATCTTAGATGACTTCTCACAGGCTTTTAAGATCCCAGATGCTATTCACCAAGGCAGAATGTAGAACATTATCCTTATAAACTGTTTTATGCCAATTGAGCTAGATGTTCTGCGATACCATGTTCCCCACAGCCCTTTGTCAGCAATTCAGTCCCTCAGGGAGTTTGGATGTGTCTATGGAGCTTCCGTGACCTTTCCTTGTACAAGTTGTGCTGGCTTCCTCAGTATTGCGTACTGTCTTACACTTCACCAATGTTGCCACTTATCTATTGTCTATTTAATTCCCCCCCCCACCACTCCCATCCCTAGTAAACAACAAAGATTTTTTCTGTCTGTGTGTAAACTTTTACATGAGTTTTTACACTAGAGGTCTCATACATTATTTGTCCTTTTGTGATTGACTTATTTTACTCAGCATAATGTCCTCCAATTTCATTCATGTTATGAGATCCTTCACAGATTCATCATTGTTCTTTATCTTTGCATAGTACTCCACTATGTGTATGTTCCATAGTTTGTTTATCCATTCATGTGTTGATGGACATCCAGGTTGTTTCCATCATTTTGCTATGTGAACAGTGCTGCAATGAATATGGGTGTGCATAAGTGTATTTATCTAAGATAGATTCCTAGGAGTGGGATTGCTGGATTGTATGGTATTTCTATTTCTATCTTTCTAAGGAAATGCCGTATCATCTTCCATAACGGTTGTATCATTTTGCATTCCCACCGCAGTCCATAAGAGTTCTTATCTCCCTGCAGCCTCTCCAACATATGTTATTTCCAGTGTTTTTGATTCTTGCGAGTAATGCTGGAGTAAGATGGTATCTCATTGTGGTTTTAATTTGCATTTCTCTAATGGCTGGTGATCATGAACATTTCTTCATGTATCTGTTGGCCGACTGTATGTCTTCTTTGGTGAAGTGTCTGTTCATTTCCTTTGTCCCTTGTTTAATTGGAGTATTTGTCTTTTTGTTGTAGGGGTGGTGGATTTTCTTGTACATTTTAAAGATTAGATCTTTGTCTGAACTCTAATATCTAAAAACTTTTTCCCAGTTTGTAGGTTCTATGTTTACTCTTTGGTGAAGTCTTTTAAAAAATCATTTTCTTTGTACCTGCATATGTAGAGAAACTATGTATAAAGAAACACCTCAAACACACACTTTGGAAACCAAATAGTGGTCATGAAAGTGAAAATGGGATTGGAGGGCTAATTAAAAAAACACCTGACATTGCTTTTTGTTTTATGTATTTCTATATAGTTTGTATTTTTTATTGTACTTTAGGTAAAGGTTTACAGAACAAATAGTTTCTTATTAAATAGTCAGTACACATATTTTTTATGACATTGGTTAACAACCCTACGACATGTCAGCCCTCTCCTTTCTCGATCTTTTTTTTTTTGGTGAAAATATACATAGCCAAAGATATACCATTTCAAAAATTTCTACATGCACAATTCAGTGACTTTGATTATGTTCTTCCAGTTGCGCTGCTATTCTCACTTTTGATGAAGGTTTACAGAACAAAATATTTTCTTATTAAACAGTACACATGTTGCCCTATGACAATGGTTAACAACCACACTACATGTCAATACTGTCCTTACTCAACCTTGGGTTCCCTATCACCAGCTTTCCTGTCCCTTCTGCCTTCTAATCCTTTTCGCTGGACTGCTGTGCCTCATTGGACCCGTTTTGTTTCATGGGGCTGTCCAATCTCCCGCTGCACGGTGAAGCTCAGAAGAGACTTCTTGCTGAAGTATTCTGACGAGCATAAGTGTTTTATTTTTAGAAGATACCAGTCATCTAGCTTATCTTCTGGATTTTCTGTGTTGTTGGTTATGGTTTGTATCCTGCTAATGCTGTGAATTAGGGCCTCTAGCATTGATCCTATTTTTTTCTCTATGAACTTTATAGTATTTCGCTTTATATTTAGGTCTTTGATCCAAATTGAATTAGTTTTTGTGTATGGTGTGAGGTGTGGGTCCACTTTAATTTTTCTTTGCCAATGGACATCGAGTTTTCCCAGCACCATTTGTTAAAAAGATTATCTTTTCCCCATTTGATGGATTTTGGCCTTGTTGAAGATCAGGTGACCATAGGTAGGTGGATTTA
Source organism: Dugong dugon (assembly GCA_030035585.1). NCBI lineage: Eukaryota > Metazoa > Chordata > Mammalia > Sirenia > Dugongidae > Dugong > Dugong dugon. The sequence goes on along the minus strand of CM057462.1, from coordinate 192,489,485 downwards.
CATCTGGATTCTCAATTCTGTTCCATTGGTCAATGTGTCTGTCGTTGTACCACTACCAAGCTGCTTTGACTACCGCAGCTGTATACTAGCTTCTGAGTTCAGGTAGTGCTAGTCCTCCTACTTTCTTCTTCTTCAATACAGCTTTACTTATCTAGGGTTTTTCCCTTTTCATAGAAAGTTAATGGTTAGTTTTTCCATCTCTTTATACAAGGTTTTTGGTATTTGGATCAGGATTGCATTGTATTTGTAAATTGTTTTGGGTAGAATTGTCATTTTCACTATGTTAAGTCTACATATCCCTGAGCATGGGATGTTTTTCCATTTATGTAGATCCCTTTCGGTTTCTTGCAGTAGTGTTTTGTAGTTTTATTTGTATAGGTCTTTTACATCCCTGGTTAGATTTATTCCTAAGAATTTTACTTTTTAGGGGATATTGTAAATCGTCTTCTTTTCCTGATTTCCTTTTCATCATTCTCTTTATTGGCGTATAGGATTCCAACCGATTTTTTTTTAATTGTACTTCAGGTGAAGGTTTACAGAACAAATATTTTCTCATGAAACAGTAGTACACATATTGTTCCGTGACATTGGTTAACAACCCCACGACATGTCAACTCTCTCCTTTATCTTTTTTTTTTTTTTTTTTTTTTGGTGAAAATATATCCACTCCTCAGCTGAACGGTGAACCTCGGAAATGACTCCACCACTGAGCCAAAACGGTGTCTAGGGGCGATACACTTGGGGTTTCTCCAGTCTTCTTTAGGCCAGTAAATCTAGTCTTTTTTTTTGTGAGTTAGAATTTTGTTCTACATCCTACTCCAGCTCTATCCAGAACCCTCTGTTGTGATCCCAGTCAGAGCAGTCAGTGGTGGTTACCGGGTATCATCTAGCTGTACTGGGCTCAGTCTGGTGGAGGCCTGGCAGCTGTGGTCCATTAGTCCTTTGAGCTAATCTTTTCCTTGTATCCTGTTCTCTTCACTCTCCCTTGCTCCCGGAGGGATGAGACCAGTGGAGTATCTTAGATGGCTGCTCAGAGGCTTTTAAGACCCAAGACTCTACTACCAAAGTAGGATGCAGAACATTGTCTTTATAAATTGTGTTATGCCAATTCAGCTAGATGTTCCCCAAGACCATGGTTCCCACAGCCCTCCACCCAGCAATTCAGTTCCTCAGGGAGTTTGGCTGTGTCTATGTAGCTTACATGACCTTTCCTTGTACAAGTTGTGCTGGTTTCCCCTGTATTGTGTACTGTCTCACACTTCACCAAAGATACCACTTATCTATTGCCTGTTTAGTATTCCCCCCAGCCCTCCCATCCCTGGTAACCAACAAAGATTGTTAAATTTTGTGTGTGAACTTTTTATGGGTTTTTACAATAGAGGTCTCATACAATATTTGTCCTTTTGTGATTGACTTATTTCACTCAGCATAATGTCCTCCAGTTTCATCAATGTTGAGATGCTTCACAGATTCATCATTGTTCTTTCTCTTTGCATAGTACTCCATTGTGTGTATGTACCGTAGTTTGTTTATCCATTCATCTGTTGATGGGCATGTAGGTTGTTTCCATCGTTTTGCTATTGTGAACAATGCTGCCATGAACATAGATGTGCATATGTCTATTCGAGTGACGACTCTTATTTCTCTAGGATATATTCCTAGGAGTGGGATTGCTGGATCGAATGGTATGTCTATTTCTAGCTTTCTGAGGAAGCGCCATATCATTTTCCAAAATGGGTGTATCATTTTGCATTCCCACCAGCAGTGCATAAGAGTTCCCATCTCCCCGCAGCCCCTCCAACATTTGTTATTTCCAGCGTTTTTGATTCGTTCCAGTAATGCTGGGGTGAGATGCTATCTCATTGTGGTTTCAATTTGCATTTCTCTAACGGCTAGTAATCATGAGCATTTCCTCATGTGTGTGTTGGACGCTTGAATGTCTTCTTTGGTGAAGTGTCTGTTCATTTCCTTTGTCCGTTTTTAATTAATTTGATTATTTGTCTTTTTGTTGTAGAGGTGGTGGATTTTCTTATAGATTTTAGAGATTAGACCTATGTCTGACCTGTAATTTCCAAAAATCTTTCCCAGTGTGTAGACTTTTTACTCTTTTGGTGAAGTCTTTTGAAGAGCATAGGTGTTTGATTTTTAGAAGATCCCAGTTATTTAGCTTATCTTTTGGAGTTTGAGTGTTGAATTTATAGTTTTAGTCTTTATAGTCAGGTCTTTGATCCATTTTGAAGTAGTTTCCGTATAAGACATGAGGTATGGGTCCTGTTTCATTATTTTGCAGATGAATATCCAGTTTTGCCAGCACCATTTGTTAAAAAGACTCTCTTTTCCCCATTTGATGGACTTTGGGCCCTTGTTGAAGATCAGGTGACCGTAGGTGGATGGATTTATATCTGGTTTCTCAATTCTGTCCCATTGGTCAATGAATCTGTCATTGTACAAGTACCAGGCTGTTTTGACTACTGCAGCTGTGTAGTAGGTTCTGAAGACAGGTAGTGTGAGTCCTCCAACATTATTCTTCTTCTTCAGTAGTGCTTTACTTATTCGGGGCTTCTTCCCTTTCCATATAAAGTTAATGATCCGTTTTTCCATCTCTTTGAAGAATGTCGTTGGTATTTGGATAGGGATTGCATTGTATTTGTAAATTGCGTTGGGTAGAATTGTCATTTTCACAGTGATGAGTCTACCTATCCATGAGCATGGTATGTTTTTCCATTAATGTTGATCCCTTTGGGTTTCTTGCAATAGTGTTTTGTTGTTCTCTTTGTATACATCTTTTGCATCCCTGGTTAGATTTATTCCTAAGTATTTTATTTTTTTAGAGGCTATTATAAATGGTATTGTTTTCCTGATCTCCTTTTCATTGTTCTCCTTATTAGTGTATAGGAATCCAACCGATGTTTGTATGTTTATCTTGCATCCTGCTACTCTGCTGAATCTTTCTATTAGTTCCAGTGGTTTTCTTGTGGAGTCTTTAGGGTTTTCTATGTATAGTATCAGATCATTGTTAAACAGGGACAGTTGAACTTCTTCATTATTTATTTCTTTTTCATGCCTTATTGCTCTAGCCAGGACTTCCAGCACAATGTTAAATAGGAGTGGAGATAAAGGGCATCCTTGTCTTGTTCCTCTTCTCAAGGGGAATGTTTTCAACAACTGTGAATTAAAAAGGATATTGGCCATTTGTTTTGCACAGATGCCCATTATTATGCTGAGAAATTTCCCTTTTATACCTATTAACTGAAAGTTTTTATCAGGAATGGGTGTTGGACTTTGTCTTTTCTGTGTCAATTGAAATGTTCACGTGGTTTTTTTCTTTCCTTTTATTTATGTGGTGGATTACGTTGATTGATTTTCTAAAGTTGAAACATCCTTGCTTACCTGCTATAAATCCTATCTGTTTGTGGCGTATTATTTTTTTGATATGATGTTGAATTGTATTGGCTATAATTTTGTTGAGAATGTATGTATCTATATTTATGAGAGATATTGGTTGGTAATTTTCTTTTTTTGTGACATCTTTGCCTGGTTTTGGTATCAGGGTTATGCTGGAGTCATAGAATGAATTCCAAAGTATCCCTTCCTTTTCTATGTTCTGAAATAGATTGAATAGTACTGCTATAAGCTCTTCTCTGAATGTTTGGTGGAATTCTCCTATGAAGCCATCCAGGCCAGAGCTTTTTTGTTGTTGGGAGTTTTTTTTTTACTGCCTTTTCAGTTTATTTTCTTGTTATGGGTCTGTTCAGATTTTCAGCATCACTTTATGGTAGTTTGTGTAGAAAGTATGTTTCTAGGAATTTATCCATTTCCTCTATGTTTTCAAATTTGTTGGAGTATAGTTTTTCATAATACTTTATTATAATCCTTTTTATTTCAGTTGGGTCTGTTGTAACGTCCCCCATTTCATTTCTTATTTAGGTTATTTGCGTCCTCTCCTGTTTTTCTTTTGTCTGTGTGGCCAGTGGTTTGTCGATTTTATTGATCCTTTCCAAGAGCCAACTTTTGGCTTTGTTGATTCTTTCTAGTGTTTTTCTACTCTCTATTTCATTTATTTCTGCTCTGATCTTTATTATTTCCTTTCTTCTAGTGGCTGTGGGTATTTTTTGCTGTTATCTTCCTGTATTTTGAGTTCTGTAGTTAATATTTTGATTTTATCCCCCTTTTTTTATGTGTGCTTCTATTGCTATGGATTTACCCCTGAGGACTGCCTTTGCTGTGTCCCAAAAGTTTTGGTATGATGTGTTTCCATAATCATTTGATGCTAAGAATTTTTTGATTCCATCTCTGATTTTTTCTATTACCCAGTGATTTTAAGCAGAGTGTTATTCAGTTTTCATGTAATCGATTTTTTCCCTTGGTGTTCCTATTGTTAATGTCTATGTTGATGGCATTGTTGTCATAGAAGCTACTTTGTATTATCTCAACGTTTTTGATCTTGTTGAGGACTGCTCTGTGACCTAAGATGTGGTCTGTTGTGGGAACCTTCCATGTACATTGGAAAAGAATGTGTACTTTGCAGCTGTAGGGTCGAGTTCTATATATGTCTATGAGGTCAAGTAGGCTGATTGTGCCCTTTAGGTCTTCTGTACCTTTGTTGAGATTCTTTCTAGAGCTTCTCTCCTTCACCAAGAGTGGTGTGTTGAAGTCTCCTACTATTATTGTGGAACTGTCAATTTCTCTTTTCAGAGCTATTAGTTTGTTTTGTGTATTTTTGAGCCCTGTCATTTGGTGTGTAGATGTTTATTATGGTGATGTATTTCTGATGGATCCTCCCCTTAATCATTACATAGTGTCCTTCTTTGTTTTTTATGGTGGATTTTGTTTTAAAGTCTATTTTATCTGAGATTAGCATTGCCACTCCTGCTCATTTTTGGTAGCTTGATATATTTTTTCCTTCTTTTTATTTTCAATTAATTTACATCTTTGTTTCTAAGATGTATCTCTTGTAGACAGCATATTCATGGATCCTTTTTTTTTTAATCCATTCTGTCACTCTTCATCCTTTTATGGGTGCATTTAGGTCATTTACCTTCAGTGTAATTACTGATAGGTGTGAGTTTATTGCTGTTATTTGGTAGTGCTTTTTTTTTGTGTGTGTGTGTGGTGCTGGCATTTTCTTTGTTCCTTTTACTCTCCTGTGCTGAATTCCTTTTGTTGTGGGATTTTTTCATTTGTTTCGTTTTGTAAGTTTTGTTATTACTGGGACTTTCTATTTTTACTCTTTATTTTGATGATTAGATTTGTGTACTTTCTTTGTAGTTACCTTGAAATGTACCCTTACCTTCCTTGATTTGTACCAATCTATTATTACTTGGTATCGCCTTGCCTTCCTCTCCAATAGAAGGTTCTATACATACATTGTTTAATCCCTCTTTTATTGCTGTTGTCCATTACAGATTAACCTCTCTGGTTCCGTCTTGTATGTCTTTTGGTGTTGAATCAAGAATTGAACAATTTTTTAAAATTTCCATTTGTATCTATCAATTTCATGAGAAATGATTAACAGTAAAATTATTAGAAAATTAAGGAGTAGAAGTTATAAAATAGAACCAAGGGGTACTCAACACTGAAAGACCGTAAAGTCAAGTTATTTAGATATGTAGATAGATAGCCATATACGTAGAAAGATGGACGTGTGTGTGTGTGTGAACTGTTACAGCGTGCTGTTTCTCAAGTCTCAGGTGTTATATGTTCAAACTCGGGGAAACATTGATCAACAGGCACTGCTCTTCATGTTGTGAGAGCTGCTCATGTAACTGACCTGTGAGGAACTCTGAATATCCAGTCTTACCTCCCCACCTGATAAAGTGACTTTTGCTAGAGATGTCGGGGGCATAAGGCCTGCAGAGACTTTAGTGCCCGCACTGCCATGAGCATTTTTGGGAGGGGTGTTCTCAGAGGGAGAAGACTACGAGGTGCAACCAAAACTGGTCTATCTGAAACTGCTGTCCTCTTTGGGCAGCTAATTCTCAATTTCTGTGGTAGAAATCAGACATTTCTCTAAGGACTTATGTTTTGGATGTGCTATGAGGCTATGGCGAATAGTAAGTGACCTGTTGAGTAAAGTTCCTTCTCTTTGTCCTCTGAAGTACCTAACATATGTAATAGTCTATACGAACCATTTGGTGATGACATTGTTTACAGATACCTAGCCTCAGGTGCTGAAGTAACAACTCTATCCCTGATGGTCAGGTCAGCTTACGGTCAGTGGTGATCTCGACCAAAAGCTCTTCCTTCCTGATAAGAGAAATGACAATCCTGGGAATCCAGGGACAGACCTGCTAAATCCTGGGACGTGATGCTCGGTTGATTCAGTGCTGCGTTCTCTCTAGAACATAGCTGGTGACTACTTCAGAGGTTTTGAGAATCTCCTCTTCCTTCTCCTCTTCTTCCTTCTTCTCCAATTAGAAAACCACATTCTTGAAAAACTCCCTGATCATTTGGCCCAGACATGGAAGCTCTAGCAAAATCACTTGAAATGTTTAAGGCATAACATTTAGTCAACCCCGATGATTGCAAGAAGAGTTAAAAACAAATGAAAAGACTAATCACTAAATCCATTGACAATGTATGGCTTGAGTTACCAACACGGGCTAAATTGGACAGATAAAATCAATATATTGAGAGTGGGAGGGTAATGGGGTAGGTTGAGGGGGCTGAAGGGTTTAAGAAGACAGACAATAACCATTCAAATAAAAAATCAATGTCTGTTAAAGACCTAAAACCTATTTGGACAGAGAGTGAGAGAAAGAAGACAGATAAAATCAGCCCAAATTCACCTGTTTTGCCCATATTACAGACCTTTAGTGCTCTGATCCTCTCTCTTCTTCCCAAATGTACTTACTCTCAATCATTTACACATGAGGGTATGAGGCTGTACTATAAGATGCTATCTTATATTCCTTATCGGTTTTGTGCAGTTTAAACCTGATATTTAGTTCTGGAGAAAAGAATTTATTTTCTGAAAATGGAATTTCAAGCATATATCAGCAGTGTAGAGTCCTGGTGGTAAAGTGGATAAAGTGCCTGGCTACTAACCAAAAGGTTGGCAGTTCAAATCCATTAACCGCTCCATGGAAGAAAGATGTGGCAGTCTTCTTCTGTAAAGGTTTACAGCATTGGAATCCCAATGCGGGCAGTTCTACTGTAACTTATAGGGTGGCTATGAGTCAGAATCTATTATAGGCCATGAGTTTGTGTGTGTGTGTTTTTTTTCTCTTTATCTGTAATGTAGGGAGGTGCTGGGAGCGTGAAATAGGGACATCCTGACACCCACTAACAAAGTGTCCCAATATTCTACAGTCACATAAAGCTAACATTGTAATTTTATTCATAAACCAGATGAACTGGGCTGTTTGACCAGGCATGGCACAAAAACTAAAGTTTCAGTGCCTGTGGATAGTTTAGGCCCAGGATTCAAAGGAGGAATTGCACAAGAATTCACGAGCTAAGGCTCTGAAAAGACAAAAATGAAACCATTTTTCCATGATTGGAGGAGATATTGGATCACTTTTTCCCAAACTGTAGTTATTCCCAAAGTACCCCCATATTTACCATAACTGCATACTACATGTGAAATTGAAATTACTCAACATTTTAATTTGAATTCACTTTATACCAAATTAAAATATATAAAATTTGATGGGTCATAGGCAATAATATCCATGAAATGGCAGATGAAGTATTCAAATCATAAAATTCTCTAGTGCAGACTTAACATAAGCATACACTTAACATTTAAATTATTCTGCTCAACACCTGAACCATCTCCTGTAACACATGCGGTCCTCCTACCTTACTTTGGAGACCCCATTAGAAAGAGGTGACTGCTCTTAGCACATTTTCTTTGTAGGTAGATGAAACATTTTTGAAAAACTTTTTATGAAGTACTTTAATGCATCTTCAGGAGGCCGGCCTTCATTCACAGGATAGGGTGTGTGTGCATCTGAAAAGACATTAGGTAGTATCTCATGTTTTACCCTGGATGCAGAAGGAAGGGTCAGGAAGGAGAAAATTTCAAACTGCAGCTGATGAAAGGATAAAAGGAGAGGGCACAGCTCCAAAGAGTCCAGCTGTTAACCCTGTGCGAGCAACAGAACAGTGCACCCTAACAGTTTGTGTGTCTGTCTGTGTTCCCATTGACTGTGAACAGCACAGGACTGCATCTTGTTCTCTATTGCAGGGAACAGCAGAAGGAACCACACAGGTGTGGTTCAGTAAAAAGCTTTTGAAAGAATGCTTGTGATTTTTATTCATGTTTCCCTATTTCCTCAAAGTGTTGATTAAGAGAGCTTTTTGCTTTAAAAAAAATAAAAGGTTTCAATTACATATTCTTGAGAACAGCAAGGAGGAATTGCACTGAGGAGACTGAATCTCACCTTACAGTTTGTCCTGGGAGAGAAGCACTGCTAGGAACAGGGTGGAAAAGACAGCTTCAAAGAGGTAGAGAATATAGTTCTAAACTGTAGTTCTCTTGGAAGAAAGAAAGAGGTGAGAGAATTGCAAGCTTGAGCAGAGTTCAGGGAAGGCCCCATGCAGCCATACCCCACCTCCTATCCCAAGAGGTAAGTGTTAATCTCCCCTGTTCATAGACAAACAGCCAGACCTGGAGAGGTGAGTTAACCTGTCCATGGTCTCAACGCTAGTCAAAGAAAGAATTGGGATCAGACATCAGGTTCCATTTGGATCTCTCCTTGCCTCTAGCACACAGCCAAACTTTATGAGGAAAGTTAAACTTGTAAACTGGTTTATTTGACATGTACTCCACTGTGTTCAATATGGACAAATCCTAAAACAAAGTCAAATTTATAATGGCATAATGATTAACTTTAAGCAGGTGTAAATGAATGATAATTCATTTCATTGACTGAATGATGAATAAACTTATTTAAACTTCATCCTGAATCCATCAATAGGTTCTGTGTCAAACAAACTCTTTCAATAGCTAATAAGTATAAAACACATATAAAATTAATTGTTTGAATGACATTGATTATTAAGTTGGATTTTACAGTGATTCCAAAGGGATAGGATGACAGAAAATCTGAACAACCCTCTTAGTTCTCAGTTGGGCTAACTTATGTAGGAGCAGATGATATACCATGTGAGGAGGGAGCTATGGCCAGAACGTTGGTTTTCTGTTGTAGTTCCAGAAACTGAGCTGCTAGAGTATCTCAATTGCCATAAGTGATGCTGTGATCCTATCGGAGCCCATGTGGTCCTAGGTAGTACAGATTTGATAAAGGTTTCAGAAATCAACTTTGTGTCTTCTATTTGAAAACCTAGAGCAGGTGAAAATAGGACCATGTAGTCACCATGGTGACTCAGTACAGAAAATTAAGGGAAACAAAGAAACTGTGAACAGCACACAAAAAGAGATATCAGAACGATGGTACTAAACTCAAACCTATAAATAACTAGGCTGAAGGTAAATGGACTTAATGCATCAACAAAGAGACAGAGAGTGGCAGATTGGATAAAAAGGCATGATCCATCTTTATGCTGGCTACAAGAGATGCACCTTAGACTTAAAGACACAAAGAAAGTAAAATTCAAAGGATGGAAAAAAGTATATCAAGCAAACAACACTCAAAACAAGATCAGGAGTGGGAATATTAATCTCTGACAAAATAGACTTTAAAGTAAAATCCACCACAAAGGATAAGGAAGGACACAATATAATGATTAAAGGGTTAATACACCAGGAGGACATAAGTAGAATAAATATTTAGCCACTGAATGATGGGGCTCCAAAATATATAGAACAAACTGTAACAGCACTTAAAAGAGAGACAGACAGCACCACAACAGTAGTAGGTGACTTCAAAATGCCACTTTTGGTGAAGGACAGAACATCCAGAAAGAAGCTTAACAAAGGCAGGGAAGAGCTAAATGCTACAATCAACCAACTTGATCTCAAAGACATATACCAAACACTGCACCCAACAGCATCCAAGTATACACACTTTTCCAAAGCACATGGAACATTCTCCAGAATAGACCACATATTAGGCTATAAAACAAGCCTTAACAAAATCCAAAACATCGTAATAGTACAAAGCATCTTTTGTGACTATAAAGCCATAAAAATGAAATCAACAACACAAAAAGCAAGGAAAAAAAAATCAAACACATGCAAACTGAACAGCACCTTGCTCAAAAACTACTGGGTTATAGAAGAAATTAAAGATAGAATAAAGAAATTCATAGAATCAAAAGAGAATGAAAACACATCCTACCAGAATCTTTGGGATGCAGTAAAACCAGTGCTCAGAGGTCAGTTTATAGCAATAAATACACATCCAGAAAGAAAAAAGGGCTATAATCAAAACATTAACCCTACAACTGGAACAAGTAGAAACAGAGCAGCAAAAGAAGCCCTAAGGCACCAGAAAAAGGAAATAATAAGAATTAGAGCAGAATCAAATGAAATAGAGAATAGAAAACAATTGAAAGAGATACCAAGACCAAAAACTGGTTGTTTGAAAAGATCAACAGAGTAAAAAAACATTGGCCAAAATGACAAAAGTAAAACAGGAGAGAAAGCAAATAACCCATGTAAGAAATGAGATGGGTGATATCACAACATACCGAACTGAAATTAAAAGAATCATAACAGATTACAATGAAAAACTGTACTCTGACAAATTTGAAAATCTAGAGGAAATGGACAAATTTCTAGAAACTCACTGCCTACCTAAAAGAACACAAACAGAGGTAGAACAACTAAATAAACCCATACCAAGAGAAGCGATTCAAAAGGTTATTAAAAAACTGCCAACAACAACAACAACAAAAAAAACCCTGACCCGGATGGCTTCACTGGAGAATTCTACCCAACTTTCAGAGAAGAGATAACACCACTTCTACTAAAGATATTTCAGAGCATAGAAAAGGATGGAATACTCAAAAACTCATTCTATGAAGCAAGCATAACCCTAATACCAAAACAGGTAAAGACACCACACAAAAAAGAAAATAACTGTAAGTTATCCCTCATGAACGTTGACGTGAAAATCCTCAACAGAATTTTAGCCAATAGAATTCAGCAACATATCAAAAAAAAAAAAAAAAAAAAAAAAAAAAAACTTCACCATGACCAAGGGGGATTTATACCAGCCATGCAGGGATGGTTCACCATTAGAAAAACAATCAACGTAATCCATCACCTAAATAAAAGACAAGAACCACATGATCTTATCAATCGATTCAGAAAAGGCATTCGACAAAGTCCAACACCCATTCATGATAAAAACTCTCAATAAAGTAGGAATAGAAGGGAAATTCCTCAATATAATTAAGGGGATTTATACAAAACCAACAGCCAACATCATCTAAAATGGAAAGAATTTGAAAGCATTCCCCTTGAGAACAGGAACGAGACAAGAATGCCCTCTATCACCACTGTTATTCAACATTGAGCTGGAGGTCCTAGTCAGAGTAGTTAGGCTAGGAAAAGAAATAAAGTGCATCCAAATAGTCAGGGAAGAAGTCAAAGTATCTCTATTTGCAGGTGATATGATCTTATACACAGAAAACCCCAAAGAAATCTACAAGAAAACTATTGGAACTAATAGAAGATTTCAGCAAAGTTTCAGGATACAAGCTAAACATACAAAAATCAATTGGATTCCATTACACCAACAAAGAGAACCTTGAAGAGGAAATCACCAAATCAATAACATTTACAATAGCCCCCAAGAAGATAAAATACTTAAGAATAAATCTAACCAGTGATGTTAAAGATCTTTACAGAGAAAACTACAAGACACTACTGCAAGAAAATAAAAGAGACCTGCATAAGTGGAAAAATATACCTTCCTCATGGATAGGTAGACTCAACATGGTGAAAATGTTAATTCTACCCAAAGCAATCTACAGATACAATACAGTCCAGATCCAAATTCCACCGGCATTTTTTAATGACATGGAGAAACAAATCACCCACTTCATATGGAAAGGGAAGAGGCCCCGAATAAATAAACCATTACTCAAGAAGAAGGACAAAGTGGGAGGCCTTACATTACCTGATTTTAGGGCCTAATATACTGCCAAGGTAGTCAAGATAGCCTGGTGCTGGTACAACAACAGATACATAGACCAATGGAACAGAGTTGAGAATCCAGATATAAGCTCATCCACCTATGAGCAGCTACTATTTGACAAAATCCCAAAGTCCATTAACTCGGGAAAACACAGTCTTTTTAACAAATGGCGCTTGCATAAGTGGATACCAACATGTAAAAAACTGAAAGAAGATCCATATCTCACACCATGTACAAAAACTAACTCAAAATGGATCAAAGACTTAAATATAAAATAAAAAACGATAAAGATCATGGAAGAAAAAAATAGGGAGAATGCTAGGAGCTCTAATACATGGCATAAACACAATACGTACCATAAGTAACAATGCACAAGCACCAGAAGAGAGACTAGATAAATGGGAACTCCTAAGAATCAAACACTTATGCTCATCAAACGACTTCACCAAAAGAGTAAAAAGACAACCTACAGACTGGGAAAAAAATTTGGGCTCTGACAAATCTGATCAGCGTTTAACCTCGAAAATCTACATGATACTGCAAAACCTCAACAACCAAAAGATAAATAACCCAACTAAAAAATGGGCAAAGGATATGAACAGGCACTTCACCAAAGAAGATATTCAGTCGTCTAACAGACACACGAAGAAATGCTCACAATCGTTAGCCCTTAGAGAAATACAGTTCAAAACTACAATGAGATATCATCTCACCCCAAAAAGGCTAACATTAATGCAAAAAACACAAAATAACAAATGCTGAAGAGGTTGTGGAGAGACTGGAACACTTCTCCACTGTTGGTGGGAATGTAAAATGGTACAACCACTTCAGAAATCCATTTGGCACTTCCTTAAAAAGCTAGAAATAGAAGTGCGATACGATCCAGGTATTGCGCTCCTTGGAAGATATCGTAGAGAAATAAGAGCCATCACACCAATAAATATATGCACACCCATCTTCATCGCAGCACTGTTCACAATAACAAAAATATGGAAGCAACCTAGGTGTCCATCAATGGACAAATGGATAAACAAACTATGGTATATCCACACAATGGAATATTATGCAATGATAAAGAAGACTGATGAAGCTGTGAAACATTGTATAGCGTGGCAGAAGCTGGAACTTTTTACGGTGAGAGAATTTAGTCACAGAAGGACAAATACTGTATAAGACCACTATTATAAGAACTCAAGAAAAGGTTTAAAAACAGAAGAAAACATTCTTTGATGGTTACGGGGGTGGTGAGGGAGGGTGAGGGTTATTCATGAACTAGATAGTAGATAAGAATCATCCTCGGTGAAGGGAAGGACAGCACACACTACAGGGGCAGCCAGCACAACTGGACTAAACCAAAGCTGAGAAGTAGCCTCAATACAATCAAATACCTAGAGAGACTGAGCAGCAGGGATGGGGAGTCTGAGGACCATGCTTTCAGGTGACATCTAGGTCAATTGGCATAACAAAGCTTATTAAGAAAATGTTCTGAATCCCTACCTTTTTTCAACAACATAAATGGAGACTATACACATGGACTTTACCATATGTAATACACAGGAATCAAATTGACTACATTTGTGGAAAGAGATGATGAGAAGCTCAATATCATCAATCAGAACAAGGTCAGGGCAGACTGCAGAACAGACCATCAATTGCTCATATGCAAGTTCAAGTGGAAGCTTAAGAAAATTAAAACATGTCCATGAGAGGCCAGAGTACAACCTTGAATATATCCCAGCTGAATTTACAGACCATTTGAAGAATAGGATTGACGCATCAAACATTAACAACTGATGACCAGATGAGTCGTGGGATGACATCAAGGACATCATACACAAAGAAAGCAAGAAGTCATTAAAATGAGAGGAAAGAAAGAAAAGACTAAAATGGATGTCAGAGGAGACTCTTAAACTTGCTCTTGAATGTCAAGCAGCTAAAGTGAATGGAAGAAACGATGAAGTAAAAGAGCTGAACAGAAGATTTCAAAGGGTGGCTCGAGAGGACAAAGTATTATAATGAAATGTACAAAGACCTGGCATTAGAAAACCAAAAGAGAACCCGCTCAGCATTTCTCAAGCTGAAAGAACTGAAGAAAACATTCAAGCCTCGAGTTGCAATACTGAAGGATTCTGTGGTCAAAACATTGAATGACGTAGGAAGCATCAAAAGAAGATGGAAGGAATACCCAGAATCATGGCACAAAAAAGAATTGGTCAACATTCAACCATTTCAGGAGGTAGCATACGGTCAGAAATTGATGGTGTTGAAGGAAGAATCCCAAGCTACGGTGAAGGCACTGGGGAAAAACAAGTCTCCAGGAATTGATAAGATACCAATTAAGATGTTTCAACACACAAATATAGCGCTGGAGATGCTCACTTGTCTATGTCAAGAAATTTGGAAGACAGCTATTTGGTCAACTGACTGGAAGAGATGCATATCCGTGCCCAAACCGCAGAAGGGTGTTCCAACAGAATGTGGAGACTATCAAACAATATTATTATCACATGCAAGTAAAATTTTGCTGAAGATCATTCAAAAATGATTGTAGCAGTACATGGACAGGGAACTGCCAAAAATTCAAGCCAGAATTAGAAGAGGACATGGAATGAGGGATATCATTGCTGATGTCAGATGGAGATTGGCAGAAATCAGAGAAGACCATAAAGATGTTTACCTGTGTTTTATTGACTATGCAAAGGCATTCGACTCTATGGGTCATAACAAATTGTGGATAACATTAGGAAGAATGGGAATTCCAGAACACTTAATTGTGCTCTTGAGGAACCTCTACATAGACTAAGAGCCAGTTGTTCAAACAGAACAAGGGGATACTGGGTGGTTTAAATTCAGGAAAGGTGTCTATCAGGGTTTAACCCTTTCACCGTGTTTATTCGGTCTGCATGCTGAGCAAATATTCCAAACAGCTGGAATATATGCCGAAGAACAGGGCATCAAGGTTGGAGGAAGAGTCAATAACAACCTTCGTTATGCAGATAACACAACCTTGCTTGCTTAAGTGAAGAGGATTTGAAGCACTTACTGATCAAACACTACAGCCTTCAACATGGATTCCACCTCAACATACAGAAAAAACAAAAATCCTCACAACGGGACCATTAAGCAACATCATGATAAAAGGAGAAAAGATTGAAGTTGTTAAAAATTTCATTTTACTTGGATCCATAATCAACATCCACGGAAGCAGTAGTCAAGGAATCAAACGACTTATTGCACTGGGCAAATCTGCTACAAAAGACCTCTTTAAAGTGTTCAAAAGCAAAGATGTCACTTTGAGGACTAAGGTGCACCTGACCTAAGCCATGGTATTTTCAATTGCCTTATATACATGTGAAAGCTGAACAATAAATAAGGAAGACCAGAAAAGAACTGATACCTTTGTATTATGGTGTTGGTGAAGAATATTTCATCTACAATGGACTGCCAGAAGAATGAACAAATCTGTCTCTGAAGAAGTACAGCCAGAATGCTCCTTAGAAGCAAGGGTGGTGAGACTTCATCTCATGTACTTTGGTCATGTTATCAGGAGGGATCAGTCCCTGGGGAAGGACATCATCCTTGGTAAAAAGAGGGTTGGTGTACGAGAGGAAGACCGTCAGTGAGATGGATTGACAAAGTGGCTGCAATGATGACCTTAAGCAGAGCAAGGATTGTGAGGATCGTGCAGGAGTGGGCAGTGTTTTGTTCTGTTTTACATAGGGTCACTGTGAGTCAGAGGTGACTCGGTGGCACCTAACAGCTCAATATGAAGTTTTCCTACACATGTATTTTTATAGATCTCCATTTATTAGTTCTTTTTAATCTACTTCTCTTAAGTTTTATAAATTTCCTGTGTATTATCTGACACATCTTTTTATTTCCTTCCAGCTACTACACATCATTCAAGTTGTCGTCTAACACATAGCACTCTCATTGTTTTTTGTTTCTGTATACAAATATGATTGTCCTCTCTATTTCTATATTGAGCTTAGAGCTAGCCACCTGTATAAGCCTTATACTGTTTTAAATAAGTTATATATAAAATAGTTTGGTTTTTATGCAGACAATTGTCTTCTATATATAGTGACAGATTTTTAAAATTCATTTCAAATCCTAATTCCTTTATGTCCGCCCGCCTTTCCCGTCCAGTGGTTAAGAGCTTGATTTCTAACCAAAAGGTCAGCAATCCGAACTCACCAGCTGCTCCTTGGAAACCCTATGGAGCAGTTCTACTCTGTCCTATAGGGTCGCTATGAGTTGGAATCCACTCGACTGGCAACAGTTTTTTTTTTTTTTTTTTTTTTAAATCTCTGGAATGAAACAAGGATGACAACATGCATCACTTCCAGTCAACATTAAAATGAAGATATTAGTAAGTGCAATAAAAAATAAAAATAAAAACTGTTACTGTCGAGTCGATTCCAACTCCTAGCGACCCTATAGGACAGAGTAAAACTGCTCCATAGGGTTTCCAAGGAGAATCTGGTGGATTCAAACTGCCGACCTTTTTGGTTAGCAGCGGTAGGTAGCATGCCGTAGCGCTTAACCACTTCTCCACCAGAGATATCAACTGTGAATATGTTTTTGCACTTAATTAGATTTTTTAATAGAAATTATGATGATCCTATGGTTTTACTGCATCATTTTTCATCAATAATTACTTCAACATTTTGATGTCATTCAATATTGCTTCAATAAATCCTAATTAATGCAGGAAAAAATTCAAATATATGGAAGTACAAGACTTTCTAGAATTCTTCACCTCTTTGGAAGGATGATGGTTGGGTCAGCGTCAACCTTAGGAATAAAAAAGCCTAATGCACAAGTTGAAGGGCACTTCCCTCCACCATCTTTCTAAGTATGTTGGGAAGCCTGGACTGTTTTGTCTCCTTGCTTCTTTATCTAGGCTGGAAGTCCTTTGTACCAGGATTCTGTGCTGTCTGACAGTGCAGATCACAGTGTAGTGTCTTAACATGCATTGAAAGCATTCTAAAGTTCTATGTTGTTTAGAGTTTAATTGAATAGGGTTAAAGTTCAAGGATAACCATCAAAACAATATAAATAAACTGTGTAAATTTCAGCCAAGGAGAGAGAAAAATGTTACATAAAGAAACTGAACAAATATTGTATAATTTCACTTATACAAAATACCTAGAATAGGCAAATGGATAGAGACCAAAGTTTATTAGTGGTTCCCAGGGGCAGGAGGGAAGAGTGGAGAAAATGTCATCGATTAGGAAGCATTGAGTTTCTGTTTAAGGTGATGGAGAATTTGGCAACAGATATTGGTGATGGTTGCATAATATGATTAATGTGGTATGTGTCACTAAATTGTACATGAGAAAAACATTAAATTGGCAGATGTTTTGCTATATATTTTTTACTATAGTAAAAAAAAAAAGGAAATGTGAGCAGGCATACACGTGCACACACAAAGACATTATCCATTCATAAGAAAAAAAATCAAGGAAAAAGAAAAGTAAGAAACGGTTGTAGATTAACAAAGAAATTAAGATGGTACAAATATGGTACAAAAGTTAAAATCTCAATAAATCAAAATAAACTAAGCTCAAACAGTAAAGCAGTGATTGCAAGACACCATTTTAAAATTAAAATATATGTCATGGATTGAATTTTGTCCCCCAAAAAATATCTGTCAACTTTGCTAGGTCATGATTCTCACTATTGTATGATTGTCTACCATTTTATCATCTGATGTGATTTCCCTATGTGTTGTAAATACTATCACTATGATGTAACAAGATGTATTAGCGGCAGTTATACTGATGAGGTCTACAAGATTAGATAGTGTCTTAAGCCAATCTCTTTTGAGATATAAAAGAGAGAAGCGAGCAGAGAGACATGGGGACCTCATACCACCAAGAAAGCAGTGCCGGAAGTAGAGCGGGTCCTTTGGACCTGAGGTTCCTGCGCTAAGATGCTCCCAGACCAAGGGAAGACTGATGACATGGACCTTTCTCCAGAGCCAACAGAGAAAGCCTTTCCCTGGAGCTGATGCCCTGAATTTGGACTTGGAGTCTACTAGACTGTGAAAGAGTAAATTTCTGTATTTCTGTTATAGCAGCACTAGATGACTAAGATAATATATAAAAATACTATTTGGAAGAGATATATGTAAAACTTCATGTTATGGAAAGATTAATAGTAAAAGATTAGAAAATTATATAAAAAAATTCTGGACAAAATAAAGCTAGAGTAACTACATTAATATAAGATATAATGGACATTATGATTAAAAGCAATATTAAAGAGTAGAAAGGCTAACTACATATTAATAGAAGATCTTGCCTTAGGCTTGGTTCTCTAGAGAAGCAAAACCAGTAAAACATATAAATATATATATATATATATAGATACATACATATATATATATATATATATATAGAGAGAGAGAGAGGGACAGACAGACAGACAGATTTATATCAAGGAAACAACTCACCTGATTGCAGAGGCTGAAACATCCCAAATCTGTGGATTAGGATAGAGGCTTCTCCTGATTCAAGTAGCTGCAGGGGCTAACGAACCCAAGACTGGCAGGTTGGAGAGCGGGAATCTTGCTCACAGGCTGTGAAGATCAGTGAATCCCAAGATGGGCAGGTAAGCTACTAGCTCAAGTCCCAAGAACCAGAGGTCAGACGAACAAGAGGCAGCTGCAGGATCCAGAGCGGGGAAAAACCAGAACGACCACTAATATTAGGATGCAGGCCATATGCCAAAGGAAGCTCCCTTTCAAACGATTGGCTACTCACAGCAGATTCAATCATGGGAGTGATCACATATAAACACTGAGAATCATAGCCCAGCCAAGCTGACACACAATCTTAACCATCACAGGTCCAAACAAACTAAAATTGATATAAATCAGGGAAATATGTAAATTCACCACTATAGCAGATTTCAATTCTAATTTCTCAATTAAAGAAATTTCTCAATTAGAGAAACTAGAGAAACAAATCAACAAAGATATAAACACTTTTGATAACTTTGCTCTGTGAGATATGTATTGATTTCTGCATCCAAAAACTAGAGCATAAACATTTTTCTAAAACAAATATGGAATATTTATAAAACCAATAGAAATTCTAGGCCACAAAGTGAGTCAATACATTTTAAAGACTGGATGATATACAGAGAATAGTCACTGATCAAAACTCAATTGTATTAGAAGTAAAAATATAAATACAAGATTGTCTTTTACTTGGAAATTTAAATACAGATTTCTAAATAACTCATGAGTCAACCAAAAAATCATAACAGAAAATATAAAAAATACTAGAAATGAATAGTTATTAAAACGTATCAATTGGGAAGATACAGTGAAAGCAATTTCTAGACAAATATATAGATACAAGTACTTTCATTATAAAGAAGCTAGCAAAAGTGATGAATTAAATATCCAACTCAAGGCATTTTTTTTGGTAGTTTTATTATTGTAGTAAAACAGACACAACATAAAATTCGCCACTTTAACCATTTTGAAGTGTACAATCCAGTGAGGTTAATCACACTCACAATGTTGCACAGACTTCACCACTATTTTATTTCCAAAACTTTTTCATCATCTAAAACAGAAACTCTACCCATTAAATGATAACTCCTCATCCCCCATTCCCACTAGCCCTTGGTAACCATTCATCTACTTTTTGTCTTTACGCATTTTTCTATTATAAGATATTCCATATACATGGGTTAATGCAGTATTTGCCCATTTATGTCTGGTTTATTTCACTTAGTATACTGTTTTCAAGGTTTATCTACATTATAGCATGTATTAGAACTTCACTCCTTTTTTATGGCAGAATAACATTTCATTGTACAGATATACTATATTTTGCTTACCCATGTGTCCATTGATGGACACTTGGATTTTTTCTACCTTTTGGCTATTGTGAATAATGCTGCAAAGGATATTGGTGTACTAAATATTTGCTTGGGTCTTGTTTTCAGTTATTTTGCGTACATGCCCAGGAATGGAAATGCTGGGTCATATGGTAATTATGGAGCCTTGGTAGTGCAGTCAAGCACTAGTGGCACAATGGTTAAGAGTTTGGCTGCTAACTAAATGCTGGCAGTTCAAATTCACCAGCTACTCCTTGGAAACCCATGGGGCAGTTCTACCCTGTTCTATAGGGTTGCTATGAGTCAGAATCGCTTGAGGGCAAAGGGTTTGGTTTTTTTGAGGGGGTTGGTGGAGCAGTGGTTAAGAGATCAGCTGCTAACCAAAAGGTCGACAGTCCAAAGCCACCAGCCGATCCTTGGAAACCCGTATGGGGCAGTTCTACTTTGTCCTATAGGGTCGCTATGAGTTGCAATTGACTTGACAGCAATGGTTTTTTTCTGGTTTATTCTAATTATAGGAGTCCCTGGGTGGTGCAAATGGTTAACACACTAGGCTCTTAACTGAAAGGCTGGAAATTCAAGTACACCCAGAAATTCCTCGGAAGAAAGGCCTGGAGAAGTACTGAAAAATAAGCCAATGAAAACCTTTGGATCACAATAGTCTGATCTATAACCAATTGTGTAGATGGTGCAGGGCAAGGCAGTGTTTTGTTCTGTTGTGCATGGGGTCACCATGAGTTAGGGGCTGACTAAAAAGCAGCTAAAAACAACAACAGCAACAACAAATTTACCTTACTTTTTATTTCTTCCTCCTCTCTGGGGAGGTTCACTCATCTCTGTCTTTTGGAGCTGACCCTGAATGGGACTACTGTGCTTTCACCCACACCATGAGCTAACCATTCATGAGTCAAGCTTGGGCTTTTCCTTCCTCTATCAGCTGGTCACATGGAGCCCCTTTAGCCAAGGAGGATGTGTCGATGAGCAGTAGTAGGTTTCAGGAGGTTCCCATTGACTGGGTGGATGGGGAAGCCATCAGTGAGTTCTTCACTTCAAGGCAGCTGCTCCTGTGGCTGACTTCATGCCTGAGTAGCCATTTGTAGATTTTGAGGGTTCAAGCTTACAATACAAAAAAAAAAAAAACAAAACTAAAAACAAAACCATACCCATTGCTGTTGAGTTGATTCTGACTCATAGCAACCCTATAGTCAGAAGAGAACTGTCCCATATGGTTTCCAAGGAGCGGCTGGTGGATTTAGCTCTTCACCACTACACTACCAGGGCCTCCAAGCTTACAATACCAGCTTTTAAACTGACCTTTCCTTTGAGGGGTCTTGGGCAATATTCCTGAAGAAAATATCAGTATTTTCATTGTCATGTTGTCATGGACAGCAGTCTCCTCTGTGGAGGTGATGAGCCCCTCATTGTGATCCAGATTTCTGCAAATGATTGACAAATTTTGGATTGAAGAAGTGGAACTCTAATCTTCCTTTAAGAAATGATGCTTTTGGGGCGTTATGAGGATATGAGGAGTCACTTTCTGTTAGGGAGAGTCCCTTGGTGTGCCCAAGAGTCTGCATCCCAAGAATTGAGATTCAGTAGTGATGACACTGCTTGACATCACCTGTTCTTAGTTTCAGCTGTTGAGGGCGGCAGCTTTATCCCTTAGCAGTCATGACCAATGGTGATCTCACATAAAACTCCCTACATCCTGGAGACACAGTGTCACGCACCTACTCTCCTGAGTGGGAGCTTAGGTGACCCAGGGTCTCCGCCTTGTCTAGTGCTCAGCTGGAGAGCAGGGGTAGGGGTGGGAGCTTCCTCTTTGCCTTCTCCTACTCCTATTTCTTCTCCTCCTTTTGCAAAACTGTACTCTAGGGAAGCTTTATGATGATCTGACTACCTCAAGTGAATTCAAATAGGGTCACCTCTGAGTTTGAGGAAAGAAAAATAGAAAATTCGTTACTTCGCTAATTATTTCACTAAACCTTTATTGAGTGTCTACTATTTGCCTTAGCGTTTTAAGTCAGGAATCAAAAAAATCAAAATACCTGTTGCATTGGGAAAACTGCCACAGAAGTCCTCTTTAAAGTGTTCAAAAAGCACTTTGATGACTCAGTGAGATCTGTCACCAGCCATGGTCTTTTCAATCACCTCATATGCATGCAAGAGTTGGACAATGAAAAAGCAAGGCAGACGAAGAATTGATGCATTTGAGCTGTGGTGCTGGTGAATAAATGAATCTGTCTTAGAAGAAATATAACCTGAAAGTTACTTAGAAGTAAGGATGGATAGACTTTGACTCACTTACTTTGGACAGTCATCAGAAAGACCAATCACTGGAAAAGGACAACATGATTGGTAAATTAGAGGGTCAACAAAAATGAGGGAATTCCTCAAGGAGATGGACAGGCACAATTCCCGCAACAGTGGCTTCAAACATGCCAATCGTCATGACGATGGCATGGCACTGGGCCTGAGTCGGAGCTGACTCGATGGCAGATAACTACTCTTTGCCAGACTCTATTCTACATAGTGGTTAAGAGCTCGGCTGCTAACCAAAAGTTTGCCAATTCGAATCCACCAGCAGTTCCTAGGAAACCCTATGGGGCAGTTCTACTCTATAGGATCAGTATGAGTTGGAATATACTCAACAGCAACGGTAATTGTAGATCATGCAGATATATTGGTAAGAGGAAGACAAAGTCTCAGCTCTGTCCTCTTAAAGCTTACATTTGGTGATGACTGATGGTGGAGTGTCTGTCTATATGCTTGGTGGGAGGATAGAGGTAGAAAGGTATTAAACAATTAAACAAATACGTAACCATCATAAAAAGCACCTTGCTTTGAGGAACTGAGAGGCAAGGCAAGAGAAAACACATACACCAGTCTTAAAGGTGTCAGGCCTTGTGTATTCTGATATACTCTCTTCTCAACCCACAGTCAGTCACAGTCAGTGTGAGCTTAATATTTTAAATTCTGTGTGGGAACTTAAAATATTATCTTACATTTCTCTTAGGTTTTGTGCATGTTAACCTTGTCTTTATAGCTGAAGTCTGGAGAAGCTTAGGGCTTAAGATCTGAAGAAGCTGTACTGAGATCCAGTAAAAAAGGTGGCCCCTTTCTGTACTTCTGTCAACAAGCTAGGAACCCTCAACTGTCAACAGCAAAAATGGAACAGTGTCAGTGACTGAAGGGCACAGAGGAAAAGCAAAAGTTGTGAGTTCTGGGCCAAGATATTAGGTAGGAAACCACAGTGGACATTTTGTAGGAGGTGAGTTTCTGAGCAATCAGGAATTCGGTTATTTTGGAAGGACCAGAGAATATACTAGGGAGATGTTTCCCAGAGATGCCTCAGAAGAAAGGCCTGGTGATCTACTTCCCTAAAAAATCCACCATTGAAAATACTATGGAACACAGTTTACTCTGACACACATGGGGTTGCCATGAGTCAGGGTTGACTAGATGGCAACTGGTTTCGTACCCAGACTTTAATAATTTTCATACTACTATTATCATACTTGCATATTGCCAGCATTATTGCATACTTAACATTCTTCATTTAAATTACCTTCAAATTAATAGACTTAAAATTCTCAATAATTCTAGGCAGTATTAATGTATAATGCAAGTTTGAAATTCAGCTTATGAGTTCTTCAAAAGTAGATTACAATAGACAGTAACTGAAGTAAAATATCTGTGTTCCATAGAGATCAACACTGGTAACACAAGTCATACCATTTGCACCACGGGGAAGTGCTGCATCAGGAACTGGTGATTTCGCATGGAGTATCGTGGTGGTAAGGAGATTGCCTCCTTCCAAAGAACCTTCAGTCATTTCTTTAATCCTTCCTTATGAAGTGATCCTTCCAGTGAGGAGTTGAATTGAAAGGTGGAGAAATGTAAATTTCAGGGGAGCACCTGAAGAGATGAGTTGGTCCCTGCTGCTCTGTGCCATGTGATGACGGGTCAGAGAAAAGGCGGGGAACAGCAGGAGCTGCTGGAGGTTGGTCGAAGCGAAGCATACTGGTCAGGGTTTTCCAGCAATCCCCTCACAGACAGCACTAGGAACATCATGCCCAGCAGTCTGGGGTGTTGTCTGCCTTCCCCCTCCCCAAGCCTGTAGCATGCTCTGCATCTTATGAAGCACAGATTCATGCCCACAAATAGTTATCTAATGCATACTCAATTTTTTCCCTTCCCACTATAATGAGGATAGAAGTCCTGTTAAGCACTCAACTACCAGCTGAAAGGTTGGTAGTTTGAGTCCACCCAGAGGTGCCTTGGAAGAAAGGCATGGTGATCTACTTCTGAAAACAGCCATTGAAAAGCCTACAGAGCACAGTTCTACTCTGACACACATGGGGTCACCATGAGCCCCAATTGACTCTACAGCAACTGGTTTAAACATTCTGGAGGGAAGTCAGGGTGCAGCAAGCCGAGAGTTGGAGTAGCACTCTGCAGGCAGTCTTGGGAAGACAGGAGATTCCATGGAAGAGAGGAGAGGGCGTCTCTAAAGGAATATGAAAAATAAGCTACATCTGATGTTTTCTAGCAAGCAGGAAATAAGTCCTAGGAGGCATTAGGGTTTGAGCTCTGTCAAGGGAAAGTTCAATGTGATTTAAACACAGAGGTCTTATCAGCTCAGCTACACTGCCAGAGTGTATGAAAATGTATACAAGAAACAAGAACATCTCTGAGGAATATGATCACTAGGTATAGTATTAAAGCGACAATAGTTAGTAACAATAATGAAATAAAAATTCAGGGCTAAAACGTCCTCAAATGAATGGTAGTTAATTTAATGACTGAATTATGAATTACCTGACCAAAACGTTTTCCTGAATTTATCACTTGTTTCTTTGACAATCAGATTTTAATTATTTAAATACAGAAATTAATTAAAATAACAAATATATTAGTTCTTTGAAAGGCTAAATAAAGAGGTCATTCAGAGATTGGATTTTCAGAGAGGGGGCAGGAGGTCCCAAAGTATGTTTGCCCTTTAAAAGGTGAATGAGTGGAAAGAATTCCTTTGGGAGTAATTCCGCAGTAGTTAGGAGCAAGGAGTGTAACTCGATCGGGGACAAATAAGAACTTGCTCCACGGTGGCAGCCCAGAGGCTGTGACTTAGAGACCTGAAATGCAGAAGGTCTTGGAGTCCTGCTGGATCCCAAATAGCCCACAGTGGTGCAGGTTTTAAGACTCAAAGCTACACTCAGAACATGTCTGTGCTCGATTTGGGGAAACACAGCATGGGAAAATATGGCCTTGGGAGTCACTGTTGGGGGTCCCCGATGGTACAAATAGTTTGCTCTCAGCTACGAACCTAAAGGTTGGCGGTTTGAACCCAACAGCGGTGCCATGGAAGGAAGTCCTGCTGATCTGCTTCCGTAGAGATTACAGTCAAGAAAGCAGTTCTACTCTGTAACAGTTGGGGTCACCATGAGTCGGAATCAATAGCAGGGGGTTAGTCACTATTAGGAGGTGTTTGTATATCTCCAATTGTAAACAGGTTTAAGGAGAATATTTTCAATGTCCTATAAACTTATTAAAACAAAACCAAACCCTTTGCCGTCGAGTCGATTCTGACTCATAGCGATCCTATAGGACAGAGTAGAACTACCCCATAGGGTTTCCAAGGAATGGCTGGTGGATCCAAACTGCCGACCTTTTGGTTAGCAGCGGAGCTCTTAACCACTGTGCTAAGGAGGGGTAGACTGAGAAGAAAGGCATTACTAGTGAGAATAGAGAGATGTGTGGGGAGGGGCCAGGTGTCCGCTTACATGGGCAAAGACAGCTAAAAAGAGCAACCAGGCTTAGGATGCAGATAACCTGAGGGTATGTGGAAAGCCTGCTGTCTTGGATTGAATTATGTCCCCCCTAAAATGTGTGTATCAGTTTGGCGGGGCCATGATTCCAGGTATTGTGTGATTTTCCCATGTGTGGTAAATCCTGCCTGTATGATGTTAATGAGGGAGGATGGGCGGCAGTTGTGTTAGTGAGACATGACTCAATTTACAAGACTGGATTGTGTCCTGAGGCAATCTCTTGAGATATGAAAGACAGAAGTGAGCAGTGAGACAGGGGGACCTCATACCACCACCAAGAAAGCAGTACCGGGAGCAGAGTGTGTCCTTTGGACCCGGGGTCCCTGCGCGGAGAAGGTCTTAGTCTGGGGGAACTATGATGAGAAGGCCAACAGAGAGAGAAAGCCTTCCCCTGGAGCTGACACCCGGAATTTGGACTTCTAGCTTATTTTACTATAAGGAAATAAACTTCTCTTTGTTAAAACCATCCACTTGTGGTGTTTCTGTTATAGCAGCATTAGATGACTAAGACAGGTGCTAAGCCCAGTCATTCAAGCACCACTTGGGCTGCCAGTTAGAGAACTCCCCAGTCCTCAAACTGGGACAAGGCTCAGAAAATTCCAGGTTAGGCAGGGCCCCAGCTAAGGTAAGCTTCTGTAGGAGCACTTGCCCCAGGGAAGAGGATCTTGGGGCAAGACTCTTCCAGTCAACCAGAGTGCACATCAGGTCATTTTTCGAGTTTCAGGTGAATTGCTGTTTGGAGCTTGGGCTGTCTCAGTTCCCGTTGGTGTTCTCTGCAACACACCCACCATCTCAGTTCCCCATTAGCTCTGGCGAAGCTAGGAGAAGGAGGACGAGTAGATGTCACGTTCGGCTTTAGATCATCAAAGTCTTTGATTTAATCTAGAGGTCCAAATTGTGTTGACCTGTTTAATGGTACTTGGTCGATGAAAGTAGTGAATGGTGCTAGGTTGTTTGGGCCTTATTTTGTTTCTTTTTCTAAAATTGTATTAAAATTTACAGGAGAAAATAAATTAATGGGAAAAAATTGAAATAAGAAAGAGTGAGGAACAAAGGAATTTGCCCCTTTTTCATGATCATGTAAAGAGTATCTAGAAATGTGATTTCAGAATCAAGCTAAGACAGTTCCTGTACCAAAGAGATGCAGAAAGATGACTTTGTCATCCTCTTGGGACAACTTGGCTTACATCAGCAGATGCTTATTTTGACTATGCTCAGTGGCTACTCTTAAAGATAAAAATAATTGGATCGCTTGCAGAAGAAGAGCCTGCAGTCCCAACAATAAGATGACCGGAGAGGGACACTCCTATGGCAGGAAGCTTATTTCACTAGCTGTGTGTAATCTTCCCTCAGATTTCCAAGTATGTTTTTATTTCCTAACGCTCCTTGATGACTGTCCACATTCTGAACCCTTTCCCAGACACGTGGGAGTCCTGCAAGCCACCTCCTCTAATGCCACCCAGGTGTCCTGAACCATGTGCGATTCCAAATGCCCACCTGAGCAGCGTCAGCAGTAAGGCCCAGGAAGATCACAGAACAGTCCCCAGAACAGAGGCTTAGTGGGGGTGAGGGGGCGTCAGAGGGGGAAACTTTCCCACAGGTGCAAGTCCAAGGGGGGACACCAGAGGAGGCCAGCCGGCTAATCCCCTCCACTAGGTGGAGGAGTTGGTCACTAACTTTGATATTGCCCTGGGTGCCCTTTAGCCTCCCTACACCTCTACCCCAGCAACTTACTGGGCTATGAAACAGTAAGACATGTTTCCTCACAGGCCCTGGGTTCTGCCATCCTCTCTGTATCCTGCCATCACATCTTTCCGCATCCTTACTGACCTTTACCAGTACTCGGCCTGCAGTAGGATGTGACAGACAAGTGACTTCTTTTCTGAGGTGTAAGTTGTCCTCCTCGGTGACCAAGCAACCAGGCTGGATTCCAAGCTTCCCAGAGCCTCAGGAGGAAGAGCAAGAACAAACTGGACTCCCCTGTGTGCCTCAGATCTGCAAGCTGGGTGGAAATGTCCATGAGCTGAGTGGAAATTTCCACCTGCTGAGCGACGTACGTTCCCTTGCGCATCACCAATAAAGCATGTGCTTCATGCTCAAATGAAAATTCTTTTTTTTTCTTAAGCGTGTTTTTGGCAATTTTAGCTGAGTGTTTTCTTGTGATGGTGGTGCTTGTGGCAGTGATGTATGCATGTGTTTTAATTTTTGTTTTTTCCATTTCCCATTTAATTCATAGCTTTTAGGCTCTTATGTTTCATGAATTTTTAAAAAATTCTATCTGACATAATGGTAAACCAAAGAATACTTCTTTCAAATTCATATTGTTTCAAATTCATGTTCTATTACTTGTATTCATGTGACTCTTGGGCAAGTTCCTTTATTCCTCAGAACTTCAATTTTCACAGCTTGAAAGTGAGACACGTAATACCTACATCACAATCTTCTCTTATAATTAAGTGGGATAATGTAGCGATGTTCTTAGCATAGTTAATGCCTGGCACTGGATTAATAATATGTATTGTTGTTGTTGCTGTTATTAGTAGTAGTAATAATGGTTTTGCTCTGGCAAAAAAATGGATAGGAAGGACTAGTATAAAAAGTAGGGAAGATTCTCAAACTGGGTTAGTCTTTCATGTTGTGATTGTTCTATTTCTCTTCCAATCCAGTTCAACGTCCATCTGCTACTTTAAAGACCTGTTAGGGGTTTAGTGTGGAATCTTACACAGACTCATAGCTAATCTGAAAGCAAAGATGAGAATGGTAGGGGGTCTCTGAAAGAAAATGTGTCTGAGTCACTCATTTCCCCCCTAAGTGGACTTCAGTTCTGTAGAAATGGATTCACCATAATCTTTGCTTAAGACACACTGGATTGTTTGTCCGCGGAGGGATGATCTTTCTTATTTTTATTTATTTTTTATTATTACATTAGTAACTTAATTTTACGGTCATCATTTTTAAAGCAATATTTTGTAGTCTTAGACATCCCTCAAGAACTAGAACAACTGGCAACAAGTTTTATCTACCTAAGTAGCAGCCTGTTCAATTTTCAACTCTTGTCTTCCTGAAATTTTTGTGTATAATTTCAGAGCTTTTCATTTTACTGTTTTGTTATTTATGTTAATTGTTCTTGAACTTTAGAAAATAAAATATTATATGTAGCTTTCTGGGACATGCTGGTTTCATTTATTAGTATATTATGAAGATCCATCCATATTGTTGCATGCAACCATAGTTTATCCATTTTCTGCACTACATGAATTCCATCATATGGCCGTGCTACATTTAACTATGCATTCTTTCACTGATAGGATATAACTTGTTTCTAGTTTTTGCTCTTACGATCAGTGCTGCTATGAACATTCCCATACACATCACCTGGTGAACATATGCAAATATTTCTACCTCATATATACCTAAGAATAACATTTTTTCTTATAAGATATATGAGCATTAAATTTTCAAGCTATTGCCATATTCATTTCCAAGTGGTCACACTGCTTTACACTACATTAGTAATCCAAAATGAACTCATAAGTCCACATTCTCCCCCACATATTGCTTTATTTAACTTCTTGTTTTTTGCCAATCAAATAAATATAGAAGGGTATCTCTGTGTCTGAGTATCACTTTGTACTGGTATATTGGAACATCAATTTGTACTAATGTAGTTGAGCCTCCATTTGTATATGTATATATATATATATATATATCAGGCATAGGTATTTTTAATCTGTGAAAAAAATTCTCCTGTCTTTTACCTATTTTTGTATTACAATCTCTTTTCTTCATTAGAGTTAGAAGTTTATATTATTGGAAGAAAACCTTCCTTGGGAGATTGGAAGAACTTGTTAAAAATATAATGGGGGGACTCACGTTTTCTCCTGTTGCGATGTTTTAAACCACTGTTTCAGTTTTTAAAAATAATTATAAAAAACTCAAGGTTTCCACTGTTTCTAATAGTAGTTGTTTAATAATAAATTTTAATTTATTTGAAAATTCCGACTAAACAAAATCTATAAAATGTGAATAAGCTCCTAAGATTAAAAACACATTATGGAGAACCCTTGGAGTTCTAGATCCTCTTTCTTTCTCTACTCGTTTTTTAAAATAACCTTTTTATTTTGGAATAGTTTTAGATTTACAGAAAAATTGTGAAGATAGCACAGAGAGTTCCCATACATTTCAGATTCAGTTTCCCCAATTATTAACATCTCACAAGAGTGTGTTACATTTTCTGAATTAATAAACCAATATTGATGTACTATTATTAAATGAGGTTCAAACTTTATTCAGATCTCCTTAGCTTTTACCTAACGTTCTTTTTCTATTTCCAGATTCCATGCAAAAACCATAACCAAATCTGTTACCGTCGAGTCAATTTCAATTCATAGTGACCCTATAAGACAGAGTAGAACTGCCCCCATAGGGTTTCCAAGGAGCGCCTGGTGGATTCGAACTGCAGACCTTTTGGTTAGCAGCTGTAGCTTGCCATAGCTCTTAACCACTACACAGCTAGGGTTTCCAATTCCATACAGAGTCCCACATTACATTTAGTCATCATGTCTCCTGAGGCTCCTCTTAAGTCTCTCAGACTTCTCTTTTGTTTTAATGACCTTGACAATTTTGAAGAGTACTGGTCATGTATTTTGTAGAGTATCCTCAATTAGGATTTATCTGATGTTTTCCTCACAATTTGGTTGGGGTTATGAGTTTGGGGAGGAAGACCAAGGAGGTTAAATACCATTCTCATCAGAGCGTATCAGGGTATATACTGCCAATATGATGTATTGTCTTTGATGTTAACCTTCATTACCTGGCTGAGGTAGTGTGTCAGTTTCCTTCACTGTGAAGTTGCCCATTTTTCAACTTTCTACACTGTATTCTTTTTAAGGAAGTCACCATGTGCAGCCCACACTTAAGGAATCGGGGGGTTATGCTCCACCTTTTTATTTGGAATTCTTCTGCAAGGGAGATGTGTCTCTTCTCTCCTATTTATTTATTCAATTATCTATTTATATAAGTATTGACTTATTAATTGGAGCCCTGGTGGTATAGTGGTTAAGAGTTCAGCTGCTAACCAAAAGGTGGGCAGTTCAAATCCACCAGCCGCTCCTTGGAAATCCTATGGGGCAGTTCTATTCTGTCCTATAGGGCCACTATGTGTCAGAACCGATTGATGGCACCTAACTACAACAGCATGGACTTATTGATAAATATCCATTTTGAAGTTTGGGTTATAATCCTATTAATCTAGTGATGTCGAGTAGATTCTGACTCATGGCAACCCCATGTGTTATAGAGTAGAACTGTGCCCCATCAAGTTTTCATGGCCGTAATCTTTTACAAAAGCAGATCACCAGGCGTTTATTCCATGGTAATATTTAATTTTTATGCTCAGATTGTTCCAACTTTGGCTATTGGGAGTTCTTTCAGCTCCAGACTTACTTAGGTTCTCACCTTTCCCCACCCAACCTTTTCAGTGAGGTTGTATCATACATGCATAATACTGTTTGATTCTTTTGTTACACTCTTCATTCCATCCTGGAATCCTAGAACTTTTTAAATGAGTTTAAAAAATTTTGCATCCATTGCTTTGTACTGTAAAGTTCTATGGGTTTTGACAAATTCCTAGTATCATGTATTCACCATTACAGAATCATACGGAATAGTTTCACTACTCCAAAAAATTTCCTATGCTTCAGCTAGTCAGCCCTCTTCTAACCTTGAAACTCTGGCAACCACTAGTCTGTTTACCATCTTTATAGTTTTGCCTTTCCCAGAAGTCACATAAATGGAATCATACAATATGTAGTCTTTCAGATTGGCTTCCTTTACTTAGCAATTTGCATTTAATATTTAATCATTTCTTTGTGTGACTTGATAGCTCATTCCTTCTTATCATTGAATAGTATTCCATTGTATGGGTGTATTACAGTTTATTTATTCGTTCATCTATTGAAGGACAATTTGTTTGTTTCCAATTTGGGGGAATTATAAATAAAGCTACTATAAATATTAGAATAGGGAGTTTGTGTTCATATAAGTTTTCACATTAGTTGGTTAAATTCCTAGGAGTGCTATTGCTGCATTATATGATAAGACTATGTTTAGCTGTGCAAGATCTTTTTTTCTTCCTTTCTTTTTATTGCACCTCAGTTGAAGGTTTACAGAACAAGTAAGCTTCTCATTAAACAGTACACGTACTGTTTTGTGACATTGCTTAACAGCTTCACAGCATGCCACCACTCTCTCTTCTTGACCTTGGGTTCCCTATTCCCAGCTTTCCTGTCTCCTCCTGCCTTCTATTCCTTGCCCCTGGGCTAGTGTGCCCTTTAGTCTTATTTTGCTTTATGCACCTGTCTAATCTTTGGCTGAAGGGTGAACCTCAGGAGTGACTTATTTATTGAGCTAAAACGGTGTCCAGGGGCCATAATCTCAGGGTTTCTCCAGTCTCTGTTGGGCCAGTAAGTCTGGTCCTTTACTTGTGTGTGTGTGAGTTTGAATTTTGTTCAACATTTTTCTCCAGCTCTTTCTGGGACCCTCTATTGTGATCCCTGTCAGAGCAGTCGGTGATGGTAGCCGGGCACCATCTAGTTGTACTGGGCTCAGTCTGGTGGAGGCTGCGGTAGTTGTGGTCCATTAGTGCTTTGGACTAATCTTTCCCTTGTGTCTTTAGTTTTCTTCATTCCCCCTTGCTCCCAGAGGAGTGAGACCAGTGGAGTATCTTAGATGGCTGCTCACAGGTTTTTAAGACCCCAGGTGCTACGCACTAAAGCAGAATGTAGAATATTTTCTTTATAAACTATATTATGCCAATTGAGCTAGATGTTCCCTGAGACCATGGTCCACATAGCCCTTAGCCCAGCAATTCGGTCCCTCAAGGAGTTTTGATGTGTCTATGGAGCTTCCATGACCTTTTCCTTGTAACAGTTGTGCTGGCTTCCCCAGTATTGTGTACTGTCTTACCCTTCACAAAAGTTACCCCTTATCTATTGTCTGTTTACTGTTTTTCCAGTCCCACCCCTCCCCTCCCTCGTAACCATCAAAGATTGTTTCTTTTTGTATGTAAACCTTTTCATGAGTTTTTATAGTAGTGGTCTCATACAATATTTGTCCTTTTGTGATTGACTTATTTCACAGAGCACGATGCCCTCCAGATTCATCCATGTTGCGAGATGCTTCGAAGAGTCATCAACATTCTTTATCATTGCATATTACTCCATTGTGTGTATGTGCCATAGTTTATTTATCCATTCATCTGTTGATGGGCATCTAGGTTGTTTCCATATTTTTGCTATTGTGAACAATGCTGAAAGAACATGGGTGTGCATATGGTTATTTGTGTGGCAACTCTTATTTCTCTCGGATATATTCCTAGCAGTGGGATTGCTGGATCATATGGTATTTCTATTTCTAGCTTCTTAAGGATGCGCCATATCATTTTCAAATATGGTTGTACCATTTTACATTTCCACCAGCAGTGCTTAAGAGTTCCAATCTCTCCACGTCCTCTCCAACATTTGTTATATTCTGGTTTTTTTTTTTTTTTTTTTTTGGATTCTTGCCAGTAATACCGGGGTGAGATGATATCTCTTTGTAGTTTTCATTTGCATTTCTCTAATGGCTAGTGATAGGGAGCATTTCCTCATGTGTCGGTTAGCTGCTTGATTATCTTCATCAGTGAAGTGTCTGTTCATTTCCTTTGCCCGTTTTTTAATTGGATTATTTGTGTTTTTGTTGTAGAGGTGTTGGTTTTTCCTGTGGAGTTTAGAGACTGATTAGACCTTTGTCTGACTTGTAATGTCCAAAAATTGTTTCCCAGTCTGTGGGTTCTCTTTTTACTCTTTGGTTAAGTGTTTTGTTGAGCATAACCATTTAATTTTTAGGAGATCCCAGTTATCTAGCCTATCTTCTGGAGTCTACGTGTTGTTATTTATGATTTGTATCCTGTTAATGCCCTGTATTGTGGCCTTTAGCGTTGATCTTATATTTTTCTTCCAAGATCTTTATAGATTTGATTTCTTTTTTAGGTCTTTGATCCATTTGGAATTAGTTTTTGTATATGGTGTGAGGTATGAGTCCTGTTTCATTTGTATGCTGATGGACATCCAGTTTTGCCAGCACTGTTTGTTAAAAAGACTGTCTTTTCCCCATTTGATGGACTTTGGGCTCTTGTCGAAAATCAAGTGATCATAGGTGGATGGATTACATCTGGGTTCTCTATTCTGTTCCATTGGTCAGTGGATCTGTCGTTGTACCAGTACCAGGCTGTTTTGACTACCACAGCTGTATAGTAGCTTCGGAGGTCAGGTAGTGCCAGACTTCCTACTTTGTTCTTTTTCTTCAATAACGCTTTATTTATTATGGGGCCTCTTCCCTTTCCATATAAAGTTAATGATTAGTTTTTCCATCTCTTTTAAGAGTGTTTCTGGTATTTGAATCGGGATTGCATTGAATTTTTAGATTGCTTTGGGTAGAATGGTAATTTTTGCCATGTTGTGTCTACCTATAGTATGTTTTTCCATTTATGTAGCTCTCTTTTGGTTTCTTGCTGTTGTGTTTTGTAGTTCTCTGTGTGGAGGTCTTTTACATCCCTGGTTATATTTATTCTTAAGTATTTCCTTTTCATTGTTCTCTTTATTGGTGTATAAGAATCCAACTGATTTGTGTGTGTTTATCTTGTATCCTGCTACACTGCTGGATATTTTTATTAGATCCAGTAGTTTTCTTGTGGAGTCTTTTGGGTTTTCTATATATAGTATCATATCATCCACAAATAAGGACAGTTTACCTTCTTCATTACCAATTCGGATGCCCGGTATTTCTTTTTCTTGCCTCATTGCTCTAGCTAGGACTTCCAGCACAATGTTAAATAGGAGTGGTTTTAAAGGGCATTCTTGTCTTGTTCCTGTTCTCAAAGGTAATGTTTTCAGCCTCTCTCCAATAAGAATGATGTTGGCTATTGGTTTTGTATAGATGCCCTTTATTGTGTTGAGGAATTTCTTTTTATATCTAATTTATTGAGAGTTTATCAGAAATGGGCATTGGACTTTGTCAAATGCCTTTTCTGCATCGATTGAGGTAAACATGTAATTCTTTTATTTATGTGGTGAATTACTTTGATGATTTTTTAAAGTTGAATGATCCTTGCATACCTGGTGTGAATCCTACTTGGATGTCGTGTGTTATGTTTTTAGTAGGATGCTGAATTTTGTTGGCAATAATTTTGTTGAGAATTTGTCCGTCTATATTCATGAGAGATATAAGTCTGTAATTTTCTTTTTTTGTGCTGTCTTTCCCTGGTTTTGGTATCAGGGTTATGCTGGCTTCATAGAAGAATTTGGAAGTATCGCTTCCTTTTCTATGTTCTGAAATAGTTTGAGTAGTACTGATGTAAGCTCTTCTCTGAATGTTTGATAAAATTCTCCAGTGAAGCCATCTGGTTCTGAGCTTTCTTTTTTTGTTGTTTGGTGTTTTTATTATTAAATTTTCCATCTATTGTTATGGGTTCTTTCAGATTTTCAACGTTATTTTGTGTTAGTTTGGGTAGGTAGCTGTTTGTAGAAGTTTTTCCATTTCCTCTAAGTTTCAAATTTGTTGGAGTTTAGTTTTTCATAGCACTCTGTTATGATCCTTTTTATTTCATTTGCTCCTGTTGTAATGTCCCCCGTTTCATTTCTTATTTGGGATATGTGCATCTTCTCCTGTTTTTCCGGGTCAGTTTGGCCTGTGGTTTGTTGATTTTGTTGATCCTTTCCAAGAACCAACTTTTCATTTTGTTGGTTCTTTCTATTGTTTTTTTATTCTCTATTTCATTTACGCTGTGATTTTTATTGTTTCCTTTCTTTTGGTGACTGTGGGCTTCTTTTGCTATTCTCTTTCTATCTGTCTGAGTTGTGTAGCTAAGGTTTTGATTTTATCCCTTTCTTCTTTTTTGATGTGTGCATCGATTACTTTAAATTGACCTCTGAGCACTGCCTTTGCTGTGTCCCAGAAGTTTTGGTATGATTTGTTTTCATTCTCGTTTGTTTCTGGGAATTTTTTGATTCCATCTTTGATTTCTTCCATTAACCGGGAATTTTTAAGCAGGGTGTTATTCAGTTTTCATGTAATTATTTTTTATTACTTGCTCTTCCTGTGGTTAATTTCTACCTTGATGGCTTTGTGATCAGAGAAGATACTTTGTATTTTCTCAATGGTTTGGATTTTGTTGAGGGTTGCTTTGTGGCCTAAGATGTAGTTTATTCTGGAGAAAGTTCCAAGTGCTTTGAAAAAGAATGTGTATTTTTCAGCTGTTTGGGGGAGTGTTCTATATATATCTATGAGTCCAAGTTGGCTGACTGTGGCCTTTAGATCTTTGTGTCTTTGCTGAGTTTCTTTTTAGATGTTCTGTCCTTTACTGAGAGTGGTGTGTTGAAGTCTCCTGCTAGTATTGTGGAACTGTCAATTTCTCTTTTCAGTGCTGTTAGAGTATTTTTTTATGTATTTTGGAGCGCTTTCATTGGGTACATAGATATTTATTATGGTTAAGTCTTCATGATGGATCATCCCTGTAATCATTATATAGTGCCCTTCTTTGTCTTTTATGGTGGAGTTTATTTTAATGTCTGTTTTATCTGAGCCCTCCTGGTGATTTTGGTAGCTGTTTTCTTGAAATGTTTTTCCATCTTTTGTTTTTTAATAAATTTACATCTTCATTTTTAAGATGTTTCTTATAGACAGTATATTGATGGATCGTTTTTTAAAATTTTAATCCATTCTGTCACTCTTTGTCTCTTTATGGGTGCATTGAGGCCATTTACATTCAGTGTAATTACTGATACGTGTGAGTTTATTGCTGCCATTTTTTGTGTGCTGCTTATGTTTTCTTTGTTCCTCTTACTCTCCTGTGCTAAATTCCTTTTGTTTGTGCATTGTTTTTTCATTTCTTTTGTTTTTACTGAGACTTTATGTTTTTCTTCTTTATTTTGTTAAGTAGGTTTTTTAACTTTCTTTGTGGTTACCTTGAAATTTACCCTTATCTTCCTAGGTTTGAACCAGTCTTTTATTACTTGGTATCGCCTTGCCTTCCTCTCCATTAGAAAGTTCTATGCCTACACCGTTTATTCCCTCTTTTATTGTTCTGGCATTGTTGTCATTTACAGATTAACCTCTCTGGTTCCCTGTTGTAAATCTTTTAGTTTTGAATACTTGTTGAGAGTTCATTTCCTGGGTTGATATCTGGCTGGTTCGATCTTGCATCCTAGATTCAGGCAGTGGTCTGATGTTGCTTGTTCTCTTACTGCAGGACTTCCTTTAATAATTCTTGTAAGTTTGGTTTGGTTTTTACATATTCCCTTAATTACTGTTTATCTGGAAATGTCCTACTTTCACCATCATATTTGAAGGAGAATTTTGTAGGATATATTATTCTTGGTTGGTAATTTTTTTTTTTCTGTCAAAGTTTTATATATGTCCTCCCATTGTATTTTTGCCTACATGGGTTCTGCTGAGTAATCAGAGCTTAGTCATTGTTTTTCCTCTGTATGTGACTTCTTGTTTTTCTCGAGCTGCTCTCAGGATTCTTTGTTTTTCTTTCAATTTAGCAAGTGTGATTATGATATGTTTTGGTGATTGTCTTTTGGGGTCTATCCTATATAGGGTTCCTTGAGCTTCTTGGATGGACAGCTTTTCATCTCATGATTTAGGGAAGTTTTCTGTCACCAGTTCTTCAATGATCTTCTCTGTGTTTTTCATTTTCTCCCCCTGTTCTGGAACTCCAACTCGAAAATTTTTGCTTTGGATTGTATCCCACATCACTCTCAGGGTTTCTTCTTCTTCTTTTTTTTTTTTTTTTTCTGATTTTTCCTCAGAGTGGTATCCAAGTATTTGTCTCCAGTTTCGCTGGTCCTGTCTTCTATTGCTTCAACCCTGCTCCTCAGACTTTCTATGACACTGTCCATTTCTGAAATTTTATTGTTTATCTCTTGGATTTCTAAGTATTGTTTTTGTATGATTTTTAGCTGGGAATTTATTTTGACATTTTTCCTGTGTTATTTTCCTGAATTCTTCCGTATATTTAATCTGTATTTTCCATGAATGTGTCTCCCTTTTCCATGAATTTCTCTATTTTTTTCCTCATTTTTGTCTGCTTTTTGCTTCAACTCTTGGATAGATCTTAATATTACAGATTTGAATTCCCTTTCAAGGAGTTTCAGTGCCTTTTATTCTATAGCTAAGTTATCTGGTGTTTTATTTTGGACACCTACTTTTATTGTTTCTAATATATTTTGATATTATCTGCTATCTTTGGGACATTCAGTAGATTTTTTTTCATGTATTGATTGTAGATTTGTTTGTTTCATCCCATTTTTTGTTTTATTTGGTTCTGCCTGAGCAAGCAGGCTGTGCGATCTTTGTTCTTTGCTTGTCTGTGGACATGATACTTTTCACCTCCTGGTCAAAGGGAATGAACAGCCACTGAGCTATGGTGCAGCAGGACAGATCCAGCTGAAGGGGAGGGGCTGGCATGGATTGTTTGTGGCAAGTACTGTGGTTGACAGGGCGGGCTAGAGGTCAGTGCACGACTGGTTCGTGTAGGTTGTGCCTGTGCTGCTCAGGGTGCGATGTTTAGTGCATGGTGCAGATAGCCAGGAGGGAGTGGGAAGGTTGTGATGTGTGGAGCTAAGTTGCGTAAAGGAAGGAAGAGAGAGAGAAGATAGAAACAAGAGCCAGGAAAAAGAAAAGTGCTGAGGGAGTGTGCTGCTGGAATGGAGAGATGAGAAACCAAGAAATGAAGAAAAACAAAAAGGAAAAGGGAAAATAAGTGCCCACAGGGATTCCACAAGCGACCAGGGAAGTAGCTCCTAGGTCTCTGGATGGAGCCTATCTAGACGGGGCAGAGATGACACATAGTGCCAAGTATTCAGGAGTTAAGAAAAAGAGGGAAAGTAGAGAGAGATGAGAAACTGAGAAATGAAGAAAAACATAAAAGTAAAAAGAAAAGAAAAAGAAAAAGAGAAACGTGCCCGGGGATCCCACTGATTCCGCAGTGCAGACTAGAGGAGCAGCTCCCAAGCTGCGTAGTACAGCCCTGCTGGAAGGAGTGAAGATGGCACACAGGGCCAGGCATTCAGGAGACAAGAAAGCAAAGTAAATAGAGAGAGACGAGAAACCGAGAAATGAAAAAACATAAAGGAAAAACATACAAACAAAAAAGGCCCCAGATTTCCACCAACACGTTGGCTCACACTAGGGAATCAGTTCCCCAGCTGAGCAGAACTTCACAACCTGTCAGCAAGAGGTAAAAATGGCTCACAGAGCCAGATGTTAGACAGAAAGGAGGGGGAAGAGGTGAATGGTAGGGAAGAAACGAAAAGAAGCCAAATAAAGCAACATCAGCAACAAAGAAGTGGTACTGAAGGAGCCAGCCGGTGTGGGCAGGGCGAATCCAAGTGGCAGGGAGCCAACACCTGCCAGCCAATCCACGTCCACCTGCTGGGAAGTGGCAGAAGCTGAGAAGGGGGAAGAAGGGTGGGGTGGGGTTAGGAAATCATGTATCACTGATTACCAGGTGCTCTGTCTCCTGCAGGGAGCTCTGTGAAGCTGCTTTCCTGTACTGTATGCCTGCCGATCTCTGACAGGAACCCAAGATGTTGAATCTGTGCTGTGATAGCTGATAAGAGACCTCCCGTCCATATTTCTCCTAGATCTCTGTTCTCTGTCAGTATCTTATTCCAGTTGCTGCTTGGTTGAGTTTTTTATCTCTTCATTTGATGCTTATGGTTCCAGGATTGACATTTGTCTGTCTCTGTTTTACTTCATTTTTTGGGTCTTTTCTATGGAGGGGCGGTGTGGTGTTTCTGTCTATGTCGCCATGTTGGGTTTCCCTCCTAGCTTTGTAGGATCTTAAGCCAGTTTTGACGAGTCAGATTTTTCTAAGAATTTTTTTTTTTTATTTCACTGTTTACCTATTTATCCTCACAGTGCTGTCATCCCTCTCTGCCCAGGCTACAGTCACCTACCTCTCAACATGCTAAAGTCCAAAAAGCTTTTATCCTCCTATAGTTTCTCCCAATGTTGGCCCAGGTGTTTATATTTTCCTTTGTGATTTTCGGGAAGCAGCCAAGAGCTCATACATGTTCATTATCTTTGGAAGACTCTTAGAAGCTGAATAATCTGATTCATTATGTTATTACCTCATGTTCTATTTAATCTCACTAACACACAGCATTTCGTGTCAGTTCAGATTTTTATTGGGCCTTTTAATCATCCCCATTAAATATACTCTTCTTACATTTAGGGAAAATATATAAAATTTTAAAGTCCATTGGGCTTTGGAAGTTTAGTGCTGATGAGCTATTGCTTTCTTTTTCTAATGAGCATACATTTATTTTTATTGTGGTAAATAAACATGTAACAAAACACTTGTCATTTCAATAGTTTTTATGTGTACAGTTAAGTGACATTTATTAGATTCATCATGCTGTTCCACCATCACCACAATTTATTTCCAAATTTCTCGATCACCCTTAAAAGAAGCACCGTCTCCTGAACAATGTGCTCCACCTCCATGGGTATACAAATTTATAGCTATTATATCTCTTTAGTAAACTGAACTCTTTATATTATGAGTCAATACTTCCTTTATCTCCAATAATGCCTTCTGAAAATTTGTATATAATTTATTTTGTTGTTGTTGAGAATATACACTGCAAAATACACACCAATTCAACAGTTGCTACAGGTAAAATTTAGTGACATTGATTATACTCTTCAAATTTTGTAACCATTCTCACCCTCCTTTTTTTGTGTTGTTCCTCCCCCATTAACATAAATTCATTTCCCCCTAAGATTCCTATCTATTCTTTGACCTGCCGTAGTCAATTTGACCCCATATAGATAATTCTTCAAAGAGTATAAAGCTGAAGGTAGTCATTTTTTATCAGTTAATAAGCTAAACTGTTGTTTGGTTTTAAGAAGACACCAGAGGATATTTTTTCTTGAAGATTTAAAGAGTATTTCAAAACAATAGTTCCAGGGGTTCATCCAACCTTCAAGAAGTCACCAGAGAGATGCAAATCAAAACCACAATGAGATACCATTTTACTCCTATCACGACCCTGCCAATTGGAGAAGGAGACGAAAAGTATTGTGCCCACAGACGAGCCAACATCAAAGAACACACAGTCCACCTGCACAGACATAGTCAAATTTTAAAAAATAAGGGATGAAACAAACAAATCTACAGTCAATAAAACAGAAAAATAACTACTCAATGCCCCGAAGACAGCAGACAATATCAAAACATTTACAAAAACAGGACAGAATGGTTCCAGTAGGCGTCCAAAAAAAAAAAAAAAAAGAAAGAAAGAAAAAAACCACATGACTCTTCAGTGGAAGAAAATACATTAGAACTACCAGATAGGGAATTCCAATCTCTAATACTCAGAATTCTCCAAGAGCTGAGGCAGAAAGCTGACAAATAGGAGGAAAAATTAGACAAATTCATGTAAAATACAGATAAAAAATTGGAAAAATTCAGGAAAATAATGCAGGAACAAAATGCCAAAATAAATTCACAACTAGAAATTATACAAAGACACCAATTAGAAATCCAAAAGATAAACAACAATATTTCAGAAAGAGACGGTGTTATAGAAGGGCTGAGAAGCAGATTTGAAATGGTGGAAGACAGGATCAGTGGAATTGATGACAAACACTTGGATACAACTTGCTTTGTGGAAAACTCAGAAAAAAGAATAAAGAAAAATGAAAAGACCCTGAGAGTTATGTAGGACACAATCAAAAGCAAACATTTTCGAGTGATTTAAATTTCTGAACATGGGGAGAACACAGAAAACACAGACAGGATCATTGAAGAACTGCTGACAGAAAACTTACCCAATATCATGGAAGATGAGAAGCTGGCCATCCAAGAAGCTCAACGAACCCAATATAGGATAGAACCCAAAAGAAAATCAGCAAGGCATATCATAATCACACTCCCCAAACCCAAAGACAAAGAAAGAATCCTGAGAGCAGTTCATGAAAAATAAGAGGTCACATACAGAGGAGAAACAATAAGACTAAGCTCAGATTATTCTGCAGAATCTATGTAGACAAGAAGGCAATGGGATGACAAATATAAAATCTTGAAAGAAAAAAAAATTGCCAGCCAAGTATAATATGTGTAAAACACTCGTTCAAATATGATGATTAAATTAGGTCATTTCCAGATAAACAGAAATTAAGGGAAAATTAACAAGTCTAACCAAACTTACAAGAATTATTAAAGGGAGTTCTTTGATCTGAGGACAAAAAGCTTCAGCTTACAGGCAGAGGCTAGGACGCAGGATCATACCAGCCAGATAGCAATCTAGGAAATGAACTCTCGAGGATTATCCAAAACCATGAGAAATACAACAGGGAATCAGAGCAGT
Source organism: Dugong dugon (assembly GCA_030035585.1). Taxonomy (NCBI): domain Eukaryota; kingdom Metazoa; phylum Chordata; class Mammalia; order Sirenia; family Dugongidae; genus Dugong; species Dugong dugon. Next base: position 192,447,323 of record CM057462.1, on the reverse strand, counting down.
TAATCAGTAAATGACAATAACAGCAAAACAATAAAAGAGAGAATAAATGGCATAGGTATAGAAACTTCCAATGGAGAGGAAAGCAAGGCAATACCAAGTAAGCGTAGACTACTTCAAACTTATAAATATAAGGGTAAAATTCATGGTAACCACAAAGAAAGTTAACAAAACAACTCATAAAAATTAAGATGAAAAACATTGTCTCAGCAAAAACAAAACCTACAAAAACAAAAGAAATGAAAAAAAGAATCCACAAACAAAAGTAACTGACCACAAGAGAGTAAGAAGAACAAAGAAAACTTCAGCACCGCAAAAAAAAAGCACCACGAAATGACAGCAACAAACTTACAACTATCAATAATTACAATGAATGTAAATGGACTCAATGGGCCCATAAAGAGACGGAGAGTGGCAGAATGGATAAGAAAACCGGATCCATCAATATGTTGTCTACAAGAGACACACCTTAGAAACAAAGATGTGAATTTATTAAAAGTCAAAAGTTGGAAAAAATTATATCAAGCTAAAAAGTACAAAAAGCATGTAGGAGTGGCAATTCTAATCTCAGATAAAATAGACTTTAAAACAAAATCTACCATAAAAGACAAAGAAGGACACTATATAATGATTAAGGGGACGATACATCATGAAGACATAACCATAATAGACATCTATGCACCCAATGACAGGGCTCCAAAATACATAAAAAAAACCTCTAACAGCACTGAAAAGAGAAATTGACAGTTCCACAATAACAGTAGGAGACTTCAACACACCAATCTCAGTAAAGGACAGAACAACTAACAAGAAACTCAGCAAAGATACAGAAGACCTAAAGGGTACAATCAGCCAACTGGACCTCATAGACATATATAGAACACTCCATCCACCGCTGCAAAGTACACATTCTTTTCCAATGCACATGGAACGTTCTCCAGAATAGACCACATCTTAGGCCACAGAGCACTCCTCAGCAAGATCCAAAACGTTGGGATAATTCACAGTATCTTCTCTGATCACAATGCCATCAAAGTAGAAATTAACACTAGAAAGAGCAAGGAAAAAAAATTAACTACATGGAAACTGAATAATACTCTGCTTACACATCAATGGGTAATAGAAGAAATCAGATATGGAATCAAAACATTTCTAGAATCCAATGAGAATGAAAACACATCATACCAAAACCTTTGGGACACAGCAAAGGCAACCCTCAGAGGACAAGTTATAGCAATACATGCACATATCAAAAAAGAAGAAAGGGACAAAATCAAAACATTAACTACAGAACTCAAACAAATAGAAAGAGAACAGCAAAAAAAGCCTACAACCACCAGAAGAAAAGAAATAGTAAAGATCAGAGCAGAAATAAATGAAACAGAGAACAGAAAAACAACAGAAAGAATCAACAAAACCAAAAGTTGGTTCTTTGAAAGAATCAATAAAATCGACACCACTGGCGAGACTGACAAAAGAAAAACAGGAGAAGACACAAATAACCCAAATAAGAAATGAAATGGCAGACATCAAAACAGACCCAACTAATATAAAAAGGATTATAACAGAATATTATGAAAAACTATACTCCAACAAATTTGAAAATCTAGAGGAAATTCATAACTTTCTAGAAACACATGGCCTACCCAAACTACAGCAAAGTGATACTGAAAATCTGAACAGACCCATAACAGGAGAAGAGATTGAAAAGGTAATAAAAAAAATCCCAACCAAAAAAAAAGCCCTGGCCCAGTTGGCTTCACTGGAGAATTCTACAAAACATTTACAGAAAAGCTTATACCAGTTCTACTCAAGCTATTTCAGAGCATAGAAGAGGAAGCAGTTCCAAATTCATTCTATGAAGCCAGCATAACGCCGATATCAAAACCAGGCAAAGACGTTACAAAAAAAGAAAATTACAGACCAATATCTCTTGTGAGTATAGATGCAAAAATTCTGAACAAAATTCTAGCCAATAGAATTCAGTATCATATAAAAAAGTAATACACAACGACCATGTAGTATTCGTACCATATATGCAAGGATAGTTTAACATTAGAAAATCCAACAAGTACACACCACATAAATAAAAGGAAAGAAAAGAATCACATGATCATCTCAATTGATGCAGAAAAGATATTTGACAAAGTCCAACACCCATTCCTGACAAAAACTCTCAATCAAATAGTTATAGAAGGGAAATTTCTCAACATAATAAAGGGCATCTATGCAAAACCAGCAGCCAACATCATTCTTAATGGAGACAGGCTGAAAACATTTCCCTTGAAAACAGGAACAAGACAAGGATGTTCTTAATCACCACTCCTATTTTACATTGTGCTGGAAATTCTAGCCAGAGCAATAAGTCAAGAAAAAGACATAAAGGGAATCCAAATTGGTAATGAAGAAGTTAAACTCTCCCTGTTTGTAGATGATATGATACTGTACATAGAAAACCCTAAAGACTCCACGAGAAATCTACTGGAACTAATAGAATGATTCAGCAGAGTAGCAGGATACAAGATAAACATTCAAAAATCAGTTGGATTCCTATACACCAGTAAGGAGAACGATGAAAAGGAAATCAGGAAATCAATACCATTTTCAATAGCCCCTAAAATATAAAATACCTAGGAATAAATCAGACCAGGGATGTAAAAGACCTATACAAAGAAAACTATAAAACACTACTGCATGAAACCCAAAGGGATCTACATAAATGGAAAAACATACCTTACTCATGGATAGGCAGACTCAACATTGTGAAAAAGACAATTCTACCCAGAGCAGTTTACAAATAAAACACAATCCCTATCCAAATACCAACAACATTCTTCAAAGAGATGGAAAAACGAATCATTAACTTTATATGGAAAGGGAAGAAGCCCCGAAAAATTAAAGCACTATTGAAGAAGAAGAATAAAGTTGGAGGACGCATGCTACCTGACTTGAGAACCTACTATACAGCTACAATAGTCAAAACAGCCTGCTACTGGTACAAGGACAGCTACACTGACCAATGGAACAGAATTGAGAACCCAGATGTAAATCCATCCACCTACGGTCACCTGATTTTCGACAAGGGCCCAAAGTCCATCAAATGGGGACAAGACAGTCTTTTTAACAAATGGTGCTGGCAAAACTGGACATCCATTTGCAGAAAAATGAAACAGCACCCATACCTCAGACCGTATACAAAAACTACTTCAAAATGGATCAAAGACCTGAATATAAAGACTAAAACTATAAAGATCATAGAAGAAAAAATACGACCAACACTTCAGGCCTTAATAGACGGTATAAACAGGATACAAACCAAAGCCATTAATGCAGAAACCCCAATAGATAAGCTAGATCACTGGGATCTTCTAAAAAAAAAAAAAACACCTATGCTCTTCAAAAGACTTTACCAAAAGAGTCCAAGGAGAACCTACAGACTGGGAAAAAATGTTTGGACAGTACAAGTCAGACAAAGGTCTAATCTCCATAATCTACAAGAAAATCCATCACCTCTACAACAAAAGACAAATAATCCCATCAAAAAATGGGCAAAGGAAATGAACAGACACTTCACCAAGGAGACATTCAAATGGCCAACAGACACATGAGGAAATGCTCACGATCACTAGCCATTAGAGAAATGCAAATTAAAACTACAATGAGATACCATCTCACTCCAGCATCACTGGCACAAATCAAAAACACTGGAAATAACAAATGTTGGAATGGCTGCGGGGAGATGGGAACTCTTATGCACCACTGGTGGGAATGCAAAATGATACAACCATTTTGGAAAATGATATGCCGTTTCCTCAGAAAGCTAGAAATCGACATAGTATTCGATCCAGCAATCCCACTCCTAGGAATATATCCTAGAGAAATAAGAGTCGTCACTCGAATAGACATATGCACACCTATGTTCATGGCAGCATTGTTCACAATAGCAAAACGATGGAAACAACGTAGGTGCCCATCAACAGATGAATGGATAAACAAACTATGGTACATACACACCATGGAGTACTATGCAACGAGAAAGAACAACATTGACTCTGTGAAGCATCTCATAACATGGATGAAACTGGAGGACATTATGCTGAGTGAAATAAGTCAATCACAAAAGGGCAAATATTGTATGAGACCTCTATTGTAAAAACCCATGAGAAAGTTCACACAGAAAATGTAACAATCCTTGTTGGTTACCAGGGATGGGAGGGGTGGGGGGGAAATACTAAAACCACAATAGATAAGTGGTATCTTGGGTGAAAGGTGAGACAGTACACAGTACAGTGGAAACTAACACAACCTGTACAAGGAAAGGTCACGGAGGCCCCATGGACACATCCAAACTCCCCGAGGGACTGAGTTGCTGGACAGAGGGCTCTGGGGACCATGGTCTCGGGGAACATATAGCTAAATTGGCATGACACTACTTATAAAGATAATCCTCTACATTCTACCTTGGTGAGTAGTGTCTGGGGTCTTAAAAGCCTGTGAGTGGCCATCTAAGATACTCCACTGGTCTCATCCCTTCGGGAGAAAGGGAGAATGAAGAAAACAGGATACAACGAAAAGATTGGTCAAAAGGACTAATTGTCCACAGCTACCAAGACCTACACCAGACTGAGTCCAGTACAGCTAGATGGTGCCCGCCTACCACAGCTGACTGCTCTGACCAAGATCACAACAGAGGGTTCTGGACAGAGCTAGAGAAGGATGTATAGCATAATTCTAACTCACACGCACAAAAATAGACTATATTTACTGGCCTAAAGGAGACTGGAAAATCCTCAAGAGTATGGCCCCCAGACACCCTTTTAGCTCAGTGGTGAAGTTACCTCCGAGGTTCACTGTTCAGCCTGGGAGTGTATAGCCCAGTAAAACCAAATGAGACTAACGAGGTACCGGAGTCCAGTGACAAGGGACAGAAGGCAGAAGGGGAGTAGGAAACTGATGATAGGGAACACAAGGTTGAGTAAGGATATTGTTGATGTATTGTGAGATTGTTAACCATTGTCATAGGGCAACATTTGTAGTAACTGTTAAATGCGAGGCTATTTTGTCCTGTAAGCCTTCATCTTAAGTGAGAATAACAGCACAATTAGAAGAGAGTAGTCAATGTCACTTAAATGTGTATGTAAAAATTTTGGAAATGATGTATCTTTGGCTATGTGTATTTTCACCAAAAAAAAAAAAATGTTGAGAATTCAGAGGGTTAATATGTTGTGAGGTTGTTAACCAATGTCATAAAACAGCATGTGTGCTACTGTTACATGAGAAATTATTTGTTCTGTAAGCCTTCACCTGAACTACAATAAAATATATTTTAAAAAAGTTGGTTCTTTGAAAGAATCAAAAAAATCGACAAACCACTGGCGAGACTGACAAAAGAAAAACAGGATAAGACACAAATAACCCAAATAAGAAATGAAATGGGGGACATTAAAACAGACCCAACTGATATAAAAAGGATTATAACAGAATATTATGAAAAACTATACTCCAACAAATTTGAAAACCTAGAGGAAATTCATAAATTTCTAGAAACACACGGCCTACACAAACTACAACAAAGTGATGCTGAAAATCTGAACAGACCCATAAGAAGAGAAGAGATTGAAAAAGTAATAATAAAAAAAAAAAACTTCCAAACAAAAAAAGCCCTCGACCAGATGGCTTCACTGGAGAATTCTACAAAATAATTACAGAAGAGCTTGTACCAGTTCTACTCAAGCTATTTCAGAGCATAGAAGAGGAAGCAACACTTTCAAATTCATTCTATGAATCCAGCAGAACGCTGATGCCAAAACCAGGCAAAGACATCACAAAAAAAAAAAAAAATTACAGACCAATATCTCTCATGAATATAGATGCAAAAATTCTGAACAAAATTCTAGCCAATAGAATTCAGTATCATATCAAAAAAATAATACACCACGACCAAGTAGGATTCATACCAGGTATGCAAGGATGGTTCAACATTAGAAAATCAATCAACATAATCCACTACATAATTAAAAGTAAAGAAAAGAATCACATGATCATCTCAATTGATGCAGAAAAGCCATTGGACAAAGTCCAACGCCCATTCCTGATAAAAATTCTCAATCAATAGGTATAGAAGGGAAATTTCTCAACATAATAAAGGGCATCTATGCAAAACCAATGTCCAACATCATTCTTAATGGAGAGAGGCTGAAAACATTCTGCTTGAAAACAGGAACAAGACAAGGATGCCCTTTATAACCACTCCTATTTAACATTGTGCTGGAAGTATTAGCTAGAGCAATAAGGCAAGAAAAAGAAATGAAGGGCAGCCAAATTTGTAATGTAGAAGTCAAACTGTCCCTGCTTGCAGATGATATGATGCTATACATAGAAAACCCTAAAGACTCCACGAGAAATCTACTGGAACTAATAGAAAGATTCAGTAGAGTAGCAGGATACAAGATAAACATTCAAAAATCATTTCCATTCCTTTACACCACTAAGGAGAACGATGAAAAGGAAATCAGAAAAACAATACCATTTTCAATAGCCCCTAAAAAGATAAAATTTTTAGGCATAAATCCGACCAGGGATGTAAAAGACCTATACAAAGAAAACTACAAAACACTACTGCAAGAAACCCAAAGGGATCTACATAAATGGAAAAACATACTATGCTCATGGATAGGCAGACTCAACATTGTGAAAATGAAATTCTACCCAAAGCAATTTACAACTACAACGCAATCCCGATCCAAATACCAACAACATTCTTCAAAGAGATGGAAAAACGAATCATTAACTTTATATGGAAAGGGAAGAAGCCCCAAAAAGTAAAGCACTACTGAAGAAGAATAAAGTTGGAGGACTCACAATGCCTGACTTCAGAATCTACGATACAGCTACAGTAGTCAAAACAGCCTGTCACTGGTACAAAGACAGATACATTGACCAATGGAACAGAATTGAGAACCCAGATGTAAATCCATCCACCTACAGTCACCTGATCATCAACAAGGGCCCAAAGTCCATCAAATGGGGAGAAGACCGTCTTTTTAACAAATGGCACTGGCAAAACTGAATATCCATCTGCAAAAAACTGAAACAGGACTCATACCTGACACCGTATACAAAAACTACTTCAAAATGGATCAAAGACCTGAATATAAAGCCTAAAACTATAAAGTTCATAGAAGAAAAAATATGACCAACACTTCAGGCCTTAATACATGGCATTAACAGGATACAAACCATAACCATCAATGCACAAAACCAAACAGATAAGCTATATAACTGGGATCTTCTAAAAATCAAACACCTATGCTCTTCAAAAGACTTCACTAAAAGAGTCCAAAGAGAACCTACAGACTGGGAAAAAATGTTTGGACAGTACAAGTCAGACAAAGGTCTACTCTCCATAATCTACAAGAAAATCCAACACCTCTACAACAAAAAGACAAATAATCCTATTAAAAGATGGGCAAAGGAAATGAACAGACACTTCACCAAGAAGACATTCAAATGGCCAACAGATATATGAGGAAATGCTAGCGATCACTACCCATTAGAGAAATACAAATTAAAACCACAGTGAGATACCATCTCACCCCGGCATTACTGGCACGAATCAAAAACACTGGAAATAGCAAGTGTTGCAGTGTCTGCGGAGAGATTGGACCTCTTATTCACTGTTGGTGGGGATGCAAAATGTTACAACCATTTTGAAAAATGATACGGACCTTCCTCAGAAAGCTAGAAATAGACATACCATTCGATCCAGCAATCCCACTCCTAGGAATATATCCTAGAGAAATAAGAATCGTCACTTGAATAGATATATGCACACCTATGTTCATGGCAGCATTGTTCACAATAGCAAAAAGATGGAAACAACCTAGATGCCCATCCACAGATGAATGGATAAACAAACTATGGTACACACACACAATAGACTGCTATGCAACGAGGAAGAACAACAATAAATCTGTGAACCATCTCATAACATGGATGAAACTGGAGGACACTATGCTGAGTGAAATAAGTCCATCACAAAAGGACAAATATTGTATGAGACCTCTATTGTAAAAACCCATGAAAAAGTTCAAACACAAAATGTAACAATCTTTGTTGGTTACCAGGGATCATAGGGGTGGGGGAACTACTTAACAGGTATTACATAAGTGGTATCTTGGGTGAAGGCTGAAACAGTACACAATACAGGGGAAACTAGCACGACTTGAACAAGGAAAGGTCATGGAAGCCCCATGGACACATCCAAACTCCCTGAGGGACTGAATTGCTGGGCAGAAGGTGGAAGGCGGTGGGGACCATGGTCCCGGGGAACATCTAGCTCAGTTGGCATGTCACAGCTTATAGAAACAATGCTCTACATTCTACCTTAGTGAGTAGTGTCTGGTGTCTTAAAATACTTTGAGCAGCCATCTAAGATACTTCACTGGTCTCACCCCTTCAGGAGCAAGGAAGAATGAAGAGAACAGGATAAAAGGAAAAGATTAGTCCGAAGGACTAATGGACCACAGCTACCAAGGCCTCCACCGGACTCAGTCCAATACAGCCTGATGGTGCCCAGCTACCACCACTGACTGCTCTGACCAGAATCACAACAGAGGGTTCTGGACAGAGCTGGAGCAGGAGGTAGTACATAACTTTAACTCACAAAAAAAGACCAGATTTACTGGCCTAAAGGAGACTAGAGAAACCCCGATAGTATGGCCCCCAGACACCCTTTTAGCTCAGTGGTGAGGTTACCTCTGAGGTTCACTGTTCAGCCTGGGAGTGGACAGCCCCGTAAAACCAAATGAGACTAACGAGGTACAGGTGTCCAGTGACAAGGGCCAGAAGGCAGAAGGGGACAAGGAAGCTGGTGATAGGGAACACAAGGTTGAGTAAGGATATTTTTGATGTGTTGTGAGATTGTTAACCATTGTCATAGGGCAAGATTTGTAGTAACTGTTAAATGAGAAACTATTTTGTTCTGTAAGCCTTCATCTTAAGTGACAATAACAGCACAATTGGAATAGCGTAGTCAATGTCACTGAACTGTGTATGTAGAAATTTTTGAAATGGTTTATCTTTGGCTATGTGTATTTTCACCAAAAAAAAAGAGATAGAGACTTTAGAAGGTTGATATGTTGTGGGATTCTTAACCAATGTCATAAAACAACACGTGTACTACTGTTTCATGAGAAACTATTTGCTCTTTACGCCTTCACCTGAAGTACAATAATAAAAAAGAATATATATTTAAAAAAATGCTTCTGAATGAATGCTTGTGATTTTTGTTCACGTCTCCCTATTTCTTGCACGTGCTGATGGAGAGCAAAAAAAAAAAAAAATTAAAACGATTCAATTACGTATTCTTGAGAATAGAAAGGAGGAAATGTACTGATTAGCCTGGATCCCACCCTGCAGTTTGTGCTGGGAGAGAAGCACCTCTAGGAACATGGTGGAAAAGAAAGCTTCAAAGAGGTAGAGAATACAGGTCTTATCTGGAGTTCTATGGGAAGAAAGAAAGAGGAGAGAAAATTCCAAGGTTGAACAGAGTTCAGAGAAGGCCCTTCACAGCCATCCCCCACACCCTACCCCGAGAGGTGAGTATTATTCTCCCCTGTTCATAGACAAAGACCCAGACCTGGAGAGGTGAGATCACCTGCCCATGGTCTCAATGCTTCTCAAAGAGAGCATGGGGACCAGACAACACGTTCCATTTGCATCTCTCCTTCTCTCTAGCACACTGTCAAATTCTATGACGCAAGTAAAGGTGTAAACTGGTTTCTTAGAAATGTACCCTCTGTGTTCAATATAGACAAATCCTAAAATCAAGTCAAGTTCATACTTGCATAATTATTAATGTTTAAAAAGATGTAAATGAAAGGCAATTCATTTTAATGACTGAATGAGTAATAAACTGATTTAAACTTCATCCTGAATCCATCAATATGTTCTGTGTCAAACTCTTTAAATAGCTAACAAATATAAAACACATATAAAATTAATTGTTTGAATGGTATTGATTATTAGATTGGATTTTATAGTGATTCCAAAGGGATAGGATGACAGAAAATCTGAACAACCCTCTTAGTTCTCAGTTGGACGAACTTATGTAGGAGCAGCTGGTACACCATGTGAGGAGGGAGTTACGGCCAGAAGGACGGCTTTCTGTTGTAGTTCTCGGAACTGAGTTGCTATAGTATCTCAACTGTAATAAGTGATGCTGTGGTCCTATTGGAGCCCATGTGGCCCTAGGTGGTAGAGATTTGATAAAGGCCTCAGAAAGCAACTTTATATCTTCTATTTGAAAACCCAAAGGAGGTGAAAATCGGATATTGTTGTCGTCATTTGCTGAATGCTTAGAAGTATTCTTGTGGGAAGGCTAATGAGATGATCTGCAGCCTTACTTCACTCCGTTTTTGAGGGAGGAAAGGAAACTTAGATTAGTAAGCCATAGAATCCAGAGGAAATGCATTATAATGAGGGTTTGGCATAATGAGAGTAGTCCATGGGTGGCAGACACGGTTAAGTGCCTGGCTACTAACCATAAGGTTGGTGGTTCAAGCCCACCAAGAAGTTTCTTGGAAGGAATGTGTGGACATCTACTTCTGAAAGATCAGAGTCATTGCCCCTAAAGAGCATGGTTCTACTCTGAAACACATGGGATCACCATGACTTGAAACAGACTGGATGGCAACAGATACTGGGGTGTTGAGAAAGGTATCACAAGGTATCCAGGCACCTAGGTGGTCAGATTTTTTTTCGCTCCACAGTTTATAACAAAATGACAACAGTTAAAAAGGAATAAGGAAGGCACTTTTGTGAGGCAGGGTATGTGAAGCATAAGAAAGGGTGTTTGTCCTCAATCAAGAAAAACTGCCTTTGACACCAGTTAGAGAGATCCCCAGATTATCCCACTGCTGTAAGTCACTGAAACTGTCCAGAAGGCAGGGCTCTGAGTCATGGACACTTAATCCAGTGAGGAGATCCGGAAGCAGGATGCTTCCTGTTTTCAGCATTCTTGTCAAGCCAGTTAGGGATGGATATACATTTGGTTAGGAAATTCTTGGACCATCCCAGATTTAGACAACTCCACTTCCCCTTGGGTGGGGCAGCAAGCCCTATAAAGATCTCCTCTGCTTCACACCTAGCATCCGCCTGATACTCCATTCCCGATCTCCTTTGGAGAAACCGGTGAGTCTGATTTCTTGAGCTCTTCTGTTTATATGTTGCTCTCAAATATTTGAATTCAATCTGAAGACAGAAAATTTGGTGAGTCCGAAGTTATAATCATGGGTTTGATGTCATTTCATTGATGAAAACTGGATTGGGGCATCCTCATACCATGATTCAGTGTTTTAACTTGGGTTCTGGTAGATAGTTTGATGTCTGTATGGAAAAAGAATTTAATAGGAAAAGGTTTGGTGTGAAGAAGAGAACAAGGTAATTTGTTTGCCTTTCCATTTCTTTTTGGAGTCCATTTGCTGTGATTTCAAAAGCCATGGAATTCTCCTTGAACAGCTAGCTGCTTGCTCTCTACCCAAGTGTTGACACCTCGTTAGAAATAATGATAGCAAGTTCTTGGGATGTTGCTGAGGAGTTCAGAACTTGTGACTGCTTTCTGGAAGACATTATTTTCATGTCAATATCATTAGTTGCTGCTTTTGAGCAGAGAGAATTTTCCTAGAGCTAGTGAAGCAGTTGGCTGAAGAAGAGAAGCCAGAGAGTTGTAAAAGGGAGTTAAGAGATGAAGGTATATCTTGGAATCTGGAAAGGTAATATCCAATGGAATCAAATAAGATTTGGCATCTCTGTCTATAGGAGTTCCTTCTCATGAACACTGTCACCTAATTTCTTTCAGATTCTCAGAGACTCCAGAAAGATGTCTTATCAGCAGCAGCAGTGCAAGCAGCCCTGCCAGCCACCTCCTGTGGTGTGCCCACCGAAGTGCCCTGAACCATGCCCACCTCAGAAGTGCCCTGAGCCATGTCCACCCCCAAAGTGCGCTGAGCCATGCCCACCTGTGCAGTGCCCACCTGAGCCATGCCAGCAGAAATGCCCTCCTGTGCATGTATACCAACCATGCCAGCAGAAGTGCCCACCTAAGAGCAAGTAATAGCTTCAGGATTCATCAGGATCATGAAAGGATAGGGACAACTGGCTCACCTCCTTCCACAGCTCCACCTTCATCATCTTTTTGTCCAAGCCAATCATGGACACAGCTTCTCCATCCATCAGCCCATGATCTGCCTGTGATGATCTCTGAGAGCTGAAGGTTTTTTCCTGCGCAATGTTACTTCTACTCTCCAGGAGGTCACTGAGAAAGAGCAGTCCTCAGCTGTGCCACGATCCTAGTGCTTCAAAGGATTAGCAGCAGCAGACTCCTCAGGTCTCATCAGATGATTCTCTTGATATCTTTTGTGTCTGTAACCTGGGCAGGGAGTTCCTCCACTTGGGCAATTGTGACTTTCCTTTCACTTCCTGAATAAAGTTCATGTTTTGAGATGGGACAAATATTTCATTTTTTTAAATAACCTGCTTGTGTTAGCAATATTACGGCATAATTTTAGTTTATTTCTGGTCTTTTTTTTTATTCCAATAGCCAGGCTCTCACAATCACTGTTCTCTGAATTGTGGATCATACCAAATATTACTTCTATATTGTTTTGAACCCATGATATTTTCTTTAATTATTCTTTGATTAGGGTGACAAATTATTTATCCCCTCAGGATTTCGCTTTCTGTACTGCAAATTGGGGAAAATAATATTTAGATTACAAATTTTTCTTCAGTATAAAATTGTATAATGCATGTAACTTTGTTGGAAGAATGCTTGACCCAGAATTAAACAAACAAACAAAAATAAACAATCCTCGTTACCATTGAGATGATTCCAACTCATGGCAACACCATGTGTTCCAGATCAGAACTGTTGCATAGGGGTTTCTTTACCGAAATCTTTATGGAAGCAGATTGCCAGGACTTTTTTGAATGGTACTGATGGGTGGGTTCAAATTGACAAGCTTTAGGTTACTTGCTGTTGTCATTAGGTGCTAATGAGTTGGTTTTGACTCATAGAGACCCCATGTAAAAACATAATGAAACACTGCCCTGTCCTGCACCATCTTCAAAATCAATCATTGTAATGTTTGAGCCCATTGTTGGAAGCACTGTGCCAATCCATCCGTTTGAGGGTTTTCCTTTTATCACTGACCCTATACATTGTCAAGCATGGTATCCCCTCCAGGGACTTGTCCCTACTGATTACATGTCCAAAGTGCATGAGGCGAAGTCTCACCATCCTCACTTCTTAGTATAGTGGTTGAATTCAAACCATTTGTGCCACCCTTGGACTTTGAGCCAGAATTAGCATGGAATACATGGCAGTGTATTAGCAGCAGCAGATCATCGTCATCACAATGTTTGCTCTAGCAAGAGAGAAGCTTAGACATGACTACTCTAGGAAATAAGATTTTTAAACTGTATTACCCTTTCATACACTGTTACTCTATTTTCTAATTCACTTCACTTTTCTATGTGACCTTGTGGATAAACAGCTTTTGGGAACGAGTGGGGCATTCTACATAAAATCAGAGTATTTCTTAAAACACGGATAGTACATAAGAAACAGTAATAGAAAGGACCCAGAAGGCCAGTGTCTACCTCATCTAGATGGATACCACCTGCTTTCTCACTCCATTGGCACACAGAAATTCAGGGTCCTGTCACTTTTGTTCACCTCTGAAATTAATTTGTTGAGTGTTCTGACCTCCTATTTGAAAAGTAATGGGGTTTAGACTCTTTATTTAGATTTGAAAAGTTCCTACTTCTCTGCTTGTTATCACTGCTAGTTTTACAAGTCAAGTAAGCTGTTAAATGGAGCGATGTTCTTTAAATATATCCTATCTTATGGTCCTACGTGTCCACGTGAGAATAATTAACTGAGAACACACACATACACATACACATGCATGCACACTCATGCACACATACCATTATTGTTAAAAGCAACAAAATCTTCACATTAAAGCATACTATACCTAGATATGGAAACCCTGGTGGTGTAGTGGTTAAGAGTTACTACTGTTAATCAAAGGTCAGCAGTTCAACTCCACTGGGTACTCCTTGGAAAACCTATGGGGCAGTTCTCTGTCCTATAGGGTCGCCATGAGTCAGAATTGACTTGATGGCGGTGGGTATACCTAAATACATTTACAATTAAGAGGATCTTCCTCTTTCTATAAACATATAAGATACTTCAAAAGCATTTTCCAAGATGGTTGTACCATTGACCACTCCTACCAGGGATAGGTATCCCTGGGTGGCCGAAACGGTTAACCTACTTGTCTGCTAATTGAAATATTAGTGGTTGGAGTCCACTTAGAGACACCTTGGAACAAAAGCATGACCATCTACTTTGGATAAATCCGCCACTGAAAGCCCTATGGAGCACAGTTCTACTCTGACACACATGGGGCTGCGGAGAGTGAGGATCAACTCAACGGCAAGTGGATTTTACCAGTCATTATATGAAAGTTCCAGCTATTTTACATCTTTGCCAACATTTATTATTCTCAATGTTTCAAGTTTAAGGTTGCTAGTGGTTATAAAGTAGTATTCATTGTGGTTTTAAATTGTATTTTCCTGATGACTAGAAACGATAAACACCTTTTCACTTTTTTGTCTACTTTTGCATGATACCTATTAAAATCTTTTGCCCATTAGGTAGCTTGCCTTTTCATTATTGATTTGTAAGAGTTCTATACATTATGGGTACATATACTTTGACACATGTAACATTTTTTACCAGTTTGTGGATTGACTTCATTTTCCTAACAGTGTCTTTTGATGAACAGTGGATTTCACTTTTGATGATGTGATATTTATTCTTTTTTTTTTCTTCCATAGTTAATACCCTTTGTTTCCTCCCTAGGAAATCTTTGCATTCCATGTGCTTGCAAACTACTTCCCTCTGATTTCTTTTTGTTCTAAAAACTGTATAATTTTGGATTTAGGTTTGGGTGTATAATTCCTATAGAACAGGTGTTTGAGTATGAAGTGAGGTTGGGAAGTAGGTTCATGGATATCCAGTTATTTTCTGCAGCTTTTATTGGAAAGATTTTTCCCTTTAAATAGTATTACTGTCTTTGTCAAAACTCAATTAATTGTGACCTGTTAGTTAATTTCAAGACTCCATATCCTTTTTATTTATCTATTTCTCTATCTTGACATCAATATTACATAGTCACTGTTACCATAGCTTTTCAATAAATATTGAAAATATGTTGTGAAATTCTCCCAACTTTTTTTTTTGTTTTTTTCCAAAGTGTTTTGACTATTTTTGGTCCTTTCATTTCCATATAAATTTTGAAATTCTTCACAAGTACTGTGAATACATTGTTGGTATTTGGATTAAGATTGTCTTGTAAATGTTCTTCAGTTTGGGGAGAATGCACTTTTTTAAGATTTTTTTATTGTACTTTTGATGAAAGTTTACAGAACAAACAGTTTCTCATTAAACATTCAGTTGACATATTGTTTTATGACAGTGGTTGAAAACCGCATAACAGGTCAACACTCTCTTCTCTACGTTGGAGGACCTTTTTTTTTTTTCTTCTTGGTGAAAATATACATAACCCAAATTAAACAATCTCAAAAGTTTCTACATGTACAATTCAGTGACATCAATTACATTCTTCCAGTTGTGCTGCTTTTCTCACTATCCTTTTCCAAATTATTCCATCACCATTATCTTCAACTCACTGCCCCCTAAGCTTCCCATCAGACCTTTGAGTAGTTGTTATCGATTTAATCTCACATAGATATTTGTTTTTTTGTACATTAGATGAAGGTTTACAGAACAAAGAGTTTCTCATGAAACAGTTAGTACACATATTTCCGTATGACAATGGTTAACAACTCCACGACATGTCACCACTGCCCTTTCTCAAACCTGGCTTCCCTATCACCAGCTTTCTTGCACCCTCCTGCCTACTAATCCTTGTCTCTTAACTTCTGTGACTCATTAGTCCCATTTTGTTTTATGAGCCTGTCCAATCCACAGGTAAATGGTCAACTTCAGGAGTGACTTAACCACTGAGTTAAAAGTGTGTCTGGGGGCCATACTGTCGGGGTTTCTCCAGTCTGTTGGGCCAGTAAATATTGTCTTTTTTTTGTGAGTTAGAAATTTGTTCCACATCCTTTTCCAGCTCTGTTCAGGACCCTCTATTGTGATCCTGTTCAGAGCATTCAGTGGTGGTAGCCGGGCACCATCTAGCTGTACTGGACTCAGTCTGCTGGAGGCCGTGGTAACTGTGGTGCATTAGTCCTCTGGACTAATCTCTTCCTCTTATCCTGTTGTCTTCATTCCCCCTTGCTCCCGAAGGGTTGAGACCAGTGAAGTATCTTAGATGGCTGCTGAAAGGCTTTTAAGACCCCAGACACTACTCGCCAAGGTCGAATGTAGAACATTGTCTTTATAAACTATGTTATGCCAATTGAGCTAAATGTTCCGCAAGACCATAGTCGCCACAGCCCTCTGCCAGCAATTCAGTCCCCCAGGGAGTTTGGATGTGTCTGTGGAGCTTCCATGACCTTTCCTAGTACAAGTTGTGCTGGCTTCCCCAGTATTGTGTATTGTCTTACCCTTTACCAAGGTTGTCACTTGTCCGTTGTCTATTTAGTTCCCCCCACCCCTCACATCCCTAGAAACCAACAAAGATTGTTTCTTTTTGTGTGAAAAATGTTACATGAGTTTTTACAGTAGAAGTCTCATAGAATATTTCTGCTTTTGTGATTGACTTATTCCACTCAGCGTGATGTCCTCCAGTTTCATCCATGTTATGGGATGCTTCACAGATCCATCATTGTTCTTTATCCTTGCAGAATACTAGATTGTGTGTATGTAACATAGTTTGTTTATCCATTCATCTGCTGATGGGCATTTAGGTTGTTTCCATCATTTCACTATTTTGAACAGTGCTGCAATGAATATGGGTGTGCATATGTGTATTCGTGTGGCAGCTTTTATTTCTCTAGGATATATTTCTAGGAGTGCGATTGCTGGATCGTATGGCATGTCTATTTCTAGCTTTCTAAGGAAGCTCCATATCATTTTCCAAAATGGTTGTAGCATTTTGCATTTCTACCAGAAGTGCACAAGCGTTCCAATCTCCTTGCAGCCTCTCCAACATATGTTACTTCCAGTGTTTTTTATTCGTGCCAGTAATGCCGGACTGAGATGGTATCTCATTGTGGTTTTAATTTGCATTTCTCTAAAGACTAGTCATCCCAAGCATTTCCTCATGTGTCTGTTGGCAGACTGAATGTCTTCTTTGGTGAAGTGTCTGTTTGTTTCCTTTCTCCATTTTTTAATTAATTGGATTATTTGCCTTTTTGTTGTAGAGGTGGTGGATTTTCTTATAGATTTTAGAGATTACAACTATGTTTGACTTGTAATTTCCAAAAAAATTTTTCCAGTCTGTAGTTTCTCTTCTTACTCTTTTTGTGAAGTCTTTTAAAAAATGATAGATTTTGTAGTTGCTTATATAGAGAAAGTATATATAAAGAAACATCTCAAACGTACCCTTTGGACACCAAAATTGGTCATGCAAAGTGAAAATGGGATTGGAGGGCTAATTAAAAAAATCTGACTTTTCTTTTTGTGTTATGTATTTCTATATAGTTTGAATTTTTTTAACTGTACTTTATGTGACTTGTTACAAGACAAGTAGTTACTCATTAAACAGTCAGTGCACATATTGTTTTATGACATCGGTTAACAACCCCACGACATGTCAACCCTCTGCCTTCTTTATCTCGTTCTTTTTTTTTTTTTGGGAAAACATACATAGCCAAAGATACACCATTTCAAAAATTTCTACATGCACAATTCAGTGACATCAATTACGTTCTTCCACTTGTGCTGTTTTTCTCACTTTAGATGAAGGTTTACAGAACAAAATATTGTCTCATTAAACCGTTAGTACACATGTTGCCCTATGGCAATGGTTAACAACCTCACTACATGTCAATACTGTCCTTACTCAACCTTGGGTACCCTGTCACCAGCTTTCCTGTCCCCTTCTGCCTTCTAGGTCTTGTCCCTGGTCTGCTGTTCCTCATCAGACCCATTCTGTTTTATGAGGCTGTCGAATCTCCGCTGGATTGGTGAACCTAAGAAGTGAAGTCTTTTGATGAGCGTAAGTATTTTATTTTTAGAAGATCCCACTAATCTAGCTTATCTTCTGGGGTTTGTGTGTTGTTGGTTGTGGTTTGTACCATGCTAATGCTGTGCATTAGGGTCTGCAGCGTTGATCCTATTTTTCTTCTATGAACTTTATAGTATTTCGCTTTATATTTAGGTCTTTGATCCAAATTGAATTAGTTTTTGTGTATGGTGTGAGGTATGGTTCTTGTCTCATTTTTGTGCAAATGGACATCCAGTTTTACCAACAACATTTGTTAAAAAGACTGTCTTTTCCCCATTTGATGGAATTTGGCCCCTTGTGGAAGATCAGGTGAACATAGGTGGGTGGATTTACATCTGGATTCTCAATTCTGTTCCATTGGTCAATGTGTCTGTCATTGTACCAGTACCAGGCTCTTTTGACTACGGTAGCTGTATAGTAGGTTCTGAGGTCACGTAGTGCGAGTCTTCCTGCTTTATTTTTATTCAGTAGAGCTTTACTTATTCGGGGCTTTTTCCCTTTCCATATAAAGTTAATGATTAGTTTTTCCATCTCTTTAAAGAATGTTGTGGATATTTGGATGGGGATTGCATTGCATTTGTAAATTGCTTTGGGTAGAATTATAATTTTCACTATGTTAAGTCTACCTATCCATGAGCATGGGATGTTTTTCCATTTATGTAAATCCCTTTGGGTTTCTTGCAGTAGTGTTTTGTAGCTTTTGTTTTTGTTTGTTTGTTTGTTCTCTGAATGGGTCTTTCACATCCCTGGTTAGATTTATTTCTAAGTATTTTACTTTTTAGGGGCAATTGTAAGTGGTATTGTTTTCCTTATTTCCTTTTCATCGTTCTCTTTATTGGTGTATAGGGATCCAACCGATTTTTGTATCTTTATCTTGTATCCTACTACTCTGCTGAACCTTCCTATTAGTTCCAGTAGTTTTCTCCTGGAGTCTTTAGGGTTTTCCATGTATAGTATCATATCATCTGCAAACAGGGGGAGTTTAACTTCTTCATTACGAATTTGACTCCCTTTTATTTCTTTTTCTTGCCTTATTGCTCTGGCCAGGACTTCCAGCGCAATGTGAAATAGGAGAGGAGATAAAGGGCATACTTGTCTTGTTCCTGCTCTCAAGAGGAATGTTTTCAACCTCCCTCCATTAAAAATTGTACTGGTCTTTGGATTCACAAAGATGCCCTTTATTATGCTAGCTGATTTCCATTTTATACCTATTTTATTGAGAGTGTTGATCAGGAATGGATGTTAGACTTTTTTGAATACCTTTTCTGTGTCAATTGAGATGATCATGTGATTCTTTTCTTTCCTTTTCCGTCTGTGGTGGATTCCGTTAATTGAGTTTCTAATGTTGAAGCATCCTTGCATACCTGGTACGAATCCCACTTGATTGTAGCATATTCTTTTTCTTGATATGATGTTTAATTCTATTGGCTAGAATTTTGTTGAGAATTTTTGCATCTACATTCATTGGTGATATTGGTTTGTAATTTTATTTTTCTCTGGCAACTTTCCCTGATTTTGGTATCTGGGTTATGGTGGCTTCATAAAATGTATTTGGAGCTATCCCTTCCTTTTCTATGTTCTGAAATATTTTGAATAGTACTGGTATAATCTCTTCTCTGAATGTTTGATAGAATTCTCCAGTGAAGCCATCCAGGCCAAGGCTTTTTGTTGTTGTTGTTGGGAGTTTTTGAAATTACCTTTTCAATCTCTTCTCTTGTTATGGGTCTGTTCAGATCTTCAACATCACTTTGTGGTAATTTGGGTAGGTAGTGTGTTTCTAGAAATTTATCCATTTCCGCTATGTTTTCAATTTTGTTGGAGTATACTTTTTCATAATACTCTGTTATAATCCTTTTTATTTCAGTTGGGGCTGTTGTAATGTCCCCTCATTTCATCTTATGTGGGTTGTTTGTGTCCTCTCCTGTTTTTCTTTTGTCAGTGTGGCCAGTGGTTTGTCGATTTTCTTGATCCATTAAAAGAACCAACTTTTAGTTTTGTTGATACTTTCTATTGATTTTCTACTTTCTATTTCATTTGTTTCTGCTCTGATTTTTTTCATTTCCTTTTTCTAGTGGATGTGGGCATTTTTTACAGTTCTCTTTCTGTTTGTTCGAGTTCTGTAGTAGATGTTTTGATTTTATCCCTTCTTTTTTGATGTGTGCATCTGTTGCTATAAATTGTCCTCTGAGGACTGCCTTTGCTGTGTCCCAAAAGTTTTGGCATGATGCATTTCTATTCTCATTTGATACACGGGATTTTTTTATTCCATCTCTGATTTCTTCTATTGCCCAGTGATTTTTAAGCAGAGTGTTGTACAGTTTTCATGTAATTGATTTTTTTCCCTTGGTCTTCCTGTTATTAATGTTTATCTTGATGGCATTTTTGTCAGAGAAGATACTTTGTATTATCTCAAAGTTTTCTATCTTGTTGAGGATTGCTCTTTGGCCTAAGAAGTGGTCTGTTCTGGAGAACCTTCCATGTACATTGGAAAAGAATGTGTACTTTTCAGCTGTTGGGTGGAGTTCTGTATATGTCTACTAGGTCAAGTTGGCTGATTGTGCCCTAAGGTCTTCTGTACCTTGGCTGAGTTTCTTTCTTTCTAGAGGTTCTGTCCTTCACCAAGAGTGGTGTGTTGAAGTCTCCTACTATTATTGTGGAACTGTCAATTTCTATTTTCAGAGATGTTAGTTTGTTTTATGTATTCTGGAGCCCTGTCATTGGTGTGTAGATGATTATTTTGGTTATGTCTTTCTGATGGATCCTCCCCTTAATTGTTAAGTACTGTCCTTCTTTGTCTTTTACGGCAGATTTTGTTTTAAAGTCTATTTTATCTGAGATTAGTACTGACACTCCTGCACTTTTTTGGTAGCAGTTTGCTTGATATATTTTTTCTATCCTTTTATTTTCAGTAAATTTATGTCTTTGTTTCTAAGGTGTGTCTCTTACAGACAGCATATGGATGGTTCCTGTTTTTTTTTTTTTTTTTTTCAATCCACTCTGTCACTCTATCTATTTATGGGTGCATTTAGGTCATTTACATTCAGTGTAATTTTTGATAAGTGTGAGTTTATTGTTGTCATTTTGTTGTGCTTCTTATTGTGGTGCTGACATTTTCTTTGTTGGTGGAATTTTTTCATTTCTTTAGTTTTTGTAGGTTTTGTTATTACTGAGACTTTATGTTATTCTTCTTAATTTTGATGATTAGGTTTGATTACTTTCATTGTGGTTACCTTGAAATTTACCCCGTCTTCCTAGGTTGAAACCAATCTATTATTAATTGGAATCGCCTTGCCTTCCTCTCCATTAGAAGGTTCTATACTTACATCATTTAATCCAGGTTTTATTGCTGTTGTCATTTGCAGATTAACCTCTCCAGTTCCCTCTTGTAATTCTTCTGGTGTTGGGTAGTCATTAGGAGTTCATTTCCTAGGCTGGTATCTGATTAGTACAATCCTGTCTCTTCTATTCAGTCTGTGCTCTGATGTTTGTTCTCAGATCAGTGGACTAACTTTAATATGTCTTGTAAGTTTGATTTGGCTTTTACATAGTCCCTTAATTTCTGTTTATATGGAAATGACCTAATTTCATCATCATATTTGAATGAGAGTTTTGCAGAATATATTACTCTTGACTGGCAATTTTTTCTGTCAAGGTTTTATATATGTCTTCGCATTACCTTCTTGCCTCCATGGATTCTGGCAAATAATCTGAGCTTAGTCTTATTGTTTCTCCTCTGTTTGTGACTTTTTTTTCTCGAGCTGCTCTCAGGATTCTTTGTCTTTGGTTTTAGCAAGTGTGATTATGATATGCCTTGGTGATTTTCCTTAGGGGTCTGTCCTATACCGGGCTCTTTGAGGTTCTTAGATAGTCAGCTTTTCATCTTTTATATCAGGGAAGATTTCTGTCAATGATTCTTTCTGGGTTTTCTGTTTTCTCCCCCTGTTCTGGAACTGCAATCACTCACACATTTTTGCTTTTGATTGTATCCCACATAATACTCAGGGTTTCTTCATTTTTCTTTGTTCTGTTTTCTGATTTTTTATCAAAAAGTGTTGTATCCAAGTATTTGTCTTCAATTTTGCTGATCCTGTCTTCCATCATTTCACACCTGCTCCTTAAACCCTCTTTGACACTGTCCATTTCTGAAATCTTGTTGTCTATCTTTTGGGTTTCTAATTGTTGTTTTTGCATGAATTTTAGGTGTAAATTTATTTTAGAATTTTGTACCTGTATTATTATCTTGAATTCTTCCATTTTTTGATTGTATATTCCATGAATTTCTCAGCATTTTCCATTAATTTGTCTGTTTTTTCCTCATTGTTGTCTGCTCTTTGCTCAAGTCTTGGATGCTTCTGATTATTAGAGATTTGAATTCCCTATCAGGTAGTTTCAGTGCCTTTTATTCTGCTGGAAAGTAATCGGGTGTTTTATTTTGGAGGACTACAGGAATTATCCTGTCTCTTTTTTTTTTTTTTTTAATGTGGTTAGATATTGTCTGCTGTCTTTGGGACATTCGGTAGTTATTTTCTTCATTTATTGATTGTAGATTTGTCAGTTTCAATTTGGTTTTTTGTTTCATTTGTTTTGCCTAATCAGGTGGTCTGAGTGTTCTTTGTGGTTTGCTTGTCTGTAGGCCTGACAATTTTCACCTCCTTGTATAGTGGGCAGGAGCAGTAACTCAGCTATGGTAGCAGGCATGGTCCAGCTCTAGGAGAGGGGATGGCATGGATTGTTTGTGGCATGGACTGGGGCTGACAGGACAGGCTGGAGGTCAGTGCAGGGCAGGTTCCTGTAGGTCAAACCTGTGCTGCACGGGGGTGCGATGTTGAGCACATGGTGAAGATAGGCGGGGGGGGGGGGGTGGTGGTGGCCGAGATGTGATGTTTTGAGGAAATATGGGTAAGGGTAAGAAGAGAGAGAGGGGATAGAAACAGCAGCCAGAGGGAAAAGAAAAAGTGCTGAGGGAGCCTGCTGCTGGAGTGAAGAGATGGGAAACTGAGAAATTAATAAAAATGAAAAGGAGAAAAGAAAAGAAAAATTTCCGCCAGGTATTCCACCAGTGACCAGGGAAGTAGCTCCCAGGTCTTGGGACACAGCATACCTAGAAAGCACAGAGCTGGCACATAGTGCCAGGTATTAAGGAGACAGGAAAAGAAGGAAAGCAGAGAAGGATGAGAAACCAATAAATGAAGAAAAACAAATTGGAAAAGAGAAAAATAAAGAAATTAATTAATTAAAGAAAAAACGAGAAAAGAAATCACCCCTAGGGATCCCACTGGCAAATGGGAGATTCAGGAGACAGGATAAGAAGGAAAGTAGAGAGAGATGAGAAACGGAGAAATGAAGAAAAACAAAAAAGTAAAAAGAAAAAATAATAATAAAAAAAATGCCTGCAGGTATCTCACTGATGGGGCAGCACGGACCAAGGAAGTAGCTCCCAAGCCGCACAATACAGCACAGCTAGAAAGGCTGAAGACGGCACACAATTCCAGGTATTCAAGAGACAGGAAAGCAAGGTAAATAGAGAGGGACTAGAAACTGAGAAATTCAAACCAAAAAGGAAAAAAAAAGGTCGAAGGGGTTCCACCACTGTGCTGGCTCAGACCGAAGAAGCAGTTCCCCAGCTGAGCAGTACTTCACAGCCTGTGAAGAAGAAGCAAAAATGGTTCACAGAATCAGTTGTTACGGGGAAAGTAGTGGGAGGAGGTGAATGATAGGGAAGAAACCAAAAGAACCAAAAAGAGCAACATCAGGCACAAAGAAATGGTACCGAAGGAGCTGGTCGGTGTGGGTGGGTTGAATTCAAGTGGCAGGGAGCCAACACCTGCTAGATAGCAACCTCGTCCTCCTGCTAAGTAGTAGGAGCCAAGCAAGGGGGAGAACGGGGGTGGGAAAGTACATATCACTGGTTAGCGTGTGCTCTGTCTTCTGCTTGGAGTTCCGTGGAGTTCTGTTCCTGTACTGCCTGTCTGCCGATCTCCAACAGGAGACAAAGATGGCGAATCTGTGCTGCGATAGCTTATCAGAGACGTCTGTTTCTCCTAGATCTCTGTTCTCTGTCAGTTTCTTATTCCATTCGGTATTTTTTTGTGTTCTTTATTTCTTTGTTTGATGCTTAGGGCTCCAAGTTTGACATTTGTCTGTCTTTGTTTTACTTAGTTTTTGGATCTTTGCTATAGAGGGGCGGTGTGGTGCCTCTGTCTATAGTGACATGTTGGCTTCGCTTCCTAGCTTTGTATGATCTTAAGTCAGTTTTGATAAGTCATATTTTTCTAATAACATTTTTATTTTTTATTTCACTGTTTTCTTACTTATCCTCACAGTGCTGTCATCCCTCTTTGCCCAGGCTACAGTCACCTACTCCCCCATGCTAAACTCCAAACAGCTTTTATCCTCCTATAGCTTTTCCCAATTTTTGCTCAGGTTTCTATATTTTCCTTTGTGATTTTGTGGAAGCAGCCAACAGCTCATACATGTTCATTTTGTTTGGAAGACTATTAGAAGGAGAAGAGTCTGATATATTCTTTTATTACCTCATGTTCTTCTTAATCTCACTAACACACAGCATACAGGGTCAGTGAATATTTTTATTAGACCTTGAAATCACCCCCATTAAATATGCTGGTCTTACATTTAGGGAAAATATATAAAATCTATAAAGTCCATTTGGCTTTGGAAGGATAGTGTTGATGGCTTCTTTCTTTCTTTTTTCAATGGTGTCTCAGTCATCTAGTGCTGCTCTAACAGGAATACCACAAGTGGTTGGATTTAGTAAAGAGAAGTTTATGCTCTCACAGTCCAGTAGGCTACAAGTCCAAATTCAGGGCATCAGCTCCAGGGGAACGCTTTCTTCATCGGCTCTGGAGAAAAGTCCATGTCATCAGTCTTCCTTTGGTCTGGGAGCTTCTCTGCGCAGGAACCTCAAGTCCAAAGGACACACTCTGCTCCCAGCACGGCTTTCTTGGTGGTATGAATTTACCATGTGTCTCTGCTCGCTACTCTCTTTTATATCTCAAAAGAGATTGCTTTAAGACACTGATCTTGTCAACTTCATCAGTATAACCTCATCACAGTGATAGAATTTATAACACATGAGGAGATCTTGTCTAATGTCATCATAGTGGTAGAGTTCACAACATGTATGGACATCACATCAGATAACACAATGATACAATACTAGGAATCATGATCTAGCCAAGTTGCTACCCACATTTTTTGGGAACACCATTCAATCCGTGACATTCCACCCTTTGGCCCCCCCCAAAAATCACATCCTTGCAACAGCAAAACATATTAATCTCATCATATCATAGCAAAAGTCTTAACTTCAAGTTCAAAATCCAAAAATTCCTCTTCATTTGTGAAATCTAGAATACAAGTTATCTGCTTCCAAAGGTACAATGGCAGAACAGCCCAAGCTAGACGTTTCCATTACAAATGGGAAGAAGTGGAGGAGAAGAAGGGATAACAGGCACCAAGCAAGTCAGAAGAACACATTAAATTAGCCCTCAAGGCTTGAAAATATTCCTCTGTTCTCTGACACAATTTACACAATAGCCCTGCCCTCCAGACTCCAGGTGTTGACCACAGTCTCCGGACTCTGAGTGGAGGCCCCTCGGCCCTGGGCTTCAGCTCCACCTTCCAGGCCCACTGGGATGGCAACTCTGCTCCCTCGGATTCAGGTGCACCATTCTCCTAGTCCATCAGAGTGACAACTCCACCCTTAGAAACACCAGGGGTTATGGCTCCACCCTTTGAAACCTCAGAGGTCTCGGACATAGCTTTTGAGACTGAAGTAACTCTGCTTCTTCTGTTCCTTGTCTCTTTAGCTTCTGCTTCCTGTGGGCTCTTGGACCTTGGACCTCATACCAGAATGTGCCCTACTGGAGTAAGTGTTCTGAAGCTTGGTAGCTCCACCGATTAAGTGCCTGCAGGCACCCGACTCCACCAGGAAGCTTCTGCACACAGGCACTCAGCTCCCTCACTCTGTGGGTCAGCAAGCCTGACTCCACCGATAAGTGCCTGAAGCCACCCCACTCCACCAGGAAGCCTCTGGCGCACAGGCACTCAGCTATCCTGCTCCATGGGTTGGCTCCAGCACAGTATCACACTGGTCTCCTGGTTCTGCTGCTTCTGGTTCTCTGCCGCTTCCGATCTTCTGCCACTGCTGCTCCTCTATCCATTCACAGTTTCAATACGACTTCCACATTTTACGTATCTGTTAGAGCACCACCCCACTCCCGGTACCAAATTCTGTCTCATTCATGTAGTGCTCCTCTAACAGGAATACCACAAGTGGATGGATTTAGAAAAGAGAAATTTATTCTGTCACAGTCCAGTAGGCTACAAGTTCAAATTCAGGGCATCAGCTCCAGGGGAACGCTTTCATCGGCTCTGGAGGAAAGTCCATATTATCAGTCTTCCTTTGGTCTGGGAGCTTCACTGTTCAGAAACCTCAGGTCCAAGGACACACTCTGCTCCCAGCACAGCTTTCTTGGTGGTATGAGATTCCCATGTGTCTCTGCTCGCTTCTCAATTTTATATCTCAAAAGAGATTGCATTAAGACTCTGATCTTGTCAACCTCATCAGTATAACCTCAACACAGTGATAAATTTTACAACACATGAGGAGACCACATATAATCTCATCACAGTGGTAGAGTTCAGAACACATAAGAACATCACATCAGATAAGACAATCATACAATACTAGGAATCATGACCTAGCCAAGTTGCTGCCCACAATTTTTAGGAGACACAATTCAATCCATGACAATGGGTATACAATATTTCTTATTGTGGTAAAAAATATGTAACAAAACATTTGCTATTTCAATAGTTTTTATGTGTACATTTAAGTGACATTTATTAGATTCATCATGCTGTTCCACCATCACCACTATTTGTTTCCAGATTTTTCAATCACCCTTAACAGAAGCGATGTCGCCTGACCAACCTGCCCAAATCCATGAGTATACAAATTTATAACAATTATAACTCTTTAGTAGACTAAACTCTTTACATTATAAAGCAGCACCTTCTTTACCTCCGATACTGCCATTTAAAAATTTTTATATAATTTTATTTTGTTGTTGAGAATATACATGGCAAAACATACCCCAATTCAAAGGTTTCTACAAGTACAATTTAGAGGCATTGATTATAGTCTTCAAGTTTTGTACCTTTCTCACCCTCCTTTTCTGAGTAGTTCCTCCCCCAATAATATAAATTCACTGCCCCCTAAGCTTCCTATGTAATCTTTCGACCTGCTGTTGTCAATTTGACCCCATATAGATTGTTCTTAAAAGAGTAGAATGCTCAAGGTAGACATTTTTTACTGATTCATAAGAAAAAGTGTTATTTGGTTTCAAGAAGACACCAGCGATATTTTTGGTTGAAGGTTTAAAGATTGTCTCAGAGCAATAGCTTCAAGGGTTCATCCAAACTTCAGGAAGTCACCAGAGAGATGCAAATCAAAACCACAATGAGATACCGTTTTACTCCCATCAGGATAGCTAAGATTAAAAGAAAAAAAAGGAAACAAGAAATATTTGGGTGGATGTATGAAATTTACCCTTACCCATTGCTGGTGGGAATGTAAAATGGTTCAGCCACTGTGGAAAACAATGTAGTGGCTCCTCAAAAAACTAAAAATAGAGCTACTATATAACCCAGCAATTCCCTCCTTGGTATATACCAAAATGACTTGAAATCGGAGACTCAAACAGAACCTTGTACAGCAGTGTTCATTGCAGCACTATTCACAATAGTCAAAAGGTGCAAACAACCTACATGTCCATCGACAGATGAATGGATAAACAAAAGGTTGTATATGCATACAATGGAATACTACTCAGCCAGGAGGAGAAATGAAGTCTTGATACCTACTGCAGTATAGATGGAGTTGGAAGACGTTATGCTAAGTGTAATAAATCAATCACAAAAGGACAAATATTGTATGACCTCACTTATATAAAAAGACAAGAATGGGCTATTTATTTCTTATAAAGACTTAGCCTGAAAGTAAAGTCAACTGTCACCAAGAGGAATGTGATATTTAATTTAAACTAGAGTTTTTGTCATTGTCCTAAACAACTAACCCCAGTAATAATCAACTTGAGATCATATTTTTTCATACAATCATATTTATCTATCAATACTGATTTTTTTTCAAACCAACAAAATCAACATATTGGATTTTTTTGTATTTAATTTTTTTTAATTTTCATATTTAAATGGTATTCAGAAAACACCTGGGTAGAAATAATGAGGAGCAGAGAAAGTATCCTGTGTCTAAACTTGGTTTAAAATTGTTGCTTATACTAACTCTCATTTTCTCCACATAAGAATGAGTGTCAAGATTAGCTCCTCTTGGGTTCCGGCAAAAGGGAGCTCTAGGCAGAAGCACCACACAGTGCATTCACAGCAAATATCCATAAAACTAAGCCTAACAGAGAATACAACAATCCTGAAACCCTAAAACATCAAATGAAAAGATAAAGAGCTCAGCCAAGCACCAAACGGAGTTAGAAAACTGGCAGAGAATGGAGACCGAGGAGAGATTCATGCAGAGGTCCCCTGCTAGCTAACGCAGCACAGATCTGCCATCTTGGACTCCTATCAGAGACCAGCAAACAGGGGGTACGAGAAAGCAGCCTCACAGAGTGTCCAGTGAGAGACAAAACAACCGGTAATTTGTGATAAACACTTTCCTACCCCACCTTCTTCTCCCCGACTCGGCCTCCTTTGCTTCCCGCAGCCACAGTCTCTTGACTGGGAAATACCAGGTGCTTGGATTCCACACACCTAAACAGGCCAGCTCTCTGAGCGCCATTTGTTGGCTGCTGGTGTTGCTTTTTTCCAATTCTTTTGATTTCTTCCTTACCTCTCACCACCTCCCCCTCCTTTCGAATAAAACTCTGCCTCCGTGTGCCATCTTTGCGTCTTCCTGAGGGCCTGCAGAGCTCCAGTAATTTGTGATATATGCTTTCCCACTCCCTACGCTTCTTCACCCACACTCGGCACACTCTGCTTAACGCGGACACAGTCTCTTGTCCGAGATACACCAGCCCACACTAGCTGGCTCTCTAAGTGCCATTTGTTGGCTGCTAGTGTGGCTTTTTTTTCCTGCTTCTTTTGATGTCTTCCTTACATCTCACCACCTCTACCTCTTTTTGCCCAAATACCTGGCTCCGTGCGCCATCTTTGCTTCTTCCTGAGGGACTGTGGACCTCAGTTCGAGTGTAGAGATGTTGCCGTATCAGGGCTGCTGTGCTGGTGGGATCCCAGGGCTTCTGTTCGTTTGTTGGTTTTGAATTGTTGGTTTGTTTTCTTTTCCTTTTCTTGAGTAGGGAGCCCTTTCTGGCCACGCGGTGCTGCGTGACAAGGAGACTTCCCACTCGACTTGCACAGAGGTGCAGTGGGCTCCCTGAGGGCATTTCTTATTTTGCTGTTGTTTTTTTTTTCTTCTCTTTTTTGGGGGGGTCGTTCTTATTTTTTTTTCCGTTAATTTATATCATTTTCTTTTCCCTGTTTTTCCTTTTTGTTTTTCTTCATTGCTCAGTTTCTCGTCTCTCTATATCTTCGTTCTCTTTCTATTCCCTGAATAACTCACGTTGTGTACTTCTAAGCCTTCTAGCCAGGCTGTACTGCAACACGTGAGAGGGACTTCCCCAGACCTCATAGCTGCACCGCTGGGATCCCTGGGAACTTTGCAGTTGTTTAACCTTTCTGATTTTATTTATTCATTCTTTTCTTTTCTTTCTCTTCCTCTTTCTGTTTTTCTCCATTCCATAGTCTCTCATCTCTCCACTCCAACAGCAAGCTCCCCTAGCATTCTTTTTTGTTTGTTTGTATCTTTTTGGCTCCTGTTCCTATCTCCTCTCTCCCATACGCATCTTAGCTACACACATAACCATCTCCCCGCTGAATACTTACTACCTGAACCCTGGGCTTGACAACACACCACCAAGCAGCACAGGCACGGCCTACTGGTACCTAGCATGCACTGATTACTGACCCGCTCTGGTGGCTATAGTAAGTGCCAGAAACAATGCATTGCAGTAACTCCCCTTCATCTAGACCTGCCCTGCCATACGATATCTGAGTGACTGACACTGCCAATTGGAGAAGAAGGGGAAAAGTATTGTGCACACAATTGAGCAAACAATAAAGATCAAACACTCCGCCTGCTTAGACATAGTCAATTTTTTTAAAAAAGGGACAAAACAAACAAATCTACAATCAATAGATGAGAAAAATAACTACTGAATGCCCCAAAGACAGCAGAAAATATCAAAACATTTACAAAAACAGGACAGGATGGTTCCAGGAGGCATCCAAAATAAAACACCAGATGACTCTCCAGTGGAAGAAAATGAAAGAAAAATAATACTCAGAATTCTCTAATACTCAGAATTCTCCAAGAGCAGAGGCAAAAAGCTGACAAACATGATGAAAAAATAGACAAAATCTTGGAAAATACAGACAAAAGCTTGGAAGAAATCACGAAAATAATGCAGGAACTAAATTCCAAAATAAATTCACAACTAGAAATTATACAAAGACAACAATTAGAAATCCAGAAGATAAACAACAAGATTTCATAAATGGACGGTGTCACAGAAGGGCTGAAAAGGAGATTTGAAATGGTGGAAGACAGGATCAGTGGAATTGAAGACAAACACTTGGATACAACTTAGTTTGAGGAAAACTCAGAAAAAAGAACAGGGAAAAATGAAGAGACCCGTAGAGTTATGTGGGACACAATCAAAAGCAAACATTTTCGAGTGATTTGAATTTCTGAACAGGGGGAGAAAACAGAAAACACAGACAGGATCATTGAAGAACTTCGGACAGAAAACTTCTCCAATATCATGAAAGATGAAAAGCTGCCCATCCAAGAAGCTCGGCGAACCCCATATAGGAGAGACCCCAAAAGAAAATCACCAAAGCATATCATAATCACACTTGCCAAAAACAAAGACAAACAAAGAATCCTGAGAGCAGCTCATTAAAAACAAGAAGTCAAATACAGAGGAAAAACAATAAGACAAGGCTCAGATTATTCTGCAGAAACCATGCAGGGAAGAAGGCAATGGGATGAATTATATAATATCTTGAAAGAAAAAAATTGCCAGCCAAGAATTATATATCCTGCAAAACTCTCATTCAGATTTGATGGTGAAATTAGGTCATTTCAAGATAAACAGAAACTAAGGGAATATGTAGAAGTCCAACCAAACTTACAAGAACTATTAACGGGAGTTCTTCGATCTGAGGACAAACAGTTTCAGATCACAGGCAGAATCTCGGACGTAGGATTGTACCTGCCAGATACCAATCTAGGAAATGAACTCTCGAGGATTATCCAAAACCAAAAGAACTACAACAGGGAATCAGAGCAGTTAATCAGTAAATCACGACAACTTCAAAACAATAAAAGAGGGAATAAACGGCAAAGGTATAGAACCTTCTAATGGAGAGGAAGGCAAGGTGATACCAAGTAATGGAAGACTGTTTCAAACTTAGAAAGATAAGAGTAAAATTCATGGAAGCTACAAAGAAAGTTAACAAACACACTCATAAAAAAAGAGGAAAAACAAAAAGTCTCAGCAAAAACAAAATCTAGAAAAACAAAAGAAGTGAAAAAAAAAAACAACAAACAAAAGTAACTCAGCACAAGATTGTAAGAAGAACAAAGAAACCTTCAGCACCACAAAGAATGCACTACAAAATGAAAGCAACAAACTCACATCTATCAGTAATTACACTTAGTGTAAATGGACTCAATGCACCCATAAAGAGACAGAGTGACAGAATGGATAAGAAAACAGGATCCAGCAATATGCTGTCTACAAGAGACACACCTTAGAAAAAAAGATGTGGATTTATTAAAAGTCAAAGGTTGGAAAAAAATATATCAAGCTAACAAGTACCAAAAACGTGTAGGAGTGGCAATTCTAATCTCAGATAAAATAGACTTTAAAACAAAATCTACCATAAAAGACACAGAAGGACACTATATAATGATTAAGGGGACGATCCATCCTGAAGACATAACCACAATAAACCCTTATGCACCTAATGACAGGGCTCCATAATACATAAAACAAACTCTAACAACACTGAAAAGAGAAATTGACAGTTCCACAATAATAGTAGGAGACTTCATCACACTACTCTCAGTAAACCAGTGAACAACTAAGAAGAAACTCAGCAAAGATACAGAAGACCTAAAGGGCACAATCAGCCAACTTGTCCTCATAGACATATATAGAACACTCCATCCAACCGCTGCAAAATCCACATTCTTTTCCAATGCACATGGAACGTTCTCCAGAATAAACCACATCTTAGGCCATAGAGCAATCCTTGACAAGATCCACAATTCAGGCCAATAGAATTCAGCATCATATCAAAACAATAATTCACCACAACCAAGTAGGATTCATACCAGGTATGCAAGGAAGGTTCAACATTAGAAAATGAATCAACGTAATCCACCACATAAATAAAAGGAGAGAAAATAATCACATGATCATCTCAATAGACACAGAAAAGGCATGTGACAAAGTCCAGCACCCATTCCTGATAAAAACTCTCAATCAAATACGTATAAAAGGGAAATTTCTCAAGATAATAAAGGGCATCTATGCAAAACCAGCTGCCAACATCATTCTTAATGCAGAGAGGATGAAAACATTCCCCTTGAAAACAGGAACAACACAAGGATGACCTTTATCACCATTCCTATTTAACACTGTGCTGGAAGTTCTAGCTAGAACAATAAAGGAAGAAAAAGAGATAAAGAGCATCGAAATTGGTAATGAAGAAGTTAAACTATCCCTGTTTGCAGATGATATGATACTATACATAGAAAACCCTAAAGACTCCACAAGAAATCTACTGGAAACAATAGAAAGATTCAGCAGAGTAGCAGGATAGAAGATAAACATTCAAAAATAAGTTCCATTCCTATACACCACTAAGGAGAACGATGAAAAGGAAATCAGGAAAACAATACCATTTTCAATACCTCCTAAAAAGATAAAATACTTAAGAATAAATCTGACCAGGGATGTACAACACCTATACAAAGAAAACTACAAAACACTTCTGCATGAAACCCAAAGGGATCTACATAAATGGAAAAGCATACCATGCTCATGGATAAGCAGACTCAACTTTGTGAAAATGATAATTCTACCCAAAGCAATTAACAAATACAACGCAATCCCGATCCAAATACCAACAACATTCTTCAAATAGATGGAAAAAACTACTCTTTAACTTTATATGGAAAGGGAAGAAGCCCCGAATAAGTAAAGCACTACTGAAGAAGAAGAATAAAGTTGGAGGACTCACACTACCTGACTTCAGATCCGACTATACAGCTACAGTAGTGAAAACAGCCTGGTACTGGTACAATGACAGATAGATTGACCAATGGAACAGAATTGAGAATCCAGATCAAAATCCATCCACCTGATCTTCGGCAAGGGCCCAATGTCCATCAAATGGGGAAAAGACCGTCTTTTTAACAAATGACACTGGCAAAACTGAATATCCATCTGCAAAATTATGAAACTGGACCCATACCTCATGCCGTATACAAAAACTACTTCAAAATGGATCAAAGACCTGAATATAAAGCCTAAAACTATAAAGTTCATAGTAGAAAATATAGGTCCAACACTTCAGGCCTTAATACATGACATTAACAGGATCGAAACCATAACCATCAATGCACAAACCTGAAAAGATAAGCTAGATAACTGGGATCTTCTAAAAATCAAACACTTATGCTCTTCAAAAGACTTCACCAAAAGAATAAAAAGAGAACCTAAGTTTGGGAAATAATGTTTGGAGAGTACAAGTCAGACAAATGTCTAATCTCCATAATCTACAAGAAAATCCAACACCTCTACAACAAAAAGACAAATAATCCTATTCAAAGATGGGAAAAGGAAATGAACAGACACTTCACCAAAGACGATATTCAAGCAGCCAACAGAAACACGAGGAAATGCTCGCGATCACAAGCCATTAGAGAAATGCAAATTAAAACCACAATGACATGACGGGTACGAATCAAAAACATTGGAAATAACAAGTTTTAGAGGAGCTGCGGGGAGATCGGAACACTTATGCACTGCTGGTGGGAACGCAAAATGATACAACCATTTTGGGAAATGATATGGCGCTTCCTCAGAAAGCTAGAAATAGATATACCATTCGATCCAGCAATTCCACCCCTGGGAATATATTCTAGAGAAATAAGAGTCGTCATTCGAATAGACATATGCACACCTATGTTCATGGCAGCATTGTTCACAATAGCAAAATGATGCAAAGAACCTAGATGCCCATCCACAGGTGAATGGATAAACAAACTATGGTACATACATACAATGGAGTACTATGGAACGAGAAAGAACGACAATGAACCTGTGAAACATCTCATAACATGGATGAAACTGGAGGACATTATGCTGAGTGAAATAAGCGCATCACAAAAGGACAAATATTCTATGAGACCTCTATTGTAAAAACCCATGAAAAAGTTCACACATAAAATGCAACAATCTTTGTTGGTTACCAGGGATGGGACGGTTGTGGGGGAAATACTAAGTAGGCAATAGATGAATGGTATCTTGGGTGAAGGGTGAGAGAGTACACAATACAGGGGGAACTAGGACAGTTTGTAATAGGAAAGGTGTGGAAGCGCCATAGACACATCCAAACTCCCTGAGGGACTGAATTGCTGGGCGGAGGGCTGTGGGGACCATGGTCGCAGGGAACTTCTAGTTCAATTGGCATGACACAGGTTATGAAGACAATGCTCTACATTCTACCTTGGTGAGTAGTGTCTGAGATCTTAAAAGCCTGTGAGCGGCCATCTACAATACTCCACTAATCTCATCCCTTTGGGAGCAAGGGAGAATGAAGAGAACAGGATACAAAGAAAAGATTAGTCTGAAGGACTAATGGTCCACAGCTACCATGGCCTCCACAGGATTGATTCCAGTACAGCTATATGGTGCCCTGCTACCACCACTGACTGCTCTGATTGGGATCACAACAAAGGGTTCTGGACAGAGCTGGAGAAGGATGTAGAGCATAATTCTAACTCACACAAAAAAGACCAGATTTACTGGCCTAACGGAGACTGCAGAAACGCTGAGAGTATGGCCCCCAGACATCCTTTTAGCTCAGGTGTGAAGTTATCTCCGAGGTTCACCGTTTAGCCTGGGAGTGGACACCCCCGTAAAACCAAATGAAACTGACAAGGTACAGGAGTCCAGTGACAAGAGCCAGAAGGCAGAAAGGGATAAGGAAGCTGGTGATAGGGAACCCAAGGTTGTGTAATGATTTTGTTGATGTGTTGTGAGATTGTTAACCATTGTCATAGGGCAATGTTTGTAGTAACTCTTAAATGAGAAACTATTTTGTTGTGTAAGCCTTCATCTTAAGTGAGACTAACAGCACAATTGGAAGAGCGTAGTCAATGTCACTCAACTTTGCATGTAGAAATTTTTGAAATGGTGTATCTTAGGCTATGTGTATTTTCACCAAAAAAAAAAAAAAAAGGTTGAAAAGTTAGAGGGTTGACATGTTGTGGGGTTGTTAACCAACGTCATAAATCAATATGTGTAGTACAGTTTCATGAGAAACTATTTATTCTCTAAGCCTTCACCTGAAGTACAAAAAAAAAAAAGATTAGCTTATCTTATTATTTCTTCACAGCTCGTTCAAGTCAGTATTTTCATTACCTTTCCCCTAAAATCTTCAAATATTGACTTAAAATAGAGATGATATAAAAGATCTTAAAGATGATGCAAATTAACTTTCTCAATCATAAAACTTAACTTGAACTTGATGTATTCTTTCGTATTCTTTTCTTCAGTGGCACATAACCCAAAGTGGTAAAATATCAGAAAATATATTGAATCAATGATTGAAAAATTTTTTAAAATTTTCGTTCTTATCTATCAATTTCACAAGAAATGACTAACAGTAAAATTATTAGACAATTAAGGAGTAGAAGTTATAGAATTGAAACAAGGGGTACCTGACTCTAAAAGATCATAAAGTCAACCTCTTTAATTATGTAGATAGGTAGATATATAAGTGGCGAGATATCTAGATAGATACGACGTGTGTGTGTGAGTGTGTGTGTCTGTGTGTGAAGTGTTACAGAGCTCTGTGTCTTATCTCTGAGGTCTTGGATGTTCAGACTCGGGGAAATGTTGATCACCAGGCACTGCTCTTCATGTTGGGAGAGCTGCTCATGTAACTGACCTGTGAGGAACTCTGAATATCCAGTCTTATCTCCCCACGCCATACAATGACTTTGTCTTGAGATGTCGGGAGCATCAGGCCTGCTGTGACTTTAGTGTCCCTGCTGCCATAAGCTTTTTTGGGAGGGCGTTCTCAGAGAGAGAAGACTCTAAGATGCAACCATAACTGGTCTATCTGACAAAGAAGTCCTCTTTGCACAGCTAATTCTCAATTTCTGTGGTAGAAATCAGACATTTCTCTAAGGACTTATATTTTGGTTGTGCTGTGAGACTATGGGAAATAGTAAGTGACCCGCTGATTAAAGTCCCTTCTCTTTGTCCTCTGAAGTCTCTAGCCTATGTAATAGTCTATGGGAACCATTTGGTGATGACACTGTTTACAGATACCTAGCCTCAGGTACTAAAGTGACAGCTCTATCCTTAATGGTCATGGTCACGTTATGGGCATTTGTGATCTCAACCAACAGCTAATCCTTCCTGGCAGGAGAAATGACAGTCCTGGAAATCCAGGGAAAGTCCTGCTTAACCCAGGGACGTGATGCTTGGTTGATTCAGTGCTGCATTCTCTCTACAGAATAGCTGGTGACTACTTCAGAGCTTTTGAGAATCTCCTCTTCCTTCTCCTCTTCTTCCTTCTTCTCCAATTAGAAAACCACATTCTGGAAAACCTTCCTGATCATCTGGCCCAGACAAGGAAGCTCTAACAAAGTCACTTTAAATGTTTAAGGCATAACATTTAGTCAACCCCAATGATTGCAAGGAGCTTTAAAAACAAATGAAAAGACTAATCACTAAATCTATTGACTATATATGTCTTGAGTTACCAACACAGGCCAAATTAGAGAAAGAAAATCTATATACTGACAGTGGGAGGGTAATGGGGTAGGTTGAGGGGGCTGAAATGCTTAAGAAGACAGAAAATAAACATGCAAACAAAAAATTAATGTCTTTTACAGACCTAAAACCTATTTGGACAGAGCGTGAGAGAAGGCAGACATATAAAATCAGCCCCAATTCACTTTGTTTCCCCATATTACATACCTTTAGCGCTCTGATCCTCTCTCCTCTCCCCAGATGTACTTACTCTCAATCATTTACACATGAGGGTGTGAGTCTATTCTATAAGATGGTATCTTAAATTGTCACTGGTTTTGCGCAATTTAAACCTGGTATTTAGTTCTGGAAAAAATAATTTATTTCCTGAAAAAGAAATTTCAAGCATATACCAGCTCTGCAGAGCCCTGGTGGTGCAGGGTTAAAGTACCCAGCTACTAACGAAAAGGTTGACGGTTCGAATCCATTAACCACTCCGTGGAAGAAAGATGTGGCAGTCTGCTTTTGTAAAGATTTACAGCCTTGGAAACCCTAAGGGGCAATTCTACTCTGACTTATAGGGTGGCTATGAGTCAGAATCTACTTGATGGCCATGAGTTTGGGTGTTTTTTGTTTGGTTATCCACAGTGTAGGGAGGTGCTGGGACAGTCAGATAGGGACACCCTGACACTCATTCATAAATTGTCCCATATTCTAAAGTCAAATAAAACTAACATTGTAATTTTATTCACAAATGAGATGAACTGGGCTGTTTGACCAGGAATGGCACAAAAACTAAAGTTTCCGTGCCTGAGAACAGTTCAGATCCAGGATTGAAAGGAGGAATTGCACAAGAATTCATGAACTAAGGCTCTGAGAAGACAAAAATGAAACAATTTTTCCATGATTGGAGGACAAATTGGGGCACTGTTTTCCAAACTATAGTTATTCCCGTAAGTACCACCTAAATTTACCATAACTACATAGCACATGTGAAATACAAATTACTCACTATTCTTACTTTAAATTCACTTTATACCAAATTAATTTTTTTTTAAATTTGATGGGTCATAGGCAATAATATCTATGAAATGGCAGATGGAGTATTCATTTCATAAAGTTTTCTAGTGCAGACTTAACATATGCATACACTTAACATTTAAATTATTCTGCTCAGCACCTAGACCACCTCCTGTAATACATGCGGTACTCCTACCTTACTTGGGAGACCCCATTAGAAAGAGGTTACTGCTCTTAGCACATTTTCTTTGTAGGTAGATGAAACATTTTCGAAAGGTTTTTCATAAAGTACTTTAATGCATCTTCAAGAGGCCAGCCTTCATTCCCAGAATAGGCTGTGTTTGCATCTTAAAAAAACATTAGGGAGTATCTCCTGTTTTACCCTGGATGTGGAATAAAGCACCAGAAAGGAGAAAGGTTCCAACTGCAGCTGATGAAAGGCTAAAAGGAGAGGGCACAGCTCCCAGGAGTCCAGGTGCTAACCCTGTGCAGGCACCACAACAGTGTACCCTAACGGCCTGTGTGTTTGTCTGGGTTCCTACCGACTGTGAACAGCACAGCATCTTGTTCTCTATTACAGGGAATATTGCAGAAGGAACCACACGTGTGTGCTTCTGTGAATAGCATTTCCATGAATGCTTGTGATTTTTTCATGTCTCCCTATTTCCTGCATGTGCTGATTAAGAGAGCTTTTTCTGAAAAAAAAAAAAAAAGTTTCAAATACA
The DNA here is from genome assembly GCA_030035585.1 of Dugong dugon. NCBI lineage: Eukaryota > Metazoa > Chordata > Mammalia > Sirenia > Dugongidae > Dugong > Dugong dugon. Next base: position 192,408,257 of record CM057462.1, on the reverse strand, counting down.
TACTCTTGAGAACAGCAAGGAGGAAAAGTACTGAGGAGACTGGATCCCACCATGCAGTTTATCCTGGGAGAGAAGCACCGCTAGGAATAGGGTGGAAAAGACAGCTTCAAAGAGGTAGAGAATATAGTTCTAATCTGGAGTTCTATGGGAAGAAAGAAAGAGGAGAGAGAGAATTCCAAGCTTGACCAGAATTGAGATAAAGCTCCTTACATCAATCCCCCACCTCCTACCCCAAGAGGTGAGTATTATCCTCCCCTGTTCAAGGACAAAGAGCCAGACCTGGAGAGGTGAGGTAACCTGCCTATGGTCTCAAAGCTTGTCAAAGACATAATTAGGATTAGACATCAGGTTCCATTTAGATCTCTCCTTCCCTCTAGCACACTGCCAAATTATATGAGGCAAGTAAACGGGTAAACTGGTTTGACCTGTACTCCACTGTGTTCAATATGGAAAAAACCTTAAATCAAGTCAAATTTATAGTGGCATAATTATTAATGTTCAAGAAGGTGTAAATGAATAATTCATTTTAATGACTGAAGGATTAATAAACTGATTTAAACTTCATCTTGAATCCATCAACAATTCTCTGTCAAACAAACTCACTAAATAGCTAATAAATTTGAAACAAATATAAAATTAATTGTTTGAATGGCATTGATTATTAGTTTGGATTTTCCAGTGATTCCATAGGGATAGGATGACAGAAAATATGAACAACCCTCTTAATTCTCAGTTGGGTGAAGTTATGTAGGAGCAGCTGGGATACCATGTGAGGAGGGAGATCTGTCCAGAAGGTTGGCTTTCTGTTGTAGTTCCAGGAACTGAGCTGCTAGAGTATCTCAACTGTAATAAGTGATGCTGTGGACCTATTGGAGCCCATGTGTCCCTAGGTGGTATAGATTTGATAAAGGTCTCAGAAATCAACTTTGTGTCTTCTATTTGAAAACCCAGAGTAGGTGAAAATAGGACCTTGTGATCACCATTTCCTGAATGCTTAGAAGTATCCTTGTGGGAAGGCTAATGAGATGATCTGCAGCCTTACTGCAGTCCATTTTTGAGGGAGGAAAGGAAACTTAGATTAGTAAGCCACAGAAGCAAGAGGAAATGCATTATAATGAGTTTTGGTATAATGAGAGCAGTCCATGTGTGGCAGACACGGTTAAGTGCTTGGCTAGTCACCAAAAGTTTGGTGGTTCAAGCCCACCCAGAGGTACCTTGGAAGAAAGGTGCGGACATCTACTTCTGAAAGATCACAGCCATTGAAAAGCATAGAGAGCACAGTTCTACTCTGAAACACATGGTATCACCTTGCATTGGAATTGACTGGATGGGAACTGATACTGGGGTGGTGACAAAGGTAACAGAAGGTATCCAGGCACCCAGTTGGTCAGGCTTTTTTCACTCCACAATGTATAAAAAAATTACAAACAGTTAAAATGGAACAAGGAAGGTAGTTTTGTGAGGGAGAGAATGTGAAGGATAGGAAAGGGTCTTTGTCCTCAGTCAAGAAAAACAACCTTTGGACACCAGTGAGAGAGTTCCCCAGATTATCCCACTGGTATAAGTCCCTGAACCTGTCAAGAAGACAGGGTCTCTGAGTCATGGACACTTAATCCAGTGAGGACATCCGGAAGCAGGATACTTTCTGTTTTCAGCATTCCTGTCAAGCCAGTTAGGGATGGATTTACATTTGGTTAGGAAATTATTGGACCATGCCAGATTTAGACAACTCCACTTCCCCCTGGGTGGGGCAGCAAGCCCTATATAGAGGTCCTCTGCTTCACACCTAGCATCCGCCTGATACTCCATTCCCGATCTCCTTCGGAGAACCTGGTGAGTCTGATTTCTTGAGCTCTTCTGTTTATCTGTTGCTCTCAAATATTTGAATTCAATCTGAAGACAGAAATTTGGTGATTCCGAAGTTATAATCATGGGTTTGGTGCCATTTAGTTGATGAAAACTGTGGATTGAGGCATCATGATACAATGATATACTGTTTTAACTTGGGTTCTGGTAGATAGTTTGATGTCTGAATTGAAAAAGAACAGGAAATCTTTGGTTTGAAGAAGAGAACAAAGTAATTTGTTTTCCTTTCCATTTCTTTTGGACTCCATTCTGTTGTGATTTCAAAGGTCATGGAATTCTCCTGAACCACTACTTGCTCTCTACACAAGTATTGACACCTCTTAAGAAAAAATGATAGCAACTGTATGGGAGGTTGTTCTGGAGTCAAAAAGTCTGACTGCCTTTCTGTAAGATGCTATTTTCATGTAAATATCATTACTTGCTGCTTTAGAGCAGAGAGAATATTCCCAGAGCTAGTGAAGCATTGGCTAAAGCGGAGAAGCTAGGAAGTTGTAAAAAGGGAGCTAAGAGATGAAAGTATATCTTGGAGACTGGAGAGGTAATATCCAATGGAATCAGATAAGCTTTGGCATCTCTGTCTGTAGGAGTTCCTTCTCATGAACACTGTCATGTAATTTCTTTTAGATTCCCAGAGACTCCAGAAAGATGTCTTACCAGCAGCAGCAGTGCAAGCAGCCCTGCCAGCCACCTCCTGTGGTGTGCCCACCTAAGTGCCCTGAACCATGCCCACTTAAGTGCCCTGAACCATGCCCACCTCCAAAGTGCCCTGAGCCGTGCCGTCCTTTGCAGTGCCCACCTCAGCCATGCCAGCAGAAATGTCCCCCTATGCAGGTATACCAACCCTGCCAGCAGAAGTGCCCACCTACGAGCAAGTAATAGCTTCAGGATTCATCAGGATCGTGAAAGGATAGGGACAACTCTCTCACCTCCTTCCACAGCTCCATCTTCCTCTTCTCTTCCAAGCCAATCATGGACACAGCTTCTCCATGCATCATTCCATGATCTGCTTGAGATGATCCCTGACAGCTGAAGGTTTTTTCCTGCGTGATGATACTTCTGCTCTCTAGTAGGTAACTGAGAAAAGGCAGTCCTCATCTGTGCCAGGATCCCAGTGCTTCAAAGGATGAGCAGCGGCACACTCCTCGGGTTCATCAGATGATTTGTTTCATGCCTCCCGTGTCCCTAACCTTGGCAGGGATTTCCACTACTTGGGCAGTTGTAACTTTCCTTTCACTTCCTAAATAAAGTACGTGTTCTGAGATGGGACAAATATTTTATTTGTTTTGCAGAGCTGCTTGTGTTAGAAATATTATGGCACAATTTTAGTCTATTTCTAGTCTTTTTTGATTCCAATATCCAGTCTCTCACTAACTCTGTTATCTGAATATTGGATCACACAAAAGATTATTCCTATGTTATTTTGAACCAATGATATTTTCTTTTATTACTGTTTAACTTGAGGTAGAAATTATTTAACCCCTCATGATTTTGCTTTCACTAATGCAAAGTTGGGAAAATAATATTTAGATTACAAATTTTTCTTCGGTATAAAATTGAATAATGCCTGTAACTTTGTGGGAAGAATGCCTGACCCAGAATTAAACAAATAAAAACAAACCTCGTTGTCATCGAGAAGATTCCAACTCATGGAAATACCATGTTATCCAGAGCAGAACTGCTACATAGGGTTTTCTTGACCAAAATCTTTATGGCAGCAGATTGCCAGAACTTTCCTGCATGCTACTGCTGGGTGGGTTCAAATTGAGAAGCTTTAGGTTAGTCGCTGTTGTTTTTAGGTGCCATTGAGTTAGTTCCCACTCATAGTGACCCCATGGACAAACAGAATGAAACACTGCCCGGTCCTGTGCTCTTCACAATCATTGTAATGTTTGAGCCCATTGTTGGAACCACTGTGCCAATCCATCCCTTTGAGGGTTTTCCTCTTTTTCACTGACCCTCTGCTTTGCCAAGCATGATATCCTTCTCCAGGGACTGGTCCCTCCTGATAACATGTCCAAAGTACATGAGGCAAAGTCTCACCATCCTCACTTCTTAGAATAGTAGTTGAAGTCAAACCATTTGTGCCACCCGGGGACCTTGACCCAGAATTAGCATGCAATAAATGGTAGTTTATTAGCAGCAGCACATCATCATCATCGCAATGTTTGCTCCAGCAAGACAGAAAATTAGACAGGACTACTTCAGGAAATAAGACGATTTTTAAACTGTATTACCCTTTTATACCTTTACTCTCTTTCCTAATTCACTTCAGTTTTCTATGTGACATTGTAGATAAACAGCTTTTTGGAATGAGTGTGCCATTCTACAAAAAAATCAGAGTATTTCTTAAAACACGGATAGTACAGAAGAAAGGGAATTACAAAGGACAAAGAAGGCCAGTGGCTGCCTCATCTTGATGGATGCCACCTGCTTTTTCACTCCATTGGCACACAGAAATTCAGGGTCCTGTCACTTCTGTTCACCTCTGAAATTAATCTGTTGAGTGTTCTGACCACCCATTTGAAAAGAAATGGGGTTTAGACTCTTTATTTAGATTTGAAAAGTTCTTGCTGCTCTGCAGCTTTTTATAAGTGCTTACTTTACAAGTCAAGGAAGCTGTTAAAAGGAACAATGTTCTTTAAATATATCCTTTCTTGCGGACCTACTTGTCCACGTGGGAATAATTAACTGAGAACAAACACACACACACACACACATATATATATATACATACATACACATGCGTGCACACCTATGCACGTACACCATTATTTTTAAAAGCAACAAAATCTTCTCATTAAATCATTCTATACCTAAACATGGAAATCCTGGTGGTGTAGTGGTTAAGAGCTACCACTGCTTATCAAACGGTAGGCAGTTTAAATCTACCAGGTGCTCCTTGGATCCCCTGTGGGACAGTTCTACTCTGTCCTATAGAGTCGCTATGACTCAGCATCGACTTGACAGCAGTGGGTATGCCTAAAGACTTTTGCAATTAAAAGGATCTTCCTCTTTCTATAAACGTATAAGATACTTTCAAATCATTTTCCAAGGTGGGTATACCATCGGCCATTCCCACCAGTGATAGGCATCGCTGGGTGACCAAAATGGTTAACTTCCTTGTCTGCTAATCAAAAGGTTAGTGGTTGGAGTCCATCTAGAGGCATCTTCGAAGAAAGGCATGACCACCTACTTTGGAAAAATCAGCCACTGATAACACTATGGAGCACAGTTCTACTCTGACACACATGGGGCTGCAGAGAGTGAGGATCAGCTCAATGCTTCCCCGAAGTATTTTGACTCTTTTTGGTCCTCTCATTTGCATACAATTTTTAAAAATATTCACAAATACTATGAAAAACATTGTTGTTATTTGGATTAGGATTGTGTTGTAAATATTCTTCAATTTGGGGAGAATGCACTTCTTTAGATTTTTTCATTGTGCTTTAGATGAAGGTTACAGAACAAATAGTTTCTCATTAGTCGGTACACATATTGTTTTATGACATTGGTTAACGACCTCATAACATGTCAACACTCTGCCTTCTTGGCCTTGGAGGGCCTTTTGTTTTCTCTTGGTGGAAATATACATGGCCAAAGTAACACCATTTCAAAAGTTTCTACATGGACAATTCAGTGATATTGATTACATTCCTCCACTTGTGCTGTTATTCTCACTGTTTTTTTCCAAATTATTCCATCACCATTATCTTCAACTCACTGCCCCCTAGGCTTCTCACCATACCTTTAGATTTGCTGTTGTCAATTTGATCTCACATAGATAATTCTTTTTATTTCTGTCCCTTAGATAAAGGTTTGCAGAACAAATACTTTCTCATTAAACAGTTAGTACACATATTGCCCTATGACAATGGTTCATAATCCCATGACATGTCAACACTGTCCCTTCTCAACCTCGGGTTCCCTATCACCAGCTTTCTTGTACCCTCCTGCCTAGAAATGCTTGACCCTGGACTGCTGTGCCTCATTACTCCCATTTTGTTTCATGAGGCTATCGAATCCCCGGCTGAACGGTGAACTTTGGGCATGACTTCACCACTGAGCTAAAAGGGTGTCTGAGGAATATAGTCTCGGGGTTTCTCCAGTCTGTTAGGCCATTAAATCCTGTCTTTTTTTTTTTTTTTTTTTTGTGTGAGTTAGAATTTTCTTCTACATCCAGCTAAGTCCATGATCCTCTATTGTGATCCTGGTCAGAGTACTCAGTGGTGGTAGGTGGGCACAATTTAGCTGTACTGGACTCAATCGGGTGGAGGCTGTGGTAGCTGTGGTCCATTAGTGCTTTGGACTAATCTTTTCCTTATATCCTGTTCTCTTCATTCTCCATTTCTCCTGAAGGGGTGAGACCAGTGGGATATCTTAGATGGCAGCTCACAGGCTTTTATGACCCCAGACATCCTCACCAAGGTTGAATGTAGAACGTTCTCTTTGTATACTCTGTTATGCCAATTGAGCTAGATGTTCCCTGAGAGCATGCTACCCACAACCCTGTGCCAGCAGTTCACTTCTTCAGGGACTTTGGTTGTGTCTATGGTGCTTCCATGACCTTTCCTTGTATAAGTTCTGCTGGCTTCCCCAGTACTGTTGTGTACTGTATTACCCTTCAGTAATGTTACCACTTATCTATTGTCGATTTAGTTACCCTGACCCCTCCCATCCCTAGGAACCAAGAAAGATTGTTTCGTTTTGTGTGTAATCTTTTACATAAGTTTTTACATTAGAGGTCTAATACAATATTTGTCCTTTTGTGACTGCCTTATTCCACTCAGCATAATGTCCTCCAGTTTCATCCATGTTATGAGATGCTTCACAGATTCACCATTGTTCTTTATCATTGAATAATACTCCATTGTGTGTATCTACCATAGTTTGTTTATCCATTCGTCTGTTGATGGGCACCTAGGTTGTTTCCATCTTTTTGCTATTGTGAACAGCGCTTCAATGAATATGGGTAAGCATATGTGTATTCGTGTGATGGCTTTTATGTCTCCAGGATATATTCCTATGAGTGGAAATCCTGGATCGTATGGTATGTCTATTTCTAGCTTTCTAAGGAAGTGCCATATCATTTTCCAAAATGGTTGTATCATTTTGCATTCCCACCACCAGTGTGGAAAAATTCCAATCTCCCTGCAGCCTCTCCAGCATATACTATTTCCAGTGCTTTTGATTCTTGCCAGTAATGCCGGAGTTAGATGTATTTCATTTTGGTTTTAATTTGCATTTCTCTAATGGCTAGTGATGGCGAGCATTTCCTCACGTGTTTGTTGGACGCTTGAATGTCTTCTTTGGTGAAGTGTCTGTTCATTTCTTTTGTCCATTTTTTAATTGGATTATTTGTCTTTTTGTTGTAGAGGTGGTGGATTTTCTTATAGATTTTAGAGATTAGACCTTTGTCTGACTTGTACTGTCCAAAAATTTCTTTCCCAGTCTGTAGCTTCTCTTTTTACTCTTTTGGGGAAATCTTTTGAGGAGCATAAGTGTTTTGTTTTTAGGAGATCCCAGTAATCTAGCATATCTTCTGGGGTTTTTGTGTTGTTGGTTATGGTTTGTATCCTGTTAATGCCGTGCATTAGGGCCTCTAGCATTCATCCTATTTTTTCTTCTACTTACTTTAGGATATTTTGCTTTATATTTATGACTTTGATCCAAATTGAATTACTTACTGTGTACGGTGTGAGGTATGAGTCCCATTTCATTTTTTTTTGTAGATAGACATCCACTTTTGCCAGTACGATTTGTTAAAAACACTATCTTTTCCTCCTTTGATGGACTTTGGGCCCTTTTCCAAGATCAGTGGACTGTAGATGGGTGGATATACATCTGGATTCTCAATTGTGTTCCATTGGTCAATGTGTCTATCATTGTACCAGTACCAGTCTGTTTTGACTACGGTAGCTGTAGAATACGTTCTGAGGTCAGGTAGTGCGAGTCCTCCTACTTTATTCTTCTTTTATAGAGCTTTATTTATCCGGGGCTTTTTCCCTTTCCATATAATGTTAATGATTAGTTTTTCCATCTCTTTAAAGGATGTCATTGGTATTTGGATCAGGATGGCATCGTATTTCAAAATTGCTTTCGGTACAATTGTCATTTTCACTATGTTAAGTTTACCTATCCATGAGCATGGGATGTTTTTCTATTCATGTTGATCCCTTTGGGTTTTTTACTGTAGGGTTTTGTATTTTTCTCTGTATAGGTCTTTTATATCCCTGGTTAGATTTATCCCTAAATATTTTATTTTTTAGGGGCTATTGTAAATGGTCTTGTTTTCCTCTTTTCTTTTTCATCATTCTCTTTATTGGTGTATAGGTATCTAACTAATTTTTCTATGTTTATCTTGTATCCAGCTAGTCTGCTGAATCTTTCTATGAATTCCAGTAGTTTTCTTGTGGACTCCCTTTATTATGCTGAGAAATTTCCCTTTTATATGTATTTTATTGAGAGCTTTTATCAGGAATGGGTGTTGGACTTTGTCACATGCCTTTTCAGTGACAATTGAAATGTTGATGTGATTCTGTTCTTTCCTTTTATTTATGTGGTGGAGTATGTTAATTTATTTTCTAATGCTGAAACATCCTTGCACACCTGATATGAATCCCATTTGGTCCTGGCGTATTAGTTTTTTGATATGATGTTGAATTCTATTGGCTAGAATTTTGTTCAGAATTTTTGCATCTATATTCATGAGAGATATTGATTTGTAATTTCCGTTTTTAGTGACATCTTTGCCTTGTTTTGGTATCAGGGTTATGCTGGCTTCATGAAATGAATTCAGAATTATCCCTTCCTTTTCTATGTTCTGAAATAGTTTGAGTAGTACTGGTATAAGCGCTTCTCTGAATGTTTGGTAGAATTCTCCATTGAAGCCATCTGGGCCAGGGCTTTGTGTTGTTGTTGCTGGGAGGTTTTTTTTTTTTTTTTTTATTAACTTTTCAATCTCTTTTCTTGTTATGGGTCTGTTCAGATTTTAAACATCACTGTGTCATAGTTGGGTAGGTAGTGTGTTTCTAGTAATTTATCCGTTTCCTCTAGGTTTTCAATTTTGTTGGAGTATACTTTTTCATAATACTCTGTTATAATCCTTTTTATTTCAGCTGGGTCTGTTGTAATGTTCCCCTTTTCATTTCTTATTTGGGTTAGTTGCCTCCTCTCCTGTTTTTCTTTTGTCAGTCTGGCCAATGGTTTGCCAGTTTTGTCGATTCTTTCCAAGAGCCAACTTTTGGTTTTCTTGATTCTTTCCATTGTTTTCTCTACTCTTTATTTCATTAATTTCTGCTCTGATCTTGATTATCTTCTTTCTTCTAGTGGCTGTGGGCATTTTTGGCTGTTCTCTTTCTCTTTGTTCAAGTTCTGCAGTTAATGTTTTGATTTTGTCCCTTTCTTCTTTTTTGATGTATGCATCTATTGCTATAAATTGTCCTCTGAGGACTGCCTTTGCTTTGGCGCAAAGGTTTTGGTTTGATGTGTTTTAATTCTCATTTTATTCTAGGAATTTTTAGATTCTATCTCTGATTTCTTTTATTACCCAGTGATGTGTAAGCAGAGTGTTATCTTGTTTCCATGTAATTAATTTTTTTCCCTTGGTTTTCCTGTTGTTAATTTCTACCTTGATGGCATCATGGTCAGAGAAGATACTTTGCATTAACTTAACGTTTTCAATGTTGATGAGGATTGCTCTGTGGCCTAAGATATGATGTGTTCTGGAGAAGGTTCCATATGCATTATAAAACAACGTGTACTTTGCAGCTTTTGAGTGGATTGTTCTATATATGTCTATGAGGTCAAGTTGCCTCATTGTGCCCTTAAGTCTTCTGTATCTTTACTGAGTTTCTTCGTAGTCGTTCTGTCCTTTCCTGAGAGTGGTGTTTTGAAGTCTCCTACTATTATTGTGGAATTGTCAGTTTCTCTTTTCAGAGCTGTTAGAGTTTGTTTTATGTATTTTTTAGCCCTGTCATTGGGTGTGTAGATGGTTACTATGGTTATGTCTTCCTGATGGATCGTCCCTTTAATCATTAGGTAGTTTCCTTCTTTGTCTTTTATGGTAGATTTTGTTTTAAAGTCTATTTTTTCTGAGATTAGTATTGCCACTCCTGATCTTTTTTGGTAGTTGTTTGATTGATATATTATTTTCTATCCTTGGATTTTTAATAAATTTATATCTTTGTTTCTAAGGTGTGTCTTGCAGACAGCATGTAAAAGGATCTTGGTTTTTTATCCATTTTGTCACTCTCCATCTCTTTATGGGTGCATTGAAACCATTTACATTCAGTGTAGTTATTGATAGGTGTGAGTTTATTGCTGTCATTTTGTAGTGCTTTTTTTCTGATGCTGGCATTTGCTTTGTTCCTCTTACTCTCCTGTGCTGAGTTTCTTTTGTCTGTGGATTTCTTTTTCTTCATTTCTTTTGTTTTTGTAGGTTTTGTTTTTAGTGAGACTTTATGTTTTCCTTCTTTATTTTGATGAGTAGGTTTGTTTACTTTCTTTGTGGTTATCTTGAAATCTACCCTTATGTACCTAGGTTTGAAGCAGTCTATTATTACTTGGTATAATCTTGCCTTCCTCTCTGTTAGAAGGTTCTATACCTACATCTTTTATTCCCTCTTTCATTGTTTTTGTCATTTACAGATTAAGCTCTCTAGTTTCCCTCTTGTAATTCTTTTGGTTTTGGGTAGTCCTTAAGAGTTCATTTCCTAGGTTGGTGGCTGGTTAGTACAATCCTGTGTCCTATATTCAGCCTGTGGTCTGATGTTGTTTGTTCTCAGACCAGAGGACTTCCTCTAATAAGTCTTGTAAGTTTGGTTTGGCTTTTACATAGTCCCTTAATTTCTGTTTATCTGGAAATGGCCTAACTTCACCGTCAGATTTGAATGAGAGTTTTTCAGGATATATTATTCTTGGCAGGGAATTTTTTTCTTTAAAGGTTTTATATATGTCATCGCATTGCCTTCTTGCCTGCATGGATTCTGTCAAATAATCTGAGCTTCATCTTATTGTTTCGCCTCTATGTAACTTATTGTTTTTCTTGAGCTGCTCTCAGGATTCCTTGTTTGTCTTTGGTTTTAGTGAGTGTGATTATGATATGCCTTGATGAATTTCTTTTGTGGACTATCCTATATGGGGTTCCTTGAGCTTCTTGGATGGTAATCTTTTCATCTTTCATGATATCGGAGAGGTTTTCTATCTGCAATTCTCCAATGATCCTCTCGGTTTTTTTGTTTTCTCCCCCTGTTCTGGAAATCCAATCACCCACCGACTTTTACTGTTGATTGTATCCTATATAATTCTCAGTATTCTTGATTTTTCTTCATTCTTTTTTTTTCTGATTTTTCCTCAAACACAGTTGTATCCAAGTGTTCATCTTCAATTTCGCTGATCCTAACTTCCTTCATGTGAAACCAGCTCCTAAGCAGCTCTATAATACCACTGTCTATTTCTGAAATCTTGTTGTTTACCTTTTGGATTTCTAATTGTTGTGTTTGTTTGATTTTTAGTTGTGAATTTATTTTAGCATTCTGTTCCTGTATAATTTCTTGAATTCTTTCTTTTTTTTCCTCTGCATATTCCATGAATTTCTCTGCCTTTTCCATGAATTTGTCTATATTTTCCTCATTTTTGTCTGCTTTCTGCTTCAACTCTTGGATGATTCTGAATATTAGAGATTTGAATTCCCTATCAGGTAATTGTGGTACCTTTTATCTACTTGAAACTTATCTTGTGTTTTATTTTTGAAGCCTTATGGAACTATCCTGTCCTTTTTTAAATTATATTTTGATATTTTCTGCTGCCTTCGGGACATTCAGTAGTTATTTTCTTCAGTTATTGATTGTAGATTTGTTTCTTGTATCCTGCTTTTTTTGTTTTATTTGGTTAGGCCTGAGCAGGCGGGCTTGTGTTCTTTGCAGTTTCCTTGTCTATGGATATGATACTTTTCACCTTCTTGTCCAATGGGCAGGACCAGTCACTCAGGTCTGGTGTACAGGCCAGGACCAGCTGAAGAGTAGGGGGTGGCATGGATTTTTTTTGAAATGTAGTGGGGCAGACAGAGAGGGCTGGGAGTCAGTGCAAGGCCGGTTCCTGTAGACAATGCCTGCGCTGCTCTGGGGTGCGATGTTTAGAGCACAGTACAGGTAGGCAGGAGGGAGGGGGAAGGTTGTGGTGTATGAAACTAAGTTGGGTAAGGGAAAGAGAGAGAGAGGAGATTGAAACAGAAGTGAGGAAAAAGAACAGTGCTGAGGGAGCGTGCTGCTGGAGTGGAGAGATGAGAAACCGAGATATGAAGAAAATTAAAAGGCAAAAGAGAAGAAATATATACCCAAGAATTCCACCAGCAGCCAGGGAAGTAGCTCCCAGGTCTCAAGACGCAGCCCATCTAGAAAGAGCAGAGATGACACAAATCACCAGCTATTCAAGAGACAGGAAAAGTAGGAAAGTGGAGAGGGATGAGAAACCAAGAAATGAAGAAAAACAAAAAGGAAAGGAGAAAAAGAAATTAATTAATTAATTAAGGAAAGAAAAAGGAAATGCCCACAGGGATCCCACTGGAGACTGGGAGATTCAGAAGACAGGAAAAGAAGGAAAGTAGAGAGAGATGAGAGACTGAGAAATGAAGAAAAACAAAAAGGTGAAAAGAAAAAATTAATGAAAAATAAATGCCCTGAGGAATCCCACTGATGCAGCTGTGCAGACCAAGGACATAGCTCCCACACCACGCAGTAGAGCCCTGCTAGAAGGGGTGGAGAGGGCACAAAGCTCTAGGTATTCAGAAGGCAGGAAAGCCCGGTAAATAGACAGAGATGAGAAAGTGAGAAATGAAAAACAAATAGGAAAAAAGAAAAGAAAAAAAGGCCCAAGGGATTCCACCACGGTGTTGGCTCATACTGGGGAAGCAGTTCCCCAGCTATGCAGTACTTCACAGACTGTGAAGAAGAAGCAAAAATGGCTCACAGAGCCAGGTGTTAGAGAGAAAGAGGGGGAGAAGGTGAATGGTAGGGAAGAAACAAAAAGAAACCAAACAAAGCAACAAAGAAATGGCACTGAAGGAACCAGCCGGTGTGGGCAGGGTGAATCGAAGTGGCAGAGAGCCAACACCTGCCAGCCAATCCACCTTGGCCTGCTGGGAAGCTGTGGAAGTCAAGCAGGGGGAAGAAGGGTGGAGGGGTGGGAAAGCATGTATCACTGGTTACTGGGTGCTCTGTCTCCTGCTAGGAGCTCCGTGAAGCTACTTTCCTTTACAGCCTGTCTGCCCATCTCTGACAGGAGCCCACGATGGCGAATCTGTGCTGGGATAGCTGATAAGAGACCTCCGCTCCATATCTTTCCTAGCTGTCAGTTCTCTGTCTGTTTCTTATTCAGTTCTGTGCTTGGTTGAGTTCTTTACCTCTTTATTTGCTGCTTAAGTTTCCAGGATTGACATTTGTTTTCCTTAGATTTTAGGTCTTTGCTATACAGGGGCGGCGTGGTGCTTCAGTCTATAGTGCCATGTTGGCTTCATCCCGTAGCTTTATAAGATCTTAAGTCAGTTTTCATCAGTCAGATTCTTCTAAGGATTTTTGTTTTCACTGTTTTCTTACTTATCCTCACAGTGCTATCAGTGCCCTCTCTCCAGGCTACATTCACTTACACCCACCCATGATAAAAACCAAAAAGCTTTTATCCTTCTATAGTTTTTCCCAATTTTTGCCCATTTTTCTATATTTTCCTTTGTGATTTTGAGGAAGCAGCCAACAGCTCATAGATGTTCATTATCTTTGGAAGACTCTTAGGAGGAGAAGAGTTTGATTTATTCTGTTATTACCTCATGTTCTTCTTAATCTCCCTAACACGCAGCGTATAGTATCAGTTCATATGTTTATCAGGCCTTGAAATCACCCCCATTAAATATGCTGTTCTTACATTTAGGGAAAACATATAAAATTTATAACGTCCCTTGGACTTTGGAAGGTTAGTGCTGATAAGCTATTGCTTTTTTTAAAGGGTATACTATTTTATTTAGTGCGGTAAATAAATATGTAACAAAACATTTGCCATTTCTATAGTTTTTATGTGTACAGTTAAGTGACGTATATTAGATTCATCACGCTGTTCAACCATCACCACTATTTGTTTCCATTTTTTTTCATCACTTTAGCAGGTGCAGTGTCTCCTGAACAATGTGCCCCCATCCGTGGGTATACAAATTTATAACTATTATATTTTCTTAGTACACTGAACTCTTTACATTAAGAAGCAGCACCTTTTTATCTCCAATAAAGTCTTTTAAAAATTTTTACATAATTTTATTTATTATGTTGTTGAAAATATATACGGCAAAACATATACCAATTCAAGAATTTCTGCACGTACCATTTAGTGACATTGCTTATACTCTTCAAAGTTTGTAACCATTCTCACACACCTTTCCTGAGTTGTTCCTCCTCCAGTAACATAAATTTCCTTCCGCCTAAGGTTCCTATCTAATCTTTCAAACTGCTGTTGTCAATTTGACCCCATATACATAGTTTCTTAAAAGAGTCTAATGCTCAAGGTAGACAGTTTTTACTAGTTAATAAGCTAAACTGTTGTTTGGTTTTAAGAAGACATCAAGAGATATTTTTGGTTTAAGGTTTAAAGATTATCTCAGGGTAATAGCTTCAGGGGTTCATCTAACCTTCAGGAAGTCATCAGAGAGATGCAAATCAAAACCACAGGGAGACATCATGTTATTTCCATCAGAATGGCTAAGATTTAAAAAAAAAAAAAAAAAAAAACAAGAAGTATTTGAGAGGATGTGTGAAATTTAACCCTTACCCATTGCTGGTGGGAATGCAAAATGGTTCAGCAACTGTGGAAAACAATGTAGTGGCTCCTCAAAAAACTAAAAATAGAGTTAGTATATGACCCAGAAATTCCCGCCTAGCTGTATACCAAAAAGACTTGAAATCAGAGACTCAAACAGAGCCTTGTACACCAATGTTCATTGCAGCACTATTCACAATAGTCAAATGGTGGAAACAACCTACATGTCCATTAACAGAAGAATGGATAAACAAAATGTGGTACATGCATACAATGGAATACTACTCAGCCAGTAGGAGAAATGAAGTCTTGATACCTGCTGCAATATAGATGGAGCTGGAAGACGTTATGCTGAGTGAAATAAATCAATCACAAAAACACAAATATTGTATAACCTCACTTATATAAAAAGACAAGAATGGGCTATTTATTTCTCATAAAGACTCAGCCTGAAAGTAAAGTCAACTGCCACCAAGAGGAATGTGGTATGTAATTTATACTAAAGCTTTTGTCATTGTCCTAAACAGCTAACCCCAGTAATAATAAACTAAATTACTGATCACATTTTTTCATAGAATGTTAAATATCTATGAATATTAATTTTTTTGAAACGAACAAAATCAACATATTGGATTTTATTGTATTTACATTTTTATTCATATTTAAGCAGTATTCAGAGAAAGACCTGAGTACTAATACTGAGGAGCAGATAAATTATCTTGTGTCTCTACTTTGTTTTAAATTGTTGCTTATACTAACTCTCATGTTCTCCTCATAAGAATGAGTGTCAAGATTAGCTGTTCTTATTATTTCGTCACACCTCATTCAAGTCAGTATTTTGATTTCCTATCCACTAAAAACTTCAAAGACTGACTTAAAATAGAGATGATATAAAAGATTTTAAAGATGAGGCAAATTAACTTTCTCTTGCGTAAAATTTAATCTGAGCTTGATGTATTGCTTCATATTTTTTTCTCCAGTGGTACATAACAAAAAGTGGTAAAATATCAGATAAAATGTTCAATGAAGAATTGAACAACTTTTTAAAATTTCTGTTCTTATCTATCATTTCCATAAGAAATGATTAACAGTAAAATTATTAGAAAATTAAGAAGTGGAATTTGCAGAATTGAACCAAGGGTTAACTGACTGTAAAAGAACATCAAGTCAAGCTCTTTAGCTATGTAGATAGATAGATATGTAGACAGATATGTAGATAGATAGGACTTCTGTGTTTGTGTATGCTTGTGTGTTTGTGTGTCTGAATTGGTACAGAAAGCTGTGTCTCAGGTCTTGGATGTTCAAACTCAGTAAACTTTGATCACCAGGCACTGCTCTTCATGTTGTGACAGCTGCTCATGTAACTGACCTATAGGGAACTCTGAATATCCAGTCTTATCTCCCCACCCCATACAGTGACTTTGGCTTGAGATGTCAGGGCACCAGGCCTGCAGTGACTTTAGTGCCCGCACTGCCAGGAGAATTTTTGGGAGGGGTGTTCTCAGAGGAAGGAATCTCCGAGGTGCACCCAAAACTGGTCTATCTGACAATGCAGTCCTCTTTGGACAGCTAATTCTCAATTTCTGTGGTAGAAATCAGACATCTCTCTAAGGACGTATGTTTTGGGTGTGCTGTGAGGCTATGGGGAATAGTAAGTGACCTGCTGATTAAAGTCCCTTCTCCTGGTCCTCTGAAGTCTCTAGCCTATGTAATAGTCTATGGGAACCATTTGGTGATGACACTGTTTACAGATACCTAGCCTCAGGCACTAAAGTGACAGCTCTATCCCTGATGGTCATGGACACGTTATGGGCAGTGGTGATCTCCAACGAAAGCTCTTCCTTCCTGGTAGGAGAAATGAAGTTCTGGGAAGCCAGGGAAAGACCTGCTTAATCCAGGGACGTGATGCTGGGTTGATTCAGTGCTGCGTTCTCTCTAGAGCATAGCTGGTGACTACTTCAGAGCTTTTGAGAATTTCCTCTTCCTTCTTCTCCAATTGGAAAACCACATTCTTGAGAAACTTCCTGATCATTTGGCCCAGACAAGGAAGCTCAAGCAAAGTCACTTTAAATGTTTAAGGCATAACATTCAGTCAACCCCAATGATTGCAAGAAGTGTTAAAAACAAATCAAAAGACTAATCACTAAATCCATTGACAATATATGTCTTAAGTCACCAACACGGGCCAAAGTAGACAGATAAAATCTATATATTGAGAGTGGGAGGGTAATGGTGTAGGTTGAGGGGGCTGAAGTGTTTAAGAAGATAGACAAAAAACGTGCAAACTAAAGATCAATGTCTTTTAAAGACCTAAAACCTAGATGGACAGAGAGTGAGAGAAAGCAGACACATAAAATCAGCCCAAATTCACTTTGTTTTCCCATATAACAGACCTTCAGTGCTCCGATCCTTTCTCTTCTCCCCAAACGTACTTAGTCTCAAACATTTATAAATGACGGTGTGAGTATATAAGATGGTATCTTATATTTCTTATTGTTTTTGTGCTATTTAAGCCAGGTACTTAGTTCTGTAAAAAAATAATTTATTCTTTGAAAATGAAATTTCAAGCATATACGAGCAGTGTATAGCCCTGGTGGCACAGTGGTTAAAGTGCCTGGCTAATAACCCAAAGGTTTGTGGTTAAAATCCATTAACCACTCCGTGGAAGAAAAATGTGGCAGTCTGCTTCTGTAAAGATATACAGCCTTGGAAACCCTATGGGGGCAGTTCTACTCTGACTTATAGGGTGGCTGTGAGTCAGACTCGACTCGATGGCAGTCAGTTTGGGTGCTTTTATTTGCTTACCCGCAGTGTAGGGAGGTGCTGGGACAGTGAGATAGGGGCATCTTGACACCCATTAACAAAGTGTCCTCATATTCTACAGTCACTTAAAACTAACATTGTAATTTTATTCACAAACCAGATGAACTGGGCTGTTTGACCAGGCATGGCACAAAAACTACAGTTTCAGTGCCTGAGGATAGTTCAGGCCCAGGACTGAAAGGAGGATTGCGCAAAAAGTCATGAGCTAAGACTCTGAAAAGACAAAAAGGAAATCATTTTTCCAGGATTGGAGGACATATTGGGGTACTGTTTCCCAAATTTTAGTTAATCCCTTAAGTACCCCCTATATTTACCATAACTACATACTACATGTGAAACAGAAATTATTCAATATTTTTACTTTAAATTCACTTTATACCAAGTTAAATTTTTTAATAATTTGATTGGCCATAGGCAATAATATCCATGAAATGGCAGATGAAGTACTTAAATCATAAAATTCTCTAGTGCAGACTTAACATAAGCAGACACTTAAGATTTACATTATTCTGTTCAGCACCTAGCCTTCTCCTGTAAGACGTCGCTCTCCTACCTTACTTGTGAGACCCCGTTAGAAAGAGTTGACTGCTCTTAGCACATTTTCTTTGTAGGTAGATGACACATTTTCAAAAGGTTTTTCATAAAGTACTTTAATGCATCTTCATGAGGTCACCTTTTATCTGCAGGACAGGGTGTGTGTGCATCTGAAAAGACATTAGGTAGTATTTCATGTTTTGCCCCAGATGCAGAAGGAAGCGCGAGGAAGGAGGAAGGTTCAAACTGGAGTTGATGAAAGGATAATAGGAGAGGGCCCAGCTCCCAGAAGTGCAGCTGCTAACTCTGTGCAGGCACCAGAACAGTGTACCCTAACGGCCTGTGTGTCTGTCTGTGTTCTCATTGACTGTGAACAGCACAGGACTGCATCTTGTTCTCTATTACAGGGAACAGCAGAAGGAACCACACAGGTGTGGTTCAGTAAATAGCTTTTGAACGAATGCTTGTGATTTTTGTTCACGTCTCCATTTTTCCCGCAAGGGCTGATTAAGTGACATTTTGTTTTTTAAAAAATAAAACGGTTGAAATACATATTCTTGAGAACAGCTAGGAGGGAAAGTACTGAGGAGACTGGATCCCACCCTGTAGTTTGTCCTGGGAGAGAAGCACCTCTAGGAACAGGGTGGAAAAGACGTCTTCAAAGATGTAGAGAATATAGGTCTAATCTGGAGTTCTGTGGCAAGAAAGAAAGAGGAGAGAGAATTCCAAGCTTGAACCGAGTTCTGAGAATGCCCCATACAGCCATCCCCACCTCCTACCCAAAGAGGTGAGTGTTATTCTCCCCTGTTCATAGACAAAGACCCAAACTTGGAGAGGTGAAGTAACCTGCCCATGGTCTCAAAGCTTGTCAAAGACAGAATTAGGATCAGAAAACAGGTTCCATTTGAATCTCTCCTTCCCTCTAGCACACTGCCAAATTGTTTGAGGAAAGTAAAGGTGTAAACTGGTTTATTTGACAAGTATTCCAGTGTGTTCAATACAGAAAAATCCTAAAATCAATTCAAATTTATAATGACATAATTATTGATGTTTAAGAAGGTGTGAATGAATGGTAATTAATTTGAAGGCCTGAATGATGAACAAACTGATTTAAACTTCATCTTGTATCCATCAGTAGATTCTGTGTCAAACTCTTTAAATAGCTAATAGATATAAAACGCACATAAAATTAATTGTTAGAATGGCATTAATTATTAGGTTGAATTTTGCAGGGATTCCAAAGGGATAGGATGACAGAAAATGTGAACAACCCTCTTAGTTCTCAGTTGGGCAAACTTATGTAGGAGCAGCTGGTATAGCATGTGAGGAGGCAGCTATGGCCAGAAGGTTGGCTTTCTGTTGTAGTGCCAGGAACTGAGCTGCTAGAGTATCTCAACTGTAATAAGTGATGCTGTGGTCCTACTGGAGCCCATGAGGCCCGAGGTGGTACAGATTTGATAAAGGTCTCACAAATCAACTTTATGTCTTGTGTTAGAAAATCCAAAAGAGGTAAAAGTAGAACGCTGTGGTCACCATCTTGCTAAATGCTTAGAAGTAACCTTGTGGGCTGGTGAATGGGATCATCTGCAGCTTTAACTCAGTCCATTTTTGAGAAAGGAAATGACACTTAGATTAGTAAGCCATAGAATCCAGAGGAAATGCATTATAATAAGGGTATGGTATAGGAGAGAGAGTCCCTGGTGGCACAATCTGTTAAGTGTTTGGCTACTAACCTAAAGGTTAGTGGTTCAAGCCCACCAAGAGGTAACTTGCAAGAAAGTCCTGGACATCTACTTCTGAAGCATCACAGTTATTGATAACCCTAGAGAGCACAGTTCTACTCTGAAACACATGGGGTCACCGTGAGTTGGAATTGACTAGATGTCAACTGATACTGGTGTGTTGAGGAAGGTATCACAAGGCATCCAGGCACCCAGGTGGTCAAGCATTTTTCACTCCAGAAGGTACAACAAAATGACCACCAGTTAAAATGGAACAAGGAAGGCAGTTTGTGATGCAGAGAATGTGAAGGATAGGAAAGCTTCTTTGTCCTTGATGAAGAAAAATAGCCTTTGGACACCAGTTAGAGAGTTCCCCAGATACTCCCACTGCTGTAAGTCACTGAAACTGTCCAGAAGGCAGGGCCTCTGAGTCATGGACACTTAATCCAGTGAGGAGATCCAGAAGCAGGATGTTTCCTGTTTTTAGCGTCCCTGTCAAGCCGGTTAGGGATGGATTTATATTTGTTTAGGAAATTGTTGGACCAGCCCAGATTTAGACAACTCCAATTATCCCTGGGTGGGGCAGCAAGCCCTATAAAGAGGTCCTGTGCTTCACGGCTAGCATCCTCCTGATACTCCATTCCCAATCACGTTTGGAGAACCTGGTGAGTCTTATTTCTGGAGCTCTTTTGTTTATCTGTTGCTCTCAAATATTTGAATTCAATCTGAAGAGAGAAAATTTGGTGAGTCCAAAGTTATGATCATGGGTTTAATGCCATTTAGTTGATGAAAACTGTGGATTGGGGCATCATGATACAATGATATACTGTTTTAGCTAGGGTTCTGGTAGATAGTTTGATGTCTGTATGGAAAAAGAATTTAATAGGAAAGCTTTGGTGTGAAGAAGAGAACAAGGTAATTTGTTTTCCTTTCCATATCTTTTTGGAGTCCATTCTGTTCTGATTTCAAAGGCCATGGAATTCTCCCTGAACTGCTGCATTCTCTCTACCCAAGGGTTGACACCCCGTAGGAAATAATGACAGCAACTGCTTTGGGGGTTGCTCAATAGTTCACAGCTTGTGACTGCCATTCTGGAAGATGTTATTTTCATGTAAATATCATTACTTGCTGCTATAGAGCAGTGATAATTTTCCCAGAGCTTGTGAAGCAATTGGCTAAAGAGGAGAATCCAGAAAGTTGTAAAAAGGGAGTTAAGAGAAGAAAGTATGTCTTGCAGACTGGAGACGTAATATCCAATGGAATCGAATAAGCTTTGGCATCTCTGTCTGTAGGAGTTCCTTCTCATGAACACTGTCACATAATTTCTTTCAGATTCCCAGAGACTCCAGAAAGATGTCTTACCAGCAGCAGCAGTGCAAGCAGCCCTGCCAGCCACCTCCTGTGGTGTGCCCACCTAAGTGCCGTGAGCCATGTCCACTCCCAAAGTGCCCTGAACCATGCCCACCTCCAAAGTGCCCTGAGCCATGTCCACCCGCAAAGTGCCCTGAGCCATGCCCACCTGTGCAGTGCCCACCTGAGCCATGCCAGCAGAAATGCCCTCCTGTGCATGTATACCAACCATGCCAGCAGAAGTGCCCACCTAAGAGCAAGTAATAGCTTCAGGATTCATCAGGATCATGTAAGGATAGGGACAACTGGCTCACCTCCTTCCACAGCTCCACCTTCGTCTTCTCTTCCAAGCCAATCATGGACACAGCTTCTCCATCCATCAGCTCAAGCTCTGCCTGTGATGATTGCTGACAGCTGAAGGTTTTTTTCCTGCGGGTGATACTTCTGCTCTGTAGGAGGTAACTGAGAAAGGGCAGTCCTCAGCTGTGCCAGGATCCCAGTGCTTCAAAGGATGAGAGGCGGCACACTTCTCCGGCCTCATCTGATGAGTCTCTTCATGTCTTCTGTGCCTGTAACCTGGGCAGGGATTTCCACCACTTGGGCAATTGTAACTTTCCTTTCACTTCCTGAATAAAGAACATGTTGTGAGATGGGACAAATATTTTATTTCTTTTGCAAACCTCCTTTTGTTAGCAATATTATGGCATAATTTTAGTTTATGACTATTCTTTCTCGATTCCAATATCCAGTTTCTCACAATCACTGTTATCTGAATTTTATCATACCAAAGATTCTTTCTGTATTATTTTGAACCCATGATATTTTCTTTAATAGCTCTTTGATTTGGAGGAAAAATTATTTGACACCTAAAGATTTCGCTTTCTCTACTGCAAAGTGGGGAAAGAAATATTTAGATTATAAATTTTTCTTCGGTATAAAATTGAATTAAGCCTGTAAGGTTCTTTGAAGAATACCTGACCCAGAATTAAACAAACAACAAACCTTGTTGCCATCGAGATGATTCCAACTCATGGCAACACCATGTGTTACAGAGTAGAATTCCTACATAGGGTTTTCTTGACCGAAATCATTATGCAAGCAGATTGCCAGCACTTTCTTGCATGACACTGTTGCGTTTGTTCAAATTGACAACCTTTACGTTAGTGGCTGTTGTTGTTGGCTGCCATTGAGTTGGTGGTGACTCATAGTGACCACATGTACAAACAGAATGAAACACTGCCTGGCCCTGTGCCATCTTCACAATCATAGGAATGTTTGAGACCATTGTTGCAGCCACTGTGCCAATCCATCTCATTGAGAGTCTTCCTCTTTTTCACTGACCCTCTACTTTTCCAAGCACGATGTCCTTCTCCAGGGACTGGTCCCTCTTGATAACATGTCCAAAGTACATGAGACGAAGTCTCACCATCCTCACTTATTAGGATAGTAGTTCAAGTCAAACCATTTGTGCTACCCAGGTCCCTTGACCCAGAATTAGCATGCAATAAACGGTAGTTCATTAGCAGCAGCAGATCATAATCATCGCCATGTTTGCTCCAGCAAGAGAGAAAATTAGACAGGACTATTCTAGGATATAAGAAGAGTTTTAAACTGTGTTACCCTTTCATACCCTGTTACTCTCTTTTCTAATTCACTTCAATTTTCTATATGACATTGTAGATAAACAGCTTTTGGGAATGAGTGGGGGACATTCTACATAAAATCAGAGTATTTCTTAAAACTAGCATAGTACAGAGAAAGGGGAATACAAAGGCCCCAGAAGGCCAGTGTCTACCTCATCTTGATCTATACCACCTGCTTTCTCACTGTATTGGCAACAGAAATTCAGTGTCCTGTCACTTATGTTCACCTCTGAAATTAATTTTTTTGAGTAATCTGACCTCCCATTTGAAAAGTAATGGGGTTTAGACTATTTATTTAGAGTTGAAAAGTTCCTGTTGCTATATAGTTTGTTGTAAGTGCTTATTTAACAAGTCAAGTAAGTTATTAAAAGGAGGGATGTTCTTAAAATATATCCTTTCTCGATTTCCCGATAAATGGCACTGTAGGCAGAAGCACCACGCTCTCCCTCCACAGCAAAGATCCAAAAAACTAAGCCAAACAGAGAATACAACAATCCTGAAACCATAAAACATCAAATGAAGAGATAAAGAACTCAGCCAAGCAACAAATGGAGTGAGAAAACTGACAGAGAATGGAGAGCGAGGAGAGATTCATGCAGAGGTCCCATACCAGTTGATGCAGCGTGGATCCACCATCTTGGACTCCTATCAGAGACCAGCAAATGGGGGTACAAGAAAGCAGCCTCACGGAGCATCCAGCGGGAGCCAAAACAGCCGGTAGTTTGCAGTGTGTGCTTTCACACCCCCCCCCCCACCCCTCTTTGCCCCAGCTCAGCCTCCTCTGCTTCTCGCGGCCACAGTCTCTTGACTGGGAAATCCCGGCTGCTTGGATTCCACACACCCAAGCGGGCAGCTCTCTGGGTGCCATTTGTTGGCTGTTAGTATTGCTTTTTTTTTCTGCTTCTTTTGATTTCACACTTTCCTCTTGCCACCTCCCCCTCCTTTCACTCAAGTGCTTTGTCCGTGAGCCATCTTTGCTTTCTCCTGAGTGGTTCCAGAGCGCCAACAATTTGTGATATACGCTTTCCCACTCTCCAGCTTTCTTCACCCACACTCGGCCTCTTCTGCTTCCCGCGGACACCGTCTCTTGTCCAGAAACACCAGCCTGCACTGGCTAGCTCCCTGAGTGCCATTTGCTGGCTGCTGGTGTTGCTTTTTTTTTTCTACTTTTTTGGATTTCTTGCTTGCCTCCCTCCACCTCCCCCTCCTTTCACTCGAGTGCCTGGATCTGTATGCCATCCTTGCTTTTTCCTGAGGGGCTGTGAAGCTCCATTAGAGTGTGGAGCTGCTTCCTGGTCTGGGCTAACGTGCTAGTGGGATCCTGTGGCTTTTGTTCGTTTTGAATTGTTTGTTTGTTTTCTTTTGTTTTTCTTGAGTTGGGAGCCCTTTATGGCCAGGTGGAGCTGCGTGGCAAGGAACTCCCCTTCTGCTTCCACAGACTTGTAGAGGGATCCCTGAGGACATTTCTTTTATTGTTGTTTTCTTTTTTTTTTTTTCTGTTTTTTTGGGAGGCTTTTCTTGTGGTTTTTTTTTGTTTTGATTTGTTTTGTCTTCTTTTCCCTCTTCTTCCCTTTTTGTCTTTCTTCCTTGCTCAGTTTCTCGTCTCTCTATATCTTCCTTCTCTTTCTGATCCCTGAATACCAGGCATTGTATGCCTTTGCGCCTTCAGGCCAGGCTGTGCCACGACAGCTGAGAACAACTTCACCAGACCTCATAGCTGCATCGGTGGGATCCCTGGGAACTTTGTGGTTCTTTAACGTTTCTGATTTTTATTTGTTCATTCTTTTTTTTTTCTTCCTCTTCCCCTTTCTGTTTTTCTCCATTTCATAGTCTCTCAGGTCTCCATTCCAACGGCAAGCTCCCCTAGCATTCTTTTTTGTTTGTATCTTTTTTGGCCCCTGTTCCTCTCTCCTCTCTCCCATATCCATCTTAGCTCCACACATAACCATCTCCCCGCTGCATCCTGACTACCTCCACAGTGTGTTTGACATCACACCACCAAGCAGTGCAGGCATGGCCTACCGGAACCTTCCCGGCACTGATTACCGACCCGCCCTGGTGGCCATAGTTAGTACGACAAACAGCCCATCCCACTGGCTCCTCTTCAGCTAGACCTGCCCTGCTGTACCATATCTGAATCACTGAACATGCCAGTTGGAGAAGGCAAAAAGTATTGAGCGCACAGAGGAGCAAACAACAAAGAGCACGCAATACACCTGCTCAGACATACTCAATTTCTTTTAAAGGTACGAAACAAACAAATCTACAATCAATAAATGAGAGAAATAACTATTGAATGCCCGAAAACAGCAGACAATATCGAAACATTTACAAAAACAGGACAGGTTGGTTTCAGTAGGCATTCAAATTAAAACACCAGATGATTCTCTTGTGGAAGAAAATCTACTAGAAGCACCTGATATGGAATTCAAATCTCTAATACTCGGAATTTTCCAAGAACTGAGGCAAAAAGCTGACAAACATGAGGAAAAATAGACAAATCCATGGGAAATACAGACAAAAAATTGAAATAAATCAGGACGATGATGCAGGAAGAAAATGCCAAAATAAATTCACAACTAGAAATTATACAAAAACAACAATTAGAAATCCAAAAGATAAACAACAAGATTTCAGAAATGGATGATGACATAGAAGGGCTGAGAACTAGATTTGAAACCGTGGAAGACAGGACCAGTGAAACTGAAGACAAACACTTGGATACAACTCTGTTTTAGGAAAACTCAAAAAAAGAACCAAGAAAAATAAAGAGACCTGAGAGTTATGTGGGACACAATTAAAAGCAAAAATTTACGAGTGATTGACATTCCAGAACAGGGGGAGAAAACAGAAAACACCAAGAGGATCATTTAGGAACTGCTGACAGAAAACTTCCCCGATATCATGAAAGATGAAAATCTGTCCATCCAAGAAGCTCAATGAACCCCATATAGAGTAGACGCGCAGAGAAAATCACCAAGACATATCAAAGTCACACTCGCAAAAACCAAAGACAAACAAAGAACCCTGAGAGCAGCTCGTGAGAAACAAGAAGTCACATACAGAGGAGAAACAATAAGACTAATCTCAGATTATTCGGCAGAAACCATGCAGGCAAGAAGGCAATGGGATGACATATATAATATATTGAAAGAAAAAATTTGTTAGCCAAGAATAATTTATCCTGCAAAATGCTCATTCAGATTTGATGGTGAAATTAGGTCATTTCCAGATAAACAGAAACTAAGGGAATATGTAGAAGTCCAACCAAACTTACAAGAATTATTAAAGGGAGTTCTTCAATCTGAGGACAAACAGCTTCAGCCCCCAGGCAGAACCTAGGATGCAGGATCGTACAAGCCAGATACAAATCTAGGAAATGAACTCTGGAGGATTATCCAAAACCAAAAGAAATACAACAGGGAATCAGAGCACTCAATCGATGGATGACAACTACATCACAACAATGAAAGAGGGAATAAATGGCATAGGTATAGAACCTTCTAATGGAGAGGAAGGCAAGGCGATACCGAGTAATGGTAGACTGCTTCAAACTTAGAAAGATAAGGGTAAAATTCATGGCAACCACAAAGAAAGTTAACAAAACAACTCATAAAAATAAAGACGAAAAACCTAAAGTCTCAGCAAAAACAAAACCTACAAAAACAAAAGAAAAGAAAAAAATCCACAAACAAAAGTAACTCAGCACAAGAGAGTAAGAAGAACATAGAAAACTTCAACACCATAAAAAAAAGCACTACAAAATGACAGCAACAAACTCACATCTATCAATAATTACTCTGAATGTAAATGGACTCAATGCACCCCTAAAGAGATGGAGAGTGACAGAATGGATAAGGAAACAGGATTCATCAATATGCTGTCTACAAGAGGCACACCTTAGAAACAAAGATGTGGATTTATTAAAAGTCAAAGGTTGGAAAAAAATATATCAAGCTAACAACTACCAAAAAAAAAAAAAAAAAAAAGCAGAGTGGAAATTCTAATCTCAGATAAAATAGACTTTAAAACAAAATGTACCATAAAAGACAAAGAAGGACACTATATAATGATTAAGGGGACCATCCATCATGAAAACATAACCATAATAAACATCTACACACCCAATGACAGGGCTCCAAAATACATAAAACAAACTCTAACTATACTGAAAAGAGAAATTGACAGTTCCACAATAATAGTAGGAGACTTCATCACACCACTCTCAGTAAAGGACAGAACAACTAAGAAGAAACTCAGCAAAGATACACAACCTAAAGGGCACAATCAGCCAACTTGACCTCGTAGACATATATGGAACACTCCATTCAACCGCTTCAAAGTACGCAATCTTTTCCAATGCACATGGAACGTTCTCCAGAATAGACTACATCTTAGGCCATAGAGCAATCCTCAACAAGATACAAAACGTAGAGATAATTCAAAGTATCTTCTCTGATCACAATGCCATCAAGGTAGAAATTAGTAGAAAGAGCAAGGAAAAAAATCAACTACATGGAAACTGAATAATACTCTGCTTACACATCAGTGGGTAATAGAAGAAATCAGAGATGGAACCAAAAAAAATTCCTAGAATTAAGAGAGAATGAAAACACATCAAACCAAAACCTTTGGGACACAGCAAAGGCAGCCCTCAGAGGACAAGTTATAGCAATAGATGCACATATCAAAAAAGAAGAAAGGGACAAAATCGAAACATTAAATACGGAACTCAATCAAATAGAAAGAGAACAGCAAAAAAAGCCTACAACCACCACAAGAAAGGAAATAGTAAATATCAGAGCACAAATAAATGAAACAGAGAACAGAAAAACAATATAAAGAGTCAACAAAACCAAAAGTTGGTTCTTTGAAAGAATCAACAAAATCGACAAACCACTGGCCAGACTGACAAAAGAAAAACAGCAGAGGACACAAATACCCCAAATAAGAAATGAAATGGGGGAAATTACAAATTATTGGATTACGACTGTGACATAAATATTCTTCAATTTGGGGAGAAAGCACTTTTTTAAGATTTTCTTCATTGAACTTATACGAGGGTTTACAGAACAAATAGTTTCTCATCAAACATTCGGTACAAACATTGTTTCATGACATTGGTTAACAAACACACGACATGTCAACACTCTCCCTTCTCGACCTTGGAGGACCTTTTTTTCGTCTTGGTGAAAATATACATAGCCAAATTTACACCATTTCAAAAGTTTCTGCATGTACAATTCAGTGACATCGATTACATTCTTCCACTTGTGCTGTTATTCTCACTATCATTTTCCAAATTATTCTGTCACCATTATCTTCAACTCACTCCCCCCCAAGCTTCCCATCAAACTTTTGAGTTGCTGTTGTCAATTTGATCTCACATAGATAATTCTTTTTATTTTTGTACCTTAGATGAAGGTTTGCAGAACAAATAGTTTCTAATTAAACAGTTAGTAGACATATCACCCTATGACAAGGGTTAACAACCCCACAACATGTCAACACAGCCCCTTTTCAACCTTGGGTTCCCTATCACCAGCTTTCTTGTCCCCTCCTGCCTACCAGTCCTTGTCTCTTGACTGCTGTGACTCATTAGTCCCATTTTGTTTTATGAGTGTGTCCAACCCCCAGCTAAATGGTGAACTTCAGGAGGGACCTCACCACTGAGCTAAAAGGGTGTCCAGGGACCATACTATCGGGGTTTCTCCAGACTCTTTAAGCCCAGTAAATATGGTCTTTTTTTGTGTGAGTTATAATTTTGTTCTACATCCTTTTTCAGCTCTGTCCGGGACCCTCTATTGTGATCCAGGTCAGAGCAGTCAGTGGTGGTAGCCGGGCACCATCTAGCTGTGCTAGACTCAGTCTGGCGGAGGTTGTGGTACTGTGGTCCACGAGTCCTCTATAATAATCTCTTCCTTGTATCCTGTTCTCTTTATTCTCCCTTTCTCCCGAAGGGGTGAGACCAGTGGAGTATCTTAGATGACTGTTCACAGGCTTTTAAGACCCGAGAAGCTATTCACCAAGGTAGAATGTAGAACATTATCCTTATAAACTGGTGTTATGCCAATTGAGCTAGATGTTCTGCGATACCATGTTCCCCCACAGCCCTCCACCCAGCAATTCAGTCCCTCAGGGAGTTTGGATGTGCCTATGGAGCTTCCGTGACCTTTCCTTGTACAAGTAGTGCTGGCTTCCTCAGTATTGCGTACTGTCTTACCCTTCACCAATGTTGCCACTTATCTATTGTCTATTTAGTTCCCTCCCACCCCTCCCATCCCTAGTAAGCAACAAAGATTTTTTTCTGTTTGTGTGTAAACTTTTACATGAGTTTTTACACTAGAGGTCTCATACAGTATTTGTCCTTTTGTGATTGACTTATTTCACTCAACTTAATGTCCTCCAATTTCATTCATGTTATGAGATCCTTCACAGATTCATCATTGTTCTTTATCTTTGCATAATACTCCACTATGTGTATGTACCATAGTTTGTTTATCCATTCATCTGTTGATGGGCATTTAGGTTGTTTCCATCATTTTGCTATTGTGAACATTGCTGCAATGAATATGGGTGTGTATATGTGTATTCATGTGACGGCTTTTATTTATCTAAGATATATTCCTAGGAGTGGGATTGCTGGAATGTATGGTATTTCTATTTCTAACTTTCTAAGGAAATGAGATATTATTTTCCGTAACGTTTGTATCATTTTGCATTCCCACCGCAGTCCATAAGAGTTCCAATCTCCCTGCAGCCTCTCCCACATATATTATTTCCTGTGTTTTTGATTCTTGTGAGTAATTCTTGAGTCAGATGGTATCTCACTGTGGTTTCAATTTTCATTTCTCTAATGGCTGCTGATCGTGAGCATTTCCTCACGTATTTGTTGGCTGACTGTATGTCTTCTTTGGTGAAGTGTCTGTTCATTTCCTATGTCCCTTGTTTAATTGGAATATTTGTCTTTTTGTTGTCAATGTGATGGATTTTCTTATACATTTTAAAGATTAGACCTTTGTCTGAACTGTAATTTCCAAAAACTTTTTCCCAGTCTGTAGTTTCTGTCTTTACTCTTTGGTGAAGTCTTTTAAAAAATGATTTTCTTTGTACCTGCATATGTAGAGAACTATGTATAAAGAAACACCTCAAACATACACTTTGGAAACCAAATAGTGGTCACGCAAAGTGAAAATGGGATGGAGGGCTAATTTAAAAAAAAATCTGACATTGCTTTTTGTTTTATGTATTTCTGTATAGTTTGTATTTTTTATTGTACTTTAGGTAAATGTTTACAGCACAAATTGTTTCTTATTAAATAGTCAGTACACATATTTTTTATGACATTGGTTAACAACTCCACGACATGTCAGCCCTCTTCTTTCTCGATCTTTTTTTTATTTGGTAAAAATACACATAGCCGAAGATATACCTTTTCAAAAATTTCTACATGCACAATTCAGTGACATCGAGTACATTCTTCCAGTTGCGCTGCTATTCTCACTTTCGATGAAGGTTTACAGAACAAAATAATTTCTCATTAAACAGTACACATGTTGCCCCATGACAATGGTTAACAACCACGCTTCAAGTCAATACTGTCCTTATTCAACCTTGGGTTCCCTATCACCAGCTTTCCTGTCCCTTCTGCCTTCTAGTCCTTTCGCTGGACTGCTGTGCCTCATTGGACCCATTTGGTTTCATGGGGCTGTCCCATCTCCCACTGAACGGTGAAGCTCGGAAGTGACTTCTTGGTGAAGTCTTTTGATGAGCGTAAGTGTTTTATTTTTAGAAGATACCAGTAATCTAGCTTATCTTCTGGATTTTCTGTGTTCTTGGTTATGGTTTGTATTCTGCTAATGCCATGCATTAGGGCCTCTAGCATTGATCCTATTTTTTTCTCTATGAGCTTTATAGTATTTCGCTTTATATTTAGGTCTTTGATCCAAAT
The DNA here is from genome assembly GCA_030035585.1 of Dugong dugon. Classification (NCBI taxonomy): domain Eukaryota; kingdom Metazoa; phylum Chordata; class Mammalia; order Sirenia; family Dugongidae; genus Dugong; species Dugong dugon. Next base: position 192,377,574 of record CM057462.1, on the reverse strand, counting down.
TGAATTAGTTTTTGTGTATGGTGTGAGGTATGGGTCCAGTTTCTTTTTTTTTTTTTTTTTTTTTGCCTATGGACATCCAGTTTTCCCAGCACCATTTGTGAAAACGACTATCTTTTCCCTATTTGATGGATTTGGGCCTTGTTGAAGCTCAGGTGACCATAGGTGGGTGGATTTACATCTGGATTCTCAATTCTGTTCCATTGGTCAATGTGTCTGTCGTTGTACCAGTACCAGGCTCCTTTGACTACCGTAACTGTATACTAGCTTCTGAGTTCAGGCAGTGCTAGTTCTCCTACTTTCTTCTTCTTCTTCAGTAGAGCTTTACTTATCCGGGGTATTTCCCTTTGCATATAAAGTTAATGGTTAGTTTTTCCATCTCTTTATACAAGGTTTTTGGTATTTGGATCAGGATTGTATTGTATTTGTAAATTGCTTTGGGTAGAATTGTCATTTTCACTATGTTAAGTCTCATTTTCCCTGCGCATCTGAAGTTTTTCCATTTATGTAGATCCCTTTGTGTTTCTCACAGTAGTGTTTTGTTGTTTTATTTGTATAGGTCTTTTACATCCCTGGTTAGATTTATTCCTAAGAATTTTACTTTTTAGGGGATATTGTAAATCGTCTTCTTTTCCTGATTTCCTTTTCATCATTCTCTTTATTGGTGTATAGGATTCCAACCGATTTTTTTTTTTTATTGTACTTCAGGTGAAGGCTTACAGAACAAATAGTTTCTCATGAAACAGTAGTACACATATTGTTCTGTGACATTGGTTAACAACCCCACAGCATGTCAACTCTCTCCTTTCTAGATCTTTTTTTTTTTGGTGAAAATATACATAGCCAAATATACACAATTTCAAAAATTCTACATGCACAGTTCCGTGACTTCGGCTACGCTCTTCCAATTGTGCTGCTATTCTCACTTTAGATGAAGGATTACAGAACAAAATAGTTCCTCATTCAACATTTAGTACACATGTTGCCCTATGACAATGGTTAACGACCCCACATCAACACTATCCTTACTCAACCTTGGGTTCCCTGTCTCCAGCTTCCCTGCCCCCCTCAGCCTTCTGGCCCTTGTACCCGAACTGCTGTGCCTCATTAGTCCCATTTGGTTCTATGGGGCTATCCACTCCACGACTGAACGGTGAACCTCGGAAATGACTTCACCACTGAGCCAAAAGGGTGTCTAGGGGCGATACACTCGGGGTTTCTCCAGTCTCCTTTAGGCCAGTAAATCTAGTCTATTTTTTTGTGAGTTAGAATTTTGTTCTACATCCTACTCCAGCTTTATCCAGAAGCCTCTGTTGTGATCCCAGTCAGAGCAGTCAGTGGTGGTAACCAGGTACCTTCTAGCTGTACTGGGCTCAGTCTGGTGGAGGCCTGGCAGCTGTGGTCCATTAGTCCTTTGAACTAATCTTTTCCTTGTATCCTGTTCTCTTCATTCTCCCTTGCTCCCAGAGGGATGAGACCAGTGGAGTATCTTAGATGGCTGCTCACAGGCTTTTAAGACCCAAGACTCTACTCACCAAAGTAGAATGCAGAACATTGTCTTTATAAATTGTGTTATGCCTATTGAGCTAGATGTTCCCCGAGAACATGGTACCCACAGCCCTCCACCCAGCAATTCAGTCCCTCAGGGAATTTGGCTGTGTCTATGGAGCTTACAAGACCTTTCCTTGTACAAGTTGTGCTGGTTTCCCCTGTATTGTGTACTGTTTCACCCTTCACCCAAGATATCACTTACCTATTGCCTGTTTAGTATTACCCCCACCCCTCCCATTCCTGGTAACCAACAAAGATTGTTACATATTGTGTGTGAACTTTTTCATGGGTTTTTACAATAGAGCTTTCATACAATATTTGTCCTTTTGTGATTGACCTATTTCACTCAGCATAATGTCCTCCAGTTTCGTCAATGTTGAGATGCTTCACAGATTCATCATTGTTCTTTCTCATTGCATAGTACTCCATTGTGTGTGTGTAGCATAGTTTGTTTATCCATTCATCTGTTGATGGGCATCTAGGTTGTTTCCATCGTTTTGCTATTGTGAAGAATGCTGCCATGAACATAGGTGCACATATGTCTATGTGAGTGATGACTCTTATTTCTCTAGTATGTATTCCTAGGTGTGGGATAGCTGGATCATATGGTATGTCTATTTCTAGCTTTCTGAGGAAGCGCCATATCATTTTCCAAAATGGTTGTATCATTTTGCATTCCCACCAGCAGTGCATAAGAGTTCTGATTTCCCCGCAGCCCCTCCAACATTTGTTATTTTCAGTGTTTTTGATTCGTTCCAGTAATGCTGGGGTGAGATGCTATCTCATTGTGGTTTTAATTTGCATTTCTCTAACGGCTAGTAATCATGAGCATTTCCTCATGTGTGTGCTGGACGCTTGAATGTCTTCTTTGGTGAAGTGTCTGTTCATTTCCTTTGTCCATTTTTTAACTAATTTGATTATTTGTCTTTTTGTTGTAGAAGTGGTGGATTTTCTTATAGATTTTAGAGATTAGACCTATGTCTGACCTGTAATTTCCAAAAATGTTTCCCAGTCTGTAGGTTGTCTTCTTACTCTTTTGGTGAAGTCTTTTTAAGAGCATAGGTGTTTGATTTTTAGAAGATCCCAGTTATTTAGCTTATCTTTTGGAGTTTGAGTGTTGAATTTATAGTTTTAGTCTTTATATTCAGGTGTTTGATCCATTTTGAAGTAGTTTTCATATACGGCATGAGGTATGGGTCCCGTTTCATTTTTTTTTCAGATGAATATCCAGTTTTGCAAGCAGCCTTTGTTAAAAAGACTGTCTTTTCCCCATTGGATGGACTTTGGGCGCTTCTTGAAGATCAGGTGACCGTAGGTGGATGGATTTATATCTGGGTTCTCAATTCTGTCCATTGGTCAATGAATCCCTCATTGTACCAGAACCAGGCTGTTTTGATTACCGCAGCTATATAGTAGGTTCTGAAGTCAGGTAGTGTGAGTCCTCCAACTTTATTCTTCTTCTTCAGTAGTGCTTTACTTATTCTGGCCTTCTTCCCTTTCCATATAAAGTTAATGATCTGTTTTTCCATCTCTTTGAAGAATGTCGTTGGTATTTGGATCGGGATTGATTTATATTTGTAAATTGCTTTGGGTAGAATTGTAATTTTCACAGTGTTGATTCTACCTATCCACGAGCATGGTATGTTTTTCCATTAATGTTGATCCCTTTGGGTTTCTTGCAATAGTGTTTTATTGTTCTCTTTGTATACATCTTTTGCATCCCTGGTTAGATTTATTCCTAAGTATTTTATTTTTTTAGAGGCTATTATAAATGGTATTGTTTTCCTGATCTCCTTTTCATCGTTCTCCTTATTAGTGTATAGGAATCCAACCGATGTTTGTATGTTTATCTTGCATCCTGCTACTCTGCTGAATCTTTCTATTAGTTCCAGTAGTTTTCTCGTGGAGTCTTTAGGGTTTTCTATGTATAGTATCAGATCCTCGTTAAACAGTGACAGTTGAACTTCTTCATTATTTATTTCTTTTTCATGCCTTATTGCTCTAGCCAGGACTTCCAGCACAATGTTAAATAGGAGTGGAGATAAAGGGCATCCTTGTCTTGTTTCTCTTCTCAAGGGACATGTTTTCAAGATCTCTCAATTAAGAAGGATGCTGGCCATTCGTTTTGCATGGACGCCCATTATTATGCTGAGAAATTTCCCTTTTTTACCTATTAACTGAAAGTTTACATCAGGAATGGGTTTTGGACTTTGTCAAATGTCTTTTCTGTGTCAATTGAAATGTTCATGTGATTCTTTTCTTTCCTTTTATTTATGTGGTAGATTACGTTGATTAATTTTCTAAAGTTGAAACGTCCTTGCCTACCTGATAGGAATCCTATTTGTTTGTGGTGTATTATTTTTTTGATATGATGTTGAATTGCATTGGCTAGAATTTTGTTGAGAATGTGTGTATCTATATTTATGAGAGATATTGGTTGGTAATTTTCTTTTTTGTGACATCTTTGCCTGTTTTTGGTATCAGGGTTATGCTGGAGTCATAGAATGAATTCCGAAGTATCCCTTCCTTTTCTATGTTCTGAAATAGTTTGAATAGTACTGCTATAAGCTCTTCTCTGAATGTTTGGTGGAATTCTCCTGTTAAGCCATCCAGGCCAGGGCTTTTTTGTTGTTGGGCGGTTTTTTATTAGCTTTTCAGTTTCTTTTCTTGTTATTGGTCTGTTCAGATTTTCAACATCACTTTATGGTAGTTTGTGTAGATAGAATGTTTCTAGGAATTTATCTATTCCCACTAGGTTTTCAAATTTGTTGGAGTATAGGTTTTCATAATACTCTGTTATAATCCTTTTTATTTCAGTTGGGTCTGTTGTAACGTCCTCTATTTCATTTCTTATTTGGTTTATTTGTGTCCTCTCCTGTTTTTCTTTTGTCAGTGTGGCCAGTGGTTTGTCGATTTTATTGATCCTTTCCAAGAACCATCTTTTGGTTTTGTTGATTCTTTCTAGTGTTTTTCTACTCTCTATTTCATTTATTTCTGCTCTAATCTTTATTATTTCCTTTCTTCTAGTGGCTGTGGGCATTTTTTGCTGTTATCTTCCTTTTTTTCGAGTTCTGTAGTTAATATTCTGATTTTATCCCTTTTTTTTTTTTTTTTGATGTGTGCTTCTATTGCTATAGATTGTCCTCTGAGGTCTGCCTTTGCTGTGTCCCAAAAGTGTTGGTATGATTTGTTTCCATTGTCATTTGATGCTAGGAATTTTTTGATTCCATCTCTGATTTCTTCTATTACCCAGTGATTTTTAAGCAGAGTGTTATTCAGTTATCATATAATCGATTTTTTCCCTTGGTGTTCCTATTGTTAATGTCTATGTTGACGGCATTGTTGTTAGAGAAGCAACTTTGTATTATCTCGACGTTTTTTATCTTGTTGAGGACTGCTCTGTGGCCTAAGATGTGGTCTGTTGTGGGAACCTTCCATGTACATTGGAAAAGAATGTGTACTTTGCAGCTGTAGGGTGGAGTTCTATATATGTCTATGAGGTCAATTTGGCTGATTGTGCCTTTTAGGTCTTCTGTACCTTTGTTGTGATTCTTTCTAGAGGTTCTGTCCTTCACCAAGAGTGGTGTGTTGAAGTCTCCTACTGTTATTGTGGAACTGTCAATTTCTCTTTTCAGAGCTGTTAGAGTTTGTTTTGTGTATTTTTGAGCACTGTCTTTTGGTATGTAGATGTTTATTATGGTTATGTCTTTCTGATGGATCCTCCCCTTAATCGTTACATAGTGTCCTTCTTTGTCTTTTACGGTGGATTTTGTTTTAAAGTCTATTTTATCTGAGATTAGTATTGCCACTCCTGCTCTTTTTTGGTAGCTGTTTGCTTGATATATTTTTCCTTCCTTTTATTTTCAATTAATTTACATCTTTGTTTCTAAGGTGTGTATCTTGTAGACAGCATATGGATGGATCCTATTTTTTTTTTTTTTTACTCCATTCTGTCACTCTCCATCTCTTTATGGGTGCATTTAGCTCATTTACCTTCAGAGAAATTACTGATAGGTGTGAGTTTATTGCTGTCATTTGGTAGTGCTTTTTTTTTTTTTTTGGGGGGGGGTGCTGACGTTTTCTTTGTTCCTCTTACTTCCTGTGCTGAATTCCTTTTGGTGCGACATTTTTTCATTTCTTTCATTTTGTAAGTTTTGTTATTACTAACACTTTCTGTACTTATTCTTTATTTTGATGATTGGATTTGTTTACTTTCTTTGTAGTTACCTAGAAGTGTACCCTTATCTTCCTAGATTTGAACCAATGTATTATTACTTGGTATCACCTTGCCTTCTTCGCCAATAGAAGGTTCTATACCTACATTGTTTAATCCCTGTTTTATTGCTGTTGTCCATTACAGATTAATTTTTTTTGGTGTTGAATCAAGAATTGAACATTTTTTTTAAATTTCCGTTTTTATCTATCAATTTCATAAGAAATGATTAGCAGTAAAAGTATTAGAAAATTAAGGAGTAGAAGTTATAGAATAGAATGAAAGGGTACTCAACACTGAAAGACCGTAAAGTCCAGTTATTTAGATACGTAGATAGATAGTCATATATGTAGAAAGATATGTAGATAGATATGACGTGTGTGTGTGTGTGTGTGTGTGTGTGTTTGTGTGTGTGAAGTGTTACAGCGTGCTGTGTCTCAAGTCTCAGGTGTTGTATGTTGAAACACGGGGAAACATTGATCAACAGGCACTGCTCTTCATGTTGTGAGAGCTGCTCATGTAACTGACCTGTGAGAAACTCTGAATATCCAGTCTTAACTCCCCACCCCATACAATGACTTTGCCTTGAGATGTCGGGGACATCAGGTCAGCTGTGACTTTAGTGTCCCTGCTGCCATAAGCCTTTTTGGGAGGGCTGTTCTCAGAGAGAAAAGACTCCGAGGTGCAACCATAACTGGTCCATCTGACAATGCAGTCAACTTTGGACAGCTAATTCTCAATTTCTGTGGTAGAAATCAGACATTTTTCTAAGGACTTATGTTTTGGATGTGCTGTGAGGCTATGGGAAATAGTAAGTGACCTGCTGAGTAAAGTCCCTTCTCTTTGTCCTCTGAAGTCTCTAGCCTATGTAATAGTCTATGGGAACCATTTGGTGATGACACTGTTTACAGATACCTAGCCTCAGGTACTAAAGTGACAGCTCTATCCTTGATGGTCATGGTCACGTTATGGGCAGTGGTGATCTCAACCAACAGCTCCTCCTTCCTGGCAGGAGAAATGACAGTCCTGGAAATCCAGGGAAAGACCTGCTTAATCCAGGGACGTGATGCTCGGTTGATTCAGTGCTGTGTTCTCTCTACAGCATAGCTGGTGACTACTTCAGAGATTTTGAGAATCTCCTCTTCATTCTCCTCTGTTTTCTTCTTCTCCAATTATAAAACCACATTCTGTTAAACCTTCCTGATCATCTTGCCCAGACAAGGAAGCTCTAACAAAGTCACTTTAAATGTTTAAGGCATAACATTTAGTCAACCCGAATGATTGCAAGAAGACTTAGAAACAAATGAAAAGACTAATCACTAAATCCATTGACAATGTAAGACTTGAGTTACCAACACGGGCTAAATTAGACAGATAAAATCAATATATTGAGAGTGGGAGGGTAATGGGGTAGGTTGAGGGGGCTGAAGGGTTTAAGAAGACAGACTATAAACATTCAAACAAAAAATCAATGTCTGTTAAAGACCTAAAACCTATTTTGACAGAGAGTGAGAGAAAGCAGACACATAAAATCAGCCCAAATTCACTTGTTTTCCCATATTACAGACCTTTAGTGCTCCGATCCTCTCTCTTCTTCCCAAACGTACTTACTCTCAATCATTTACCCATGAGGGTATGAGGCTGTACTATAAGATGCTATCTTATATTTCTTATCCGTTTTGTGCAGTTTAAACCTGATATTTAGTTCTGGAGAAAAGAATTTATTTCCTGAAAATGGAATTTCAAGCATATATCAGCAGTGTAGAGTCCTGGTGGTGCAGTGGGTAAAGTGCCTGGCTACTAACCAAAAGGTTGGCGGTTCAAATCCATTAACTGCTCTGTGGAAGAAAGATGTGGCAGTCTTCTTCTGTAAAGATTTACAGCCTTGGAAACCCAATGGGGGCAGTTCTACTCTAACTTATAGGGTGGCTATGAGTCAGAATCTACTTGTCGGCCATGTGTTTGCGTGTTTTTTTTTTTTTTTTATCTGCAGTGTAGGGAGGTGCTGGGAGAGTGAGATAGGGACATTGTGACACCCATTAACAAAGTGTCCCCATATTCTACAGTCACATAAATCTAACATTGTACTTTTATTCACAAACCAGATGAACTGGGCTGTTTGACCAGGCATGGCACAAAAACTAAAGTTTCAGTGCCTGAGGATAGTTTAGGCCCAGGATTGAATGGAGGAATTGCACAAGAATTCATGAGCTAAGGCTCTGAAAAGACAAAAATGAAACCATATTTCCATGATTGGAGGAGATATTGGGGCACTTTTTCCCAAACTGTGGTTATTCCCATATGTACCCGCATATTTACCATAACTACATACTACCCGTGATATAGAAATTACTCAACATTTTAATTTAAATTCACTTTATACCAACTTAAAATATATTAAATTTGATAGGTCATAGGCAATAAAATCAAGTCAAATTTATAATGGCATAATTATTAAGTTTAAGCAGGTGTAAATGAATGATAATTCATTTTAATGACTGAATGATTAATAAACTTATTTAAACCTCATCCTGAATCCATCAATAGGTTCTGTGTCAAACAAAATCTTTCAATAGCTAGTAAGTATAAAACACATATAAAATTAATTGTTTGAATGGCATAGATTATTAAGTTGGATTTTAAAGTGATTACAAAGGGACAGGATGACAGAAAATCTGAACAACCCTCTTAGTCTCAGTTGAACAAACTTATACAGGAGCAGCTGATATACCATGTGAGGAGGGAGCTATGGCCAGAATGTTGGCTTTCTGTTGTAGTTCCAGAAACTGAGCTGCTAGAGTATCTCAATTGCCATAAGTGATGCTGTGATCCTATTGTGGTACGGCCCACATGGTACAGATTTGATAAAGGTATCAGAAATCAACTTTGTGTCTTCTATTTGAAAACCTAGAGCAGGTGAAAATAGGACCATGTAGTCACCATTTGCTGAATGCTTAGAAGTATCCTTGTGGGAAGGCTAATGAGATTATCTGCAGCCTTACTTCACTCCATTTTTGAGGGAAGAGAGAAAACATAGATTAGTAAGCCATCGAAGCAGGAGGAAATGCAGTATAATGATGGTTTTGCATAATGCGAGGAGTCCATGGGTGGCAGAAATGGTTGAATGCTTGGCTACTAACCAAAAGGTTGGTGGTTCAAGCCCACCCAGAGGTACCTTGGAAGAGACGCATGGACACCTGCTTCTGAAAGATCAGAGTCACTGACAATCCAAGAGAGCACAGTCTACTCTGACACACATGGGGTCACCATGAGTTGAAACTGACTGGATGGCAACTGATACTGAAGTGTTGAGAAAGGTATAACACGGTATCCAGGCACCCAGGTGGTCAGGCTCTTTTCACTCCAGAATGTATAACAAAATTACAACCAGTTAAAATGGGACAAGGAAGGCAGGTTTGTGATGCAAGGGATGTGAAGTTTAGGACAGGGCTTTTGTCCTGAATCATGAAAAAGAGCCTTTGGGGGCACGTGGACAAGACGGCAGAGTAGTAGGACGATTCCTATATCCCTCTTACAACAAAGACCTGGAAAAACAAGTGGTTTGATTCTATATGAATATCTAGGAGCCCTGAACAAGGCAAAGTTGAGGAATCGGACCGAGTGTCCCTGCGGGGAAGAGGGAGATGGTTTGGAAGAAGCGAAGAGCACCAGAACCATGGCAATGAAAGCGCTGTGCCGCAGCCACAGTGGTCCGCAGTGAACCAGGCAAACAGCTATGCTGTTCCCTAGCTTGGGAAGCAGTTTCCACATCTTCAGAGCCCCAGCAGCAGAGATTCTGCTAGGACACTCAGAACTAATGAAAAGCAGCTCCCAATTAGCTAAGTACACGTGTTTGGCCTTTTGCGGGGATTAAAAAAAACAAAAAACAAAAAAGAAAACAAAGGCCATTTGGCCAAAACCTCTCTCCATTTTACCTCCTCCCTCTGCACTCTACACCGGGAGTTCACTGGGCCTGAAGTAGATCCCAAAACGCGCCCTGACCCATTCTCCTGGCCTCGGAGAGGGAACAAATAAGCTACTGGCTCCCTTAAGCCAGGAACCCAGGGTTGGCACAGCTCAGTGCTAGGCACAGGTATCAGGGGTCCACAGACTCTGAGTGTCTTACACCTGTATAGGCTTGTAAGGACCCATCTCAACAGCGCTAGCCCTCACTACCACAGTATAACAAGGCAAACATCTGAAGTTTAACTTCAACTGCTTCATCTGTGAAATGGCAGATTTGTGACCCTCGAGACAGCCTTGCCCCTTAAGTAGGCACTTTTATCGATCTGCAACAGGGGCTTGAGGACTGGTGGGATCATCTAAGGCTCCTAGTCACCTGCTACAGGAGTCCAAGAAAAAGTGGTGCCCTCGAGTCTTTACAGCCAACAGACTGAGGTGCTCATAGTCTGGCTGCAAAAGTCACCTACCTGCTCCACTTAGAGAACAGGGACACACTTCCCTTTCAGACTCTCAGGGGCAGCCATCAGCCCCCTGCCTGGATCAGCTCATGATCCCCTACCACAGCCAGAGTCCAGTGCCTGCACCAATCCCCCATGCCTCTCTAGGACCGGGGGTGACAGCCTTCATACCACACTTGGTGACCAACTGTCTGGACACCTGAGCTGAACCCATATAGGAAAGGTCAATAGACTCCTGTGTCCACATACCTGGTTACAGAACTAATTACCTGGTGGCAGGACGTTAGAGATTCAAAGGTGTCAAAAATCAAACTACTGCACATGAGCAGCCTATTTGGGCATATCAAAACAAAACAAAACAAGAAGCTAGGTCTCACTAAACAAATATAAAATAAAATTATAATAAATTATTGATGGCTCAGAGACAACACTCAATATCAAATCACATAAACGGGCAGTCCATGATGGCTTCAGCAAGCTCTCAAAATAAAGAATCAATAAATTCTCTGGAGGAAGAGAACTTCTTGGAATTACCAGCGGCAGAATACAAAAGACTAATATACAGAACTCTTCTAGAAATTAGTAAGGAAATTAGACTGTATGCAGTAATAGCCAGGGAACATACGACAAAGTAGTAGCGGACCTTAAAAAAGTTAATCAAGAACATAATGACTAATAGGCTGCAAGAATCTATAGAGGGACAGCAATCAGAAATCCAGAAGATTAACAATAAAATTTCAGAATTAGACTACTCAGTAGAAAGTCATAGGAGAAGAATTGAGGCAGCAGAAGTTAGAATTAGTGACATTGATGATAAAGTACTTGATGCCAACTTATTTGAGGAAAGATCAGATAAAAAAAATAAAAAAGAATGAAGAAACTCTAAGAGTCATGTGGGACTCTATCAAGAGAAATAACCTATGAGTGACTGGAGTACCAGAACAGGGGGGATAACAGAAAATACAGAGAAAATTATTGAAGATTTGTTGACAGAAACTTCCCTGATATCATGAAAGATGAGAAGATATCTATCCAAGATGCTCATCAAACCCCACAGAAGATAGATCCACAAACAAAGTCAACAAGGCATATTATAATCAAACTTACAAAAATGAAAGATAAAGAGAGAATTTTAAGAGCACCGAGGGATTAAAAAAAAATGTCATCTGCAAAGGAGAGTCAATAAGAATAAGCTGGGACTACTCAGCAGAAATCATGCAGGCCAGAAGGCAATAGGATGACATATATAAAGCCTTGAAGGAAAATAACTGCCAGCCAAGAATTATATATCCAGAAAAACTGTCTCTCAAGTATGATAATGAACTTAGGGCATTTCCAGATAAACAGAAGTTCAGGGAATTTGTAAAAACCAAACCAAATTTACAAGAAATACTAAAGGGAGTCCTACTGTTCGATAATCAATAACAGCAGATAACAACACAAAACTAGAACACAGGACAGAGCAACCAGATATTGACTCAGATTCAGATATCGAATATACATCAATGCTAAAACATTGAAAATAGGGAAACATATATCAATACGTAAAAAGGACAACATTAAAACAAAAAAAGAGGGACTTAAAAATGGAGACATTGATTTTTAATATGGACGGGAAGTTAAGGCGATATAAAGTAATAAAAGACTGGAATAAAATTAGAAAAATAGGGGTAAATATTAAGGTAACCACAAAGGAATCTAACAATCCTACAAAAGAAAGAAACAAGAGTAGAAAAACATAAAGATCCAGCAAACACAAAGTCTACAACAAAGAAAAGGATAAGAAAAAAAAAATACACAAAGTAAAATGACTCAGCACAGAAAATTAAAGGAAACAAAGAAACTGTGAACAGCACACAAAAAGAGACATCAGAACGATGGCACTAAACCCATACCTATAAATAAATACGCTGAAGGTAAACGGACTTAATGCATCAACAAAGAGACGGAGAGTGGCAGATTGGATAGAAACGCATGATCCATCTATATGCTGGCTACAAGAGATACACCTTAGACTTAAAGACACAAACAAACTAAAATTTAAAGGATGGAAAATGTATATCAAGCAAACAACACTCAAAAAAAGATCAGGAGTGGGAATATTAATCTCTGACAAAATAGACTTTAAAGTAAAATCCACCACAAAGGATAAGGAAGGACACAATATAATGATTAAAGGGTTAATACACCAGGAGGACATAAGTAGAATAAATATTTAGCCACTGAACGATGGGGCTCCAAAATATATAAAACAAACTCTAACAGCACTGAAAAGAGAGACAGACAGCACTACAACGGTAGTAGGAGACTTCAAAACGCCACTTTCGGTGAAGGACAGAACATCCCGAAAGAAGCTTCACAAAGACAGGGAAGAGCTAAATGCTGCAATCAACCAACTTGATCTCGAAGACATATACCAAACACTGCACCCAACAGTATCCAAGTATACACACTTTCCCAACGCACATGGAACATTCTCCAGAATAGACCACATATTAGGCTATAAAGCAAGCTATAACAAAATCCAAAACATCATACTAGTACAAAGCATCTTTTGTGACCATAAAGCCATAAAAGCAAAATCAACAACACAAAAAGCAAGGAAAAAAATCAAACACATGCAAACTGAACAACACCTTGCTCAAAAACTACTGGGTTATAGAAGAAATTAAAGATGGAATAAAGAAATTCATAGAATCAAATGAGAATGAAAACACATACTACCAGAATCTTTGGGACACAGCAAAACCAGTGCTCAGAGGTCAGTTTATAGCACTAAATACACATCCAGAAAGAAAAAAGGGCTATAATCAAAACATTAACCCTACAACTGGAACAAGTAGAAACAGAGCAGCAAAAGAAGCCCTAAGGCACAAGAAGAAAGGAAATAATAAGATTTAGAGCAGAATTAAATGAAATAGAGAATAGAAAACAATCGAAAGAGTTAACAAGAACAAAAGCTGATTCTTTGAAAAGATAAACAAAAGTGATAAACCATTGGCCAAACTGACAAAAGAAAAACAGGAGAGAAAGCAAATAACCCGTATAAGAAATGAGATGGGTGATATCACAACAGACCAAACTTAAATTAAAAGAATCGTAACAGATTACTATGAAAAATTGTACTCTGACAAATTTGAAAATCGAGAGGAAATGGACAAATTTCTAGAAACTCACTACCAACCTAAATGAACACAAAAAGAGGTAGAACTACTAAATAAACCTATACCAAGAGAAGAGATTGAAAAGGTTATTAAAAAACTGCCAACAACAAAACCCTGGCCCGGATGGCTTCACTGGAGAATTCTACCCAACTTTCAGAGAAGAGATAGCACCACTTCTACTAAAGATATTTCAGAGCATAGAAAAGGATGGAATACTCAAAAACTCATTCTATGAAGCAAGCATAACCCTAATATCAAAACAGGTAAAGACACCACACAAAAAAGAAAATTACTGTAAGTTATCCCTCATGAACGTTGACGTGAAAATCCTCAACAGAATTTTAGCCAATAGAATTCAGCAACATATCAAAAAAAAAAAAAAAATACTTCACTATGACCAAGGGGGATTTATACCAGCCATGCAGGGATGGTTCACCATTAGAAAAACAATCAACGTAATCCATCACCTAAATAAAAGAAAAGAACCACATGATCTTATCAATCGATGCAGAAAAGGCTTTCGACAAAGTCCAACACCTATTCATGATAAAAAATCTCAATAAAGTAGGAATAGAAGGGAAATTCCTCAATATAACTAAGGGGATTTATACAAAACCAACAACCAACATCATCTAAAATGGAGAGACTTTGAAAGCATTCCCATTGAGAACAGGAACCAGACAAGGATGGCCTCTATCATCACTATTATTCAACATTGTGCTGGAAGTCCTAGTCAGAGTAGTTAGGCTAGGAAAAGAAATCAAGGGCATCCAAATAGGCAGGGAAGAAGTCAAAGTATCTCTATTTGCAGGTGATGTGATCTTATACACAGAAAACCCCAAAGAATCCACAAGAAAACTACTGGAACTAATAGAAGATTTCAGCAAAGTTTCAGGATACAAGCTAAACATAGAAAAATCAGTTGGATTCCATTACACCAACAAAGAGAACCTTGAAGAGGAAATCACCAAATCAATACCATTTACAATAGCCCCCAAGGAGATAAAATACTTAGGAATAAATCTAACCAGTGATGTTAAAGATCTTTACAGAGAAAACTACAAGACACTACTGCAAGAAACTAAAAGAGACCTGCATAAGTGGAAAAATATACCTTCCTCATGGATAGGTAGACTCAACAAAGTGAAAATGTCGATTCTACCCAAAGCAATCTACAGATACAATGCAGTCCACATCCAAATTCCACCAGCATTTTTTAATGAGATGGAGAAACAAATCACTCACTTCGTATGGAAAGGGAAGAGGCCCTGAATAAATAAACCATTACTCAAGAAGAAGAACAAAGTGGGAGGCCTTACACTACCTGATTTTAGTGCCTATTATACTGCCACGGTAGTAAAGACAGCCTGTTGCTCGTACAACAACGGATACATAGACCAATGGAACATAGTTGAGAATCCAGATATAAGCTCATCCACCAATGAGCCGCTAATATTTGACAATATCCTAAAGCCCATTAATTGGGGAAAAGACAGTCTTTTAAACAAACGGTGCTTGCATAACTAGATATCAATATGTAAAAAACTGAAAGAAGACCCATATATCACACCATGTACAAAAACTAACTCAAAATGGATCAAAGACTTAAATAGAAAATAAAAAACGATGAAGATCATGGAAGAAAAAATAGGGAGAATGCTAGGAGCCCTAATACATGGCATAAACACAATATGTACCATAAGTAACAATGCACAAGCACCAGAAGAGAGACTAGATAAATGGGAGCTCCTAAAAATCAAACACTTATGCTCATCAAACGACTTCACCAAAAGAGTAAAAACACAACCCACAGACTGGGAAAAAAAAAAATTGGCTCCGACAAATCTGATCAGCGTTTAACCTCTAAAATCTACACGATACTGCAAAACCTCAACAATCAAAAGACAAATAACCCAACTAAAAAATGGTCAAAGGATATGAACAGTCACTTCACCATAGATATGCAGGTGGCTAACAGACACATGAAGAAATGCTCACAATCATTAGCCCTTAGAGAAATACAGATCAAAACTACAATGAGATATCATCTCACCCTGAAAAGGCTAGCATTAATGCAAAAAAAAAAAAAAAATAAGAAATGCTGGAGAGGTTGTGGAGAGACTGGAACACTTCCACACTGTTGGTGGGAATGTAAAATGTTACAACCACTGTTGGTGGGAATGTAAAATGTTACAACCACTTCATAAATCCATTTGTCACTTCCTTAAAAAGCTAGAAATAGAAGTACCATACGATGCAGGTATCGCGCTCCTTGGAATACATCCTAGAGAAATAAGAGCCGTCACACGAATAGATATATACACACCCATCTTCATCGCAGCACTGTTCACAATAACAAAAATATGGAAGCAACCTCGGTGCCCATCAATGGACAAATGGATAAACAAACTATGGTATATCCACACAATGGAATCTTATGCAATGATAAAGAAGACTGATGAAGCTGTGAAACATTGTATAGCATGGCGGAAGCTGGAACATTTTACGGTGAGTGAATTCAGTCACAGAAGGACAAATACTGTATAAGACCACTATTATAAGAACTCAAGAGAAGGTTTAAACACAGAAGAAACCATTCTTTGATGGTTACGGGGGTGGGGAGGGAGGGTGAGGGTTATTCATGAACTAGATAGTAGATAAGAATCATCCTAGGTGAAGGGAAGGACAGCACACACTACAAGGGAAGCCAGCACAACTGGACTAAACCAAAGCTAAGAAGTAGCCTCAATACAATCAAATACCTAGAGAGACCGAGTAGCAGGGATGGGGAGTCTGGGGACCATGCTTTCAGGTGACATCTAGGTCAATTGGCATAACAAAGCTTATTAAGAAATTGTTCTGAATCCTACCTTTTTTCAACAACATAAATGGAGACTGTGCACATGGACTTTACCAGATGTAATACACAGGAATCAAATTGACTACATTTGTGGAAAGAGATGATGGAGAAGCTCAATATCATCAATCAGAACAAGGTCAGGGCAGACTGCAGAACAGACCATCAATTGCTCATATGCCAGTTCAAGTGGAAGCTTAAGAAAATTAAAACATGTCCATGAGAGGCCAGAGTACAACCTTGAATATATCCCAGCTGAATTTACAGACCATTTCAAGAATAGGTTTGACGCATCGAACATTAACAACTGAAGACCAGATAAGTCGTGGGGTGACATCAAGGACATCATACACAAAGAAAGCAAGAGGTCATTAAAAAGAGAGGAAAGAAAGAAAAGACTAAAATGGATGTCAGAAGAGACTGTGAAACTTGCTCTTGAACGTCAAGCAGCTAAAGTGAATGGAAGAAACGATGAAGTAAAAGAGCTGAACAGAAGATTTCAAAGGGCGGCTCGAGAGGACAAAGTATTATAATGAAATCTACAAAGAGCTGGCATTAGAAAACCAAAAGAACCCGCTCAGCATTTCTCAAGCTGAAAGAACTGAAGAAAACATTCAAGCCTCGAGTTTCAATATTGAAGGATTCTGTGGGCAAAACATTGAATGATGTAGGAAGCATCAAAAGAAGATGGAAGGAATACCCAGAGTCACGGCACCAAAAAGAATTGGTCAACATTCAACCATTTCAGGAGGTAGCATACGGTCAGAAACTGATGGTGTTGAAGGAAGAAGTCCAAGCTACAGTGAAGGCACTGGGGAAAAAGAAGTCTTCAGGAATTGATAAAATACCATTTAAGATGTTTCAACACACAAATATAGCGCTGGAGATGCTCACTTGTCTATGTCAAGAAATTTGGAAGACAGCTGTTTGGTCAACTGACTGGAAGAGATGCATATCTGTGCCCATTCCACAGAAGGGTGATCCAACAGAATGTGGAGATTATCTAACAATATTATTATCACATGCAAGTAAAATTTTGCGGAAGATCATTCAAAAATGATTTTAGCAGTACATGGACAGGGAAGTGCCAGAAATTCAAGCCAAAATTAGAAGAGGACATGGAATGAGGGATATCATTGCTGATGTCAGATGGAGCTTGGCAGAAAGCAGAGAAGACCATAAAGATGTTTACCTGTGTTTTATTGACTATGCAAAGGCATTTGACTCTATGGGTCATAACAAATTATGGATAACATTAGGAAGAATGGGAATTCCAGAACACTTAATTGTGCTCTTGAGGAAGCTCTACATAGACTATGAGCCAGTTGTTCAAACAGAACAAGGGACTACTGGGTGGTTTAAAATCAGGAAAGGTGAGTACCAGGGTTCAATCCTTTCACCAAGTTTATTCGGTCTGCGTGCTGAGCAAATAATCCGAACAGGTGGATTATATGATGAAGAACAGGGCATCAAGATTGGAGGAAGAGTCATTAACAACCTTCGTTATGCAGATAAGACAACCTTGCTTGCTTAAGTGAAGAGGACTTGAAGCACTTACTGATCAAAGATGACAGCCTTCAGCATGGATTCCACCTCAACATAAAGAAAACAAAAATCCTCACCACTGGACCATTAAGCAACATCATGATAAAAGGAGAAAAGGTTGAAGTTGTTAAAAATTTGATATTACTTGGATCCATAATCAACATCCACGGAAGCAGTAGTCAAGAAATCAAACAACTTATTGCACTGGGCAAATCTGCTACAAAAGACCTCTTTAAAGTGTTCAAAAGCAAAGATGTCACTTTGAGGACTAAGGCGCACCTGACCTAAGCCATGGTATTTTCAACTGCCTGCTATACATGTGAAAGCTGGACAATAAATAAGGAAGACCAGAAAAGAAGTGATGCCTTTGAATTATGGTGTTTGTGAAGAATATTGCATCTACCATGGACTGCCAGAAGAATGAACAAATCTGTCTCTGAAGAAGTACAGCCAGAATGCTCCTTAGAAGCAAGGGTGGTGAGACTTCATCTCATGTACTTTCGTCATGTTATCAGGAGGGATCAGTCCCTGGGGAAGGACATCATGCTTGGTAAAGAAGAGGGTTGGTGAAGGAGAGGAAGACCGCCAATGAGATGGATTGACACAGTGGCTGCAATGATGACCTTAAGCAGAGCAAGGATTGTGAGGATCGTGCAGGACTGGATAGTGTTTTGTTCTGTTGTACATAAGGTCACTGTGAGTCAGAGGTGACTCGATGGCACCTAACAGCACAACAATATGAAGGTTTCCTACACATGTATTTTTATAGCTCTCCATTTATTAGTTCTTCTTTAATCCACTTCTCTTAAGTTTTATAAATTTCCTGTGTATTATCTGACACATCGTTTTAATTCCTTCCAGCTACTACACATAATTCAAGTTATCGTCTAACACATAACACTCGCATTGTTTTTTGTTTCTATATACAAATATGATTGTCCTCTCTATTTCTATATTGAGCTTAGAGCTAGCCACCTGTATAAGCCTTATACTGTTTTAAATAAGTTATATATTAATATTTTCGTTTTTATGCAGACAATTGTGTTTTCTATATATAGTGACAGATTTTTAAAATTCATTTAAATCCTAATTCCTTTATGTCCCCCGCCTTTTCCGCCCAGTGGTTAAGAGCTTGAATTCTAACCAAAAGGTCAGCATTCCGAACCCAACAGCTCCTCCTTGGAAACCCTATGGAGAAGTTCTACTCTGTCCTATAGGGTCGCTATGAGTTGGAATCCACTCGACTGGCAACAGCTTTCTGTGTGGTTTTTTTTTTTTTTTTATCTCAGGAATGAAACAAGGATGACAAGATTCATCAACTCCAGTCAACATTAAAATGAAGATATTAGTAAGTGCAATAAAAAATAAAAATAAAAACTGTTGCTGTCGAGTTGATTCCGACTCCTAGCGACCCTATAGGACACAGTAAAACTGCTCCATAGGGTTTCCAAGGAGCAGCTGGTGGATTCAAACTGCCGACTTTTTTGGTTAGCAGCGGTAGGTAGCATGCCATAGCGCTTAACCACTTCTCCACCAGAGTTATCAACTGTGAATATATTTTTGCACTTAATTAGATTTTTTAATAGAAATTCTGATGATCCTATGGTTTTACTGCATCATTTTTCATCAATAATTACTTCAACATTTGATGTCATTTATTATTGCTTCAAGAAATCCTAATTAATGCAGGAAAATATTCAAATATATGGAAGTACAAGACTTTCTAGAATTCTTCACCTCTTTGGAAGGATGATGGTTGGGTCAGCGTCATCCTTAGGAATAAAAAAGCCTAATGCACAAGTTGAAGGGCACTTCCCTCCACCATCTTTCTAAGTATGTTTGGAAGCCTGGACTGTTTTGTCTCCTTGCTTCTTTATCTAGGCTGGAAGTCCTTTACACCAGGATTCTGTGTTGTCTGACAGTGCAGATCACAGTGTAGTGTCTTAACATGTATTGAAAGCATTCTAAAGTTCTATGTTGTTTAGAGTTTAATTGAATAGGGTTAAAGTTCAAGGATAACCATCTAAAGAATATAAATAAACTGTGTAAATTTCAGCCAAGGAGAGAGAAAAATGTTACATAAAGAAACTGAAGAAATATTGTATAATTTCGCTTATACAAAATACCTAGAATAGGCAAATGGATAGAGACCAAAAGCTTGTTAGTGGCTACCAGGGGCAGGACAGAAGAATGGAGAAAATGTCATTGATTAGGAAGCATTGAGTTTCTGTTTATGGTGATGGAGAATTTGGCAACAGATATTGGTGATGGTTGCATAATATGATTAATGTGGTATGTGTCACTAAATTGTACATGAGAAAAACATTAAATTGGCAGATGTTTTGCTATATATTTTTTACTATAGTAAAAAAAAAAAGGAAATGTGAGCAGGCATACACGTGCACACACAAAGACATTATCCATTCATAAGAAAAAAAATCAAGGAAAAAGAAAAGTAAGAAACGGTTGTAGATTAACAAAGAAATTAAGATGGTACAAATATGGTACAAAAGTTAAAATCTCAATAAATCAAAATAAACTAAGCTCAAACAGTAAAGCAGTGATTGCAAGACACCATTTTAAAATTAAAATATATGTCATGGATTGAATTTTGTCCCCCAAAAAATATCTGTCAACTTTGCTAGGTCATGATTCTCACTATTGTATGATTGTCTACCATTTTATCATCTGATGTGATTTCCCTATGTGTTGTAAATACTATCACTATGATGTAACAAGATGTATTAGCGGCAGTTATACTGATGAGGTCTACAAGATTAGATAGTGTCTTAAGCCAATCTCTTTTGAGATATAAAAGAGAGAAGCGAGCAGAGAGACATGGGGACCTCATACCACCAAGAAAGCAGTGCCGGAAGTAGAGCGGGTCCTTTGGACCTGAGGTTCCTGCGCTAAGATGCTCCCAGACCAAGGGAAGACTGATGACATGGACCTTTCTCCAGAGCCAACAGAGAAAGCCTTTCCCTGGAGCTGATGCCCTGAATTTGGACTTGGAGTCTACTAGACTGTGAAAGAGTAAATTTCTGTATTTCTGTTATAGCAGCACTAGATGACTAAGATAATATATAAAAATACTATTTGGAAGAGATATATGTAAAACTTCATGTTATGGAAAGATTAATAGTAAAAGATTAGAAAGTTATTTAAAAAGTACTGGACAAAATAAAGCTAGAGTAACTACATTAATATAAGTTATAATGGACCTTATGATTAAAAGCAATATTAAACAGTAGAAAGGCTAACTACATATTAATAAAAGATCTTGCCTTAGGCTTGGTTCTCTAGAGAAGCAAAACCAGTAAAACATATAAATATATATATATACATACATACATACATATATATATATATATATATATATATATATATATATATATATATATATATAGACAGAGAGAGAGAGAGAGAGAGACAGACAGACAGACAGACAGACAGACAGACAGACAGACAGACAGACAGACAGACAGATTTATATGAAGGAAACAACTCACCTGATTGCAGAGGCTGAAACATCCCAAATCTGTGGATTAGTTTAGAGGCTTCTCCAGATTCACGTAGCTGCAGGGACTAACGAACCCAAGACTGGCAGGTTGGAGAGCGGGAATCTTGCTCACAGGCTGTGAAGATCAGTGAATCCCAAGATGGGCAGGTAAGCTGCTAGCTCAAGTCCCAAGAACCAGAGGTCAGACGAACCAGAGGCAGCTGCAGGATCCAGAGCGGGGGAAAAACCAGAAAGACCACTAATATTAGGATGCAGGCCATACGCCAAAGGAAGCTCCCTTTCAACCGATTGGCTACTCACAGCAGATTCAGTCATGGGAGTGATCACATATAAACACTGAGAATCATAGCCCAGCCAAGCTGACACACAATCTTAACCATCACAGGTCCAAATAAACTAAAATTGATATAAATCAGGTAAATATGTAAATTCACAACTATAGCAGATTTCAATTCTAATTTCTCAATTAAAGAAATTTCTCAATTAGAGAAATTAGAGAAACAAATCAACAAAGATATAAACACTTTTGCTAACTTTGCTCTGTGAGATATGTATTGATTTCTGAATCCAAAAACTAGAGCATAAACATTTTTCTAAAACAAATATGGAATATTTATAAAACCAATGGAAATAGTAGGCCACAAAGTGAGTCAATACATTTTAAAGACTGGATGATATACAGAGAATAGTCACTGATCAAAACTCAATTGTATTAGAAGTAAAAATATAAATACAAGATTGTCGTTTACTTGGAAATTTAAATACAGATTTCTAAATAACTCATGAGTCAACCAAAAAATCATAACAGAAAATATAAAAAATACTAGAAATGAATAGTTATTAAAACGTATCAATTGGGAAGATACAGTGAAAGCAATTTCTAGACAAATATATAGATACAAGTACTTTCATTATAAAGAAGCTAGCAAAAGTGATGAATTAAATATCCAACTCAAGGCATTTTTTTGGTAGTTTTATTATTGTAGTAAAATAGACACAACATAAAATTCGCCACTTTAACCATTTTGAAGTGTACAATCCAGTGAGGTTAATCACACTCACAATGTTGCACAGACTTCACCACTATTTTATTTCCAAAACTTTTTCATCATCTAAAACAGAAACTCTACCCATTAAATGATAACTCCTCATCCCCCATTCCCACTAGCCCTTGGTAACCATTCATCTACTTTTTGTCTTTACGCATTTTTCTATTATAAGACATTCCATATACATGGGTTAATGCAGTATTTGCCCATTTATGTCTGGTTTATTTCACTTAGTATAATGTTTTCAAGGTTTATCTACATTATAGCATGTATTAGAACTTCACTCCTTTTTTATGGCAGAATAACATTCCATTGTACAGATATACTATATTTTGCTTACCCATGTGTCCATTGATGGACACTTGGATTTTTTCTACCTTTTGGCTATTGTGAATAATGCTGCAAAGGATATTGGTGTACTAAATATTTGCTAGGGTCTTGTTTTCAGTTATTTTGCGTACATGCCCAGGAATGGAAATGCTGGGTCATATGGTAATTATGGAGCCTTGGTGGCGCAGTCAAGCACTAGTGGCACAATGGTTAAGAGTTTGGCTGCTAACTAAATGCTGGCAGTTCAAATTCACCAGCTACTCCTTGGAAACCCATGGGGCAGTTCTACCCTGTGCTATAGGGTTGCTATGAGTCAGAATCGCTTGAGGGCAAAGGGTTTGGTTTTTTTGAGGGGGTTGGTGAGCAGTGGTTAAGAGATCAGCTGCTAACCAAAAGGTCGACAGTCCAAAGCCATCAGCTGATCCTTGGAAACCCTTATGGGGCAGTTCTACTTTGTCCTATAGGGTCGCTATGAGTTGCAATTGACTTGACAGCAATGGTTTTTTTCTGGTTTATTCTAATTATAGGAGTCCCTGGGTGGTGCAAATGGTTAACACACTAGGCTCCTAACTGAAAGGCTGGAAATTCAAGTACACCCAGAAATTCCTCGGAAGAAAGGCCTGGAGAAGTACTGAAAAATAAGCCAATGAAAACCTTTGGATCACAATAGTCTGATCTATAACCAATTGTGTAGATGGTGCAGGGCAAGGCAGTGTTTTATTCTGTTGTGCATGGGGTCACCATGAGTTAGGGGCTGACTAAAAAGCAGCTAAAAACAACAACAGCAACAACAAATTTACCTTACTTTTTATTTCTTCCTCCTCTTTGGGAAGGTTCCCTCATCTCTGTCTTTTGGAGCCGACCCTGAATGGGACAACTGTGCTTTCACCCACACCCTGAGCTAACCATTCATGAGTCAAGCTTGGGCTTTTCCTTCCTCTATCAGCTGGTCACATGGAGCCCCTTTAGCCAAGGAGGATGTGTCGATGAGCAGTAGTAGGTTTCAGGAGGTTCCCGTTGACTGGGTGGATGGGGAAGCCATCAGTGAGTTCTTCACTTCAAGGCAGCTGCTCCTGTGGCTGACTTCATGCCTGAGTAGACATTTGTAGATTTTGAGGGTTCAAGCTTACAATACAAAAAAAAAAAACAAAAAACTAAAAACAAAAACCAGACCCATTGCTGTTGAGTTGATTCTGACTCATAGCAACCCTATAGTCAGAAGAGAACTGTCCCATATGGTTTCCAAGGAGCGGCTGGTGGATTTAGCTCTTCACCACTACACTACCAGGGCCTCCAAGCTTACAATACCAGCTTTTAAACTGACCTTTCCTTTGAGGGGTCTTGGGCGATATTCCTGAAGAAAACATCAGTGTCTTCGTTGTCATGTTGTCATGGACAGCAGTCTCCTCTGTGGAGGTGATGAGCCCCTCATTGTGATCCAGATTTCTGCAAATGATTGACAAGTTTTGGATTGAAGAAGTGGAAGTCTAATCTTCCTTTAAGAAATGATGCTTTGGGTGTGTTATGAGGATATGAGGAGTCACTTTCTGTTAGGGAGAGTCCCTTGGTGTGCCCAAGAGTCTGCATCCCAAGAATTGTGATTCAGTAGTGATGACACTGCTTGACATCACCTGTTCTTAGTTTAAGATGTTGAGGGCGGCAGCTTTATCCCTTAGCAGTCATGACCAACGCTGATCTCACATAAAACTCCCTACATCCTGGAGACACAGTGTCACACACCTACTCTCCTGAGTGGGAGCTTAGGTGACCCAGGGTCTCCGCCTTGTCTAGCGCTCAGCTGGAGAGCAGGGGTAGGGGTGGGAGCTTCTTCTTTGCCTTCTCCTACTCCTATTTCTTCTCCTCCTTTTGCAAAACTGTACTCTAGGGAAGCTTTATGATGATCTGACTACCTCAAGTGAATTCAAATAGGGTCACCTCTGAGTTTGAGGAAAGAAAAATAGAAAATTAGTTACTTAGCTAATTAATTCACTAAACCTTTATTGAGTGTCTACTATTTGCCTTAGCGTTTTAAGTCAGGAATCAAAAAAATCAAAATACCTGTTGCTTTGGGAAAACTGCCACAGAAGTCCTGTTTAAAGTGTTCAAAAAGCACTTTGATGACTAAGTGGGATCTGTCACCAACCATGGTCTTTTCAATCACCTCATATGCATGCAAGAGTTAGACAATGAAAAAGCAAGGCAGACGAAGAATTGATGCATTTGAGCTGTGGTGTTGGTGAATAAATGAATCTGTCTTAGAAGAAATATAACCTGAAAGTTACTTAGAAGTAAGGATGGATAGACTTTGACTCACTTACTTTGGACAGTCATCAGAAAGACCAATCACTGGAAAAGGACAACATGATTGGTAAATTAGAGGGTCAACAAAAATGAGGGAATTCCTCAAGGAGATGGACAGGCACAATTGCCGCAACAGTGGCTTCAAACATACCAATCGTCATGACGATGGCATGGCACTGGGCCTGAGTCGGAGCTGACTCGATGGCAGATAACTACTCTTTGCCAGACTCTATTCTACATAGTGGTTAAGAGCTCGGCTGCTAACCAAAAGGTCGCCAATTCGAATCCACCAGCTGTTCCTAGGAAACCCTATGGGGCAGTTCTACTCTATAGGATCACTATGAGTTGGAATATACTCAACAGCAATGGTAATTGTAGATCATGCAGATATATTGGTAAGAGGAAGACAAAGTCTCAGCTCTGTCCTCTTAAAGCTTACATTTGGTGATGACTGATGGTGGAGTGTCTATCTATATGCTTGGTGGGAGGATAGAGGTAGAAAGGTATTAAACAATTAAACAAATACGTAAACATCAAAAAAAGCACCTTGCTTTGAGGAACTGAGAGGCAAGGCAAGAGAAAACACATACACCAGTCTTAAAGGTGTCAGGCCTTGTGTATTCTGATATACTCTCTTCTCAACCCACAGTCAGTCACAGTCAGTGTGAGCTTAATATTTTAAATTCTGGGTGGGAACTTAAAATATTATCTTACATTTCTCTTAGGTTTTGTGCATGTTAAACCTTGTCTTTATAGCTGAAGTCTGGAGAAGTTTAGGGCATAAGATCTGAAGAAGCTGTACTGAGATCCAGTAAAAAAGGTGGCCCCTTTCTGTACTTCTGTCAACAAGCTAGCAACCCTCAACTGTCAACAGCAAAAATGGAACAGTGTCAGTGACTGAAGGGCACAGAGGAAAAGCAAAAGTTGTGAGTTCTGGGCCAAGATATTAGGTAGGAAACCACAGTGGACTTTTTGTAGGAGGTGAGTTTCTGAGCAGTCAGGAATTAGGTTATTTTGGAAGGACCAGAGAGTATATTAGGGAGATGTTTCCCAGAGATGCCTCAGAAGAAAGGCCTGGTGATCTACTTCCCAAAAAAATCCACCATTGAAAATATTATGGAACACAGTTTACTCTGACACACATGGGGTTGCCATGAGTCAGGGTTGACTAGATGGCAACTGGTTTCGTACCCAGACTTTAATAATTTTCATACTACTATTATCATACTTGCATATTGCCAGCATTATTGCATACTTAACATTCTTCATTTGAACTACCTTCAAATTAATAGACTTAAAATTCACAATAATTCTAGGCAGTATTAATGTATAATGCAAGTTTGAAATTCAGCTTATGAGTTCTTCAAAAGTAGATTACAATAGACGGTAACTGAAGTAAAATATCTGTGTTCCATAGAGATCAACACTGGTAACACAAGTCATACCATTTGCACCACGGGGAAGTGCTGCATCAGGAACTGGTGATTTCGCATGGAGTATCGTGGTGGTAAGGAGATTGCCTCCTTCCAAAGAACCTTCAGTCATTCCTTTAATCCTTCCTTATGAAGTGATCCTTCCAGTGAGGAGTTGAATTGAAAGGTGGAGAAATGTAAATTTCAGGGGAGCACCTGAAGAGATGAGTTGGTCCCTGCTGCTCTGTGCCATGTGATGACGGGTCAGAGAAAAGGCGGGGAACAGCAGGAGCTGCTGGAGGTTGTTCGAAGTGAAGCATACTGGTCAGGGTTTTCCAGCAATCCCCTCACAGACAGCACTAGGAACATCATGCCCAGCAGTCTGGGGTGTTGTCTGCCTTCCCCCTCCCCAAGCCTGTAGCATGCTCTGCATCTTATGAAGCACAGATTCATGCCCACAAATAGTTATCTAATGCATACTCAATTTTTTCCCTTCCCACTATAATGAGGATAGAAGTCCTGTTAAGCACTCAACTACCAGCTGAAAGGTTGGTAGTTTGAGTCCACCTAGAGGTGCCTTGGAAGAAAGGCATGGTGATCTACTTCTGAAAACAGCCATTGAAAAGCCTACAGAGCACAGTTCTACTCTGACACACATGGGGTCACCATGAGCCCCAATTGACTCTACAGCAACTGGTTTAAACATTCTGGAGGGAAGTCAGGGTGCAGCAAGCCGAGAGTTGGAGTAGCACTCTGCAGGCAGTCTTGGGAAGACAGGAGATTCCATGGAAGAGAGGAGAGGGCGTCTCTAAAGGAATATGAAAAATAAGCTACATCTGATGTTTTCTAGCAAGCAGGAAATAAGTCCTAGGAGGCATTAGGGTTTGAGCTCTGTCAAGGGAAAGTTCAATGTGATTTAAACACAGAGGTCTTATCAGCTCAGCTACACTGCCAGAGTGTATGAAAATGTATACAAGAAACAAGAACATCTCTGAGGAATATGATCACTAGGTATAGTATTAAAGCGACAATAGTTAGTAACAATAATGAAATAAAAATTCAGGGCTAAAACGTCCTCAAATGAATGGTAGTTAATTTAATGACTGAATTATGAATTACCTGACCAAAACGTTTTCCTGAATTTATCACTTGTTTCTTTGACAATCAGATTTTAATTATTTAAATACAGAAATTAATTAAAATAACAAATATATTAGTTCTTTGAAAGGCTAAATAAAGAGGTCATTCAGAGATTGGATTTTCAGAGAGGGGGCAGGAGGTCCCAAAGTATGTTTGCCCTTTAAAAGGTGAATGAGTGGAAAGAATTCCTTTGGGAGTAATTCCGCAGTAGTTAGGAGCAAGGAGTGTAACTCGATCGGGGACAAATAAGAACTTGCTCCACGGTGGCAGCCCAGAGGCTGTGACTTAGAGACCTGAAATGCAGAAGGTCTTGGAGTCCTGCTGGATCCCAAATAGCCCACAGTGGTGCAGGTTTTAAGACTCAAAGCTACACTCAGAACATGTCTGTGCTCGATTTGGGGAAACACAGCATGGGAAAATATGGCCTTGGGAGTCACTGTTGGGGGTCCCCGATGGTACAAATAGTTTGCTCTCAGCTACGAACCTAAAGGTTGGCGGTTTGAACCCAACAGCGGTGCCATGGAAGGAAGTCCTGCTGATATGCTTCCGTAGAGATTACAGTCAAGAAAGCAGTTCTACTCTGTAACAGTTGGGGTCACCATGAGTCGGAATCAATAGCAGGGGGTTAGTCACTATTAGGAGGTGTTTGTATATCTCCAATTGTAAACAGGTTTAAGGAGAATATTTTCAATGTCCTATAAACTTATTAAAACAAAACCAAACCCTGTGCCGTCGAGTCGATTCTGACTCATAGCGATCCTATAGGACAGAGTAGAACTACCCCTTAGGGTTTCCAAGGAATGGCTGGTGGATCCAAACTGCCGACCTTTTGGTTAGCAGCGGAGCTCTTAACCACTGTGCGAAGGAGGGGTAGACTGAGAAGAAAGGCATTACTAGTGAGAATAGAGAGATGTGTGGGGAGGGGCCAGGTGTCCCGTTATATGGGCAAAGACAGCTAAAAAGAGCAACCAGGCTTAGGATGCAGATAACCTGAGGGTATGTGGAAAGCCTGCTGTCTTGGATTGAATTATGTCCCCCCTAAAATGTGTGTATCAGTTTGGCGGGGCCATGATTCCAGGTATTGTGTGATTTTCCCATGTGTGGTAAATCCTGCCTGTATGATGTTAATGAGGGAGGATGGGCGGCAGTTGTGTTAGTGAGACACGACTCAATTTACAAGACTGGATTGTGTCCTGAGGCAATCTCTTGAGATATGAAAGACAGAAGTGAGCAGTGAGACAGGGGGACCTCATACCACCACCAAGAAAGCAGTACCGGGAGCAGAGTGTGTCCTTTGGACCCGGGGTCCCTGCGCGGAGAAGGTCTTAGTCTGGGGGAACTATGATGAGAAGGCCAACAGAGAGAGAAAGCCTTCCCCTGGAGCTGACACCCTGAATTTGGACTTCTAGCTTATTTTACTATAAGGAAATAAACTTCTCTTTGTTAAAACCATCCACTTGTGGTGTTTCTGTTATAGCAGCATTAGATGACTAAGACAGGTGCTAAGCCCAGTCATTCAAGCACCACTTGGGCTGCCAGTTAGAGAACTCCCCAGTCCTCAAACTGGGACAAGGCTCAGAAAATTCCAGGTTAGGCAGGGCCCCAGCTAAGGTAAGCTTCTGTAGGAGCACTTGCCCCAGGGAAGAGGATCTTGGGGCAAGACTCTTCCAGTCAACCAGAGTGCACATCAGGTCATTTTTCGAGTTTCAGGTGAATTGCTGTTTGGAGCTTGGGCTGTCTCAGTTCCCGTTGGTGTTCTCTGCAACACACCCACCATCTCAGTTCCCCATTAGCTCTGGCGAAGCTAGGAGAAGGAGGACGAGTAGATGTCACATTCGGCTTTAGATCATCAAAGTCTTTGATTTAATCTAGAGGTCCAAATTGTGTTGACCTGTTTAATGGTACTTGGTCGATGAAAGTAGTGAATGGTGCTAGGTTGTTTGGGCTTTATTTTGTTTCTTTTTATAAAATTGTATTAAAATTTACAGGAGAAAATACATTAATGGGAAAAATTTGAAATAAGAAAGAGTGAGGAACAAAGGAATTTGCCCCTTTTTCATGATCATGTAAAGAGTATCTAGAAACGTGATTTCAGAATCAAGCTAAGACAGTTCCTGTACCAAAGAGATGCAGAAAGATGACTTTGTCATCCTCTTGGGACAACTTGGCTTACATCAGCAGACGCTTATTTTGACTATGCTCAGTGGCTACTCTTAAAGAAAAAAATAATTGGATAGCTTGCAGAAGAAGAGCCTGCAGTCCCAACAATAAGATGACCGGAGAGGGACACTCCTATGGCAGGAAGCTTATTTCACTAGCTGTGTGTAATCTTCCCTCAGATTTCCAAGTATGTTTTTATTTCCTAACGCTCCTTGATGACTGTCCACATTCTGAACCCTTTCCCGGACACGTGGGTGTCCTGCAAGCCACCTCCTCTAATGCCACCCAGGTGTCCTGAACCATGTGCGATTCCAAATGCCCACCTGAGCAGCGTCAGCAGTAAGGCCCAGGAAGATCACAGAACAGTCCCCAGAACAGAGGCTTAGTGGGGGTGAGGGGGCGTCAGAGGGGGAAACTTTCCCACAGGTGCAAGTCCAAGGGGGGACACCAGAGGAGGCCAGCCGGCTAATCCCCTCCACTAGGTGGAGGAGTTGGTCACTAACTTAGAGATTGCCCTGGGTGCCGTTTAGCCTCCCTACACCTCTACCCCAGCAACTTACTGGGCTATGAAACAGTAAGACATGTTTCCTCACAGGCCCTGGGTTCTGCCATCCTCTCTGTATCCTGCCATCACATCTTTCCGCATCCTTACTGACCTTTACCAGTACTCGGCCTGCAGTAGGATGTGACAGACAAGTGACTTCTTTTCTGAGGTGTAAGTTGTCCTCCTCGGTGACCAAGCAACCAGGCTGGATTCCAAGCTTCCCAGAGCCTCAGGAGGAAGAGCAAGAACAAACTGGACTCCCCTGTGTGCCTCAGATCTGCAAGCTGGGTGGAAATTTCCATGAGCTGAGTGGAAATTTCCACCTGCTGAGCGATGTACGTTCCCTTGCGCATCACCAATAAAGCATGTGCTTCATGCTCAAATGAAAATTCTTTTTTTTTCTTAAGCGTGTTTTTGGAAATTTTAGCTGAGTGTTTTCTTGTGATGGTGGTGCTTGTGGCAGTGATGTATGCATGTGTTTTAATTTTTGTTTTTTCCATTTCCCATTTAATTCATAGCTTTTAGGCTCTTATGTTTCATGAATTTTTAAAAAATTCTATCTGACATAATGGTAAACCAAAGAATACTTCTTTCAAATTCATATTGTTTCAAATTCATGTTCTATTACTTGTATTCATGTGACTCTTGGGCAAGTTCCTTTATTCCTCAGAACTTCAATTTTCACAGCTTGAAAGTGAGACACATAATACCTACATCACAATCTTCTCTTATAATTAAGTGGGATAATGTAGCGATGTTCTTAGCATAGTTAATGCCTGGCACTGGATTAATAATATGTATTGTTGTTGTTGCTGTTATTAGTAGTAGTAATAATGGTTTTGCTCTGGCAAAAAAAATGGATAGGAAGGACTAGTATAAAAAGTAGGTAAGATTCTCAAACTGGGTTAGTCTTTCATGTTGTGATTGTTCTATTTCTCTTCCAATCCAGTTCAACGTCCATCTGCTACTTTAAAGACCTGTTAGGGGTTTAGTGTGGAATCTTACACAGACTCACAGCTAATCTGAAAGCAAAGATGAGAATGGTAGGGGGTCTCTGAAAGAAAATGTGTCTGAGTCACTCATTTCCCCCCTAAGTGGACTTCAGTTCTGTAGAAATGGATTCACCATAATCTTTGCTTAAGACACACTGGATTGTTTGTCCACGGAGGGATGATCTTTCTTATTTTTATTTATTTTTTATTATTACATTAGTAACTTAATTTTACGGTCATCATTTTTAAAGCAATATTTTGTAGTCTTAGACATCCCTCTAGAACTAGAACAACTGGCAACAAGTTTTATCTACCTAAGTAGCAGCCTGTTCAATTTTCAACTCCTGTCTTCCTGAAATTTTTGTGTATAATTTCAGAGCTTTTCATTTTACTGTTTTGTTATTTATGTTAATTGTTCTTGAACTTTAGAAAATAAAATATTATATGTAGCTTTCTGGGACATGCTGGTTTCATTTATTAGTATATTATGAAGATCCATCCATATTGTTGCATGCAACCATAGTTTATCCATTTTCTGCACTACATGAATTCCATCATATGGCCGTGCTACATTTAACTATGCATTCTTTCACTGATAGGATATAACTTGTTTCTAGTTTTTGCTCTTACGATCAGTGCTGCTATGAACATTCCCATACACATCACCTGGTGAACATATGCAAATATTTCTACCTCATATATACCTAAGAATAACATTTTTTCTTATAAGATATATGAGCATTAAATTTTCAAGCTACTGCCATATTTATTTCCAAGTGGTTACACTGCTTTACACTACATTAGTAATCCAAAATGAACTCATAAGTCCACATTCTCCCCCACATATTGCTTTATTTAACTTCTTGTTTTTTGCCAATCAAATAAATATAGAAGGGTATCTCTGTGTCTGAGTATCACTTTGAACTGGTATATTGGAACATCAATTTGTACTAATGTAGTTGAGCCTCCATTTGTATATATATATATATATATCAGGCATAGGTATTTTTAATCTGTGAAAAAAATTCTCCTGTCTTTTACCTATTTTTGCATTACAATCTCTTTTCTTCATTAGAGTTAGAAGTTTATATTATTGGAAGAAAACCTTCCTTGGGAGAATGGAAGAACTTGTTAAAAATATAATGGGGGGACTCACGTTTTCTCCTGTTGCGATGTTTTAAACCAGTTTCAGTTTTTAAAAATAATTATAAAAAACTCAAGGTTTCCGACCCAGGGGCAAGATGGCGCTCTAGGCAGAAACACCACGCCGTCCCTCCACAGCAAAGATCCGAAAAACTAAGCCTAACACAGAATCAACAATCCTGAAACCCTAGAACACCAAATGAAGAGATAAAGAACTCAGCCAAACACCAAACGGAGTGAGAATACTAAAAGAGAACGGAGAGCAAGGAGAGACTCAGGCAGAGATTCCTTACCAGCTAACGCAGCGCGGATCCACCATCTTGGATTCCTATCGGAGACCAGCAAACGGGAGAGCAGCCTTGCAGAGCATCTGGTCGGAGACAGAACGACCGGTAAACTGCGGTGCGCGCTCTCCCACCACCCACCCCTCTCCGCCTCAGCTGGGGATCCCCTGCTTTCCGTGGCCAGGGTCTCTGGGCTGGGGGGTGCTGGTGCTTGGATTCCGCGCGCCTGGGCTGGCGGCTTTCTGGGAGCCGTTTGCTGGCAGCTAGCGAACCTTTCTCTGCCGCCTCCCCCTCCTTTTGCCTGGGTGCCTGGTTCCGAGTGCCGTCTCTGCTCTCTCCTGCGGGGCTGTAGGGCTGCGTGCTGGCGTGTGGCTGTTTCTGGGTCTGGGCTCCCGCGTGGGTGGGATCCCGGGGCCTTTGTTCGTTCGCCCCTCTGCTTTCCGTGGCCGGGGTCCCTGGGCGGGGGGGCGCCGGTGCTTGGGTTCCGCGCGCCCGGGCTGGGGGCTTTCTGGGAGCCGTTTGCTGGCACCTAGCGGAACTTTTTCTGCCGCCTCCCCCTCCTTTTGCCTGGGTGCCTGGGTCCGGGTGCTGTCTCTGCTCTCTCCTGCGGGGCTGTGGAGCTGCGTGCGGGCGTGTGGCTGTTTCTGGGTCTGGGCTCCCGCGTGGGTGGGATCCCGGGGCCTTTGTTCGTTCACCCCTCTGCTTTCCGTGGCCGGGGTCCCTGGACGGGGGGGCGCCGGTGCTTGGGTTCCGCGCGCCCGGGCTGGGGGCTTTCTGGGAGCCGTTTGCTGGCACCTAGCGGACCTTTTTCTGCCGCCTCCCTCCCCTTTTGCCTGGGTGCCTGGTTCCGAGGGCCGTCTCTGCTCTCTCCTGCGGGGCTGTAGGGCTGCGTTTGGTCGTGTGGCTGTTTCCAGGTCTGGGCTCCCGGGCGGGTGGGATCCTGGGGCCTTTGTTCGTTGGCCCCTCTGCTTCCCGTGGCCACGGTCACTTAACCCCGAGACTATCGGCTTCTTGGAATTCGCGCCCCTGAGTGGGGGCTCTCTGGGTCCCATTTGTAGGCACTGACTGCTGGTGTTGCCCTTTTTTTTTTTTTCTTTTTCTCAATTTTATTTTTCTTCCTTTTTTAATTAGTTTTGTCATATTTTACCTCTTTTTCTCTTTTGTCTTTCTTCATTGCTTAATTTCTTGTCCCTCTATCTCTTCCTTCTCTTTCTGATCCCTGAATACCAGGCGATGTATGCCTCTGTACCTTCTGGCCAGGCTGAGCTGTGAAAATTGAGACCGACTCCCCCAGACCTCATAGCTGCATCGGTGCGATCCCTGGGAACTTTGCAGTTTTTTAACTTTTCTGATTTTCATTTGGTCATTCTTTCCTTTTCTTTCTCTTCCCCCTTTTGGTTTCCTCCATCCCATAGTCTCTCATCTGTACATTCCAACAACAAACTCCCCTAGCATTCTTTTATGTTTGTACGCTTTTTGCTCCTCCTCCTCTCTCCTCTCTCCCATATCCAGCTTAGCTTCACACATAACCATCTTCCCGCTGCACCCTACCTACCTGCACCGTGCACTAGACATCACATCACCAAGCGGTGCAGGCACGCCCTATTGGAACCTGCCCAGCACTGACTACCGACCGTCCTGGTGGCTGCGGTGAGTGCCACAAGCAACCCATCCCAGTGGCTCCTCCTCAACTAGATCTGCCCAGCTGTACCACAAGAACGAAAAAAAAAAAATCTACAATCAATAA
Source organism: Dugong dugon (assembly GCA_030035585.1). NCBI lineage: Eukaryota > Metazoa > Chordata > Mammalia > Sirenia > Dugongidae > Dugong > Dugong dugon. The sequence continues at coordinate 192,343,204 of CM057462.1, read as the reverse complement.
ACGAGAGAAATATCTACTGAATGCCCCGAAAACAGCAAACAATATCAAAACATTTACAAAAACAAGACAAGATGGCTCCAATAGGCGTCCAAATTAAAACACCAGATAACTCTCCTGTGGAAGAAAATGCACTAGAAGTACCTGATACGGAACTCAAATCACTAATACTCGGAATTTTCCAAGAACAGAGGCAAAAAGCTGACAAACATGAGGAAAAAATGGACAAATTTATGGAAAATACAGACAAAAAATTGGAAGAATTCAGGAAGATGATGCAAGAACAAAATGCCAAAATAAATTCACAACTCGAAATTATACAAAAACAACAATTAGAAATCCAAAAGATAAACAACAAGATTTCAGAAATGGACGGTGTCATAGAAGGGCTGAGAAGTAGATTTGAAACCATGGAAGACAGGATCAGTGGAACTGAAGACAAACACTTGGATACAACTCTGTTTCAGGAAAACTCAGAAAAAAGAACAAAGAAAAATGAAGAGACCCTGAGAGTTATGTGGGACACAATTAAAAGCAAAAACTTACGAGTGATTGGCATACCAGAACAGGGGAAGAAAACAGAAAACACAGAGAGGATCATTGAGGAACTGCTGACAGAAAACTTTCCCAATATCATGAAAAATGAAAAGCTGGTCATCCAAGAAGCTCAACGAACCCCATATAGAATAGACCCCAAAAGAAAATCACCAAGACATATCATATTCACACTCGCTAAAACTAAAGACAAACAAAGAATCCTGAGAGCAGCTCGGGAAAAACAAGAAGTCACATACAGAGGAGAAACAATAAGACTAAGCTCAGATTATTCAGCAGAAACCATGCAGGCAAGAAGGCAATGGGATGACATATATAAAATCTTGAAAGAAAAAAATTGTCAGCCAAGAATAATATATCCTGCAAAACTCTCATTCAGATTTGATGGTGAAATTAGGTCATTTCCAGATAAACAGAAACTAAAGGAATATGCAAAAGTCAAACCAAACTTACAAGAATTATTAAAGGGAGTTCTTCGATCTGAGGACAAACAGCTTAAGCCCTCAGGCAGGACCTAGGACCTAGGATGCAGGTTAACATGAACCAGATACCATTCTAGGAACTGAACTACAGACGACTTTCCAAAAACAAAAGATATACAACAGGGAATCAGAGAAATCAATCAAAGGATGACAACAACATCAAAACAATGAAAGAGGGAACAAACGGCATAGGTATAGAACCTTCTAAAGGAGAAGAAGGCAAGGCGATACCAAGTAACGGTAGACTGCTTCAAAATTATAAAGATAAGGGTAAAATTCATGGTAACCACAAAAAAAGTTAACAAACCAACTCATAAAAATAAAGACGAAAAACATAAAGTCTCAACAAAAACAAAACCTACAAAAACAAAAGAAATGAACACAAAATCCACAAACAAAAGGAACTCAGCACAAGAGAGTAAGAAGAACAAAGAAAACTTCAGCATCACAAAAAAAAGCACTACAAAATGACAGCAACAAACTCACATCTATCAATAATTACACTGAACGTAAATGGACTCAATGCACCCATAAAGCGACGGAGAGTGGCAGAATGGATAAGAAAACAGGATCCATCTATTTGCTGTCTACAAGAGACACATCTTAGAAACAAAGATGTGAATTTATTAAAAATCAAAGGTTGGAAAAAAATATATCAAGCTAACAACTATCAAAAAAGAGCAGGAGTGGCAATTCTAATCTCAGATAAAATAGACTTTAAAACAAAATCTACCATAAAAGACAAAGAAGGACACTATATAATGATTAAGGGGATGATCCATCATGAAGACATAACCATAATAAATATCTATGCACCCAATGACAGGGCTCCAAAATACATAAAAAAAACTCTAACAGCACTGAAAAGAGAAATTGACAGTTCCACAATAATAGTAGGAGACTTCAACACACCACTCTCAGTAAAGGACAGAACAACTAAAAAGAAACTTAGCAAAGATACAGAAGACCTAAAGGACACAATCAGCCAACTGGACCTCATAGACATATATAGAACACTCCATCCAACCGCTGCAAAGTACACATTCTTTTCCAATGCACATGGAACGTTCTCCAGAATAGACCACATCTTAGGCCACAGAGCAATCCTCAACAAGATCCAAAATGCTGAGATAATTCACAGTATCTTCTCTGACCACAATGCCATCAAGGTAGAAATTAACACTAGAAAGAGCAAGGAAAAAAAAATCAAACACATGGAAACTGAATAATAATCTGCTTACACATCAATGGGTAATAGAAGAAATCAGAGATGGAATTAAAAAATTCCTAGAATCAAATGAAAATGAAAACACATCATACCAAAACCTTTGGGACACAGCAAAGGCAGTCCTCAGAGGACAATTTATAGCAATAGATGCACATATCAAAAAAGAAGAAAGGGACAAAATCAAAACATTAACTACAGAACTCAAACAAATAGAAAGAGAACAACAAAAAAAGCCTACAACCACCGGAAGAAAGGAAATAGTAAAGATCAGAGCAGAAATCAATGAAATAGAGAACAGAAAAACAATAGAAAGAATCAACAAAACCAAAAGTTGGTTCTTTGAAAGAATCAACAAAATCGACAAACCACTGGCCAGACTGACAAAAGAAAAACAGCAGAGGGCACAAATAACCCAAATAAGAAATGAAATGGGGGACATTACAACAGACCCAACTGAAATAAAAAGGATTATAACAGAATATTATGAAAAACTATATTCCAACAAATTTGAAAACCTAGAGGAAATGGATAAATTTCTAGAAACATACGGCATACCCAAACTACAACAAAGTGATATTGAAAATCTGAACAGACCCACAACAAGAGAAGAGATTGAAAAGGTAATAAAAAAACTCCCAACCAAAAAAAGCCCTGGCCCAGATGGCTTCACTGGAGAATTCTACAAAACATTTACAGAAGAGCTCGTACCAGTTCTACTCAAGTTATTTCAGAGCATAGAAGAGGAAGCAACACTTCCAAATTCATTCTATGAAGCCAGCATAACGCTGATACCAAAACCAGGCAAAGACATCACAAAAAAAGAAAATTACAGACCAATATCTCTCATGAATATAGATGCAAAAATTCTCAACAAAATTCTAGCCAATAGAATTCAGTATCATATCAAAAAAATAATACACCACGACCAAGTAGGATTCATACCAGGTATGCAAGGATGGTTTAACATTAGAAAATCCATCAACGTAATCCACCACATAAATAAAAGGAAAGAAAAAAATCACATGATTATCTCAATTGATGCAGAAAAGGCATTTGACAAAGTCCAACACCCATTCCTGATAAAAGCTCTCAATAAAATAGGTATAGAAGGGAAATTTCTCAACATCATAAAGGGCATCTATGCAAAACCAACAGCCAACATCATTCTTAATGGAGAAAGGCTGAAAACATTCCCCCTGAAAAAAAGGAACAAGACAAGGATGCCCTTTATCACCACTCCTATTTAACATTGTGCTGGAAGTTCTCGCTAGAGCAGTAAGGCAAGAGAAAGAAATAAAGGGCATCCAAATTGGTAATGAAGAAGTTAAACTCTCCCTGTTTGCAGATGATATGATACTATACATAGAAAACCCTAAAGACTCCACGAGAAATTTACTGGAACTAATAGAAAGATTCAGCAGAGTAGCAGGATACAAGATAAACATTCAAAAATCAGTTGGATTCCTATACACCAGTAAAGAGAACGATGAAAAGGATATCACGAAATCAATACCATTTTCAATAGCCCCTAAAAAGATAAAATACTTGGGAATAAATCTGACCAGGAATATAAAAGACCTATACAAAGAAAACTACAAAACACTGCTGCATGAAACCCAAAGGGATCTACATAAATGGAAAAACATACCATGCTCATGGATAGGCAGACTCAACATTGTGAAAATGGCAATTCTACCTAAAGCAATTTACAAATACAATGCAATTCCGATACAAATACCAACAACATTCTTCAAAGAGATGGAAAAACTAATTATTAACTTTATATGGAAAGGGAAGAAACCCCGAATAAGTAAAGCACTACTGAAGAAGAAGAATAAAGTTGGAGGACTCACACTACCTGACTTGAGAACCTACTATACAGCTACAGTACTCAAAACAGCCTGGTACTGGTACAACAACAGAGACATTGACCAATGGAACAGAATTGAGAACTCAGATGTAAATCCATCCACCTACGGTCACCTGATTTTTGACAAGGGCCCAAAATACATCAAATGGGGAAAAGACTGTCTTTTTAACAAATGGTGCTGGCAAAACTGGATATCCATTTGTAGAAAAATGAAACAGGACCCATACCTCACACCATATACAAAAACTACTTCAAAATGGATCAAAGACCTGAATATAAAGCCTCAAACTATAAAATTCATAGAAGAAAAAATAGGACCAACACTTCAGACCTTAATACATGGCATTAACAGGATACAAACCATAAACATCAACACAAAAAACCCAACAGATAAACTAGATAATTGGGATCTTCTAAAAATCAAACATCTATGCTCTTCAAAAGATTTCACCAAAAGAGTTAAAAGAGAACCTACAGACTGGGAAAAAATTTTTGGACAGTACAAGTCAGACAAAGGTCTAATCTCCATAATCTACAAGAAAATCCAACACCTCTACAACAAAAAGACAACCAATCCTATCAAAAAATGGGCAAAGGAAATGAACAGACACTTCACCAAGGAAGACATTCAAATGGCCAACAGACACATGAGGAAATGCTCGCGATCACTAGCCATTAGAGAAATGCAAATTAAAACCACAATGAGATACCATCTCACCCCGGCATTACTGGCACGAATCAAAAACACTGGAAACAACAAATGTTGGAGGGGCTGCGGGGAGACGGGAACTCTTATACACTGCTGGTGGGAATGCAAAATGATACAGCCATTTTGGAAAATGATATGGCGTTTCCTCAGAAAGCTAGAAATAGACGTACCATTCGATCCAGCAATCCCACTCCTAGGAATATATCCTAGAGAAATAAGAGTCATCACTCGAATAGACATATGCACACCTATGTTCATGGCAGCATTATTCACAATAGCAAAACGATGGAAACAACCTCGATGTCCATCAACAGACGAATGGATACACAAACTATGGTACATACACACAATGGAGTACTATGCAATGAGAAAGAACAATGAATCGGTGAACCATCTCATAACATGGATGAAACTGGAGGACATCATGCTGAGTGAAATAAGTCAATCACAAAAGGACAAATATTGTATGAGACCTCTATTGTAAAAACCCATGAAAAAATTCACATGCAAAATGTAACAATCCTTGTTGGTTACCAGGGATGGGAGGGGGGGGGAATACTAAATAGGTAATAGGTAAGTGGTAACTTGGGTGAGAGATGAGATAGTACATAGTACAGGGGAAACTAACACAACCTGCACAAGGAAAGGTCATGGAGGCCCTATAGACACATCCAAACCCCCCGAGGGACTGAGTTGTTGGACGGAGGGCTCTGGGGACCATGATCTCGGGGAACATCTAGCTCAATTGGCATGACACTACTTATAAAGATAATGCTCTACATTCTACCTTGGTGAGTAGTGTCTGGGGTCTTAAAAGCCTATGAGCGGCCATCTAAGATACTCCACTGATCTCATCCCTTCGGGAACAAGGGAGAACGAAGAGAACAGGATACAAGGAAAAGATTAGTCCGAAGGACTAATGGTCCACAGCTACCAAGGCCTCCACGGGACTGAGCCCAGTACAGCTGGATGGTGCCCGGCTACCACCAATGACTCCTCTGACCAGGATCACAACAGAGGGTTCTGGGCAGAGCTGGAGTAGGATGTAGAGTATAATTTTAACTTCCAAAAAAAAAAAAAAAAAAAAAGAAGACCAGATATACTGGCCTAAAGAATACTAGAGAAACCTCGAGAGTGTGGCCCCCAGACACCCTTTCAGCTCAGAGGGGAAGTTACCTTCAAGGTTTGATGTTAAGCCTGGGAATGGACACCCCAGTAAAATTAAATGGGACTAACGATGTACAGGAGTCCGGTGACAAGGGCCAGAAGGCAGAGGGAGAGTAGGAAACTGATGATAAGGAACACAAATTGAATAAGGACACTGTCGATGTATTGTGAGATTGTTGACCACTGCTATAGGGCAACATTTGTAGTAACTATTAAATGGGAGCCTGTTTTGTCCTGTAAGCCTTCATCTTGGGCGAGAATGGCAGCACAATTGGAAGAGCATAGTCAATATCACTTAAATGTGTAAGTAAAAAGTTTTGAAATGGTGTTTAAATAAAATAAAAATAAATAAATAAATAAATAAATAAATAAATAAATAAATAAATAAATAAATAAATAAATAAATAAATAAATAAATAAATAAATAAATAAATAAATAAATAAATAAATAATAAATAAATAATAAAAAAAACTCAAGGTTTCCACTGTTTCTAATAGTAGTTGTTTAATAATAAATTTTAATTTATTTGAAAATTCCGACTAAACAAAATCTATAAAATGTGAATAAGCTCCTAAGATTAAAAACACATTATGGAGAACCCTTGGAGTTCTAGATCCTCTTTCTTTCTCTACTCGTTTTTTAAAATAACCTTTTTATTTTGGAATAGTTTTAGATTTACAGAAAAATTGTGAAGATAGCACAGAGTTCCCATACATTTCAGATTCAGTTTCCCCAATTATTAACATCTCACAAGAGTGTGTTACATTTCCTCAATTAATAAACCAATATTGATGTACTATTATTAAATGAGGTTCAAACTTTATTCAGATCTCCTTAGCTTTTACCTAACGTTCTTTTTCTATTTCCAGATTCCATACAAAAACCATAACCAAATCTGTTACCGTCGAGTCAATTTCAATTCATAGTGACCCTATAAGACAGAGTAGAACTGCCCCCATAGGGTTTCCAAGGAGCGCCTGGTGGATTCGAACTGCAGACCTTTTGGTTAGCAGCTGTAGCTCGCCATAGCTCTTAACCACTACACCGCTAGGGTTTCCAATTCCATACAGAGTCCCACATTACATTTAGTCATCATGTCTCCTGAGGCTCCTCTTAAGTCTCTCAGACTTCTCTTTTGTTTTAATGACCTTAACAATTTTGAAGAATACTGGTCATGTATTTTGTAGAGTATCCGCAACTAGGATTTATCTGATGTTTTCCTCACAATTTGGTTGGGGTTATGAGTTTGGGGAGGAAGACCAAGGAGGTTAAATACCATTCTCATCAGAGCGTACGTATCAGGGTATATACTGCCAATATGATGTATTGTCTTTGATGTTAACCTTCATTACCTGGCTGAGGTAGTGTGTCAGTTTCCTTCACTGTGAAGTTGCCCGTTTTTCAACTTTCTACACTGTATTCTTTTTAAGGAAGTCACCATGTGCAGCCCACACTTAAGGAATCGGGGGGTTATGCTCCACCTTTTTATTTGGAATTCTTCTGCAAGGGAGATATGTCTTTTCTCTCCTACTTATTTATTCAATTATCTATTTATATAAGTATGGACTTATTAATTGGAGCCCTGGTGGTATAGTGGTTAAGAGTTCAGCTGCTAACCAAAAGGTGGGCAGTTCAAATCCACCAGTCGCTCCTTGGAAATCCTATGGGGCAGTTCTACTCTGTCCTTAGGGCCACTATGTGTCAGAACCGATTGATGGCACCTAACTACAACAGCATGGACTTATTGATAAATATCCATTTTGAAGTTTGGGTTATAATCCTATTAATCCAGTGATGTCGAGTAGATTCTGACTCATGGCAACTTCATGTGTTATAGACTAGAACTGTGCCCCATCAAGTTTTCATGGCCGTAATCTTTTACAAAAGCAGATCACCAGGCGTTTATTCCATGGTAATACTTGATTTTTTTGCTCAGATTGTTCCAGCTTTGGCTATTGGGAGTTCTTTCAGTTCCAAACTTACGTAGGTTCTCACCTTTCCCCACCTACCCCTTTCAGTGAGGTTATATCATACATGTATAATACTGTTTGATTCTTTTGTTACAGTCTTCATTCCATCCTGGAATCCTAGAACTTTTTAAATGAGTTTAAAAAATTTTGCATCCATTGCTTTGTACTGGAAAGTTCTATGGGATTTGACAAATTCCTAGTATCGTGTATTCACCATTACAGTATCATACAGAATAGTTTCACTACTCTAAAAAATTTCCTATGCTTCAGCTAGTCAGCCCTCTTCTAACCCTGAAACTCTGGCAACCACTAGTCTGTTTACCGTCTTTATAGTTTTGCCTTTCCCAGAAGTCACATAAATGGAATCATACAATATGTAGCCTTTCAGATTGGCTTCCTTTACTTAGTAATTTGCATTTAATATTTAATCATTTCTTTGTGAGACTTGATAGCTCATTGCTTTTTATCATTGAATAGTATTACATTGTATGGGTGTATTACAGTTTATTTATTCATTCATCTATTGAAGGACAATTTGTTTCCAATTTTGGGGAATTATAAATAAAGCTACTATAAATATTTGAATAAGGATTTTGTGTTCACATAAGTTTTCAGATTAGTTGCTTAAATTCCTAGGAGTGCTATTGCTGCATTATATGATAAGACTATGTTTAGCTGTGCAAGATCTTTTTTTTTCCTTTTTTCTTTTATTGCACCTTTGATGAAGGTTTACAGAACAAGTTAGTTTCTCATTAAACAGTACACATACTGTTTTGCAACATTGGTTAACAGCTTCACAGCATGCCACCACTCTCTCTTCTTGACCTTGGGTTCCCTATTACCAGATTTCCTGTCCCCTCCTGCCTTCTAGTCCTTGGCCCTGGGCTGGTGTGCCTTTTAGTCTTATTTTGCTTTATGCACCTGTCTAATCTTTGGCTGAAGGGTGAACCTCATGGGTGACTTAATTTTTGAGCTAAAAGGGTGTCCAGGGGCCATACTCTCAGTGTTTCTCCAGTCTCTGTTGGGCCAGTAAGTCTGGTCTTTTGCTTGTGTGTGTGTGAGTTGGAAGTTTGTTCAACATTTTTCTCCAGCTCTGTCTGGGACCCTCTATTGTGATCCCTGTCAGAGCAGTCGGTGATGGTAGCTGGGCACCATCTAGTTGTACTGGGCTCAGTCTGGTGGAGGCTGTGGTAGTTGTGTTCCATTAGTGCTTTGGACTAATCTTTCCCTTGTGCCTTTAGTTTTCTTCATTTTTCCTTGCTCCCAAAGGAGTGAGACCAGTGGAGTATCTTAGATGGCTGCTCACAGGATTTTAAGACCCCAGGTGCTACACACCAAAGTAGAATGTAGAATATTTTCTTTATAAACTATGTTATGCCAATTGAGCTACATGTTCCCTGAGACCATGGTCCCCATAGACCTCAGCCCAGCAATTCGGTCCCTCAAGGAGTTTTGATGTGTCTATGGAGCTTCCATGACCTTTTCCTTGTAACAGTTGTGCTGGCTTCCCCAGTATTGTGTACTGTCTTACCCTTCACCAAACTTACCCCTTATCTGTTGCCTGTTTAGTGTTTTTCCAGTCCCACCCCTCCCCTCCCTCGTAACCATCAAAGATTGTTTCTTTTTGTATGTAAACCTTTTCATGAGTTTTTATAGTAGTGGTCTCATACAATATTTGTCCTTTTGTGATTGACTTATTTCACCCAGCATGATGCCCTCCAGATTCATCCATGTTGCGAGATGCTTCGAAGAGTCATCAACATTCTTTATCATTGCATATTACTCCATTGTGTGTATGTGCCATAGTTTATTTATCCATTCATCTGTTGATGGGCATCTAGGTTGTTTCCATATTTTTGCTACTGTGAACAATGCTGAAATGAACATGGGTGTGCATATGGTTATTCGTGTGGCAACTCTTATTTCTCTCGGATATATTCCTAGCAGTGGGATTGCTGGATCATATGGTATTTCTACTTCTAGCTTTTTTAGTAAGCGCCATATCATTTTCAAACATGGTTTTACCATTTCACATTCCACCAGCAGTGCATAAGAGTTCCAGTCTCTCCACGTCCTCTCCAACATTTGTTATTTTCTGTTTTTTTTTTTTGATTCGTGCCAGTAACGCCTAGATAAGATGATATCTCTTTGTAGTTTTCATTTGCATTTCTCTAATGGCTAGTGATAGGGAGCATTTCCTCATGTGTCAGTTAGCTGCTTGATTATCTTCATTGGTGAAGTGTCTGTTCATTTCCTTTACCTGTTTTTTAATTGGATTATTTGTCTTTTTGTTGTAGAGGTGTTGGTTTTTCCTGAGGAGTTTAGAGACTGATTAGACCTTTGTCTGACTTGTAATGTCCAAAAATTGTTTCCCAGTCTGTGAGTTCTCTTTTCACTCTTTTGATTAAGTGTTTTGTTGAGCATAAGCATTTAATTTTTAGGAGATCCCAGTTATCTAGCCTATCTTCTGGAGTCTACGTGTTGTTAATTATGATTTGTATCCTGTTAATGCCCTGTATTGTGGCCTCTAGCGTTGATCTTATTTTTTTCTTCCAAGATCTTTACTGTTTTGATTTTGTTTTTAGGTCTTTGATCCATTTGGAATTAGTTTTTGTATATGGTGCGAGGTATGAGTCCTGTTTCATTTGTATGCTGATGGACATCCAGTTTTGCCAGCACTGTTTGTTAAAAAGACTGTCTTTTGCCCATTTGATGGACTTTGGGCTCTTGTCGAAAATCAAGTGATCATAGGTGGATGGATTACATCTGGGTTCTCTATTCTGTTCCATTGGTCTGTGGATCTGTCGTTGTACCAGTACCAGGATGTTTTGACTACCACAGGTGTATAGTAGCTTCGGAGGTCAGGTAGTGCCAGACTTCCTACTTTGTTCTTTTTCTTCAATAACGCTTTATTTATTAAGGGGCCTCTTCCCTTTCCATATAAAGTTAATGATTAGTTTTTCCATCTCTTTTAAGAGTGTTTCTGGTATTTGAATCAGGATTGCATTGAATTTTTAGATTGCTTTAGGTAGAATGGTAATTTTTGCCATGTTGTGTCTACCTATATTATATTTTTCCATTTATGTAGCTCTCTTTTGGTTTCTTGCTGTTGTGTTTTGTAGTTCTCTTTGTGGAGGTCTTTTACATCCCTGGTTATATTTATTCTTAAGTATTTCGTTTTCATTGTTCTCTTTATTGGTGTATAAGAATCCAACTGATTTGTGTGTGTTTATCTTGTCTCCTGCTACACTGCTGGATATTTTTATTAGTTCCAGTAGTTTTCTTGTGGAGTCTTTTGGGTTTTCTATGTATAGTATCATATCATCCACAAATAGGGACAGTTTACCTTCTTCATTACCAATTCGGATGCCCTGTATTTCTTTTTCTTGCCTCATTGCTCTAGCTAGGACGTCCAGCACAATGTGAAATAGGAGTGGTGTTAAAGGGCATTCTTGTCTTGTTCCTGTTCTCAAAGGTAATGTTTTCAGCCTCTCTCCATTAAGAATGATGTTGGCTATTGGTTTTGCATAGATGCCCTTTATTGTGTTCAGGAATTTCCTTTTTATATCTATTTTATTGAGAGTTTTTATCAGAAATGGGCATTGGACTTTGTCAAATGCCTTTTCTGCATCGATTGAGGTAAACATGTAATTCTTTTATTTATGTGGTGAATTACTTTGATGATTTTTTAAAGTTGAATGATCCTTGCATACCTGGTGTGAATCCTACTTGGATGTCGTGTGTTATGTTTTTAGTAGAATGCTGAATTCTGTTGGCTATAATTTTGTTGAGAATTTGTCCATCTATATTCATGGGAGATATAAGTCTGTAATTTTCTTTTTTTGTGCTGTCTTTCCCTGGTTTTGGTATCAGGGTTATGCTGGCTTCATAGAAGAATTTGGAAGTATCGCTTCCTTTTCTATGTTCTGAAATATTTTGAGTAGTACTGGTGTAAGCTCTTCTCTGAATGTTTGATAAAATTCTCCAGTGAAGCCATCTGGTTCTGAGCTTTTTTTGTTGTTGTTGTTTGGTGTTTTTATTATTAAATTTTCCATCTCTTGTTATGGGTTCTTCCAGATTTTCAACGTTATTTTGTGTTAGTTTGGGTAGGTAGCTGTTTGTAGAAATTTTTCCATTTCCTCTAAGTTTCAAATTTGTTGGAGTTTATTTTTTCATAGCACTCTGTTATGATCCTTTTTATTTCGGTTGATCCTGTTGTAATGTCCCCTGTTTCATTTCTTATTTGGAATATTTGCATCTTCTCCTGTTTTTCCTGGTCAGTTTGGCCTGTGGTTTGTTGATTTTGTTGATCCTTTCCAAGAACCAACTTTTCGTTTTGTTGGTTCTTTCTATTGTTTTTTTATTCTCTATTTCATTTACTCTGTGATTTTTATTGTTTCCTTTCTTTTGGTGACTGTGGGCTTCTTTTGCTATTCTCTTTCTATCTGTCTGAGTTGTGTAGCTAAGGTTTTGATTTTATCCCTTTCTTCTTTTTTGATGTGTGCATCGATTACTTTAAATTGACTTCTGAGCACTGCCTTTGCTGTGTCCCAGAAGTTTTGATATGATGTGTTTTCATTCTCGTTTGTTTCTGGGAATTTTTTGATTCCATCTTTGATTTCTTCCTTTAACCAGGAATTTTTAAGCAGGGTGTTATTCAGTTTTCATTTAATTTTTTTTTTTTATTACTTGCTCTTCCTGTGGTTAATTTCTACCTTGATGGCTTTGTGATCAGAGAAGATACTTTGTATTTTCTCAATGGTTTGGATTTTGTTGAGGGTTGCTTTGTGGCCTAAGATGTAGTTTATTCTGGAGAAAGTTCCAAGTGCTTTGAAAAAGAATGTGTATTTTGCAGCTGTTTGGGGGAGTGTTCTATATATATCTATGAGTCCAAGTTGGCTGACTGTGGCCTTTAGATCTTTGTGTCTTTGCTGAGTTTCTTTTTAGATGTTCTGTCCTTTACTGAGAGTGGTGTGTTGAAGTCTCCTGCTAGTATTGTGGAACTGTCGATTTCTCTTTTCAGTGCTGTTAGAGTATTTTTTTATGTATTTTGGAGCGCTTTCATTGGGTACATAGATATTTATTATGGTTAAGTCTTCATGATGGATCATCCCTGTAATCATTATATAGTGCCCTTCTTTGTCTTTTATGGTGGATTTTGTTTTAAAGTCTATTTTATCTGAGCCCTCCTTCTGATTTTGGTAGCTGTTTTCTTGAAATGTTTTTCCATCTTTTGTTTTTTAATAAATTTACATCTTCATTTTTAAGATGTTTCTTATAGACAGTATATTGATGGATCGTTTTTTTAAATTTTAATCCATTCTGTCACTCTTTGTCTCTTTATGGGTGCATTGAGGCCATTTACATTCAGTGTTATTACTGATACGTGTGAGTTTATTGCTGCCATTTTTTGTGTGGTGCTTACGTTTTCTTTGTTCCTCTTACTCTCCTGTGCTAAATTCCTTTTGTTTGTGCATTGTTTTTTCATTTCTTTTGTTTTTACTGAGACTTTATGTTTTTCTTCTTTATTTTGTTAAGTAGGTTTTTTAACTTTCTTTGTGGTTACCTTGAAATTTACCCTTATCTTCCTAGGTTTGAACCAGTCTTTTATTACTTGGTATCGCCTTGCCTTCCTCTCCATTAGAAAGTTCTATGCCTACACCGTTTATTCCCTCTTTTATTGTTCTGGCATTGTTGTCATTTACAGATTAACCTCTCTGGTTCCCTGTTGTAAACCTTTTAGTTTTGAATACTTGTTGAGAGTTCATTTCCTGGGTTGATATCTGGCTGGTTCGATCTTGCATCCTAGATTCAGGCAGTGGTCTGCTGTTGCTTGTTCTCTTACTGCAGGACTTCCTTTAATAATTCTTGTAAGTTTGGTTTGGTTTTTACATATTCCCTTAATTACTGTTTATCTGGAAATGTCCTACTTTCACCATCATATTTGAAGGAGAATTTTGTAGGATATATTATTCTTGGTTGGTAATTTTTTTTTTTCTGTCAAAGTTTTATATATGTCCTCCCATTGTATTTTTGCCTACATGGGTTCTGCTGAGTAATCAGAGCTTAGTCATTGTTTTTCCTCTGTATGTGACTTCTTGTTTTTCTCGAGCTGCTCTCAGGATTCTTTGTTTTTCTTTCGATTTAGAAAGTGTGATTATGATATGTTTTGGTAATTGTCTTTTGGGGTCTATCCTATATAGGGTTCCTTGAGCTTCTTGGATGGACAGCTTTTCATCTCATGATTTAGGGAAGTTTTCTGTCACCAGTTCTTTAATGATCCTCTCTGTGTTTTTCATTTTCTCCCCCTGTTCTGGAACTCCAACTCGAAAATTTTTGCTTTGGATTGTATCCCACATCACTCTCAGGGTTTCTTCATTTTTTTTTTTCTTCTGATTTTTCCTCAGAGTGGTATCCAAGTATTTGTCTCCAGTTTCGCTGATCCTGTCTTCTATTGCTTCAACCCTGCTCCTCAGACTTTCTATGACACTGTCCATTTCTGAAATTTTATTGTTTATCTCTTGGATTTCTAAGTGTTGTTTTTGTATGATTTTTAGCTGGGAATTTATTTTGACATTTTTCCTGTGTTATTTTCCTGAATTCTTCCGTATTTTTAATCTGTATTTTCCATGAATGTGTCTCCCTTTTCCATGAATTTCTCTATTTTTTTCCTCATTTTTGTCTGCTTTTTGCTTCAACTCTTGGATAGATCTTAATATTACAGATTTGAATTCCCTTTCAAGGAGTTTCAGTGCCTTTTATTCTATAGCGAAGTTATCTGGTGTTTTATTTTGGACACCTACTTTTATTGTTTCTAATATATTTTGATATTATCTGCTATCTTTGGGACATTCAGTAGATTTTTTTTCATGTATTGATTGTAGATTTCTTTGTTTCATCCCATGTTTTGTTTTATTTGGTTATGCCTGAGCAAGCAGGCTGTGCAATCTTTGTTCTTTGCTTGTCTGTGGACATGATACTTTTCACCTCCTGGTCAAAGGGAATGAACAGCCACTGAGCTATGGTGCAGCAGGACAGATCCAGCTGAAGGGGAGTGGCTGTCATGGATTGTTTGTGTCAAGTACTGTGGTTGACAGGGCGGGCTAGAGGTCAGTGCACGACTGGTTCGTGTAGGTTGTGCCTGTGCTGCTCAGGATGCGATGTTTAGTGCATGGTGCAGATAGCCAGCAGGGAGTGGGAAGGTTGTGATGTGTGGAGCTAAGTTGGGTAAAGGAAGGAAGAGAGAGAGGAGATAGAAACAAGAGCCAGGAAAAAGAAAAGTGCTGAGGGAGTGTGCTGCTGGAATGGAGAGATGAGAAATGAGAAATGAAGAAAAACAAAAAGGAAACGAGAAAATAAGTGCCCACAGGGATTCCACAAGTGACCAGGGAAGTAGCTCCTAGGTCTCTGGATGGAGCCTATCTAGAAGGGGCAGAGATGACACATAGTGCCAAGTATTCAGGAGTTAAGAAAAAGAGGGAAAATAGAGAGAGATGAGAAACTGAGAAATGAAGAAAAACATAAAAGTAAAAAGAAAAGAAAAAGAAAAAGAGAAACGTGCCCGGGGATCCCACTGATTCCGCAGTGCAGACTAGAGGAGCAGCTCCCAAGCTGCGTAGTACAGCCCTGCTGGAAGGAGTGAAGATGGCACACAGGGCCAGGCATTCAGGAGACAAGAAAGCAAAGTAAATAGAGAGAGACGAGAAACCGAGAAATGAAAAAAACATAAAGGAAAAAAATACAAACAAAAAAGGCCCCAGATTTCCACCAACACGGTGGCTCACACTGGGGAATCAGTTCCCCAGCTGAGCAGCACTTCACAGCCTGTCAGCAAGAGGTAAAAATGGCTCACAGATCCAGATGTTAGACAGAAAGGAGGGGGAAGAGGTGAATGGTAGGGAAGAAACGAAAAGAAGCCAAAAAAAAAGCAACATCAGCAACGAAGAAGTGGTACTGAAGGAGCCAGCCGGTGTGGGCAGGGTGAATCCAAGTGGCAGGGAGCCAACACCTGAGAGCCAATCAACGTCCACCTGCTGGGAAGAGGCAGAAGCTGAGAAGGGGGAAGAAGGGTGGGGGGGGGGTTAGGAAATCGTGTATCACTGATTACCAGGTGCTCTGTCTCCTGCAGGGAGCTCTGTGAAGCTGCTTTCCTGTACTGTATGCCTGCCTATCTCTGACAGGAACCCAAGATGTTGAATCTGTGCTGTGATAGCTGATACGAGACCTCCCGTCCGTATTTCTCCTAGATCTCTCTTCTCTGTCAGTATCTTATTCCAGTTGCTGCTTGGTTGAGTTTTTTATCTCCTCATTTGATGCTTATGGTTCCAGGATTGACATTTGTCTGTCTCTGTTTTACTTCATTTTTTGGGTCTTTTCTATGGAGGGGCGGTGTGGTGTTTCTGTTTATGTTGCCATGATGGGTTTCCCTCCTAGCTTTGTAAGATCTTAAGCCAGTTTTGACGAGTCAGATTTTTCTAAGAATTTTTTTTTTTTTAATTTCACTGTTTACTTATTTATCCTCACAGTGCTGTCATCCCTCTCTGCCCAGGCTACAGTCACCTACCTCTCAACATGCTAAAGTCCAAAAAGCTTTTATCCTCCTATAGTTTCTCCCAATGTTGGCTCAGGTGTTTATATTTTCCTTTGTGATTTTTGGGAAGCAGCCAAGAGCTCATACATGTTCATTATCTTTGGAAGACTCATAGAAGCAGAATAATCTGATTCATTATGTTATTACCTCATGTTCTATTTAATCTCACTAACACACAGCATTTCGGGTCAGTTCAGATTTTTATTAAGCCTTTTAATCATCCCCATTAAATATACTGTTCTTACATTTAGGGAAAATATATAAAATTTATAAAGTCCATTGGGCTTTGGAAGTTTAGTGCTGATGAGCTATTGCTTTCTTTTTCTAATGGGCATACATTTATTTTTATTGTGGTAAATAAACATGTAACAAAACACTTGTCATTTCAATAGTTTTTATGTGTACAGTTAAGTGACATTTATTAGATTCATCATGCTGTTCCACCATCACCACAATTTGTTTCCAAATTTCTCGATCACCCTTAAAAGAAGCACCGTCTCCTGAACAATGTGCTCCACCTCCATGGGTATACAAATTTATAGCTATTATATCTCTTTAGTAAACTGAACTCTTTATATTATGAGTCAATACTTCCTTTATATCCAATAATGCCTTCTGAAAATTTGTATATAATTTATGTTGTTGTTGTTGTTGAGAATATACACTGCAAAATACACACCAATTCAACAGTTGCTACAGGTAAAATTTAGTGACATTGATTATACTCTTCAAATTTTGTAACCATTCTCACCCTCCTTTTTTGTGTTGTTCCTCCCCCATTAACATAAATTCATTTCCCCCTAAGGTTCCTATCTATTCTTTGACCTGCCGTCGTCAATTTGACCCCATATAGATAATTCTTAAAAGAGTATAATGCTGAAGGTAGTCACTTTTTATCAGTTAATAAGCTAAACTGTTGTTTGGTTTTAAGAAGACACCAGAGGATATTTTTTCTTGAAGATTTAAAGAGTATTTCAAAACAATAGTTCCAGGGGTTCATCCAACCTTCAAGAAGTCACCAGAGAGATGCAAATCAAAACCACAATGAGATACCATTTTACTCCTATCACGACCCTGCCAATTGGAGAAGGAGACGAAAAGTATTGTGCCCACAGACGAGCCAACATCAAAGAACACACAGTCCACCTGCACAGACATAGTCAAATTTTAAAAAATAAGGGATGAAACAAACAAATCTACAGTCAATAAAACAGAAAAATAACTACTCAATGCCCGAAGACAGCAGACAATATCAAAACATTTACAAAAACAGGACAGAATGGTTCCAGTAGGCGTCCAAAAAAAAAAAGAAAGAAAGAAAAAAAACCACATGACTCTTCAGTGGAAGAAAATACATTAGAACTACCAGATAGGGAATTCCAATCTCTAATACTCAGAATTCTCCAAGAGCTGAGGCAGAAAGCTGACAAATAGGAGGAAAAATTAGACAAATTCATGTAAAATACAGATAAAAAATTGGAAAAATTCAGGAAAATAATGCAGGAACAAAATGCCAAAATAAATTCACAACTAGAAATTATACAAAGACACGAATTAGAAATCCAAAAGATAAACAACAATATTTCAGAAAGAGACGGTGTCATAGAAGGGCTGAGAAGCAGATTTGAAATGGTGGAAGACAGGATCAGTGTAATTGATGACAAACACTTGGATACAACTTGGTATGTGGAAAACTCAGAAAAAAGAATAAAGAAAAATGAAAAGACCCTGAGAGTTATGTAGGACACAATCAAAAGCAAACATTTTCGAGTGAGATACGAGGAGAACGATGAAAAGGAAATCAGGAAATCAATACCATTTTCAATAGCCCCTAAAAAGATAAAATAACTAGGAATAAATCTGACCAGGGATGTAAAAGACCTATACAAAGAAAACTATAAAACACTACTGCATGAAACCCAAAGGGATCTACATAAATGGAAAAACATACCTTACTCATGGATAGGCAGACTCAACATTGTGAAAAAGACAATTCTACCCAGAGCAGTTTACAAATAAAACACAATCCCTATCCAAATACCAACAACATTCTTCAAAGAGATGGAAACACGAATCTTTAACTTTATATGGAAAGGGAAGAAGCCCCGAAAAAGTAAAGCACTATTGAAGAAGAAGAATAAAGTTGGAGGACGCATGCTACCTGACTTGAGAACCTACTATACAGCTACAGTAGTCAAAACAGCCTGCTACTGGTACAACGACAGATACACTAACCAATGGAACAGAATTGAGAACCCAGATGTAAATCCATCCACCTACGGTCACCTGATTTTCGACAAGGGCCCAAAGTTCATCAAATGGGCCCAAGACAGTCTTTTCAACAAATGGTGCTGGCAAAACTGGATATCCATTTGCAGAAAAATGAAACAGCACCCATACCTCAGACCGTATACAAAAACTACTTCAAAATGGATGAAAGACATGAATATAAAGCCTAAAACTATAAAGATCATAGAAGAAAAAATAGGACCAACACTTCAGGCCTTAATAGACGATATAAACAGGATACAAACCAAAGCCATTAATGCAGAAACCCCAATAGATAAGCTAGATCACTGGGATCTTCTAAAAATCAAACACCTATGCTCTTCAAAAGACTTTAACAAAAGAGTCCAAGGAGAACCTACAGACTGGGAAAAAATGTTTGGACAGTACAAGTCAGACAAAGGTCTAATCTCCATAATCTACAAGAAAATCCATCACCTCTACAACAAAAAGACAAATAATCCTGTCAAAAAATGGGCAAAGGAAATGAACAGACACTTCACCAAGAAGACATTCAAATGGCCAACAGACACATGAGGAAATGCTCACGATCACTAGCCATTAGAGAAATGCAAATTAAAACTACAATGAGATACCATCTCACTCCAGCATCACTGGCACAAATCAAAAACACTGGAAATAACAAATGTTGGAAGGGCTGCGGGGAGATGGGAACACTTATGAACCACTGGTGGGAATGCAAAATGATACAAACATTTTGGAAAATGATATGCCGTTTCCTCAGAAAGCTAGAAATAGACATAATATTCGATCCTGCAATCCCACTCCTAGGAATATATCCTAGAGAAATAAGAGTCGTCACTCGAATAGACATATGCACACCTATGTTCATGGCAGCATTGTTCACAATAGCAAAACCACGGAAACCACGTCGATGCCCATCAACAGATGAATGGATAAACAAACTATGGTACATACACACAATGGAGTACTATGCAACGAGAAAGAACAACATTGACTCTGCGAAGCATCTCATAACATGGATGAAACTGGAGGACATTATGCTGAGTGAAATAAGTCAATCACAAAAGGGCAAATATTGTATGAGACCGCTATTGTAAAAACCCATGAAAAAGTTCACACAGAAAATGTAACAATCCTTGTTGGTTACCAGGGATGGGAGGGGTGGGGGAACTACTTAACAGGTATTACATAAGTGGTATCTTGGGTGAAAGGTGAGACAGTACACAATACAGGGGAAACTAACACAACCTGTACAAGGAAAGGTCACGGAGGCCCCATGGACACATCCAAACTCCCCGAGGGACTGAGTTGCTGGACAGAGGGCTCTGGGGACCATGGTCTCAGGGAACATATAGCTCAATTGGCATGACACTACTTATAAAGATAATCCTCTACATTCTACCTTGGTGAGTAGTGTCTGGGGTCTTAAAAGCCTGTGAGTGGCCATCTAAGATACTCCACTGGTCTCATCCCTTCGGGAGAAAGGGAGAATGAAGAAAACAGGATACAACGAAAAGATTAGTCAAAAGGACTAATTGTCCACAGCTACCAAGACCTAAACCAGACTGAGTCCAGTACAGCTAGATGGTGCCCGCCTACCACAGCTGACTGCTCTGACCAAGATCACAACAGAGGGTTCTGGACAGAGCTAGAGAAGGATGTAGACCATAATTCTAACTCACACACACAAAAATAGACTATATTTACTGGCCTAAAGGAGACTGGAAAATCCTCAAGAGTATGGCCCCCAGACACCCTTTTAGCTCAGTGGTGAAGTTACCTCCGAGGTTCACTGTTCAGCCTGGGAGTGTATAGCCCAGTAAAACCAAATGAGACTAACGAGGTACAGGAGTCCAGTGACAAGGGACAGTAGGCAGAAGGGGAGTAGGAAACTGATGATAAGGAACACAAGGTTGAGTAAGGATATTGTTGATGTATTGTGAGATTGTTAACCATTGTCATAGGGCAACATTTGTAGTAACTGTTAAATGCGAGGCTATTTTGTCCTGTAAGCCTTCATCTTAAGTGAGAATAACAGTACAATTAGAAGAGAGTAGTCAATGTCACTTAAATGTGTATGTAAAAATTTTGGAAATGATGTATCTTTGGCTATGTGTATTTTCACCAAAAAAAAAAAAATGTTGAGAATTCAGAGGGTTAATATGTTGTGAGGTTGTTAACCAATGTCATAAAACAGCATGTGTGCTACTGTTACATGAGAAAATATTTGTTCTGTAAGCCTTCACCTGAACTACAATAAAATATATTTTAAAAAAGTTGGTTCTTTGAAAGAATCAAAAAAATCGACAAACCACTGGCGAGACTGACAAAAGAAAAACAGGATAAGACACAAATAACCCAAATAAGAAATGAAATGGGGGACATTAAAACAGACCCAACTGATATAAAAAGGATTATAACAGAATATTATGAAAAACTATACTACAACAAATTTGAAAACCTAGAGGAAATTCAGAAATTTCTAGAAACACAAGGCCTACCCAAACTACAAGAAAGTGATGCTGAAAATCTGAACAGACACATAAGGAGAGAAGAGATTGAAAAAGTAAAAAAAAAAAAAACAAAAAAACTTCCAAACAAAAAAGCCCTGGCTCAGATGGATTCACTGGAGAATTCTACAAAATAATTACAGAAGAGCTTGTACCAGTTCTACTCAAGCTATTTCAGAGCATAGAAGAGGAAGCAACACTTTCAAATTCATTCTATGAATCCAGCAGAACGCTGATGCCAAAACCAGGCAAAGACATCACAAAAAAAACAAAAACAAAAACAAAAAAAACTACAGACCAATATCTCTCATGAATATAGATGCAAAAATTCTGAACAAAATTCTAGCCAATAGAATTCAGCATCATATGAAAAAAAATAATACACCACGATCAAGTAGGATTCATACCAGGTATGCAAGGATGGTTCAACATTAGAAAATCAATCAACATAATCCACTACATAAATAAAAGTAAAGAAAAGAATCACATGATCATCTCAATTGACACAGAAAAGCCATTGGACAAAGTCCAGCGCCCATTTCTGATAAAAATTCTCAATCAATAGGTATAGAAGGGAAATTTCTCAACATAATAAAGGGCATCTATGCAAAACCAATGGCCAACATCATTCTTAATAGAGAGAGGCTGAAAACATTCTGCTTGAAAACAGGAACAAGACAAGGATGCCCTTTATAACCATTCCTATTTAACATTGTGCTGGAAGTTCTAGCTAGAGCAATAAGGCAAGAAAAAGAAATGAAGGGCAGCCAAATTGGTAATGAAGAAGTTAAACTGTCCCTGTTTGCAGATCATATGATACTATACATAGAAAACCCTAAAGACTCCACGAGAAATCTACTGGAACTAATAGAAAGATTCAGTAGAGTAGCAGGATACAAGATAAACATTCAAAAATCATTTCCATTCCTATACACCACTAAGGAGAACAATGAAAAGGAAATCAGAAAAACAATACCATTTTCAATAGCCCCTAAAAAGATAAAATTTTTAGGCATAAATCCGACCAGGGATGTAAAAGACCTATACAAAGAAAACTACAAAACACTACTGCAAGAAACCCAAAGGGATCTACATAAATGGAAAAACATACTATGCTCATGGATAGGCAGACTCAACATTGTGAAAATGACAATTCTACCCAAAGCAATTTACAACTACAACGCAATCCCGATCCAAATACCAACAACATTCTTCAAAGAGATGGAAAAACTAATCATTAACTTTATATGGAAAGGGAAGAAGCCCCAAAAAGTAAAGCACTACTGAAGAAGAAGAATAAAGTTGGAGGACTCACAATACCTGACTTCAGAATCTACGATACAGCTACAGTAGTCAAAACAGCCTTGCACTGGTACAAAGACAGATACATTGACCAATGGAACAGAATTGAGAACCCAGATGTAAATCCATCCACCTACGGTCACCTGATCATCAACAAGGGCCCAAAGTCCATCAAATGGGGAGAAGATCGTCTTTTTAACAAAATGGCACTGGCAAAACTGAATATCCATCTGCAAAAAACTGAAACAGGACTCATACCTGACACCGTATACAAAAACTACTTCAAAATGGATCAAAGACCTGAATATAAAGTCTAAAACTATAAAGTTCATAGAAGAAAAAATACGACCAACACTTCAGGCCTTAATACATGGCATTAACAGGATACAAACCATAACCATCAATGCACAAAACCAAACAGATAAGCTAGATAACTGGGATATTCTAAAAATCAAACACCTATGCTCTTCAAAAGACTTCACCAAAAGAGTCCAAAGAGAACCTACAGACTGGGAAAAAATGTTTGGACAGTACAAGTCAGACAAAGGTCTACTCTCCATAATCTACAAGAAAATCCAACACCTCTACAACAAAAAGACAAATAATCCTATTAAAAGATGGGCAAAGGAAATGAACAGACACTTCACCAAGAAGACATTCAAATGGCCAACAGATATATGAGGAAATGCTAGCGATCACTACCCATTAGAGAAATACAAATTAAAACCACAGTGAGATATCATCTCACCCCGGCATTACTGGCACGAATCAAAAACACTGGAAATAACAAGTGTTGCAGGGTCTGCGGAGAGATCGGACCTCTTATTCACTGCTGGTGGGGATGCAAAATGTTACAATCATTTTTAAAAATGATACGGACCTTCCTCAGAAAGCTAGAAATAGACATACCATTCGATCCAGCAATCCCACTCCTAGGAATATATCCTAGAGAAATAAGAATCGTCACTTGAATAGACATATGCACACCTATGTTCATGGCAGCATTGTTCACAATAGCAAAAAGATGGAAACAACCTAGATGCCCATCCACAGATGAATGGATAAACAAACTATGGTACACACACACAATAGACTGCTATGCAACGAGTAAGAACAACAATGAATCTGTGAAGCATCTCATAACATGGATGAAACTGGAGGACATTATGCTGAGTGAAATAAGTCCATCACAAAAGGACAAATATTGTATGAGACCTCTGTTGTAAAAACCCATGAAAAAGTTCAAACACAAAATGTAACAATCTTTGTTGGTTACCAGGGATCGTAGGGGTGGGGGAACTACTTAACAGGTATTACATAAGTGGTATCTTGGGTGAAGGCTGAAACAGTACACAATACAGGGGAAACTAGCACGACTTGAACAAGGAAAGGTCATGGAAGCTCCATGGACACATCCAAACTCCCTGAGGGACTGAATTGCTGGGCAGAAGGTGGAGGGCGGTGGGGACCATGGTCCCGGGGAACATCTAGCTCAGTTGGCATGTCACAGCTTATAGAAACAATGCTCTACATTCTACCTTAGTGAGTAGTGTCTGGTGTCTTAAAAGACTTTGAGCAGCCATCTAAGATACTTCACTAGTCTCACTCCTTCAGGAGCAAGGGAGAATGAAGAGAACAGGATACAAGGAAAAGATTAGTCCGAAGGACTAATGAACCACAGCTACCAAGGCCTCCACCGGACTCAGTCCAATACAGCCTGATGGTGCCCAGCTACCACCACTGACTGCTTTGACCAGAATCACAACAGAGGGTTCTGGACAGAGCTGGAGCAGGAGGTAGTACATAACTTTAACTCACAAAAAAAGACCAGATTTACTGGCCTAAAGGAGACTAGAGAAACCCCGATAGTATGGCCCCCAGACACCCTTTTAGCTCAGTGGTGAAGTTACCTCTGAGGTTCACTGTTCAGCCTGGGAGTGGACAGCCCCGTAAAACCAAATGAGGCTAACGAGGTACAGGTGTCCAGTGACAAGGGCCAGAAGGCAGAAGGGGACAAGGAAGCTGGTGATAGGGAACACAAGGTTGAGTAAGGATATTTTTGATGTGTTGTGAGATTGTTAACCATTATCATAGGGCAAGATTTGTAGTAACTGTTAAATGAGAAACTATTTTGTTCTGTAAGCCTTCATCTTAAGTTACAATAACAGCACAATTGGAATAGCGTAGTCAATGTCACTGAACTGTGCATGTAGAAATTTTGAAATGGTTTATCTTTGGCTATGTGTATTTTCACCAAAAAAAAAGAGATAGACACTTTAGAAGGTTGATACGTTGTGGGATTGTTAACCAATGTCATAAAACAACACGTGTACTACTGTTTCATGAGAAACTATTTGCTCTTTAAGCCTTCACCTGAAGTACAATAATAAAAAAGAATACATATTTTAAAAAAATGCTTCTGAATGAATGCTTGTGATTTTTGTTCACGTCTCCCTATTTCCTGCACGTGCTGATGGAGAGCAAAAAAAAAAAAAAAAAAAATTAAAACGATTCAATTACGTATTCTTGAGAATAGCAAGGAGGAAATGTACTGATTAGACTGGATCCCTCTCTGCAGTTTGTGCTGGGAGAGAAGCACCTCTAGGAACATAGTGGAAAAGAAAGCTTCAAAGAGGTAGAGAATACAGGTCTTATCTGGAGTTCTATGGGAAGAAAGAAAGAGGAGAGAAAATTCCAAGGTTGAACAGAGTTCAGAGAAGGCCCTTTACAGCCATCCCCCACCTCCTACCCCGAGAGGTGAGTATTATTCTCCCCTGTTCATAGACAAAGACCCAGACCTGGAGAGGTGAGATCACCTGCCCATGGTCTCAATGCTTCTCAAAGAGAGCATGGGGACCAGACAACACGTTCCATTTGCATCTCTCCTTCCCTCTAGCACACTGTCAAATTCTATGAGGCAAGTAAAGGTGTAAACTGGTTTCTTAGAAATGTACCCTCTGTGTTCAATATAGACAAATCCTAAAATCAAGTCAAGTTCATACTTGCATAATTATTAATGTTTAAAAAGATGTAAATGCAAGGCAATTCATTTTAATGACTGAATGAGTAATAAACTGATTTAAACTTCATCCTGAATCCATCAATATGTTCTGTGTCAAACTCTTTAAATAGCTAACAAATATAAAACACATATAAAATTAATTGTTTGAATGGCATTGATTATTAGATTGGATTTTATGGTGATTCCAAAGGGATAGGATGACAGAAAATCTGAACAACCCTCTTAGTTCTCAGTTGGGCGAACTTATGTAGGAGCAGCTGGTATACCATGTGAGGAGGGAGTTACGGCCAGAAGGATGGCTTTCTGTTGTAGTTCTCGGAACTGAGCTGCTATAGTATCTCAACTGTAATAAGTGATGCTGTGGTCCTATTGGAGCCCATGTGGCCCTAGGTGGTAGAGATTTGATAAAGGCCTCAGAAAGCAACTTTATATCTTCTATTTGAAAACCCAAAGGAGGTGAAAATAGGATCTCGTTGTCATTTGATGAATGCTTAGAAGTATCCTTGTGGGAAGGCTAATGAGATGATCTGCAACCTTACTTCAGTCCATTTTTGAGGGAGGAAAGGAAACTTAGATTAGTAAGCCATAGAATCCAGAGGAAATGCATTATAATGAGGGTTTGGTATAATGAGAGGAGTCCATGGGTGGCAGACACGGTTAAGTGCCTGGCTACTAACTAGAAGGTTGGCGGTCCAAGCCCACCCAGAGGTATCTTGGAAGAAAGGCGTGGATATTTACTTCTAAAAGATCACAGTCATTGAAAACCCTAGAGAGCACGGTTCTCCTCTGAAACACACAGGGTCACTATGAGTTGAAATTGAATGGATGGCAACAGATACTGGGGTGTTGAGAAAGGTATCACAAGGTATCCAGGCACTCAGGTGGTCAGTTATTTTTCGCTCCACAGTGTATAACAAAATGACAACCAGTTAAAAAGGAATAAGGAAGGCAGTTTCGTGAGGCAGGGTATGTGAAGCAGAAGAAAGGGTGTTTGTCCTCAATCAAGAAAAAACTGCCTTTGGACACCAGTTAGAGAGATCCCCATATTCTCCCACTGTAGTAAGTTACTGAAACTGTCCAGAAGGCAGGGCCTCTGAGTCCTGGACACTTAATCCAGTGAGGAGATCCGGAAGCAGGATGCTTCCTGTTTTCAGCATTCTTGTCAAGCCAGTTAGGGATGGATTTACATTTGGTTAGGAAATTCTTGGACCATCCCAGATTTAGACAACTCCACTTCCCCTTGGGTGGGGCAGCAAGCCCTATAAAGAGGTAGTCTGCTTCACACCTAGCATCCGCCTGATACTTCATTCCTGATCTCCTTTGGAGAACCTGGTGAGCCTGATTACTTGAGCTCTTCTCTTTACCTGTTGCTCTCAAATATTTGAATTCAATCTGAGGACAGAAAATTTGGTGAGTCCGAAGTTATAATCATGGGTTTGATGTCATTTCGTTGATGAAAACTGGATTGGGGCATCCTGATACAATGATTCACGTTTTAACTTGGGTTCTGGTAGATAGTTTGATGTCTGTATGGAAAAAGAATTTAATAGGAAAGCTTTGGTGTGAAGAAGAGAACAAGGTAATTTGTTTTCCTTTCCATTTCTTTTTGGAGTTCATTTGCTGTGAGTTCAAAGGCCATGGAATTCTCCTTGAACAGCTAGCTGCTTGCTCTCTACCCAAGTGTTGACAGCTCGTAAGAAATAATGATAGCAACTTCTTGGGATGTTGCTGAGGAGTTCAGAACTTGTGACTGCTTTCTGGAAGACATTATTTTCATGTCAATATCATTAGTTGCTGCTTTTGAGCAGAGAGAATTTTCCTAGAGATAGTGAAGCAGTTGGCTGAAGAAGAGAAGCCAGAGAGTTGTAAAAGGGAGTTAAGAGATGAAGGTATATCTTGGAGACTGGAGAGGTAATATCCAATGGAATCAAATAAGATTTGGCATCTCTGTCTGTAGGAGTTCCTTCTCATGAACACTGTCACCTAATTTTTTTCAGATTCCCAGAGACTCCAGAAAGATGTCTTACCAGCAGCAGCAGTGCAAGCAGCCCTGCCAGCCACCTCCTGTGGTGTGCCCACCTAAGTGCCCTGAACCCTGCCAACCTAAGTGCCCTGAACCATGCCCACCTCAGAAGTGCCCTGAGCCATGTCCACCCCCAACGTGCCCTGAGCCATGCCTACCTGTGCAGTGCCCACCTGAGCCATGCCAGCAGAAATGCCCTCCTGTGCAGGTATACCAACCATGTCAACAGAAGTGCCCACCTAAGAGCAAGTAATAGCTTCAGGATTCATCAGGATCATGAAAGGATAGGGACAACTGGCTCACCTCCTTCCACAGCTCCACCTTCATCATCTTTTTGCCCAAACCAGTCATGGACACAGCTTCTCCATCCATCAGCCCGTGATCTGCCTGTGATGATCTCTGACAGCTGAAGGTTTTTTCCTGCTCAATGAGACTTCTGCTCTCCAGGAGGTGACTGAGAAAGAGCAATCCTCAGCTGTGCCACGATCCCAGTGCTTCAAAGGATGAGCAGCAGCAGACTCCTCAGGTCACATCAGATGATTCTCTTGATATCTTTTGTGTCTGTAACCTGGGCAGGGAGTTCCTCCGCTAGGGCAATTGTGACTTTCCTTTCACTTCTTGAATAAAGTTCATGTTTTGAGATGGGACAAATATTTTATTTTTTTTTATAACCTGCTTGTGTTAGCAATATTACGGCATAATTTTAGTTTATTTCTGGTCTTTTTTTGATTCCAATAACCAGGCTCTCACAATCAGTGTTCTCTGAATTTTGGATCATACCAAAGATTACTTCTATATTATTTTGAACCCATGATGTTTTCTTTAATTATTCTTGATTAGGGGGACAAATTATTTATCCCCTCAGGATTTCGCTTTCTGTACTGCAAATTGGGGAAAATAATATTTTGATTACAAATTTTTCTTTGGTATAAAATTGAATAATGCATGTAACTTTGTTGGAAGAATGCCTGACCCAGAATTAAACAAACAAATAAAAATAAACAATCCTCGTTACCATTGAGATGATTCCAACTCATGGCAACACCATGTGTTCCAGAGCAGAACTGCTGCATAGGGGTTTCTTGACCGAAATCTTTATGGAAGCAGATTGCCAGGACTTTTTTGCATGGTACTGCTTGGTGGGTTCAAATTGACAAGCTTTAGGTTAGTTGCTGTTGTCGTTAGGTGTCATTGAGTTGGTTCTGACTCATATAGACCCCATGTAAAAACAGAATGAAACATTGCCCTGTCCTGCGCCATCTTCACAATCGTTGTAATGTTTGAGCCCATTGTTGGAAGCACTGTGCCAATCCATCCCTTTGAGGGTCTTCCTCTTTTTCACTGACCCTCTACTTTGCCAAGCATGATATCCTTCTCCAGGGACTGGTCCCTACTGATAACATGTCCAAAGTGCATGAGGCGAAGTCTCACCATCCTCACTTCTTAGTATAGTCGTTGAATTCAAACCATTTGTTCCACCTGGGGACCTTGACCCAGAATTAGCATGCAATAAATGGCAGTGTATTAGCAGCAGCAGATCATCGTCATCACAATGTTTGCTCCAGCAAGAGAGAAGCTTAGACATGACTACTCTAGGAAATAAGATGATTTTTAAACTGTATTACCCTTTCATACCCTGTTACTCTCTTTTCTAATTCACTTCACTTTTCTATGTGACCTTGTGGATAAACAGCTTTTGGGAATGAATGGGGCATTCTACATAAAATCAGAGTATTTCTTAAAACACGGACAGTACAGAAGAAACGGTAATAGAAAGGACCCAGAAGGCCAGTGTCTAACTCATCTAGATGGATACCACCTGCTTTCTCACTCCATCGGCACACAGAAATTCAGGGTCCTGTCACTTTTGTTCACCTCTGAAATTGATTTGTTGAGTGTTCTGACCTCCCATTTGAAAAGTAAGGGGTTTAGACTCTTTAATTAGATTTGAAAAGTTCCTGCTGCTCTGCTTGTTATCAGTGCTAGTTTTACAAGTCAAGTAAGCTGTTAAATGGAGAGATGTTCTTTAAATATATCCTATCTTATGGTTCTACGTGTCCACGTGAGAATAATTAACTGAGAACACACACATATACATACACATGCATGCACACTCATGCACACATACCATTATTGTTAAAAGCAACAAAATATTCACATTAAAGCATACTGTACATAAATATGGAAACCCTGGTGGTGTAGTTGTTAAGAGCTACCACTGTTAATCAAAGGTCAGCAGTTCAACTCCACCAGCTACTCCTTGGAAAACCTATGGGGCAGTTCTCTGTCCTATAGGGTCGCCATGAGTTAGAATGGACTTTACAGCAGTGGGTATACCTGAATACATTTACAATTAAGAGGATCTTCCTCTTTCTATAAACATATAAGATACTTCAAAAGCATTTTCCAAGATGGTTGTACCATTGACCACTCCTACCAGGGATAGGTATCCCTGGGTGGCCGAAATGGTTAACCTACTTGTCTGCTAATTGAAATATTAGTGGTTGGAGGCCACTTAGAGACACCTTGGAACAAAGGCATGACCATCTACTTTGGAAAAATCAGCCACTGAAAACCCTATGGAGCACAGTTCTACTCTGACAGACATGGGGCTGCGCAGAGTGAGGATCAACTCAACGGCAAGTGGATTTTACCAGTCATTATATGAAAGTTCCAGCTATTTTACATCTTTGCCAACATATATTTTTCTCAATGTTTCAACTTTCAGGCTTTCTAGTGGTTATAAAGTAGTATCTCATTGTGGTTTTAAATTGTATTTTCCTGATGACTAGAAACGATAAACACCTTTTCACTTTTTTGTCTACTTTTGCATGATACCTATTAAAATCTTTTGCCCATTAGGTAGCTTGCCTTTTCATTATTGATTTGTAAGAGTTCTATACATTATGGGTACATACACTTTGACACATGTAACATTTTTTACCAGTTTGTGGATTGACTTTATTTTCCTAACAGTGTCTTTTGATGAACCGTGGACTTCACTTTTGATGATGTGATATTTATTCTTTTTTTTTCTTTCATAGTTAATACCCTTTGTTTCCTCCCTAGGAAATCTTTGCATACCTTGTGGTTACAAACCATTTACCTATGATTTTTTTTTGTTCTAAAAAATGTATAATTTTCGATTTAGGTTTGGGTGTATAATTCCTATAGAACAGGTGTTTGAGTATGAAGTGAGGTTGGGATGTAGGTTCATGGATATCAAGTTATTTTCTGCAGCTTTTATTGAAAAGATTTTTCCCATTAAATAGTATTACTGTCTTTGTCAAAACTGAATTAATTGTGACCCTTTAGTTAATTTCAAGAATCCATATCCTGTTTATTTATCTATTTGTCTATCTTGACATCAATATTACATAGTCTGTTACCATAGCTTTTCAATAAATATTGAAAATATGTTGTGAAATTCTCCCAACTTTATTTTTTGTTTTTTTCCAAAGTGTTTTGACTATTTTTTGTCCTTTCATTTCCATATAAATTTAAAAATTCTTCACAAGTACTATGAATACATTGTTGGTATTTGGATTAAGATTGTGTTGCAAATGTTCTTCAGTTCGGGGAGAATGCACCTTTTTAGATTTTTTATTGTACTCTTGATGAAAGTTTACAGAACAGTTTCTCATTAAACATTCAGTTGACATATTGTTTTATGACAGTGGTTAAAAATCTCATAACAGGTTAACACTCTCCATTCTCAACGTTGGAGGACCTTTTTTTTTCTTCTTGGTGAAAATATACATAACCCAAATTAAACCATCTCAAAAGTTTCTACATATACAATTCAGTGACATCAATTACATTCTTACAGTTGTGCTGCTTTTCTCACTATCCTTTTCCAAATTATTCCATCACCATTATCTTCAACTCACTGCCCCCTAAGCTTCCCATCAGACCTTTGAGTTGTTGTTGTCGATTTAATCTCGCATAGATATTTGCTTTTTTGTACATTAGATGAAGGTTTACAGAACAAAGAGTTTCTCATGAAACAGTTAGTACACATATTTCCGTATGACAATGGTTAACAACTCCATGACATGTCACCATTGCCCCTTCTCAAACCTGGCTTCCCTATCACCAGCTTTCTTGCCCCCTCCTGCCTACTAGTCCTTGTCTCTGAACTTCTGTGACTCATTAGTCCCATTTTGTTTTATGAGCCTGTCCAATCCACAGGTAAATGGTCAACTTCAGGAGTGACTTAACCACTGAGTTAAAAGTGTGTCTGGGGGCCATACTGTAGGGGTTTCTCCAGTCTGTTGGGCCAGTAAATCTTGTCTTTTTTTTTGTGAGTTAGAAATTTGTTCCAAATCCTTTTCCAGCTCTGTTCAGGACCCTCTATTGTGATCCTGTTCAGAGCAGTCAGTGGTGGTAGCTGGGCACCATCTGTCTGTACTGGACTCAGTCTGCTGGAGGCCGTGGTAACTGTGGTGCATTAGTCCTCTGGACTAATCTCTTCCTCTTATCCTGTTGTCTTCATTCCCCCTTGCTCCCGAAGGGTTGAGACCAGTGAAGTATCTTAGATGGCTGCTGAAAGGCTTTTAAGACCCCAGACACTACTCGCCAAGGTCGAATGTAGAACATTGTCTCTATAAACTGTGTTATGCCAATTGAGCTAGATGTTCCGCGAGACCATAGTCCCCACAGCCCTCTGCCAGCAATTCAGTCCCTCAGGGAGTTTGGATGTGTCTATGGAGCTTCCATGACCTTTCCTTGTACAAGTTGTGCTGGCTTCCCCAGTATTGTGTACTGTCTTACCCTTTACCAAGGTTGCCACTTATCTATTGTCTATTTAGTTCCCACCACCCCTCACATCCCTAGTAACCAACAAGGATTGTTTCTTTTTGTGTGAAAAATTTTACATGGGTTTTTACAGTAGAAGTCTCTTAGAATATTTCTGCTTTTGTGATTGACTTATTCCACTCAGCATGATGTCCTCTAGTTTCATCCATGTTATGAGATACTTCACAGATTCATCATTGTTCTTTATCTTTGCAAAATACTCCATTGTGTGTATGTAACATAGTTTGTTTATCCATTCATATGCTGATGGGCATTTAGGTTGTTTCCATCATTTCACTATTTTGAACAGTGCTGCAATGAATATGGGTGTGCATATGTGTTTTCGTGTGGAAGCTTTTATTTCTCTAGGATATATTTCTAGGAGTGCGATTGCTGGATCGTATGGTATGTCTATTTCTAGCTTTCTAAGGAAGCTCCATATCATTTTCCAAAATGGTTGTATCATTTTGCATTTCTACCAGAAGTGCACAAGAGTTCCAATCTCCTTGCAGCCTCTCCAACATATGTTATTTCCAGTGTTTTTGAGTCGTGCCAGTAATGCCGGACTGAGATGGTATCTCATTGTGGTTTTAATTTGCATTTCTCTAAAGACTAGTCATCCCAAGCATTTCCTCATGTGTCTGTTGGCAGATTGAATGTCTTCTTTGGTGAAGTGTCTGTTTGTTTCCTTTGTCCATTTTTTAATTAATTGGATTATTTGCCTTTTTGTTGTAGAGGTGGTGAATTTTATTATAGATTTTAGAGATTACAACTATGTCTGACTTGTAATTTCCAAAAAATTTTTCCCAGTCTGTAGTTTCTCTTCTTACTCTTTTTGTGAAGTCTTTTAAAAAATGATACATATTGTAGTCGCTTATATAGAGAAAGTATATATAAAGAAACATCTCAAACGTACACTTTGGACACCAAAAGTGGTCATGCAAAGTGAAAATGAGATTGGAGGGCTAATTTAAAAAATCTGACTTTGCTTTTTGTGTTATGTATTTCTATACAGTTTGAATTTTTTTAACTGTACTTTATGTGACTTGTTACAAGACAAGTAGTTACTCATTAAACAGTCAGTGCACATATTGTTTTATGACATTGGTTAACAACCCCACGACATGTCAACCCTCTGCCTTCTTTATCTCGTTCTTTTTTTTTGGGAAAATATACATAGCCAAAGATACACCATTTCAAAAATTTCTACATGCACAATTTAGTAACATCAATTATGTTCTTCCACTTGTGCTGTTTTTCTCACTTTAGATGAAGGTTTACAGAACAAAATAGTGTCTCATTAAACAGTTAGTACACATGTTGCCCTATGGCAATGGTTAACAACCTCACTACATGTCAATACTGTCCTTACTCAACCTTGGGTACTTTGTCACCAGCTTTCCTGTCCCCTTCTGCCTTCTAGGTCTTGTCCCTGGACTGCTGTTCCTTATCAGACCCATTCTGTTTTATGAGGCTGTCGAATCTCCGCTGGATTGGTGAACCTAAGAAGTGAAGTCTTTTGATGAGCGTAAGTATTTTATTTTTAGAAGATCCCACTAATCTAGCTTATCTTCTGGGGTTTGTGTGTTGTTGGTTGTGGTTTGTACCATGCTAATGCCGTGCATTAGGGTCTGCAGCGTTGATCCTATTTTTCTTCTATGAACTTTATAGTATTTCGCTTTATATTTAGGTCTTTGATCCAAATTGAATTAGTTTTTGTGTATGGTGTGAGGTATGGTTCTTGTCCCATTTTTGTGCAAATGGACATCCAGTTTTACCAGCAACATTTGTTAAAAAGACTGTCTTTTCCCCATTTGATGGAATTTGGCCCCTTGTGGAAGATCAGGTGAACATAGGTGGGTGGATTCTGGATTCTCAATTCTGTTCCATTGGTCAATGTGTCTGTCATTGTACCAGTACCAGGCTCTTTTGACTACGGTAGCTGTATAGTAGGTTCTGAGGTCAGGTAGTGAGAGTCTTCCTGCTTTATTTTTATTCAGTAGAACTTTACTTATTCGGGGCTTTTTCCCTTTCCATATAAAGTTAATTATTAGTTTTTCCATCTCTTTAAAGAATGTTGTGGATATTTGGATGGGTATTGCAGTGCATTTGTAAATTGCTTTGGGTAGAATTATAATTTTCACTATGTTAAGTCTACCTATCCATGAGCGTGGGATGTTTTTCCATTTATGTAAATCCCTTTGGGTTTCTTGAGTAGTGTTTTGTAGCTTTTGTTTTTGTTTGTTTGTTTGTTCTCTGAATGGGTCTTTCACATCCCTGGTTAGATTTATTTCTAAGTATTTTACTTTTTAGGGGCAATTGTAAATGGTATTGTTTTCCTTATTTCCTTTTCATCGTTCTCTTTATTGGTGTATAGGGATCCAACCGATTTTTGTATCTTTATTTTGTATCCTGCTACTCTGCTGAACCTTGCTATTAGTTCCAGTAGTTTTCTCCTGGAGTCTTTAGGGTTTTCTATGTATAGTATCATATCATCTGTAAACAGGGAGAGTTTAACTTCTTCATTACGAATTTGGCTCCCCTTTATTTCTTTTTCTTGCCTTATTGCTCTAGCCAGGACTTACAGTGCAAAGTGAAATAGGAGTGGAGATAAAGGGCACCCTTGTCTTGTTCCTGCTCTCAAGAGGAATGTTTTCAGCCTCTCTCCATTAAAAATTGTACTGGTCATTGGTTTCACAAAGATGCCCTTTATTATGCTAGCTGATTTCCCTTTTCTACCTATTTTATTGAGAGTTTTGATCAGGAATAGATGTTAGACTTTTTCAAATACCTTTTCTGTGTCAATTGAGATGATCATGTGATTCTTTCCTTTCCTTTTCCTTATGTGGTGGATTCCGTTAATTGAGTTTCTAATGTAATGTTGAAGCATCCTTGCATACCTGCTATGAATCCCACTTGATCGTAGAATATTATTTTTCTTGATATGATGTTTAATTCTATTGGTTAGAATTTAGTTGAGAATTTTTGCATCTATATTCATGAGAGATATTGGTTTTTAATTTTCTTTTTCTGTGGCAACTTTCCCTGATTTTGGCATCTGGGTTATGCTGGCTTCATAAAATGTATTTGGAGCTATCCCTTCCTTTTCTATGTTCTGAAATAGTTTGAATAGTACTGGTATAATCTCTTCTCTGAATGTTTGGTAGAATTCTCCAGTGAAGCCATCCAGGCCAAGGCTTTTTGTTGTTGTTGTTGGGAGTTTTTGAAATTACTTTTTCAATCTCTTCTCTTGTTATGTGTCTGTTCAGATCTTCAACATCACTGTGTGGTAATTTGGGTAGGTAGTGTGTTTCTAGAAATTTATCCATTTCCTCTATGTTTTCAATTTTGTTGGAGTATACTTTTTCATAATACTCTGTTATAATCCTTTTTATTTCAGTTGGGCCTGTTGCAATGTCCCCTCGTTTCATCTTATGTGGGTTTTTTGTGTCCTCTCCTGTTTTTCTTTTGTCAGTGTGGCCAGTGGTTTGTCGAATTTCTTGATCCTTTAAAAGAACCAACTTTTAGTTTTGTTGATTCTTTCTATTGATTTTCTACTCTCTATGTCATTTGTTTCTTCTCTGATCTTTATCATTTCCTTTTTCTAGTGGATGTGGGCATCTTTTACAGTTCTCTTTCTGTTTGTTCGAGTTCTGTATTTAATGTTTTGATTTTATCCCTTCTTTTTTGATGTGTGCATCTATTGCTATAAATTGTCCTCGAGGACTGCCTTTGCTGTGTCCCAAAAGTTTTGGCATGATGTGTTTCCATTCTAATTTGATGCTCGGTATTTTATGATTCCATGTCTGATTTCTTCTATTGCCAAGTGATTTTTAAGCAGAGTGTTGTTCAGTTTTCATGTAATCAATTTTTTTCCCTTGGTCTTCCTGTTGTTAATGTTTATCTTGATGGCATTGTGGTCAGAGAAGATACTTTGTATTATCTCAATGTTTTCAATCTTTTTGAGGAGTGCTCTTTGGCCTAAGATGTGGTCTGTTCTGGAGAACCTTCCATGTACATTGGAAAAGAATGTGTACTTTTCAGCTGTTGGGTGGAGTTCTACATATGTCTACTAGGTCAAGTTGGCTGATTGTGCCCTTTAGGTCTTCTGTACCTTGGCTGAGTTTCTTTCTAGAGGTTCTGTCCTTCACCAAGTGTGGTGTGTTGAAGTCTCCTACTATTATTGTGGAACTGTCAATTTCTCTTTTCAGAGCTGTTAGTTTGTTTTATGTATTTTGGAGCCCTGTCATTTGTGTGTAGATGTTTATTATGGTTATGTCTTTCTGATGGATCCTCCCCTTAATAGTTACGTACTGTCCTTCTTTGTCTTTTATGGTGGATTTTGTTTTAAAGTCTATTTTATCTGAGATTAGCATTGACACCCCTGCACTTTTTGGTAGCTGTTTGCTTGATATATTTTTTCCATCCTTTTATTTTCAGTAAATTTACGTCTTTGTTTCTAAGGTGTGTCTCTTACAGACAGCATATGGATGGACCCTGTTTTTTTTTTTTTTATCCGTTCTGACACTCTCCATCTCTTTATGGGTACATTTAGGTCATTTACATTCAGTGTAATTTTTGATAGGTGTGAGTTTATTGCTGTCATTTTGTAGTGTTTCTTTTTGTGGTACTGACATTTTCTTTGTTTGTGGAATGTTTTCATTTCTTTAGTTTTTGTAGGTTTTCTTATTACTGAGACTTTATGTTTTTCGTCTTAATTTTGATGATTAGGTTTGATTACTTTCTTTGTGGTTACCTTGAAATTTACCCTCATCTTCCTAGGTTTGAACAAATCTATTATTACTTGGTATCGCCTTGCCTTCCTCTCCATTAGAAGGTTCTATGCTTACATCATTTAATCCAGGTTTTATTGCTGTTGTCATTTGCAGATTAACCCCTCTGGTTCCCTCCTGTAATTCTTCTGGTGTTGGGTAGTCATTAAGAGTTCATTTCCTAGGCTGGTATCTGATTAGTACAATCCTGTCTCTTCTATACAGTCTGCGGTCTGATGTTTGTTCTCAGATCAGTGGACTCCCTTTAATAAGTCTTGTAAGTTTGGTTTGGCTTTTACATAGTCCCTTATTTTCTGTTTATATGGAAATGACCTAATTTCATCATCATATTTGAATGAGAGTTTTGCAGAATATATTACTATTGGCTGGCAATTTTTTCTGTCAAGGTTTTATATATGGCTTCCCATTACCTTCTTGCCTCCATGGTTTTTGGCAAATAATCTGAGCTTAGTCTTATTGTTTCTCCTCTGTTTGTGACTTTTTTTTTCTCGAGCTGCTCTCAGGATTCTTTGTCTTTGGTTTTAGCAAGTGTGATTATGATATGCCTTGGTGATTTTCTTTTGGGGTCTGTCCTATACGGGGTTCTTTGAGGTTCTTAGATAGTCAGCTTTTCATCTTTTATATCAGGGAAGATTTCTGTCAATGATTCTTTCTGTGTTTTCTGTTTTCTCCCCCTGTTCTGGAAATCCAATCACTCACACATTTTTGCTTTTGATTTTATCCCACATAATACTCAGGGTTTCTTCATTTTTCTTTGTTCTGTTTTCTGATTTTTCATCAAAAAGTGTTGTATCCAAGTATTTGTCTTCAATTTTGCTGATCCTATCTTCCATCATTTCACACCTGCTCATTAAACTTTCTTTGGCACTGTCCATTTCTGAAATCTTCTTGTATATCTTTGGGGTTTCTAATTGTTGTTTTAGCATGATTTTTAGGTGTGAATTTATTTTAGAATTTTGTACCTGTAGTATTATCTTGAATTCTTCCATTTTTGATTGTATATTCCATGAATTTCTCTGCCTTTTCCATTAATTTGTCTGTTTTTTCCTTATTGTTGTCTGCTCTTTGCTTCGAGTCTTGGATGCTTCTGATTATTAGAGATTTGAATTCCCTATCAGGTAGTTGCAGTGCCTTTTATTCTGCTAGAAAGTAATCTGGTGTTTTATTTTGGAGGACTACGGGAAATATCCTGTCTTTTTTTTTTTAATGTGGTTAGATATTGTCTGCTGTCTTTGGGAAATTCGGTAGTTATTTTCTTCATTTATTGATTGTAGATTTGTCAGTTTCAATTTGGTTTTTTGTTTCATTTGTTTTGCCTAATCAGGTGGGCTGAGTGTTCTTTGTGGTTTGCTTGTCTGTAGGCCTGACACTTTTCACCTCCTTGTATAGTGGGCAGGAGCAGTCACTCACCTATGGTAGCAGGCGGGGTCCAGCTCTAGGAGAGGGGATGGCATGGATTGTTTGTGGCATGGACTGGGGCTGACAGGGAAGGCTGGAGGTCAGTGCAGGGCAGGTTCCTGTAGGTCAAACCTGTGCTGCACGGGGGTGCGATGTTTAGCACATGGTGTAGATAGGCCGGGGGGTGGGGGCAGATATGTGATGTGTTGAGGACATTTGGGTAAGGGTAAGAAGAGAGAGAGGAGATAGAAACAGCAGCCAGAGGGAAAAGAAAAAGTGCTGAGGGAGCCCGCTGCTGGAGTGAAGAGATGGGAAACTGAGAAATTAATAAAAATGAAAAGGAGAAAAGAAAAGAAAAATTTCCCCCAGGTATTCCACCAGTGACCAGGGAAGTAGCTCCCAGGTCTTGGGACACAGCACATCTAGAAAGCACAGAGCTGGCACATAGTGCCAGGTATTAAGGAGACAGGAAAAGAACGAAAGCAGAGAAGGATGAGAAACCAAACCAAGAAATGAAGAAAAACAAATAGGAAAAGAGAAAAATAAAGAAATTAATTAATTAAAGAAAAAAACGAGAAAAGAAACCGCCCCTAGGGATCCCACTGGCAAATGGGAGATTCAGGAGACAGGATAAGAAGGAAAGTAGAGAGAGACGAGAAACGGAGAAATGAAGAAAAACAAAAAAAGTAAAAAGAAAAATACAAAAAGAAAAAATAATAATAAAAAAAATGCCTGCAGGTATCTCACTGATGGGGCAGCACGGACCAGGGAAGTAGCTCCCAAGCTGCACAATACAGCACAGCTAGAAGGGCTGAAGACGGCAAACAATTCCAGGTATTTAAGAGACAGGAAAGTAAGGTAAATAGAGAGGGAGTAGAAACTGAGAAATTCAAACCAAAAAGGAAAAATAAAGGTCGAAGGGATTCCACCACTGTGCTGGCTCAGACCGAAGAAGCAGTTCCCCAGCTGAGCAGTAATTCACAGCCTGTGAAGAAGAAGCAAAAATGGTTCACAGAATCAGTTGTTACGGGGAAATTAGTGGGAGGAGGTGACTGATAGGGAAGAAACCAAAAGAAACAAAAATAGCAACATCAGGCAGAAAGAAATGGCACCGAAGGAGCTGGTCGGTGTGGGTGGGTTGAATTCAAGTGGCAGGGAGCCAACACCTGCTAGATAGCAACCTCGTCCTCCTGGGAAGTAGTAGGAGCCGATCAAGGAGAAGAAGGGGGGTGGGAAAGCACATATCACTGGTTAGCTTGTGCACTGTCTTCTGCTTGGAGTTCCGTGAAGCTGCTTTCCTGTACCGCCTGTCTGCTGATCTCTGACAGGAGACAATGATGGCGAATCTGTGCTGCGATAGCTGATAAGAGACGTCTGTTTCTCCTATATCTCTGTTCTCTGTCTGTTTCTTATTCCATTCGGTATTTGTTTGTGTTCTTTATTTCTTTATTTGATGCTTAGGGTTCCAAGTTTGACATTTGTCTGTATTTGTTTTCCTTAGTTTTTGGATCTTTGCTATAGA
Organism: Dugong dugon; assembly: GCA_030035585.1. Taxonomy (NCBI): domain Eukaryota; kingdom Metazoa; phylum Chordata; class Mammalia; order Sirenia; family Dugongidae; genus Dugong; species Dugong dugon. Next base: position 192,302,997 of record CM057462.1, on the reverse strand, counting down.
GGTGCGGTGTGGTGCCTCTGTTTATAGTATCATGTTGGCTTCGCCTCCTAGCTTTGTAAGATCTTAAGTCAGTTTTGATAAGTCATATTTTTCTAATAACTTTTTTATTTTTTATTTCACTGCTTTCTTACTTATCCTCACAGTGCTGTCATCCCTCTTTGCCCAGGCTACAGTTACCTACTCCCCATGCTAAATTCCGAAAAGCTTTTATCCTCCTATAGCATTTCCCAATTTTTGCTCAGGTTTCTATATATTCATTTGTGGTTTTGGGGAAGCAGCCAACAGCTCATACATGTTCATTTTCTTTGGAAGACTCTTAGAAGGAGAAGAGTCTGATATATTCTTTTATTACCTCATGTTCTTCTTAATCTCATTAACACACAACATACAGGATCGGTGAATATTTTTATTAGACCTTGAAATCACCTCCATTAAATATGCTGGTCTTACATTTAGGGAAAATATATAAAATTTATAAAGTCCATTTAACTTTGGAAGGATAGTGTTGATGGGTTCTTTCTTTCTTTTTTCAATGGTGTCTCAGTCATCTAGTGCTGCTCTAAGAGGAATACCACAAGTGGATGGATTTAGTAAAGAGAAGTTTATGCTCTCACAGTCCAGTAGGCTACAAGTCCAAATTCAGGGCATCAGCTCCAGGGGAACGCTTTCTTCATCGGCTCTGGAGGAAAGTACATGTCATCAGTCTTCCTTTAGTCTGGGAGCTTCTTTGCGCAGGAACCTCAGGTACAAAGGACACACTCTGCTCCCAGCACTGCTTTCTTGGTGGTATGAATTTCCAATGTGTCTCTGTTCGCTACTCTCTTTTATATCTCAAAAGAGATTGCTTTAAGACACTGATCTTGTCAACCTCATCAGTATAACCTCATCAGAGTGGTAGAATTCATAACACATGAGGAGATCTTATCTAATGTCATCATAGTGGTAGAGTTCACAACACGCAAGGACATCACATCAGATAACACAATCATACAATACTAGGAATCATGATCTAGCCAAATTGCTACCCACGTTTTTTGGGAACACAATTCAATTTGTGACATTCCACCCTTTGGCCCCCCAAAAAATCACATCCTTGCAACAGCAAAACATATTCATTCATCATATCATAGCCTTAACTCCAAGTTCAAAATCCAGAAATTCCTCTTCATTTGTGAAATCTAGAATACAAGTTATCTGCTTCCAAAGGTACAATGGCAGAACAGCCCAAGCTAGACGTTTCCATTACAAATGGGAAGAACTGGAGGAGAAGAAGGGATAACAGGCACCAAGCAAGTCAGCAGAACACATTACATTAACCCTCAAGGCTTGAAAATATTCCTCTGTTCTCTGACACAATTTACACAATAGCCCTGCCCTCCAGACTCCAGGTGTTGGCTACAGTCTCCGGACTCTGAGTGGAGGCCCCTCGGCCCTGGGCTTCAGCTCCACCTTCCAGGCCCACCTTGATGGCAACTCTCCTCCCTCGGCTTCAGGCGCACCATTCTCCTAGTCCATCGGAGTGACAACTCCACCCTTAGAAACACCAGGGGTTATGGCTCCACCCTTTGAAACCTCAGAGGGCTCGGCCATACCTTTTGAGACTGAAGCAACTCTGCTTCTTCTGTTCCTTGTCTCTTTATCTTCTGCTTCCTGTGGCCTCTTGGACCTTGGGCTTCATGCCGGAATCTGCCCTACTGGGGTAAGTGTTCTGAAGCTTGGTAGCTCCACAGATTAAGTGCCTGCAGGCACCCCACTCCACCAGGAAGCTTCTGCACACAGGAACTCAGATCCCTCACTCTGTGGGTCAGCAAGCCTAACTCCATCGATAAGTGCCTGAAGTCACCCCACTCCACAAGGAAGCCTCTGGCGCACAGGCACTCATCTATCTTGCTCCATGGGTTGGCTCCAGCACAGTCTCGCACTGGTCTCCTGGTTCTGCTGCTGCTGGTTCTCTGCCACTGCCGGTCTTCTGCCACTGACCCACCTCTATCCATTCACAGTTTCAAAACCACTTCCACATTTTAGGTATCTGTTAGAGCACCACCCCACTCCCAGTAGCAAATTCTGTCTCATTCATCTACTGCTGCTCTAACAGGAATACCACAAGTGGATGGATTTAGCAAAGAGAAATTTATTCTGTCACAGTCCAGTAGGCTACAAGTTCAAATTCAGGGCATCAGCTCCAGGGGAATGCTTTCTTCATTGGCTCTGGAGGAAAGTCCATGTCATCAGTCTTCCTTTGGTCTGGGAGCTTCACTGTGCAGGAACCTCAGTTCCAAAGGACACACTCTGCTCCCAGCACATCTTTCTTGGTGGTATGAGATTCCCATGTGTCTTTGCTCGCTTCTCACTTTTGTATCTCGAAAGAGATTGCATTAAGACTCTGATCTTGTCAACCTCATTAGTATAACCTCAACACAGTGATAAATTTTACAACACATGAGGAGACCACATATAATCTCATCACAGTGGTAGAGTTCAGAACACATAAGAACATCACATCAGATAAGACAACCGTACAATACTAGGAATTATGACCTAGCCAAGTTGCTGCCCACAATTTTTAGGGGACACAATTCAATCCATGACAATGGGTATACAATATTTTTTATTGTGGTAAATAAATATGTAACAAAACATTTGCCATTTCAATCGTTTTTATGTATATATTTAAGTGACATTAATTAGATTCATCCTGCTGTTCCACAATCACCACTATTTGTTTCCAGATTTTTCAGTCACCCTTAACAGAAGCGATGTCACCTGACCATCGTGCCCAACTCCAAGAGTATACAAATTTATAACAATTATGACTCTTTAGTAAACTAAACTCTTTACTTTATGAAGCAGCACCTTCTTTACCTCCGATACTGCCATTTAAAAATTTTTATATAATTTTATTTATTTTGTTGTTGAGAATATACATGGCAAAACATACCCCAATTCAACGGTTTCTACAAGTACCACTTAGAGACATTGATTATACTCTTCAAGTTTTGTAACCTTTCTCACCCTCTTTTTCTGAGTTGTTCCTCCACCAATAACATAAATTCACTGCCACCTAAGCTTTCTATGTAATCTTTCGACCTGCTGTTGTCAATTTGACCCCATATAGATTGTTCTTAAAAGAGTAGAATGCTCAAGGTAGACATTTTTTACTGATTCATAAGCAAAAGTGTTGTTTGGTTTCAAGAAGACACCAGGGATATTTTTGGTTGAAGGTTTAAAGATTATCTCAGAGCAATAGCTTCAGGGGTTCATCCACCCTTCGAAGTCACCAGAGAGATGCAAATCAAATCCACAATGAGATACCATTTTACTCCCATCAGGATAGATAAGATTAAAAGAAAATAAGAAAACAAGAAATATTATCGAGGATGTGTGAAATTTACCCTTACCCATTGCTGGTGGGAATGTAAAATGGTTCAGCCACTGTGGAAAACAATGTAGTGGCTCCTCAAAAAACTAAAAATAGAGCTACTATATAACCCAGCAATTCCCTCCTTGGTATATACCAAAATGACTTGAAATCGGAGACTCAAACAGAACCTTGTACAGCAGTGTTCATTGCAGCACTATTCACAATAGTCAAAAGGTGCAAACAACTTACATGTCCATCGACAGACGAGTGGATAAACAAAAGTTGGTATATGCATACAATGGAATACTACTCAGCCAGTAGGAGAAATGAAGTCTTGATCCCTACTGCAGTATAGATGGAGCTGGAAGACATTATGCTGAGTGTAATAAATCAATCACAAAAGGACAAATATTGTATGACCTCACTTATATAAAAAGACAAGAATGGGCTATTTATTTCTTATAAAGACTTAGCCTGAAAGTAAAGTCAACTGCCACCAAGAGGAATGTGATATTTAATTTAAACTAGAGCTTTTGTCATTGTCCTAAACAACTAACCCCAGTAATAATCAACTAGAGATCATATTTTTTCATACAATGATACTTATCTATCAATACTAATTTTTTTTCAAACCAACAAAATCAACATATTGGATTTTTGTGTATTTTGATTTTTTTTATTTTCATATTTAAATGGTATCCAGAAAACACCTGGGTAGAAATAATGAGGAGCAGAGAAAGTATCCTGTGTCTGTACTTGGTTTTAAATTGTTGCTTATACTAACTCTCATTTTCTCCACTTAAGAATGAGTGTCAAGATTAGCTCATCTTGGGTTCCGGTAAAATGGCGCTCTAGGCAGAAGAACCACACAGTGCATTCACAGCAAATATCCATAAAGCTAAGCCTAAGAGAGAACACAACAATCCTGAAACCCTAAAACATCAAATGAAAAGATAAAGAACTCAGCCAAGCCCCAAATGGAGTGAGAAAACTGGCAGAGAACGGAGAGCGAGGAGAGATTCATGCAGAGGTCCCCTGCCAGCTAACACAGAGCAGATCTGCCAACTTGGACTCCTATCAGAGACCAGCAAACAGGGGGTACCAGAAAGCAGCCTCACAGAGTGTCCAGTTAGAAACAAAACAACCAGTAATTTGCGATAAACACTTTCCCACCCCACACCTTGTTCTCCCCGACTCGGCCTCCTCTGCTTCCCACGGCCACAATCTCTTGACTGGGAAATACCGGCAGCTTGGATTCCACACACCTGAATGGGCCGGCTCTCTGAGTGCCATTTGTTGGCTGCTGGTGTTGCTTTTTTCCACTTCTTTTGATTTCTTCCTTACCTCTCAGCACCTCCTCCTCCTTTCGCTCAAATACCTGGCTCCGTGCACCATCTTTGCTTCTTCCTGAGGGCCTACAGAGCTCTGGTAATTTGTGATATATGCTTTCCCACTCCCTACCCTTCTTCACCCACACTCGGCACCCTCTGCTTAACGCGGACACAGTCTCTTGTCCGAGATACACCAGTCCACACTAGCTGGCTCTCTAAGTGCCGTTTGTTGGCTGCTAGTGAGGCTTTTTTTCCTGCTTCTTTTGATTTCTTCCTTGCATCTCACTACCTCCATCTCTTTTTGCCCAAATACCTGGCTCCGTGCACCATCTTTGCTTCTTCCTGAGGGACTATGGACCTCAGTTTGAGTGTAGAGATGTTGCCCGGTCCGGGCTGCTGTGCTGGTGGGATCCCAGGGCTTTTGTTCATTTGTTGGTTTTGAATTGTTGGTTTGTTTTCTTTTCCTTTTCTTGAGTAGGGAGCCCTTTCTGGACAGGTGGTGCTGTGTGGCAAGGAGACTTCCCACTCGACTTGCACAGAGGTGCAGAGGGATCCCTGTGGGGATTACTTTTTTTGTTGTTGTTTTTTTTTTCTTCTCTTTTTTGGGGGGCCTTTCTTGTTTTTTTTTTTTTTCCGTTAATTTGTATCATTTTCTTTTCCTTGTTTTTCCTTTTTGTTTTCTTCATTGCTCAGTTTCTCGTCTCTCAATATCTTCCTACTCTTTCTATTCCCTGAATAACTTACGTTGTATACTTCTAAGCCTTCTAGCCAGGGTGTACTGCAACACATGGGAGGGACTTCCCCAGACCTCATAGCTGCACTGCTGGGATCCCTGGGAACTTTGCAGTTGTTTAACCTTTCTAATTTTATTTATTCGTTCTTTTCTTTTCTTTCTCTTCCCCTTTCTGTTTTTCTCCATTCCATAGTCACTCATCTATCCACTCCAACGGCAAGCTCCGCTAGCATTCTTTTTTGTCTGTTTGTATCTTTTTGGCTCCTGTTCCTATCTCCTCTCTCCCATATGCGTCTTAGGTACACACATAACAATCTCCCCGCTGAATCCTTCCTACCTGCACGCTGCGCTTGACAACACACCACCAAGCAGCACAGGCACGGCCTACTAGTACCTAGCGTGCACTGATTACTGACCCGCTCTGGTGGCTATAGTAAGTGCCAAAAAGAACATATCACAGTAACTCCCCTTCATCTAGACCTGCCCTGCCATACGATATCTGAATGACTGACACTGCCAATTGGAGAAGAGGAAAAGTATTGTGCACACAATTGAGGAAACAATAAAGATCAAATACTCCGCCTGCTTAGACATAGTCAATTTTTTTTTAAAAGGGACAAAACAAACAAATCTACAATCAATAGATGAGAAAAATAACTACTGAATGCCCCAAAGACAGCAGAAAATATCAAAACATTTACAAAAACAGGACAGGATGGTTCCAGGAGGCATGCAAAATAAAACACCAGATGACTCTCCAGTGGAAGAAAATGCAAGAAAACTAATACTCAGAATTCTCTAATACTCAGAATTCTCCAATAGCAAGGCAAAAAGCTGACAAACATGATGAAAAAATAGACAAAATCTTGGAAAATACAGACAAAAACTTGGAATAATTCAGGAACATAATGCAGGAACTAAATTCCAAAATAAATTCACAACTAGAAATTATACAAAGACAACAATTAGAAATCCAAAAGATAAACAACAAGATTTCACAAATGGACGGTTTCATAGAAGGGCTGAAAAGCAGATTTGAAATGGTGGAAGACAGGATCAGTGGAATAGAAGACAAACACTTGGATACAACGTAGTTTCAGGAAAACTCAGAAAAAAGAACAGGGAAAAATGAAGAGACCCTGAGAGTTATTTAGGACACAATCAAAAGTAAACATTTTCGAGTGATTTGAATTTCTGAACAGGGGGAGAAAACAGAAAACACAGAGAGGATCATTGAAGAACTTCTGATAGAAAACTTCTCCAATATCATGAAAGATGAAAAGCTGCCCATCCAAGAAGCTCGGCGAACCCCATATAGGAGAGACCCAAAAGAAAATCACCAAGGCATATCATAATCACACTTGCCAAAAACAAAGACAAACAAAGAATCCTGAGAGCAGCTCATTAAAAACCAGAAGTCACATACAGAGGAAAAACAATAAGACAAGGCTCAGATTATTTTGCAGAATCCATGTAGGCAATAAGGCAATGGGATGACATATATAATATCTTCAAAGAAAAAAATTGCCATCCAAGAATAATATATCCTGCAGAAGTCTCATTCCGATTTGATGGTGAAATTAGGTCATTTCCAGATAAACAGAAACTAAGGGAATATGTAGAAGTCCAACCAAACTTACAAGAATTATTAAAGGGAGTTCTTCGATCTGAGGACATACAGCTTCAGATCACAGGCAGAATCTAGGACGCAGGATTGTACCTGCCAGATACCAATCTAGGAAATGAACTCTCGAGGACTATCCAAAACCAAAAGAAATACAACAGGGAATCAGAGCAGTTAATCAGTAAATGACAACATAGGTATAGAACGTTCTAATGGATAGGAAGGCAAGGTGATACCAAGTAATGGTAGACTGTTTCAAACTTAGAAAGATAAGAGTAAAATTCATGGAAGCTACAAAGAAAGTTAACAAACATACTCATAAAAAAAGAGGAAAAACAAAAAGTCTCAGCAAAAACAAAACCTAGAAAAACAAACGAAATGAAAAAAAATCAACAAACAAAAGTAACTCAGCACAAGAGTGTAAGAAGAACAAAGAAAACTTCAGCACCACAAAGAATGCACTACAAAATGACAGCAACAAACTCACATCTATCAAAAATTACACTTACTGTAAATGGACTCAATTCACCCATAAAGAGACATAGTGACAGAATGGATAAGAAAACAGGATCCATCAATATGCCGTCTACAAGAGACACACCTTAGAAACAAAGATGTGAATTTATTAAAAGCCAAAGCTTGGAAAAAAATATATCAAGCTAACAAATACCAAAAACGTGTAGGAGTGGCAATTCTAATCTCAGATAGAATAGACTTTAAAACGAAATCTACCATAAAAGACACAGAAGGACACTATATAATGATTAAGGGGACGATGTATCCTGAAGACATAACCACAATAAACCTCTACGCACCTAAATACAGGGCTCCATAATACATAAAACAAACTCTAACAGCACTGAAAAGAGAAATTGACAGTTCCACAATAATAGTACGAGACTTCATCACACCACTCTCAGTAAAGGACTGAACAACTAAGAAGAAACTCAGCAAAGATACAGAAGACCTAAAGGACACAATCAGCCAACTTGACCTCATAGACATATATAGAACACTACATCCAACCTCTGCAAAGTACACATTGTTTTCCAATGCACATGGAACGTTCTCCAGAATAAACCACATCTTAGTCCACAGAGCAATCCTTGACAAGATCCACAATTCAGGCCAACAGAATTCAGCATCATATCAAAACAATAATTCACCACAACCAAGTAGGATTCATACCAGGTATGCTAGGAAGGTTCAACATTAGAAAATCAATCAACGTAAACCACCACATAAATAAAAGGAGAGAAAAGAATCACATGATCATCTCAATTGACACAGAAAAGGCATCTGACAAAGTCCAGCACCCATTCTTGATAAAAACCTCAATCAAATAGGTATAGAAGGGAAATTTCTCAACATAATAAAGGGCATCTAGGCAAAACCAGCTGCCAATATCATTCTTACTGGAGAGAGGATGAAAACATTCCCTTGAAAACAGGAACAACACAAGGATGCCCTTTATCACCAATCCTATTTAATACTGTGCTGGAAGTTCTAGCTAGAGCAATAAAGCAAGAAAAAGAAATAAAGGCCATCCGAATTGGTAATAAAGAATTTAAACTGTCCCTGTTTGCAGATGATATGATACTATACATAGAAAACCCAAAAGACTCCACAAGACATCTACTGGAACTAATAGAAAGATTCAGCAGAGTAGCAGGATAGAAAATAAACATTCAAAAATAAGTTCCATTCCTATACACCAGTAAGGAGAACGATCAAAAGGAAATCAGGAAAACAATACCATTTTCAATAGCTCTTAAAAAGATAAAATTTTTAGGAATAACTCTGAACAGGGATGTACAACACCTATACAAAAAAAATTACAAAACACTTCTGCTTGAAACCCAAAGAGCTCTACATAAATGGAAAAGCATACCATGCTCATGGATAAGCAGACACAACTTTGTGAAAATGATAATTCTACCCAAAGCAATTTACAAATACAATGCAATCCCGATCCAAATACCAACAACATTTTTCAAAGAGATAAAAAAAACTAATCTTTAACTTTATATGGAAAGGGAAGAAGCCCCGAATAAGTAAAGCACTACTGAAGAAGAAGAATAAAGTGGGAGAACTCACACTACCTGACTTCAGAATCTAATATACAGCTATGGTAGTCAAAACAGCCTGGTACTGGTACAACGACAGATACATTGACCAATGGAACAGAATTGAGAATCCAGATGTAAATCCATCCACCTACAGTCACTTGATCTTCGACAAAGGCCCAAAGTCCATCAAATGGGGAAAAAACCGTCTTTTTAACAAATGTTGCTGGCAAAACCAGATATCCATCTGCAAAACTATGAAACAGGATCCATATCTCATGCCATATACAAAAACTACATCAAAATGCATCAAAGACCTGAATATAAACCCTAAAACTATAAAGTTCATAGTAGAAAATATAGGACCAACACTTCAGGCCTTAATACATGGCATTAACAGAATCCAAACCATAACCATCAATGCACATACCCAAAAAGATAAGCTAGATAACTGGGATCTTCTAAAAATCAAATACCTATGCTCTTCAAAAGACTTCACCAAAAGAATAAAAAGAGAACCTAAGTTTGGGAAATAATGTTTGGAGAGTACAAGTCAGACAAAGGTCTAATCTCCATAATCTACAAGAAAATTCAACACCTCTACAATAAAAAGACAAACAATCCTATTAAAAGATGGGAAAAGGAAATGAACAGACACTTCACCAAAGAAGATATTCAAGCAGCCAACAGAAATATGAGGAAATGCTTGCGATCACAAGCCATTAGAGAAATGCAAATTAAAACCACAATGACATACCATCTCACCCAAACATGACTGGCACGAATCAAAAACACTGGAAATAACAAGTTTCGGAGGGGCTGCGGGGAGATCGGTACACTTATGCACTGCTGGTGGGAATGCAAAATGATACAACCATTTTGGGAAATGATATGGCGCTACCTCAGAAAGCTAGAAATAGATATACCATTCGATCCGGCAATTCCACCCCTGGGAATATATTCTAGAGAAATAAGAGTCGTCACTCGAATAGACATGTGCACACCTATGTTCATGGCAGCATTGTTCACAACAGCAAAATGATGGACAAAACCTAGATGTCCATCCACAGATGAATGGATAAACAAACTATGGTACATACACACAGTAGGGTACTATGGAGTGAGAAAGAACAACAATGAACCTGTGAAACATCTCATAACATGGATGAAACTGGAGGACATTATGCTGAGTGAAATAAGTCCATAACAAAAGGACAAATATTCTATGAGACCTCCATTGTAAAAACCCATGAAAAAGTTCACACACAAAATGTAACAATCTTTGTTGGTTACCAGGGATGGGACAAGTGTGGGGGAAATACTAAATAGGTAATAGATGAATGGTATCTTGGGTGAAGGGTGAGAGAGTACACAATACAGGGGAAACTAGGACAATTTGTACAAGGAAAGGTATGGAAGCCCCATAGACACATCCAAACTCCCTGAGGGACTGAATTGCGGGGCGGAGGGCTGTGGGGACCATGGTCTCGGGGAACATCTAGCTCAATTGGCATGACACAGATTATGAAGACAGTGCTCTAAATTCTACCTTGGTGAGTAGTGTCTGAGATCTTAAAAGCCTGTGAGCGGCCATCTAAGATACTCCACTGGTCTCATCCCTTCGGGAGCAAGTGAGAATGAAGAGAACAGGATACAAAGAAAAGATTAGTCTGAAGGACTAATGGTCCACAGCTACCATTGCCTCCACAAGATGGATTCCAGAACAGCTATATGGTGCCTGACTACCACCACTGACTGCACTGAGTGGGATCACAACAAAGGGTTCTGGACAGAGCTGGAGAAGGATGTAGAGCATAATTCTAACTCACAAAAAAAGACCAGATTTACTGGCCTAAAGGAGACTGCAGAAACCCTGAGAGTATGGCCCCCAGACATCCTTTTAGCTCAGGTGTGAATTTATGTCCGAGGTTCACCGTTTAGCCTGGGAGTGGACACCCCCGTAAAACCAAATGAAACTAACAAGGTACAGGAGTCCAGTGACAAGGGCCAGAAGGCAGAAAGGGATAAGGAAGCTGGTGATAGGGAACCCAAGGTTGTGTAATGATTTTGTTGATGAGTTGTGAGATTGTTAAACATTGTCATAGGGTAACATTTGTAGTAACTCTTAAATGAGAAACTGTTTTGTTGTGTAAGCCTTCATCTTAAGTGAGACTAACAGCACAATTGGAAAAGCGTAGTCAATGTCACTCAACTATGCATGTAGAAATTTTTGAAATGGTGTATCTTTGGCTGTGTATTTTCACCAAAAAAAAAAAAAAAAAGGTTGAAAAGTTAGAGGGTTGACATGTTGTGGGGTTGTTAACCAACTTCATAAATCAATATGTGTACTACTGTTTCATGAGAAACTATTTGTTCTCTAAGACTTAACCTGAAGTACAAAAAAAAAAATTAACTTATCTTATTATTTCTTCACAGCTCATTCAAGTCAGTATTTTCATTACCTTTCCCCTAAAATCTTGAAATATTGACTTAAAATAGAGATGATATAAAAGACCTTAAAGATGATGCAAATTAACTTTCTCAATCATAAAACTTAACTTGAACTTGATGTATTCTTTCGTATTCTTTTCTTCAGTGGTACATAACCCAAAGTGGTAAAATACCAGAAAAAAAGTTGAATCAAGGATTGAACAGTTTTTTAAAATTTCCATTCTTATCTATCAATTTCACAAGAAATGTCTAACAGTAAAATTATTAGACTATTAAGGAGTAGAAGTTATAGAACTGAACCAAGAGGTACCTGCCTCTAAAAGATCATAAACTCAACCTCTTTAATTATGTAGATAGGTAGATATATATGTGTAGAGATATGTAGATAGATACGACGTGTGTGTGTGAGTGTGTGTGTGTCCGTGTGTGAAGTATTACAGAGCTCTGTGTCTTATCTATGAGGTCTTGGATGTTCAGACTCGGGGAAATGTTGATCACCAGGCACTGCTCTTCATGTTGTGAGAGCTGTTCGTGTAACTGACCTGTGAGGAACTCTGAATATCCAGTCTTATCTCCCCACCCCATACAATGACTTTGTCTTGAAATGTCGTGGGCATCAGGCCTGCTGTGACTTTAGTGTCCCTGCTGCCATAAGCTTTTTTGGGAGGGCTGTTCTCAGAGAGAGAAGACTCCAAGATGCAACCATAACTGGTCTATCTGAGAAAGCAGTCCTCTTTGCACAGCTAATTCTCAATTTCTGTGGTAGAAATCAGACATTTCTCTAAGGACTTATGTTTTGGATGTGCTGTGAGGCTATGGGAAATAGTAAGTGACCTGCTGAGTAAAGTCCCTTCTCTTTGTCCTCTGAAGTCTCTAGCCTATGTGATAGTCAATGGGAACCATTTGGTGATGACACTGTTTACAGATACCTAGCCTCAGGTACTAAAGTTACAGCTCTATCCTTGATGGTCATGGTCACGTTATGGGCTTTTGTGATCTCAACCAACAGCTCCTCCTTCCTGGCAGGAGAAGTTACAGTCCTGGAAATCCAGGGAAAGACCTGCTTAATCCAGGGACGTGATGCTTGGTTGATTCAGTGCTGCGTTCTCTCTAGAGCATAGCTGGTGACTACTTCAGAGCTTGAGAATCTCCTCTTCCTTCTCCTCTTCTTCCTTCTTCTCCAATTAGAAAACCACATTCTGGAAAACCTTCCTGATCATCTGGCCCAGACAAGGAAGCTCACGCAAAGTCACTTTAAATGTTTAAGGCATAATATATGGTCAACCCCAATGATTGCAAGGAGATTTAAAAACAAATGAAAAGACTAATCACTAAATCTTTGACAATATATGTCTTGAGTTACCAACACAGGCCAAATTAGAGAGAGAATATCTATATACTGAGAGTGGGAGGGTAATGGGGTAGGTTGAGGGGGCTGAAATGTTTAAGAAGACAGAAAATAAACATGCAAACAAAAAATTAATGTCTTTTACAGACCTAAAAGCTATTTGGACAGAGCGTGAGAGACGGCAGATATATAAAATCAGCCCCAATTCACTTTGTTTCCCCATATTACATACCTTTAGTGCTCTGATCCTGTCTCCTCTCCCCAGACATACTTACTGTCAATCATTTACACATGAGGGTGTGAGTCTCTACTATAAGATGGTATCTCAATCATTTACACATGAGCCTGTGAGTCTATTCTATAAGATGGTATCTCAATCATTTACACATGAGGCTGCGAGTCTATTCTATAAGATGGTATCTTAAATTTTCACTGGTTTTGTGCAATTTAAACCTGGTATTTAGTTCTGGAAAAAATAAGTTATTTCCTGAAAAAGAAATTTCAAGCATATACCAGCTGTGCAGAGCCCTGGTGGTGTAGTGTTTAAAGTACCCAGCTACTAACCAAAAGGTTGGCGGTTCAAATCCATTAACTGCTCCCTGGAAGAGAGATGTGACAGTCTGCTTCTGTAAAGATTTACAGCCTTGGAAACCCTAAGGGGCAATTCTACTCTGACTTATAGGGTGGCTATGAGTCAGAATCTACTTGATGGCCATGAGTTTGGGTGTTTTTTGTTTGGTTATCGGCAGTGTAGGAGGTGCTGGGACAGTGAGATAGGGACTCCCTGACACTCATTAACAAATTGTCCCCATATTCTAAAGTCAAATAAAAGTAAAATTGTAATATTATTCACAAACGAGATGAACTGGGCTGTTTGACCAGACATGGCACAAAAACTAAAGTTTCCGTGCCTGAGAATAGTTCAGATCCAGGCTTGCAAGGAGGAATTGCACAAGAATTCATGAACTAAGTCTCTGAGAATACAAAAAATGAAACTATATTTCCATGATTGGAGGACAAATTGGGGCACTGTTTTCCAAACTATAGTTATTCCCATAAGTACCCCCTATATTTACCATAACTACATAGCACATGTGAAATACAAATTACCCACCATTGTTACTTTAAATTCACTTTATACCAACTTAAATTTTTTTAAATTTGGTGGGTCATAGGCAATAATATCCATGAAATGGCAGATGAAGTATTCAAATCATAAAGTTTTCTAGTGCAGACTTAACATATGCATACACATAACATTTAAATTATTCTGCTCAGTACCTAGACCATCTGCTATAATACATGCGGTACTCCTACCTTACTTGGGAGACCCCATTAGAAAGAGGTGACTGCACTTAGCACATTTTCTTTGTAGGTAGATGAAACATTTTTGAAAGGTTTTTCATAAAGTACTCTAATGCATCTTCAAGAGGCCAGCCTTCATTCCCAGGATAGGCTGTGTTTACATCTGAAAAAAACATTAAGGAGTATCTCCTGTTTTACACTGGATGCCAAAGAACGACCAGGAAGGAGAAAGGTTCCAACTGCAGCTGATGAAAGGATAAAATGAGAGGGCACAGCTCCCAGGAGTCCAGCTGCTAACCCTGTGCAGGCACCACAACAGTGTACCCTAACGGGCTGTGTGTACGTCTGGGTTCCCACTGACTGTGAACAGCACAGCGTCTTGTTCTCTATTACAGGGAATATTGCAGAAGGAACCACGCGTGTGTGGTTCTGTGAATAGCATTTGCATGAATGCTTGTGATTTTTTCATGTCTCCCTATTTCCTGCATGTGCTGATTAAGACAGCTTTTTCTGGAAAAAAAAAAGTTCAAATACATACTCTTGAGAACTGCAAGGAGGAAAAGTACTGAGGAGACTGGATCCCACCATGCAGTTTATCCTGGGAGAGAAGCACCGCTAGGAATAGGGTGGAAAAGACAGCTTCAAAGAAGTAGAGAATATAGTTCTAATCTGGAGTTCTATGGGAAGAAAGAAAGAGGAGAGAGAGAATTCCAAGCTTGACCAGAATTGAGAGAAAGCTCCTTACATCCATACCCCACCTCCTACCCCAAGAGGTGAGTATTATTCTCCCCTGTTCAAGGACAAAGAGCCAGACCTGGAGAGGTGAGGTAACCTGCGTATGGTCTCAAAGCTTGTCAAAGACATAATTAGGATTAGACATCAGGTTCCATTTAGATCTCTCCTTCCCTCTAGCACACTGCCAAATTATATGAGGCAAGTAAATGGGTAAACTGGTTTGACCTGTACTCCACTGTGTTCAATATGGAAAAAACCTTAAATCAAGTCAAATTTGTAATGGCATAATTATTAATGTTTAAGAAGGTGTAAATGAATAATTCATTTTAATGACTGAAGGATTAATAAACTGATTTAAACTTCATCTTGAATCCGTCAACAGTTCTCTGTCAAACAAACTCACTAAATAGCTAATAAATATGAAACAAATATAAAATTAATTGTTTGAATGGCATTGATTATTAGTTTGGATTTCCAGTGATTTCATAGGGATAGGATGACAGAAAATATGAACAACCCTCTTAGTTCTCAGTTGGGTGAAGTTATGTAGGAGCAGCTGGTATACCATGTGAGGAGGGAGCTCTGGCCAGAAGGCTGGCTTTCTGTTGTAGTTCCAGGAACTGAGCTGCTAGAGTATCTCAATTGTAATAAGTGATGCTGTGGACCTATTGGAGCCCATGTGTCCCTAGGTGGTATAGATTTGATAAAGGTCTCAGAAATCAACTTTGTGTCTTCTATTTAAAAACCCAGAGCAGGTGAAAATAGGACCTTGTGGTCACCATTTCCTGAATGCTAAGAAGTATCCTTGTGGGAAGTCTAATGAGATGATCTGAAGCCTTACTGCAGTCCATTTTTGAGGGAGGAAAGAAAACTTAGATTAGTAAGCCATAGAAGCAAGAGGAAATGCATTATAATGAGGGTTTCTTATAATAAGAGCAGTCCATGGGTGGAAGACATGGTTAAGTGCTTGGCTACTCACCAAAAGTTTGGTAATTCAAGCCCACCCAGAGGTACCTTGGAAGAAGGCCGTGGACATCTACTTCTGAAAGATCACAGCCATTGAAAAGCCTAGAGAGCACAGCTCTACTCTGAAACACATGGGGTCACCTTGCGTTGGAATTGACTGGATGGGAACTGATACTGGGGTGGTGACAAAGGTATCAGAAGGTATCCAGGCACCCAGTTGGTCAGGCTTTTTTCACTCCAGAATGTATAACAAAATTACAACCAGTTAAAATGGAACCAGGAAAGCAGTTTTGTGAGGCAGAGAATGTGAAGGATAGAAAAGGGTCTTTGTCCTCAGTCAAGAAAAACAACCTTTGCACAGCAGTGAGAGAATTCCCCAGATTCTGCCACTGCTATAAGTCACTGAACATGTCCAGAAGACAGGGTCTCTGAGTCATGGACACTTAATCCAGTGAGGAGATCCGGAAGCAGGATTCTTTCTGTTTTCAGCATTCCTGTCAAGCCAGTTAGGTATGGATTTACATTTGGTTACGAAATTCTTGGACCATCCCAGATTTAGACAACTGCACTTCCCCCTGGGTGGGACAGCAAGCCCTATAAAGAGGTCCTCTGCTTCACACCTAGCATCTGCCTGATACTCCATTCCCGATCTCCTTCGGAGAACCTGGTGAGCCTGATTTCTTGAGGTCTGCTGTTTATCTGTTGCTCTCAAATATTTGAATTCAATCTGAAGACAGAAAATTTGGTGATTCCGAAGTTATAATCATGGGTTTGGTGCCATTTAGTTGATGAAAACTGTGGATTGAGGCAACATGATACAATGATATACTGTTTTACCTTGGGTTCTGGTAGATAGTTTGATGTCTGAATTGAAAAAGAACAGGAAAGCTTTGGTTTGAAGAAGAGAACAAAGTAATTTGTTTCCTTTCCATTTCTTTTGGACTCCATTCTGTTGTGATTTCAAAGGTCATGGAATTCTCCTGAACCACCACTTGCTCTCTACCCAAGTATTGACACCTCTTAAGAAAAAGTGATAGCAACTGCATGGGAGGTTGTTCAGGAGTCAGAACTTCTGACTGCCTTTCTGTAGGATGCTATTTTCATGTAAATATCATTACTTGCTGCTTTAGAGCAGAGAGATTTTTCTCAGAGCTAGTGAAGCATTGGCTAAAGCGGAGAAGCTAGGAAGTTGTAAAAAGGGAGCTAAGAGATGAAAGTATATCTTGGAGACTGGAGAGGTAATATCCAATGGAACCAAATAAGCTTTGGCATCTCTGTCTGTAGGAGTTCCTTCTCATGAACACTGTCATATAATTTCTTTCAGATTCCCAGAGACTCCAGAAAGATGTCTTACCAGCAGCAGCAGTGCAAGCAGCCCTGCCAGCCACCTCCTGTGGTGTGCCCACCTAAGTGCCCTGAGCCATCCCCACCTCCAAAGTGCCCTGAACCATGCCCACCTAAGTGCCTTGAACCATGCCCACCTAAGTGCCTTGAACCATGCCCACCTAAGTGCCCTGAGCCATGCCCACCTCCAAAGTGCCCTGAGCCGTGCCCACCTGTGCAGTGTCCACCTGAGCCATGCCAGCAGAAATGCCCTCCTGTGCAGGTACACCAACCCTGCCAGCTGAAGTGCCCACCTAAGAGCAAGTAATAACTTCGGGATTCATCAGGATCGTGAAAGTATACGGACAACTGGCTCATCTCCTTCCACAGCTCCACCTTCCTCTTCTCTTCCAAGCCAATCATGGACACAGCTTCTCCATGCATCAGCCAATGACCTGCTTGTGATGATCCCTGACAGCTGAAGGTTTTCTCCCGCATGGCGATACTTCTGCTCTCTAGCAGGTAACTGAGGAAAGGCAGTCCTCAGCTGTGCCAGGGTCCCAGTGCTTCAAAGGATGAGCAGCGGCACACTCCTCGGGTCTCATCAGATGGTTATTTTCATGCCTTCTGTGTCCCTAACCTTGGCAGGGATTTCCACTGCTCGGGCCGTTGTAACTTTCTTTTCACTTCCTAAATAAAGTACATGTTTTGAGATGGGACAAATATTTTATTTGTTTTGCAAAGCTGCTTGTGTTAGCAATATTATGGCACAATTTTAGTCTATTTCTAGTCTTTTTTGATTTCAATATCCAGTCTCTCACGAACACTGTTATCTGAATATTGGATCACACCAAAGAGTATTCCTATGTTATTTTGAACCAATGATATTTTCTTTTATTACTGTTTAACTTGAGGGAGAAATTATTTCACCCATCATGATTTTGCTTTTTCTACTGCAAAGTGGGTAAAATAATATTTAGATTACAAATTTTTCTTCGGTATAAAATTGAATAATGCCTGTAACTTTGCTGGAAGAATACCTGACCCAGATTTAAAGAAACAAAACAAACCTCGTTGCCATCGAGATGATTCCAACTCATGGCAACACCATGTGTTCCAGAGTAGAACTGCTACATAGGGTTTTCTTGAGCAAAATCTTTATGGAAGCAGATTGCCAGAACTTTCTTGCATGCTACTGCTGGGTGGGTTCAAATTCACAAGCTTTAGGTTAGTCGCTGTTGTTGTCAGGTGCCATTGAGTTAGTTCCCACTCATAGTGACCCCATGGACAAACAGAATGAAACACTGCCTGGACCTGTGCTCTTCACAATCATTGCAATGTTTGAGCCCATTGTAGGAACCACCTTGCCAATCCATGTGTTTGAGGGTCTTCCTCTTTTTCACTGACCCTCTGCTTTACCAAGCATGATATCCTTCTCCAGGGACTGGTCCCTCCTGATAACATGTCCAAAGTACATGAGGCAAAGTCTCACCATCCTCACTTCTTAGAATAGTAGTTGAGGTCAAACCATTTGTACCACCCGGAGACCTTTACCCAGAATAAGCATGCAATAAATGGTAGTTTATTAACAGTAGCACATCATCATCATCGCAATGTTTCCTCCAGCAAGACAGAAACTTAGACAGGACTACTCTAGGAAATAAGAAGATTTTTAAACTGTATTACCCTTTCATACCTTTACTCTCTTTCCTAATTCACTTCACTTTTCTATGTGACATTGTAGAGAAACAGCTTTTGGGAATGAGTGTGCCATTCTACAAAAAATCAAAGTATTTCTTAAAACACCGATAGTACAGAGGAAAGGGAATTACAAAGGCCAAAGAAGGCCAGTGCCTGCCTCATCTTGATGGATACCACCTGCTTTTTCACTCCATTGGCACACAGAAATTCAGGGTCCTGTCACTTCTGTTCACCTCTGAAATTAATCTGTTGAGTGTTCTGACCTCCCATTTGAAAAGTAATGGGGTTTAGACTCTTTATTTAGATTTGAAAAGTGCTTGCTGCTCTGCAGCTTGTTATAAGTGCTTATTTTACAAGTCAAGGAAGCTGTTAAAAGGAACAATGTTCTTTAAATATATCCTTTCTTGCGGACCTACTTGTCCACGTGGGAATAATTAACTGAGAACAAACACACACATATATATATATATATATATATATATATATATATATACATACACATGCATGCACACCCATGCACGTACACCATTATTTTTAAAAGCAACAAAATCTTCACATTACATCATTCGATACCTAAATATGGAAATCCTGGTGGTGTAGCGGTTAAGAGCTACCACTGCTTATCAAAAGGTCGGCAGTTCAAATCTACCAGGTGCTCCTTGGATCCCCTGTGGGACAGTTCTACTTTGTCCTTTAGGGTCGCTATGACTCAGCATCGACTTGACAGCAGTGGGTATGCCTAAAGTCTTTTACAATTAAAAGGATCTTCCTCTTTCTATAAACGTATAAGACACTTTCAAATCATTTTCCAAGGTGGGTATACCATCGGCCATTCCTACCAATGATAGGCATCGCTGGGTGACCAAAATGGTTAACTCCCTTGTCTGCTAATCAAAAGGTTAGTGGTTGGAGTCCACCTAGAGGCATCTTGGAAGAAAGGCATGACCATCTACCTTGGAAAAATCAGCTACTGATAACACTATGGAGCACAGTTCTACTCTGACACACATGGGGCTGCAGAGAGTGAGGATCAACTCAATGTCAAGTGGTTTCTACAGACACTATATAAAATTCCAACTGTTTTACCTCTTTGCCAAATTTTATTATTCTCAGTGTTTTAAGTTTTAGGCTTTCTAGTGGCTATAAAGTAGTTTCTCATTGTGATTTTGTATTGCATTTTCCTAATGACTACATATGATAAACACCTTTTCACTTTTTGTCTACTTTTGCATGATGTCTATTAAAATCTTTTGGCCATTAGGTAGCTTGCCTTTTCATTAGTGATTTTTAAGAGTTCTATACATTATAGGTACAGATACTTTGACATATATAGTATTTTCTACCAATTTGTGGATTGACATCATTTTCCTAACAGTGTCGTTTGATGAATAGTGGATTTCAGTTTTGATGACGTGAAATTTATTCTTTTTTTTTTTTCTTTCACACTTAGTACCCTTTGTTTCCTCGTTAGGACATTTTGGCTATCTTGTGTTTACTAAATATTTCCCTATGATTTTTTGGTTCTAAAAACTTTGTAATTTTATTATGTAGGTTTGGGTTCATAATTCCTAAAGAACTGGTGTTTGAGTATGAAGTGAGGTTGGGGTGTAGGTTCATGGATATCCAGTTATTTTCTGTCCCATTTATTGAAAAGACTTTTCCCACTAAATCGTATTAGTGTCTTTTTCAGAAATCAATTGATTGTGACGTGTTAGTTAATTTCAAGACTCCATAACCCTTCAATTTATCTATTTGTCTATCTTGATGTCAATATTACTTAGTCTCTATTACCATATCTTTTCAGTAAATATTGAAAATATGTAGTGAAATTCCCCCAACTTTGTTTTTTTTTTTTTTTCCCGAAGTATTTTGACTCTTTTTGGTCCTCTCATTTCCATACAATTTTTAAAAATATTCACAAATACTATGAAAAACATTGTTGTTATTTGGATTAGGATTGTGTTTTAAATATTGTTCAATCTGGGGAGAATGCACTTCTTTAGATTCTTTCATTGTACTTTAGATGAAGGTTACAGAACAAATAGTTTCTCATTAGTCGGTACACATATTCTTTTATGACATTGGTTAACGATCTCACAACATGTCAGCACTCTGCCTTCTCGACCTTGGAGGGCCTTTTGTTTTCTCTTGGTGGAAATATACATGGCCAAAGTAACACCATTTCAAAAGTTTCTAAATGGACAATTCAGTGATACTGATTACATTCCTCCACTTGTGCTGTTATTCTCACTGTCTTTTTCCAAATTATTCCATCACCATTATCTTCAACTCACTGCCCCCTAGGCTTCTCACCATACCTTTAGATTTGCTGTTGTCAATTTGATCTCACATAGATAATTCTTTTTATTTCTGCCCCTTAGATAAAGGTTTGCAGAACAAATAGTTTCTCATTAAACAGCACACATATTGCCCTATGACAATGGTTCACAATCCCATGACATGTCAACACTGTCCCTTCTCAACCTTGGGTTCCCTATCACCAGCTTTCTTGTACCCTCCTGCCTAGAAATCCTTGACCCTGGACTGCTGTGCCTCATTACTCCCATTTTGTTTCATGAGGCTATCGAATCCCCGGCTGAACGGTGAACTTTGGGCATGACTTCACCACTGAGCTAAAAGGGTGTCTGAGGAATATACTCTCGGGGTTTCTCCAGTCTGTTAGGCCGTTAAATCCGGTCTTTTTTTGTGTGTGTGTGAGTTAGAATTTTCTTCTACATCCAGCTAAGTCCAGGATCCTCTATTGTGATCCTGCTCAGAGTACTCAGTGGTGGTAGCCGGGCACAATCTAGCTGTACTGGACTCAATCGGGTGGAGACTGTGGTAGCTGTGGTCCATTAGTGCTTTGGACTAATCTTTTCCTTATATCCTGTTCTCTTCATTCTCCCTTGCTCCTGAAGGGGTGAGACCAGTGAAGTATCTTAGATGGCTGCTCACAGGCTTTCAAGACCCCAGACATACTCACCAAGGTTGAATGTAGAACATTCTCTTTGTAAACTGTGTTATGCCAATTGAGCTAGATGTTTCCTGAGAGCATGCTACCCACAAACCTCTGCCAGCAGTTCCCTTCCCCAGGGACTTTGGTTGTGTCTATGGGGCTTCCATGACCTTTCCTTGTACAACTTGTGCTGGCTTTCCCAGTACTGCTGTGTACTGTCTTACCCTTCACTAATGTTACCACTTATCTATTGTCGATTTAGTTACCCCCACCCCTCCCATCCCTAGGAACCAAGAAAGATTGTTTCGTTTTGGGTGTAAACTTCTATATGAGTTTTTACAGTAGAGGTCTCCTATAATATTTGTCCTTTTGTGATTGACTTATTCCACTCAGCATAATGTCCTCCCGTTTCATCCATGTTATAAGATGCTTCACAGATTCATCATTGTTCTTTATCATTGCATAATACTCCATTGTGTGTATGTACCATAGTTTGTTTATCCATTCGTCTGTTGATGGGCACCTAGGTTGTTTCCATCTTTTTGCTACTGTAAACAATGCTTCAGTGAATATGGGTGACCATATGTGTATTCGTGTGATGGCTTTTATGTCTCCAGGATATATTCCTAGCAGTGGAATTCCTGGATCATATGGTATGTCTATTTCTAGCTTTCTAAGGAAGTGCCATATCATTTTCCAAAATGGTTGTATCATTTTGCATTCCCACTAGCAGTGCAGAAGAATTCCAATCTCCCTGCAGCCTCTCCAACATATGCTATTTCCAGTGCTTTTGATTCTTGCCAGTAATGCCGGAGTGAGATGGTATTTCATTGTGGTTTTAATTTGCATTTATCTAATGGTTAGTGATCGCGAGCATTTCCTCAGGTGTTTGTTGGACGCTTGAATGTCTTCTTTGGTGAAGTGTCTGTTCATTTCTTTTGTCCATTTTTTAATTGGATTATTTGTCTTTTTGTTGTAGAGGTGGTGGATTTTCTTATAGATTTTAGAGATTAGACCTTTGTCTGACTTGTACTGTCCAAAAATTTCTTTCCCATTCTGTAGCTTCTCTTTTTACTCTTTTGGTGAATTCTTTTGAGGAGCATAAGTGTTTTATTTTTTAGGAGATCCCAGTAATCTAGCATATCTTCTGGGGTTTGTGTGTTGTTGGTTATGGTTTGTATCCTGTTAATGCCGTGCATTAGGACCTCTAGCATTCATCCTATTTTTTCTTCTATGTACTTTAGAATATTTTGCTTTATATTTATGTCTTTGATCCAAATTGAATTATTTACTGTGTACGGTGTGAGGTATGAGTCCCATTTCATTTTTTTGCAGATAGACATCCAGTTTTGCCAGTACGATTTGTTAAAAAGACTATCTTTTCCTCCTTTGATGGATTTTGGGCCCTTTTCCAAGATCAGTGGACTGTAGACGGGTGGATTTACATCTGGATTCTCAATGCTGTTCCATTGGTCAATGTGTCTATCATTGTACCAGTACCAGTCTGTTTTGACTACAGTAGCTGTATAGTACATTCTGAGGTCAGGTAGTGCGAGTCCTCCTACTTTATTCTTCTTCTATAGAGCTTTGTGTATCCGGGGCCTTTTCCCTTTCCATATAAAGTTAATGATTAGTTTTTCCATCTCTTTAAAGGATGTCGTTGGTATTTGGATCAGGATTGCATGGTATTTGTAAATTGCTTTCAGTGTAATTGTCATTTTCCCTATGTTAAGTTTACCTATCCATGAGCATGAGATGTTTTTCCATTCATGTTGATCCCTTTGTGTTTTTTACAATAGTCTTTTGTAGTCCTCTCTGTATAGGTCTTTTATATCCCTGGTTAGATTTATCCCTAAATATTTTATTTTTTAGGGGCTATTGTAAATGGTCTTGTTTTCCTGATTTCTTTTTCATCATTCTCTTTATTGTTGTATAGGTATGTAACCAATTTTTCTATGTTTATCTTGTATCCAGCTAGTCTGCTGAATCTTTCTATTAATTCCAGTAGTTTCCTTGTGGACTCTTTTGGGTTTTCTATGTATAGTATCATACCAACCTCAAATGGGGACAGTTTAACTTCTTCATTACCAATTTGGCTGCCCTTTATTTTTTTTCTTGCCTTATTGCTCTAGCCAGGACTTCGAGGACAATGTTAAATAGGAGTGGAGACAAAAAGCATCTTTGTCTTGTTCCTTTTCTCAAGGAGAATGTTTTCAGCCTATGTCCATTAAGAACGATGTTGTTTTGGTTTTGCATAGATGCCCTTTATTATGCTGAGAAATTTCCCTTTTATACGTATTTTATTGAGAGGTTTTCTCAGGAATGGGTGTTGAACTTTGTCACATGCCTTTTCGGTGTCCACTGAAGTGTTGATGTGATTCTGTTTTCTCCTTTTATTTATGTGGTGGAGTATGTTAATTTATTTTCTAATGCTGAAACATCCTTGCACACCTGATATGAATCCCGTTTGGTCCTGGCGTATTAGTTTTTTTATATGATGTTGAATTCTATTGGCTAGAATTTTGTTCAGAATTTTTGCTTCTATATTCATGAGAGATATTGATTTGTAATTTCCATTTTTAGTGACATCTTTCCCTTGTTTTTGTATCAGGGTTACACTGGCTTCATGAAATGAATTCAGAAGTATCCCTTCCTTTTCTATGTTCTGAAATAGTTTGAGTAGTACTGGTATTAATTCTTCTCTGAATGTTTGGTAGAATTCTCCAGTGAAGCCATCTGGGCCAGGGCTTTTTTTTGTTGTTGCTGTTGTTGGGATTTTTTTTTTTTTTTAATTAACTTTTCAATCTCTTTTATTGTTATGGGTCTGTTAAGATTTTCAACATCACTTTGTCATAGTGTGGGTAGGTAGTGTGTTTCTAGTAATTTATCCATTTCCTCTAGGTTTTCAATTTTGTTGGAGTACACTTTTTCATAATACTCTGTTATAATCCTTTTTATTTCAGCTGCGTCTGTTGTAATGTTCCCTTTTTCATTTCTTATTTGGGTTATTTGCCTCCTCTCCTGTTTTTCTTTTGTCAGTCTGGCCAATGGTTTGCCAGTTTTGTAGATTCTTTCCAGGAACCAACTTTTGGTTTTGTTGATTCTTTCCATTGTTTTCTCTACTCTCTATTTCATTAATTTCTGCTCTGATCTTGATTATCTCCTTTCTTCTAGTGGCTGTGTGCATTTTTGGCTGTTCTCTTTCTCTTTGTTCAAGTTCTGTAGTTAATGTTTTGATTTTTTCCCTTTCTTCTTTTTTGATGTATGCATCTATTGCTATAAATTGTCCTCAGAGGACTGCCTTTGCTTTGTTGCAAAGGTATTAGTTTGATGTGTTTTAATTCTCATTTTATTCTAGGAATGTTTAGATTCCATCTCTGATTTCTTCTATTACCCAGTGATGTGTAAGCAGAGTGTTAGCTAGTTTCCATGTAATTGATTTTTATTTTCCTTGGTTTTCCTGTTGTTAATTTCTACCTTGATGGCATCATGGTCAGAGAAGATACTTTGGATTATCTCAATGTTTTCAATGTTCTTGAGGATTGCTCTGTAGCCTAAGATATTATCTGTTCTGGAGAACGTTCCATTTACATTGTAAAACAACGTGTACTTTGCAGCTTTTGAGTGGAGTGTTCTATATATGTCTATGAGGTCAAGTTGGCCGATTGTGCCCTTAAGTCTTCTGTATCTTTGCTGAGTTTCTTTGTAGTCGTTCTGTCCTTTACTGAGAGTGGTGTGTTGAAGTCTCCTACTATTACTGTGGAATTGTCAGTTTCTCTTTTCAGAGGTGTTAGAGTTTGTTTTATGTATTTTGGAGCCCTGTCATTGGGTCTGTAGATGGTTACTATGGTTATGTCTTCCTGATGGATCGTCCCTTTAATCATTAGGTAGTGTCCGTCTTTGTCTCTTATGGTGGATTTTGTTTTAAAGTCTATTTTATCTGAGATTAGTATCACCACTCCTGCTCTTTTTGGTAGTTGTTTGATTGATATATTATTTTCTATCCTTGGATTTTTAATAAATTTATATCTTTGTTCCTAAGGTGTGTTTGCAGACAGCATGTAAGTGGATCCTGGTTTTTTATCTATTCTGTCACTCTCCATCTCTTTATGGGTGCATTGAGACCATTTACATGTGTAGTTATTGATAGGTGTGAGTTTATTGCTGTCATTTTGTAGTGCTTTTTTGTGATGCTGACATTTTATTTGTTCCTCTTACTCTCCTCTGCTGAGTTTCTTTTGTCTGTGGATTTATTTTTTCTTCATTTCTTTTGTTTTTCTAGGTTTTGTTTTTACCGAGACATTATGTTTTCCTTCTTTATTTTGATGAGTAGGTTTGTTTACTTTCTTTGTGGTTATCTTGAAATCTACCCTTATGTACCTAGGTTTGAAGCAGTCTATTATTACTTGGTATAATTTTGCCTTCCACTCTGTTAGAAGGTTCTATACCGCCATCTTTTATTCGCTCTTTCATTGTTTTTGTCATTTACAGATTAAGCTCTCTGGTTTCCGTCAGGTAATTCTTTTGGTTTTGGGTAGTCCTTAAGAGTTCATTTCCTAGGATGGTGGCTGGTTAGTACAATCCTGTGTCCTATATTCAGCCTGTGGTCTGATGTTGTTTGTTCTTAGACCAGAGGACTCCCTTTAATAAGTCTTGTAAGTTTGGTTTGGCTTTTACATAGTCCGTTAATTTCTGTTTATCTGGAAATGGCCTAACTTCACCGTCATATTTGAATGAGAGTTTTGCAGGATATGTTATTCTTGGCAGGAAATGTTTTTCTTTCAAGGTTTTATATATGTCATCGCATTGCTTTCTTGCCTACTTGGTTTCTGTCAAATAATCTGAGCTTTTTCTTATTGTTTTGCCTCTGTATCTAACTTATTGTTTTTCTTGAGCTGCTGTCAGTATTCTTTGTTTGTCTTTGGCTTTAGTGAGTGTGATTATGATACGCCTTGATGAATTTCTTTTGCGGACTGTCCTATATGGGGTTCTTTGAGCTTCTTGGATGATAAGCTTTTCATCTTTCATGATATCTGGGAGGTTTTCTATCAGCAATTCTTCAATGATCCTCTCGGTTTTCTGTTTTCTCCCCCTGTTCTGGAAATCTAATCACTCACCAACTTTTACTGTTGATTGTATCCTACATAATTCTCAGGTATTCTTGATTTTTCTTCATTCTTTTTTTCTAATTTTTCCTCAAACACAGTTGTATCCAAGTGTTCGTCTTCAATTTCGCTGATCCTAACTTCCATCATGTCAAACCTGCTCCTCAGCAGTTCTATAACACTGTCCATTTCTGAAATCTAGTTGTTTACCTTTTAGATTTCTAATTGTTGCCTTTGTGTGATTTTTTGTTGTGAATTTCTTTTAGCTTTCTGTTCCTGTATAATTTCTTGAATTCTTTCATTTTTTTGTCTGCATATTCCATGAATTTCTCTGCCTTTTCCATGAATTTGTCTATATTTTCCTCATTTTTGTCTGCTTTCTGCTTCAACTCTTGGATGATTCTGAATATTAGAGATTTGAATTCCCTATCAGGTAGTTGTGGTGCCTTCTATCTACTGGAAACTTATCTGATGTTTTATGTTGGAAGCCTACTGGAACCACCCTGTCCTTTTTTAAATTATATTTTGATATTTTCTGCTGCCTTCGGGACATTCAGTAGTTATTTTCTTCAGTTATTGATTGTAGATTTGTTTGTTTTATCCTGGTTTTTTGTTTTATTTGGTTATGCCTGAGCAGGTGGGCTGTGTGTTCTTTGTAGTTTCCTTGTCTATGGATATGATACTTTTCACCTTCTTGTCCAATGGACAGGACCAGTAACTCAGCTATGGTGTAGCAGGCCAGGTCCAGCTGAAGAGGAGGGGGTGGCATGGAATGTTTTTGACATGTAGTGGGGCAGACAGGGAGGGCTGGGGATCAGTGCAGGGCTGGTTCCTGTAGGCAATGCCTGTGCTGCTCTGGGGGGCGATGTTTAGAGCACAGTACAGATAGGTAGGAGGGAGGGGGAAGGTTGTGATGTGTGAAGCTAAGTTGATTAAGGGAAAGAAGAGAGAGAGGAGATTGAAACAGAAGTGAGGAAAAAGAAAAGTGCTGAGAGATCCTGCTGCTGGAGTGGAGAGATGAGAAACCGAGAAATGAAGAAAAACAAAAAGGCAAAAGAGAAAAAAATACACCCAGGAATTCCACCAGCAACCAGGGAAGTGACTCCCAGGTCTCATGACACAGCCCATCTAGAAGGAGCAGAGATGGCACAAATCACCAGGTATTCAAGAGAAGGAACAGAAGGGAAGTAGAGAGGGATGAGAAACCAAGAAATGAAGAAAAACAAAAAGGAAAGGATAAAAAGAAATTAATTAATTAATTAATTAAGGTAAGAAAAAAGAAATGCCCACAGGGATCCCACTGGAGACTGGGAGATTCAGGAGACAGGAAAAGAAGGAAAGTAGAGAGAGATGAGAGA
This sequence comes from Dugong dugon, assembly GCA_030035585.1. Classification (NCBI taxonomy): domain Eukaryota; kingdom Metazoa; phylum Chordata; class Mammalia; order Sirenia; family Dugongidae; genus Dugong; species Dugong dugon. The sequence continues at coordinate 192,274,634 of CM057462.1, read as the reverse complement.
CTGAGAAATGAAGAAAAACAAAAAGTAAATAGAAAAAAAATGTAAAAGAAATGCCCCCATGAATCCCACTTATGCAGCGGTGCAGACTAGGGACGTAGCTCCCACACCACGCAGTAGAGCCCTGCTAGAAGAGTTGGAGACGGCACAAAGCTCCAGGTGTTCAGAAGGCAGGAAAGCCCGGTAAATAGACAGAGATGAGAAACTGAGAAATGAAAAACAAATAGGAAAAAAGAAAAAAAAAAAGGCCCAAGGGATTCCACCACGGTGTTGGCTCATACTGGGGAAGCAGTTCCCCAGCTATGCAGTACTTCACAGACTGTGAAGAAGAAGCAAAAATGGCTCACAGAGCCAGGTGTTAGAGAGAAAGAGGGGGAGAAGGTGAATGGTAGGGAAGAAACGAAAAGAAACCAAACAAAGCAACAAAGAAATGGCACTGAAGGAACCAGCCGGTGTGGGCAGGGTGAATCGAAGTGGCAGGGAGCCAACACCTGCCAGCCAATCCACCTTGGCCTGCTGTGTAGCTGCGGGAGCCAAGCAGGGGGAAGAAGGCTGGAGGGGTGGGAAAGCATGTATCACTGGTTAGTCGGTGCTCTGTCTCCTGCTAGGAGCTCCGTGAAGCTGCTTTCCTTTACTGCCTGTCTGCCCATCTCTGACAGGAGCCCACGATGGCGAATCTGTGCTGGGATGGCTGAAAAGAGACCTCCGCTCCATATCTCTCCTAGCTCTCTGTTCTCTGTCAGTTTCTTACTCCATTCTGTGCTTGGTTGAGTTCTTTACCTCTTCATTTACTGCTTAGGGTTCCAGGATTGGCATTTGTTTGTCTTTGTTTTCCTTAGATTTTAGGTGTTTGCTATAGAGGGGCGGCATGGTGCTTCAGTCTATAGTGCCATGTTGGCTTCATCTCATAGCTTTGTAAGATCTTAAGTCAGTTTTGATCAGTCAGATTTTTCTAAGAATTTTTTTCACTGTTTTCTTACTTATCCTCACAGTGCTATCAGCCCCCTCTCTCCAGGCTATGTTCACCTACCCCCCACCAATGATAAAATCCAAAAAGCTTTTATCCTCCTATAGTTTTTCCCCATTTTTCCTCAGGTTTCTATATTTTCCTTTGTGATTTTGGGGAAGCAGCCAACAGCTCATACAGGTTCATTATCTTTGGAAGACTCTTAGAAGGAGAAGAGTCTGATTCATTCTGTTAATACCTCATGTTCTTCTTAATCTCCCTAACACACAGCTTATAGTATCAGCTCATATTTTTATTAGGCCTTGAAATCACCCTCATTAAATATGATGATCTTACATTTAGGGAAAACATAAAATTTATAATGTCCCTTGAGCTTTGGAAGGTTAGTGCTGATAGGCTATTGCTTTTTTTAAAGGGTATACTAGATTTTTAGTGTGGTATATAAATATGTAACAAAATATTTGCCATTTCTATAGTTTTTATGTGTACAGTTAAGGGACATTTATTAGATTCATCATGCTGTTCAACCATCACCACTATTTGTTTCCATTTTTTTCCATCACCTTAGCAGGAGCAGTGTCTCCTGAAAAATGTGCTCCCGTCCATGGGTATACAAATTTATAACCATTATATTTTCTTAGTACACTGAACTCTTTACGTTATGAAGCAGCACCTTTTTATCTCCAATGATGCCTTTTAAAATTTTTTACATTGTTTTGTGTGTTGAAAATATATACGGCAAAACATATACCAATTCAGCAGTTTCTGCACGTACCTTTTAGTGACATTGATTATACTCTTCAAGTTTTGTAACCATTCTCGCTCACCTTTCCTGAGTTGTTCCTCCCCCAGTAAAATAAATTCCCTTCTGTCTAAGGTTCATATCTAAACTTTCAACATGCTGTTGTCAATTTGACCCCTTATACATTGTTTCTCAAAAGAGTCTAATGCTCAAGGTAGACAGTTTTTACTAGTTAATAAGCTAAACTGTTGTTTGGTTTTAAGAAGACACCAAGAGATATTTTTGGTTGAAGGTTTAAAGATTATCTCAGGGTAATAGCTTCAGGGGTTCATCTAACCTTCAGGAAGTCATCAGAGAGATGCTAATCAAAACCACAGGGAGACATCATGTTATTCCCATATTCCCATCAGAATGGCTAAGATTTAAAAAAAAAAAAAATAACTATTTGGGAGGATGTGTAAAATTTAACCCGTACCCATTGCTGGTGGGAATGCAAAATGTTTCAGCCACTTTGGAAAACAATGTAGTGGCTCCTCAAAAAACTAAAAATAGAGCTACTATATGACCCAGAAATTCCCGCCTAGGTGTATACCAAAAAGACTTGAAATCAGAGACTCAAACAGAGCCTTGTACACCAATATTCTTTGCAGCACTATTCACAATAGTCAAACGGTGGAAACATCCTACATGTCCATTCACAGAAGAATGGATAAACAAAATGTGGACATGCATACAATGGAATACTACTCAGCCAGTAGGAGAAATGAAGTCTTCATACCTGCTGCAATATAGATGGAGCTGGAATACGTTATGCTGAGTGAAATAAATGAATCACAAAAGGACAAATATTGTATAACCGCACTTACATAAAAAGACAAGAATGGGCCATTTATTTCTTATAAAGACACCCTGAAAGTAAAGGCAACTGCCACCAAGAGGAATGTGATATTTAATTTAAACTAAAGCTTTTGTCCTTGTCCTAAACAACTAACCCCAGTAATAATCAACTAAACTACAGATCATATTTTTTTCATAAAATGTTAAATATCTATGAATATTAATTTTTTTGAAACGAACAAGATAAACATATTGAATTTTATTGTATTTACATTTTTATTCATATTTAAAGAGTATTCAGAGAAAGACACGAGTACTAATACTGAGGAGCAGATAAATTATCTTGTGTCTATAATTTGTTTTAAATTGTTGCTTATACTAACCCTCATTTTCTCCACATATGAATGAGTGTCAAGATTAGCTCCTCTTATTATTTCTTCACAACTCATTGAAGTCAGTATTTTGATTTCTTATCCACTAAAAACTTCAAAGACTGACTTAAAATAGAGATGATATAAAAGATCGTAAAGATGAGGCAGATTAACTTTCTCCTGGATAAAATTTAATCTGAGCTTGATGTATTGCTTCATTTTTTTCTCCCCAGTGATACATAACAAAAAGTGGTAAAATATCAGATAAAATGTTCAATATAGAATTGAACAACTTTTTAAAATTTCTGTTATTATCTATCATTTTCCTAAGAAATGATTAACAGTAAAATTATTAGAAAGTTGAGAAGTGGAATTTGTAGAATTGAATCAAGGGTTAACTGACTGTTAAAGACCATCAAGTCAAGCTCTTTAGATATGTAGATAGATAGATATGTAGACAGATATGTAGATATATAGGACTTCTCTGTGTGTGTGTGCTTGTGTGTTTGTGTGTCTGAATTGTTACAGAAAGCTGTGTCTCAGGTCTTGGATGTTCAAACTCAGTGAAACGTTAATCACCAGGCACTGCTCTTCATGTTGTGACAGCTGCTCATGTAACTGACCTATAGGGAACTCTGAATATCCAGTCTTATCTCCCCACCCCATACAGTGACTTTGGCTTGAGATGTCAGGGCACCAGGCCTGCAGTGACTTTAGTGCCCGCACTGCCAGGAGAAATTTCTGGAGGGGTGTTCTCAGAGGGAGGAATCTCCGAGGTGCACCCAAAACTGGTCTATCTGACAATGCAGTCCTCTTTGGACAGCTAATTCTCAATTTCTGTGGTAGAAATCAGACATCTCTCTAAGGACGTATGTTTTGGGTGTGCTGTGAGGCTATGGGGAATAGTAAGTGACCTGCTGATTAAAGTCCCTTCTCCTGGTCCTCTGAAGTATCTAGCCTATGTAATAGTCTATGGGAACCATTTGGTGATGACACTGTTTACAGATACCTAGCCTCAGGCACTAAAGTGACAGCTCTATCCCTGATGGTCATGGACACGTTATGGGCAGTGGTGATCTCCAACGAAAGCTCTTCCTTCCTGGTAGGAGAAATGAAGTTCTGGGAAGCCAGGGAAAGACCTGCTTAATCCAGGGACGTGATGCTGGGTTGATTCAGTGCTGCGTTCTCTCTAGAGCATAGCTGGTGACTACTTCAGAGCTTTTGAGAATCTCCTCTTCTCCTCTTCTTCCTTCTTCTCCAATTAGAAAACCACATTCTGGAAAACCTTCCTGATCATCTGGCCCAGACAAGGAAGCTCAAGCAAAGTCACTTTAAATGTTTAAAGCATAACATTGAGTCAACCCCAATGATTACAAGAGTTAAAAACAAATCAAAAAACTAATCACTAAATCCATTGACAATATATGTCTTGAGTCACCAACACGGGCCAAAGTAGACAGATAAAATCTATATATTGAGAGTGGGAGGGTAATGGGGTAGGTTGAGGGGGCTGAAGTGTTTAAGAAGACAGACAATAAACGTGCAAACTAAAGATCAATGTCTTTTAAAGACCTAAAACCTAGATGGACAGAGAGTGAGAGAAAGCAGACACATAAAATCAGCCCAAATTCACTTTGTTTTCCCATATAACAGACCTTCAGTGCTCCAGTCCTCTCTCTTTTCCCCAAAGGTAGTTAGTCTCAACCATTTACACATGGCGGTGTGAGTATATAATATGAGATGGTATATTATCTTTCTTTCTGTTTTTGTGCGATGTAAACCATGTATTTAGTTCTGTAAAAAAAAATTTATTTTTTGAAAAAGAAATTTCAAGCATATGCCAGCATTGAAGAGCCCTGTTGGCACAGTTGTTAAAGTGCCTGGCTAGTAATCGAAAGGTTGGCGGTTCAAATACATTAACCACTCCGTGGAAGAAAAATGTGGCAGTCTGCTTCTGTAAAGATTTGCAGCCTTGCAAACCCTATGGGGGCACTTCTGCTCCAACTTATAGGGTGGCTATGAGTCATACTCGACTCGATGGCAGTGAGTTTGGCATTTTATTTGGTTATCCGCAGTGTAGTGAGGTGCTGGGACAGTGAGATGGGGCATCTTGACACCCGTTAGCAAAGTGTCCTCATATTCTATAGTCACATAAAACTAACATTGTAATTTTATCTCCAAACCAGATGAACTGGGCTGTTTGACCAGGCATGGCACAAAAACTACAGTTTCAGTGCCTGAGGATAGTTCAGGCCCAGGATTGAAAGGAGGATTGCACAAGAAGTCATGAGCTAAGACACTGAAGAGACAAAAAGGAAATCATTTTTCCAGGATTGGAGGACATATTGGGGTACTGTTTCCCAAATTTTAGTTATTCCCGTAAGTACCCCCTATATTTACCATAAGTACATACCACATGTGAAACAGAAATTATTCAAGATTTTTACTTTAAATTCACGTTATACCAACTTAATTTTTTTTAAATTTGATTGGTCATAGGCAATAATATCCATGAAATGGCAGATGAAGTATTTAAATCATAAAATTCTCTAGTGCAGACTTAACATAAGCAGAGACTTAAGATTTACATTATTCTGCTCAGCACCTAGCTATCTCTTGTAACAGGTCTCTCTCCTACCTTACTTGTGAGACCCTGTTAGAAAGAGTTGACTGCTCTTAGAACATTTTCTTTGTAGGTATATGACACAATTTCGAAAGGTTTTTCATAAAGTACTTCAATGCATCTTCATGAGGTCACCCTTCATTTACAGGACATGGTGTGTGTGCATCTGAAAAGACATTAGGTAGTATTTCATGTTTTGCCCCAGATGCAGAAGGAAGTGGGAGGAAGGAGGAAGGTTCAAAGTGGAGCTGATGAAAGGATAAGAGGAGAGGTCCGAGCTCCCAGCAGTCCAGCTGCTAACTCTGTGCAGGTACCAGAACAGTGTACCCTAACGGCCTGTGTGTTTGTCTGTGTTCCCATTGACTGTGAACAGCACAGAACTGCATCTTCTTCTTTATTGCAGGGAAAGCAGAAGGAACCACACAGGTGTGGTTCAGTAAATAGCTTTTGAACGAATGTTTGTGATTTTTGTTCACGTCTCCCTATTTCCCACAAGTGGTGATTAAGAGACATTTTATTTTTTAAAAAATAAAAGGGTTGAAATACATATTCTTGAGAACAGCAAGGAGGAAAAGTACTGAGGAGAGTGGATCCCACCCTGAAGTTTGTCCTGGGAGAGAAACACCTCTAGGAACAGGGAGGAAAAGACATCTTCAAAGAGGTATAGAATGTAGGTCTAATCTGGAGTTCTGTGGCAAGAAAGAAAGAGGAGAGAGAATTCCAAGCTTGAACCGAGTTCAGAGAAGGCCCTGTACAGCCATCCCCACCTCCTACCGAAAGAGGTGAGTGTTATTCTCCCTTGTTCGCAGACAAAGACCCAGACCTGGAGAGGTGAGGTAACCTGCCCATGGTCTCAAAGCTTGTCAAAGACAGAATTAGGATCAGACATCAGGTTCCATTTGGATCTCTCCTACCCTCTAGCACACTGCCAAATTGTTTGAGGAAAGTAAAGGTGCAAACTGGTTTATTTGACAAGTATTCCAGTGTGTTCAATATACAAAAATCCTAAAATCAAGTCAAATTTATAGTGACATAATTACTGATGTTTAAGAAGGTGTGAATGAATGTTAATAAATTTTAAGGACTGAATGATGAATAAACTGATTTAAACTTCATCTTGAATCCATCAGTAGGTTCTGTGTCAAACTCTATAAATAGCTAATAAGTATAAAACACATATAAAATTAATTGTTAGAATGGCATTAATTATTAGGTTGAATTTTGCAGGTACTCCAAAGGGATAGGATTACAGAAAATCTGAACAACCCTCTTAGTTCTCCGTTGGGCAAACTTATGTAGGAGCAGCTGGTATACCTTGTGAGGAGGGAGCTATGGCCAGAAGGGTGGCTTTCTGTTGTAGTGCCAGGAACTGAGCTGCTAGAGTATCTCAACTGTAATAAGTGATGCTGTGGTCCTACTGGAGCCCATGAGGCCCGAGGTGGTACAGATTTGATAAAGGCCTCAGAAATCAACTTTATGTCTTGTGTTAGAAAATCCAAAAGAGGTAAAAATAGAAACCTGCAGTCACCATCTTGCTAAATGCTTAGAGGTAATCTTGTGGGCTGGTGAATGGGATGATCTGCAGTTTTACATCAGTCCATTTTTGAGGAAGGAAATGACACTTAGATTAGTAAGTCATAGAATCAAGAGGAAATGCATTATAATGAGGGTTTGGTATAAGGAGAGATTCCATGGTGGCACAATCGTTTAAGTGCTTTGCTATTAACCAAAAGGTTGGTGGTTCAAGCCCACGAAGAGGTAACTTGGAAGAAAGTCCTGGACATCTACTTCTTAAGGATCACAGTCACTGAAAACCCTAGAGAGCACAGTTCTACTCTGAAACATATGGGGTCACCGTGAGTTGGAAAATGACTAGATGGCAACTGAGGTGTGTTGAGGAAGGTATCACAAGGCACCCAGGCACCCAGATGGTCAAGCATTTTTCACTCCAGAAGGTACAACAAAATGACCACCAGTTAAAATGGAACAAGGAAGGCAGTTTGTGTTGCAGAGAATGTGAAGGATAGGAAAGGGTCTTTGTTCTCGATGAAGAAAAACAGCCTTTGTACACCAGTTAGAGAGTTCCCCAGACACTCCCACTGCTGTAAGTCACTGAAACTGTCCAGAAGGCAGGGCCTCTGAGTCATGGACACTTAATCCAGTGAGGAGATCCAGAAGCAGGATGCGTCCTGTTATCAGCGTCCCTGTCAGGCCGGTTAGGGATGCATTTATATTTGTTAAGGAAATTGTTGGACCAGCCCAGATTTAAACATCTCCGCTTCCCCCTGGGTGGGGCAGCAAACCGCATAAAGAGGTCTTATGCTTTACGGCTAGCATCCTCCTGATACTCCATTCCCGATCTCCTTTGGAGAACCTGGTGAGTCTGATTTCTTGATTTCTTCTGTTTATCTGTTGCTCTCAACCATTTGAATTAAATCTGAAGACAGAAAATTTGGTGAGTCCAAAGTTATGATCATGGGTTTGATGCCATTTAGTTGATGAAAGCTGTGGATTGGGGCATCTTGATACAATGATATAATGTTTTAACTAGGGTTCTGGTAGATAGTTTGATGTCTGTATGGAAAAAGAAGGAAAAGCTTTGGTGTGAAGAAGAGAACAACGTAATTTGTTTTCCTTTCCATAACTTTTTGGAGTCCATTCTGCTGTGATTTCAAAGGCCATGGAATTCTCCCTGAACAGCTGCTTGCTCTCTACACAAGTGTTGACACCCCGTAGGAAATAATGATAGCAACTGCTTTGGAGGTTGCTCAGTAGTTCAGAGCTTGTGGATGCCATTCTGGAAGATGTTATTTTCATGTAAATATCATTACTTGCTGCTTTAGAGCAGTGAGAATTTTCCCAGAGGTAGTAAAGCAATTGGCTAAAGAGGAGAAGCCAGAAAGTTGTAAAAAGTGAGTTAAGAGAAGAAAGTTTGTCTTGCAAACTGGAGACGTAATATCCAATGGAATCGAAGAAGCTTTCGCATCCTTGTCTGTAGGAATTCCTTCTCATGAACACTGTCACCTAATTTCTTTCAGATTCCCAGAGACTCCAGAAAGATGTCTTACCAGCAGCAGCAGTGCAAGCAGCCCTGCCAGCCACCTCCTGTGGTGTGCCCACCTAAGTGCCCTGAACCATGCCCACCTAAGTGCCCTGAACCATGCCCACCTCCAAAGTGCCCTGAGCCATGCCCACCTCCAAAGTGCCCTGAGCCATACCCACCTCCAAAGTGCCCTGAGCCATACCCACCTCCAAAGTGTCATGAGCCATGCCCACCTGTGCAGTGCCCACCTCAGCCATGCCAGCAGAAATGCCCTCCTGTGCAGGTATACCAACCATGCCAGCAGAAGTACCCATCTAAGAGGAAGTAATAGCTTCAGGATTCATCAGGATCCTGAAAGGATAGGGACAACTGGCTCACCTCCTTCCACAGCTCCGCCATCGTCTTCTCTTCCAAGCTAATCATGGACACAGCTTCTCCATCCATCAGCTCAAGCTCTGCCTGTGATGATCTCGGACAGCTGAAGGTTTTTTCCTGCATGGTGATACTTCTGCTCTCTAAGAGGTAACTGAGAAAGGGCAGTTCTCAGCTGTGCCAGGATCCCAGTGCTTCACAGGATGAGAGGCGACACACTCCTCAGGCCTCATCAGATGATTCTCTTCATGTCTTCTGTGCCTGTAACCTGGGCAGGGAATTCCACCACTTGGGCAATTGTAAATTTCCTTTCATTTCCTGAATAAAGAACATATTTCGAGATGGGACAAATATTTTATTTCTTCTGCAAACCTGCTTTTGTTAGCAATATTATGGCATAATTTTAGTTTATGACTATTCTTTTTTGATTCCTATATCCAGTCTCTCACAATCACTGTTATCTGAATTTTGGATCATACCAAAGATTCTTTCTATCTTATTTTGAACCCATGATGTTTTCTTCAATGGCTCTTTGATTTGGAGGACAAATTATTTAACCCCTCATGATTTCAATTTCTCTACTGCAAAGTGGGGAAAGTAATATTTAGATTATAAAGTTTTCTTCGGTATAAAATTGAATAATGCCTGTAACTTTCTTGGAAGAATACCTGACCCAGAATTAAACAAACAAAAGCAAACCTTGTTGCCATCGAGATGATTCCAACTCATTGCAACACCATGTGTTACAGAGTATATTGCTACATAGAGTTTTCTTGACCCAAATCATTATGCAAGCAGATTTCCAGCACTTTCTTGCATGGTACTGTTGTGTTGGATCAAATTGACAACCTTTACTTTAGCGGCTGTTGTTGTTAGCTGAGATTGAGTTGGTTGTGACTCATAGTGACGTCACGTAGAAACAGAATGAAACACTGCCTGGCCCTGTTCCATCTTCACAATCATAGGAATGTTTGAGACCATTGTTGCAGCCACTGTGCCAATCCATCTCATTGAGAGTCTTCCTCTTTTTCACTGATCCTCTACTTTTCCAAGCATGATGTCCTTCTCCAGGAACTGGTCCCTCCTGATAACATGCCCAAAGTACATGAGATGAAGTCTCAGCATCCTCACTTCTTAGGATAGTAGTTGAAGTCAAACCATTTGTGCTACCCAGGTCTCTTGACCCAGAATTTGCATGCAATAAACGGTAGTTCATTAGCAGCAGCAGATCATAATCATCAACATGTTTGCTCCAGCAAGAGAGAAAATTAGATAGAACTACTCTAGGAAATAAGAAGAGTTTTAAACTGTGTTACCCTTTCATACCCTGTTACTCTCTTTTCTAATTCAATTCACTTTTCTATGTGACATTGTAGACAAACAGCTTTTGGGAATTTGGGGGACATTCTACATAAAATCAGAGTATTTCTTAAAACACGGATAGTACAGAAGTAAGGGGAATACAAAGGTCCCAGAAGGCCAGTTACTACCTCATCTTGATCTATACCACCTGGTTTCTCACTGCATTGGCAACAGAAATTCAGTGTCCTGTCACTTTTGTTACATCTGAAATTAATTTTTTGAGTAATCTGACATCCCATTTGAAAAGTAATGGGTTCAGACTATTTATTTATATTTGAAAAGTTCCTGCTGCTATGTAGTTTGTTATAAGTGCTTATTTTCCAAGTAAAGTAAGTTGTTAAAAGGAGGGATGTTCTTAAAATATATCCTTTCTCGAGTTCCAGCAAAATGGCGCTCTCGGCAGAAACACCACGCCGTCCCTCCTTAGCAAAGATTCGAAAAACTAAGCCAAACAGGGAATACAACAATCCTGAAATCCTAAAACATCAAATGAAGGTATAAAGAACTCAGCCAAGCAACAAATGGAGTGAGAAAACTGACAGAGACAGGAGAGCGAGGAGAGACTCATGCAGAGATCCCCTACCAGCTAACGCAGCGTGGATCCACCATCTTTGACTCCTATCAGAGACCAGCAAACGGGGGTACGAGAAAGCAGCCTCATGGAGCATCCAGTGGGAGACAAAACAGCCGGTAATTTGCAGTATGCGCTTTCCCACCCCCCACCCCTCTTCGCCCCAGCTTGGCCTCCTCTGCTTCCCCTGGCCAAAGTCTCTTGCATGGGAAGAGCCAGCTGCTTGGATTCCACACACCCAAGCAGGCAGCTCTCTGGGTGCCATTTGTTGGCTGATAGTGTTGCTTTTTTTTTCCTGCTCCTTTGGATTCCTCACGTGCCTCCTGCTGCCTCCTCCTTTTGCTCAAGTCCCGGGCTCCTAGCGCCATCTTTGTCTCTTCCTGAGGGGCTGCTAGGCTCCATTCAAGTGTTCAGCTGCTTCCTGGTCTGGGCTGCTGCACTTGTGGGATCCCAGGGCTTTTGTTCATTTATTCCTCTGCTTCCTGCGGCCACGGTCTCTTGACCGGGAGGCACCGGCTGCTTGGATTACACACACCCAAGCGGCGGCTCTCTGGGTGCCATTTGTTGGCTGCTAGTGTTGCTTTTTTTTCTGCTTCTTTTGATTTCTCACTTGCCTCTTGCCACCTCCCCCTCCTTTCACTCCAGTGCCTGGCTCCACGCACCATCTTTCCTTCTTCCTGAGGGGCTCCAGAGAGCTGGCAATTTGTGATATACGCTTTCCCACTCTCCACCCTTCTTCACCCTCACTCAGCCTCTTCTGCTACCCGTGGACACAGTCTCTTGTCCAGAAACACCAGCCCACACTGGTTGGCTCCCTGAGTGCCATTTGTTGGCTGCTGGAGTTGCTTTTATTTTATTTTTTTTCTGCGTCTTTGGATTTCTTGCTTGCTTCCCGCCACCTCCCCCTCCTTTCACTCGAGTGCCTGGCTCCGTGTGCCATCCTTGCTTTTTCGTGAGGGGCTGCGGAGCTCCATTCGAGTGTGGAGCTCTTTCCCGGTCTGGGCTAACGTGCTGGTGGGATCCTGTGACTTCTGTTAGTTTTGAATTGTTTGTTTGTTTTCTTGAGTTCGGAGCCCTTTCTGGCCAGGCGGATCTGCATAGCAAGTAACTAAACTTCAGCTTCCACAGACGTGCGGAGGGATCCCTGAGGACATTTCTTTTTTTCATTGTTTTCTTTTCTTTTGTTTCTGTTTATATGGGGGGCCTTTCTTGTTCATTTTTTTTTATTTGTTTTGTTTTCTTTTCCCTCTTCTTAACTTTTTGTCTTTCTTCATTGCTCAGTTTCTCATCTCTCTATATCTTCCTTCTCTTTCTGATCCCTGAATACCAGGTGTTGTATGCCTCTGCGCCTTCTGGCCAGGCTGTGCTGCGACACCTGAGAGCAATTTCCTAAGACCTCATAGCTGCGTCGGTGGGATCCCTGGGAACTTTGCAGTTCTTTAACCTTTCTGATTTTTATTTGTTCATTCTTTTCTTTTCTTTCTCTTCCTCTTTCTGTTTTTCTCCATTTCATAGTCTCTCATCTCTCCATTCCAATGGCAAGCTCCCCTAGCATTCTTTTTTGTTTGTTGTATGTTTTTTGGCTCCTGTTCCTCTCTCCTCTCTCCCATATCCATCTTAGCTCCACACATAACCATCTCCTTGCTGCATCCTGCCTACCTGTACCGTGTGTTTGACATCACACCACCAAGCAATGCAGGCACAGCCTACTGTAAACTGCCCAGCACTGATTTCTGACCCTCCCTGGTGGCTGTAGTGAGTGCCACAAACAACCAATCCAAGTGACTCCTCTTCAGCTAGACCTGCTCTGCTGTACCATATCTGAGTGACTGAACCTGCCAGTTGGAGAAGGAGGCGAAAAGTATTGAGAGCACAGAGGAGCAAACAACAAAGAGCAAGAAATCTCCCTGCTCAGACATAGTCAATTTTTTTTAAAGGGACAAAACAAACAAATCTACAATCAATAAATGAGAGAAATAACTACTGAATGCCCCCAAAACCGCAGACAATATAAAAACATTTACAAAAACAGGACAGGATGGTTCCAGTAGGCATTCAAATTAAAACAATATATGACTCTCTTGTGGAAGAAAATGCACTAGAAGTACCTGACAGGGAATTCAAATATCGAATACTCGGAATTTTCCAAGAACTGAGGCAAAATGATGCCAAACATGAGGAAAAACTAGACAAATTCATGGATAATACAGACAAAAAAAATGGAAAAATGCATGAAGATGATACAGGAACAAAATTCCAAAATAAATTCACAACTAGAAATTATACAAAAAACAACAATTAGAAATCGAAAAGATAAATAACAAGATTTCAGAAATGGATGATGTCATAGAAGGGCTGAGAAGCAGATTTGAAACCATGGAAGACAGGATCAGTGGAACTGAAGACAAAAACTTGGATACAACCCTGTTTCAGGAAAACTCAGAAAAAAGAACAAAGAAAAATGAAGAGACCCTGAGAGTTATGTGGGACACAATTAAGAGCAAAAATTTACGAGTGATTGGCATCCCAGAACAGGGGGATAAAACAGAAAACACCAAGAGGATCACTGAGGAACAGCTAACAGAAAAATTCACCAATATCATGAAAGATGGAAAGCTGGCCATCCATGAAGCTCACTGAACCCCATATAGAGTAGACACCAAAAAAAAATCACCAAGGCATATCAAATTCACACTCGCAAAAACCAATGACAAACAAAGAATCCTGAGAGCAGATGGTGAAAAACCATAAGTCACATACAGAGGAGAAACAGTAAGACTAAGCTCAGATTATTCGGCAGAAACCATGCAGGCAAGAAGGCAATGGGATGACATATATAATATATTGAAAGAAAAAAATTGTTAGCCAAGAATAATTTATCCTGCAAAATGCTCATTCAGATTTGATGGTGAAATTAGGTCATTTCCAGATAAACAGAAACTAAGGGAATATGTAGAAGTCCAACCAAACTTAAAGAATTATTAAAGGGAGTTCTTCGATCTGAGGACAAACAGATTCAGCCCACAGGCAGAACCTAGGATGCAGGATTGTACGAGCCAGATACCAATTTAAGAAATGACCTCTCGAGGACTATCCAAAACCAAAAGAAATACAACAGAGAATCAGAGAAGTCAATCGATGGATGACAACCACATCAAAACAATGAAATTGGGAATAAACGGCATAGGTATAGAGCCTTCTAACGGAGAGGAAGGCAAGGAGATACCAAGTAATGGTAGACTGCATCAAACTTAGAAAGATAAGGGTAAAATTCATGGTAACCACAAAGAAAGTTAACGAACCAGCTCATAAAAATAAAGACGAAAAACCTAGTCTAAGCAAAAACAAAACCTGCAAAAACAAAAGAAATGGAAAAAAAACAAACAAACAAAAGTAACTCAGCACAAGAGAGTAAGAAGAACATAGAAAACTTCAGCATCACAAAAAAAAGCACTACAAAATGACAGCAACAAACTCAGATCTATCAATAATCACTATGAATGTAAACGGACTCAATGCACCCCTAAAGAGACGGAGAGTGACAGAATGGATAACAAAGCAGGATCCATCAATATGCTGCCTACAGGAGACACATCTTAGAGACAAAGACATGAATTCATTAAAAGTCAAAAGTTGGAAAAAATATATCAAGCTAACAACTACCAATAAAGAGCAGGAGTGGCAGTTCTAATGTCAGATAAAATAGACTTTAAAAGAAAATCTACCATAAATGACAAAAAAGGACACTATATAATGATTAAGGGGACGATACATCATGAAGACATAACCATAATAAACATCTATACACCCAATAACAGGGCTCCAAAATACATTAAAAAAACTCTAACAGCACTGAAAAGACAAATTGACAGTTCCACAATAATAGTAGGAAACTTCAACACACCACTCTCAGTAAAGGACAGAACAACTAAGAAGAAACTCAGCAGAGATACAGAAGACCTAAAGGACACAATCAGCCAACTTGACCTCATAGACATATATAGAACACCGATCCAACGCTGCAAAGTACACATTCTTTCCCAGTGCACATGGAACATTCTCCAGAATAGACCACATCTTAGGCCACAGAGAAATCCTCAACAAGATCCAAAACGTTGAGATAATTCACAGTATCTTCTCTGACCACAATGCCATCAAGGTAGAAATTAACACTAGAAAAAGCAAGGGAAAAAAATCAACTACATGGAAACTGAATAATACTCTGCTTACACATCAATGAGTAATAGAAGAAATCAGAGATCGAATTAAACGATTCCTAGAATCAAATGAAAATGAAAACACATCACACCAAAACCTTTGGGACACAGCAAAGGCAGTCCTCAGAGAACAATTTGTAGCAATAGATACACATATCGAAAAAGCAGAAAGGACAAAATCAAAACATTAACTACAGAACTCAAACAAATAGAAAGAGAACAGCAAAAAAAGCCTACAACCACCGGAAGAAAGGAAACAGTAAAGATCAGAGCAGAAATAAATGAAATAGAGAACAGAAAAACAATAGAAAGAATCAACAAAACCAAAAGTTGGTTCTTTGAAAGAATCAACAAAATCGACAAACCACTGGCGAGACTGACAAAGTAAAAACAGCAGAGGACACAAATAACCCAAATAAGAAATGAAATGGGGGACATTACAACAGACTCAACCGAAATAAAAAGGATTATAACAGAATATTATGAAAAAATATCTTCCAACAAATTCGAAAACCTAGAGGAAATGGATACATTTCTAGAAACACACGGCCTACACAAACTACAACAAAGTGATATTGAAAATCTGAACAGACCCATAACAGGAGAAGAGATTGAAAAGGTAATAAAATATCTCCCAACCAAAAAAGCTCTGGCCCAGATAGCTTCACTGGAGAATTCTACAAAACATTTACAGAAGAGCTTGTACCAGTTCTACTCAAGCTATTTCAGAGCATAGAAGAGGAAGCAACACTTCAAAATTCATCCTATGAAGCCAGCATAACGCTGATACCAAAACCAAGCAAAGACATCAAAAAAAAAAAAAGAAAATTACAGACCAATATCTCTCATGAATATAGATGCAAAAATTCTGAACAAAATTCTAGCCAATAGAATTCAGTATCATATCAGAAAAAATAATACACCACAAGCAAGTAGGATTCATACCAGGTATGCAAGGATGGTTTAACATTAGAAAATCCATCAACGTAATTCACCACATAAATAAAAGGAAAGAAAAAAATCACATGATCATCTCAATTGATGGAGAAAAGGCATTTGACAAAGTCCAACACGCATTCCTGATAAAAGCTCTCAAGAAAATAGGTATAGAAGGGAAATTTCTCAACATAATAAAGGGCATCTATGCAAAACTAACAGCCAACATCATTCTTAATGGAGAGAGGTTGAAAACATTCCCCTTGAAAACAGGAACAAAACAAGGATGCCCTTTATCACCACTCCTATTTAACATTGTGCTGGAAGTTCTAGCTAGAGCAATAAGGCCAGAGAAAGAAATAAAGGGCATCCAAATTGGTAATGAAGAAGTTAAACTGTCCTTGTTTGTGGATGATACAATACTATACATAGAAAACCTTAAAGACTCCACGAGAAATCTACTGGAACTAATAGAAAGATTCAGCAGAGTAGCAGGATACAAGATAAACATTCAAAAATTATTTGGATTCGTATACACCAGTAAAGAGAACAGATGAAAAGGAAATCAGGAAATTAATACCATTTTCAATAGCCCCTAAAAAAATAAAATACTTAGGAATAAATCTGACCAGGAATGTAAAAGACCTATACAAAGAAAACTACAAAACGCTGCTGTTTGAAACCCAAAGGGATCTACATAATTCGAAAAATATACCATGGTCATGGATAGGCAGACTCAACATTGTGAAAATGGCAATTCTACCTAAAGCAATTTACAAATACAATGCAATCCTGATCCAAATACCAGCAACATTCTTCAAAGAGATGGAAAAACTAATTATTAACTTTATATGGAAAGGGAAGAAGCCCCGAATAAGTAAAGCACTACTGAAGAAGAAGAATAAAGTTGGAGGACTCACACTACCTGACTTCAGAACCTACTATACAGCTACAGTAGTCAAAACAGCCTGGTACTGGTACAACAACAGATACATTGACCAATGGAACAGAATTGAGAACCCAGATGTAAATCCATCCACCTACGGTCACCTGATTTTCTACAAGGGCCCAAAGTCCATCAAATGGGGAAAACACAGTCTTTTCAACAAATGGTGCTGGCAAAACTGGATATCCATTTGCAGAAAAATGAAACAAGACCCATACCTCACACCATATACAAAAACTACTTCAAAATGGATCAAAGACCTGAATATAAAGCCTAAAACAATAAAGTTCATAGAAGAAAAACTAGGACCAACACTTCAGATCTTAATACATGGTATTAACAGGATCCAAACCATAACCATCAGTACACAAAACCCAACAGATAGGCTTGATAACTGGGATCTTCTAAAAATCAAACACCTATGCTCTTCAAAAGACTTCACCAAAAGAGTAAAAAGAGAACATACAGACAGGGAAAAAAAGTTTTTCAACACTATAAATCAGACAAGGTACTAATCTCCATAATCTACAAGAAAATCCAACACCTCTACAACAAAAAGACAAATAATCCTATTAAAAAATGGGCAAAGGAAATGAACAGACACTTCACCAAAGAAGACATTCAGATGGACAACAGACACATGAGGAAATGCTCGCCATCACTAGCCATTAGAGAAATGCAAATTAAAACCATAATGAGATACCATCTCACCCCAGCATTACTGGCACGAATCAAAACACTGGAAATAACAAATGTTGGAGGGGCTGCGGGGAGATGGGAACTCTTATGCACTGCTGGTGGGAATGCAAAATGATACAAACGTTTTTGAAAATGACACGACAGTTCCTCAGAAAGCTAGAAATAGACATATCATTCGATCCAGAAATCCCACTCCTAGGAATATATCCTAGAGAAATAAGAGTCGTCACTCAAATAGACATATGCACACCTGTGTTCATTGCAGCATTGTTCACAATAGCAAAACGATGGAAACAACCTCGATATCCATCCACAGATGAATGGATAAACAAACTATGGTACATACACACAATGGAGTACTATGCAACGAGAAAGAACAACAATGACTCTGTGAAGCAGCTCATAACATGGATGAAACTGGAGGACATTATGCTGAGTGAAATAAGTCGATCACAAAAGGACAAATATTGTATGAGACCTCTATTGTAAAAACCCATGAAAAAGTTCACACACAAAATGTAACAATCTGTGTTGGTTACCAGCGATGGGAGGGGTGGGGGGTTGGGGAAATATTAAATAGGCAATAGATAAGTGGTATCTTGGGTGAGAGGTCAGATAGTACACAATACAGGGGAAACTAGCACAACCTGTACAAGGAAAGGTCATGGAAGCCCCATAGACACATCCAAACTACCTTAGGGACAGAGTTGCTGGGCAGAGGGCTGTGGGGACCATGGTCTCGGGGAACATCTAGCTCAATTGGCATGACACAGCTTATGAAGACAGTGCTCTACATTCTACCTTGGTGAGTGGTGTCTGGGGTCATTAAAGCTTGTGAGCGGCCATGTAAGATACTCCACTGGTCCCATCCCTTCAAGAGCAAGGGAGAATTAAGAGAACAGGATACAAGGAAAAGACTAGTCTGAAGGGCTTATTGTCCACAGGTACCAAGACCTCAACCAGACTGATTCCAGTACAGCTAGATGGTCCCTGGCTACCACCGCTGACTGCTCTAACCGGTATCACAACAGAGATTTCTGGACAGAGTTGGAGAAGGATGTAGACCATAATTCTAACTAACAAAAAAAAAAAAAAAAAAGACCAGATTTACTGGCCTAAAGTAGACTGGAGAAACGTTGAGAGTATGGCCCCCAGAAACCCTTTTAGCTCAGTGGTGAAGTTACCCCCGAGGTTCACGGTTCAGCCTGTGAGTGGACAGCTCCGTAAAACCAAATGAGAATAATGAGGTACAGGAGTCCTGTGACAAGGGCCAGAAGGCAGAAGGGGACAAGGAAGCTGGTGATAGGGAACCCAAGGTTGAGTAAGGATATTATTGATGTGTTGTGAGATTGTTAACCATTGTCAAAGGGAGACATTTGTAGTAACTGTTAAATGAGAAACTATTTTGTTTTGTAAGCCTTCATCTTATGTGAGAATAACAGCACAATTGGAAGAGCATAGTCAGTGTCACTGAACTGTGTATGTAGAAATTTTTGAAATGGTGTAACTTTTGCTGTGTGTATTTTCACCAAAAAAAAAAAAAAAAAAGGTTTAGAATTTAGAGGGTTAATATGTTGTGGGGTTGTTAACCAATGTTATAGAACAACATGTGTACTACTGTTTCATGAGAAGCTATTTGTTATGTAAGCCTTCACCTGAAGTACAATAAAATAAAAAATAAATCTAGACAAAAAAGTGAAAAGGTGTTTATCATTCTAGTCATCAGGAAAATGCAATATAAAACCACAATGAGATACTACTTTATAGCCACTAGAAAGCCTAAAAGTTAAAAAATTGAGATTAATAAAATGTGACAAAGAGGTAAAACATTTGGAATTTTCATATAGTGACTGTAAAAACCACTTGCCATTGAGTTGATCCTTACTTTCTGCAGCCCCATGTGTGTCAGAGTAGAACTGTGCTCCATAGTGTTATCAGTAGCTGATTTTTTCCAAGATAGACGGTCATGCCTTTCTTCCAAGATGCCTCTAGGTGGACTCCAACCACTAACCTTTTGATTAGCAGACAAGGGAGTTAACCATTTTGGTCACCCAGCGATGCCTATCACTGGTAGGAATGGCCGATGGTATAACCACCTTGGAAAATGATTTGAAAGTGTCGTATACGTTTATAGAAAGAGGAAGATCCTTTTTTTTTTTTTTTTTTTTTAATATATGTTTTATTGTACTTCAGGTGAAAGCTTACAGAGCTAATAGTTTCTCATGAAATAGTAGTACACATGTTGTTTTTTGACATTGGTTAACAACCCCACAACGTATTAAGCCTCTAAATTCTCAACCTTTTTTTTTGATGAAAATTACAGATGGCCAAAGATACACCGTTTCAAAAATTTCTACATTCACAGTTCAGTGACATTGACTACGCTCTTCCAACTGTGCTGTTATTCTCACTTAAGATGAAGGCTTACAGAAAAAATAGTTTTTCATTTAACAATTACTACACATGTTGCCCTATGACAATGGTTAACAATCTCACAGCACATCAAGAATATCCTTACTCCACCTTGTATTCCCTATCACCAGGGGGCTTCCTTGTCCCCTTCTGTCTTCTGGACCTTGTCATTGGACTATTGTACCTCTTTAGTCTCATTTGTTTATTTATTTATTTATTTATTTATTTATTTATATTTTATTTAAACACCATTTCAAAACTTTTTACTTACACATTTAAGTGATATTGACTATGCTCTTCCAATTGTGCTGCCATTCTCGCCCAAGATGAAGGCTTACAGGACAAAACAGCCTCCCATTTAATAGTTACTACAAATGTTGCCCTATAGCAGTGGTCAACAATCTCACAATACATCGACAGTGTCCTTATTCAATTTGTGTTCCTTATCATCAGTTTCCTACTCTCCCTCTGCCTTCTGGCCCTTGTCACCGGACTCCTGTACATCGTTAGTCCCATTTAGTTTTACTGGGGTGTCCATTCCCAGGCTTAACATCGAACCTTGAAGGTAACTTCCCCTCTGAGCTGAAAGGGTGTCTGGGGGCCACACTCTCGAGGTTTCTCTAGTATTCTTTAGGCCAGTATATCTGGTCTTCTTTTTTTTTTTTTTTTTTGGGAGTTAAAATTATACTCTACATCCTACTCCAGCTCTGCCCAGAACCCTCTGTTGTGATCCTGGTCAGAGGAGTCATTGGTGGTAGCCGGGCACCATCCAGCTGTACTGGGCTCAGTCCCGTGGAGGCCTTGGTAGCTGTGGACCATTAGTCCTTCGGACTAATCTTTTCCTTGTATCCTGTTCTCTTCGTTCTCCCTTGTTCCCGAAGGGATGAGATCAGTGGAGTATCTTAGATGGCCGCTCATAGGCTTTTAAGACCCCAGACACTACTCACCAAGGTAGAATGTAGAGCATTATCTTTATAAGTAGTGTCATGCCAATTGAGCTAGATGTTCCCCGAGATCATGGTCCCCAGAGCCCTCCGTCCAACAACTCAGTCCCTCGGGGGGTTTGGATGTGTCTATAGGGCCTCCATGACCTTTCCTTGTGCAGGTTGTGTTAGTTTCCCCTGTACTATGTACTATCTCATCTCTCACCCAAGTTACCACTTACCTATTACCTATTTAGTATTCCCCCCCCCTCCCATCCCTGGTAACCAACAAGGATTGTTACATTTTGCATGTGAATTTTTTCATGGGTTTTTACAATAGAGGTCTCATACAATATTTGTCCTTTTGTGATTGACTTATTTCACTCAGCATGATGTCCTCCAGTTTCATCCATGTTATGAGATGGTTCACCGATTCATTGTTCTTTCTCATTGCATAGTACTCCATTGTGTGTATGTACCATAGTTTGTGTATCCATTCGTCTGTTGATGGACATCGAGGTTGTTTCCATCGTTTTGCTATTGTGAATAATGCTGCCATGAACATAGGTGTGCATATGTCTATTCGAGTGATGACTCTTATTTCTCTAGGATATATTCCTAGGAGTGGGATTGCTGGATCGAATGGTACGTCTATTTCTAGCTTTCTGAGGAAACGCCATATCATTTTCCAAAATGGCTGTATCATTTTGCATTCCCACCAGCAGTGTATAAGAGTTCCCGTCTCCCCGCAGCCCCTCCAACATTTGTTGTTTCCAGTGTTTTTGATTCGTGCCAGTAATGCCGGGGTGAGATGGTATCTCATTGTGGTTTTAATTTGCATTTCTCTAATGGCTAGTGATCGCGAGCATTTCCTCATGTGTCTGTTGGCCATTTGAATGTCTTCCTTGGTGAAGTGTCTGTTCATTTCCTTTGCCCATTTTTTGATAGGATTGGTTGTCTTTTTGTTGTAGAGGTGTTGGATTTTCTTGTAGATTATGGAGATTAGACCTTTGTCTGACTTGTACTGTCCAAAAATTTTTTCCCAGTCTGTAGGTTCTCTTTTAACTCTTTTGGTGAAATCTTTTGAAGAGCATAGATGTTTGATTTTTAGAAGATCCCAATTATCTAGTTTATCTGTTGGGTTTTTTGTGTTGATGTTTATGGTTTGTATCCTGTTAATGCCATGTATTAAGGTCTGAAGTGTTGGTCCTATTTTTTCTTCTATGAATTTTATAGTTTGAGGCTTTATATTCAGGTCTTTGATCCATTTTGAAGTAGTTTTTGTATATGGTGTGAGGTATGGGTCCTGTTTCATTTTTCTACAAATGGATATCCAGTTTTGCCAGCACCATTTGTTAAAAAGACTGTCTTTTCCCCATTTGATGTATTTTGGGCCCTTGTCAAAAATCAGGTGACAGTAGGTGGATGGATTTACATCTGAGTTCTCAATTCTGTTCCATTGGTCAATGTCTCTGTTGTTGTACCAGTACCAGGCTGTTTTGAGTACTGTAGCTGTATAGTAGGTTCTCAAGTCAGGTAGTGTGAGTCCTCCAACTTTATTCTTCTTCTTCAGTAGTGCTTTACTTATTCGGGGTTTCTTCCCTTTCCATATAAAGTTAATAATTAGTTTTTCCATCTCTTTGAAGAATGTTGTTGGTATTTGTATCGGAATTGCATTGTATTTGTAAATTGCTTTAGGTAGAATTGCCATTTTCACAATGTTGAGTCTGCCTATCCATGAGCATGGTATGTTTTTCCATTTATGTAGATCCCTTTGGGTTTCATGCAGCAGTGTTTTGTAGTTTTCTTTGTATAGGTCTTTTATATTCCTGGTCAGATTTATTCCTAAGTATTTTATCTTTTTAGGGGCTATTGAAAATGGTATTGATTTCCTGATCTCCTTTTCATCGTTCTCTTTACTGGTGTATAGGAATCCAACTGATTTTTGAATGTTTATCTTGTATCCTGCTACTCTGCTGAATCTTTCTATTAGTTCCAGTAAATTTCTCGTGGAGTCTTTAG
Source organism: Dugong dugon (assembly GCA_030035585.1). NCBI lineage: Eukaryota > Metazoa > Chordata > Mammalia > Sirenia > Dugongidae > Dugong > Dugong dugon. Next base: position 192,251,594 of record CM057462.1, on the reverse strand, counting down.
GGTTTTCTATGTATAGTATCATATCATCTGCAAACAGGGAGAGTTTAACTTCTTCATTACCAATTTGGATGCCCTTTATTTCTTTCTCTTGCCTTACTGCTCTAGCGAGAACTTCCAGCACAATGTTAAATAGGAGTGGTGATAAAGGGCATCCTTGTCTTGTTCCTGTTTTCAGGGGGAATGTTTTCAGCCTTTCTCCATTAAGAATGATGTTGGCTGTTGGTTTTGCATAGATGCCCTTTATGATGTTGAGAAATTTCCCTTCTATACCTATTTTCTTGAGAGCTTTTATCAGGAATGGGTGTTGGACTTTGTCAAATGCCTTTTCTGCATCAATTGAGATAATCATGTGATTTTTTTCTTTCCTTTTATTTATGTGGTGGATTACGTTGATGGATTTTCTAATGTTAAACCATCCTTGCATACCTGGTATGAATCCTACTTGGTCGTGGTGTATTATTTTTTTGATATGATACTGAATTCTATTGGCTAAAATTTTGTTCAGAATTTTTGCATCTATATTCATGAGAGATATTGGTCTGTAATTTTCTTTTTTTGTGATGTCTTTGCCTGGTTTTGGTATCAGCGTTATGCTGGCTTCATAGAATGAATTTGGAAGTGTTGCTTCCTCTTCTATGCTCTGAAATAACTTGAGTAGAACTGGTACGAGCTCTTCTGTAAATGTTTTGTAGAATTCTCCAGTGAAGCCATCTGGGCCAGGGCTTTTTTTGGTTGGGATTTTTTTATTACCTTTTCAATCTCTTCTCTTGTTATGGGTCTGTTCAGATTTTCAATATCACTTTGTTGTAGTTTGGGTAGGCCGTATGTTTCTAGAAATTTATCCATTTCCTCTAGGTTTTCAAATTTGTTGGAATATAGTTTTTCATAATATTCTGTTATAATCCTTTTTATTTCAGTTGGGTCTGTTGTAATGTCCCCCATTTCATTTCTTATTTGGGTTATTTGTGCCCTCTGCTGTTTTTCTTTTGTCAGTCTGGCCAGTGGTTTGTCGATTTTGTTGATTCTTTCAAAGAACCAACTTTTGGTTTTGTTGATTCTTTCTATTGTTTTTCTGTTCTCTATTTCATTGATTTCTGCTCTGATCTTTACTATTTCCTTTCTTCCGGTGGTTGTAGGCTTTTTTTGTTGTTCTCTTTCTATTTGTTTGAGTTCTGTAGTTAATGTTTTGATTTTGTCCCTTTCTTCTTTTTTGATATGTGCATCTATTGCTATAAATTGTCCTCTGAGGACTGCCTTTGCTGTGTCCCAAAGGTTTTGGTATGATGTGTTTTCATTTTCATTTGATTCTAGGAATTTTTTAATTCCATCTCTGATTTCTTCTATTACCCATTGATGTGTAAGCAGATTATTATTCAGTTTCCATGTGTTTGATTTTTTTTCCTTGCTCTTTCTAGTGTTAATTTCTACCTTGATGGCATTGTGGTCAGAGAAGATACTGTGAATTATCTCAGCATTTTGGATCTTTTTGAGGATTGCTCTGTGGCCTAAGATGTGGTCTATTCTGGAGAACGTTCCATGTGCATTGGAAAAGAATGTGTACTTTGCAGCGGTTGGATGGAGTGTTCTATATATGTCTATGAGGTCCAGTTGGCTGATTGTGTCCTTTAGGTCTTCTGTATCTTTGCTAAGTTTCTTTTTAGTTGTTCTGTCCTTTACTGAGAGTGGTGTGTTGAAGTCTCCTACTATTATTGTGGAACTGTCAATTTCTCTTTTCAGTGCTGTTAGAGTTTTTTTTATGTATTTTGGAGCCCTGTCATTGGGTGCATAGATATTTATTATGGTTATGTCTTCATGATGGATCATCCCCTTAATCATTATATAGTGTCCTTCTTTGTCTTTTATGGTAGATTTTGTTTTAAAGTCTATTTTATCTGAGATTAGAATTGCCACTCCTGCTCTTTTTTGATAGTTGTTAGCTTGATATATTTTTTTCCAACCTTTGATTTTTAATAAATTGACATCTTTGTTTCTAAGATGTGTCTCTTGTAGACAGCAAATAGATGGATCCTGTTTTCTTATCCATTCTGCCACTCTCCGTCGCTTTATCGGTGCATTGAGTCCATTTACGTTCAGTGTAATTATTGATAGATGTGAGTTTGTTGCTGTCATTTTGTAGTGCTTTTTTTTGTGATGCTGAAGTTTTCTTTGTTCTTCTTACTCTCTTGTTCTGAGTTCCTTTTGTTTGTGGATTTTGTGTTCATTTCTTTTGTTTTTGTAGGTTTTGTTTTTGTTGAGACTTTATGTTTTTCGTCTTTATTTTTATGAGTTGGTTTGTTAACTTTTTTTGTGGTTACCATGAATTTTACCCTTATCTTTATAATTTTGAAGCAGTCTACCGTTACTTGGTATCGCCTTGCCTTCTTCTCCTTTAGAAGGTTCTATACCTATGCCGTTTGTTCCCTCTTTCATTGTTTTGATGTTGTTGTCATCCTTTGATTGATTTCTCTGATTCCCTGTTGTATATCTTTTGTTTTTGGAAAGTCGTCTGTAGTTCAGTTCCTAGAATGGTATCTGGTTCATGTGAACATGCATCCTAGGTCCTAGGTCCTGCCTGAGGGCTTAAGCTGTTTGTCCTCAGATCGAAGAACTCCCTTTAATAATTCTTGTAAGTTTGGTTTGACTTTTGCATATTCCTTTAGTTTCTGTTTATCTGGAAATGACCTAATTTCACCATCAAATCTGAATGAGAGTTTTGCAGGATATATTATTCTTGGCTGACAATTTTTTTCTTTCAAGATTTTATATATGTCATCCCATTGCCTTCTTGCCTGCATGGTTTCTGCTGAATAATCTGAGCTTAGTCTTATTGTTTCTCCTCTGTATGTGACTTCTTGTTTTTCCCGAGCTGCTCTCAGGATTCTTTGTTTGTCTTTAGTTTTAGCGAGTGTGAATATGATATGTCTTGGTGATTTTCTTTTGGGGTCTATTCTATATGGGGTTCGTTGAGCTTCTTGGATGACCAGCTTTTCATCTTTCATGATATTGGGAAAGTTTTCTGTCAGCAGTTCCTCAATGATCCTCTCTGTGTTTTCTGTTTTCTTCCCCTGTTCTGGTATGCCAATCACTCGTAAGTTTTTGCTTTTAATTGTGTCCCACATAACTCTCAGGGTCTCTTCATTTTTCTTTGTTCTTTTTTCTGAGTTTTCCTGAAACAGAGTTGTATCCAAGTGTTTGTCTTCAGTTCCACTGATCCTGTCTTCCATGGTTTCAAATCTACTTCTCAGCCCTTCTATGACACCGTCCATTTCTGAAATCTTGTTGTTTATCTTTTGGATTTCTAATTGTTGTTTTTGTATAATTTCGAGTTGTGAATTTATTTTGGCATTTTGTTCTTGCATCATCTTCCTGAATTCTTCCAATTTTTTGTCTGTATTTTCCATAAATTTGTCTATTTTTTCCTCATGTTTGTCAGCTTTTTGCCTCAGTTCTTGGAAAATTCCGAGTATTAGTGATTTGAGTTCCGTATCAGGTACTTCTAGTGCATTTTCTTCCACAGGAGAGTTATCTGGTGTTTTATTTTGGACGCCTATTGGAGCCATCTTGTCTTGTTTTTGTAAATGTTTTGATATCGTTTGCTGTTTTCGGGGCATTCAGTAGATATTTCTCTCGTTTATTGATTGTAGATTTTTTTTTTTTTTCGTTCTTGTGGTACAGCTGGGCAGATCTAGTTGAGGAGGAGCCACTGGGATGGGTTGCTTGTGGCACTCACCGCAGCCACCAGGACGGTCGGTAGTCAGTGCTGGGCAGGTTCCAATAGGGCGTGCCTGCACCGCTTGGTGATGTGATGTCTAGTGCACGGTGCAGGTAGGTAGGGTGCAGCGGGAAGATGGTTATGTGTGAAGCTAAGCTGGATATGGGAGAGAGGAGAGAGGAGGAGGAGCAAAAAGCGTACAAACATAAAAGAATGCTAGGGGAGTTTGTCGTTGGAATGTACAGATGAGAGACTATGGGATGGAGGAAACCAGAAGGGGGAAGAGAAAGAAAAGGAAAGAATGACCAAATGAAAATCAGAAAAGTTAAAAAACTGCAAAGTTCCCAGGGATCGCACCGATGCAGCTATGAGGTCTGGGGGAGTCGGTCTCAATTTTCACAGCTCAGCCTGGCCAGAAGGTACAGAGGCATACATTGCCTGGTATTCAGGGCTAAGAAAGAGAAGGAAGAGATAGAGGGACAAGAAATTAAGCAATGAAGAAAGACAAAAGAGAAAAAGAGGTAAAATATGACAAAACTAATCAAAAAAGGAAGAAAAATAAAATTGAGCAAAAAAAAAAAAAAAAGGGCAACACCAGCAGTCAGTGCCTACAAATGGGACCCAGAGATCCCCCACTCAGGGGCGCGAATTCCAAGAAGCCGATAGTCTCGGGGTTAAGTGACCGTGGCCACGGGAAGCAGAGGGGCCAATGAACAAAGGCCCCAGGATCCCACCCGCACGGGAGCCCAGACCTGGAAACAGCCACACGCCCGAACGCAGCCCTACAGCCCCTCAGGAGAGAGCAGAGACGGCCCTCGGAACCAGGCACCCAGGCAAAAGGAGGGGGAGGCGGCAGAAAAAGGTCCGCTAGGTACCAGCAAACGGCTCCCAGAAAGCCCCCAGCCCGGGCGCGCGGAACCCAAGCACCGGCGCCCCCCCGCCCAGGGACCCCGGCCACGGAAAGCAGAGGGGTGAACGAACAAAGGCCCCGGGATCCCACCCACGCGGGAGCCCAGACCCAGAAACAGCCACACGCCCGCACGCAGCTCCACAGCCCCGCAGGAGAGAGCAGAGACAGCACCCGGACCCAGGCACCCAGGCAAAAGGAGGGGGAGGCGGCAGAAAAAGTTCCGCTAGGTGCCAGCAAACGGCTCCCAGAAAGCCCCCAGCCCGGGCGCGCGGAACCCAAGCACCGGCGCCCCCCCGCCCAGGGGCCCCGGCCACGGAAAGCAGCGGGGCGAACGAACAAAGGCCCCGGGATCCCACCCACGCGGGAGCCCAGACCTAGAAACAGCCACACGCCTGCACGCAGCCCTACAGCCCCGCAGGAGAGAGCAGAGACGGCACTCGGAACCAGGCACCCAGGCAAAAGGAGGGGGAGGCGGCAGAGAAAGTTTCGCTAGCTGCCAGCAAACGGCTCCCAGAAAGCCGCCAGCCCAGGCGCGCGGAATCCAAGCACCAGCACCCCCCAGCCCAGAGACCCTGGCCACGGAAAGCAGGGGATCCCCAGCTGAGGCGGAGAGGGGTGGGTGGTGGGAGAGCGCGCACCGCAGTTTACCGGTCGTTCTGTCTCCGACCAGATGCTCTGCAAGGCTGCTCTCCTGTTTGCTGGTCTCCGATAGGAATCCAAGATGGTGGATCTGCGCTGCGTTAGCTGGTAAGGAATCTCTGCCTGAGTCTCTCCTCGCTCTCCGTTCTCTTTTAGTATTCTCACTCCGTTTGGTGTTTGGCTGAGTTCTTTATCTCTTCATTTGGTGTTCTAGGGTTTCAGGATTGTTGATTCTCTGTTAGGCTTAGTTTTTCGGATCTTTGCTGTGGAGGGACGGCGTGGTGTTTCTGCCTAGAGCGCCATCTTGCCCCTCTCTTGGAAGATCCTTTTAATTGTAAAAGTCTTTAAGCATACCCACTGCTGTCAAGTCGATGCTGAGTCATAGCGACCCTATAGGACAAAGTAGAACTGTCCCACAGGGGATCCAAGGAGCACCTGGTAGACTTGAACTGCCGACCTTTTGATAAGCAGTGGTAGCTCTTAACCGCTACACCACCAGGATTTCCATATTTAGGTATCGAATGATTTAATGTGAAGATTTTGTTGCTTTTAAAAATAATGGTGTACGTGCATGGGTGTGTATGCATGTGTATGTATATATATATATGTGTTTGTTCTCAGTTAATTATTCCCACGTGGACAAGTAGGTCCGCAAGAAAGGATATATTTAAAGAACATTGTTCCTTTTAACAGCTTCCTTGACTTGTAAAGTAAGCACTTATAACAAGCTGCAGAGCAACAAGAACTTTTCAAATCTAAATAAAGAGTCTAAACCCCATTACTTTTCAAATGGGAGGTCAGAACACTCAACAGATTAATTTCAGAGGTGAACAGAAGTGACAGGACCCTGAATTTCTGTGTGCCAATGGAGTGAAAAAGCAGGTGGTATCCATCAAGATGAGGCAAGCACTAGCCTTCTTTGGCCTTTGTAATTCCCTTTCTTTTGTACTATCCGTGTTTTAAGAAATACTCTGATTTTTTGTAGAATGGCACACTCATTCCCAAAAGCTGTTTCTCTACAATGTCACATAGAAAAGTGAAGTGAATTAGGAAAGAGAGTAAAGGTATGAAAGGGTAATACAGTTTAAAAATCTTCTTATTTCCTAGAATAGTCCTGTCTAAGTTTCTGTCTTGCTGGAGCAAACATTGCGATGATGATGATGTGCTGCTGTTAATAAACTACCATTTATTGCATGCTAATTCTGGGTAAAGGTCTTCGGGTGGTACAAATGGTTTGACCTCAACTACTATTCTAAGAAGTGAGGATAGTGAGACTTTGCCTCATGTACTTTGGACATGTTATCAGGAGGGACCAGTCCCTGGAGAAGGATATCATGCTTGGCAAAGCAGAGGGTTAGTGAAAAAGAGGAAGACCCTGAAAGACATGGATTGGCATAGTGGTTCCAAAAAAGGGCTCAAATATTACAATGATTGTGAGGAGCACAGGACTGGGCAGTGTTCCATTTTGGGAAGAGCACAGGACTGGGCAGTGTTCCATTCTGTTAGTCCATGGGGACACTATGAGTAGGATCTAACTCAATGGCACCTAACAACAACAGCGACTAACCTAAATCTTGTCAATTTGCACCCACACAGCAGTACCATGCAAGAAAGTTTGGGCAAACTCCTTCCTTAAAGATTTTGGTCAAGAAAACCCTATGTAGCAGTGTCTACTCTGGAATACATGGTGATGCCATGACTTGGCTTCATCTCGATGGCAATGAGGTTTCTTTTTGTTTGTTTAATTCTGGGTCAGGTATTCCTCCAACAAAGTTACAGGCATTATTCAATTTTATACCAAAGAAAAATTTGTAGTCTATATATTATTTTCCCACTTTGCAGTAGAGAAAGTGAAATCATGAGGGGTTAAATAATTTGTCTTTCAAATAAAAGAGTAATTAAATAAAATATCATGGGTTCAAAATAATATAGAAATAATCTTTGGTATGATCCAAAATTCAGATAACAGTGTTTGTGAGAGACTGGATATTGGAATCAAAAAAGACTAGAAATAGACTAAAATTGTGCCATAATATTGCTAACACAAGCAGCTTTGCAAAAGAAATAAAATATTTGTCCCATCTCAAAACATGTACTTTATTTAGGAAGTGAAAGGAAAGTTACAATTGCCCAAGCAGTGGAAATCCCTGCCAAGGTTAGGGACACAGGAGACATGAAAAGAATCTTCTGATGAGACCTGAGGGGTGTGCTGCTGCTCATCCTTTAAAGCACTGGGATCCTGGCACAGCTGAGGACTGCCTTTTCTCAATTACCTCCTAGAGAGCAGAAGTATCACCACACAGGAAAAAACCTTCAGCTGTCAGGGATCATCACAAGCAGATCATGGGCTGATGCATGGAGAAGCTGTGTCCATGATTAGTTTGGAAGAGAAGAGGAAGGTGGAGCTGTGGCAGGAGCTGAGCCAGTTGTCCCCATCCTTTCACGATCCTGATGACTCTGAAGCTATTACTTGCTCTTAGGTGGGCACTTCTGCTGGCAGGGTTGGTATACCTGCACAGGGGGGCATTTCGGCTGGCATGGCTGTGGTGGGCATTGCACAGGTGGGCATGGCTCAGGGCACTTTGGGAGTGGACATGGCTCAGGGCACTTAGGTGGGCACACCACAGGAGGTGGCTGGCAGGGCTGCTTGCACTGCTGCTGCTGGTAAGACATCTTTCTGGAGTCTCTGGGAATCTGAAAGAAATTAGGTGACAGTGTTCATGAGAAGGAAATCCTACAAACAGAGATGCCAAAGCTTATTCGATTCCATTGGATATTACGTCTCCAGTCTGTAAGGCATACTTTCTTCTCTTAACTCCCTTTTTACAACTTTCTGGCTTCTCCTCTTTAGCCAACACTTCACTAGCTCTGGGAAAATTCTCTCTGCTCTAAAGCAGCAAGTAATGATATTCACATGAAAATAGCATCTTACAGAAAGGCAGTCAGAAGTTCTGACTCCTGAAAAACCTCCCATGCAGTTGCTATCATTTTTTCTTGAGCGGTGTCAATACTTGGGTAGAGAGTAAGTAGCGGTTCAGGGAGGATTCCATGACGTTTGAAATCACAACAGAATGGAGTCCAAAAGAAATGGGAAGGAAAACAAATTACTTTCTTTTCTTCTTCAAACCAAAGCTTTCCTATTCTGTTTCAATTCAGACATCAAACTATCTACCAGAACCCAAGTTAAAACAGTATATCATTGTATCATGATGCCTCAATCCAGTTTTCATCAACTAAATGGCATCAAACCCATGACTATAACTTCGGACTCACCAAATTTTCTGTCTTCAGATTGAATTCAAATATTTGAGAGCAACAGATAAACAGAAGAGCTCAAGAAATCAGACTCACCAGGTTCTCCGAAGGAGATCAGGCGGATGCTAGGTGTGAAGCAGAGGACCTCTTTATAGGGCTTGCTGCCCCACCCAGGGGGAAGTGGAGTTGTCTAAATCTGGGATGGTCCAAGAATTTCGTAACCAAATGTAAATCCATCCCTAACTGGCTTGACAGGAATGCTGAAAACAGGAAGCATCCTGCCTCCGGATCTCCTCACTGGATTAAGTGTCCATGACTCAGAGACCCTGTCTTCTGGACAGGTTCAGTGACTTATAGCAGTGGGAGAATCTGGGGAACTCTCTCACTGGTGTCCAAAGGTTGTTTTTCTTGACTGAGGACAAATACCCTTTCCTATCCTTCACATTCTCTGCCTCACAAAACTGCCTTCCTTGTTCCATTTTAAGTGGTTGTCATTTTTTTATGCATTGTCGAGTGAAAAAAGCCTGACCAACTGGGTGCCTGGATACCTTCTGATACCTTTGTCACCACCCCAGTATCAGTTCCCATCCAGTCAATTCCAACGCAAGGTGACCCCATGTGTTTCAGAGTACAACTCTGCTCTCTAGGCTTTTCAATGGCTGTGATCTTTCAGAAGTAGATGTCCACGGCCTTCTTCCAAGGTACCTCTGGGTGGGCTTGAATTACCAAACTTTCGGTGAGTAGCCAAGCACTTAACCATGTCTTCCACCCATGGACTGCTCTTATTATAAGAAACCCTCATTATAATGCATTTCCTCTTGCTTCTATGGCTTACTAATCTAAGTTTTCTTTCCTCCCTCAAAAATGGACTGCAGTAAGGCTTCAGATCATCTCATTAGACTTCCCACAAGGATACTTCTAAGCATTCAGGAAATGGTGACCACAAGGTCCTATTTTCACCTGCTCTGGGTTTTTAAATAGAAGACACAAAGTTGATTTCTGAGACCTTTATCAAATCTATACCACCTAGGGACACATGGGCTCCAATAGGTCCACAACATCACTTATTACAGTTGAGATACTCTAGCTGCTCAGTTCCTGGTACAACAAAAGAAAGCCAACCTTCTGGCCATAGCTCCCTCCTTAGATGGTATACCAGCTGCTCCTACATAACTTCACCCAACTGAGAACCAAAAGAGTTATTCTTATTGTCTGTTATCCTGTCCCTATGGAATCACTGGAAAATCCAAACTAATAATCAATGCCATTCAAACAATTAATTTTATATTTGTTTCATATTTATTAGATATTCAGTGAGTTTGTTTGACAGAGAACTGTTGATGGATTCAAGATGAAGTTTAAATCAGTTTATTAATCCTTCAGTCATTAAAATGAATTATTCATTTACACCTTCTTAAACGTTAATAATTATGCCATTATAAATTTGACTTGATTTAAGGTTTTTTCCATATTGAACACAGTGGAGTACATGTCAAACCAGTTTACACGTTTACTTGCCTCATATAATTTGGCAGTGTGCTAGAGGGAAGGAGAGATCTAAATGGAACCTGATGTCTAATCCGAATTATGTCTTTGACAAGCTTTGAGACCATAGGCAGGTTACCTCACCTCTCCAGGTCTGGCTCTTTGTCCTTGAACATGGGAGGATAATACTCACCTCTTGGGGTAGGAGGTGGGGTATGGATGTAAGGAGCTTTCTCTCAATTCTGTTCAAGCTTGGAATTCTCTCTCTCCTCTTTCTTCCCACAGAACTCCAGATTAGAACTATATTCTCTACCTCTTTGAAGCTGTCTTTTCCACCCTATTCCTAGCGGTGCTTCTCTCCCAGGATAAACTGCATGGTGGGATCCAGTCTCCTCAGTACTTTTCCTCCTTGCAGTTCTCAAGAGTATGTATTTGAACTTTTTTTTTTTTTCACAAAAAAAGCTCTTTTAATCAGCCCATACAGGAAATAGGGAGACATGAACAAAAATCACAAGCATTCGTGCAAATGCTATTTACTGAACCACACATGTGTAATTCCTTCTGCAGTATTCCCTGCAACAGAGAACAAGATGCTGTGGTGTTCACTGTCGGTGGGAACCAAGACAGACACACAGGCCGTTAGGGTACACTGTTGTGGTGCCTGCACAGGGTTAGCAGCTGGACTCCTGGGAGCTGTGCCCTCTCCTTTTATCCGTTCATCAGCTGCAGTTGGAACCTTTCTCCTACCTGGTCCTTTCTTCGGCATCCAGGATAAAACAGGAGATACTACCTAATGTCTTTTCGGATGCAAACACACCCTATCCTGTGAATGAGGGGTGGCCTCATGAAGATGCATTAAAGTGCTTTATGAAAAACCTTTTGAAAATGTTTCTTCTACCTACAAAGAAAATGTACTAAGAGCAGTCATCTCTTTCTGATGGGGTCTCCCAAGTAAGGTAGGAGTACCGCATGTGTTACAGGTGATGGTCTAGGTGCTGAGCAGAATAATTTCAATGTTAAGTGTATGCTTATGTTAAGTCTGCACTAGAAAACTTTATGATTTGAATACTTCATCTGCCATTTCATGGATATTATTTCCTATGACCTATCAAATTTAAAAAAAAAAAATTTAAGTTGGTATAAAGTGAATTTAAAGTAAAAATGGTGAGTAATTTGTATTTCACATGTGTTGTGTAGTTATGGTAAATATAAGGGGTACTTACGGGAATAACTATAGTTTGGTAAACAGTGCCCCAATATGCCCTGCAATCATTGAAAAATGGTTTCATTTTTGTCTTTTCAGAGCCTTAGCTCATGAATTCTTGTGCAATTCCTCCTTTCAAGCCTGGACCTGAACTGTCCTCAGGCACTGAAACTTTAGTTTTTGTGCCATGGCTGGACAAACAGCCCAGTTCTTCTGGTTTGTGAATAAAATTACAGTGTTAGTTTTATGTGACTGTAGAATATGGAGACACTTTGTTAAAGAGTGCCGGGATGTCCCTATCTCACTGTCCCAGCACCTCACTACACTGAGGATAACCAAACAAAACACACCCAAACTCATGACCGTCAAGTAGATTTTGACTCATAGCCACCCTATAAGTCAGAGTAGGAACTGCCCCATAGGGTTTCCAAGGCTGTAAATCTTTCCAGAAGGAGACTTCCACATCTTTCTTCCATGGAGCGGTTAATGGATTTGAACCGCCAACCTTTTGGTCAGTAGCTGGGCACTTTAACCACTGCACCACCAGGGCTCTACACAGCTGGTATAAGCTTGAAATTCCTTTTTCAGGAAATAAATCATTGTTTCCAGAACTAAATACCAGGTTTAAATTGCACAAAACTAGTGATACATATAAGATACCATCTTATATAATAGACTCACACCCTCATGTGTAAATGATTGAGAGTAAGTACGTCTGGGGAGAAGAGAGAGGATCAGAGCGCTAAAGGTCTGTAATATGGGGAAACGAAGTGAATTTGGGCTGATTTTATATGTCTGCCTTCTCTCACGCTCTTTCCAAATAGGTTTTAGGTCTGTAAAAGACATTAATTTTTTGTTTGCATGTTTATTTTCTGTCTTCTTAAGCATTTCAGCCCCCTCAACCTACCCCAGTACCCTCCCACTCTCAGTATATAGATTTTCTCTCTCTCATTTGGTCTGTGTTGGTAACTCAAGACATATATTTTCAATAGATTTAGTGATTAACCTTTTCATTGTTTTTAACTCTTCTTGCAATCATTGGGGTTGACCAAATGTTATGCCTTAAACATTTAAAGTGACTTTGTTAGAGCTTCCTTGTCTGGGCCAGATGATCAGGAAGGTTTTCCAGAATGTGGTTTTCTAATTGGAGAAGAAGGAAGAAGAGGAGAAGGAAGAGGAGATTCTCAAAAGCTCTGAAGTAGTCACCAGCTATGCTCTAGAGAGAACGCAGTACTGAATCAACCAAGCATCACGTCCCTGGATTAAGCAGGTCTTTCCCTGGATTTCCAGGACTGTAATTTCTCCTGCCAGGAAGGAGGAGCTGTTGGTTGAGATCACAAATGCCCATAACGTGACCATGACCATCAAGGATAGAGCTGTCACTTTAGTACCTGAGGCTAGGTATCTGTAAACAGTGTCATCACCAAATGGTTCCCATAGACTATCACATAGGCTAGAGACTTCAGAGGACAAAGAGAAGGGACTTTACTCAGCAGGTCACTTACTATTTCCCATAGCCTCACAGCACATCCAAAACGTAAGTCCTTAAAGAAATGTGTGATTTCTACCACAGAAATTGAGAGTTAGCTATCCAAAGAGGACTGCATTGTCAGATAGACCAGTTATGGTTGCACCTCTGAGTCTTCTCTCTCTGATAACATCCCTCCCAAAAATGCTTATGGCAGCGGGGACACTAAAGTCACTGCAGGCCTGATGCCCCGACATCTCAAGACAAAGTCACTGTATGGGGTGGGGAGATAAGACTGGATATTGAGAGTTCCTCACAGGCCAGTTACATGAGCAGCTCTCACAACATGCAGAGCAGTGCCTGGTGATCAACATTTCCCCGAGTTTGAACATCCAAGACCTCAGACATGAGACACAACACTCTGTAACGCTTCACACACAGATACACACACTCACACACATACGTCCTATCTACATATCTCTCAACATATCTAGCTATCTATCTACATAATTAAGGAGGTTGACTTTATGATCTTTTAGAGTCGGGTACCTCTTGTTTCAATTCTATGACTTCTACTCCTCAATTTTCTAATAATTTTACTGTTAATCATTTCTTATGAAATAAATAGATAAGAACGGAAATATAAAAAAACTTGTTCAATACTTGATTCAACATTTTTTTCTGATATTTTACCACTTTGGGTTATGTACCACTGAACAAAAGAATACGAAAGTATAGATCAAGTTCAAGTTAAGTTTTATGATTCAGAAAGTTAATTAGCGTCATCTTTAAGATCTTTTATATCATCTCTATTTTAAGTCAATATTTCAAGATTTTAGGGGAAAGGTAATGAAAATACTGACTTGAACGAGGTGTGAAGAAATAAGATAAGCTAATCTTGTCTTTTTTTTTGTACTTCAGGTGAAGGCTTAGAGAACACATAGTTTCTCATGAAACAGTAGTACACATATTGTTTTATGACATGGGTTAACAACCCCACTACATGCCAACCCCCTAACTTCTCAAACTTTTTTTTTTTTTGGTGAAAATACACATAGCCAAAGATACACCATTTCAAAAATTCTACATGCACAGTTCAGTGACATTGACTACACTCTTCCAATTGTGCTGTTATTCTCACTTAAGATGAAGGCTTACAGAACAAAATAGTTTCTCATTTAAGAGTTACTACAAATGTTGCCCTATGACAATGGTTAACAATCTCACAACACATCAACAATATCCTTACCCAACCTTGGGTTCCCTATCACCAGCTTTCTTGTCCCCTTATGCTTTCTGGCCCTTGTCACTGGACTCCTGTACCTCGTTAGTCTCATGTGGTTTTACGGGGCTGTCCACTCCCAGGCTGAATGGTGAACCTTGGAGACAACTTCACACCTGAGCAAAAAGGTTGTCTGGGGGCGATACTCTCGGGGTTTCTCCACTCTCCTTTAGGCCAGTAAATCTGGTCTTTTTTTTTTGTTGTTAGTTAGAATTATGGTCTACGTCCTTCTCCAACTCTGTCCAGAAATCTCTGTTGTGATACCGGTTAGAGCAGTCAGTGGTGGTAGCCAGGGACCATCTAGCTGTACTGGAATCAGTCTGGTTGAGGTCTTGGTAGCTGTGGACAATAAGTCCTTCAGACTAGTCTTTTCCTTGTATCCTGTTCTCTTAATTCTCCCTTGCTCCTGAAGGGATGAGACCAGTGGAGTATCTTACATGGCCGCTCACAAGCTTTAATGACCCCAGACACCACTCACCAAGGTAGAATGTAGAGCACTGTCTTCATAAGCTGTGTCATGCCAATTGAGCTAGATGTTCCCCGAGACCATGGTCCCCACAGCCCTCTGCCCAGCAACTCTGTCCCTAAGGTAGTTTGGATGTGTCTATGGGGCTTCCATGACCTTTCCTTGTACAGGTTGTGCTAGTTTCCCCTGTATTGTGTACTGTCTGACCTCTCACCCAAGATACCACTTATCTATTGCCTATTTAATATTTCCCCCACCCCCACCCCTCCCATCGCTGGTAACCAACACAGATTGTTACATTTTGTGTGTGAACTTTTTCATGGGTTTTTACAATAGAGGTCTCATACAATATTTGTCCTTTTGTGATTGACTTATTTCACTCAGCATAATGTCCTCCAGTTTCATCCATGTTATGAGCTGCTTCACAGAGTCATTGCTGTTCTTTCTCGTTGCATAGTACTCCATTGTGTGTACGTACCATAGTTTGTTTATCCATTCATCTGTGGATGCGCATCTAGGTTGTTTCCATCGTTTTGCTATTGTGAACAATGCTGCCATGAACATAGGTGTGCGTATGTCGATTCGAGTGATGACTCTTATTTCTCTAGGATATATTCCTAGGAGTGGGATTGCTGTATCGAATGGTATGTCTATTTCTAGCTTTCTGAGGAAGCGCTGTATCATTTTCCAAAATGGTCATATCATTTTGCAATCCCACCAGCAGTGCATAAGAGTTCTGACCTCCGCGCCGTCCCTCCAGCATATGTTATTTCAAGTGTTTTTGATTTGTGCCAGTAATGCCGGGGTGAGATGGTATGTCATTGTGATTTTAATTTGCATTTCTCTAATGACTAGTGATCCCGAGCATTTCCTCATGTGTCTGTTGTCCATTTGAATGTCTTCTTTGGTGAAGTGTCTATTCCTTTCCTTTGCCCATTTTTTAATAGGATTATTTGTCTTTTTGTTGTAGAGGTGTTGGGTCTTCTTTTAGATTATGGAGATTAGACCTTTGTCTGACCTGTACTATCAAAACATTTTTTCCCAAACTGTAGGTTCTCTTTTTACTCTTTTGGTGAAGTCTTTCGAAGAGCATAGGTGTTTGATTTTTAGAGGATCCCAGTTATCTAGCTTATCTATTGGGGTTTGTGCTTTGATGGTTATGGTTTGATCCTGTTAATGCCATGTATTAAGGCCTGAAGTGTTGGTCCTATTTTTTATTCTATGAACTTTATAATTTTAGGCTTTATATTCAGGTCTTTGATCCATTTTGAAATAGTTATTGTATACGGTGTGAGGTATGGGTCCTGTTTCATTTTTGCAGATGGATATCCAGTTTTGCTAGCACCATCTGTTAAAGAGACTGTCTTCTCCCCATTTGATGGACTTTGGGCCCTTGTCGAAGATCAGGTGACTGTAGGTGGATGGATATACATCTGTTTTCTCAATTCTGTTCCATTGGCTGATGTATCTGTCGTTGTACCAGTACCAGGATGTTTTGACTACTGTAGCTGTATAGTAGGTTCTGAAGTCAGCTGGTGGGAGTTCTCCAACTTTATTCTTCTTCTTAAGTAGTGCTTTACTTATTCGAGGCTTCTTCCCTTTCCATATAAAGTTAAAGATTAGTTTTTCCATCTCTTTGAAGAATGTTGTTGGTATTTGGATCAGGATTGCGTAGTATTTGTAAATTTCTTTGGGTAGAATTGTCATTTTCACAATGTTGAGTCTGCCTATCCATGAGCATGGTATGTTTTTCCATTTATGGAGATCCCTTTGGGTTTCAATCAGAAGTGTTTTGTAGTTTTCTTTGTATAGGTGTTGTACATCCCTAATCAGGTTTATTTTTACGTATTTTATCTCTTTAGGGGCTACTGAAAATGATATTGTTTTCCTGATTTCCTCCTCATCGTTCTCCTTATTGGTGTATAGGAATCCAACTGATTTTTGAATGTTTATCTTGTATCCTGTTACTCTGCTGAATCTTTCTATTAGTTCCAGTAGATTTCTCAGAGAGTCTTTACGGGTTTCCACGTATAGTATCATATCATCTGCAAACAGGAAGAGTTTAACTTAACTTTGGATGTCCTTTATTTCTTTTTCTTGCCTTACTGCTCTAGCTAGAACTTCCAGCACAATGTTAAATAGGAGTGGTGATGAAGGGCATCCTTGTCTTGTTCCTGTTTTCAAGGGGATTGTTTTCATCCTCTCTCCATTAAGAATGATGTTGGCAGCTGGTTTTGCCTAGATGCCTTTTATTATGTTGAGAAATTTCCCTTCTACACATATTTGATTGAGGTTTTTATCAGGAATGGGTGTTGGACTTTGTCAAATGCCTTTTCTGCGTCAATTGAGAGGATCATGTGATTCTTTACTTTCCTTTTATTTATGTGGTGGATTACGTTGATTGATTTTTCTAATGTTGAACCATCCTCGCATACCTGGTATGAATCCTACTTGGTTGTGGTGTATTATTTTTTTGATATGATGCTGAATTCTATTGGCTAGAATTTTGGATCTTGTTGAGGATTGTTCTGTAACCTAAGATGTGTCTATTCTGGAGAACATTCCATGTGCACTGGAAAAGAATGTGTACTTTGCAGCGGTTGGATGGAGTGTTCTATATATGTCTATGAGGTCAAGTTGGCTGATTGTACCCTTTAAGTCTTCTGTATCTTTGCTGAGTTTCTTCTTAGTTGTTCAGTGCTTTACTGAGAGTGGTGTGTTGACGTTTCCTACTATTATTGTGTAACTGTCAATTTCTCTTTTCAGTGTTGTTAGAGTTTGTTTTATGTATTATGGAGTCTTGTCATTAGGTGCGTGTGTATTATGGTTATGTCTTCATGATGTATCATCCCCTTAATCATTATATAGTGTCCTTGTTTGTCTTTTATGGTATATTTCGTTTTAAATTCGATTTTATCTGAGATTAGTATTGCCACTCATGCTCTTTTTGGTAGCTGTTAGCTTGATATATTTTTTTCCAACCTTTGACATTTAATAAATTCACTTCTTTGTTTCTAAGGTGTGTCTCTTGTAGACAGCATACTGATGGATCCTGTTTTCTTATCCATTCTGTCACTTGTCGTCTCTTTATGCGTGCATTGAGTCCATTTACATTCAGTGTAATTATTGATAGATGTGAGTTTTTTGCTGTCATTTTGTAGTGCTTATTTTCTATGTTCGTGATGTTTTCTCTATTCTTCTTACACTCTTGTGCTGAGTTGCTTTTCTTTGTTGATTTTTTTTTGCATTCCTTTATTTTTGTAGGTTTTGTTTTGGCTGAGACTTTATGTTTTTCCTCTTTTTGTATGAGTATGTTTGTTCACTTTCTTTGTATTTACCATGGTTTTTACCCTTATCTTCTAAGTTTGAAACAGTCTACCATTACTTGGTATCACCTTGCCTTCCTCTCCATTAGAAGGTTCTATACCTATGCCATTTATCCCCTCTTTTATTGTTTTGATGTTGTTGTCATTTACTGATTAACTGCTCTGATTCCCTGTTGTATTTCTTTTGGTTTTGGATAGTCCTTGAGAGTTCATTTCCTAGATTGGTATCTGGTGGGTAGGATCCTGCATCCTAGATTCTGCCTGTGAGCTGAAGCTGTTTGTCCTCAGATTGATGAACTCCCTTTAATATTTCCTGTAAGTTTGGTTGGACTTGTACATATTCCCTTAATTTCTGTTTATCTGGAAATGACCTAATTTCACTATCAAATTTGAATGAGAGTGTTGCAGGATATATTATTCTTGGCTGGTAATTTTTTTCTTTCAAGATTTTATATATGTATTCCCATTGCCTTCTTGCCTGCATGGTTTCTGACAAATAATCTGAGCTTTGTCTTATTGTTTCTCCTCTGTATGTGAATTCTTGTTTTTCACGAGCTGCTCTCAGGATTCTTTGTTTGTCTTTTTTTTTTTTTTTTTTTTGTCGAGTGTGATTATGACATGCCTTGGTGATTTTCTTTTGGGGCTCTCCTATATGGGGTTCGTTGAGCTTCTTGGATGTTCAGCTTTTCATCTTTCATGATATTGCGGAAGTTTTCTGTTATCAGTTCTTCAATGATCCTCTATGTTTTCTGTTTTCTCCCCGTTCTGAAATTCCAATCACTCGCAAATGTTTGTTTTTGATTGTGTCCCACTTAACTCTCAGGGTCTTTTCATTTTTCCTTGTTCTTTTTTCTGAGTTTTCCTGAAAGAGTTTTGTATCCAAGTGTTTGTCTTCAATTCCACTGATCCTGTCTTCCACTGTTTCAAGTTTGCTTCTCAGCCCTTCTATCACACAGTCCATTTCTGAAACCTTGTTCTTTATCTTCTGGATTTCTAATCGATGTCTTGTATAATTTCTAGGTGTGAATTTATTTTGGCAATTTGTTCCTGCATTATTTTCCTGAATTTTTCCAATGTTTTGTCAGTATTTTCCATGAATTTTCTATTTTTTACTCATATTTGTCAGCTTCTTGCCTCAGCTCTTGGAGAATTCTGAGTATTAGAGATTTGAATTCCCTATCAGGTAGTTCTAGTGCATTTTCTTCCACTGGAGAGTCATGTGGTGTTTTATTTTGGACGCCTACTGGAACCATCATGTCCTGTTTTTGTAAATGTTTTTATGGTGACTGCTGTCTTTGAGGAATTCAGTAGTTATTATTGTCGTTTATTGATTGTAAGTTTGTTTTTTTTTTTTTTTGTCCATTTTTTAAAAAATTTGACTATGTCTGAGCAGGCGGACTGTGTGTTCTTTGTTGTTTCCTCATCTTTGGGCACAATACTTTTCGCCTTCTTCTCCACTTGGAAGGGTCAGTCACTCAGATATTGTACGGCAGGGCAGGTCTAGCTGAAGAGGAGTTGCTGGGACGGGTTTTTGTGGCACTAACTACAGCCACCAGAGAGGGTCAGTAATCAGTGCACGGCAGGTACAAGTAGGCTGTGCCTGTGCTGCTTTGTGGTGTGTTGTCAAGCGCAGGGTGCAGGTAGGCAGGATGCAGCAGGGAGATTGTTATGTGTGGAGCTAAGATGGGTACGGGAGAGAGGAGAAAAGAACAGGAGCCAAAAAGATACAAGCAAACAAAAAAGAATGCTAGGGGAGCTTGGTGTTGGAGTGGAGAGATGAGATGCTATGAAATGGAGAAAAACAGAAAGGGGAAGAGGAAGAAAAGAAAAGAATGAATAAATAAAAATCAGACAAGTTAAAGAACCACAAAGTTCCCAGGGATCCCACCGGTGCAGCTATGAGGTCAGGGGAAGTCCCTCTCAGTTGTTGCAGTACAGCCTGTCTAGAAGGCTTAGAGGTATACAACTTGAGGTATTCAGGGAACAGAAAGAGAAGGAAGATATAGAGAGATGAGAAACTGAGCAATGAAGAAAAACAAAACTGAAGAAAAAGGGAAAAGAAAATAAAACAAATTTAAAAAAAAAAAGAAAAAACAAGGAATGTGCCCCAAAGAAGAGAAAAAAAAAAAACAGCAAAAAGAGAAATGCTCTCAGGGATCCCTCTGCATTTCTGTGCAATCCGCGTGGGAAGTCTCCTTGTCAAGAAGCACCGCCTGACCAGAAAGGGCTCCCAACTCAATAAAAAGACAAGAAAACAAACAAACAATTCAAAACCAACAAACCAACAAAAGCCTTGGGATCCCACTAACATGGCAGCCCAGACCGGGCAGCAGCTCCACACTCAAGTGGAGGTCCACAGTCCCTCAGGAAGAAGCAAAGATGGTGCATGGAGCCAGGTATTTGAGCAAAAGGAGGGGGAAGTGGTGAGAGGTAAGGAAGAAATCAAAAGAGGCAGAAACAAAGTCACTTTAGCAGCCAACAAATGGCACTCAGAGAGCCATCTAATGCGGGCTGGTGTCTCTCGGACAAGAGACTGTGTCCGTGGAAGCAGAGGGGTCCGAGTGTGGGTGAAGAAGGGTAGGGAGTGGGAAAGCATATATCACAAATTACCGGAGCTCTGCAGGCCCTCAGGAAGAAGCAAAGATGGCACACGGAGGCAGATATTTTTTCGAAAGGAGGGGGAGGTGGTGAGAGGTAAGGAAGAAATCAAAAGAAGTGGAAAATAGCAACACCAGCAGCCAACAAATGGCACTCAGAGAGCCGGCCCGTTCAGGTGTGTGGAATCCAAGCAGCCGGTATTTCCTGGTCAAGAGATTGTAGCCAATGGAAGCAGAGGAGGCCGAGTCGGGGTGAAAAGGGTGGGGGGTGGGAAAGGGTATATCCCAAATTAGTGGTTGTTTTGTCTCCCGCTGGACACTCTGTGAGGCTGCTTTCTCATACCCCGTTTGCTGGTATCTAATAGGAGTCCAATATGGCGGATCGGCGCTACGTTAGCTGGCAGGGGACCTCTGCATGAATCTCTCCTCACTCTCTGTTCTCTGCCAGTTTTCTCACTCCATTTGGTGCTTGGCTGATTTCTTTTCTCTTCATTTGATGTTTTAGGGTTTCAGGATTGTTGTATTCTCTGTTAGGCTTAGTTTTTTGGATCTTTGCTGTGGATGGACAGTGTGGTGCTTCTGCCTAGAGCACCATTTTGCCAGAACCCAAGATGAGCAAATCTTTACACTCATTCTTATGTGGAGAAAATGAGAGTTAGTATAAGCAACAATTTAAAACCAAGTAAAGACACAGATTAATTTATCTGCTCCTCAGTATTTCTACCCAGGTGTTTTCTGAATACTGTTTAAATATGAAGAAAAACCAAAATAGAAAAAAATCCAATATGTTGATTTTGTTGGTTTGAAAAAAAAATAGTATTGATAAGTATCATTCTGTGAAAAAATATGATCTCTAGTTTAGTTGATTATTACTGGGGTTAGTTATTTAGGACAATGACAAAAGCTCTAGTTAAAATTAAATATCACATTCCTCTTGGTGGCAGTTGACTTTACTTTCAGGTTAAGTCTTTATAAGAAATAAATAGCCCATTCTTGTGTTTTTTTATAAGTGAAGTCATACAATATTTGTCCTTTTGTGATTGATTTATTACACTCATCATAATGTCTTCCAGCTCCATCTATATTGCAGCAGTTATAAAGACTTCATTTCTCCTCCTGGCTGAGTAGTATTCCATTGTATGCATACACCACATTTTGTTTATCCATTCATCTGTTGATGGACATGTAAGTTGTTTGCACCTTTTGACTATTATGAATAGTGCTGCAATGAACACTGCTGTACAAGGTTCTGTTTAAGTCTCCGATTTCAAGTCATTTTGGTATATACCAAGGAGGGAATTACTGGGTTATATAGTAGCTCTATTTTTAGTTTTTTGAGGAGCCACTACATTGTTTTCCACAGTGGCTGAACCATTTTACATTCCCACCAGCAATGGGTAAGGGTAAATTTCATACATCCTCCCAAACACTTCTTGTTTTGATTTTTCTTTTAATCTTAGCCATCCTGATGGGAGTAAAATGGTATTTCATTGTGGTTTTGATTTGCATCTCTCTGATGACTTCCTGAAGGTTGGATTAATCCCTGAAGCTATTGAGATAATCTTTAAACCTTCAACCGAAAATATCCCTGGTGTCTTCTTGAAACCAAACACTTTTGCTTATGAACTGGTAAAAAAATGTCTACCTTGAGCATTCTAGTCTTTTAAGAACAATCTATATGGGGTCAAATTGACAACTTTAGGTAGAAAGATTACATAGGAAGCTTAGGGGGCAAGGAATTTATGTTATTGGGGGAGGAACAACTCAGAAAAGGAGGGTGAGAATGGTTAAAAAACTTGAAGAGTATAATCAATATCCCTAAATGGTACTTCTACAAACCATTGAATTGGGGTATGTTTTGCCATGTATATTCTCTACAACAAAATAAATAAAATTATATAAAAATTTTTGAAAGGCAGTATCAGAGGTAAAGAAGGTGTAGCTTCATAATGTAAAGGGTCTAGTTTACTAAAGACTTATAATAGTTATACGTTTTTTATACCCATGGAGTTGGGCACGTTGGTCCGGAGACACCGCTTCTGTTAAGGGTGATTGAAAAATCTGGGAACAAATAGTGGTGACTCTGGAACAGAATGATGAATCTAATAAATGTCACTTAAATGTACACATAAAAACTATTGAAATGGCAATGGTTTTGTTACATATTTATTTACCACAATAAAAAAAATTGTATACCCATTGTCATGGATTGAATTTTGTCCCACAAAAATTTTGGGTAGCAAGTTGGCTAAGTCATGATTTCTAGTATTGTATGATTGTGTTATCTGATGTGATGTCCTTATCTGTTCTGAACTCTACCACTATGATGAGATTATATATGATCTCCTCATGTGTTGTAAATTCTATCACTGTGATGAGGTTATACTGATGAGGTTGACAAGATCAGTATCTTAATGCAATCTCTTTTGAGATGTAAAAGAGAGAAGTGATCAGAGACACATGAGAATCTCATACCACCAAGAAAGCGGTGCTGGGAGCAGAGTGTGTCCTTTGGACCTGAGGTTCCTGGGCAGAGAAGCTCCCACACCAAAGGAATACTGATGACATGGACTTTCCTCCAGAGCCAATGAAGAAAGCGTTCCCTTGGAGCTGATGCCCTGAATTTGAACTTGTAGCCTACTGGACCATGAGAGAATAAACTTCTCTTTGCTAAATTCATCCACTTGTGGTATTTCTGTTAGAGCAGCACTAGATGACTGAGACAGAATTTGGTACCAGGAGTGGGGTGCTGCTCTGACAGATACCTAAAATGTGGAAGTGGTTTTGAAACTGAATGGATAGAGGTGTGGCAGTGGGAGAGGACCAGCACCAGCAGAGAACCAACAGCAGCAGAACCAGGAGACCAGTGCGAGACTTTGCTGGAGCCGACCCATGGAGCAAGATAGCTGAGTGCCTGTGCGCCAGAGGCTTCCTGGTGGAGTGGGATGGCTTCAGGCACTTATCGGTGGAGTTAGGCTTGCTGACGCACAGAGCTAGGGAGGTGACTGCCTGTGTGCAGGAGGCTTCCTGGTGGAATGGGGTGCCTCCAGGCACTTAATTGGTGGAGCTACCAAGCTTCAGAGCACTGGCCCCAGTAGGGCAGATGAGGGCATCAGGCCCAAGGGCCAAGAGGCCACAGGAAGCAGAAGCTGAAGAGACAAGGAACAGAAGAAGCAGAGCTGCCTAAGTCTCAAAAGGTATGGCCGAGACCTCTGAGGTTTAAAAGGGTGGAGCTATGGCCCCTCGTGTTTCTAAGGGTGGAGTTGTCACTCCAATGGACTAGAAGAATGATGTGCGTGAAGCCGAGGGAGCAGAGTTGCCATCCCAGTGGGCCTGGAAGGTGGAGCTGAAGCCCAGGGCTGAGGGGTCTCCACTCAGAATCAGGACACTGTGGCCAATACCTGGAGTCTGGAGGGCAGGGCTATTGTTTAAATTGTCTCAGGGAACAGAGGAATATTTTCAAGCCTTGAGGGCTAATGTAATGTGTTCTGCTGACTTGCTTGGTGCCTGTTATCCCTACTTTTCCTCTAGTTTCTCCAATTTGTAATGGAAATGTCCAACTTGGGCTGTTCTGCCATTGTACCTTTGGAAGCAGATAACTTGTATTCCAGATTTCACAAATGAAGAGGAATTTTTGGATTTTGGACATGGAGTTAAGCCTTTTGGTGTGATATGATGAGATGAATATGTTTTGCTGTTGCAAAGATGTGTTTTTTTTTGGGGGGGAAAGGGTGGAATGTCACGAATTGAATTGTGTCACACAAAAAATGTGGGTAGCAACTTGTATAGGTCATGATTCCTAGTATTGTCTGATTGTGTTATCTTATGTGATGGCCTTACGTGTTGTGAACTCTACTACTATGATGAGATTATATATGATCTCCTCATGTGTTATAAATTCTATCACTGTGATGAGGTTATACTGATGAGGTTGACAAGATCAGTATCTTAATGCAATCTATTTTGAGATATAAAAGAGAGAAGTGATCAGAGACAGATGGGAAATTCATACCACCAAGAAAGCAGTGCTGGGAACAGAGCTTGGCCTTTTGGACCTGAGGTTCCTGTGCAGAGAAGCTCCCAGACCGAAGGAAGACAGATGACATGGACTTTCCTCCGGAGCCAATGAAGAAAGCGTTCCCTTGGAGCTGATGCCCTGAATTTGGACTTGTAGCCTACTGGACTGTGAGAGAATAAACTTCTCTTTGCTAAATCCATCCACTTGTGGTATTCCTGTTATAGCAGCACTAGATGACTGAGACACCCATTAAAAAAAGAAAGAAAGAACCCATCAACACTATCCTTCCAAAGCCGAATGGACTTTATAAATTTTATATATTTTCCCTAAACGTAAGATCAGCATGTTTAATGTGGGTTATTTCAAGGTCTAATAAAAATAAGCACTGATCCTATATGTTGTGTGTTAGTGAGATTAAGAAGAACATGAGGTAATAACAGAATAAATCAGACTCTTCTCCTTCTAAGATTCTTCCAAAGAAAATGAACATGTATGAGCTGTTGGCTGCTTCCCCAAAATCACAAAGGAAAATATAGAAACCTGAACAAAATGGGAAAAAGTATAGGAGGATAAAAGCTTTTTGGAATTTAGCATGGGGGAGTAGGTGACTGTAGCCTGGACAGAGAGGGATGACAGCACTGTGAGGATAAGTAAGAAAACAGTGAAATAAAAAAAATAAAAAGTTCTTAGAAAAATATGACTTATCAAAACTTACTTAAGATCTTACAAAGCTAGGAGGTGAAGCCAACATGGCACTATAAACAGAGGCACCACACCGCACCTCTATAGCAAAGATCCAAAAACTAAGGAAAACAAAGACAGACAAATGTGAAACTTGGAACCCTAAGCATCTAATAAAGAAATAAAGAACACAAAAAAATACCAAATGGAATAAGAAACTGACAGAGAACAGAGATCTAGGAGAAACAGACGTCTCTTATCAGCTATTGCAGCACAGATTCGCCATCTTTGTCTCCTGTCGGAGATCGCAGACAGGCAGTACAGGAAAGCAGCTTCACGGAACTCCAAGCAGAAGACAGAGCACACAGTAACCAGCGATATGTGCTTTCCCAACCCCCCTCCTTCCCCCTGCTCGGCTCCCACCGCCTCCCAGCAGGTCGGTGTTGGTATCTGGCAGGTGTTGGCTTCGTGCCGCTTGAATTCAACTGGCTCACACTGGCCGGCTCCTTCCGTGCTTTTCTTTTGTTGCTGATGTTGCTTTTTTTTTGTTCTTTTGGTTTCTTCCCTATCATTCACCTCCTCCCACTACTTTCCCCGTAACAACTGATTCTGTGAGCCATTTTTGCTTCTTCTTCACAGGCTGTGAAGTATGGCTCAGCTGGGGAACTGCTTCTCCGGTCTGAGCCAGCACAGTGGTGGAATCCCTTCAGCCTTTTTTTTTTTTTTTCCTTTTTGGTTTTCTCAGTTTCTAGTCCCTCTCTATTTACCTCTCTTTCCTCTCTCCTGAATACCTAGAGCTGTGTGCCATCTTCACCCCTTCTAGCAGGGCTATACTGTGCGGCTTGGAGTTACTTCCCTCGTCCATGCTGCCCCATCAGTGAGATACCTGCGGGAATTTCTTTTTTATTGTTATTTTTTCTTTTTACTTTTTTGTTTTTCTTCATTTCTCCGTTTCTCATCTCTCTCTACTTTCCTTCTTATCCTGTCTCCTGAATCTACCACTTGATCCCTGTGGGCATTTCTTTTTTCGTTCTTTAATTAATTAATTTCTTTATTTTTCTCTTTTCATTTTTCTTTTTCTTCATTTCTTGGTTTCTCATCTGTCTCTACTTTCCTTTTTTTCTTGTCTCCTTAATACCTGGCACTATGTGCAGTCTGTGTGCCTTCTAGATGTGCTGTGTCTGAAGACCTGGGAGCTACTTCCTTGGTCACTGGTGGAATCCTGGAGGCATTTTTTATTTTATTTTCTCCTTTTCATTTTTATTAATTTCTCAGTTTCCCATCTCTTCACTCCAGCAGCAGACTCCATCAGCACTTTTTGTTTCCCCCCTGGTTTTTGTTTCTATCTCCTCTCTCTCTTCTTTCCCTTACACAAATTTCCTCAACACATCACATCCCCCCCACCCCCCATATCTACATAAGGTGCTAAACGTCGCACCCCCATACAGCACAGGCTCGATCTATAGGAACCTGCCCTGTACTGACCTCCAGCCTTCCCTGTCAGCCCCAGTCCATGCCACAGGCAATCCATACCAGCGCCTCACCTTTAGATGGACCTGACCTCTTACTATAGCTGAGTGACTGGTCCTGCCCTCTGTACAAGGAGGTGAAAAATATCAGGCCTACAGACAAGCAAATGAGAAAGAACACTCAGCCCGCCTGCTCAGGCAAAACAAATGAAACAAAAAAGAGAAATGAAAAAACAAATCGACAATGTATAAATGAATAAAATAACTACTGAATGTCACAAAGACAGCAGACAGTATCTAAATACATTTTAAAAAAAGGACAGGATAATTCCAGTAGGCATCCAAAATAAAACACCAGATTACTTTCTAGTAGAATAAAAAGCACTGCAAATACCTGATTGGGAATTCAAATCTCTAATAATCAGAAGCATCCAAGACTTGAAGCAAAGAGCAGACAACAATGAGGAAAAAACAGACAAATTAATGGAAAAGGCAGAGAAATTCATGGAATATACAATAAAAAAATGGAAGAATTCAAGATAATAATACAGGTACAAAATTCTAAAATAAATTCATACCTAAAAATGAAACAAAAACAGCAATTAGAAACCGAAAAGGTAGACGACAAGATTTCAGAAATGGAGAGTGTCCGAGAAAGGCTAAGGAGCAGGTGTGAAATGATGGAAGATTGGATCAGCCAAATTTAAGACAAACACTTGGATACATCACTCTTTGACGAAAAATCAGAAGAAAAGAACAAAGAAAAATGAAGAAACCCTGAGAATTATGTGGGATACAATCAAAAGCAAAAATGCGTGAGTGATTGGAGTTCCAGAACAGGGGGAGAAAACAAAAAACACGTAAAGAATCATTGACAGGAAACTTCCCTGATATCATAAAAGATGAAAAGCTGACCATCTAAGAACCTAAAAGAATATAGATGCCCTTTATTATGTTGAGAAATTTCCCTTCTATAATGATTTGATTGAGAGTTTTTATCAGGAATGCGTGTTGGACTTTGTCAAATGCCTTTTCTCCATCAATTGAGATGATCATGTGATTCTTTTCTTTCCTTTTATTTATGTGGTGGAATATGTTGATTGATTTTCTAATGTTGAACCATCCTTGCTTACCTGGTATGAATCCTACTTGGTTGTGGTGTATGATTTTTTTGATATGATGCTGAATTCTATTGGCTAGAATTTTGTTCAGAATTTTTGCATCTATATTCCTGAGACATACTGGTCTGTAATTTTCTTTTTTTTTGTGACGGCTTTGCCTGGTTTTGGTATCAGCGTTCTGCCGGCTTCATAGAATGAATTTGGAAGTGTTGCTTCCTCTTTTATGCTCTGAAATAGCTTGTGTAGGACTGGTACAAGCCCTTCTGTAATTGTTTTGTAGAATTCTCCAGTGAAGCCATCTGGGCCAGGGCTTTTTTTGGTTGGGAGTTTTTTTTTTTTTTTTTTTTTTTTTTTTTTAATTTTTCAATCTCTTCTCTTCTTATGGGTCTGTTCAGATTTTCAACATCACTTTGTTGTAGTTTGGGTAGGCCGTGTGTTTCTAGAAATTTATGAATTTCCTCTAGGTTTTCAAATTTGTTGTAGTATAGTTTTTCATAATCTGTTATAATCCTTTTTATATCAGTTGGGTCTGTTTTAATGTCCCCCATTTCATTTCTTATTTGGGTTATTTGTGTCTTCTCCTGTTTTTCTTTTGTCAGTCTGGCCAGTGGTTTGTCGATTTTGTTCATTCTTTCAACGAACCAACTTTTGGTTTTGTTGATTCTTTCTATTGTTTTTCTATTCTCTATTTCATTTATTTCTGCTCTGATCTTTACTATTTCCTTTCTTCCGGTGGTTGTAGGCTTTTTGATTCCATCTCTGATTTCTTCTTTTACCCAGTGATGTGTAAGCAGGGTATTATTCAGTGTCCATATAGTTGAATTTTTTTTCCTTGATCTTTCTATTCTTAATTTCTACCTTGATGACATTGTTGTCAGTGAAGATACTTTGAATTATCTCTATGTTTTGGATCTTGTTGAGGATTTCTCTGTGACCTAAGATGTGGACTATTCTGGAGAACGTTCCATGTGCATTGGAAAAGAATGTGTACTTTGCAGCGGTGGATGGAGTGTTCTATATATGTCTATGAGGTCAAGTTGGCTGTTTGTGCCCTTTAGGTCTCCTGTATCTTTGCTGAGTTTCTTCTTAGTTGTTCAGTCCTTTACTGAAAATTGTGTATTGAAGTCTCCTACTATTATTGTGGAACTGTCAATTTCTCTTTTCAGTGTTGTTAGAGTTTGTTTTATGTATTTTGGAGCCCTATCATTGGGTGCGTAGATGTGTATTATGGTTATGTCTTCATGATGTATCATCCCCTTAATCATTATATAGTGTCCTTCTTTGACTTTTATGGTAGATTTCGTTTTAAAGTCTATTTTATCTGAGATTAGATTTCCACTCTGCTCTTTTTTTTTTTTTTGGTAGTTGTTAGCTTGATATATTTTTTTCCAACCTTTGAATTTTAATAAATCCACGTCTTTGTTTCTAAGGTGTGCCTCTTGTAGACAGCATATTGATGAATCCTGTTTCCTTATCCATTCTGTCACTCTCCATCTCTTTAGGGGTGCATTGAGCCCATTTACATTCAGTGTAATTATTGATAGATGTGAGTTTGTTGCTGTAATTTTTTAGTGCTTTTCTTTGTGCTGCTGAAGTTTTCTTTGTTCTTTTTACTTTCTTGTGCTGAGGTACTTCAGTTTGTGCATTTTTCTTTTAATTTCTTTTATTTTTATCGGTTTTGTTTTTGCTGAGACTTAATGTTTTTCCTCTTTTTTTATGAGTATTTCTGTTAACTTTTTTTGTGGTTACCATGAATTTTACCCTTATCTTGATAACTTTGAAGCAGTCTACCATTACTTGGTGTCACCTTTCCTTCCTCTCTATTAGAAGGTTCTATACCTATGCCATTTATTCCCTCTTTTATTATTTTGATGTTGTTGTCGTTTACTGATTAACTGCTCTGATTCTCTGTTGTATTTCTTTTGGTTTTGGATAATCCTTGAGAGTTCATTTCCTAGATTGCTATCTGGCTGGTATGATCCGGCGTCCTAGACTCTGCCTGTAAGCTGAAGCTTTTTGTCCTCAGATTGAAGAACTCCCTTTAATAATTCTTGTAAATTTGGTTGGATTTGCACATTTTTCCTTAATTTCTGTTTATCTGGAAATGACCTAATTTCACCATCATATTTGAATGAGTATTTTGCAGGAGATATTATTCTTGGCTGGCAATTTGTTTTCTTTCCAGATTTTATATATGTCATCCCATTGCCTTCTTGTCTACATGGGTTCTGCAGAATAATCTGAGCTTAGTCTTATTGTTTCTCCTCTGTATGTGACTTCTTGTTTTTATGAGCTGTTCTCAGGATTCTTTGTCTTCGGGTCTTGCGAGTGTGAATATGATAAGCTTTGCTGATTTTCTATTGGGGTCTGTCCTCTATGGGGTTTGTTGAGCTTCTTTGATGGCCAACTTTTCATCTTTCATGATATTGGGAAGTTTTCTGTCAGCAGTTCTTCAATGATCCTCTTTGTGTTTTCTGTTTTCTCCCCCTGTTCAGAAATTCAAATCACTCGAAAATGTTTGCTTTTGATTGTGTCCCACATAACTCTCAGGGTCTTTTCATTTTTCTTTGTTTTTTTTTCTGAGTTTTCTTCAAACCAAGTTGTATCTAAGTGTTTGTCATCAATTCCACTGATCCTGTCTTCCACCATTTCAAATCTACTTCTCAGCCCTTCTATGACACCGTCTCTTTCTGAAATCTTGTTATTAATGTTTTGGATTTCTAATTGGTGTCTTTTTATAATTTCTAGTTGTGAATTTTTTTGGCATTTTGTTTCTGCATTATTTTCCTAAATTCTTCCAGTTTTTTATCTGTATTTTCCATGAATTTGTCTAATTTTTCTTCATGTTTGTCAGCTTTCCGCCTCAGCTCTTGGAGAATTCTGAGTATTAGAGATTGGAATTCACTATCTGGTAGTTCTAGTGCATTTTCTTCCACTGGAAAGTCATGTGGTGTTTATTATTATTATTATTTTTTGGACGCCTACTGGAACCATCCTGTCCTGTTTTTGTAAATGTTTTGATATTGTCTGCTGTCTTAGGGGCATTGAGTAGTTATTTTTCTCGTTTATTGACTGTAGATTTCTTTGTTTCATCCCTTATTTTTTTAAAAATTTGACTAAGTCTGTGGAGCTGGACTGTGTGTTCTTTGTTGTTTGCTCATCTGTGGGTACAATACTTTTTGTCTCCTTCGCCAATTGGCAGCGTCCTAATAGGAGTAAAATGGTATCTCATTGTTGTTTTTATTTGCATCTCTCTGGTGACTTCTTGAAGTTTGGATGAACCCCTCGAACTATTGTTTTGAAATACTCTTTAAATCTTCAAGAAAAAATATCCTCTGGTGTCTTCTTAAAACCAAATAACAGTTTAGCTTATTCACTGCTAAAAAAAAGACTGCCTTGAGCATTATAGTCTTTTAAGAACTATCTATATGGGTCAAATTGACAACGACATGTCAAATAATTTATAGGTACCTTAAGGGGCAGTGAATTTATGTTAATGGGGGAGGAACAACTCAGAAAAGGAGGGTGAGAATGGTTACAAAATTTTAAGAGTATGATCAATGTCACTAAAATTCACATGTAGCAACTGTTGAATTGGTGTGTATTTTGCAGTGTATGTTCTCAACAACAACAAAATAAATTATATACAAATTTTCAGAAGGCATTATTGGAGATAAAGAAAGTATTGATTCATAATGTAAAGAGTTCAGTTTACTAAAGAGATATAATAGCTATAAATTTGTATACCCATAGAGGTGGAGCACATTGTTCAGGAGATGCTGCTTCTTTTAAGGGTGATTGATAAATTTGGAAACAAATTTTGGTAATGGTGGAACAGCATGATGAATCTAATAAATGTCACTTAACTATACACATAAAAACTATTGAAATCGCAAATGTTTTGTTACATCTTTATTTACCACAATAAAAAAAATTGTATGCCCATAGGAAAAAGAAAGCAATAGCTCATCAGCACTAAACTTCCAAAGCCCAATGGACTTTATAAATTTTATATATTTTCCCTAAATGTAAGAACAGTATATTTAATGGGGATGATTAAAAGGCCTAATAAAAATCTGAACTGACCCGAAATGCTGTGTGTTAGTGAGATTAAATAGAACATGAGGTAATGACATAATAAATCAGATTATTCTGCTTCTAAGAGTCTTCAAAAGATAGTGAACATCTATGAGCTCTTGGCTGCTTCCCAAAAATCAAAAAGGAAAATAGAAAAACCTGAGCCAACATTGGGAGAAACTATAGGAGGATAAAAGCTTTTTGGACTTTAGCATGTTGAGAGGTAGGTGACTGTAGCCTGGGCAGAGAGGGATGAAAGCACTGTGAAGATAAATAACAATACAGTGAAATAAAAAAATTTTTAGAAAAATCTGACTCCTCAAAACTGGCTTAAGAACTTACAAAGCTAGGATGCAAAGCCAACGTGGCGCCATGGACAGAAACACCACACTGCCCCTCCATAGCAAAGGCCCAAAAAATGAAGTAAAACAGAGACAAACAAATGTCAATCCTGGAAGCATAAGCACCAAATGAAGAAATAAAAAGCTCAAGCAAGCACCAAATGGAGTAAGAAACTGCCAGAGAACAGAGATCTAGGAGAGATACGGACGGGAGGTCTCGTATCAGCTATCACAGCACAGATTCAACATCTTGGGTTCCTGTCAGAGATCAGCAGACATACAGTACAGGAAAACAACTTCACAGAGCTCCCAGAAGGAGACAGAGCACCTGGTAACCAGTGATACATGATTTCCCAACCCCACCCCACCTTTCTTCCCCTGCTCAGCTTCTGCCACTTCCTAGCAGGTGGACGTGGCTTGGCTGGCAGGTGTTGGCTCCCTGCCACTTGGATTCACCCTGCCCACACCGGCTGGCTCCTTCAGTACCACTTCTTTGTTGCTGATGTTGCTTTTTTTGGCTTCTTTTCGTTTCTTCCCTATCATTCACCTCCTCCCCCTCCTTTCTCTCTAACATCTGGCTCTGTGAGACATTTTTACCTCTTGTTGACAGGCTGTGAAGTGCTATTCAGCTGGTGAACTGATTCCCCAGTGTGAGCCACCAAGTTGGTGGAAATATGAGGCCTTTTTTGTTTGTATGTTTTTCCTTTATGTTTTTTCATTTCTTGGTTTCTTGTCTCTCTCTATTTACTTTGCTTTCTTGTCTCCTGAATGCGTGGCCCTGTGTGCCATCTCCACTCCTTCCAGCAGGGCTGTACTACGCAGCTTGGGAGTTGCTCCTCTAGTCTACACTGCCGAATCAGTGGGATCCATGGAGGCATTTTTCTTTTTATTATTATTATTTTTTTTACTTTTATGTTTTTCTTCATTTCTAAGTTTCTCATTCTCTCTACTTTCCCTCATTTTCTTTCTCCTGAATACTTGGCACTATGTGTCATCTCTGCCCCTTCTAGATAGGCTCTGTCCTGAGACCTGGGAGCTACTTACCTGGTGGCTTGGGGAATCCCTGGGGGCACTTATTTTCTCTTTTCCTTTTTGTTTTTCTTCACTTCTCGGTTTCTCATCTCTCCATTCCAGCAGCAGGCTCCCTCATCACTTTTCTATTTCCTGGCACTTGTTTCTATATCATCTATCTCTTCTTTCCTTTACACAGCTTAGCCCCACAAATCACAACCTTCCCACTTCCTCCAGGCTATCTGCACCAGGCACTAAACATCACACCCTGAGCAGCACAGGCATGACCTACAGGAACCTGCCGTGCACTGACCCACAGCCAGCCCTGTCAACCCCAGTACTTGCCACAAACAATCCATGCCAGCCCCTCCCCTTCAGCTGGATCTGGCCTGCTGCACCATAGCTCAGTAGCTGGTCGTTCCCTTTGGACCAGGAGGTGAAAAGTATCATGTCCACAGACAAGCAAAGAACAAAGATCGCCCTGCCTGCTTGCTCAGGCACAACAAAATAAAACAAAAAACAGGACGAAACAAACAAATCTACAATCAATATATGAAAAAAATAACTACTGAATGTCCCAAAGATAGCAGATAATATCATAATATATTAAAAAATATAAAAGTAGGTGCCCAAAATAAAACACCAGATAACTTTGCTGTAGAATAAAAGGCACTGAAACTCCTTGATAGGGAATTCAAATCTGTAATATTAAGATCTATCCAAGAGTTGAAGCAAGAAACAGACAGAAATGAGGAAAAAATAGACAAATTCATGGAAAAGGGAGACACATTCATGGAAAATACAGATTAAAAACACGGAAGAATTCAGGAAAATAACACAGGAAAAATTTCAAAAAAAATTCCCAGGTATAAATCATACCAAAACAACACTTAGAAATTCAAGAGAAAAACAACAAAATTTCAGAAATGGACACTGTCATAGAAAGTCTGAGGAGCAGGGTTGAAGCAATAGAAGACAGGATCAGCGAAACTGGAGACAGATACTTGGATACCACTCTGAGGAAAAATCAGAAGGAAAAAAAAAAATGAAGAAACCCTGAGAGTGATGTGGGATACAATCCAAAGCAAAAATTTTCGAGTTGGAGTTCCAGAACTGGGGGAGAAAATGAAAAACACAGACAGGATCATTGACGAACTGCTGACAGAAAACTTCCCTAAATCATTAAAGATGAAAAGCTGTCCATCCAAGAAGCTCAAGGAACCCCATATAGGATAGACCCCAAAAGACAATCACCAAAACATATCATAATCACACTCGCTAAGTCGAAAGAAAAACAAAGAATCCTGAGAGCAGCTCGAGAAAAACAAGAAGTCACATACAGAAGAGAAACTATGACTAAGCCCTTATTACTCAGCAGAAACCATGCAGGCAAAACTACAATTGGAAGACATATACAAAACCTTGAAAGAAAAAATAAATTACCAACCAAGAATAAGATATCCTACAAAATTCTCCTTCAAATATGATGGTGAAATTAGGAAATTTCCAGATAAACAATAATTAAGGGAACATGTAAAAACCAAATCAAACTTACAATAATTATTAAAGGAAGTCCTTCAGTATGAGAACAAGCAACATCAGACCACAGCCTGAATCTAGGATGCAAGATTGAACCAGCCAGATATCAACCCAGAAATGAACTCTCAACAAGTATTCAAAACTAAAAGATTTACAACAGGGAACCAGAGAGGTTAATCTGTAAATGACAACAATGCCAGAACAATAAAAGAGGGAATAAACGGTGTAGGCATAGAACTTTCTAATGGAGAGGAAGGCAAGGCGATACGAAGTAATAAAAGACTGGTTCAAACCTAGGAAGATAAGGGTAAATTTCAAGGTAACCACAAAGAAAGTTAAAAAACCTACTTATCAAAATAAATAAGAAAAACATAAAGTCTCAGTAAAAACAAAAGAAATGAAAAAAATGCACAAACAAAAGGAATATAGCACAAGCGAGTAAGAGGAACAAAGAAAACGTAAGCACCGCACAATAAAATGGCAGCAATAAACTCACACGTATCAGTAATAACACTGAATGTAAATGGCCTCAATGCACCCATAAAGAGACAAAGAGTGACAGAATAAATTAAAATTTTAAAAAACGATCCATCAATATGCTGTCTATAAGAAACATCTTAAAAATGAAGATATAAATTTATTAAAAAACAAAAGATGGAAAAACATGTCAAGAAAACAGCTACCAAAAATCAGAAGGAGGGCTCAGATAAAATAGACTTTAAAACAAAATCCACGATAAAAGACAAAAAAGGGCACTATATAATGATTACAGGGATGATCCATCATGAAGACTTAACCATAATAAATATCTATGTACCCAATGAAAGCGCTCCAAAATACATAAAAAAATACTCTAACAGCACTGAAAAGAGAAATTGACAGTTCCA
Organism: Dugong dugon; assembly: GCA_030035585.1. Lineage (NCBI taxonomy): Eukaryota > Metazoa > Chordata > Mammalia > Sirenia > Dugongidae > Dugong > Dugong dugon. The sequence goes on along the minus strand of CM057462.1, from coordinate 192,216,106 downwards.
CGATACTAGCAGGAGACTTCAACAAAGTAAGTGAGTCAAAGTCTATCCATCCTTACTTCTAAGTAACTTTCAGGTTATATTTCTTCTAAGACAGATTCATTTATTCACCAACACCACAGCTCAAATGCATCAATTCTTCGTCTGCCTTGCTTTTTCATTGTCCAATCTTGCATGCATATGATGTGAGTGAAAAGACTATGGCTGGTGACAGATCCCACTTAGTCATCAAAGTGCTTTTTGAACACTTTAAACAGGACTTCTGTGGCAGTTTTCCCAATGCAACAGGTATTTTGATTTTTTTGATTCCTGACTTAAAACGCTAAGGCAAATAGTAGACACTCAATAAAGGTTTAGTGAATTAATTAGCTAAGTAACTAATTTTCTATTTTTCTTTCCTCAAACTCAGAGGTGACCCTATTTGAATTCACTTGAGGTAGTCAGATCATCATAAAGCTTCCCTAGAGTACAGTTTTGCAAAAGGAGGAGAAGAAATAGGAGTAGGAGAAGGCAAAGAAGAAGCTCCCACCCCTACCCCTGCTCTCCAGCTGAGCGCTAGACAAGGCGGAGACCCTGGGTCACCTAAGCTCCCACTCAGGAGAGTAGGTGCGTGACACTGTGTCTCCAGGATGTAGGGAGTTTTATGTGAGATCAGCATTGGTCATGACTGCTAAGGGATAAAGCTGCCGCCCTCAACAGCTGAAACTAAGAACAGGTGATGTCAAGCAGTGTCATCACTACTGAATCACAATTCTTGGGATGCAGACTCTTGGGCACACCAAGGGACTCTCCCTAACAGAAAGTGACTCCTCATATCCTCATAACACACCCAAAGCATCCTTTCTTAAAGGAAGATTAGACTTCCACTTCTTCAATCCAAAACTTGTCAATCATTTGCAGAAATCTGGATCACAATGAGGGGCTCATCACCTCCACAGAGGAGACTGCTGTGCATGACAACATGACAATGAAGACACTGATGTTTTCTTCAGGAATATCGCCCAAGACCCCTCAAAGGAAAGGTCAGTTTAAAAGCTGGTATTGTAAGCTTGGAGGCCCTGGTAGTGTAGTGGTGAAGAGCTAAATCCACCAGCCGCTCCTTGGAAACCATATGGGACAGTTCTCTTCTGACTATAGGGTTGCTATGAGTCAGAATCAACTCAACAGCAATGGGTCTGGTTTTTGTTTTTAGTTTTTTGTTTTTTTTTTTGTATTGTAAGCTTGAACCCTCAAAATCTACAAATGTCTACTCAGGCATGAAGTCAGCCACAGGAGCAGCTGCCTTGAAGTGAAGAACTCACTGATGGCTTCCCCATCCACCCAGTCAACGGGAACCTCCTGAAACCTACTACTGCTCATCGACACATCCTCCTTGGCTAAAGGGGCTCCATGTGACCAGCTGATAGAGGAAGGAAAAGCCCAAGCTTGACTCATGAATGGTTAGCTCAGGGTGTGGGTGAAAGCACAGTTGTCCCATTCAGGGTCGGCTCCAAAAGACAGAGATGAGGGAACCTTCCCAAAGAGGAGGAAGAAATAAAAAGTAAGGTAAATTTGTTGTTGCTGTTGTTGTTTTTAGCTGCTTTTTAGTCAGCCCCTAACTCATGGTGACCCCATGCACAACAGAACAAAACACTGCCTTGCCCTGCACCATCTACACAATTGGTTATAGATCAGACTATTGTGATCCAAAGGTTTTCATTGGCTTATTTTTCAGTACTTCTCCAGGCCTTTCTTCCGAGGAATTTCTGGGTGTACTTGAATTTCCAGCCTTTCAGTTAGGAGCCTAGTGTGTTAACCATTTGCACCACCCAGGGACTCCTATAATTAGAATAAACCAGAAAAAAACCATTGCTATAAAGTCAATTGCAACTCATAGCGACCCTATAGGACAAAGTAGAACTGCCCCATAAGGGTTTCCAAGGATCGGCTGGTGGCTTTGGACTGTCGACCTTTTGGTTAGCAGCTGATCTCTTAACCACTGCTCCACCAACCCCCTCAAAATAACCAAATCCTTTGCCCTCAAGCGATTCTGACTCATAGCAACCCTATAGCACAGGGTAGAACTGCCCCATGGGTTTCCAAGGAGTAGCTGGTGAATTTGAACTGCCAGCATTTAGTTAGCAGCCAAACTCTTAACCATTGTGCCACTAGTGCTTGACTGCGCCACCAAGGCTCCATAATTACCATATGACCCAGCATTTCCATTCCTGGCATGTACGCAAAATAACTGAAAACAAGACCCAAGCAAATATTTAGTACACCAATATCCTTTGCAGCATTATTCACAATAGCCAAAAGGTAGAAAAAATCCAAGTGTCCATCAATGGACGCCATGGGTAAGCAAAATATAGTATATCTGTACAATGGAATGTTATTCTGCCATAAAAAAGGAGTGAAGTTCTAATACATGCTATAATGTAGATAAACCTTGAAAACATTATACTAAGAGAAATAAACCAGACATAAATGGGCAAATACTGCATTAACCCATGTATATGGAATGTCTTATAATAGAAAAATGCGTAAAGACAAAAAGTAGATGAATGGTTACCAAGGGCTAGTGGGAATGGGGGATGAGGAGTTATCATTTAATGGGTAGAGTTTCTGTTTTAGATGATGAAAAAGTTTTGGAAATAAAATAGTGGTGAAGTCTGTGCAACATTGTGAGTGTGATTAACCTCACTGGATTGTACACTTCAAAATGGTTAAAGTGGCGAATTTTATGTTGTGTCTGTTTTACTACAATAATAAAACTACCAAAAAAATGCCTTGAGTTGGATATTTATTTCATCACTTTTGCTAGCTTCTTTATAATGAAAGTACTTGTATCTATATATTTGTCTAGAAATTGCTTTCACTGTATCTTCCCAATTGATACGTTTTAATAACTATTCATTTCTAGTATTTTTTATATTTTCTGTTATGATTTTTTGGTTGACTCATGAGTTATTTAGAAATCTGTATTTAAATTTCCAAGTAAACGACAATCTTGTATTTATATTTTTACTTCTAATACAATTGAGTTTTGATCAGTGACTATTCTCTGTATATCATCCAGTCTTTAAAATGTATTGACTCACTTTGTGGCCTAGTATTTCCATTGGTTTTATAAATATTCCATATTTGTTTTAGAAAAATATTTATGCTCTAGTTTTTGGATGCAGAAATCAATACATATCTCACAGAGCAAAGTTATCAAAAGTGTTTATATCTTTGTTGATTTGTTTCTCTAGTTTCTCTAATTGAGAAATTTCTTTAATTGAGAAATTAGAATTGAAATCTGCTATAGTGGTGAATTTACATATTTCCCTGATTTATATCAATTTTAGTTTATTTGGACCTGTGATGGTTAAGATTGTGTGTCAGCTTGGCTGGGCTATGATTCTCAGTGTTTATATGTGATCACTCCCATGATTGAATCTGCTGTCAGTAGCCAATCGGTTGAAAGGGAGCTTCCTTTGGCGTATGGCCTGCATCCTAATATTAGTGGTCATTCTGGTTTTTCCCCGCTCTGGATCCTGCAGCTGCCTCTTGTTCGTCTGACCTCTGGTTCTTGGGACTTGAGCTAGTAGCTTTCCTGCCCATCTTGGGATTCACTGATCTTCACAGCCTGTGAGCAAGATTCCCGCTCTCCAACCTTCCAGTCTTGGGTTCGTTAGCCCCTGCAGCTACGTGAATCAGGAGAAGCCTCTATCCTAATCCACAGATTTGGGATGTTTCAGCCTCTGCAATCAGGTGAGTTGTTTCCTTGATATAAATCTGTCTGTCTGTCTGTCTGTCTGTCTGTCTCTCTCTCTCGCTCTCTCTCTCTCTCTCTCTCTCTCTCTCTCTCTCTCTCTCTCTCTCTCTCTCTCTCTATATATATATATATATATATATATATATGTATGTATGTATGTATATATATTTATATGTTTTACTGGTTTTGCTTCTCTAGAGAACCAAGCCTAAGGCAAGATCTTCTATTAATATGTAGTTAGCCTTTCTACTCTTTAATATTGCTTTTAATCATAAGGTCCATTATATCTTATATTAATGTAGTTACTCTAGCTTTATTTTGTCCAGTATTTTTTATATAATTTTCTAATCTTTTACTATTAATCTTTCCATAACATGAAGTTTTACATATATCTCTTCCAAATAGTATTTTTATATATTATCTTAGTCATCTAGTGCTGCTATAACAGAAATACAGAAAGTTACTCTTTCACAGTCTAGTAGACTCCAAGTCCAAATTCAGGGCATCAGCTCCAGGGAAAGGCTTTCTCTGTTGGCTCTGGAGAAAGGTCCATGTCATCAGTCTTCCCTTGGTCTGGGAGCATCTTAGCGCAGGAACCTCAGGTCCAAAGGACCCGCTCTACTTCCGGCACTGCTTTCTTGGTGGTATGAGGTCCCCATGTCTCTCTGCTCACGTCTCTCTTTTATATCTCAAAAGAGATTGGCTTAAGACACTATCTAATCTTGTAGACCTCATCAGTATAACTGCCGCTAATACATCTTGTTACATCATAGTGATAGTATTTACAACACATAGGGAAATCACATCAGATGATAAAATGGTAGACAATCATACAATAGTGAGAATCATGACCTAGCAAAGTTGACAGATATTTTTTGGGGGACAAAATTCAATCCGTGACATATATTTTAATTTTAAAATGGTGTCTTGCAATCACTGCTTTACTGTTTGAGCTTAGTTTATTTTGATTTATTGAGATTTTAACTTTTGTACCATATTTGTACCATCTTAATTTCTTTGTTAATACACAACCGTTTCTTATTTTTCTTTTTCCTTGATTATTTTTCTTATGAATGGATAATGTCTTTGTGTGTGCACATGTGTATGCATGCTCACGTTTCCTTTTTTTTTACTGTAGTAAAAAATATATAGCAAAACATCTGCCAATTTAATGTTTTTCTCATGTACAATTTAGTGACACAAACCACATTAATCATATTATGCAACCATCACCAATATTTGCTGCCAAATTCTCCATCACCATAAACAGAAACTCAATGCTTCCTAATCAATGACATTTTCTCCACTCTTCCCTCCTGCCCCTGGTAGCCACTAATAAGCTTTTGGTCTCTATCCATTTGCCTGTTCTAGGTATTTTGTATAAGTGAAATTATACAATATTTCTTCAGTTTCTTTATGTAACATTTTTCTCTCTCCTTGGCTGAAATTTACACAGTTTATTTATATTCTTTAGATGGTTATCCTTGAACTTTAACCCTATTCAATTAAACTCTAAACAACATAGAACTTTAGAATGCTTTCAATACATGTTAAGACACTACACTGTGATCTGCACTGTCAGACAACACAGAATCCTGGTGTAAAGGACTTCCAGCCTAGATAAAGAAGCAAGGAGACAAAACAGTCCAGGCTTCCAAACATACTTAGAAAGATGGTGGAGGGAAGTGACCTTCAACTTGTGCATTAGGCTTTTTTATTCCTAAGGTTGACGCTGACCCAACCATCATCCTTCCAAAGAGGTGAAGAATTCTAGAAAGTCTTGTACTTCCATATATTTGAATATTTTCCTGCATTAATTAGGATTTCTTGAAGCAATAATAAATGACATCAAATGTTGAAGTAATTATTGATGAAAAATGATGCAGTAAAACCATAGGATCATCAGAATTTCTATTAAAAAATCTAATTAAGTGCAAAAACATATTCACAGTTGATATCTCTGGTGGAGAAGTGGTTAAGCGCTATGGCATGCTACCTACCGCTGCTAAACAAAAAAGTCGGCAGTTTGAATCCACCAGCTGCTCCTTGGAAACCCTATGGAGCAGTTTTACTGTGTCCTATAGGGTCGCTAGGAGTCGGAATCAACTCGACAGCAACAGTTTTTATTTTTATTTTTTATTGCACTTACTAATATCTTCATTTTAATGTTTACTGGAAGTGATGAATGTTGTCATCCTTGTTTCATTCCTGAGATTAAAAAAAAAAAAAAACACAAAAAGCTGTTGCCAGTCGAGTGGATTCCAACTCATAGCGACCCTATAGGACAGAGTAGAACTTCTCCATAGGGTTTCCAAGGAGGAACTGGTGGGTTCGGATTGCTGACCTTTTGGTTAGAAATCAAGCCTTTAACCACTGGGCGGAAAAGGCGGGGGACATAAAGGAATTAGGATTTAAATGAATTTTAAAAATCTGTCACTATATATAGAAAACACAATTGTCTGCATAAAAATGAAAATATTTTATATATAACTTATTTAAAACAGTATAAGGCTTATACAGGTGGCTAGCTCTAAGCTCAATATAGAAATAGAGAGGACAATCATATTTGTATATAGAAACAAAAAACAATGAGAGCGTTATGTGTTAGATGACAACTTGAAGTATGTGTAGTAGCTGGAAGGAACTAAAACGATGTGTCAGATAATACACAGGAAATTTATAAAACTTAAGAGAAGTGGATTAAAGAAGAACTAATAAATGGAGAGTTATAAAAATACATGTGTAGGAAAACTTCATATTGTTGTGCTGTTAGGTGCCATCGAGTCACCTCTGACTCACAGTGACCTTATGTACAACAGAACAAAACACTATCCAGTCCTGCACCATCCTCACAATCCTTGCTCTGCTTAAGGTCATCATTGCAGCCACTGTGTCAATCCATCTCATTGGCGGTCTTCCTCTGCTTCACCAACCCTCTTCTTTACCAAGCATGATGTCCTTCCCCAGGGACTGATCCCTCCTGATAACATGACGAAAGTACATGAGATGAAGTCTCACCACCCTTGCTTCTAAGGAGCATTCTGGCTGTACTTCTTCAGAGACAGATTTGTTCATTCTTCTGGCAGTCCATGGTAGATGCAATATTCTTCACAAACACCATAATTCAAAGGCATCAGTTCTTTTCTGGTCTTCCTTATTTATTGTCCAGCTTTCACATGTATAGCAGGCAGTTGAAAATACCATGGCTTAGGTCAGGTGCGCCTTAGTCCTCAATGTGACATCTTTGCTTTTGAACACTTTAAAGAGGACTTTTGTAGCAGATTTGCCCAGTGCAATAAGTTGTTTGATTTCTTGACTTCTGCTTCCGTGGATGTTGATTATGGATCCAAGTAATATCAAATTTTTAACAACTTCAATCTTTTCTCCTTTTATCATGATGTTGCTTAATGGTCCAGTGGTGAGGATTTTTGTTTTCTTTATGTTGAGGTGGAATCCATGCTGAAGGCTGTCGTCTTTGATCAGTAAGTGCTTCAAGTCCTCTTCACTTAAGCAAGCAAGGTTGTCTTATCTGCATAACGAAGGTCGTTAATGACTCTTCCTCCAATCTTGATGCCCTGTTCTTCATCATATAATCCAGCTGTTCGGATTATTTGCTCAGCACGCAGGCCGAATAAACTTGGTGAAAGGATTGAACCCTGGTACTCACCTTTCCTGATTTTAAACCACCCAGTATTCCCTTGTTCTGTTTGAACAACTGGCTCTTAGTCTATGTAGAGCTTCCTCAAGAGCACAATTAAGTGTTCTGGAATTCCCATTCTTCCTAATGTTATCCATAATTTGTTATGACCCATAGAGTCAAATGCCTTTGCATAGTCAATAAAACACAGGTAAACATCTTTATGGTCTTTTCTGCTTTTTGCCAAGCTCCATCTGACATCAGCAATGATATCCCTCATTCCATGTCCTCTTCTAATTTTGGCTTGAATTTCTGGTAGTTCCCTGTCCATGTACTGCTAAAATCATTTTTGAATGATCTTCCGCAAAATTTTACTTGCATGTGATAATAATATTGTTAGATAATCTCCACATTCTGTTGGATCACCCTTCTGTGGAATGGGCACAGATATGCATCTCTTCCAGTCAGTTGACCAAACAGCTGTCTTCCAAATTTCTTGACATAGACAAGTGAGCATCTCCAGCGCTATATTTGTGTGTTGAAACATCTTAAATGGTATTTTATCAATTCCTGAAGACTTCTTTTTCCCCAGTGCCTTCACTGTAGCTTGGACTTCTTCCTTCAACACCATCAGTTTCTGACCGTATGCTACCTCCTGAAATGGTTGAATGTTGACCAATTCTTTTTGGTGCCGTGACTCTGGGTATTCCTTCCATCTTCTTTTGATGCTTCCTACATCATTCAATGTTTTGCCCACAGAATCCTTCAATATTGAAACTCGAGGCTTGAATGTTTTCTTCAGTTCTTTCAGCTTGAGAAATGCTGAGCGTGTTCTTTTGGTTTTCTAATGCCAGGTCTTTGTACATTTCATTATAATACTTTGTCCTCTCGAGCCGCCCTTTGAAATCTTCTGTTCAGCTCTTTTACTTCATCGTTTCTTCCATTCACTTTAGCTGCTTGACGTTCAAGAGCAAGTTTCACAGTCTCTTCTGACATCCATTTTAGTCTTTTCTTTCTTTCCTCTCTTTTTAATGACCTCTTGCTTTCTTTGTGTATGATGTCCTTGATGTCACCCCACGACTTATCTGGTCTTCAGTTGTTAATGTTCGATGCGTCAAACCTATTCTTGAAGTGGTCTGTAAATTCAGCTGGGATATATTCAAGGTTGTACTCTGGCCTCTCATGGACATGTTTTAATTTTCTTAAGCTTCCACTTGAACTTGCATATGAGCAATTGATGGTCTGTTCTGCAGTCTGCCCTGACCTTGTTCTGATTGATGATATTGAGCTTCTCCATCATCTCTTTCCACAAATGTAGTCAATTTGATTCCTGTGTATTACATCTGGTAAAGTCCATGTGTACAGTCTCAATTTATGTAGTTGAAAAAAGGTAGGATTCAGAACAATTTCTTAATAAGCTTTGTTATGCCAATTGACCTAGATGTCACCTGAAAGCATGGTCCCCAGACTCCCCATCCCTGCTACTCGGTCTCTGTAGGTATTTGATTGTATTGAGGCTACTTCTTAGCTTTGGTTTAGTCCAGTTGTGCTGGCTTCCCGTGTAGTGTGTGCTGTCCTTCCCTTCTTCTAGGATGATTCTTATCTACTATCTAGTTCATGAATAACCCTCACTCTCCCTCCCCACCCCCGTAACCATCAAAGAATGGTTTCTTCTGTGTTTAAAACTTTTCTTGAGTTCTTATAAAAGTGGTCTTATACAGTATTCGTCCTTCTGTGACTAAATTCACTCACCGTAAAAAGTTCCAGCTTCCGCCATGCTATACAATGTTTCACAGCTTCATCAGTCTTCTTTATCGTTGCATAATATTCCATTGTGTGGATATACCATAGTTTGTTTATCCATTTGTCCATTGATGGGCACCTAGGTTGCTTCCATATTTTTGTTATTGTGAACAGTGCTGCGATGAAGATGGGTGTGCATATATCTATTCGTGTGACGGCTCTTATTTCTCTAGGATGTATTCCAAGGAGCGCGATACCTGCATCGTATGGTACTTCTATTTCTAGCTTTTTAAGGAAGTGCCAAATGGATTTATGAAGTGGTTGTAACATTTTACATTCCCACCAACAGTGTGGAAGTGTTCCAGTCTCTCCACAACCTCTCCAGCATTTGTTTTTGTTTTTTTTTTTTGCATTAATGCTAGCCTTTTCAGGTTGAGATAATATCTCATTGTAGTTTTGATCTGTATTTCTCTAAGGGCTAATGATTGTGAGCATTTCTTCATGTGTCTGGTAGCCACCTGCATATCTTTGGTGAAGTGACTGTTCATATCCTTTGGCCATTTTTTAGTTGGGTTATTTGTCTTTTGGTTGTTGAGGTTTTGCAGTATCGTGTAGATTTTAGAGGTTAAACGCTGATCAGATTTGTCGGAGCCAATTTTTTTTTTCCCCAGTCTGTAGGTTGTCTTTTTACTCTTTTGGTGAAGTCGTTTGATGAGCATAAGTGTTTGATTTTTAGGAGCTCCCATTTATCTAGTCTCTCTTCTGGTGCTTGTGCATTGTTACTTACGGTACATATTGTGTTTATGCCATGTATTAGGGCTCCTAGCATTCTCCCTATTTTTTATTCCATGATCTTTATCGTTTTTTTATTTTATATTTAAGTCTTTGTTCCATTTTGAGTTAGTTTTTGTACATGGTGTAATATATGGGTCTTCTTTCAGTTTTTTACATATTGATATCTAGTTATGCAAGCACCGTTTGTTAGAAAGACTGTCTTTTCCCCAATTAATGGGCTTTGGGATATTGTCAAATATTAGCGGCTCATTGGTGGATGAGCTTATATCTGGATTCTCAACTCTGTTCCATTGGTCTATGTATCCGTTGTTGTACCAGCAACAGGCTGTCTTTACTACCGTGGCAGTATAATAGGCGCTAAAATCAGGTAGTGTAAGGCCTCCCACTTTGTTCTTCTTCTTGAGTAATGGTTTATTTATTCAGGGCCTCTTCCCTTTCCATATGAAGTGGGTGATTTCTTTCTCCATCTCATTAAGAAATGCTGGTGGAATTTGGATGTGGACTGCATTGTATCTGTAGATTGCTTTGGGTAGAATCGACATTTTCACTTTGTTGAGTCTACCTATCCATGAGGAAGGTATATTTTTCCACTTATGCAGGTCTCTTTTAGTTTCTTGCAGTAGTGTCTTGTAGTTTTCTCTGTAAAGATCTTTAACATCACTGGTTAGATTTATTCCTAAGTATTTTATCTTCTTGGGGGCTATTGTAAATGGTATTGATTTGGTGATTTCCTCTTCAAGGTTCACTTTGTTGGTGTAATGGAATCCAATTGATTTTTGTATGTTTAGCTTGTATCCTGAAACTTTGCTGAAATCTTCTATTAGTTCCAGTAGTTTTCTTGTGGATTCTTTGGGGTTTTCTGTGTATAAGATCACATCACCTGCAAATAAAGATACTTTGTCTTCTTCCCTGCCTATTTGGATGCCCTTGGTTTCTTTTCCTAGCCTAACTACTCTGACTAGGACTTCCAGCACAATGTTGAATAATAGTGGTGATAGAGGGCATCCTTGTCTGGTTCCTGTTCTCAAGGGGAATGCTTTCAAAGTCTCTCCATTTTAGATGATGTTGGTTGTTGGTTTTGTATAAATCCCCTTAGTTATATTGAGGAATTTCCCTTCTATTCCTACTTTATTGAGATTTTTTATCATGAATAGGTGTTGGACTTTGTCGAAAGCCTTTTCTGCATCGATTGATAAGATCATGTGGTTCTTGTCTTTTATTTAGGTGATGGATTACGTTGATTGTTTTTCTAATGGTGAACCATCCCTGCATGGCTGGTATAAATCCCCCTTGGTCATGGTGAAGTTTTTTTTTTTTTTTTTTGATATGTTGCTGAATTCTATTGGCTCAAATTCTGTTGAGGATTTTCACGTCAACGTTAATGAGGGATAACTTACAGTAATTTTCTTTTTTTTGTGTTCTCTTTACCTGTTTTGTTATTAGGGTTATGCTTGCTTCATAGAATGAGTTTTTGAGTATTCCATCCTTTTCTATGCTCTGAAATATCTTTAGCAGAAGTGGTGTTATCTCTTCTCTGAAAGTTGGGTAGAATTCTCCAGTGAAGCCATCCGGGCCAGGGTTTTTTTGTTGGCAGTTTTTTAATAACCTTTTCAATCTCTTCTCTTGGTATAGGTTTATTTAGTAGTTCTACCTCTTTTTGTGTTCATCTAGGTAGGTAGTGAGTTTCTAGAAATTTGTCCATTTCCTCTCGATTTTCAAATTTCTCAGAGTACAATTTTTCATAGTAATCTGTTATGATTCTTTTAAAGTAAGTCTGGTCTGTTGTGATATCACCCATCTCATTTCTTATAAGGGTTATTTGCTTTCTCTCCTGTTTTTCTTTTGTCAGTTTGGCCACTGGTTTATCACTTTTGTTTATCTTTTCAAAGAATCAGCTTTTGTTCTTGTTAACTCTTTCGATTGTTTTCTATTCTCTATTTCATTTAATTCTGCTCTAAATCTTATTATTTCCTTTCTTCTTGTGCCTTAGGGCTTCTTTTGCTGCTCTGTTTCTACTTGTTCCAGTTGTAGGGTTAATGTTTTGATTATACCCTTTTTTCTTTCTGGATGTGTATTTAGTGCTATAAACTGACCTCTGAGCACTGGTTTTGCTGTGTCCCAAAGATTCTGGTAGTATGTGTTTTCATTCTCATTTGATTCTATGAATTTCTTTATTCCATCTTTAATTGCTTCTATAACCCAGTAGTTTTTGAGCAAGGTGTTGTTCAGTTTGCATATGTTTGATTTTTTTTCCTTGCTTTTTGTGTTCTTGATTTCGCTTTTATGGCTTTATGGTCACAAAAGATGCTTTGTACTAGTATGATGTTTTGGATTTTGTTATAGCTTGCTTTATAGCCTAATATGTGGTCTATTCTGGAGAATGTTCCATGTGCGTTGGGAATGTGTGTATACTTGGATGCTGTTGGGTGCAATGTTTGGTATATGGCTTCGAGATCAAGTTGGTTGATTGTAGCTTTTAGCTCTTCCCTTTCTTTGTGAAGCTTCTTTCTGGATGTTCTGTCGTTCACCAAAAGTGGCGTTTTGAAGTCTCCTACAACCGTTGTGGTGCTGTCTGTCTCTCTTTTCAGTGCTGTTAGAGTTTGTTTTATATATTTTGGATCCCCATCATTCAGTGGCTAAATATTTATTCTACTTATGTCCTCCTGGTGTATTAACCCTTTAATCATTATATTGTGTCCTTCCTCATCCTTTGTGGTGGATTTTACTTTAAAGTCTATTTTGTCAGAGATTAATATTCCCACTCCTGATCTTTTTTTGAGTGTTGTTTGCTTGATATACTTTTTTCCATCCTTTAAATTTTAGTTTGTTTGTGTCTTTAAGTCTAAGGTGCATCTCTTGTAGCCAGCATATAGATGGATCATGCGTTTCTATCCAATCTGCCACTCTCCGTCTCTTTGTTGATGCATTAAGTCCGTTTACCTTCAGCGTATTTATTTATAGGTATGGGTTTAGTGCCATCGTTCTGATGTCTCTTTTTGTGAGCTGTTCACAGTTTCTTTGTTTCCTTTAATTTTCTGTGCTGAGTCATTTTACTTTGTCTATAATTTTTTTTTTTTATCCTTTTCATTGTTGTAGACTTTGTGTTTGCTGGATCTTTATGTTTTTCTACTCTTGTTTCTTTCTTTTGTAGGATTGTTAGATTCCTTTGTGGTTACCTTAATATTTACCCCTATTTTTCTAATTTTATCCCAGTCTTTTATTACTTTATATCACCTTAACTTCCCGTCCATATTAAAAAGCAATGTCTCCATTTTTAAGTCCCTCTTTTTTTGTTTTAATGTTTTCCTTTTTTACGTATTGATATATGTTTCCCTATTTTCAATGTTTTAGCATTGATGTATATTCGATATCTGAATCTGAGTCAATATCTTGTTGCTCTGTCCTGTGTTCTAGTTTTGAGTTGTTATCTGCTGTTATTGATTATCGAACAGTAGGACTCCCTTTAGTATTTCTTGTAAATTTGGTTTGGTTTTTACAAAATCCCTGAACTTCTGTTTATCTGGAAATGCCCTAAGTTCATTATCATACTTGAGAGACAGTTTTGCTGGATATATAATTCTTGGCTGGCAGTTATTTTCCTTCAAGGCTTTATATATGTCATCCTATTGCCTTCTGGCCTGCATGATTTCTGCTGAGTAGTCCCAGCTTATTCTTATTGACTCTCCTTTGCAGATGACATTTTTTATTAATCCCTCGCTGCTCTTAAAATTCTCTCTTTATCTTTCATTTTTGTAAGTTTGATTATAATATGCCTTGTTGACTTTGTTTGTGGATCTAGATTCTGTGGGGTTTGATGAGCATCTTGGATAGATATCTTCTCATCTTTCATGATATCAGGGAAGTTTCTGTCAACAAATCTTCAATAATTTTCTCTGTATTTTCTGTTATCCCTCCTGTTCTGGTACTCCAGTTACTCATAGGTTATTTCTCTTGATAGAGTCCCACATGACTCTTAGAGTTTCTTCATTCTTTTTTATTTTTTTTATCTGATCTTTCCTCAAATAAGTTGGCATCAAGTACTTTATCATCAATGTCACTAATTCTAACTTCTGCTGCCTCAATTCTTCTCCTATGACTTTCTACTGAGTAGTCTAATTCTGAAATTTTATTGTTAATCTTCTGGATTTCTGATTGCTGTCCCTCTATAGATTCTTGCAGCCTATTAGTCATTATGTTCTTGATTAACTTTTTTAAGCTCCGCTACTACATTGTCATATGTTCCCTGGCTATTACTGCATACAGTCTAATTTCCTTACTAATTTCTAGAAGAGTTCTGTATATTAGTCTTTTGTATTCTGCCGCTGGTAATTCCAAGAAGTTCTCTTCCTCCAGAGAATTTATTGATTCTTTATTTTGAGAGCTTGCTGAAGCCATCATGGACTGCCCGTTTATGTGATTTGATATTGACTGTTGTCTCTGAGCCATCAATAATTTATTATAATTTTATTTTATATTTGTTTAGTGAGACCTAGCTTCTTGTTTTGTTTTGTTTTGATATGCCCAAATAGGCTGCTCATGTGCAGTAGTTTGATTTTTGACACCTTTGAATCTCTAACGTCCTGCCACCAGGTAATTAGTTCTGTAACCAGGTATGTGGACACAGGAGTCTATTGACTTTTCCTATATGGGTTCAGCTCAGGTGTCCAGACAGTTGGTCACCAAGTGTGGTATGAAGGCTGTCACCCCCAGTCCTAGAGAGGCATGGGGGATTGGTGCAGGCACTGGACTCTGGCTGTGGTAGGGGATCATGAGCTGATCCAGGCAGGGGGCTGATGGCTGCCCCTGAGAGTCTGAAAGGGAAGTGTGTCCCTGTTCTCTAAGTGGAGCAGGTAGGTGACTTTTGCAGCCAGACTATGAGCACCTCAGTCTGTTGGCTGTAAAGACTTGAGGGCACCACTTTTTCTTGGACTCCTGTAGCAGGTGACTAGGAGCCTTAGATGATCCCACCAGTCCTCAAGCCCCTGTTGCAGATCGATAAAAGTGCCTACTTAAGGGGCAAGGCTGTTTCGAAGGTCACAAATCTGCCATTTCACAGATGAAGCAGTTGAAGTTAAACTTCAGATGTTTGCCTTGTTATACTGTGGTAGTGAGGGCTAGCGCTGTTGAGATGGGTCCCTACAAGTCTATACAGGTGTAAGACACTCAGAGTCTGTGGACCCCTGATGCCTGTGCCTAGCATTGAGCTGTGCCAACCCTGTGTTCCTGGCTTAGAGGAGCCAGTAGCTTATTTGTTCCCTCTCCGAGGCCAGGAGAATGGGTCAGGGCGCATTTTGGGATCTACTTCAGGCCCAGTGGACTCCCGGTGTAGAGTGCAGAGGGAGGAGGTAAAAGGGAGAGAGGTTTTGCCCAAATGGCCTTTGTTTTTTTTTTTGTTTTTATTCTTTTTAATCCCCGCAAAAGGCCAAACCCGTGTACTTAGCTAATTGGGAGCTGCTTTTCACTGGTTCTGAGTGTCCTAGCAGAATCTCTGCTGCTGGGGCTCTGAAGATGTGGAAACTGCTTCCCAAGCTAGGGAACAGCATAGCTGTTTGCCTGCTTCACTGTGGACCACTGTGGCTGCGGCACAGCGCTTTCATTGCCATGGTTCTGGTGCTCTTCGCTTCTTCCAAACCATCTCCCTCTTCCCCGCAGGGACACTCGGTCCGATTCCTCAACTTTGCCTTGTTCAGGGCTCCTAGATATTCATATAGAATCAAACCACTTGTTTTTCCAGGTCTTTGTTGTAAGAGGGATATAGGAAGCGTCCAACTACTCTGCCGTCTTCTCCACGCGCCCCCAAAGGCTCTTTTTCAAGATTCAGGACAAAAGCCCTGTTCTAAACTTCACATCCCCTGCATCACAAACCTGCCTTCCTTGTCCCATTTTAACTGGTTGTAATTTTGTTATACATTCTGGAGTGAAAAAAGCCTGACCACCTGGGTGCCTGGATACTGTGTGATACCTTTCTCAACACTTCAGTATCAGTTGCCATCCAGTCAGTTTCAACTCATGGTGACCCCATGTGTGTCAGAGTAGACTGTGCTCTCTTGGATTGTCAATGACTCTGATCTTTCAGAATCCGATGTCCATGCCTCTCTTCCAAGGTACCTCTGGGTGGGCTTGAACCACCAACCTTTTGGTTAGTAGCCAAGCATTTAACCATTTCTGCAACCCATGGACTCCTCGCATTATGCAAAACCATCATTATACTGCATTTCCTCCTGCTTCGATGGCTTACTAATCTATGTTTTCTCTCTTCCCTCAAAAATGGAGTGAAGTAAGGCTGCAGATAATCTCATTAGCTTCCCACAAGGATACTTCTAAGCATTCAGCAAATGGTGACTACATGGTCCTAATTTCACCTGCTCTAGGTTTTCAAATAGAAGACACAAAGTTGATTTCTGAGACCTTTATCAAATCTGTACCACATGGGCTCCAATAGGATCACAGCATCACTTATGGCAATTGAGATACTCTAGCAGCTCAGTTTCTGGAACTACAACAGAAAGCCAACATTCTGGCCATAGCTCCCTCCTCACATGGTATATCAGCTGCTCCTATATAAGTCTGTTCAACTGAGACTAAGAGGGTTGTTCAGATTTTCTGTAATCCTGTCCCTTTGTAATCACTTTAAAATCCAACTTAATAATCTATGCCATTCAAACAATTAATTTTATATGTGTTTTATACATACTAGCTATTGAAAGAGTTTGTTTGACACAGAACGTATTGATGGATTCAGGATGAAGTTTAAGTAAGTTTATTAATCATTCAGTCATTAAAATGAATTATCATTCATTTACACCTGCTTAAACTTAATAATTATGCCATTATAAATTTGACTTGATTTTATTGCTTATGACCTATCAAATTTAATATACTTTAAGTTGGTATAAAGTGAATTTAAATTAAAATGTTGAGTAATTTCTATATCACGGGTAGTATGTAGTTATGGTAAATATGCGGGTACATATGGGAATAACCACAGTTTGGGAAAAAGTGCCCCAATATCTCCTCCAATCATGGAAATATGGTTTCATTTTTGTCTTTTCAGAGCCTTAGCTCATGAATTCTTGTGCAATTCCTCCATTCAGTCCTGGACCTAAACTATCCTCAGGCACTGAAACTTTAGTTTTTGTGCCATGCCTGGTCAAACAGCCCAGTTCATCTGGTTTGTGAATAAAATTACAATGTTAGCTTTATGTGACTGTAGAATATGGGGACACTTTGTTAATGGGTGTCAAGATGTCCCTATCTCACTCTCCCAGCACCTCCCTACACTGCAGAAAAAAAAAAAAAAACCACGCAAACACATGGCCGACAAATAGATTCTGACTCATAGCCACCCTATAAGTTAGAGTAGAACTGCCCCCATCGGGTTTCCAAGGCTGTAAATCTTTACAGAAGAAGACTGCCACATCTTTCTTCCACAGAGCAGTTAATGGATTTGAACTGCCAACCTTTTGGTTAGTAGCCAGGCACTTTACCCACTGCACCACCAGGACTCTACACTGCTGATATATGCTTGAAATTCCATTTTCAGGAAATAAATTCTTTTCTCCAGAACTAAATATCAGGTTTAAACTGCACAAAACGGATAAGAAATATAAGATAGCATCTTATAGTACAGACTCATACCCTCATGTGTAAATGATTGAGAGTAAGTACGTTTGGGAAGAAGAGAGAGGATCGGAGCACTAAAGGTCTGTAATATGGGGAAAACAAGTGAATTTGGGCTGATTTTATGTGTCTGCTTTCTCTCACTCTCTGTCAAAATAGGTTTTAGGTCTTTAACAGACATTGATTTTTTGTTTGAATGTTTATAGTCTGTCTTCTTAAACCCTTCAGCCCCCTCAACCTACCCCATTACCCTCCCACTCTCAATATATTGATTTTATCTGTCTAATTTAGCCCGTGTTGGTAACTCAAGTCTTACATTGTCAATGGATTTAGTGATTAGTCTTTTCATTTGTTTCTAACTCTTCTTGCAATCATTCGGGTTGACTAAATGTTATGCCTTAAACATTTAAAGTGACTTTGTTAGAGCTTCCTTGTCTGGGCCAGATGATCAGGAAGGTTTAGCAGAATGTGGTTTTATAATTGGAGAAGAAGAAAACAGAGGAGAATGAAGAGGAGATTCTCAAAATCTCTGAAGTAGTCACCAGCTATGCTGTAGAGAGAACACAGCACTGAATCAACCCAGCATCACGTCCCTGGATTAAGCAGGTCTTTCCCTGGATTTCCAAGACCGTCATTTCTCCTGCCAGGAAGGAGGAGCTGTTGGTTGAGATCACCACTGCCCATAACGTGACCATGACCATCAAGGATAGAGCTGTCACTTTAGTACCTGAGGCTAGGTATCTGTAAACAGTGTCATCACCAAATGGTTCCCATAGACTATTACATAGGCTAGAGACTTCAGAGGACAAAGAGAAGGGACTTTACTCAGCAGGTCACTTACTATTTCCCATAGCCTCACAGCACATCCAAAACATAAGTCCTTAGAGAAATGTCTGATTTCTACCACAGAAATTGAGAATTAGCTGTCCAAAGAGGACTGCATTGTCAGATGGACCAGTTATGGTTGCACCTCGGAGTCTTTTCTCTCTGAGAACAGCCCTCCCAAAAAGGCTTATGGCAGCAGGGACACTAAAGTCACAGCTGACCTGATGTCCCCGACATCTCAAGGCAAAGTCATTGTATGGGGTGGGGAGTTAAGACTGGATATTCAGAGTTTCTCACAGGTCAGTTACATGAGCAGCCCTCACAACATGAAGAGCAGTGCCTGTTGATCAATGTTTCCCCGAGTTTCAACATACAACACCTGAGACTTGAGACACAGCACGCTGTAACACTTCACACACACAAACACACACACTCACACACACACACACGTCATATCTATCTACATATCTTTCTACATATATGACTATCTATCTACGTATCTAAATAACTGGACTTTACGGTCTTTCAGTGTTGAGTACCCTTTCATTCTATTCTATAACT
This sequence comes from Dugong dugon, assembly GCA_030035585.1. Taxonomy (NCBI): domain Eukaryota; kingdom Metazoa; phylum Chordata; class Mammalia; order Sirenia; family Dugongidae; genus Dugong; species Dugong dugon. The sequence continues at coordinate 192,197,189 of CM057462.1, read as the reverse complement.
TCTACTCCTTAATTTTCTAATAATTTTACTGTTAATCATTTCTTATGAAATTGATAGATAAAAACGGAAATTTAAAAAAAAATGTTCAATTCTTGATTCAACACCAAAAAAAATTAATCTGTAATAGACAACAGCAATAAAACAGGGATTAAACAATGTAGGTATAGAACCTTCTATTGGCGAAGAAGGCAAGGTGATACCAAGTAATAATACATTGGTTCAAATCTAGGAAGATAAGGGTACATTTCTAGGTAACTACAAAGAAAGTAAACAAATCCAATCATCAAAATAAAGAATAAGTACAGAAAGTGTTAGTAATAACAAAACTTACAAAATGAAAGAAATAAAAAAAATGTCACACCAAAAGGAATTCAGCACAGGAGAGTAAGAGGAACAAAGAAAACGTCAGCACCCCCCCCCCAAAAAAAAAAAGCACTACCAAATGACAGCAATAAACTCACACCTATCAGTAATTACTCTGAAGGTAAATGAGCTAAATGCACCCATAAAGAGATGGAGAGTGACAGAATGGAGTAAAAAAAAAAAAAATAGGATCCATCCATATGCTGTCTACAAGAGACACACCTTAGAAACAAAGATGTAAATTAATTGAAAATAAAAGGAAGGAAAAATATATCAAGCAAACAGCTACCAAAAAAGAGCAGGAGTGGCAATACTAATCTCAGATAAAATAGACTTTAAAACAAAATCCACCGTAAAAGACAAAGAAGGACACTATGTAACGATTAAGGGGAGGATCCATCAGAAAGACATAACCATAATAAACATCTACATACCAAAAGACAGTGCTCAAAAATACACAAAACAAACTCTAACAGCTCTGAAAAGAGAAATTGACAGTTCCACAATAATAGTAGGAGACTTCAACACACCACTCTTGGTGAAGGACAGAACCTCTAGAAAGAATCACAACAAAGGTACAGAAGACCTAAAAGGCACAATCAGCCAAATTGACCTCATAGACATATATAGAACTCCACCCTACAGCTGCAAAGTACACATTCTTTTCCAATGTACATGGAAAGTTCCCACAACAGACCACATCTTAGGCCACAGAGCAGTCCTCAACAAGATAAAAAACGTCGAGATAATACAAAGTTGCTTCTCTAACAACAATGCCATCAACATACACATTAACAATAGGAACACCAAGGGAAAAAATCGATTACATGAAAACTGAATAACACTCTGCTTAAAAATTACTGGGTAATACAAGAAATCAGAGATGGAATCAAAAAATTCCTAGCATCAAATGACAATGGAAACACATCATACCAAAACTTTTGGGACACAGCAAAGGCAGACCTCAGAGGACAATCTATAGCAATAGAAGCACCCATCAAAAAAAAAAAAAAAAAAAGGGATAAAATCAGAATATTAACTACAGAACTCGAAAAAAAGGAAGATAACAGCAAAAAATGCCCACAGCCACTAGAAGAAAGGAAACAATAAAGATTAGAGCAGAAATAAATGAAATAGAGAGTAGAAAAACACTAGAAAGAATCAACAAAACCAAAAGATCGTTCTTGGAAAGGATCAATAAAATCGACAAACCACTGGCCACATTGACAAAAGAAAAACAGGAGAGGACGCAAATAACCCAAATAAGAAATGAAATAGAGGACGTTACAACAGACCCAACTGAAATAAAAAGGATTATAACAGAGTATTATGAAAACCTATACTCCAACAAATTTGAAAACATAGTGGAAATGGATAAATTCCTAGAAACATTCTATCTACACAAACTACCATAAAGTGATGTTGAAATTCTGAAGAGACCAATAACAAGAAAACAAACTGAAAAGCTAATAAAAAAACTCCCAACAACAAAAAAGCCCTGGCCTGGATGGCTTAACAGGAGAATTCCACCAAACATTCAGAGAAGAGCTTATAGCAGTACTATTCAAACTATTTCAGAACATAGAAAAGGAAGGGATACTTCGGAATTCATTCTATGACTCCAGCATAACCCTGATACCAAAAACAGGCAAAGATGTCACAAAAAAGAAAATTACCAACCAATATCTCTCATAAATATAGATACACACATTCTCAACAAAATTCTAGCCAATGCAATTCAACATCATATCAAAAAAATAATACACCACAAACAAATAGGATTCCTATCAGGTAGGCAAGGACGTTTCAACTTTAGAAAATTAATCAACGTAATCTACCACATAAATAAAAGGAAAGAAAAGAATCACATGAACATTTCAATTGACACAGAAAAGACATTTGACAAAGTCCAAAACCCATTGCTGATGTAAACTTTCAGTTAATAGGTAAAAAAGGGAAATTTCTCAGCATAATAATGCGCGTCCATGCAAAACAAATGGCCAGCATCCTTCTTAATTGAGAGATCTTGAAAACATGCCCCTTGAGAAGAGAAACAAGACAAGGATGCCCTTTATCTCCACTCCTATTTAACATTGTGCTGGAAGTCCTGTCTAGAGCAATAAGGCATGAAAAAGAAATAAATAATGAAGAAGTTCAACTGTCACTGTTTAACGAGGATCTGATACTATACATAGAAAACCCTAAAGACTCCACGAGAAAACTACTGGAACTAATAGAAAGATTCAGCAGAGTAGCAGGATGCAAGATAAACATACAAACATCGGTTGGATTCCTATACACTAATAAGGAGAACGATGAAAAGGAGATCAGGAAAACAATACCATTTATAATAGCCTCTAAAAAAATAAAATACTTAGGAATAAATCTAACCAGGGATGCAAAAGATGTATACAAAGAGAACAACAAAACACTATTGCAAGAAACCCAAAGGGATCAACATTAATGGAAAAACATACCATGCTCGTGGTTAGGTAGAATCAACACTGAAAATTACAATTCTACCCAAAGCAATTTACAAATATAAATCAATCCCGATCCAAATACCAACGACATTCTTCAAAGAGATGGAAAAACAGATCATTAACTTTATATGGAAAGGGAATAAGGCCAGAGAAAGTAAGGCACTACTGAAGAAGAAGAATAAAGTTGGAGGACTCACACTACCTGACTTCAGAACCTACTATACATCTGCAGTAATCAAAACAGCCTGGTTCTGGTACAATGAGGGATTCATTGACCAATGGACAGAATTGAGAACCCAGATGTAAATCCATCCACCTACGGTCACCTGATCTTCAAGAAGCGCCCAAAGTCCATCCAATGGGGAAAAGACAGTCTTTTTAACAAAGGCTGCTTGCAAAATTGGATATTCATCTACAAAAAAAATGAAACGGGACCCATACCTCATGCCGTATATGAAAACTACTTCAAAATGGATCAAAGACCTGAATATAAAGACTAAAAGTATAAATTCAACACTCAAACTCCAAAAGATAAGCTAAATAACTGGGATCTTCTAAAAATCAAACACCTATGCTCTTAAAAAGACTTCACCAAAAGAGTAAGAAGACAACCTACAGACTTGAAACATTTTTGGAAATTACAGTTCAGACATAGGTTTAATTTCTAAAATGTATAAGAAAATCCACCACCTCTACAACAAAAAGACAAATAATCAAATTAGTTAAAAAATGGACAAAGGAAATGAACAGACACTTCACCAAAGAAGACATTCAAGCGTCCAGCACACACATGAGGAAATGCTCATGATTACTAGCCGTTAGAGAAATGCAAATTAAAACCACAATGAGATAGCATCTCACCCCAGCATTACTGGAACGAATCAAAAACACTGAAAGTAACAAATGTTGGAGGGGCTGCGGGGAAATCAGAACTCTTATGCACTGCTGGTGGGAATGCAAATTGATACAACCATTTTGGAAAATGATATGGCGCTTCCTCAGAAAGCTAGAAATAGACATACCATATGATCCAGCTATCCCACTCCTAGGAATACATACTAGAGAAATAAGAGTCATCACTCACATAGACATATGTGCACCTATGTTCATGGCAGCATTCTTCATAATAGCAAAACGATGGAAACAACCTAGATGCCCATCAACAGATGAATGGATAAACAAACTATGCTACACACACACAATGGAGTACTATGCAATTAGAAAGAACAATGATGAATCTGTGAAGCATCTCAACATTGACGAAACTGGAGGACATTATGCTGAGTGAAATAAGTTAATCACAAAAGGACAAATATTGTATGAAAGCTCTATTGTAAAAACCCATGAAAAAGTTCACACACAATATGTAACAATCTTTGTTGGTTACCAGGGATGGGACGGGTGGGGGTAATACTAAACAGGCAATAGGTAAGTCATATCTTGGGTGAAGGGTGAAACAGTACACAATACAGGGGAAACCAGCACAACTTGTACAAGGAAAGGTCTTGTAAGCTCCATAGACACAGCCAAATTCCCTGAGGGACTGAATTGCTGGGTGGAGGGCTGTGGGTACCATGTTCTCGGGGAACATCTAGCTCAATAGGCATAACACAATTTATAAAGACAATGTTCTGCATTCTACTTTGGTGAGTAGAGTCTTGGGTCTTAAAAGCCTGTGAGCAGCCATCTAAGATACTCCACTGGTCTCATCCCTCTGGGAGCAAGGGAGAATGAAGAGAACAGGATACAAGGAAAAGATTAGTTCAAAGGACTAATGGACCACAGCTGCCAGGCCTCCACCAGACTGAGCCCAGTACAGCTAGAAGGTACCTGGTTACCACCACTGACTGCTCTGACTGGGATCACAACAGAGGCTTCTGGATAAAGCTGGAGTAGGATGTAGAACAAAATTCTAACTCACAAAAAAATAGACTAGATTTACTGGCCTAAAGGAGACTGGAGAAACCCCGAGTGTATCGCCCCTAGACACCCTTTTGGCTCAGTGGTGAAGTCATTTCCGAGGTTCACCGTTCAGTCGTGGAGTGGATAGCCCCATAGAACCAAATGGGACTAATGAGGCACAGCAGTTCGGGTACAAGGGCCAGAAGGCTGAGGGGGGCAGGGAAGCTGGAGACAGGGAACCCAAGGTTGAGTAAGGATAGTGTTGATGTGGGGTCGTTAACCATTGTCATAGGGCAACATGTGTACTAAATGTTGAATGAGGAACTATTTTGTTCTGTAAGCCTTCATCTAAAGTGAGAATAGCAGCACAATTGGAAGAGCGTAGCCGAAGTCACTGAACTGTGCATGTAGAATTTTTGAAATGGTGTATATTTGGCTATGTATATTTTCACCAAAAAAAAAAAAAAAAAAAGATCTAGAAAGGAGAGAGTTGACATGTTGTGGGGTTGTTAACCAATGTCACAGAGGCCCTAATGCATGGCATTAGCAGAATACAAACCATAACCAAGAACACAGAAAATCCAGAAGATAAGCTAGATTACTGGTATCTTCTAAAAGTAAAACACTTATGCTCATCAAAAGACTTCACCAAGAAGTCACTTCCGAGCTTCACCGTTCAGCGGGAGATGGGACAGCCCCATGAAACCAAATGGGTCCAATGAGGCACAGCAGTCCAGCGAAAGGACTAGAAGGCAGAAGGGACAGGAAAGCTGGTGATAGGGAACCCAAGGTTGAATAAGGACAGTATTGACTTGAAGCGTGGTTGTTAACCATTGTCATGGGGCAACATGTGTACTGTTTAATGAGAAATTATTTTGTTCTGTAAACCTTCATCGAAAGTGAGAATAGCAGCGCAACTGGAAGAACGTACTCGATGTCACTGAATTGTGCATGTAGAAATTTTTGAAAAGGTATATCTTCGGCTATGTATATTTTCACCAAATAAAAAAAAGATCGAGAAAGAAGAGGGCTGACATGTCGTGGAGTTGTTAACCAATGTCATAAAAAATATGTGTACTGACTATTTAATAAGAAACAATTTGTGCTGTAAACATTTACCTAAAGTACAATAAAAAATACAAACTATACAGAAATACATAAAACAAAAAGCAATGTCAGATTTTTTTTTAAATTAGCCCTCCAATCCCATTTTCACTTTGCGTGACCACTATTTGGTTTCCAAAGTGTATGTTTGAGGTGTTTCTTTATACATAGTTTCTATACATATGTAGGTACAAAGAAAATCATTTTTTAAAAGACTTCACCAAAGAGTAAACGTAGAAACTACAGACTTGGAAAAAGTTTTTGGAAATTACAGTTCAGACAAAGGTCTAATCTTTAAAATGTATAAGAAAATCCATCACATTGACAACAAAAAGACAAATATTCCAATTAAACAAGGGACATAGGAAATGAACAGACACTTCACCAAAGAAGACATACAGTCGGCCAACAAATACGTGAGGAAATGCTCACTATCAGCAGCCATTAGAGAAATGAAAATTGAAACCACAGTGAGACACCATCTTACTCAAGAATTACTAGCAAGAATCAAAAACACTGGAAATACTATATGTGGGAGAGGCTTCAGGGAGATTGGAATTCTTACGGACTGCGGTGGGAATGGAAAATGATACAAACGTTACGGAAAATAATATCTCATTTATTTAGAAAGTTAGAAATAGAAATACCATACATTCCAGCAATCCCACTCCTAGGAATATATCTTAGATAAATAAAAGCCGTCACATGAATACACATATACACACCCATATTCATTGCAGCAATGTTCATAATAGCAAAATGATGGAAACAACCTAAATGCCCATCAACAGATGAATGGATAAACAGACTATGGTACATACACATAGTGGAGTATTATGCAAAGATAAAAAACAATGATGAATCTGTGAAGGATCTCATAGCATGAATGAAATTGGAGGACATTAAGTTGAGTGAAATAAGTCAATCACAAAAGGACAAATACTGTATGAGACTTCTAGTGTAAAAACTCATGTAAAAGTTTACACACAAACAGAAAAATATCTTTGTTGCTTACTAGGGATGGGAGGGGTGGGAGGGAAGTAAATAGACAATAGATAAGTGGCAACATTGGTGAAGGGTAAGACAGTACGCAATACTGAGGAAGCCAGCACTACTTGTACGAGGAAAGGTCACGGAAGCTCCATAGGCACATCCAAACTCCCTGAGGGACTGAATTGCTGGGTGGAGGGCTGTGGGGGAACATGGTATCGCAGAACATCTAGCTCAATTGGCATAACAAGTATATAAGGATAATGTTCTACATTCTACCTTGGTGAATAGCATCTCGGGTCTTAAAAGCCTGTGAACAGTCATCTAAGATACTCCACTGGTCTCACCCCTTCGGGAGAAAGGGAGAATAAAGAGAACAGGATACAAGGAAGACATTATTATAGAGGACTCGTGGACCACAGTACCACAACCTCCGCCAGACTGAGTCTAGCACAGCTAGATGGTGCCCGGCTACCACCACTGACTGCTCTGACCGGGATCACAGTAGAGGGTCCCGGACAGAGCTGAAAAAGGATGTAGAACAAAATTATAACTCACACAAAAAAAGACCAGATTTACTGGGCTAAAGAGTCTGGAGAAACCCCGAGAGTATGGTCCCTGGACACCCTTTTAGCTCAGTGGTGAGGTCCCTCCTGAAGTTCACCATTTAGCTGGGGGTTGGACACACTCATAAAACAAAATGGGACTAATGAGTCACAGCAGTCAAGAGACAAGGACTGGTAGGCAGGAGGGGACAAGAAAGCTGGTGATAGGGAACCCAAGGTTGAAAAGGGGCTGTGTTGACATGTTGTGGGGTTGTTAACCCTTGTCATAGGGTGATATGTCTACTAACTGTTTAATTAGAAACTATTTGTTCTGCAAACCTTCATCTAAGGTACAAAAATAAAAAGAATTATCTATGTGAGATCAAATTGACAACAGCAACTCAAAAGTTTGATGGGAATCTTGGGGGGGAGTGAGTTGAAGATAATGGTGACAGAATAATTTGGAAAATGATAGTGAGAATAACAGCACAAGTGGAAGAATGTAATCGATGTCACTGAATTGTACATGCAGAAACTTTTGAAATGGTGTAAATTTGGCTATGTATATTTTCACCAAGACGAAAAAAAGGTCCTCCAAGGTCGAGAAGGGAGAGTGTTGACATGTCGTGTGTTTGTTAACCAATGTCATGAAACAATGTTTGTACCGAATGTTTGATGAGAAACTATTTGTTCTGTAAACCCTCGTATAAGTTCAATGAAGAAAATCTTAAAAAAGTGCTTTCTCCCCAAATTGAAGAATATTTATGTCACAGTCGTAATCCAATAATTTGTAATTTCCCCCATTTCATTTCTTATTTGGGGTATTTGTGTCCTCTGCTGTTTTTCTTTTGTCAGTCTGGCCAGTGGTTTGTCGATTTTGTTGATTCTTTCAAAGAACCAACTTTTGGTTTTGTTGACTCTTTATATTGTTTTTCTGTTCTCTGTTTCATTTATTTGTGCTCTGATATTTACTATTTCCTTTCTTGTGGTGGTTGTAGGCTTTTTTTGCTGTTCTCTTTCTATTTGATTGAGTTCCGTATTTAATGTTTCGATTTTGTCCCTTTCTTCTTTTTTGATATGTGCATCTATTGCTATAACTTGTCCTCTGAGGGCTGCCTTTGCTGTGTCCCAAAGGTTTTGGTTTGATGTGTTTTCATTCTCTCTTAATTCTAGGAATTTTTTTTGGTTCCATCTCTGATTTCTTCTATTACCCACTGATGTGTAAGCAGAGTATTATTCAGTTTCCATGTAGTTGATTTTTTTCCTTGCTCTTTCTACTAATTTCTACCTTGATGGCATTGTGATCAGAGAAGATACTTTGAATTATCTCTACGTTTTGTATCTTGTTGAGGATTGCTCTATGGCCTAAGATGTAGTCTATTCTGGAGAACGTTCCATGTGCATTGGAAAAGATTGCGTACTTTGAAGCGGTTGAATGGAGTGTTCCATATATGTCTACGAGGTCAAGTTGGCTGATTGTGCCCTTTAGGTTGTGTATCTTTGCTGAGTTTCTTCTTAGTTGTTCTGTCCTTTACTGAGAGTGGTGTGATGAAGTCTCCTACTATTATTGTGGAACTGTCAATTTCTCTTTTCAGTATAGTTAGAGTTTGTTTTATGTATTTTGGAGCCCTGTCATTGGGTGTGTAGATGTTTATTATGGTTATGTTTTCATGATGGATGGTCCCCTTAATCATTATATAGTGTCCTTCTTTGTCTTTTATGGTACATTTTGTTTTAAAGTCTATTTTATCTGAGATTAGAATTTCCACTCTGCTTTTTTTTTTTTTTTTTTTTTTGGTAGTTGTTAGCTTGATATATTTTTTTCCAACCTTTGACTTTTAATAAATCCACATCTTTGTTTCTAAGGTGTGCCTCTTGTAGACAGCATATTGATGAATCCTGTTTCCTTATCCATTCTGTCACTCTCCATCTCTTTAGGGGTGCATTGAGTCCATTTACATTCAGAGTAATTATTGATAGATGTGAGTTTGTTGCTGTCATTTTGTAGTGCTTTTTTTTATGGTGTTGAAGTTTTCTATGTTCTTCTTACTCTCTTGTGCTGAGTTACTTTTGTTTGTGGATTTTTTTCTTTTCTTTTGTTTTTGTAGGTTTTGTTTTTGCTGAGACTTTAGGTTTTTCGTCTTTATTTTTATGAGTTGTTTTGTTAACTTTCTTTGTGGTTGCCATGAATTTTACCCTTATCTTTCTAAGTTTGAAGCAGTCTACCATTACTCGGTATCGCCTTGCCTTCCTCTCCATTAGAAGGTTCTATACCTATGCCATTTATTCCCTCTTTCATTGTTGTGATGTAGTTGTCATCCATCGATTGAGTGCTCTGATTCCCTGTTGTATTTCTTTTGGTTTTGGATAATCCTCCAGAGTTCATTTCCTAGATTTGTATCTGGCTTGTACGATCCTGCATCCTAGGTTCTGCCTGGGGGCTGAAGCTGTTTGTCCTCAGATTGAAGAACTCCCTTTAATAATTCTTGTAAGTTTGGTTGGACTTCTACATATTCCCTTAGTTTCTGTTTATCTGGAAATGACCTAATTTCACCATCAAATCTGAATGAGCATTTTGCAGGATAAATTATTCTTGGCTAACAAATTTTTTCTTTCAATATATTATATATGTCATCCCATTGCCTTCTTGCCTGCATGGTTTCTGCCGAATAATCTGAGATTAGTCTTATTGTTTCTCCTCTGTATGTGACTTCTTGTTTCTCACGAGCTGCTCTCAGGGTTCTTTGTTTGTCTTTGGTTTTTGCGAGTGTGACTTTGATATGTCTTGGTGATTTTCTCTGCGCGTCTACTCTATATGGGGTTCATTGAGCTTCTTGGATGGACAGATTTTCATCTTTCATGATATCGGGGAAGTTTTCTGTCAGCAGTTCCTAAATGATCCTCTTGGTGTTTTCTGTTTTCTCCCCCTGTTCTGGAATGTCAATCACTCGTAAATTTTTGCTTTTAATTGTGTCCCACATAACTCTCAGGTCTCTTTATTTTTCTTGGTTCTTTTTTTGAGTTTTCCTAAAACAGAGTTGTATCCAAGTGTTTGTCTTCAGTTTCACTGGTCCTGTCTTCCACGGTTTCAAATCTAGTTCTCAGCCCTTCTATGTCATCATCCATTTCTGAAATCTTGTTGTTTATCTTTTGGATTTCTAATTGTTGTTTTTGTATAATTTCTAGTTGTGAATTTATTTTGGCATTTTCTTCCTGCATCATCGTCCTGATTTATTTCAATTTTTTGTCTGTATTTCCCATGGATTTGTCTATTTTTCCTCATGTTTGTCAGCTTTTTGCCTCAGTTCTTGGAAAATTCCGAGTATTAGAGATTTGAATTCCATATCAGGTGCTTCTAGTAGATTTTCTTCCACAAGAGAATCATCTGGTGTTTTAATTTGAATGCCTACTGAAACCAACCTGTCCTGTTTTTGTAAATGTTTCGATATTGTCTGCTGTTTTCGGGCATTCAATAGTTATTTCTCTCATTTATTGATTGTAGATTTGTTTGTTTCGTACCTTTAAAAGAAATTGAGTATGTCTGAGCAGGTGTATTGCGTGCTCTTTGTTGTTTGCTCCTCTGTGCGCTCAATACTTTTTGCCTTCTCCAACTGGCATGTTCAGTGATTCAGATATGGTACAGCAGGGCAGGTCTAGCTGAAGAGGAGCCAGTGGGATGGGCTGTTTGTCGTACTAACTATGGCCACCAGGGCGGGTCGGTAATCAGTGCCGGGAAGGTTCCGGTAGGCCATGCCTGCACTGCTTGGTGGTGTGATGTCAAACACACTGTGGAGGTAGTCAGGATGCAGCGGGGAGATGGTTATGTGTGGAGCTAAGATGGATATGGGAGAGAGGAGAGAGGAACAGGGGCCAAAAAAGATACAAACAAAAAAGAATGCTAGGGGAGCTTGCCGTTGGAATGGAGACCTGAGAGACTATGAAATGGAGAAAAACAGAAAGGGGAAGAGGAAGAAAAAAAAAAGAATGAACAAATAAAAATCAGAAACGTTAAAGAACCACAAAGTTCCCAGGGATCCCACCGATGCAGCTATGAGGTCTGGTGAAGTTGTTCTCAGCTGTCGTGGCACAGCCTGACCTGAAGGCGCAAAGGCATACAATGCCTGGTATTCAGGGATCAGAAAGAGAAGGAAGATATAGAGAGACGAGAAACTGAGCAAGGAAGAAAGACAAAAAGGGAAGAAGAGGGAAAAGAAGACAAAACAAATCAAAACAAAAAAAAAAAACCACAAGAAAAGCCTCCCAAAAAAACAGAAAAAAAAAAAAAGAAAACAACAATAAAAGAAATGTCCTCAGGGATCCCTCTACAAGTCTGTGGAAGCAGAAGGGGAGTTCCTTGCCACGCAGCTCCACCTGGCCATAAAGGGCTCCCAACTCAAGAAAAACAAAAGAAAACAAACAAACAATTCAAAACGAACAAAAGCCACAGGATCCCACTAGCACGTTAGCCCAGACCAGGAAGCAGCTCCACACTCTAATGGAGCTTCACAGCCCCTCAGGAAAAAGCAAGGATGGCATACAGATCCAGGCACTCGAGTGAAAGGAGGGGGAGGTGGAGGGAGGCAAGCAAGAAATCCAAAAAAGTAGAAAAAAAAAAAGCAACACCAGCAGCCAGCAAATGGCACTCAGGGAGCTAGCCAGTGCAGGCTGGTGTTTCTGGACAAGAGACGGTGTCCGCGGGAAGCAGAAGAGGCCGAGTGTGGGTGAAGAAAGCTGGAGAGTGGGAAAGCGTATATCACAAATTGTTGGCGCTCTGGAACCACTCAGGAGAAAGCAAAGATGGCTCACGGACAAAGCACTTGAGTGAAAGGAGGGGGAGGTGGCAAGAGGAAAGTGTGAAATCAAAAGAAGCAGAAAAAAAAAGCAATACTAACAGCCAACAAATGGCACCCAGAGAGCTGCCCGCTTGGGTGTGTGGAATCCAAGCAGCCGGGATTTCCCAGTCAAGAGACTGTGGCCGCGAGAAGCAGAGGAGGCTGAGCTGGGGCAAAGAGGGGTGGGGGGGGGGGTGAAAGCACACACTGCAAACTACCGGCTGTTTTGGCTCCCGCTGGATGCTCCGTGAGGCTGCTTTCTTGTACCCCCATTTGCTGGTCTCTGATAGGAGTCCAAGATGGTGGATCCACGCTGCGTCAACTGGTATGGGACCTCTGCATGAATCTCTCCTCGCTCTCCATTCTCTGTCAGTTTTCTCACTCCATTTGTTGCTTGGCTGAGTTCTTTATCTCTTCATTTGATGTTTTATGGTTTCAGGATTGTTGTATTCTCTGTTTGGCTTAGTTTTTTGGATCTTTGCTGTGGAGGGAGAGCGTGGTGCTTCTGCCTACAGTGCCATTTATCGGGAAATCGAGAAAGGATATATTTTAAGAACATCCCTCCTTTTAATAACTTACTTGACTTGTTAAATAAGCACTTACAACAAACTATATAGCAACAGGAACTTTTCAACTCTAAATAAATAGTCTAAACCCCATTACTTTTCAAATGGGAGGTCAGATTACTCAAAAAAATTAATTTCAGAGGTGAACATAAGTGACAGGACACTGAATTTCTGTTGCCAATACAGTGAGAAAGCAGGTGGTATAGATCAAGATGAGGTAGACACTGGCCTTCTGGGGCCTTTGTATTCCCCTTTCTCTGTACTATGCTAGTTTTAAGAAATACTCTGATTTTATGTAGAATGTCCCCCACTCATTCCCAAAAGCTGTTTATCTACAATGTCATATAGAAAATTGAAGTGAATTAGAAAAGAGAGTAACAGGGTATGAAAGGGTAACACAGTTTAAAACTCTTCTTATATCCTAGAATAGTCCTGTCTAATTTTCTCTCTTGCTGGAGCAAACATGGCGATGATTATGATCTGCTGCTGCTAATGAACTACCGTTTATTGCATGCTAATTCTGGGTCAAGGGACCTGGGTAGCACAAATGGTTTGACTTGAACTACTATCCTAATAAGTGAGGATGGTGAGACTTCGTCTCATGTACTTTGGACATGTTATCAAGAGGGACCAGTCCCTGGAGAAGGACATCGTGCTTGGAAAAGTAGAGGGTCAGTGAAAAAGAGGAAGACTCTCAATGAGATGGATTGGCACAGTGGCTGCAACAATGGTCTCAAACATTCCTATGATTGTGAAGATGGCACAGGGCCAGGCAGTGTTTCATTCTGTTTGTACATGTGGTCACTATGAGTCACCACCAACTCAATGGCAGCCAACAACAACAGCCACTAACGTAAAGGTTGTCAATTTGAACAAACGCAACAGTGTCATGCAAGAAAGTGCTGGCAATCTGCTTGCATAATGATTTCGGTCAAGAAAACCCTATGTAGGAATTCTACTCTGTAACACATGGTGTTGCCATGAGTTGGAATCATCTCGATGGCAACAAGGTTTGTTGTTTGTTTAATTCTGGGTCAGGTATTCTTCAAAGAACCTTACAGGCTTAATTCAATTTTATACCGAAGAAAAATTTATAATCTAAATATTTCTTTCCCCACTTTGCAGTAGAGAAAGCGAAATCTTTAGGTGTCAAATAATTTTTCCTCCAAATCAAAGAGCTATTAAAGAAAATATCATGGGTTCAAAATAATACAGAAAGAATCTTTGGTATGATAAAATTCAGATAACAGTGATTGTGAGAAACTGGATATTGGAATCGAGAAAGAATAGTCATAAACTAAAATTATGCCATAATATTGCTAACAAAAGGAGGTTTGCAAAAGAAATAAAATATTTGTCCCATCTCACAACATGTTCTTTATTCAGGAAGTGAAAGGAAAGTTACAATTGCCCAAGTGGTGGAAATCCCTGCCCAGGTTACAGGCACAGAAGACATGAAGAGACTCATCAGATGAGGCCGGAGAAGTGTGCCGCCTCTCATCCTTTGAAGCACTGGGATCCTGGCACAGCTGAGGACTGCCCTTTCTCAGTTACCTCCTACAGAGCAGAAGTATCACCCGCAGGAAAAAAACCTTCAGCTGTCAGCAATCATCACAGGCAGAGCTTGAGCTGATGGATGGAGAAGCTGTGTCCATGATTGGCTTGGAAGAGAAGACGAAGGTGGAGCTGTGGAAGGAGGTGAGCCAGTTGTCCCTATCCTTACATGATCCTGATGAATCCTGAAGCTATTACTTGCTCTTAGGTGGGCACTTCTGCTGGCATGGTTGGTATACATGCACAGGAGGGCATTTCTGCTGGCATGGCTCAGGTGGGCACTGCACAGGTGGGCATGGCTCAGGGCACTTTGCGGGTGGACATGGCTCAGGGCACTTTGGAGGTGGGCATGGTTCAGGGCACTTTGGGAGTGGACATGGCTCACGGCACTTAGGTGGGCACACCACAGGAGGTGGCTGGCAGGGCTGCTTGCACTGCTGCTGCTGGTAAGACATCTTTCTGGAGTCTCTGGGAATCTGAAAGAAATTATGTGACAGTGTTCATGAGAAGGAACTCCTACAGACAGAGATGCCAAAGCTTATTCGATTCCATTGGATATTACGTCTCCAGTCTGCAAGACATACTTTCTTCTCTTAACTCCCTTTTTACAACTTTCTGGATTCTCCTCTTTAGCCAATTGCTTCACAAGCTCTGGGAAAATTATCACTGCTCTATAGCAGCAAGTAATGATATTTACATGAAAATAACATCTTCCAGAATGGCAGTCACAAGCTGTGAACTATTGAGCAACCCCCAAAGCAGTTGCTGTCATTATTTCCTACGGGGTGTCAACCCTTGGGTAGAGAGAATGCAGCAGTTCAGGGAGAATTCCATGGCCTTTGAAATCAGAACAGAATGGACTCCAAAAAGATATGGAAAGGAAAACAAATTACCTTGTTCTCTTCTTCACACCAAAGCTTTTCCTTCTTTTTCCATACAGACATCAAACTATCTACCAGAACCCTATTTAAAACAGTATATCATTGTATCATGATGCTCCAATCCACAGTTTTCATCAACTAAATGGCATCAAACCCATGATCATAACTTTGGACTCACCAAATTTTCTGTCTTCAGATTGAATTCAAATATTTGAGAGCAACAGATAAACAGAAGAGCTCAAGAAATAAGACTCACCAGGTTCTCCAAACGTGATTGGGAATGGAGTATCAGGAGGATGCTAGCCGTGAAGCACAGGACCTCTTTATAGGGCTTGCTGCCCCACCCAGGGAGAAGTGGAGTTGTCTAAATCTGGGCTGGTCCAACAATTTCCTAAACAAATATAAATCCATCCCTAACCGGCTTGACAGGGACGCTGAAAACAGGAAACATCCTGCTTCTGGATCTCCTCACTGGATTAAGTGTCCATGACTCAGAGGCCCTGCCTTCTGGACAGTTTCAGTGACTTACAGCAGTGGGAGTATCTGGGGAACTCTCTAACTGGTGTCCAAAGGCTATTTTTCTTCATCAAGGACAAAGAAGCTTTCCTATCCTTCACATTCTCTGCATCACAAACTGCCTTCCTTGTTCCATTTTAACTGGTGGTCATTTTGTTGTACCTTCTGGAGTGAAAAATGCTTGACCACCTGGGTGCCTGGATGCCTTGTGATACCTTCCTTAACACACCAGTATCAGTTGACATCTAGTCAATTCCAACTCACGGTGAGCCCATGTGTTTCAGAGTAGAACTGTGCTCTCTGGGGTTATCAATAACTCTGATGCTTCAGAAGTAGATGTCCAGGACTTTCTTGCAAGTTACCTCTTGGTGGGCTTGAACCACTAACCTTTAGGTTAGTAGCCAAACACTTAACAGATTGTGTCACCAGGTACTCTCTCCTTATACCATACCCTCATCATAATGCATTTCCTCTGGATTCTATGGCTTACTAATCTAAGTGTCATTTCCTTTCTCAAAAATGGACTGAGTTAAAGCTGCAGATGATCCCATTCACCAGCCCACAAGGTTACTTCTAAGCATTTAGCAAGATGGTGACCACAGCGTTCTACTTTTACCTCCTTTGGATTTTCTAACACAAGACATAAAGTTGATTTGTGGGACCTTTATCAAATCTGTACCACCTCGGGCCTCATGGGCTCCAGTAGGACCACAGCATCACTTATTACAGTTGAGATACTCTAGCAGCTCAGTTCCTGGCACTACAACAGAAAGCCAACCTTCTGGCCATAGCTGCCTCCTCACATGCTATACCAGCTGCTCCTACATAAGTTTGCCCAACTGAGAACTAAGAGGGTTGTTCACATTTTCTGTCATCCTATCCCTTTGGAATCCCTGAAAAATTCAACCTAATAATTAATGCCATTCTAACAATTAATTTTATATGTGTTTTATATCTATTAGCTATTTAAAGAGTTTGACACAGAATCTACTGATGGATACAAGATGAAGTTTAAATCAGTTTATTCATCATTCAGGCCTTCAAATTAATTACCATTCATTCACACCTTCTTAAACATCAATAATTATGTCATTATAAATTTGAATTGATTTTAGAATTTTTCTGTATTGAACACACTGGAATACTTGTCAAATAAACCAGTTTACACCTTTACTTTCCTCAAACAATTTGGCAGTGTGCTAGAGGGAAGGAGAGATTCAAATGGAACCTGTTTTCTGATCCTAATTCTGTCTTTGACAAGCTTTGAGACCATGGGCAGGTTACTTCAACTCTCCAAGTCTGGGTCTTTGTCTATGAACAGGGGAGAATAACACTCACCTCTTTGGGTAGGAGGTGGGGATTGCTGTACGGGGCATTCTCTGAACTCGGTTCAAGCTTGGAATTCTCTCTCCTCTTTCTTTCTTGCCACAGAACTCCAGATTAGACCTATATTCTCTACATCTTTGAAGATGTCATTTCCACCCTGTTCCTAGAGGTGCTTCTCTCCCAGGACAAACTACAGGGTGGGATCCAGTCTCCTCAGTACTTTCCCTCCTTGCTGTTCTCAAGAATATGTATTTCAACCGTTTTATTTTTTAAAAAACAAAATGTCACTTAATCAGCCCTTGCGGGAAAAATGGAGACGTGAACAAAAATCACAAGCATTCGTTCAAAAGCTATTTACTGAACCACACCTGTGTGGTTCCTTCTGCTGTTCCCTGCAATAGAGAACAAGATGCAGTCCTGTGCTGGTCACAGTCAATGAGAACACAGACAGACACACAGGCCGTTAGGGTACACTGTTCTGGTGCCTGCACAGAGTTAGCAGCTGCACTTCTGGGAGCTGGGCCCTCTCCTCTTATCCTTTCATCAACTCCAGTTTGAACCTTCCTCCTTCCTCGCGCTTCCTTCTGCATCTGGGGAAAAACATGAAATACTACCTAATGTCTTTTCAGATGCACACACACCCTGTCCTGCAAATAAAAGGTGACCTCATGAAGATGCATTAAAGTACTTTATGAAAAACCTTTTGAAAATGTGTCATCTACCTACAAAGAAAATGTGCTAAGAGCAGTCAACTCTTTCTAACGGGGTCTCACAAATAAGGTAGGAGAGCGACGTCTTACAGGAGATGGCTAGGTGCTGAACAGAATAATGTAAATCTTAAGTGTCTGCTTATGTTAAGTCTGCACTAGAGAATTTTATGATTTAAGTACTTCATCTGCCATTTCATGGATATTATTGCCTATGGCCAATCAAATTATTAAAAAATTTAACTTGGTATAAAGTGAATTTAAAGTAAAAATATTGAATAATTTCTGTTTCACATGTAGTATGTAGTTATGGTAAATATAGGGGGTACTTAAGGGATTAACTAAAATTTGGGAAACAGTACCCCAATATGTCCTCCAATCCTGGAAAAATGATTTCCTTTTTCTCTTTTCAGAGTCTTAGCTCATGACTTTTTGTGCAATCCTCCTTTCAGTCCTGGGCCTGAACTATCCTCAGGCACTGAAACTTTAGTTTTTGTGCCATGCCTGGTCAAACAGCCCAGTTCATCTGGTTTGTGAATAAAATTACAATGTTAGTTTTAAGTGACTGTAGAATATGAGGACACTTTGTTAATGGGTGTCAAAATGCCCCTATCTCACTGTCCTAGCACCTCCCTACACTGCGAGTAAGCAAATAAAAGCACCCAAACTGACTGCCATCGAGTCGAGTCTGACTCACAGCCACCCTATAAGTCAGAGTAGAACTGCCCCCATAGGGTTTCCAAGGCTGTATATCTTTACAGAAGCAGACTGCCACATTTTTCTTCCACGGAGTGGTTAATGGTTTTGAACCACAAACCTTTGGGGTATTAGCCAGGCACTTTAACCACTGTGCCACCAGGGCTATACACTGCTGGTATATGCTTGAAATTTCATTTTCAAAGAATAAATTATTTTTTTACAGAACTAAGTACCTGGCTTAAATAGCACAAAAACAATAAGAAATATAAGATACCATCTCATATTATATAATCACACCGTCATTTATAAATGGTTGAGACTAAGTACGTTTGGGGAGAAGAGAAAGGATCGGAACACTGAAGGTCTGTTATATGGGAAAACAAAGTGAATTTGGGCTGATTTTATGTGTCTGCTTTCTCTCACTCTCTCTCCATCTGGGTTTTAGGTCTTTAAAAGACATTGATCTTTAGTTTGCACGTTTTTTGTCTATCTTCTTAAACACTTCAGCCCCCTCAACCTACACCATTACCCTCCCACTCTCAATATATAGATTTTATCTGTCTACTTTGGCCCGTGTTGGTGACTCAGGACATATATTGTCAATGGATTTAGTGATTAGTCTTTTCATTTGTTTTTAACACTTCTTGCAATCATTGGGGTTGACTAAATGTTATGCCTTAAACATTTAAAGTGACTTTGCTTGAGCTTCCTTGTCTGGGCCAAATGATCAGGAAGTTTCTCAAGAATGTGGTTTTCCAATTGGAGAAGAAGGAAGAAGAGGAGAAGGAAGAGGAAATTCTCAAAAGCTCTGAAGTAGTCACCAGCTATGCTCTAGAGAGAACGCAGCACTGAATCAACCCAGCATCACGTCCCTGGATTAAGCAGGTCTTTCCCTGGCTTCCCAGAACTTCATTTCTCCTACCAGGAAGGAAGAGCTTTCGTTGGAGATCACCACTGCCCACAACGTGTCCTTGACCATCAGGGATAGAGCTGTCACTTTAGTGCCTGAGGCTAGGTATCTGTAAACAGTGTCATCACCAAATGGTTCCCATAGACTATTACATAGGCTAGATACTTCAGAGGACCAGGAGAAGGGACTTTAATCAGCAGGTCACTTACTATTCCCCATAGCCTCACAGCACACCCAAAACATACGTCCTTAGAGAGATGTCTGATTTCTACCACAGAAATTGAGAATTAGCTGTCCAAAGAGGACTGCATTGTCAGATAGACCAGTTTTGGGTGCACCTCGGAGATTCCTCCCTCTGAGAACACCCCTCCCAAAAATTCTCCTGGCAGTGCGGGCACTAAAGTCACTGCAGGCCTGGTGCCCTGACATCTCAAGCCAAAGTCACTGTATGGGGTGGGGAGATAAGACTGGATATTCAGAGCTCCCTATAGGTCAGTTACATGAGCAGCTGTCACAACATGAAGAGCAGTGCCTGGTGATCAAAGTTTACTGAGTTTGAACATCCAAGACCTGAGACACAGCTTTGTGTACCAATTCAGATACACAAACACACAAGCATACACAAACACAGAAGTCCTATCTATCTACATATCTGTCTACATATCTATCTATCTACATAGCTAAAGAGCTTGACTTGATGGTCTTTTAGAGTCAGTTAACCCTTGGTTCAATTATGCAAATTCCACTTCTTAATTTTCTAATAATTTTACTGTTAATCATTTCTTATGGAAATGATAGATAACAACAGAAATTTTAAAAAGTTGTTCAATTCTTCATTGAACATTTTATCTGATATTTTACCACTTTTTGTTATGTACCACTGGAGAAAAAAATATGAAGCAATACATCAAGCTCAGATTAAATTTTATGCAAGAAAAAGTTAATTTGCCTCATGTTTAAGATCTTTTATATCATCTCTATTTTAAGTTAGTCTTTGAAGTTTTTAGTGGATAAGAAATCAAAATACTGACTTGAATGAGGTGTGAAGATATAATAAGAACAGCTAATCTTGACACTCATTCCTACGTGGAGAAAATGAGAGTTAGTATAAGCAACAATTTAAAACAAAGTAGAGACACAAGATAATTTATCTGCTCCTCAGTATTAGTACTCAGGTCTTTCTCTGAATACTGCTTAAATATGAATAAAAATGTAAATATAATAAAATCCAATATGTTGATTTTGTTCGTTTCAAAAAAAATTAATATTCATAGATATTTAACATTCTAAGAAAAAATATGATCACTAGTTTAGTTGATTATTACTGGGGTTAGTTGTTTAGGACAATGACAAAAGCTTTAGTATAAATTACATATCACATTCCTCTTGGTGGCAGTTGACTTTACTTTCAGGCTGAGTGTTAATGAGAAATAAATAGCCCATTCTTGTCTTTTTATATAAGAGAGGTTATACAATATTTGTGTTTTTGTGATTGATTTATTTCACTCAGCATAACGTCTTCCAGCTCCATCTATATTGCAGCAGGTATCAAGACTTCATTTCTCCTACTAGCTGAGTAGTATTCCATTGTATGCATGTACCACATTTTGTTTATCCATTCTTCTGTGAATGGACATGTAGGTTGTTTCCACCATTTGACTATTGTGAATAGTGCTACAATGAACATTGGTGTACAAGGCTCTGTTTGAGTCTCTGATTTCAAGTCTTTTTGGTATACACCTAGGCGGGAATTTCTGGGTCATATAGTAGCTCTATTTTTAGTTTTTTGAGGAGCCACCACATTGTTTTCCACAGTGGCTGAACCATTTTGCATTCCCACCAGCAATGGGAAAGGGTTAAATTTCACACATCCTCCCAAATAGTTCTTTTTTTTTTTTTTTTTAATCTTAGCCATTCTGATGGGAATAACATGATGTCTCCTTGTGGTTTTGATTTGCATCTCTCTGATGACTTCCTGAAGGTTAGATGAACCCCTGAAGCTATTACCCTGAGATAATCTTTAAACCTTCAACCACAAATATCTCTTGGTGTCTTCTTAAAACCAAACAACAGTTTATCTTATTAACTAGTAAAAACGGTCTACCTTGAGCATTAGACTCTTTTGAGAAACTATGTATACGGGGTCAAATTGACAACAGCATGTTGAAAGTTTAGATACGAACCTTAGACAGAAGGGAATTTATTTTACTTGGGGAGGAACAACTCAGGAAAGGTGAGCGAGAATGGTTACAAAACTTGAAGAGTATAATCAATGTCACTAAAACGTATGTGCAGAAACTGTTGAATTGGTATATGTTTTGCCGTATATATTTTCAACAACAAAATAAATAAAATTATGTAAAAAATTTTAAAAGCCGTTATTGGAGATAAAAAGGTGCTGCTTCTTAATGTAAAGAGTTCAGTGTACTAAGAAAATATAATAGTTATAAATTTGTATACCCACGGATGGGGGCACATTGTTCAGGAGACACTGCACCTGCTAAGGTGATGGAAAAAAATGGAAACAAATAGTGGTGATGGTTGAACAGCGTGATGAATCTAATATATGTCACTTAACTGTACACATAAAAACTATAGAAATGGGAAATGTTTTGTTACATATTTATTTACCGCACTAAAAAAATAGTATACCCTTTAAAAAAAGCAATAGCCTATCAGCACTAACCGTCCAAAGTCCAAGGGACGTTATAAATTTTATATGTTTTCCCTAAATGTAAGAACAGCATATTTAATGGGGGTGATTTCAAGGCCTAATAAACATATGAACTGATACTATACGCTGTGTGTTAGGGAG
The DNA here is from genome assembly GCA_030035585.1 of Dugong dugon. Lineage (NCBI taxonomy): Eukaryota > Metazoa > Chordata > Mammalia > Sirenia > Dugongidae > Dugong > Dugong dugon. The sequence goes on along the minus strand of CM057462.1, from coordinate 192,174,996 downwards.
ATTAAGAAGAACATGAGGTAATAACAGAATGAATCAGACTCTTCTCCTTCTAAGAGTCTTCCAAAGACAATAAACATCTATGAATTGTTGGCTGCTTCCTCAAAATCACAAAGGAAAATATAGAAAAATGAGCAAAAATTGGGAAAAACTATAGGAGGATAAAAGCTTTTTGGATTTTATCATGGGTCGGGGTAGGTGAATGTAGCCTGGAGAGAGGGGGCTGATAGCACTGTGAGGATAAGTAACAAAACAGTGGAAGAAAAATCCTTAGAAAAATTTGACTGATGAAAACTGACTTAAGATCTTATAAAGCTACAGGATGAAGCCAACATGGCACTATAGACTGAAGCACCACGCCGCCCCTGTATAGCAAAGACCTAAAATCTAAGGAAAACAAATGTCAATCCTGGAACCTTAAGCAGCAAATGAAGAGGTAAAGAACTCAACCAAGCACAAAACTGAATAAGAAACTGACAGAGAACTGACAGCTAGGAGAGATATGGGGCGGAGGTCTCTTATCAGCTATCCCAGCACAGATTCGCCATCGTGGGCTCCTGTCAGAGATGGGCAGACAGGCTGTAAAGGAAAGTAGCTTCACGGAGCTCCGGGCAGGAAACAGAGCACCCAGTAACCAGTGATACATGCTTTCCCACCCCTCCACCCTTCTTCCCCCTGCTTGACTTCCACAGCTTCCCAGCAGGCCAAGGTGGACTGGCTGGCAGGTGTTGGCTCTCTGCCACTTCCTTTCACCCTGCCCACACCGGCTGGTTCCTTCAGTGCCATTTCTTTGTTGCTTTGTTTGGTTTCTTTTCGTTTCTTCCCTACCATTCACCTTCTCCCCCTCTTTCTCTCTAACACCTGGCTCTGTGAGCCATTTTTGCTTCTTCTTCACAGTCTGTGAAGTACTGCATAGCTGGGGAACTGCTTCCCCAGTATGAGCCAACACCGTGGTGGAATCCCTTGGGCCTTTATTTTTTCTTTTTTCCTATTTGTTTTTCATTTCTCAGTTTCTCATCTCTGCCTATTTACCGGGCTTTCCTGCCTTCTGAATACCTGGAGCTTTGTGCCGTCTCCACCCCTTCTAGCAGGGCTCTACTGCGTAGTGTGGGAGCTACGTCGCTGGTCTGCACCGCTGCATCAGTGGGATTCCTCGGGACATTTATTTTTCATTACTTTTTTTTCTTTTTACCTTTTTGTTTTTCTTCATTTCTAAGTCTCTCATCTCTCTCTGCTTTCCTTCTTTTCCTGTCTTCTGAATCTCCCAGTCTCCAGTGGGATCCCTGTGGGCAGTTCCTTTTTCTTTCCTTAATTAATTAATTAATTTCTTTTTCTCCTTTCCTTTTTGTTTTTCTTCATTTCTTGGTTTCTCATCCCTCTCCACTTTCCTACTTTTCCTGTCTCTTGAATAGCTGGTGATTTGTGTCATCTCTGCTCTTTCTAGATGGGCTGCGTCTTGAGACCTGGGAGCTATTTCCCTGGTTGCTGGTGGAATTCTTGGGTATATATTTTTTCTCTTTTGCCTTTTTTTTTTTCTTCATATCTCGGTTTCCAATCTCTCCACTCCAGCAGCACGCTCCCTCAGCACTTTTCTTTTTCCTCACTTCTGTTTCAATCTCCCCTCTCTCTCTTTCCCTTACCCAACTTAGCTTCATACATCACAACCTTCCCCCTCCCTCCTGCCTACCTGTACTGTGCTCTAAACATCGCACCCCAGAGCAGCACAGGCATTGCCTACAGGAACAGGCCTTGCACTGACTCTCAGCCCTCTGTCTGCCCCACTACATGGCAAAAAAAATCCATGCCACCCCCTCCTCTTCAGCTGTACCTGGCCTGTACACCAGACCTGAGTGACTGGTCCTGCCCATTGGACAAGAAGGTGAAAAGTATCATATCCATAGACAAGGAAACAGCAAAGAACACAAGCCCGCCTGCTCAGGCATAACCAAGTAAAACAAAAAAGCAGGATAAAAGAAACAAATCTACAATCAATAACTGAAGAAAATAACTACTGAATGTCCCGAAGGCAGCAGAAAATATCAAAATATAATTTAAAAAAGGACAGGATGGTTCCAGTAGGCTTCAAAAATAAAACACAAGATAAGTTTCAAGTAGATAAAAGGTACCACAACTACCTGATAGGGAATTCAAATCTCTAATATTCAGAATCATCCAAGAGTTGAAGCAGAAAGCAGACAAAAATGAGGAAAATATAGACAAATTCATGGAAAAAGCAGAGAAATTCATGGAATATGCAGAGGAAAAAAAAAGAAATAATTCAAGAAATTATACAGGAACAGAATGCTAAAATAAATTCACAACTAAAAATCAAACAAAGACAACAATTAGAAATCCAAAAGGTAAACAACAAGATTTCAGAAATAGACAGTGTTATAGAGCTGATGAGGAGCTGGTTTCACATGACGGAAGTTAGGATCAGAGAAATTGAAGACGAACACTTGGATACAACTGTGTTTGAGGAAAAATCAGAAAAAAAAAGAATGAAAAAAATCAAGAATACTGAGTATTATATAGGATACAATCAACAGTAAAAGTCGGTGGGTGATTGGATTTCCAGAACAGGGGGAGAAAACAGAAAACTGAGAGGATCATTGGAGAATTGCAGATAGAAAACCTCCCCAATATCATGAAAGATCAAAAGATTACCATCCAAGAAGCTCAAAGAACCCCATATAGGATAGTCCACAAAAGAAATTCATCAAGGCATATCATAATCACACTCACTAAAACCAAAGACAAACAAGGAATCCTGAGAGCAGCTCAAGAAAAACAATAAGTTACATACAGAGGCGAAACAATAAGATGAAGCTCAGATTATTTGACAGAATCCATGCAGGCAAGAAGGCAATGCGATGACATATATAAAACCTTTAAAGAAAAAAATTCCCTGCCAAGAATAATATATCCTGAAAAACTCTCATTCAAATCTGACGGTGAAGTTAGGCCATTTCCAGATAAACAGAAATTAAGGGACTATTTAAAAGCCAAACCAAACTTACAAGACTTATTAGAGGAAGTCCTCTGGTCTGAGAACAAACAACATCAGACCACAGGCTGAATATAGGACACAGGATTGTACTAACCAGCCACCAACCTAGGAAATGAACTCTTAAGGACTACCCAAAACCAAAAGAATTACAAGAGGGAAACTAGAGAGCTTAATCTGTAAATGACAAAAACAATGAAAGAGGGAATAAAAGATGTAGGTATAGAACCTTCTAACAGAGAGGAAGGCAAGATTATACCAAGTAATAATAGACTGCTTCAAACCTAGGTACATAAGCGTAGATTTCAAGATAACCACAAAGAAAGTAAACAAACCTACTCATCAAAATAAAGAAGGAAAACATAAAGTCTCACTAAAAACAAAACCTACAAAAACAAAAGAAATGAAGAAAAAGAAATCCACAGACAAAAGAAACTCAGCATAGGAGAGTAAGAGGAACAAAGCAAATGTCAGCATCACAAAAAAAGCACTACAAAATGACAGCAATAAACTCACACCTATCAATAACTACACTGAATGTAAATGGCTTCAATGCACCCATAAAGAGATGGAGAGTGACAAAATGGATAAAAAACCAGGATCCTTTTACATGCTGTCTGCAAGACACACCTTTGAAACAAAGATATAAATTTATTAAAACTCCAAGGATAGAAAATAATATATCAATCAAACAACTACCAAAAAAGAGCAGGAGTGGCAATACTAATCTCAGATAAAATAGACTTTAAAACAAAATCTACCATAAAAGACAAAGAAGGAAACTACCTAATGATTAAAGGGGCGATCCATCAGGAAGACATAACCATAGTAACCGTCTACACACCGAATGACATGGCTCCAAAATACATAAAACAAACTCTAACAGCTCTGAAAAGAGAAACTGACAATTCCACAATAATAGTAGGAGACTTCAAAACACCACTCTCAGGAAAGGACAGAACGACTACGAAGAAACTCAGTAAAGATACAGAAGACTTAAGGGCACAATGAGCCAACTTGACCTCATAGACATATATAGAACAATCCACTCAAAACCTGCAAAGTACACGTTGTTTTATAATGCAAATGGAACCTTTTCCAGAACACATCATATCTTAGGCCACAGAGCAATCCTCAACAACATTGAAAACGTTAAGATAATGCAAAGTATCTTCTCTGACCATGATGCCATCAAGGTAGAAATTAACAACAGGAAAACCAAGGGAAAAAAATTAATTACATGGAAACAAGATAACACTCTGCTTACACATCACTGGGTAATAGAAGAAATCAGAGATGGAATCTAAAAATTCCTAGAATAAAATGAGAATTAAAACACATCAAACCAAAACCTTTGCGACAAAGCAAAGGCAGTCCTCAGAGGACAATTTATAGCAATAGATGCATACATCAAAAAAGAAGAAAGGGACAAAATCAAAACATTAACTACAGAACTTGAACAAAGAGAAAGAGAACAGCCAAAAATGCCCACAGCCACTAGAAGAAAGGAGATAATAAAGATCAGAGCAGAAATTAATGAAATAGAGAGTAGAGAAAACAATGGAAAGAATCAAGAAAACCAAAAGTTGGCTCTTGGAAAGAATCGACAAAACTGGCAAACCATTGGCCAGACTGACAAAAGAAAAACAGGAGAGGAGGCAAATAACCCAAATAAGAAATGAAAAGGGGAACATTACAACAGAACCAGCTGAAATAAAAAGGATTATAACAGAGTATTATGAAAAAGTATACTCCAACAAAATTGAAAACCTAGAGGAAACGGATAAATTACTAGAAACACACTACCTACCCACACTATGACAAAGTGATGTTGAAAATCTTAACAGACCCATAACAAGAAAAGAGATTGAAAAGTTAATTAAAAAAAACCTCCCAGCAACAACAACACAAAGCCCTGGCCCAGATGGCTTCAATGGAGAATTCTACCAAACATTCAGAGAAGCGCTTATACCAGTACTACTCAAACTATTTCAGAACATAGAAAAGGAAGGGATAATTCTGAATTCATTTCATGAAGCCAGCATAACCCTGATACCAAAACAAGGCAAAGATGTCACTAAAAACGGAAATTACAAATCAATATCTCTCATGAATATAGATGCAAAAATTCTGAACAAAATTCTAGCCAATAGAATTTAACATCATATCAAAAAACTAATACGCCAGGACCAAATGGGATTCATATCAGGTGTGCAAGGATGTTTCAACATTAGAAAATCAATTAACATAATCCACCACATAAATAAAAGGAAAGAACAGAATCACATCAACATTTCAATTGTCACTGAAAAGGCATGTGACAAAGTCCAACACCCATTCCTGAGAAAACCTCTCAATAAAATACGTATAAAAGGGAAATTTCTCAGCATAATAAAGGGAGTCCACAAGAAAACTACTGGAATTCATAGAAAGATTCAGCAGACTAGCTGGATACAAGATAAACACAGAAAAATTAGTTAGATACCTATACACCAATAAAGAGAATGATGAAAAAGAAATCAGGAAAACAAGACCATTTACAATAGCCCCTAAAAAATAAAATATTTAGGGATAAATCTAACCAGGGCTATAAAAGACCTATACAGAGAAAACTACAAAACACTACTGTAAAAAACCCAATGGATCAACATGAATGGAAAAACATCCCATGCTCATGGATAGGTAAACTTAACATAGTGAAAATGACAATTGTACCGAAAGCAATTTTGAAATACGATGCCATCCTGATCCAAATACCAACGACATCCTTTAAAGAGATGGAAAAACTAATCATTAACTTTATATGGAAAGGGAAAAAGCCCCGGATAAATAAAGCTCTATAAAAGAAGAATAAAGTAGGAGGACTCGCACTACCTGACCTCAGAACGTATTCTACATCTACCGTAGTCAAAACAGACTGGTACTGGTACAATGATAGACACATTGACCAATGAAACAGAATTGAGAATCCAGATGTAAATCCACCCATCTACAGTCCACTGATCTTGGAAAAGGGCCCAAAGTCCATCAAAGGGGGAAAAGATAGTCTTTTTAACAAATCGTACTGGCAAAAGTGGACGTCTATCTACAAAAAAAAATGAAATGGGACTCATACCTCACACCGTACACAGTAAATAATTCAATTTGGATCAAAGACATAAATATAAAGCAAAATATTCTAAAGTAAGTAGAAGAAAAAATAGGATGAATGCTAGAGGCCCTAATGCATGGCATTAACAGGATACAAACCATAACCAACAACACAAAAACCCCAGAAGATATGCTAGATTACTGGGATCTCCTAAAAACAAAACACTTATGCTCCTCAAAAGATTTCCCCAAAAGAGTAAAAAGAGAAGCTACAGACTGGGAAAGAAATTTTTGGACAGTACAAGTCAGACAAAGGTCTAATCTCTAAAATCTATAAGAAAATCCACCACCTCTACAACAAAAAGACAAATAATCCAATTAAAAAATGGACAAAAGAAATGAACAGACACTTCACCAAAGAAGACATTCAAGCGTCCAACAAACACGTGAGGAAATGCTCGCCATCACTAGCCATTAGAGAAATGCAAATTAAAACCAAAATGAAATACATCTAACTCCGGCATTACTGGCAAGAATCAAAAGCACTGGAAATAGCATATGCTGGAGAGGCTGCAGGGTGATTGGAATATTTCCGCACTGCTGGTGGGAATGCAAAATGATACAACCATTTTGGAAAATCATATGGCACTTCCTTAGAAAGCTAGAAATAGACATACCATACGATCCAGGAGTTCCTCTAAGATACCACACTGGTCTCACCCCTTCAGGAGAAATGGAGAATGAAGAGAACAGGATATAAGGAAAAGATTAGTCCAAAGCACTAATGGACCACAGCTACCACAGCCTCCACCCGATTGAATCCAGTACAGCCAGATTGTGCCCGGCTACCACCACTGAGTACTCTGACCAGGATCACTATAGAGGATCCTGGACTTAGCTGGATGTAGAAGAAAATTCTAACTCACACACACACAAAAAAAGACCGGATTTAACGGCCTAACAGACTGGAGAAACCCCGAGAGTATATTCCTCAGACACCCTTTTAGCTCAGTGGTGAAGTCATGCCCAAAGTTCACCGTTCAGCCGGGGATTCGATAGCCTCATGAAACAAAATGGTAGTAATGAGGCACAGCAGTCCAGGGTCAAGGATTTCTAGGCAGGAGGGTACAAGAAAGCTGGTGATAGGGAACCCAAGGTTGAGAAGGGACAGTGTTGACATGTCATGGGATTGTGAACCATTGTCATAGGGCAATATGTGTGCTAACTGTTTAATGAGAATCTATTTGTTCTGCAAACCTTTATCTAAGGGACAGAAATAAAAAGAATTATCTATGTGAGATCAAATTGACAACAGCAAATCTAAAGGTATGGTGAGAAGCCTAGGGGGCAGTGAGTTGAAGATAATGGTGATGGAATAATTTGGAAAAAGACAGTGAGAATAACAGCACAAGTGGAGGAATGTAATCAATATCACTGAATTGTCCATTTAGAAACTTTTGAAATGGTGTTACTTTGGCCATGTATATTTCCACCAAGAGAAAACAAAAGGCCCTCCAAGGTCGAGAAGGCAGAGTGCTGACATGTTATGAGATCGTTAACCAATGTCATAAAAGAATATGTGTACCGACTAATGAGAAACTATTTGTTCTGTAACCTTCATCTAAAGTACAATGAAAAAATCTAAAGAAGTGCATTCTCCCCAGATTGAACAATATTTAAAACACAATCCTAATCCAAATAACAACAATGTTTTCCATAGTATTTGTGAATATTTTTAAAAATTGTATGGAAATGAGAGGACCAAAAAGAGTCAAAATACTTCGGGAAAAAAAAAAACAAAGTTGGGGGAATTTCACTACATATTTTCAATATTTACTGAAAAGGTATGGTAATAGAGACTAAGTAATATTGACATCAAGATAGACAAATAGATAAATTGAAGAGTTATGGAGTCTTGAAATTAACTAACACGTCACAATCAATTGATTTCTGAAAAAGACACTAATACGATTTAGTGGGAAAAGTCTTTTCAATAAATGGGACAGAAAATAACTGGATATCCATGAACCTACACCCCAGCCTCACTTCATACTCAAACACCAGTTCTTTAGGAATTATGGACCCAAACCTACATAATAAAATTACAAAGTTTTTAGAACCAAAAAATCATAGGGTAATATTTACTAACCACAGGATAGGCAAAATTTCCTAAAAAGGAAACAAAGAGTACTAAGTGTGAAAGAAAAAAAAAAAAAAAAGAATAAATTTCAAGTCATCAAAATTGAAATCCACTATTCATCAGATGACACTATTAGGAAAATGAAGTCAATCCACAAATTGGTAGAAAATATTACATATGTCAAAGTATCTGTACCTATAATGTATAGAACTCTTACAAATCACTAATGAAAAGGCAAGCTACCTAATAACCAAAAGATTTTAATAGACATCATGCAAAAGTAGACAAAAAAGTGAAAAGGTGTTTATCATTTCTACTCATTCGGAAAATGCAATATAAAACCACAATGAGAAACTAATTTATAGCCAGTAGAAAGCTTAAAACTTAAAACATTGAGAATAATAAAATTTGGCAAATAGGTAAAACAGTTGGAATTTTCATATAAAGAGTGTAGAAACAACTTGCCATTGAGCTGATCCTCACTCTCTGCAGCCCCATGTGTGTCAGAGTAGAACTGTGCTCCATAGTGTTATCAGTGGCTGATTTTTCCAAAGTAGGTGGTCATGCCTTTCTTCCAAGATCCCTCTAGATGGACTCCAACCACTAACCTTTTGATTAGCAGACAAGGAAGTTAACCATTTTGGTCACCCGGCGATGCCTATCACTGGTAGGAATGGCCGATGGTATACCCACCTTGGAAAATGATTTGAAAGTATCTTATACGTTTATAGAAAGAGGAAATTCCTTTTAATTGCAAAAGTCTTTAGGCATACCCACTGCTGTCAAGTTGATGCTGAGTCATAGCGACCCTATAGGACAGAGTAGAACTGTCCCACAGGGGATCCAAGGAGCACCTGGTAGATTTAAACTGCCTACCGTTTGATAAGCAGTGGTAGCTCTTAACCACTACACCACCAGGATTTCCATGTTTAGGTATAGAATGATTTAATGAGAAGATTTTGTTGCTTTTAAAAATAATGGTGTACGTTCATAGGTGTGCACGCATGTGTATGTATATATATATATGTGTGTGTGTTTGTTCTCAGTTAATTATTCCCACGTGGACAAGTAGGTCCGCAAGAAAGGATATATTTAAAGAACATTGTTCCTTTTAACAGCTTCCTTGACTTGTAAAGTAAGCACTTATAACAAGCTGCAGAGCAGCAAGTACTTTTCAAATCTAAATAAAGAGTCTAAACTCCATTTCTTTTCAAATGGGAGGTCAGAACACTCAACAGATTAATTTCAGAGGTGAACAGAAGTGACAGAACCCTGAATTTCTGTGTGCCAATTGAGTGAAAAAGCAGGTGGCATCCATCAAGATGAGGCAGCCACTGGCCTTCTTTGTCCTTTGTAATTCCCTTTCTTCTGTACTATCCGTGTTTTAAGAAATACTCTGATTTATTTTAGAATGGCACACTCATTCCCAAAAGCTGTTTCTCTACAATGTCACATAGAAAACTGAAGTGAATTAGGAAAGAGAGTAAAGGTATAAAAGGGTAATACAGTTTAAAAATCGTCTTATTTCCTGAAGTAGTCCTGTCTAATTTTCTGTCTTGCTGGAGCAAACATTGCGATGATGATGATGTGCTGCTGCTAATAAACTACCATTTATTGCATGCTAATTCTGGGTCAAGGTCCCCGGGTGGCACAAATGGTTTGACTTCAACTACTATTCTAAGAAGTGAGGATGGTGAGACTTTGCCTCATGTACTTTGGACATGTTATCAGGAGGAACCAGTCCCTGGAGAAGGATATCATGCTTGGCAAAGCAGAGGGTCAGTGAAAAAGAGGAAAACCCTCAAAGGGATGGATTGGCACAGTGGTTCCAACAATGGGCTCAAACATTACAATGATTGTGAAGAGCACAGGACCAGGCAGTGTTTCATTCTGTTTGTCCATGGGGACACTATGAGTGGGAACTAACTCAATGGCACCTAAAAACAACAGCGACTAACCTAAAGCTGGTCAATTTGAACCCACCCAGCAGTAGCATTCAGGAAAGTTCTGGCAATCTGCTGTCATAAAGATTTTGGTCAAGAAAACCCTATGTAGCAGTTCTACTCTAGAACACATGGTGTTTCCATGAGTTGGAATCTTCTCGATGACAACGAGGTTTGTTTTTATTTGTTTAATTCTGGGTCAGGCATTCTTCCCACAAAGTTACAGGCATTATTCAATTTTATACCGAAGAAAAATTTGTAATCTAAATATTATTTTCCCCACTTTGTAGTAGAGAAAGCAAAATCATGAGGGGTTAAATAATTTCTACCTCAAGTTAAACAGTAATAAAAGAAAATATCATTGGTTCAAAATAACATAGGAATAATCTTTGGTGTGATCCAATATTCAGATAACAGAGTTAGTGAGAGACTGGATATTGGAATCAAAAAAGGCTAGAAATAGACTAAAATTGTGCCATAATATTTCTAACACAAGCAGCTCTGCAAAACGAATAAAATATTTGTCCCATCTCAGAACACGTACTTTATTTAGGAAGTGAAAGGAAAGTTACAACTGCCCAAGTAGTGGAAATCCCTGCCAAGGTTAGGGACACGGGAGGCATGAAACGAATCATCTGATGAGACCCGAGGAGTGTGCCGCTGCTCATCCTTTGAAGCGCTGGGATCCTGGCACAGATGAGGACTGCCTTTTCTCAGTTACCTACTAGAGAGCAGAAGTATCACCACGCAGGAAAAAACCTTCAGCTGTCAGGGATCATCTCAAGCAGATCATGGAATGATGCATGGAGAAGCTGTGTCCATGATTGGCTTGGAAGAGAAGAGGAAGATGGAGCTGTGGAAGGAGGTGAGCCAGTTGTCCCTATCCTTTCACGATCCTGATGAATCCTGAAGCTATTACTTGCTCGTAGGTGGGCACTTCTGCTGGCAGGGTTGGTATACCTGCATAGGGGGACATTTCTGCTGGCATGGCTGAGGTGGGCACTGCAAAGGACGGCACGGCTCAGGGCACTTTGGAGGTGGGCATGGTTCAGGGCACTTAGGTGGGCATGGTTCAGGGCACTTAGGTGGGCACACCACAGGAGGTGGCTGGCAGGGCTGCTTGCACTGCTGCTGCTGGTAAGACATCTTTCTGGAGTCTCTGGGAATCTAAAAGAAATTACATGACAGTGTTCATGAGAAGGAACTCCTACAGACAGAGATGCCAAAGCTTATCTGATTCCATTGGATATTACCTCTCCAGTCTCCAAGATATACTTTCATCTCTTAGCTCCCTTTTTACAACTTCCTAGCTTCTCCGCTTTAGCCAATGCTTCACTAGCTCTGGGAATATTCTCTCTGCTCTAAAGCAGCAAGTAATGATATTTACATGAAAATAGCATCTTACAGAAAGGCAGTCAGAAGTTTTGACTCCAGAACAACCTCCCATGCAGTTGCTATCATTTTTTCTTAAGAGGTGTCAATACTTGTGTAGAGAGCAAGTAGCGGTTCAGGAGAATTCCATGACCTTTGAAATCACAACAGAATGGAGAGCAAAAGAAATGGAAAGGAAAACAAATTACTTTGTTCTCTTCTTCAAACCAAAGATTTCCTGTTCTTTTTCAATTCAGACATCAAACTATCTACCAGAACCCAAGTTAAAACAGTATATCATTGTATCATGATGCCTCAATCCACAGTTTTCATCAACTAAATGGCACCAAACCCATGATTATAACTTCGGAATCACCAAATTTTCTGTCTTCAGATTGAATTCAAATATTTTAGAGCAACAGATAAACAGAAGAGCTCAAGAAATCAGACTCACCAGGTTCTCCAAAGGAGATCGGGAATGGAGTATCAGGCGGATGCTAGGTGTGAAGCAGAGGACCTCTATATAGGGCTTGCTGCCCCACCCAGGGGGAAGTGGAGTTGTCTAAATCTGGCATGGTCCAATAATTTCCTAACCAAATGTAAATCCATCCCTAACGGGCTTGACAGGAATGCTGAAAACAGAAAGTATCCTGCTTCCGGATGTCCTCACTGGATTAAGTGTCCATGACTCAGAGACCCTGTCTTCTGGACAGGTTCAGTGACTTATAGCAGTGGGAGAATCTGGGGAACTCTCTCACTGGTGTCCAAAGGTTGTTTTTCTTGACTGAGGACAAAGACCCTTTCCTATCATTCACATTCTCTCCCTCACAAAACTACCTTCCTTGTTCCATTTTAACTGGTTGTAATTTTTTTATGCATTGTGGAGTGAAAAAAGCCTGACCAACTGGGTGCCTGGATACCTTCTGTTACCTTTGTCACCACCTCAGTATCAGTTCCCATCCAGTCAATTCCAATGCAAGGTGATACCATGTGTTTCAGAGTAGAACTGTGCTCTCTAGGCTTTTCAATGGCTGTGATCTTTCAGAAGTAGATGTCCGCACCTTTCTCCCATGGTACCTCTGGGTGGGCTTGAACCACCAAATTTTGGTGACTAGCCAAGCACTTAACCGTGTCTGCCACCCATGGACTGCTCTCATTATACCAAAACTCATTATAATGCATTTCCTCTTGCTTCTATGGCTTACTAATCTAAGTTTCCTTTCCTCCCTCAAAAATGGACTGCAGTAAGGCTGCAGATCATCTCATTAGCCTTCCCACAAGGATACTTCTAAGCATTCAGGAAATGGTGATCACAAGGTCCTATTTTCACCTACTCTGGGTTTTCAAATAGAAGACACAAAGTTGATTTCTGAGACCTTTATCAAATCTATACCACCTAGGGACACATGGGCGCCAATAGGTCCACAGCATCACTTATTACAGTTGAGATACTCTAGCAGCTCAGTTCCTGGAACTACAACAGAAAGCCAACCTTCTGGCCAGATCTCCCTCCTCACATGGTATACCAGCTGCTCCTACATAACTTCACCCAACTGAGAACTAAGAGGGTTGTTCATATTTTATGTCATCCTATCCCGATGGAATCACTGGAAAATCCAAACTAATAATCAATGCCATTCAAACAATTAATTTTATATTTGTTTCAAATTTATTAGCTATTTAGTGAGTTTGTTTGACAGAGAATTGTTGATGGATTCAAGATGAAGTTTAAATCAGTTTATTAATCCTTCAGTCATTAAAATGAATTATTCATTTACACCTTCTTGAACATTAATAATTATGCCACTATAAATTTGACTTGATTTAAGGTTTTTTCCATATTGAACACAGTGGAGTACAGGTCAAACCAGTTTACACGTTTACTTGCCTCATATAATTTGGCAGTGTGCTAGAGGGAAGGAGAGATCTAAATGGAACCTGATGTCTAATCCTAATTATGTCTTTGACAAGCTTTGAGACCATAGGCAGGTTACCTCACCTCTCCAGGTCTGGCTCTTTGTCCTTGAACAGGGGAGGTCAATACTCACCACTTGGGGTAGGAGGTGGGGGATGGATGTAAGGAGCTTTATCTCAATTCTGGTCAAGCTTGGAATTCTCTCTCTCTCCTCTTTCTTTCTTCCCATAGAACTCCAGATTAGAACTATATTCTCTACCTTTTTGAAGCTGTCTTTTCCACCCTATTCCTAGCGGTGCTTCTCTCCCAGTATAAACTGCATGGTGGGATCCAGTCTCCTCAGTACTTTTCCTCCTTGCTGTTCTCAAGAGTATGTATTTGAACTTTTTTTTTTTTTTTTCAGAAAAAGCTCTCTTAATCAGCACATGCAGGAAATAGGGAGACATGAAAAAATCACAAGCATTCATGGAAATGCTATTCACAGAACGACACACGTGTGGTTCCTTCTGCAATATTCCCTGTAATAGAGAACAAGATGCTGTGCTGTTCACAGTCGGTAGGAACCCAGACAAACACACAGGCCATTAGGGTACACTGTTGTGGTGCCTGCACAGGGTTAGCACCTGGACTCCTGGGAGCTGTGCCCTCTCCTTTTAGCCTTTCATCAGCTGCAGTTGGAACCTTTCTCCTTCTGGTGCTTTATTCCACATCCAGGGTAAAACAGGAGATACTCCCTAATGTTTTTTTAAGATGCAAACACAGCCTATCCTGGGAATGAAGGCTGGCCTCTTGAAGATGCATTAAAGTACTTTATGAAAAACCTTTCGAAAATGTTTCATCTACCTACAAAGAAAATGTGCTAAGAGCAGTAACCTCTTTCTAATGGGGTCTCCCAAGTAAGGTAGGAGTACCGCATGTATTACAGGAGGTGGTCTAGGTGCTGAGCAGAATAATTTAAATGTTAAGTGTATGCATATGTTAAGTCTGCACTAGAAAACTTTATGAAATGAATACTCCATTTGCCATTTCATAGATATTATTGCCTATGACCCATCAAATTAAAAAAAAATTAATTTGGTATAAAGTGAATTTAAAGTAACAATGGTGAGTAATTTGTATTTCACGTGTGCTATGTAGTTATGGTAAATATAGGTGGTACTTACGGGAATAACTATAGTTTGGAAAACAGTGCCCCAATTTGTCCTCCAATCATGGAAAAATTGTTTCATTTTTGTCTTCTCAGAGCCTTAGTTCATGAATTCTTGTGCAATTCCTCCTTTCAATCCTGGATCTGAACTGTTCTCAGGCACGGAAACTTTAGTTTTTGTGCCATTCCTGGTCAAACATCCCAGTTCATCTCATTTGTGAATAAAATTACAATGTTAGTTTTATTTGACTTTAGAATATGGGACAATTTATGAATGAGTGTCAGGGTGTCCCTATCTGACTGTCCCAGCACCTCCCTACACTGTGGATAACCAAACAAAAAACACCCAAACTCATGGCCATCAAGTAGATTCTGACTCATAGCCACCCTATAAGTCAGAGTAGAATTGCCCCTTAGGGTTTCCAAGGCTGTAAATCTTTACAAAAGCAGACTGCCACATCTTTCTTTCACGGAGTGGTTAATGGATTCGAACCGTCAACCTTTTCGTTAGTAGCTGGGTACTTTAACCCTGTACCACCAGGGCTCTGCAGAGCTGGTATATGCTTGAAATTTCTTTTTCAGGAAATAAATTATTTTTTCCAGAACTAAATACCAGGTTTAAATTGCGCAAAACCAGTGACAATTTAAGATACCATCTTATAGAATAGACTCACAGCCTCATGTGTAAATGATTGAGATAGCATCTTATAGTAGAGCCTCACACCCTCATGTGTAAATGATTGAGAGTAAGTACATCTGGGGAGAGGAGACAGGATCAGAGCGCTAAAGGTATGTAATATGGGGAAACAAAGTGAATTGGGGCTGATTTTATATGTCTGCCTTCTCTCACGCTCTGTCCAAATAGGTTTTAGGTCTGTAAAAGACATTAATTTTTTGTTTGCATGTTTATTTTCTGTCTTCTTAAGCATTTCAGCCCCCTCAACCTACCCCATTACCCTCCCACTGTCAGTATATAGATTTTCTCTCTCTAATTTGGCCTGTGTTGGTAACTCAAGACATATATAGTCAATAGATTTAGTGATTAGTCTTTTCATTTGTTTTTAAAGCTCCTTGCAATCATTGGGGTTGACTAAATGTTATGCCTTAAACATTTAAAGTGACTTTGTTAGAGCTTCCTTGTCTGGGCCAGATGATCAGGAAGGTTTTCCAGAATGTGGTTTTCTAATTGGAGAAGAAGGAAGAAGAGGAGAAGGAAGAGGAGATTCTCAAAAGCTCTGAAGTAGTCACCAGCTATTCTGTAGAGAGAATGCAGCACTGAATCAACCGAGCATCACGTCCCTGGATTAAGCAGGTCTTTCCCTGGATTTCCAGGACTGTCATTTCTCCTGTCCGGAAGGAAGAGCTTTTGGTCGAGAGCACAAATGCCCATAACGTGACCATGAACATTAAGGAAAGAGCTGTCACTTTAGTACCTGAGGCTAGGTATCTGTAAACAGTGTCATCACCAAATGGTTCCCATAGACTATTACATAGGCTAGAGACTTCAGAGGACAAAGAGAAGGGACTTTAATCAGCGGGTCACTTACTATTTCCCATAGCCTCACAGCACATCCAAAATATAAGTCCTTAGAGAAATGTCTGATTTCTACCACAGAAATTGAGAATTAGCTGTGCAAAGAGGACTTCTTTGTCAGATAGACCAGTTATGGTTGCATCTTGGTGTCTTCTCTCTCTGAGAACGCCCTCCCAAAAAAGCTTATGGCAGCAGGGACACTAAAGTCACAGCAGGCCTGATGCCCCCGACATCTCAAGACAAAGTCATTGTATGGCGTGGGGAGATAAGACTGGATATTCAGAGTTCCTCACAGGTCAGTTACATGAGCAGCTCTCCCAACATGAAGAGCAGTGCCTGGTGATCAAAATTTCCCCGAGTCTGAACATCCAAGACCTCAGAGATAAGACACAGCGCTCTGTAACACTTCACACACAGACACACACACTCACACACACACGTCGTATCTATCTACATATCTCTACACATATATATCTACCTATCTACATAATTAAAGAGGTTGACTTTATGATCTTTTAGAGTCAGGTACCCCTTGGTTCCATTCTATAACTTCTACTCCTTAATTGTCTAATAATTTTACTGTTAGTCATTTCTTGTGAAATTGATAGATAAGAACGGAAATTTTAAAAAATTGTTCAATCATTGATTCAACATTTTTTCTGATATTTTACCACTTTGGGTTATGTGCCACTGAAGAAAACAATACGAAAGAATACATCAAGTTCAAGTT
This sequence comes from Dugong dugon, assembly GCA_030035585.1. Taxonomy (NCBI): domain Eukaryota; kingdom Metazoa; phylum Chordata; class Mammalia; order Sirenia; family Dugongidae; genus Dugong; species Dugong dugon. The sequence continues at coordinate 192,158,122 of CM057462.1, read as the reverse complement.
AAGTTTTATGATTGAGAAAGTTAATTTGCATCATCTTTAAGATCTTTTATATCATCTCTATTTTAAGTCAATATTTGAAGATTTTAGGGGAAAGGTAATGAAAATACTGACTTGAACGAGCTGTGAAGAAATAATAAGATAAGCTAATCTTTTTTTTTTTTTTTTTGTACTTCAGGTGAAGACTTAGAGAACAAATAGTTTCTCATGAAACAGTACTACATATATTGATTTATGACTTTGGTTAACAACCCCACAACATGTCAACCCTCTAACTTTTCAACCTTTTTTTTTTTTTTTTGGTGAAAATACACATAGCCTAAGATACACCATTTCAAAAATTTCTACATGCAAAGTTGAGTGACATTGACTACGCTCTTCCAATTGTGCTGTTAGTCTCACTTAAGATGAAGGCTTACACAACAAAATAGTTTCTCATTTAAGAGTTACTACAAACGTTGCCCTATGACAATGGTTAACAATCTCACAACACATCAACAAAATCATTACACAACCTTGGGTTCCCTATCACCAGCTTCCTTATCCCTTTCTGCCTTCTGGCTCTTGTCACTGGACTCCTGTACCTTGTTAGTTTCATTTGGTTTTACGGGGGTGTCCACTCCCAGGCTAAACGGTGAACCTCGGAGATAACTTCACACCTGAGCTAAAAGGATGTCTGGGGGCCATACTCTCAGCGTTTCTGCAGTCTCCGTTAGGCCAGTAAATCTGGTCTTTTTTGTGTGAGTTAGAATTATGCTCTACATCCTTCTCCAGCTCTGTCCAGAACCCTTTGTTGTGATCCCAATCAGAGCAGTCAGTGGTGGTAGCAGGGCACCATATAGCTGTACTGGAATCAATCCTGTGGAGGCCATGGTAGCTGTGGACCATTAGTCCTTCAGACTAATCTTTTCTTTGTATCCTGTTCTCTTCATTCTTCCTTGCTCCCAAAGGGATGAGACTAGTGGAGTATTGTAGATGGCCGCTCACAGGCTTTTAAGACCTCAGACACTACTCACCAAGGTAGAATGTAGAGCACTGTCTTCATAACCTGTGTCATGCCAATTGAACTAGAAGTTCCCTGCGACCATGGTCCCCACAGCCCTCCGCCCCGCAATTCAGTCCCTCAGGGAGTTTGTATGTGTCTATGGGGCTTCCACACCTTTCCTATTACAAACTGTCCTAGTTTCCCCTGTATTGTGTACTCTCTCACCCTTCACCCAAGATACCATTCATCTATTGCCTACTTAGTATTTCCCCCACAACCGTCCCATCCCTGGTAACCAACAAAGATTGTTGCATTTTATGTGTGAACTTTTTCATGGGTTTTTACAATAGAGGTCTCATAGAATATTTGTCCTTTTGTGATGCACTTATTTCACTCAGCATAATGTCCTCCAGTTTCATCCATGTTATGAGATGTTTCACAGGTTCATTGTCGTTCTTTCTCGTTCCATAGTACTCCGTTGTATGTATATACCATAGTTTGTTTATCCATTCACCTGTGGATGGGCATCTAGGTTCTTTGCATCATTTTGCTATTGTGAACAATGCTGCCATGAACATAGGTGTGCATATGTCTATTCGAGTGACGACTCTTATTTCTCTAGAATATATTCCCAGGGGTGGAATTGCTGGATCGAATGGTATATCTATTTCTAGCTTTCTGAGGAAGCGCCATATCATTTCCCAAAATGGTTGTATCATTTTGCATTCCCACCAGCAGTGCATAAGTGTTCCGATCTCCCCGCAGCTCCTCTAAAACTTGTTATTTCCAGTGTTTTTGATTCGTACCAGTCATGTTTGGGTGATATGGTATGTCATTGTGGTTTTAATTTGCTTTTCTCTAATGGCTTGTGATCGCGAGCATTTCCTCGTGTTTTTGTTGGCTGCTTGAATATCGTCTTTGGTGAAGTGTCTGTTCATTTCCTTTTCCCATCTTTTAAAAGGATTATTTGTCTTTTTGTTGTAGAGGTGTTGGATTTTCTTGTAGATTATGGAGATTAGACCTTTGTCTGACTTGTACTCTCCAAACATTATTTCCCAAACTTAGGTTCTCTTTTTATTCTTTTGGTGAAGTCTTTTGAAGAGCATAGGTGTTTGATTTTTAGAAGATCCCAGTTATCTAGCTTATCTTTTCAGGTTTGTGCATTGATGGTTATGGTTTCGATCCTGTTAATGCCATGTATTAAGGCCTGAAGTGTTGGTCCTATATTTTCTACTATGAACTTTATAGTTTTAGGCTTTATATTCAGGTCTTTGATCCATTTTGAAGTAGTTTTTGTATACGGCATGAGGTATGGGTCCTGTTTCATAATTTTGCAGATGGATATTCAGTTTTGCCAGTGCCATTTGTTAAAAAGACGGTCTTTTACCCATTTGATGGACATTGGGCCCTTGTCGAAGATCAGGTATCCGTAGGTGGATGGATTTACATTTGGATTCTCAATTCTGTTCCATTGCTCAATCTATCTGTCATTGTACCAGTACCAGGCTGTTTTCACTACTGTAGCTGTATAGTCGGATCTGAAGTCAGGTATTGTGAGTCCTCCAACTTTATTCTTCTTCTTCAGTAGTGCTTTACTTATTCGGGGCTTCTTCCCTTTCCATATAAAGTTAAAGAGTAGTTTTTTCCATCTATTTGAAGAATGTTGTTGGTATTTGGATCGGGATTGCGTTGTATTTGTTAATTGCTTTGGGTAGAATTATCATTTTCACGAAGTTGAGTCTGCTTATCCATGAGCATGGTATGCTTTTCCATTTATGTAGATCTCTTTGGGTTTCATGCAGAAGTGTTTTGTAGTTTTCTTTGTATAGGTGTTGTACATCCCTGGTCAGATTTATTCTTAAGAATTTTATCTTTTTAGGAGGTATTGAAAATGGTATTGTTTTCCTGATTTCCTTTTCATCGTTCTCCTTAGTGGTGTATAGGAATGGAGCTTAATTTTGAATGTTTATCTTCTATCCTGCTACTCTGCTGAAGCTTTCTATTGGTTCCAGTAGATTTCTTGTGGAGTCTTTAGGGTTTTCTATGTATAGTATCATATCATCTGCAAACAGGGATAGTTTAACTTCTTCATTACCAATTTGGATGCTCTTTATCTCTTTTTCTTCGTTTATTGCTCTAGCTAGAACTTCCAGCACAGTGTTAAATAGGAATGGTGATAAAGGTCATCGTTGTGTTGTTCCTGTATTCAAGGGGAATGTTTTCATCCTCTCTGCATTAAGAATGATGTTGGCAGCTGGTTTTGCCTAGATGCCCTTTATTATGTTGAGAAATTTCCCTTCTATACCTATTTGATTGAGAGTTTTTATCAGGAATGGGTGCTGGACATTGTCACATGCCTTTTCTGTGTCTATTGAGATGATCATGTGATTATTTTCTCTCCTTTTATTTATGTGGTGGATTACGTTGATTCATTTTCTAATGTTGAACCTTCCTTGCATACCTGCTATGAATCCTACTTGGTTGTGGTGAATTATTGTTTTGATATGATGCTGAATTCTATTGGCCTGAATTGTGGATCTTGTCAAGGATTGCTCTATGGCCTAAGATGTAGTTTATTCTGGAGAACGTTCCATGTGCATTGGAAAAGAATGTGGACTTTGCAGCGGTTGGATGGAGTGTTCTATATATGTCTATGAGGTCAAGTTGGCTGACTGTGCCCTTTAGGTCTTCTGTATCTTTGCTGAGTTTCCTCTTAGTTGTTCAGTGCTTTACTGAGAGTGGTGTGATGAAGTCTCCTACTATTATTGTGGAACTGTCAATTTCTCTTTTCAGTGTTGTTAGAGTTTGTTTTATGTATTATGGAGCCCTGTCATTAAGTGCGTAGGTGTTTATTGTGGTTATGTCTTCAGGATGGATCGTCCTCTTAATCATTATATAGTTTCCTTCTTTATCTTTTATGGTAGATTTCGTTTTAAAGTCTATTTTATCTGAGATTAGAATTGCCACTCCTACTCTTTTTTTTTTTTTTTTTTGGTACTTGTTAGCTTGATATATTTTTTCCAACCTTTGACTTTTAATAAATTCACGTTTGTTTCTAAGGTGTGACTCTTGTAGACAGCATATTGATGGATCCTGTTTTCTTATCCATTCTGTCACTCTGTCTCTTTATGGGTGAATTGAGTCCATTTACACTAAGTGTAATTACTGATAGATGTGAGTTTGTTGCTGTCATTTTGTAGTGCATTCTTTGTGGTGCTGAAGGTTTCTTTGTTCTTCTTACACTCTTGTGCTGAGTACATTTGTTTGTTGTTTTTTTTTCACTTCTTTTGTTTTTCTAGATTTTGTTTTTGCTGAGACTTTTTGTTTTTCCTCTTTTTTTATGAGTATGTTTGTTAACTTTCTTTGTAGCTTCCATGAATTTTACTCTTATCTTTCTAAGTTTGAAACAGTCTACCATTACTTGGTATCACCTTGCCTTCCTCTCCATTAGAAGGTTCTATACCTTTGCCGTTTATTCCCTCTTTTATTCTTTTGAAGTTGTCGTGATTTACTGATTAACTGCTCTGATTCCCTGTTGTAGTTCTTTTGGTTTTGGATAATCCTCGAGAGTTCATTTCCTAGATTGGTATCTGGCAGGTACAATCCTGCGTCCGAGATTCTGCCTGTGATCTGAAGCTGTTTGTTCTCAGATCGAAGAACTCCTGTTAATAGTTCTTGTAAGTTTGGTTGGACTTCTACATATTCCCTTAGTTTCTGTTTATCTTGAAATGACCTAATTTCACCATCAAATCTGAATGAGAGTTTTACAGGATATATAATTCTTGGCTGGCAATTTTTTTCTTTCAAGGTATTATATATGTCATCCCATTGCCTTCTTCCCTGCATGGTTTCTACAGAATAATCTGAGCCTTGTCTTATTGTTTTTCCTCTGTATGTGACTTCTTGTTTTTAATGAGCTGCTCTCAGGATTCTTTGTTTGTCTTTGTTTTTGGCAAGTGTGATTATGATATGCTTTGGTGATTTTCTTTTGGGGTCTCTCTTATATGGGGTTCACCGAGCTTCTTGGATGGGCAGCTTTTCATCTTTCATGATATTGGAGAAGTTTTCTATCAGAAGTTCTTCAATGATCCTCTCTGTGTTTTCTGTTTTCTCCCCCTGTTCAGAAATTCAAATCACTCGAAAATGTTTGCTTTTGATTGTGTCCCACATAACTCTACGGGTCTCTTCATTTTTCCCTGTTCTTTTTTCTGAGTTTTCCTCAAACTAAGTTGTATCCAAGTGTTTGTCTTCAATTCCACTGATCCTGTCTTCCACCATTTCAAATCTCCTTTTCAGCCCTTCTGTGACACCGTCCATTTGTGAAATCTTGTTGTTTATCTTTTGGATTTCTAATTGTTGTCTTTGTATAATTTCTAGTTGTGAATTTATTTTGGAATTTAGTTCCTGCATTATTTTCGTGATTTCTTCCAAGTTTTTGTCTGTATTTTCCAAGATTTGGTCTATTTTTTCATCATGCTTGTCAGCTTTTTGCCTCTGCTCTTGGAGAATTCTGAGTATTAGAGAATTCTGAGTATTATTTTTCTTTCATTTTCTTCCACTGGAGAGTCAACTGGTGTTTTATTTTGGATGCCTCCTGGAACCATCCTGTCCTGTTTTTGTAAATGTTTTGATATTTTCTGCTGTCTTTGGGGCATTCAGTAGTTATTTTTCTCATCTATTGATTGTAGATTTGTTTGTTTTGTCCCTTTTTAAAAAAAAATTGACTATGTCTAAGCAGGCGGAGTGTTTGATCTTTATTGTTTCCTCAATTGTGTGCACAATACTTTTCCCCTTCTCCAATTGGCAGTATCAGTCACTCAGATATCGTATGGCAGGGCAGGTCTAGATGAAGGGGAGTTACTGCAATTCAATGTTTCTGGCACTTACTATAGCCACCAGAGCGGGTCAGTAATCAGTGCATGCTAGGTACCAGTAGGCCGTGCCTGTGCTGCTTGGTGGTGTGTTGTCAAGCCCAGGGTTCAGGTAGTAAGTATTCAGCGGGGAGATGGTTATGTGTGTAGCTAAGATGCGTATGGGAGAGAGGAGATAGGAACAGGAGCCAAAAAGATACAAACAAACAAAGAAGAATGCTAGGGGAGCTTGCCGTTGGAGTGGAGAGATGAGAGACTATGGAATGGAGAAAAACAGAAAGAGGAAGAGAAAGAAAAGAAAAGAATGAATAAATAAAATCAGAAAGGTTAAACAACTGCAAAGTTCCCAGGGATCCCAGCGGTGCAGCTATGAGGTCTGGGGAAGTCCCTCTCACGTGTTGCAGTACAGCCTGGCTAGAAGGCTTAGAAGTATACAACGTGAGTTATTCAGGGAATAGAAAGAGAACGAAGATATAGAGAGATGAGAAACTGAGCAATGAAGAAAAACAAAAAGGAAAAACAGGGAAAAGAAAATGATATAAATTAACGGAAAAAAAAAAATAAGAAAGACTCCCCAAAAAAAGAGAAGAAAAAAAAACAACAACAAAATAAGAAATGCCCTCAGGGAGCCCACTGCACCTCTGTGCAAGTCGAGTGGGAAGTCTCCTTGTCACGCAGCACCGCGTGGCCAGAATGGGCTCCCTACTCAAGAAAAGGAAAAGAAAACAAACGAACAATTCAAAACCTACAAACGAACAGAAGCCCTGGGATCCCACCAGCACAGCAGCCCGGATACGGCAACATCTCTACACTCGAACTGAGGTCCACAGTCCCTCAGGAAGAAGCAAAGATGGCGCACGGAGCCAGGTATTTGGGCAAAAAGAGGTAGAGGTGGTGAGATGTAAGGAAGACATCAAAAGAAGCAGGAAAAAAAAAAGCCACACTAGCAGCCAACAAATGGCACTTAGAGAGCCAGCTAGTGTGGGCTGGTGTATCTCAGAGAAGAGACTGTGTCTGCGGGAAGCAGAGGGGGCCGAGTGTGGGTGAAGAAGGGTAGGGAGTGGGAAAGCATATATCACAAATTACCGGAGCTCTGCAGGCCCTCAGGAAGACGCAAAGATGGCGCACGGAGGCAGAATTTTTTTCGAAAGGAGGGGGAGGTGGTGAGAGGTAAGGAAGAAATCAAAAGAATTGGAAAAAATGCAACACCAGCAGCCAACAAATGGCGCTCAGAGAGTCGGCCTGTTTGGGTGTGTGGAATCCAAGCACCTGGTATTTCCCAGTCAAGAGACTGTGGCTGCGGGAAGCAGAGGAGGCCGAGTCGGGGAGAAGAAGGGGGGGTAGGAAAGTGTTTATCACAAATTACCGGTTGTTTTGTCTCTCACTGGACACTCTGTGAGGCTGCTTTCTCGTACCCCCTGTTTGCTGGTCTCTGATAGGAGTCCAAGATGGCAGATCTGTGCTGCGTTAGCTGGCAGGGGACCTCTGCATGAATCTCTCCTCGGTCTCCATTCTTTGCCAGTTTTCTCACTCCATTTGGTGCTTGGCTGAGTTCTTTATCTTTTCATTTGATGTTTTAGGGTTTCAGGATTGTTGTATTCTCTGTTAGGCTTAGTTTTATGGATATTTGCTGTGAATGCACTGTGTGGTGCTTCTGCCTAGAGCTCCATTTTGACGGAACCCAAGAGGAGCTAATCTTGACACTCATTCTTATGAGGAGAAAATGAGAGTTAGTATAAGCAACAACTTTAAACAAAGTTTAGACACAGGATACTTTCTCTGCTCCTCATTATTTCTACGCAGGTGTTTTCTGAATACCGTTTAAATATGAAAATAAAAAAAAATCAAAATACAAAAGAATCCAATATGTTGATTTTGTTGGTTTGAAAAAAAATCAGTATTGATAGATAAATATGATTGTATGAAAAAATATGTTCTCAAGTTGATTATTACTGGGGTTAGTTGTTTAGGATAATGACAAAAGCTCTACTTTAAATTAAATATCACATTCCTCTTGGTGGCAGTTGACTTTACTTTCAGGTTAAGTCTTTATAAGAAATAAATAGCCCATTCTTCTCTTTTTATATAAGTGAGGTCATACAATATTTGTCCTTTTGTGATTGATTTATTACACTTAGCATAACGTCTTCCAACTCCATCTATACTGCAGTAGGTATCAAGACTTCATTTCTCCTCCTGGCTGAGTAGCATTCCATTGTATGCATATACAACCTTTTTTTTATCCATTCATCTGTCGATGGACATGTAGGTTGTTTGCACCTTTTGACTATTGTGAATAGTGCTGCAATGAACACTGCTGTACAAGGTTCTGTTTGAGTCTCCGATTTCAAGTCATTTTGGTATATACCAAGGAGGGAATTGCTGGGTTATATAGTAGCTCTATTTTTAGTTTTTTGAGGGGCCTCTACATTGTTTTCCACAGTGGCTGAACCATTTTACATTCCCACCAGCAATGGGTAAGGGTAAATTTCATACATCCATCCAAATATTTCTTGTTTCCTTTTTTTTCTTTTAATCTTAGCTATCCTGATGGGAGTAAAATGGTATCTCATTGTGGTTTTGATTTGCATCTCTCTGGTGACTTCCTAAAGGTTGGATGAACCCCTGAAGCTATTGTTCTGAGACAATCTTTAAACCTTCAACCAAAAATATCCCTGGTGTCTTCTTGAAACCAAACAACACTTTTTCCTATGAATCAGTAAAAAATGTCTACCTTGAGCATTCTACTCTTTTAAGAACAATCTATATGGGGTCAAATTGACAACAGCAGGTCGAAAGATTACATAGGAAGCTTAGGGGGCAGTGAATTTATATTACTGGGGGAGGAACTACTCAGAAAAGGAGGGTGAGAAAGGTACAAAACTTGAAGACTATAATCAATACCTCTAAATTGTACTTGTAGAAATCTTTGAATTGCGGTATGTTTTGCCATGTATATTCTCAACAACAAAATAAATAAAATTATATAAAATTTTTTAAATGGCAGTATCAGAGGTAAAGAAGGTGCTGCTTCATAATGTAAAGAGTTTAGTCTACTAAAGAGTTATAATTGTTATAAATTTGTATACTCATGGATTTGGGCAAGTTGGTCAGGCGACATCGCTTCTGTTAAGGGTGGTTGAAAAATCTGGAAACAAATAGTGGTGATGGTGGAACAGCATGATGAATCTAATAAATGTCACTTAAATGTAAACATAAAAACTATTGAAATAGCAAATGTTTTGTTACATATTTATTTACCACAATAAAAAATATTGTATACCCATTGTCATGGATTGAATTGTGTCCCCTAAAAATTGTGGGCAGCAACTTGGCTAGGTCATGATTCCTAGTATTGTATGGTTGTGTTATCTGATGTGATGTTCTTATGTGTTCTGAACTCTACCACTGTGATGAGATTATATGTGGTCTCCTCATGTGTTGTAAAATTTATCACTGTGTTGAGGTTATACTAATGAGGTTGACAAGATCAGAGTCTTAATGCAATCTCTTTTGAGATATAAAAGTGAGAAGCGAGCAGAGACACATGGGAATCTCATACCACCAAGAAAGCAGTGCTGGGAGCAGAGTGTGTCCTTGGACCTCAGGTTTCTGAACAGTGAAGCTCCCAGACCAAAGGAAGACTGATAATATGGACTTTCCTCCAGAGCCGATGAAAGCGTTCCCCTGGAGCTGATGCCCTGAATTTGAACTTGTAGCCTACTGGACTGTGACAGAATAAATTTCTCTTTGCTAAATCCATCCACTTGTGGTATTCCTGTTAGAGGAGCACTACATGAATGAGACAGAATTTGGTACCGGGAGTGGGGTGGTGCTCTAACAGATACCTAAAATGTGGAAGTCGTTTTGAAACTGTGAATGGATAGAGGAGCGGCAGTGGCAGAAGATCGGAAGCGGCAGAGAACCAGAAGCAGCAGAACCAGGAGACCAGTGCGATACTGTGCTGGAGCCAACCCATGGAGCAGGATAGCTGAGTGCCTGTGCGCCAGAGGCTTCCTGGTGGAGTGGGGTGGCTTCAGGCACTTATCGGTGGAGTCAGGCTTGCTGACCCACAGAGTGAGGGAGCTGAGTGCCTGTGTGCAGAAGCTTCCTGGTGGAGTGGGGTGCCTGCAGGCACTTAATCGGTGGAGCTACCAAGCTTCAGAACACTTACTCTAGTAGGGCAGATTCGGGTATGAGGTCCAAGGTCCAAGAGGCCACAGGAAGCAGAAGCTAAAGAGACAAGGAACAGAAGAAGCAGAGTTACTTCAGTCTCAAAAGCTATGGCCGAGACCTCTGAGGTTTCAAAGGGTGGAGCCATAACCCCTGGTGTTTCTAAGGGTGGAGTTGTCACTCTGATGGACTAGGAGAATGGTGCACCTGAATCCGAGGGAGCAGAGTTGCCATCAAGGTGGGCCTGGAAGGTGGAGCTGAAGCCCAGGGCCGAGGGGCCTCCACTCAGAGTCCGGAGACTGTGGTCAACACCTGGAGTCTGGAGGGCAGGGCTATTGTGTAAATTGTGTCAGAGAACAGAGGAATATTTTCAAGCCTTGAGGGCTAATGTAATGTGTTCTGCTGACTTGCTTGGTGCCTGTTATCCCTTCTTCTCCTCCACTTCTTCCCATTTGTAATGGAAACGTCTAGCTTGGGCTGTTCTGCCATTGTACCTTTGGAAGCAGATAACTTGTATTCTAGATTTCACAAATGAAGAGGAATTTTTGGATTTTGAACTTGAAGTTAAGACCTTTGCTATGATATGATGAGATTAATATGTTTTGCTGTTGCAAGGATGTGATTTTTTGGGGGGGCCAAAGGGTGGAATGTCACGGATTGAATGGTGTTCCAAAAAAATGTGGGTAGCAACTTGGCTAGATCATGATTCCTAGTATTGTATGATTGTGTTATCTGATGTGATGTCCATACATGTTGTGAACTCTACCACTATGATGACATTAGACAAGATCTCCTCATATGTTATAAATTCTATCACTGTGATGAGGTTATACTGATGAAGTTGACAAGATCAGTGTCTTAAAGCAATCTCTTTTGAGATATAAAAGAGAGTAGCGAGCAGAGACACATGGTAAATTCATACCACCAAGAAAGCCGTGCTGGGAGCAGAGTGTGTCCTTTGGACTTGAGGTTCCTGCGCAGAGAAGCTCCCAGACCAAAGGAAGACTGATGACATGACTTTCCTCCAGAGCCGATGAAGAAAGCATTCCCCTGGAGCTGATGCCCTGAATTTGGACTTGTAGCCTACTGGACTGTGAGAGCATAAACTTCTCTTTACTAAATCCATCCACTTGTGGTATTCCTGTTAGAGCAGCACTAGATGACTGAGACACCATTGAAAAAAGAATGAAAGAATCCATCAACACTACCCTTCCAAAGCCAAATGGACTTTATAAATTTTATATATTTTCCCTAAATGTAAGACCAGCATATTTAATAGGGGTGATTTCAAGGTCTAATAAAAATATTCACCGATCCTGTATGTTGTGTGTTAGTGAGATTAAGAAGAACATGAGGTAATAAAAGAATATATCAGACTTTTCTCCTTCTAATAGTCTTCCAAAGAAAGTGAACATGTATGAGCTGTTGGCTGCTTCCCCAAAATCACAAAGGAAAATATAGAAACCTGAGCAAAAATTGGGAAAAGGTATAGGAGGATAAAAGCTTTTTGGAGTTTAGCCTGGGGGAGTAGGTGACTGTAGCCTGGGCAAAGAGGGATGACAGCACTGTGATGATAAGTAAGAAAACAGTGAAATAAAAAATAAAAATGTTATTAGAAAAATATGACTTATCAAAACTGACTTAAGATCATACAAAGCTAGGAGGCAAAGCCAACATGTCACTATAGACAGAGGCACCAACCGCCCCTCTATAGCAAAGATCCAAAAACTAAGTAAAACAAAGACAGACAAATGTCAACCTTGGAGCCCTAAGCATCAAACAAAGAAATAAAGAACACAAAAAAATACCGAATGGAATAAGAAACTGACAGAGAACAGAGATCTAGGAGAAACAGACGTCTCTGATAAGCTATCGCAGCACAGATTCGCCATCTTTGTCTCCTGTTGGAGATCGGCAGACAGGCAGTACAGGAAAGCAGCTTCACGGAACTCCAAGAAGAAGACAGAGCACACGCTAACCAGTGATATGTACTTTCCCACCCCCCTTCTTCCCCTTGCTTGGCTCCTACTACTTCGCAGGAGGACGAGGTTGCTATCTAGCAGGTGTTGGCTCCCTGCCACTTGAATTCAACCCACCCACACCGACCAGCTCCTTCGGTACCATTTCTTTGTGCCTGATGTTGCTCTTTTTGGTTCTTTTGGTTTCTTCCCTATCATTCACCTCCTCCCACTACTTTCCCCGTAGCAACTGATTCTGTGAACCATTTTTGCTTCTTCTTCACAGGCTGTGAAGTACTGCTCAGCTGGGGAACTGCTTCTTCGGTCTGAGCTAGCACAGTGGTGGAATCCCTTCGACCTTTTTTTTTCCTTTTTGGTTTGAATTTCTCAGTTTCTAGTCCCTCTCTATTTACCTTGCTTTCCTGTCTCTTGAATACCTGGAATTGTGTGCCGTCTTCAGCCTTTCTAGCTGTGCTGTATTGTGCGGCTTGGGAGCTACTTCCCTGGTCGGTGCTGCCCCATCAGTGAGATACCTGCAGGCATTTTTTTTATTATTATTTTTTCTTTTTGTATATTTCTTTTTACTTTTTTGTTTTTCTTCATTTCTCCGTTTCTCGTCTCTCTCTACTTTCCTTCTTATCCTGTCTCCTGAATCTCCCATTTGCCAGTAGGATCCCTAGGGGTGATTTCTTTTCTCGTTGTTTCTTTAATTAATTAATTTCTTTATTTTTCTTTTCCTATTTGTTTTTCTTCATTTATTGGTTTCTCATCCTTCTCTGCTTTCCTTCTTTTCCTGTCTCCTTAATACCTGGCACTATGTGCCAGCTCTGTGCTTTCTAGATATGCTGTGTCCCAAGACCTGGGAGCTACTTCCCTGGTCACTGGTGAAATACCTGGGGGAAATATTTCTTTTCTTTTCTCCTTTTCATTTTTATTAATTTCTCAGTTTCCCATCTCTTCACTCCAGCAGCAGGCTCCCTCAGCACTTTTTCTTTTCCCTCTGGCTGCTGTTTCTATCTCCTCTTTCTCTTCTTACCCTTACCCATATTTCCTCAAAACATCACATCTCCGCCACCCCCCCCCCCGTCTATCTACACCATGTGCTAAACATCGCACCCCCGTGCAGCACAGGTTTGACCTACAGGAACCTGCCCTTCACTGACCTCCAGCCTGTCCTGTCAGCCCCAGTCCATGCCACAAACAACCCATGCCATCCCCTCTCCTAGAGCTGGACCCGGCCTGCTACCATAGGTGAGTGACTGCTCCTGCCCACTATACAAGGAGGTGAAAAGTGTCAGGCCTACAGACAAGCAAACCAAAAAGAACACTCAGCCCACATGATTAGGCAAAACAAATGAAACAAAAAACCAAATTGAAACTGACAAATCTACAATCAATAAATGAAGAAAATAACTACCGAATGTCCCAAAGACAGCAGACAATATCTAAGCACATTAAAAAAAAAAAAAAAAGGCAGCATAATTCTAGTAGTCCTCCAAAATAAAACACCCGATTACTTTCTAGTAGAATAAAAGGCACTGCAACTACCTGATAGGGAATTCAAATCTCTAATAATCAGAAGCATCCAAGACTTGAAGCAAAGAGCAGACAACAATGAGGAAAAGACAGACAAATTAATGGAAAATGCAGAGAAATTCATGGAATATACAATCAAAAAATGGAAGAATTCAAGATAATAATACAGGTACAAAATTCTAAAATAAATTTACACCTAAAATTCATGCAAAAACAACAATTAGAAACCCAAAAGATAGACAACAAAATTTCAGAAATGGACAGTGTCAAAGAGGGTTTAAGGAGCAGGTGTGAAATGATGGAAGACAGGATCAGCAAAATTGAAGACAAATACTTGGATACAACACTTTTTGATGAAAAATCAGAAAACAGAACAAAGAAAAATGAAGAAACCCTGAGTATAATGTGGGGTACAATCAAAAGCAAAAATGTGTGAGTGATTGCAGTTCCAGAACAGGGGGAGAAAACAGAAAACACAGAAAGAATCATTGACAGAAATCTTCCCTGATATAAAAGATGAAAAGCTGACTATCTAAGAACCTCAAAGAACCCCGTATAGGACAGACCCCTAAGGAAAATCACCAAGGCATATCATAATCACACTTGCTAAAACCAAATACAAAGAATCCTGAGAGCAGCTCGAGAAAAAAAAAGTCACAAACAGAGGAGAAACAATAAGACTAAGTTCAGATTATTTGCCAAAAAACATGGAGGCAAGAAGGCAATGCGAAGACATATATAAAACCTTGACAGAAAAAAATTGCCAGTCAAGAGTAATATATTCTGCAAAATTCTCATTCAAACATGATGATGAAATTAGGTCATTTCCATATAAACAGAAATTAAGGGACTATGTAAAAGCCAAACCAAACTTACAAGACTTATTAAAGGGAGTCCTCTCATCTGAGAAAAAACATCAGAGCACAGACTGAATAGAAGAGACAGGATTGTACTAATCAGATACCAGCCTAGGAAATGAACTCCTAATGACTACTGAACACCAGAAAAATTACAAGAGGGAACTGGAGAGGTTAATCTGCAAATGACAACAGCAATAAAACCTGGGTTAAACGATGTAAGTATAGAACCTTCTAATGGAGAGGAAGGCAAAGCGATTCCAATTAATAATAGATTGGTTTCAACCTAGGAAGACGGGGTAAATTTCAAGGTAACCACAATGAAAGTAATCAAACCTAATCATCAAAATTAAGAAGAAAAACATAAAGTCTCAGTAATAACAAAACCTACAAAAACTAAAGAAATGAAAAAATTCCACCAACAAAGAAAATGTCAGCACCACAAAAAGAAGCACTACAAAATGACAGCAATAAATTTACACTTATAAAAAATTACACTGAATGTAAATGACCTAAATGCACCCATTAAGAGATAGAGAGTGACAGAATGGATTAAAAAAAAAAAAAAAAACCAGGAACCATCCATAGGCTGTCTGTAAGAGACACACCTTAGAAACAAAGACATAAATTTACTGAAAATAAAAGGATGGAAAAAATATATCAAGCAAACAGCTACCAAAAAAGTGCAGGAGTGTCAGTACTAGTCTCAGATAAAATAGAATTTAAAACAAAATCTGCCATAAAAGACAAAGAAGGAAAGTACTTAACAATTAAGGGGAGGATCCATCAGAAAGACATAACCAAAATAATCATCTACACACCAATGACAGGGCTCCAGAATACATAAAACAAACTAACATCTCTGAAAATAGAAATTGACAGTTCCACAATAATAGTAGGAGACTTCAACACACCACTCTTGGTGAAGGACAGAACCTCTAGAAAGAAAGAAACTCAGCCAAGGTACAGAAGACCTAAAGGGCACAATCAGCCAACTTGACCTAGTAGACATATATAGAACTCCACCCAACAGATGAAAAGTACACATTCTTTTCCAATGTACATGGAAGGTTCTCCAGAACAGACCACTTCTTAGGCCAAAGAGCAATCCTCAACAATATAGAAAACTTTGAGATAATACAAAGTATCTTCTCTGACCAAAATGCCATCAAGATAAACATTAATAACAGGAAGACCAAGGGAAAAAAATCAATTACATGAAAACTGTACAACACTCTGCTTAAAAATCACTGGGCAATAGAAGAAATCAGAGATGGAATAAAAAAATCCCGTGTATCAAATGAGAATAGAAATGCATCATGCCAAAACTTTTGGGACACAGCAAAGGCAGTCCTCAGAGGACAATTTATAGCAACAGATGCACACATCAAAAATGAAGGGATAAAATCAAAACATCAACTACAGAACTCGAACAAACAGAAATAGAACTGTAAAAAATGCCCACATCCACTAGAAAAAGGAATTGAAAAAGATCAGAGCAGAAACAAATGAAATAGAGAGTAGAAAATCAATAGAAAGTATCAACAAAACTAAAAGTTGCTTCTTTTAATGGATCAAGAAAATCGACAAACCACTGGCCACACTGACAAAATAAAAACAGGAGAGGACACAAACAACCCACATAAGATGAAATGAGGGGACATTACAACAGCCCCAACTGAAATAAAAAGGATTATAACAGAGTATTATGAAAAAGTATACTCCAACAAAATTGAAAACATAGCGGAAATGGATAAATTTCTAGAAACACACTACCTATCCAAATTACCACAAAGTGATGTTGAAGATCTGAACAAACCCATAACAAGAGAAGAGATTGAAAAGGTAATTTCAAAAACTCCCAACAACAACAACAAAAAGCCTTGGCCTGGATGGCTTCACTGGAGAATTCTACCAAACATTCAGAGAAGAGATTATACCAGTACTATTCAAACTATTTCAGAACACAGAAAAGGAAGGGATAGCTCCAAATACATTTTATGAAGCCAGCATAAACCACATATCAAAATCACGCAAAGATGCCACAGAAAAAGAAAATTACAAACCAATATCTCTCATGAATGTAGATGCAAAAATTCTCAACAAAATTCTAGCCAATAGAATTCAACATCATATCAAAACAAATAATATGCCACGACCAAGTGGGATTCATACCAGGTATGCAAGCATGCTTCAACATTAGAAACTCAATTAACGGAATCCACCACTTAAGGAAAAGGAAAGATAAGAATCACATGATCATCTCAATTGACACAGAAAAGGTATTCACAAAAGTCTAACATCAATTCCTGATCAACACTCTCAATAAAATAGGTATAAAAGGGAAATCAGCTAGCATAATAAAGGGCATCTTTGTGAATCCAAAAACCAGTACAATTTTTAATGGAGGGAGGTTGAAAACATTCCTCTTGAGAGCAGGAACAAGACAAGGATGCCCTTTATCTCCACTCCTATTTCACATTGCGCTGGAAGTCCTGGCCAGAGCAATAAGACAAGAAAAAGAAATAAAGGGGAGCCAAATTCATAATGAAGAAGTTAAACTCCCCCTGTTTGCAGATGATATGATACTATACATAGAAAACCCTAAAGACTCCAGGAGAAAACTACTGGAACTAATAGCAAGGTTCAGCAGAGTAGCAGGATACAAGATAAAGATACAAAAATCGGTTGGATCCCTATACACCAATAAAGAGAACGATGAAAAGGAAATAAGGAAAACAATACCATTTACAATTGCCCCTAAAAAGTAAAATACTTAGAAACAAATCTAACCAGGGATGTGAAAGACCCATTCAGAGAACAAACAAACAAACAAAAACAAAAGCTACAAAACACTACTGCAAGAAACCCAAAGGGATTTACATAAATGGAAAAACATCCCATGCTCATGGATAGGGAGACTTAACATAGTGAAAATTACAATTCTACCCAAAGCAATTTACAAATGCAATGCAATCCCCATCCAAATATCCACAACATTCTTTAAAGAGATGGAAAAACTAATCATTAACTTTATATGGAAAGGGAAAAAGCCCCGAATAAGTAAAGCTCTACTGAATAAAAATAAAGCAGGAAAACTCGCACTACCTGACCTCAGAACCTACTATACAGCTACCGTAGTCAAAAGAGCCTGGTACTGGTACAGTGACAGACACATTGACCAATGGAACAGAATTGAGAATCCAGATGTAAATCTACCCACCTATGTTCACCTGATCTTCCACAAGGGCCAAATTCCATCAAATGGGGAAAAGACAGTCTTTTTAACAAATGTTGCTGGTAAAACTGGATGTCCATTTGCACAAAAATGAGACAAGAACCATACCTCACACCATACACAAAAACTAATTCAATTTGGATCAAAGACCTAAATATAAAGCGAAATACTATAAAGTTCATAGAAGAAAAATAGGATCAACGCTACAGACCCTAATGCACGGCATTAGCATGGTACAAACCACAACCAACAACACACAAACCCCAGAAGATAAGCTAGATTAGTGGGATCTTCTAAAAATAAAATACTTACGCTCATCAAAAGACTTCACTTCTTAGGTTCACCAATCCAGCGGAGATTCGACAGCCTCATAAAACAGAATGGGTCTGATGAGGAACAGCAGTCCAGGGACAAGACCTAGAAGGCAGAAGGGGACAGGAAAGCTGGTGACAAAGTCCCCAAGGTTGAGTAAGGACAGTATTGACATGTAGTGAGGTTGTTAACCATTGCCATAGGGCAACATGTGTACTAACTGCTTAATGAGACACTATTTTGTTCTGTAAACCTTCATCTAAAGTGAGAAAAACAGCACAAGTGGAAGAACATAATTGATGTTACTAAATTGTGCATGTAGAAATTTTTGAAATGGTGTATCTTTGGCTATGTATGTTTTCCCAAAAAAAAAAAAGGAACGAGATAAAGAAGGCAGAGGGTTGACATGTCGTGGGGTTGTTAACCGATGTCATAAAACAATATGTGCACTGACTGTTTAATGAGTAACTACTTGTCTTGTAACATGTCACATAAAGTACAGATAAAAAAATTCAAACTATATAGAAATACATAACACAAAAAGCAAAGTCAGATTTTTTTAATTAGCCCTCCAATCCCATTTTCACTTTGCATGACCACTTTTGGTGTCCAAAGTGTACGTTTGAGATGTTTCTTTATATATACTTTCTCTATATAAGCGACTACAATATGTATCATTTTTTAAAAGACTTCACAAAAAGAGTAAGAAGAGAAACTACAGACTGGGAAAAATTTTTTGGAAATTACAAGTCAGACATAGTTGTAATCTCTAAAATCTATAATAAAATCCACCACCTCTACAACAAAAAGGCAAATAATCCAATTAATTAAAAAATGGACAAAAGAAACAGACAGACACTTCACCAAAGAAGACATTCAATCTGCCAACAGACACATGAGGAAATGCTTGGGATGACTAGTCTTTAGAGAAATGCAAATTAAAACCACAATGAGATACCATCTCAGTCCGGCATTACTGGCACGAATAAAAAACACTGGAAGTAACATAAGTTGGAGAGGCTGCAAGGAGATTGGAACTCTTGTGCACTTCTGGTAGAAATGCAAAATGCTACAACCATTTTGGAAAATGATATGGAGCTTCCTTAGAAAGCTAGAAATAGACATGCCATACGATCCAGCAATCGCACTCCTAGAAATATATCCTAGAGAAATAAAAGCTGCCACACGAATACACATATGCACACCCATATTCATTGCAGCACTGTTCAAAATAGTGAAATGATGGAAACAACCTAAATGCCCATCAGCAGATGAATGGATAAACAAACTATGTTACATACACACAATCTAGTATTCTGCAAGGATAAAGAACAATGATGGATCTGTGAAGCATCCCATAACATGGATGAAACTGGAGGACATCACGCTGAGTGGAATAGGTCAATCACAAAAGCAGAAATATTCTATGAGACTTCTACTGTAAAAACTCATGTAACATTTTTCACACAAAAAGAAACAATATTTGTTGGTTACTAGGGATGTGAGGGGTGGGGAACTAAATAGACAACGGACAAGTGACAACCTTGGTAAATGGTAAGACAGTAAACAATACTGGGGAAGCCAGCACAACTTGTACTAGGAAAGGTCATGGAAGCTCCACAGACACATCCAAACTCCCTGAGGGACTGAATTGCTGGCAGAGGGCTGTGGGGACTATGGTCTCGTGGAACATCTAGCACAGTTGGGGTAACACAGTTTATAAAGACAATGTTCTACATTCGACCTTGGCGAGTAGTGTCTGGGGTCTTAAAAGCCTTTCAGCAGCCATCTAAGATACTTCACTGGTCTCAACCCTTCGGGAGCAAGGGGGAATGAAGACAACAGGATAAGGGGAAGAGATTAGTCCAGAGGACTAATGCACCACAGTTACCACGGCCTCCGGCAGACTGAGTCCAGTACAGCTAGATGGTGCCCGGCTACCACCACTGACTGCTCTGAACAGAATCACAATAGAGGGTCCTGAACAGAGCTGGAAAAGGATTTGGAACAAATTTCTAACTCACAAAAAAAAGACAATATTTACTGGCCCAACAGACTGGAGAAACCCCGACAGTATGGCCCCCAGACACACTTTTAACTCAGTGGTTAAGTCACTCCTGAAGTTGACCATTTACCTGTGGATTGGACAGGCTCATAAAACAAAATGGGACTAATGAGTCACAGAAGTTCAGAGACAAGGATTAGTAGGCAGGAGGGGGCAAGAAAGCTGGTGATAGTGAAGCCAGGTTTGAGAAGGGGCAGTGGTGACATGTCGTGGAGTTTTTAACCATTGTCATACGGAAATATGTGTACTAACTGTTTCATGAGAAACTCTTTGTTCTGTAAACCTTCATCTAATGTACAAAAAAGCAAATATCTATGTGAGATTAAATCGATAACAACTACTCAAAGGTCTGATGGGAAGCTTAGGGGGCAGTGAGTTGAAGATAATGGTGATGGAATAATTTGGAAAAGGATAGTGAGAAAAGCAGCACAACTGGAAGAATGCAATTGATGTCACTGAATTGTACATGTAGAAACTTTTGAGATGGTTTAATTTGGGTTATGTATATTTTCACCAAGAAGGAAAAAAAAAAAAAAAAAAAGGTCCTCCAATGTAGAGAAGGGAGTGTTGACCTGTTATGCGGTTTTCAACCACTGTCATAAAACAATATGTCAACTGAACGTTTAATGAGAAACTTTTTTTTCTGTAAACTTTCATCAAAAGTACAATAAAAATATCTTAAAAAAGTACATTCTCCCCAAACTGAAGAACATTTACAAGACAATCTTAATCCAAATACCAACAATGTATTCACAGTACTTGTGAAGAATTTTAAAATTTATACGGAAATGAAAGGACCAAAAATAGTCAAAACACTTTGGAAAAAAACAAAAAATAAAGTTGGGAGAATTTCACAACATATTTTCAATATTTATTGAAAAGCTATGGTAACAGAGACTATGTAATATTGACGTCAAGATAGACAAATAGATAAATAAAAAGGATATGGAGTCTTGAAATTAACTAACAGGTCGCAATTAATTGAGTTTTGACAAAGGCAGTAATACTGTTTAATGGGAAAAATCTTTTCAATAAAAGCTGCAGAAAATAACTGGATATCCATGAACCTACATCCCAACCTCACTTCATACTCAAACACCTGTTCTATAGGAATTATACACCCAAACCTAAATCCAAAATTATACAGTTTTTAGAACAAAAAGAAATCATAGGGAAGTAGTTTGCAAGCACATGGAATGCAAAGATTTCCTAGGGAGGAAACAAAGGGTATTAACTATGGAAGAAAAAAAAAAGAATAAATATCACATCATCAAAAGTGAAATCCACTGTTCATCAAAAGACACTGTTAGGAAAATGAAGTCAATCCACAAACTGGTAAAAAATGTTACATGTGTCAAAGTATATGTACCCATAATGTATAGAACTCTTACAAATCAATAATGAAAAGGCAAGCTACCTAATGGGAAAAAGATTTTAATAGGTATCATGCAAAAGTAGACAAAAAAGTGAAAAGGTGTTTATCGTTTCTAGTCATCAGGAAAATACAATTTAAAACCACAATGAATACTACTTTATAACCACTAGCAACCTTAAACTTGAAACATTGAGAATAATAAATGTTGGCAAAGATGTAAAATAGCTGGAACTTTCATATAATGACTGGTAAAATCCACTTGCCGTTGAGTTGATCCTCACTCTCCGCAGCCCCACGTGTGTCAGAGTAGAACTGTGCTCCATAGGGCTTTCAGTGGCGGATTTATCCAAAGTAGATGGTCATGCCTTTGTTCCAAGGTGTCTCTAAGTGGACTCCAACCACTAATATTTAAATTAGCAGACAAGTAGGTTAACCGTTTCGGCCACCCAGGGATACCTATCCCTGGTAGGAGTGGTCAATGGTACAACCATCTTGGAAAATGCTTTTGAAGTATCTTATATGTTTATAGAAAGAGGAAGATCCTCTTAATTGTAAATGTATTTACGTATACCCACTGCCATCAAGTCAATTCTGACTCATGGCGACCCTATAGGACAGAGAACTGCCCCATAGGTTTTCCAAGGAGTACCCGGTGGAGTTGAACTGCTGACCTTTGATTAACAGTAGTAGCTCTTAACCATTACACCACCAGGGTTTCCATATCTAGGTATAGTATGCTTTAATGTGAAGATTTTGTTGCATTTAACAATAATGGTATGTATGCATGAGTGTGCATGCATGTGTATGTGTATGTGTGTGTTCTCAGTTAATTATTCTCACGTGGACACGTAGGACCATAAGATAGGATATATTTAAAGAACATCGCTCCATTTAACAGCTTACTTGACTTGTAAAACTAGCAGTGATAACAAGCAGAGAAGTAGGAACTTTTCAAATCTAAATAAAGAGTCTAAACCCCATTACTTTTCAAATAGGAGGTCAGAACACTCAACAAATTAATTTCAGAGGTGAACAAAAGTGACAGGACCCTGAATTTCTGGGTGCCGATGGAGTGAGAAAGCAGGTGGTATCCATCTAGATGAGGTAGACACTGGCTTTCTGGGTCCTTTCTATTACTGTTTCTTATGTACTATCCGTGTTTTAAGAAATACTCTGATTTTATCTACAATGCCCCACTCATTCCCAAAAGCTGTTTATCCACAAGGTCACATAGAAAAGTGAAGTGAATTAGAAAAGAGAGTAACAGTGTATGAAAGGGTAATACAGTTTAAAAATCTTATTTCCTAGAGTAGTCATGTCTAAGCTTCTCTCTTGCTGGAGCAAACATTGTGATGACGATGATCTGTTGCTGCTAATACACTGCCATGTATTGCATGCTAATTCTGGCTCAAAGTCCAAGGGTGGCACAAATGGTTTGAATTCAACCACTATACTAAGAATTGAGGATGGTGAAACTTCGCCTCATGCACTTTGGACATGTTATCAGGAGGGACAAGTCCCTGGAGGGGATACCATGCTTGACAAAGTAGAGGGTCAGTGATAAAAGGAAAACCCTCAAACGGATGGATTGGCACAGTGCTTCCAACAATGGGCTCAAACATTACAACGATTGTGAAGATGGTGCAGGACAGGGCAGTGTTTCATTCTGTTTTTACATGGGGTCTCTATGAGTCAGAACCAACTCATTGGCACCTAACGACAACAGCAACTAACCTAAAGCTTGTCAATTTGAACCCACCCAGCAGTACCATTCAAAAAGTCCTGGCAATCTGCTTCCATAAAGATTTCGGTCAAGAAACCCCTATGCAACAGTTCTGCTCTGGAACACACGGTGTTGCCATGAGTTGGAATCATCTCAATGGTAACAAGTATTGTTTATTTTTGTTTGTTTAATTCTGGGTCAAGCATTCTTCCAACAAAGTTACATGCATTATTCAATTTTATACTGAAGAAAAATTTGTAATCTAAATATTATTTTCCCCAATTTGCAGTACAGAAAGCGAAATCCTGAGGGGATGAATAATTTGTCACCCTAATCAAAGAATAATTAAAGAAAACATCATGGGTTCAAAATAATACAGAAGTAATATTTGGTATGATCCAAAATTCAGAGAACAGTGATTGTGAGAGCCTGGCTATTGGAATAAAAAAAAGACCAGAAATAAACTAAAATTATGCCGTAATATTGCTAACAGAATCAGGTTATAAAAAAAATAAAATATTTGTCCCATCTCAAAACATGAACTTTATTCAAGAAGTGAAAGGAAAGTCACAATTGCCCAAGCGGAGGAACTCCCTGCCCAGGTTACAGACACAAAAGATATCAAGAGAATCATCTGATGTGACCTGAGGAGTCTGCTGCTGCTCATCCTTTGAAGCACTGGGATCGTGGCACAGCTGAGGATTGCTCTTTCTCAGTCACCTCCTGGAGAGCAGAAGTCTCATTGAGCAGGAAAAAACCTTCAGCTGTCAGAGATCATCACAGGCAGATCATGGGCTGATGGATGGAGAAGCTGTGTCCATGACTGGTTTGGGCAAAAAGATGATGAAGGTGGAGCTGTGGAAGGAGGTGAGCCAGTTGTCCCTATCCTTTCATGATCCTGATGAATCCTGAAGCTATTACTTGCTCTTAGGTGGGCACTTCTGTTGACATGGTTGGTATACCTGCACAGGAGGGCATTTCTGCTGGCATGGCTCAGGTGGGCACTGCACAGGTAGGCATGGCTCAGGGCACTTTGGGGGTGGACATGGCTCAGGGCACTTCTGAGGTGGGCATGGTTCAGGGCACTTAGGTGGGCATGGTTCAGGGCACTTAGATGGGCACACTACAGGAGGTGGCTGGCAGGGCTGCTTGCACTGCTGCTGCTGATAAGACATCTTTCTGGAGTCTCTGAGAATCTGAAAGAAATTAGGTGACAGTGTTCATGAGAAGGAACTCCTATAGACAGAGATGCCAAATCTTATTTGATTCCATTGGATATTACCTTTCCAGATTCCAAGATATACCTTCATCTCTTAACTCCCTTTTACAACTCTCTGGCTTCTCTTCTTCAGCCAACTGCTTCACTAGCTCTAGGAAAATTTTCTCTGCTGAATAGCAGCAAGTAATGATATTTACATGAAAATAATGTCTTCCAGAAAGCAGTCACAAGTTCTGAACTCCTCAGCAACATCCCAAGAAGTTGCTATCATTATTTCTTACGAGCTGTCAACACTTGGGTAGAGAGCAAGCAGCTAGCTGTTCAAGGAGAATTCCATGGCCTTTGAAATCACAGCAAATGGACTCCAAAAAGAAATGGAAAGGAAAACAAATTACCTTGTTCTCTTCTTCACACCAAAGCTTTCCTATTAAATTCTTTTTCCATACAGACATCAAACTATCTACCAGAACCCAAGTTAAAACACTGAATCATTGTATCAGGATGCACCAATCCAGTTTTCATCAATGAAATGACATCAAACCCATGATTATAACTTCGGAATCACCAAATTTTCTGTCTTCAGATTGAATTCAAATATTTGAGAGCAACATATAAACAGAAGAGCTCAAGAAATCAGACTCACCGGGTTCCCCAAAGGAGATCGGGAATGGAGTATCAGGTGGATGCTAGGTGTGAAGCAGAGGAGATCTTTATAGGGCTTGCTGCCCCACCCAAGGGGAAGTGGAGTTTTCTAAATCTGGGATGGTCCAAGAATTTCCTAACCAAATGTAAATCCATCCCTAACTGGCTTGACAAGAATGCTGAAAACAGGAAGCATCCTGCTTCCGGATCTCCTCACTGGATTAAGTGTCCATGACTCAGAGGCCCTGCCTTCTGGACAGTTTCAGTGACTTACAGCAGTGGGATAATCTGGGGATCTCTCTAACTGGTGTCCAAAGGCAGTTTTTCTTGACTGAGGACAAACACCCTTTCTTATGCTTCACATACCCTGCCTCACAAAAGTGCCTTCCTTATTCCTTTTTAACTGTTGTCATTTTGTTATACACTGTGGAGCGAAACAAAATCTGACCACCTGGGTGCCTGGATACCTTGTGATACCTTTCTAAACACCCAGTATCTGTTGTCATCCAGTCAAATTCAACTCATGGTGATCCCATGTGTTTCAGAGTAGAACCATGCTCTTTAGGGGCAATGACTCTGATCTTTCAGAAGTAGATGTCCACACATTTCTTCCAAGAAACTTCTTGGTGGGCTTGAACCGCCAACCTTATTGTTAGTAGCGAGGCACTTAACCGTGTCTGCCACCCATGGACTACTCTCATTATGCCAAACCCTCATTATAATGCATTTCCTCTAGATTCTATGGCTTACTAATCTAAGTTTCCTTTCCTCCCTCAAAATGGAGTGAAGTAAGGCTGCAGATCATCTCATTAGCCTTCCCACAAGAATACTTCTAAGCATTCAGCAAATGACGACAACAATATCCGATTTTCACCTCCTTTGGGTTTTCAAATAGAAGATATAAAGTTGCTTTCTGAGGCCTTTATCAAATCTCTACCACCTAGGCCCACATGGGCTCCAATAGGACCACAGCATCACTTATTACAGTTGAGATACTATAGCAACTCAGTTCCGAGAACTACAACAGAAAGCCGTCCTTCTGGCCGTAACTCCCTCCTCACATGGTGTACCAGCTGCTCCTACATAAGTTCGTCCAACTGAGAACTAAGAGGGTTGTTCAGATTTTCTGTCATCCTATCCCTTTGGAATCACTATAAAATCCAATCTAATAATCAATACCATTCAAAAAATTAATTTTATATGTGTTTTATATTTGTTAGCTATTTAAAGAGTTTGACACAGAATATATTGATGGATTCAGGATGAAGTTTAAATCAGCATATTACTCATTCAGTCATTAAAATGAATTGCCTTGCATTTACATCTTTTTAAACATTAATAATTATGCAAGTATGAACTTGACTTGATTTTAGGATTTGTCTATATTGAACACAGAGGGTACATTTCTAAGAAACCAGTTTACACCTTTACTTGCCTCATAGAATTTGACAGTGTCCTAGAGGGAAGGAGAGATGCAAATGGAACCTGTTGTCTGGTCCCCATGCTCTCTTTGAGAAGCACTGAGACCATGGGAAGGTGATCTCACCTCTCCAGGTCTGGGTCTTTGTCTATGAACAGGGGAGAATAATACTCACCTCTCGGGGAAGGAGGTGGGGGATGGCTGTAAAGGGCCTTCTCTGAACTCTGTTCAACTTTGGAATTTTCTCTCCTCTTTCTTTCTTCCCATAGAACTCCAGATAAGACCTGTATTCTCTACCTCTTTGAAGCTTTCTTTTCCACCATGTTCCTAGAGGTGCTTCTCTCCCAGCACAAACTGCAGGGTGGGATCCAGTCTAATCAGTACATTTCCTCCTTGCTATTCTCAAGAATACGTAATTGAATCGTTTTAATTTTTTTTTTTTTTTTTGCTCTCCATTAGCACGTGCAAGAAATAGGGAGACGTGAACAAAAATCACAAGCATTCATTCAGAAGCATTTTTTAAATACATATTCTTTTTTATTATTGTACTTCAGGTGAAGGCTTAAAGAGCAAATAGTTTCTCATGAAACAGTAGTACACGTGTTGTTTTATGACATTGGTTAACAATCCCACAACATATCAACCTTCTAAAGTCTCTATCTCTTTTTTTTTTTTGGTGAAAATACACATAGCCAAAGATAAACCATTTCAAAAATTTCTACATACCCAGTTCAGTGACATTGACTACGCTATTCCAATTGTGCTGTTATTGTCACTTAAGATGAAGGCTTACAGAACAAAATAGTTTCTCATTTAACAGTTACTACAAATCTTGCCCTATGACAATGGTTAACAATCTCACAACACATCAAAAATATCCTTACTCAACCTTGTGTTCCCTATCACCAGCTTCCTTGTTCCCTTCTGCCTTCTGGCCCTTGTCACTGGACACCTGTACCTCGTTAGTCTCATTTGGTTTTACGGGGCTGTCCACTCCCAAGCTGAACAGTGAACCTCAGAGGTAACCTCACCACTGAGCTAAAAGGGTGTCTGGGGGCCATACTATCGGGGTTTCTCTAGTCTCCTTTAGGCCAGTAAATCTGGTCTTTTTTTGTGAGTTAAAGTTATGTACTACCTCCTGCTCCAGCTCTGTCCAGAACCCTCTGTTGTGATTCTGGTCAGAGCAGTCAGTGGTGGTAGCTGGGCACCATCAGGCTGTATTGGACTGAGTCCGGTGGAGGCCTTGGTAGCTGTGGTCCATTAGTCCTTCGGACTAATCTTTTCCTTGTATCCTGTTCTCTTCATTCTCCCTTGCTCCTGAAGGGGTGAGACCAGTGAAGTATCTTAGATGGCTGCTCAAAGTATTTTAAGACACCAGACACTACTCACTAAGGTAGAATGTAGAGCATTGTTTCTATAAGCTGTGACATGCCAACTGAGCTAGATGTTCCCCGGGACCATGGTCCCCACCGCATTCCACCTTCTGCCCAGCAATTCAGTCCCTCAGGGGGTTTGGATGTGTCCATGGGGCTTCCATGACCTTTCCTTGTTCAAGTTGTGCTAGTTTCCCCTGTATTGTGTACTGTTTCAGCCTTCACCCAAGATACCACTTATGTAATACCTGTTAAGTAGTTCCCCCACCCCTATGATCCCTGGTTACCAACAAAGATTGTTACATTTTGTGTTTGAACTTTTTCATGGGTTTTTACAATAGAGGTCTCATACAATATTTGTCCTTTTATGATGGACTTATTTCACTCAGCATAGTGTCCTCCAGTTTTATCCATGTTATGAGATGGTTCACAGATTCATTGTTGTTCTTACACGTTGCATAGCAGTCTGTTGTGTGTGTGTACCATAGTTTGTTTATCCATTCATCTGTGGATGGACATCTAGGTTGTTTCCATCTTTTTGCTATTGTGAACAATGCTGCCATGAACATAGGTGTGCATATGTCTATTCAAGTGACGATTCTTATTTCTCTAGGATATATTCCTAGGAGTGGGATTGCTGGATCGAATGGTATGTCTATTTCTAGCTTTCTGAGGAAGGTCCGTATCATTTTTCAAAATGATTTTAACAATTTGCATCCCCACCAGCAGTGAATAAGAGGTCCGATCTCTCCGCAGACCCTGCAACACTTGTTATTTCCAGTGTTTTTGATTCGTGCCAGTAATGCCGGGGTGAGATGGTATCTCACTGTGGTTTTAATTTGTATTTCTCTAATGGGTAGTGATCGCTAGCATTTCCTCATATATCTGTTGGCCATTTGAATGTCTTCTTGGTGAAGTGTCTGTTCATTTCCTTTGCCCATCTTTTAATAGGATTATTTGTCTTTTTGTTGTAGAGGTGTTGGAATTTCCTGTAGATAATGGAGAGTAGACCTTTGTCTGACTTGTACTGTCCAAACATTTTTTCCCAGTCTGTAGGTTCTCTTTGGACTCTTTTGGTGAAGTCTTTTGAAGAGCATAGGTGTTTGATTTTTAGAAGATCCCAGTTATCTAGCTTATCTGTTTGGTTTTGTGCATTGATGGTTATGGTTTGTATCCTGTTAATACCATGTATTAAGGCCTGAAGTGTTGGTCGTATATTTTCTTCTATGAAGTTTATAGTTTTAGGCTTTATATTCAGGTCTTTGATCCTTTTTGAAGTAGTTTTTGTATACGGTGTCAGGTATGAGACCTGTTTCAGTTTTTTGCAGATGGATATTCAGTTTTGCCAGTGCCATTTGTTAAAAAGACGGTCTTCTCCCCATTTGATGGACTTTGGGCCCTTGTTGATGATCAGGTGACCGTAGGTGGATGGATTTACATCTGGGTTCTCAATTCTGTTCCATTGGTCAATGTATCCGTCTTTGTACCAGTGCCAGGCTCTTTTGACTACTGTAGCTGTATCATAGATTCTGAAGTCAGGTATTGTGAGTCCTCCAACTTTATTCTTCTTCTTCAGTAGTGCTTTACTTTTTCGGGACTTCTTCCCTTTCCATATAAAGTTAATGATTCGTTTTTCCATCTCTTTGAAGAATGTTGTTGGTATTTGGATCGGGATTGCATTGTAGTTGTAAATTGCTTTGGGTAGAATTGTCATTTTCACAATGTTGAGTCTGCCTATCCATGAGCATAGTATGTTTTTCCATTTATATAGATCCCTTTGGGTTTCTTGCAGTAGTGTTTTGTAGTTTTCTTTGTATAGGTCTTTTACATCCCTGGTCGGATTTATGCCTAAAAATTTTATCTTTTTAGGGGCTATTGAAAATGGTATTGTTTTTCTGATTTCCTTTTCATCGTTCTCCTTAGTGGTGTAAAGGAATGGAAATGATTTTTGAATGTTTATCTTGTATCCTGCTACTCTGCTGAATCATTCTATTAGTTCCAGTAGATTTCTCGTGGAGTCTTTAGGGTTTTCTATGTATAGTATCATATCATCTGCAAGCAGGGACAGTTTAACTTCTTCATTACCAATTTGGCTGCCCTTCATGTCTTTTTCTTGCCTTATTGCTCTAGCTAGAACTTCCAACACAATGTTAAATAGGAGTGGTTATGAAGGGCATCCTTGTCTTGTTCCTGTTTTCAAGCAGAACGTTTTCAGCCTCTCTCCATTAAGAATGATGTTGGCCATTGGTTTTACATAGATGCCCTTTACTATGTTGAGAAATTTCCCTTCTATACCTATTGATTGAGAATTTTTATCAGGAATGGGCGTTGGACTTTGTCCAATGGCTTTTCTGCGTCAATTGAGATGATCATGTGATTCTTTTCTTTACTTTTATTTATGTAGTGGATTATGTTGATTGATTTTCTAATGTTGAACCATCCTTGCATACCTGGTATGAATACTACTTGGTCGTGGTGTATTATTTTTTTTTTGATATGATGCTGAATTCTATTGGCTAGAATTTTGTTCAGAATTTTTGCATCTATATTCATGAGAGATATTGGTCTGAAATTTTGTTTTTTTTTTTTTGTTTTTTTTTTTTGTAATACTTTGCCTGGTTTTGGCATCAGCGTTCTGCTGGATTCATAGAATGAATTTGAAAGTGTTGCTTCCTCTTCTATGCTCTGAAATAGCTTGAGTAGAACTGGCACAAGCTCTTCTGTAATTATTTTGGAGAATTCTCCAGTGAAGCCATCTGGGGCAGGGTTTTTTTTTTTGTTTGGAAGTTTTTCTTTTTTTTTTATTACTTTTTCAATCTCTTCTCTTCTTATGGGTCTGTTCAGATTTTCAGCATCACTTTGTTGTAGTTTGGGTAGGCCGTGTTTTTCTAGAAATTTATGAATTTCCTCTAGGTTTTCAAATTTGTTGGAGTATAGTTTTTCATAATATTCTGTTATAATCCTTTTTATATCAGTTGGGTCTGTTTTAATGTCCCCCATTTCATTTCTTATTTGGGTTATTTGTGTCTTCTCCTGTTTTTCTTTTGTCAGTGTGGCCAGTGGTTTGTCGATTTTTTTGATTCTTTCAAAGAACCAACTTTTTTTTAAAATATATTTTATTGTAGTTCAGGTGAAGGCTTACAGAACAAATAATTTCTCATGTAACAGTAGCACAGATGCTGTTTTATGACATTGGTTAACAACCTCACAACATTTTAACCTTCTGAATTCTCAACCTCTTTTTTTTTTTGGTGAAAATACACATAGCCAAAGATACATCATTTCCAAAATTTTTACATACACATTTAAGTGACATTGACTACTCTCTTCTAATTGTGCTGTTATTCTCACTTAAGATGAAGTCTTACAAGACAAAATAGCCTCCCATTTAACAGTTACTACAAATGTTGCCCTATAGCAATGGTTAACAATCTCACAATACATCAACAATATCCTTATTCAACCTTGTGTTCCCTATCATCATTTTCCTACTCCCATTCTGCCTTCTGGCCCTTGTCAATGGACTCCTGTACCTCATTAGTGTCATTTGGTTTTACTGGGCTATACACTCCCAGGCTGAACAGTGAACCTCGGAGGTAACTTCACCACTGAGCTAAAAGGGTGTCTGGGGGCCATACTCTTGAGGTTTTTCCAGTCTCCTTTAGGCCAGTAAATATAGTCTATTTTTGTGTGTGTGAGTTAGAATTATGCTCTACATCCTTCTCCAGCTCTGTCCAGAACCCTCCGTTGTGATCCTAGTCAGAGCAGTCAGCGGTGGTAGGCGGGCACCATATAGCTGTACTGGACTCAGTCTGGTGTAGGTCTTGGTAGCTGTGGACAATTAGTCCTTTTGACTAATCTTTTCGTTGTATCCTGTTTTCTTCATTCTCCCTTTCTCCCGAAGGGATGAGACCAGTGGAGTATCTTAGATGGCCACTCACAGGCTTTTAAGACCCCAGACACTACTCACCAAGGTAGAATGTAGAGGATTATCTTTATAAGTAGTGTCATGCCAATTGAGCTATATGTTCCCCGAGACCATGGTCCCCAGAGCCCTCTGTCCAGCAACTCAGTCCCTCGGGGAGTTTGGATGTGTCCATGGGGCCTCCGTGACCTTTCCTTGTACAGGTTGTTTTAGTTTCCCCAGTATTGTGTACTGTCTCACCTTTCACCCAGTTACCACTTATCTATTGTGTTTTTAGTATTTCCCCCCCACCCCTCCCATCCCTGGTAACCAACAAGGATTGTTACATCTTGTGTGTGAACTTTTTCATGGGTTTTTACAATAGAGGTCTCATACAATATTTGCCCTTTTGTGATTGACTTATTTCACTCAGCATAATGTCCTCCAGTTTCATCCATGTTATGAGATGCTTCACAGAGTCAATGTTGTTCTTTCTCGTTGCATAGTACTCCATTGTGTGTACGTACCATAGTTTGTTTATCCATTCATCTGTTGATGGGCATCGACGTGGTTTCCGTGGTTTTGCTATTGTGAACAATGCTGCCATGAACATAGGTGTGCATATGTCTATTCGAGTGACGACTCTTATTTTCTAGGATATATTCCTAGGAGTGGGATTGCTGGATTGAATATTATGTCGATTTCTAGCTTTCTGAGGAAACGGCATATCATTTTCCAAAATGGTTGTATCATTTTGCATTCCCACCAGTGGTGCATAAGTGTTCCCAACTCCCCGCAGCCCTTCCAACATTTGTTATTTCCAGTGTTTTTGATTTGTGCCAGTAATGCTGGAGTGAGATGGTATCTCATTGTAGTTTTAATTTGCATTTCTCTAATGGCTAGTGATCGTGAGCATTTCCTCATGTGTCTGTTGGCCATTTGAATGCCTTCTTGGTGAAGTGTCTGTTCATTTCCTTTGCCAATTTTTTGATAGGATTATTTGTCTTTTTGTTGTAGAGGTGATGGATTTTCTTGTAGATTATGGAGATTAGACCTTTGTCTGACTTGTACTGTCCAAACATTTTTTTCCCAGTCTGTAGGTTCTCCTTGGACTCTTTTGTTAAGTCTTTTGAAGAGCATAGGTGTTTGATTTTTAGAAGATCCCAGTGATCTAGCTTATCTATTTGGGTTTCTGCATTAATGGCTTTGGTTTGTATCCTGTTTATACTGTCTATTAAGGCCTGAAGTGTTGGTCCTATTTTTTCTTCTATGATCTTTATAGTTTTAGGCTTTATATTCAGTTCTTTGATCCATTTTGAAGTAGTTTTTGTATAGGGTCTGAGGTATGGGTGCTGTTTCATTTTTCTGCAAATGGATATCCAGTTTTGCCAGCACCATTTGTTAAAAAGACTGTCTTGTCCCCATTTGATGGACTTTGGGCCCTTGTTGAAAATCAGGTGACTGTAGGTGGATGGATTTACATCTGGGTTATCAATTCTGTTCCATTGGTTAGTGTAGCTGTCGTTGTACCAGTAGCAGGCTGTTTTGACTATTGTAGCTGTATAGTAGGTTCTCAAGTCAGGTAGCCTGCGTCCTCCAACTTTATTCTTCTTCTTCAGTAGTGCTTTAAGTTTTCGGGGCTTCTTCCCTTTCCATATAAAGTTAATGATTCGTTTTTCCATCTCTTTGAAGAATGTTGTTGGTATTTGGATAGGGATTGTGTTTTATTTGTAAACTGCTCTGGGTAGAATTGTCATTTTCACAATGTTGAGTCTGCCTATCCATGAGTAAGGTATGTTTTTCCATTTATGTAGATCCCTTTGGGTTTCATGCAGTAGTGTTTTATAGTTTTCTTTGTATAGGTCTTTTACATCCCTGGTCAGATTTATTCCTAGGTATTTTATCTTTTTAGGGGCTATTGAAAATGGTATTGATTTCCTGATTTCTTTTTCATCGTTCTCCTTACTGGTGTATAGGAATCCAACTGATTTTTGAATATTTAACTTGTACCCTGCTACTCTGCTGAATCATTCTATTAGTTCCAGTAGATTTCTCGTGGAGTCTTTAGGGTTTTCTATGTACAGTATCATATCATCTACAAACAGGGAGAGTTTAACTTCTTCATTACCAATTTGGATTCCCTTTAAGTCTTTTTCTTGACTTATTGCTCTGGCTAGAATTTCCAGCACAATGTAAAATAGGAGTGGTGATTAAGAACATCCTTGTCTTGTTCCTGTTTTCAAGGGAAATGTTTTCAGCCTGTCTCCATTAAGAATGATGTTGGCTGTTGGTTTTGCATAGATGCCCTTTATTATGTTGAGAAATTTCCCTTCCATACTTACAAAAATTACAAAAATATTGCTTTAAAAATGATGACCGTAAAATTAAGTTACTAATGTAATAAATAAAAATAAGAAAGATCATCCCTCCGCGGACAAACAATCCAGTGTGTCTTAAGCAAAGATTATGGTGAATCCATTTCTACAGAACTGAA
The DNA here is from genome assembly GCA_030035585.1 of Dugong dugon. Classification (NCBI taxonomy): domain Eukaryota; kingdom Metazoa; phylum Chordata; class Mammalia; order Sirenia; family Dugongidae; genus Dugong; species Dugong dugon. The sequence continues at coordinate 192,123,980 of CM057462.1, read as the reverse complement.
GTCCACTTAGGGGGGAAATGAGTGACTCAGACACATTTTCTTTCAGAGACCCCCTACCATTCTCATCTTTGCTTTCAGATTAGCTATGAGTCTGTGTAAGATTCCACACTAAACCCCTAACAGGTCTTTAAAGTAGCAGATGGACGTTGAACTGGATTGGAAGAGAAATAGAACAATCACAACATGAAAGACTAACCCAGTTTGAGAATCTTCCCTACTTTTTATACTAGTCCTTCCTATCCATTTTTTTGCCAGAGCAAAACCATTATTACTACTACTAATAACAGCAACAACAACAATACATATTATTAATCCAGTGCCAGGCATTAACTATGCTAAGAACATCGCTACATTATCCCACTTAATTATAAGAGAAGATTGTGATGTAGGTATTATGTGTCTCACTTTCCAGCTGTGAAAATTGAAGTTCTGAGGAATAAAGGAACTTGCCCAAGAGTCACATGAATACAAGTAATAGAACATGAATTTAAAACAATATGAATTTGAAAGAAGTATTCTTTGGTTTAGCATTATGTCAGATAGAATTTCTTATAAAATTCATGAAACATAAGAGCCTAAAAGCTATGAATTAAATGGGAAATGGAAAAAACAAAAATTAAAACACACGCATACATCACTGCCACAAGCACCACCATCACAAGAAAACACTCAGCTAAAATTGCCAAAAACACGCTTAAGAAAAAAAAAGAATTTTCATTTGAGCATTAAGCACATGCTTTATTGGTGATGCACAAGGGAACGTACGTCGCTCAGCAGATGGAAAGTTCCACTCAGCTCATGGACATTTCCACCCAGCTTGCAGATCTGAGGCACACAGGGGAGTCCAGTTTGTTCTTGCTCTTCCTCCTGAGGCTCTGGGAAGCTTGGAATCCAGCCTGGTCCCTTGGTCAACGAGGAGGACAACTTACACCTCAGAAAAGAAGTCACTTGTCTGTCACATCCTACTGCAGGCCGAGTACTGGTAAAGGTCAGTAAGGATGCGGAAAGATGTGATGGCAGGATACAGAGAGGATGGCAGAACCCAGGGCCTGTGAGGAAACATGTCTTACTGTTTCATAGCCCAGTAAGTTGCTGGGGTAGAGGTGTAGGGAGGCTAAACGGCACCCAGGGCAATCTCTAAGTTATTGGCCAACTCCTCCACCTAGTGGAGGGGTTTACCCGGCTGGCCTCCTCTGGTGTCCCCCCTTGGACTTGCACCTGTGGGAAAGTTTCCCCCTCTGAGGCCCCTTCACCCCCACTAAGCCTCTGTTCTGGGGACTGTTCTGTGATCTTCCTGGGCCTTACTACTGACGCTGCTCAGGTGGGCATTTGGAATCGCACATGGTTCAGGACACCTGGGTGGCATTAGAGGAGGTGGCTTGAAGGACTCCCACGTGTCCGGGAAAGGGTTCAGAATGTGGAAAGTCATCAAGGAGTGTTAGGAAATAAAAACATACTTGGAAATCTGAGGGAAGATTACACACAGCTAGTGAAATAAGCTTCCTGCCATAGGAGTGTCCCTCTCCGGTCATCTTATTGTTGGGACTGCAGGCTCTTCTGCAAGCGATCCAATTATGTTTTTCTTTAAGAGTAGCCACTGAGCATAGTCAAAATAAGCGTCTGCCGATGTAAGCCATGTTGTCCCAAGAGGATGACAAAGTCATCTTTCTGCATCTCTTTGGTACAGGAACTGTCTTAGCTTGATTCTGAAATCACATTTCTAGATACTCTTTACATGATCATGAAAAAGGGGCAAATTCCTTTGTTCCTCACTCTTTCTTATTTGAAATTTTTCCCATTAATGTATTTTCTCCTGTAAATTTTAATACAATTTTAGAAAAAGAAACAAAATAAAGCCCAAACAACCTAGCACCATTCACTACTTTCATCGACCAAGTACCATTAAACAGGTCAACACAATTTGGACCTCTAGATTAAATCAAAGACTTTGATGATCTAAAGCCGAATGTGACATCTACTCGTCCTCCTTCTCCTAGCTTCGCCAGAGCTAATGGGGAACTGAGATGGTGGGTGTGTTGCAGAGAACACCAACGGGAACTGAGACAGCCCAAGCTCCAAACAGCAATTCACCTGAAACTCGAAAAATGACCTGATGTGCACTCTGGTTGACTGGAAGAGTCTTGCCCCAAGATCCTCTTCCCTGGGGCAAGTGCTCCTACAGAAGCTTACCTTAGCTGGGGCCCTGCCTAACCTGGAATTTTCTGAGCCTTGTCCCAGTTTGAGGACTGGGGAGTTCTCTAACTGGCAGCCCAAGGGGTGCTTGAATGACTGGGCTTAGCACCTGTCTTAGTCATCTAATGCTGCTATAACAGAAACACCACAAGTGGATGGTTTTAACAAAGAGAAGTTTATTTCCTTATAGTAAAATAAGCTAGAAGTCCAAATTCAGGGTGTCAGCTCCAGGGGAAGGCTTTCTCTCTCTGTTGGCCTTCTCATCATAGTTCCCCCAGACTAAGACCTTCTCCGCGCAGGGACCCCGGGTCCAAAGGACACACTCTGCTCCCGGTACTGCTTTCTTGGTGGTGGTATGAGGTCCCCCTGTCTCACTGCTCACTTCTGTCTTTCATATCTCAAGAGATTGCCTCAGGACACAATCCAGTCTTGTAAATTGAGTCGTGTCTCACTATCACAACTGCCGCCCAACCTCCCTCATTAACATCATACAGGCAGGATTTACCACACATGGGAAAATCACACAATACCTGGAATCATGGCCCCGCCAAACTGATACACACATTTTAGGGGGGACATAATTCAATCCAAGACAGCAGGCTTTCCACATACCCTCAGGTTATCTGCATCCTAAGCCTGGTTGCTCTTTTTAGCTGTCTTTGCCCATGTAACAGGACACCTGGCCCCTCCCCACACATCTCTCTATTCGCACTAGTAATGCCTTTCTTCTCAGTCTACCCCTCCTTCGCACAGTGGTTAAGAGCTCCGCTGCTAACCAAAAGGTCAGCAGTTTGGATCCACCAGCCATTCCCTGGAAACCCTATGGGATAGTTCTACTCTGTCCTATAGGATCGCTATGAGTCAGAATCGACTCGACGGCAAAGGGTTTGGTTTTGTTTTAATAAGTTTATAGGACATTGAAAATATTCTCCTTAAACCTGTTTACAATTGGAGATATACAAACACCTCCTAATAGTGACTAACCCCCTGCTATTGATTCCGACTCATGGTGACCCCAACTGTTACAGAGTAGAACTGCTTTCTTGACTGTAGTCTCTACGGAAGCAGATCAGCAGGACTTCCTTCCATGGCACCGTTGTTGGGTTCAAACCGCCAACCTTTAGGTTCGTAGCTGAGAGCAAACTATTTGTACCATCGGGGACCCCCAACAGTGACTCCTAAGGCCATATTTTCCCATGCTGTTTTTCCCCAAATCGAGCACAGACATGTTCTGAGTGTAGCTTTGAGTCTTAAAACCTGCACCACTGTGGGCTATTTGGGATCCAGCAGGACTCCAAGACCTTCTACATTTCAGGTCTCTAAGTCACAGCCTCTGGGCTGCCACCGTGGAGCAAGTTCTTATTTGTCCCAGATCAAGTTACACTCCTTGCTCCTAACTACTGCGGAATTACTCCCAAAGGAATTCTTTCCACTCATTCACCTTTTAAAGGGCAAACATACTTTGGGACCTCCTGCCCCCTCTCTGAAAATCCAATCTCTGAATGACCTCTTTATTTAGCCTTTCAAAGAACTAATATATTTGTTATTTTAATTAATTTCTGTATTTAAATAATTAAAATCTGATTGTCAAAGAAACAAGTGATAAATTCAGGAAAACATTTTGGTCAGGTAATTCATAATTCAGTCATTAAATTAACTACCATTCATTTGAGGACGTTTTAGCCCTGAATTTTTATTTCATTATTGTTACTAACTATTGTCGCTTTAATACTATACCTAGTGATCATATTCCTCAGAGATGTTCTTGTTTCTTGTATACATTTTCATACACTCTGGCAGTGTAGCTGAGCTGATAAGACCTCTGTGTTTAAATCACATTGAACTTTCCCTTGACAGAGCTCAAACCCTAATGCCTCCTAGGACTTATTTCCTGCTTGCTAGAAAACATCAGATGTAGCTTATTTTTCATATTCCTTTAGAGACGCCCTCTCCTCTCTTCCATGGAATCTCCTGTCTTCCCAAGACTGCCTGCAGAGTGCTACTCCAACTCTCGGCTTGCTGCACCCTGACTTCCCTCCAGAATGTTTAAACCAGTTGCTGTAGAGTCAATTGGGGCTCATGGTGACCCCATGTGTGTCAGAGTAGAACTGTGCTCTGTAGGCTTTTCAATGGCTGTTTTCAGAAGTAGATCACCATGCCTTTCTTCCAAGGCACCTCTGGGTGGACTCAAACTACCAACCTTTCAGCTGGTAGTTGAGTGCTTAACAGGACTTCTATCCTCATTATAGTGGGAAGGGAAAAAATTGAGTATGCATTAGATAACTATTTGTGGGCATGAATCTGTGCTTCATAAGATGCAGAGCATGCTACAGGCTTGGGGAGGGGGAAGGCAGACAACACCCCAGACTGCTGGGCATGATGTTCCTAGTGCTGTCTGTGAGGGGATTGCTGGAAAACCCTGACCAGTATGCTTCGCTTCGACCAACCTCCAGCAGCTCCTGCTGTTCCCCGCCTTTTCTCTGACCCGTCATCACATGGCACAGAGCAGCAGGGACCAACTCATCTCTTCAGGTGCTCCCCTGAAATTTACATTTCTCCACCTTTCAATTCAACTCCTCACTGGAAGGATCACTTCATAAGGAAGGATTAAAGAAATGACTGAAGGTTCTTTGGAAGGAGGCAATCTCCTTACCACCACGATACTCCATGCGAAATCACCAGTTCCTGATGCAGCACTTCCCCGTGGTGCAAATGGTATGACTTGTGTTACCAGTGTTGATCTCTATGGAACACTGATATTTTACTTCAGTTACTGTCTATTGTAATCTACTTTTGAAGAACTCATAAGCTGAATTTCAAACTTGCATTATACATTAATACTGCCTAGAATTATTGTGAATTTTAAGTCTATTAATTTGAAGGTAGTTCAAATGAAGAATGTTAAGTATGCAATAATGCTGGCAATATGCAAGTATGATAATAGTAGTATGAAAATTATTAAAGTCTGGGTACGAAACCAGTTGCCATCTAGTCAACCCTGACTCATGGCAACCCCATGTGTGTCAGAGTAAACTGTGTTCCATAATATTTTCAATGGTGGATTTTTTTGGGAAGTAGATCACCAGGCCTTTCTTCTGAGGCATCTCTGGGAAACATCTCCCTAATATACTCTCTGGTCCTTCCAAAATAACCTAATTCCTGACTGCTCAGAAACTCACCTCCTACAAAAAGTCCACTGTGGTTTCCTACCTAATATCTTGGCCCAGAACTCACAACTTTTGCTTTTCCTCTGTGCCCTTCAGTCACTGACACTGTTCCATTTTTGCTGTTGACAGTTGAGGGTTCCTAGCTTGTTGACTGAAGTACAGAAAGGGGCCACCTTTTTTACTGGATCTCAGTACAGCTTCTTCAGATCTTATGCCCTAAACTTCTCCAGACTTCAGCTATAAAGACAAGGTTTAACATGCACAAAACCTAAGAGAAATGTAAGATAATATTTTAAGTTCCCACCCAGAATTTAAAATATTAAGCTCACACTGACTGTGACTGACTGTGGGTTGAGAAGAGAGTATATCAGAATACACAAGGCCTGACACCTTTAAGACTGGTGTATGTGTTTTCTCTTGCCTTGCCTCTCAGTTCCTCAAAGCAAGGTGCTTTTTTTGATGTTTACGTATTTGTTTAATTGTTTAATACCTTTCTACCTCTATCCTCCCACCAAGCATATAGATAGACACTCCACCATCAGTCATCACCAAATGTAAGCTTTAAGAGGACAGAGCTGAGACTTTGTCTTCCTCTTACCAATATATCTGCATGATCTACAATTACCGTTGCTGTTGAGTATATTCCAACTCATAGTGATCCTATAGAGTAGAACTGCCCCGTAGGGTTTCCTAGGAACAGCTGGTGGATTCGAATTGGCGACCTTTTGCTTAGCAGCCGAGCTCTTAACCACTATGTAGAATAGAGTCTGGCAAAGAGTAGTTATCTGCCATCGAGTCAGCTCCGACTCAGGCCCAGTGCCATGCCATCGTCATGACGATTGGTATGTTTGAAGCCACTGTTGAGGCAATTTTGCCTGTCCATCTCCTTGAGGAATTCCCTCATTTTTGTTGACCCTCTAATTTACCAATCATGTTGTCCTTTTCCAGTGTTTGGTCTTTCTGATGACTGTCCAAAGTAAGTGAGTCAAAGTCTATCCATCCTTACTTCTAAGTAACTTTCAGGTTATATTTCTTCTAAGACAGATTCATTTATTCACCAACACCACAGCTCAAATGCATCAATTCTTCATCTGCCTTGCTTTTTCATTGTCCAACTCTTGCATGCATATGAGGTGATTGAAAAGACCATGGCTGGTGACAGATCCCACTTAGTCATCAAAGTGCTTTTTGAACACTTTAAACAGGACTTCTGTGGCAGTTTTCCCAAAGCAACAGGTATTTTGATTTTTTTGATTCCTGACTTAAAACGCTAAGGCAAATAGTAGACACTCAATAAAGGTTTAGTGAATTAATTAGCTAAGTAACTAATTTTCTATTTTTCTTTCCTCAAACTCAGAGGTGACCTTATTTAATTCACTTGAGGTAGTCAGATCATCATAAAGCTTCCCTAGAGTACAGTTTTGCAAAAGGAGGAGAAGAAATAGGAGTAGGAGAAGGCAAAGTAGAAGCTCCCACCCCTACCCCTGCTCTCCAGCTGAGCGCTAGACAAGGCGGAGACCCTGGGTCACCTAAGCTCCCACTCAGGAGAGTAGGTGCGTGACACTGTGTCTCCAGGATGTAGGGAGTTTTATGTGAGATCAGCGTTGGTCATGACTGCTAAGGGATAAAACTGCCACCCTCAACAGCTGAAACTAAGAACAGGTGATGTCAAGCAGTGTCATCACTACTGAATCACAATTCTTGGGATGCAGACTCTTGGGCACACCAAGGGACTCTCCCTAACTGAAAGTGACTCCTCATATCCTCATAACACACCCAAAGCAAAATTTCTTAAAGGAAGATTAGACTTCCACTTCTTCAATCCAAAACTTGTCAATCATTTGCAGAAATCTGGATCACAATGAGGGGCTCATCACCTCCACAGAGGAGACTGCTGTCCATGACAACATGACAACGAAGACACTGATGTTTTCTTCAGGAATATCGCCCAAGACCCCTCAAAGGAAAGGTCAGTTTAAAAGCTGGTATTGTAAGCTTGGAGGCCCTGGTAGTGTAGTGGTGAAGAGCTAAATCCACCAGCTGCTTCTTGGAAACCATATGGGACAGTTCTCTTCTGACTATAGGGTTGCTATGAGTCAGAATCAACTCAACAGCAATGGGTCTGGTTTTGTTTTTAGTTTTTTGTTTTTTTTTTTTTGTATTGTAAGCTTGAACCCTCAAAATCTACAAATGTCTACTCAGGCATGAAGTCAGCCACAGGAGCAGCTGCCTTGAAGTGAAGAACTCACTGATGGCTTCCCCATCCACCCAGTCAACGGGAACCTCCTGAAACCTACCACTGCTCATCGACACATCCTCCTTGGCTAAAGGGGCTCCATGTGACCAGCTGATAGAGGAAGGAAAAGCCCAAGCTTGACTCATGAATGGTTAGCTCAGGGTGTGGGTGAAAGCACAGTTGTCCCATTCAGGGTCGGCTCCAAAAGACAGAGATGAGTGAACCTCCACAAAGAGGAGGAGGAAATAAAAAGTAAGGTAAATTTGTTGTTGCTGTTGTTGTTTTTAGCTGCTTTTTAGTCAGCCCCTAACTCATGGTGACCCCATGCACAACAGAATAAAACACTGCCTTGCCCTGCACCATCTACACAATTGGTTATAGATCAGACTATTGTGATCCAAAGGTTTTCATTGGCTTATTTTTCAGTACTTCTCCAGGCCTTTCTTCCGAGGAATTTCTGGGTGTACTTGAATTTCCAGCCTTTCAGTTAGGAGCCTAGTGTGTTAACCATTTGCACCACCCAGGGACTCCTATAATTAGAATAAACCAGAAAAAAACCATTGCTGTAAAGTCAATTGCAACTCATGGCAACCCTATAGGACAAAGTAGAACTGCCCCATACGGGTTTCCAAGGATCAGCTGATGGCTTTGGACTGTCGACCTTTTGGTTAGCAGCTGATCTCTTAACCACTGCTCCACCAACCCCCTCAAAAAAACCAAACCCTTTGCCCTCAAGCGATTCTGACTCATAGCAACCCTATAGCACAGGGTAGAACTGCCCCATGGGTTTCCAAGGAGTATCTGGTGAATTTGAACTGCCAGCATTTAGTTAGCAGCCAAACTCTTAACCATTGTGCCACTAGTGCTTGACTGCGCCACCAAGGCTCCATAATTACCATATGACCCAGCATTTCCATTCCTGGGCATGTACGCAAAATAACTGAAAACAAGACCCTAGCAAATATTTAGTACACCAATATCCTTTTCAGCATTATTCACAATAGCCAAAAGGTAGAAAAAATCCAAGTGTCCATCAATGGACACATGGGTAAGCAAAATATAGTATATCTGTACAATGGAATGTTATTCTGCCATAAAAAAGGAGTGAAGTTCTAATACATGCTATAATGTAGATAAACCTTGAAAACATTATACTAAGTGAAATAAACCAGACATAAATGGGCAAATACTGCATTAACCCATGTATATGGAATGTCTTATAATAGAAAAATGCGTAAAGACAAAAAGTAGATGAATGGTTACCAAGGGCTAGTGGGAATGGGGGATGAGGAGTTATCATTTAATGGGTAGAGTTTCTGTTTTAGATGATGAAAAAGTTTTGGAAATAAAATAGTGGTGAAGTCTGTGCAACATTGTGAGTGTGATTAACCTCACAGGATTGTACACTTCAAAATGGTTAAAGTGGCGAATTTTATGTTGTGTCTATTTTACTACAATAATAAAACTGCCAAAAAAATGCCTTGAGTTGGATATTTAATTCATCACTTTTGCTAGCTTCTTTATAATGAAAGTACTTGTATCTATATATTTGTCTAGAAATTGCTTTCACTGTATCTTCCCAATTGATACGTTTTAATAACTATTCATTTCTAGTATTTTTTATATTTTCTGTTATGATTTTTTGGTTGACTCATGAGTTATTTAGAAATCTGTATTTAAATTTCCAAGTAAATGACAATCTTGTATTTATATTTTTACTTTTAATACAATTGAGTTTTGATCAGTGACTATTCTCTGTATATCATCCAGTTTTTAAAATGTATTGACTCACTTTGTGGCCTAGTATTTCCATTGGTTTTATAAATATTCCATATTTGTTTTAGAAAAATGTTTATGCTCTAGTTTTTGGATGCAGAAATCAATACATATCTCACAGAGCAAAGTTATCAAAAGTGTTTATATCTTTGTTGATTTGTTTCTCTAGTTTCTCTAATTGAGAAATTTCTTTAATTGAGAAATTAGAATTGAAATCTGCTATAGTGGTGAATTTACATATTTCCCTGATTTATATCAATTTTAGTTTATTTGGACCTGTGATGGTTAAGATTGTGTGTCAGCTTGGCTGGGCTATGATTCTCAGTGTTTATATGTGATCACTCCCATGATTGAATCTGCTGTGAGTAGCCAATAGGTTGAAAGGGAGCTTCCTTTGACGTATGGCCTGCATCCTAATATTAGTGGTCGTTCTGGTTTTTACCCGCTCTGGATCCTGCAGCTGCCTCTTGTTCGTCTGACCTCTGGTTCTTGGGACTTGAGCTAGTGGCTTACCTGCCCATCTTGGGATTCACTGATCTTCACAGCCTGTGAGCAAGATTCCCGATCTCCAACCTGCCAGTCTTGGGTCCGTTAGCCCCTGCAGCTACGTGAATCAGGAGAAGCCTCTATCCTAATCCACAGATTTGGGGTGTTTCAGCCTCTGCAATCAGGTGAGTTGTTTCCTTGATATAAATCTGTCTGTCTGTCTGTCTGTCTGTCTGTCTGTCTGTCTGTCTGTCTGTCTGTCTGTCTCTCTCTCTCTCTCTCTCTCTCTCTCTCTCTCTCTCTCTCTATATATATATATATATATATATATATATATGTTTGTATGTATGTATGTATGTATGTATATACATATATTTATATGTTTTACTGGTTTTGCTTCTCTAGAGAGCCAAGCCTAAGGCAAGATCTTTTATTAATATGTAGTTAGCCTTTCTACTCTTTAATATTGCTTTTAATCATAAGGTCCATTATATCTTATATTAATGTAGTTACTCTAGCTTTATTTTGTCCAGTACTTTTTAAATAACTTTCTAATCTTTTACTATTAATCTTTCCATAACATGAAGTTTTACATATATCTCTTCCAAATAGTATTTTTATATATTATCTTAGTCATCTAGTGCTGCTATAACAGAAATACAGAAATTTACTCTTTCACAGTCTAGTAGACTCCAAGTCCAAATTCAGGGCATCAGCTCCAGGGAAAGGCTTTCTCTGTTGGCTCTGGAGAAAGGTCCATGTCATCAGTCTTCCCTTGGTCTGGGAGCATCTTAGCGCAGGAACCTCAGGTCCAAAGGACCCGCTCTACTTCCGGCACTGCTTTCTTGGTGGTATGAGGTCCCCATGTCTCTCTGCTCGCTTCTCTCTTTTATATCTCAAAAGAGATTGGCTTAAGACACTATTTAATCTTGTAGACCTCATCAGTATAACTGCCGCTAATACATCTTGTTACATCATAGTGATAGTATTTACAACACATAGGGAAATCACATCAGATGATAAAATGGTAGACAATCATACAATAGTGAGAATCATGACCTAGCAAAGTTGACAGATATTTTTTGGGGGACAAAATTCAATCCGTGACATATATTTTAATTTTAAAATGGTGTCTTGCAATCACTGCTTTACTGTTTGAGCTTAGTTTATTTTGATTTATTGAGATTTTAACTTTTGTACCATATTTGTACCATCTTAATTTCTTTGTTAATCTACAACCGTTTCTTACTTTTCTTTTTCCTTGATTTTTTTTCTTATGAATGGATAATGTCTTTGCGTGTGCACATGTGTATGCCTGCTCACATTTTCTTTTTTTTTTTTACTGTAGTAAAAAATATATAGCAAAACATCTGCCAATTTAATGTTTTTCTCACGTACAATTTAGTGACACATACCACATTAATCATATTATGCAACCATCACCAATATCTGTTGCCAAATTCTCCATCACCATAAACAGAAACTCAATGCTTCCTAATCAATGACATTTTCTCCACTCTTCCCTCCTGCCCCTGGTAGCCACTAACAAGCTTTTGGTCTCTATCCATTTGCCTATTCTAGGTATTTTGTATAAGCGAAATTATACAATATTTCTTCAGTTTCTTTATGTAACATTTTTCTCTCTCCTTGGCTGAAATTTACACAGTTTATTTATATTCTTTAGATGGTTATCCTTGAACTTCAACCCTATTCAATTAAACTCTAAACAACATAGAACTTTAGAATGCTTTCAATACATGTTAAGACACTACACTGTGATCTGCACTGTCAGACAACACAGAATCCTGGTGTAAAGGACTTCCAGCCTAGATAAAGAAGCAAGGAGACAAAACAGTCCAGGCTTCCAAACATACTTAGAAAGATGGTGGAGGGAAGTGCCCTTCAACTTGTGCATTAGGCTTTTTTATTCCTAAGGTTGACGCTGACCCAACCATCATCCTTCCAAAAAGGTGAAGAATTCTAGAAAGTCTTGTACTTCCATATATTTGAATATTTTCCTGCATTAATTAGGATTTCTTGAAGCAATAATAAATGACATCAAATTTTGAAGTAATTATTGATGAAAAATGATGCAGTAAAACCATAGGATCATCAGAATTTCTATTAAAAAATCTAATTAAGTGCAAAAATATATTCACAGTTGATAACTCTGGTGGAGAAGTGGTTAAGCGCTATGGCATGCTACCTACCGCTGCTAACCAAAAAAGTCGGCAGTTTGAATCCACCAGCTGCTACTTGGAAACCCTATGGAGCAGTTTTACTGTGTCCTATAGGGTCGCTAGGAGTCGGAATCAACTCGACAGCAACAGTTTTTATTTTTATTTTTTATTGCACTTACTAATATCTTCATTTTAATGTTGACTGGAAGTGATGAATGTTGTCATCCTTGTTTCATTCCTGAGATTAAAAAAAAAAAAAAAAAACACAAAAAGCTGTTGCCAGTCGAGTGGATTCCAACTCATAGCGACCCTATAGGACAGAGTAGAACTTCTCCATAGGGTTTCCAAGGAGGAGCTGTTGGGTTCGGAATGCTGACCTTTTGGTTAGAATTCAAGCTCTTAACCACTGGGCGGAAAAGGCGGGGGACATAAAGGAATTAGGATTTAAATGAATTTTAAAAATCTGTCACTATATATAGAAAACACAATTGTCTGCATAAAAACGAAAATATTAATATATAACTTATTTAAAACAGTATAAGGCTTATACAGGTGGCTAGCTCTAAGCTCAATATAGAAATAGAGAGGACAATCATATTTGTATATAGAAACAAAAAACAATGCGAGTGTTATGTGTTAGACGATAACTTGAATTATGTGTAGTAGCTGGAAGGAATTAAAACGATGTGTCAGATAATACACAGGAAATTTATAAAACTTAAGAGAAGTGGATTAAAGAAGAACTAATAAATGGAGAGCTATAAAAATACATGTGTAGGAAACCTTCATATTGTTGTGCTGTTAGGTGCCATCGAGTCACCTCTGACTCACAGTGACCTTATGTACAACAGAACAAAACACTATCCAGTCCTGCACGATCCTCACAATCCTTGCTCTGCTTAAGGTCATCATTGCAGCCACTGTGTCAATCCATCTCATTGGCGGTAATCCTCTCCTTCACCAACCCTCTTCTTTACCAAGCATGATGTCCTTCCCCAGGGACTGATCCCTCCTGATAACATGACGAAAGTACATGAGATGAAGTCTCACCACCCTTGCTTCTAAGGAGCATTCTGGCTGTACTTCTTCAGAGACAGATTTGTTCATTCTTCTGGCAGTCCATGGTAGATGCAATATTCTTCACAAACACCATAATTCAAAGGCATCACTTCTTTTCTGGTCTTCCTTATTTATTGTCCAGCTTTCACATGTATAGCAGGCAGTTGAAAATACCATGGCTTAGGTCAGGTGCGCCTTAGTCCTCAAAGTGACATCTTTGCTTTTGAACACTTTAAAGAGGTCTTTTGTAGCAGATTTGCCCAGTGCAATAAGTTGTTTGATTTCTTGACTACTGCTTCCGTGGATGTTGATTATGGATCCAAGTAATATCAAATTTTTAACAACTTCAACCTTTTCTCCTTTTATCATGATGTTGCTTAATGGTCCAGTGGTGAGGATTTTTGTTTTCTTTATGTTGAGGTGGAATCCATGCTGAAGGCTGTCGTCTTTGATCAGTAAGTGCTTCAAGTCCTCTTCACTTAAGCAAGCAAGGTTGTCTTATCTGCATAACGAAGGTTGTTAATGACTCTTCCTCCAATCTTGATGCCCTGTTCTTCATCATATAATCCAGCTGTTCGGATTATTTGCTCAGCACGCAGACCGAATAAACTTGGTGAAAGGATTGAACCCTGGTACTCACCTTTCCTGATTTTAAACCACCCAGTAGTCCCTTGTTCTGTTTGAACAACTGGCTCTTAGTCTATGTAGAGCTTCCTCAAGAGCACAATTAAGTGTTCTGGAATTCCCATTCTTCCTAATGTTATCCATAATTTGTTATGACCCATAGAGTCAAATGCCTTTGCATAGTCAATAAAACACAGGTAAACATCTTTATGGTCTTCTCTGCTTTCTGCCAAGCTCCATCTGACATCAGCAATGATATCCCTCATTCCATGTCCTCTTCTAATTTTGGCTTGAATTTCTGGCACTTCCCTGTCCATGTACTGCTAAAATCATTTTTGAATGATCTTCCGCAAAATTTTACTTGCATGTGATAATAATATTGTTAGATAATCTCCACATTCTGTTGGATCACCCTTCTGTGGAATGGGCACAGATATGCATCTCTTCCAGTCAGTTGACCAAACAGCTGTCTTCCAAATTTCTTGACATAGACAAGTGAGCATCTCCAGCGCTATATTTGTGTGTTGAAACATCTTAAATGGTATTTTATCAATTCCTGAAGACTTCTTTTTCCCCAGTGCCTTCATGGTAGCTTGGACTTCTTCCTTCAACACCATCAGTTTCTGACCGTATGCTACCTCCTGAAATGGTTGAATGTTGACCAATTCTTTTTGGTGCCGTGACTCTGGGTATTCCTTCCATCTTCTTTTGATGCTTCCTACATCATTCAATGTTTTGCCCACAGAATCCTTCAATATTGAAACTCGAGGCTTGAATGTTTTCTTCAGTTCTTTCAGCTTGAGAAATGCTGAGCGGGTTCTTTTGGTTTTCTAATGCCAGCTCTTTGTAGATTTCATTATAATACTTTGTCCTCTCGAGCCGCCCTTTGATATCTTCTGTTCAGCTCTTTTACTTCATCGTTTCTTCCATTCACTTTAGCTGCTTGATGTTCAAGAGCAAGTTTCACAGTCTCTTCTGACATCCATTTTAGTCTTTTCTTTCTTTCCTCTCTTTTTAATGACCTCTTGCTTTCTTTGTGTATGATGTCCTTGATGTCACCCCACGACTTATCTGGTCTTCAGTTGTTAATGTTCGATGCGTCAAACCTATTCTTGAAATGGTCTGTAAATTCAGCTGGGATATATTCAAGGTTGTACTCTGGCCTCTCATGGACATGTTTTAATTTTCTTAAGCTTCCACTTGAACTGGCATATGAGCAATTGATGGTCTGTTCTGCAGTCTGCCCTGACCTTGTTCTGATTGATGATATTGAGCTTCTCCATCATCTCTTTCCACAAATGTAGTCAATTTGATTCCTGTGTATTACATCTGGTAAAGTCCATGTGCACAGTCTCCATTTATGTTGTTGAAAAAAGGTAGGATTCAGAACAATTTCTTAATAAGCTTTGTTATGCCAATTGACCTAGATGTCACCTGAAAGCATGGTCCCCAGACTCCCCATCCCTGCTACTCGGTCTCTCTAGGTATTTGATTGTATTGAGGCTACTTCTTAGCTTTGGTTTAGTCCAGTTGTGCTGGCTTCCCGTGTAGTGTGTGCTGTCCTTCCCTTCACCTAGGATGATTCTTATCTACTATCTAGTTCATGAATAACCCTCACCCTCCCTCCCCACCCCCGTAACCATCAAAAAATGGTTTCTTCTGTGTTTAAACCTTTTCTTGAGTTCTTATAATAGTGGTCTTATACAGTATTTGTCCTTCTGTGACTGAATTCACTCACCGTAAAATGTTCCAGCTTCCGCCATGCTATACAATGTTTCACAGTTTCATCAGTCTTCTTTATCATTGCATAAGATTCCATTGTGTGGATATACCATAGTTTGTTTATCCATTTGTCCATTGATGGGCACCGAGGTTGCTTCCATATTTTTGTTATTGTGAACAGTGCTGCGATGAAGATGGGTGTGCATATATCTATTCGTGTGACGGCTCCTATTTCTCTAGGATGTATTCTAAGGAGCGCGATACCTGCATCGTATGGTACTTCTATTTCTAGCTTTTTAAGGAAGTGCCAAATGGATTTATGAAGTGGTTGTAACATTTTACATTCCCACCAACAGTGTGGAAGTGTTCCAGTCTCTCCACAACCTCTCCAGCATTTGTTATTTTATTTTTTTTTTTGCATTAATGCTAGCCTTTTCAGGGTGAGATGATATCTCATTGTAGTTTTGATCTGTATTTCTCTAAGGGCTAATGATCGTGAGCATTTCTTCATGTGTCTGTTAGCCACCTGCATATCTTTGGTGAAGTGACTGTTCATATCCTTTGACCATTTTTTAGTTGGGTTATTTGTCTTTTGGTTGTTGAGGTTTTGCAGTGTCGTGTAGATTTTAGAGGTTAAACGCTGATCAGATTTGTCGGAGCCAATTTTTTTTTTTCCCAGTCTGTAGGTTGTCTTTTTACTCTTTTGGTGAAGTCGTTTGATGAGCATAAGTGTTTGATTTTTAGGAGCTCCCATTTATCTAGTCTCTCTTCTGGTGCTTGTGCATTGTTACTTACGGTACATATTGTGTTTATGCCATGTATTAGGGCTCCTAGCATTCTCCCTATTTTTTCTTCCATGATCTTTATCGTTTTTTTAATTTTATATTTAAGTCTTTTATCCATTTTGAGTTAGTTTTTGTACATGGTGTGATATATGGGTCTTCTTTCAGTTTTTTACATATTGATATCTAGTTATGCAAGCACCGTTTGTTTAAAAGACTGTCTTTTCCCCAATTAATGGGCTTTGGGATATTGTCAAATATTAGCGGCTCATTGGTGGATGAGCTTATATCTGGATTCTCAACTCTGTTCCATTGGTCTATGTATCCGTTGTTGTACCAGCAACAGGCTGTCTTTACTACCGTGGCAGTATAATAGGTGCTAAAATCAGGTAGTGTAAGGCCTCCCACTTTGTTCTTCTTCTTGAGTAATGGTTTATTTATTCAGGGCCTCTTCCCTTTCCATACGAAGTGAGTGATTTGTTTCTCCATCTCATTAAAAAATGCTGGTGGAATTTGGATGTGGACTGCATTGTATCTGTAGATTGCTTTGGGTAGAATCGACATTTTCACTTTGTTGAGTCTACCTATCCATGAGGAAGGTATATTTTTCCACTTATGCAGGTCTCTTTTAGTTTCTTGCAGTAGTGTCTTGTAGTTTTCTCTGTAAAGATCTTTAACATCACTGGTTAGATTTATTCCTAAGTATTTTATCTTCTTGGGGGCTATTGTAAATGGTATTGATTTGGTGATTTCCTCTTCAAGGTTCTCTTTGTTGGTGTAATGGAATCCAACTGATTTTTCTATGTTTAGCTTGTATCCTGAAACTTTGCTGAAATCTTCTATTAGTTCCAGTAGTTTTCTTGTGGATTCTTTGGGGTTTTCTGTGTATAAGATCACATCACCTGCAAATAGAGATACTTTGACTTCTTCCCTGCCTATTTGGATGCCCTTGATTTCTTTTCCTAGCCTAACTACTCTGACTAGGACTTCCAGCACAATGTTGAATAATAGTGGTGATAGAGGCTATCCTTGTCTGGTTCCTGTTCTCAATGGGAATGCTTTCAAAGTCTCTCCATTTTAGATGATGTTGGTTGTTGGTTTTGTATAAATCCCCTTAGTTATATTGAGGAATTTCCCTTCTATTCCTACTTTATTGAGATTTTTTATCATGAATAGGTGTTGGACTTTGTCGAAAGCCTTTTCTGCATCGATTGATAAGAGCATGTGGTTCTTGTCTTTTATTTAGGTGATGGATTACGTTGATTGTTTTTCTAATGGTGAACCATCCCTGCATGGCTGGTATAAATCCCCCTTGGTCATGGTGAAGTTTTTTTTTTTTTTTTTGATATGTTGCTGAATTCTATTGGCTAAAATTCTGTTGAGGATTTTCACGTCAACGTTCATGAGGGATAACTTACAGTAATTTTCTTTTTTGTGTGGTGTCTTTACCTGTTTTGGTATTAGGGTTATGCTTGCTTCATAGAATGAGTTTTTGAGTATTCCATCCTTTTCTATGCTCTGAAATATCTTTAGTAGAAGTGGTGTTATCTCTTCTCTGAAAGTTGGGTAGAATTCTCCAGTGAAGCCATCCGGGCCAGGGTTTTTTTGTTGGCAGTTTTTTAATAACCTTTTCAATCTCTTCTCTTGGTATAGGTTTATTTAGTAGTTCTACCTCTTTTTGTGTTCATTTAGGTAGGTAGTGAGTTTCTAGAAATTTGTCCATTTCCTCTTGATTTTCAAATTTGTCAGAGTACAATTTTTCATAGTAATCTGTTATGATTCTTTTAATTTAAGTTTGGTCTGTTGTGATATCACCCATCTTATTTCTTATACGGGTTATTTGCTTTCTCTCCTGTTTTTCTTTTGTCAGTTTGGCCAATGGTTTATCACTTTTGTTTATCTTTTCAAAGAATCAGCTTTTGTTCTTGTTAACTCTTTCGATTGTTTTCTATTCTCTATTTCATTTAATTCTGCTCTAAATCTTATTATTTCCTTTCTTCTTGTGCCTTAGGGCTTCTTTTGCTGCTCTGTTTCTACTTGTTCCAGTTGTAGGGTTAATGTTTTGATTATAGCCCTTTTTTCTTTCTGGATGTGTATTTAGTACTATAAACTGACCTCTGAGCACTGGTTTTGCTGTGTCCCAAAGATTCTGGTAGTATGTGTTTTCATTCTCATTTGATTCTATGAATTTCTTTATTCCATCTTTAATTTCTTCTATAACCCAGTAGTTTTTGAGCAAGGTGTTGTTCAGTTTGCATGTGTTTGATTTTTTTCCTTGCTTTTTGTGTTGTTGATTTCGCTTTTATGGCTTTATGGTCACAAAAGATGCTTTGTACTAGTATGATGTTTTGGATTTTGTTATAGCTTGCTTTATAGCCTATTATGTGGTCTATTCTGGAGAATGTTCCATGTGCTTTGGGAAAGTGTGTATACTTGGATGCTGTTGGGTGCAGTGTTTGGTATATGTCTTCGAGATCAAGTTGGTTGATTGTAGCATTTAGCTCTTCCCTGTATTTGTGAAGCTTCTTTCTGGATGTTCTGTCGTTCACCGAAAGTGGCGTTTTGAAGTCTCCTACTACCGTTGTAGTGCTGTCTGTCTCTCTTTTCAGTGCTGTTAGAGTTTGTTTTATATATTTTGGAGCCCCATCGTTCAGTGGCTAAATATTTATTCTACTTATGTCCTCCTGGTGTATTAACCCTTTAATCATTATATTGTGTCCTTCCTTATCCTTTGTGGTGGATTTTACTTTAAAGTCTATTTTGTCAGAGATTAATATTCCCACTCCTGATCTTTTTTTGAGTGTTGTTTGCTTGATATACTTTTTTCCATCCTTTAAATTTTAGTTTGTTTGTGTCTTTAAGTCTAAGGTGCATCTCTTGTAGCCAGCATATAGATGGATCATGCGTTTCTATCCAATCTGCCACTCTCCGTCTCTTTGTTGATGCATTAAGTCCGTTTACCTTCAGCGTATTTATTTATAGGTATGGGTTTAGTGCCATCGTTCTGATGTCTCTTTTTGTGTGCTGTTCATAATTTCTTTGTTTCCTTTAATTTTCTGTGCTGAGTCATTTTACTTTCTGTATTTTTTTTTTTTCTTATCCTTTTCATTGTTGTAGACTTTGTGTTTGCTGGATCTTTATGTTTTTCTACTCTTGTTTCTTTCTTTTGTAGGATTGTTAGATTCCTTTGTGGTTACCTTAATATTTACCCCTATTTTTCTAATTTTATTCCAGTCTTTTATTACATTATATCGCCTTAACTTCCCGTCCATATTAAAACTCAATGTCTCCATTTTTAAGTCCCTCTTTTTTTGTTTTAATGTTGTCCTTTTTACGTATTGATATATGTTTCCCTATTTTCAATGTTTTAGCATTGATGTATATTCGATATCTGAATCTGAGTCAATATCTGGTTGCTCTGTCCTGTGTTCTAGTTTTGAGTTGTTATCTGCTGTTATTGATTATCGAACAGTAGGACTCCCTTTAGTATTTCTTGTAAATTTGGTTTGGTTTTTACAAATTCCCTGAACTTCTGTTTATCTGGAAATGCCCTAAGTTCATTATCATACTTGAGAGACAGTTTTGCTGGATATATAATTCTTGGCTGGCAGTTATTTTCCTTCAAGGCTTTATATATGTCATCCTATTGCCTTCTGGCCTGCATGATTTCTGCTGAGTAGTCCCAGCTTATTCTTATTGACTCTCCTTTGCAGATGACATTTTTTTTTAATCCCTCGGTGCTCTTAAAATTCTCTCTTTATCTTTCATTTTTGTAAGTTTGATTATAATATGCCTTGTTGACTTTGTTTGTGGATCTATCTTCTGTGGGGTTTGATGAGCATCTTGGATAGATATCTTCTCATCTTTCATGATATCAGGGAAGTTTCTGTCAACAAATCTTCAATAATTTTCTCTGTATTTTCTGTTATCCCCCCTGTTCTGGTACTCCAGTCACTCATAGGTTATTTCTCTTGATAGAGTCCCACATGACTCTTAGAGTTTCTTCATTCTTTTTTATTTTTTTTATCTGATCTTTCCTCAAATAAGTTGTCATCAAGTACTTTATCATCAATGTCACTAATTCTAACTTCTGCTGCCTCAATTCTTCTCCTATGACTTTCTACTGAGTAGTCTAATTCTGAAATTTTATTGTTAATCTTCTGGATTTCTGATTGCTGTCCCTCTATAGATTCTTGCAGCCTATTAGTCATTATGTTCTTGATTAACTTTTTTAAGGTCCGCTACTACTTTGTCGTATGTTCCCTGGCTATTACTGCATACAGTCTAATTTCCTTACTAATTTCTAGAAGAGTTCTGTATATTAGTCTTTTGTATTCTGCCGCTGGTAATTCCAAGAAGTTCTCTTCCTCCAGAGAATTTATTGATTCTTTATTTTGAGAGCTTGCTGAAGCCATCATGGACTGCCCGTTTATGTGATTTGATATTGAGTGTTGTCTCTGAGCCATCAATAATTTATTATAATTTTATTTTATATTTGTTTAGTGAGACCTAGCTTCTTGTTTTGTTTTGTTTTGATATGCCCAAATAGGCTGCTCATGTGCAGTAGTTTGATTTTTGACACCTTTGAATCTCTAACGTCCTGCCACCAGGTAATTAGTTCTGTAACCAGGTATGTGGACACAGGAGTCTATTGACCTTTCCTATATGGGTTCAGCTCAGGTGTCCAGACAGTTGGTCACCAAGTGTGGGATGAAGGCTGTCACCCCCAGTCCTAGAGAGGCATGGGGGATTGGTGCAGGCACTGGACTCTGGCTGTGGTAGGGGATCATGAGCTGATCCAGGCAGGGGGCTGATGGCTGCCCCTGAGAGTCTGAAAGGGAAGTGTGTCCCTGTTCTCTAAGTGGAGCAGGTAGGTGACTTTTGCAGCCAGACTATGAGCACCTCAGTCTGTTGGCTGTAAAGACTCGAGGGCACCACTTTTTCTTGGACTCCTGTAGCAGGTGACTAGGAGCCTTAGATGATCCCACCAGTCCTCAAGCCCCTGTTGCAGATCGATAAAAGTGCCTACTTAAGGGGCAAGGCTGTTTCGAGGGTCACAAATCTGCCATTTCACAGATGTAGCAGTTGAAGTTAAACTTCAGATGTTTGCCTTGTTATACTGTGGTAGTGAGGGCTAGCGCTGTTGAGATGGGTCCTTACAAGCCTATACAGGTGTAAGACACTCAGAGTCTGTGGACCCCTGATACCTGTGCCTAGCACTGAGCTGTGCCAACCCTGGGTTCCTGGCTTAAGGGAGCCAGTAGCTTATTTGTTCCCTCTCCGAGGCCAGGAGAATGGGTCAGGGCACGTTTTGGGATCTACTTCAGGCCCAGTGAACTCCCGGTGTAGAGTGCAGAGGGAGGAGGTAAAAGAGAGAGAGGTTTTGGCCAAATGGCCTTTGTTTTCTTTTTTGTTTTTTTTTTTTTTTTAATCCCCGCAAAAGGCCAAACACGTGTACTTAGCTAATTGGGAGCTGCTTTTCATTCGTTCTGAGTGTCCTAGCAGAATCTCTGCTGCTGGGGCTCTTAAGATGTGGAAACTGCTTCCCAAGCTAGGGAACAGCATAGCTGTTTGCCTGGTTCACTGCGGACCACTGTGGCTGCGGCACAGTGCTTTCATTGCCATGGTTCTGGTGCTCTTCGCTTCTTCCAGACCATCTCCCTCTTCCCCGCAGGGACACTCGGTCCGATTCCACAACTTTGCCTTGTTCAGTGCTCATAGATATTCATATAGAATCAAACCACTTGTTTTTCCAGGTCTTTGTTGTAAGAGGGATATAGGAAGCGTCCAACTACTCTGCCGTCTTGTCTACGTGCCCCCAAAGGCTCTTTTTCATGATTCAGGACAAAAGCCCTGTTCTAAACTTCACATCCCCTGCATCACAAACCTGACATTGTCATAGGGCAACATTTGTAGTATCTCTTAAATGAGAAACTATTTTGTTCTGTAAGCCTTCATCTTAAGTGAGAATAACAGCACAATTGGAAGAGTGTAGTCAATGTCACTGAACTGTGCATGTAGAATATTTGAAATGGTGTATCTTTGGCTATGTGTATTTTCACCAAAAAAAAAAAAAGTTTGAGAAGTTAGGGGGTTGGCATGTAGTGGGGTTGTTAACCCATGTCATAAAACAATATGTGTACTACTGTTTCGTGAGAAACTATTTGTTCTCTAAGCCTTCACCTGAAGTACAAAAAAAAGGACAAGATTAGCTTATCTTATTTCTTCACACCTCGTTCAAGTCAGTATTTTCATTACCTTTCCCCTAAAATCTTGAAATATTGACTTAAAATAGAGATGATATAAAAGATCTTAAAGATGACGCTAATTAACTTTCTGAATCATAAAACTTAACTTGAACTTGATCTATTCTTTCGTATTCTTTTGTTCAGTGGTACATAACCCAAAGTGGTAAAATATCAGAAAAAAATGTTGAATCAAGTATTGAACAAGTTTTTTTATATTTCCGTTCTTATCTATTTATTTCATAAGAAATGATTAACAGTAAAATTATTAGAAAATTGAGGAGTAGAAGTCATAGAATTGAACCAAGAGGTACCCGACTCTAAAAGATCATAAAGTCAAACTCTTTAATTATGTAGATAGATAGCTAGATATGTTGAGAGATATGTAGATAGGACGTATGTGTGTGAGTGTGTGTATCTGTGTGTGAAGCGTTACAGAGTGTTGTGTCTCATGTCTGAGGTCTTGGATGTTCAAACTCGGGGAAATGTTGATCACCAGGCACTGCTCTGCATGTTGTGAGAGCTGCTCATGTAACTGGCCTGTGAGGAACTCTCAATATCCAGTCTTATCTCCCCACCCCATACAGTGACTTTGTCTTGAGATGTCGGAGCATCAGGCCTGCAGTGACTTTAGTGTCCCCGCTGCCATAAGCATTTTTGGGAGGGATGTTATCAGAGAGAGAAGACTCAGAGGTGCAACCATAACTGGTCTATCTGACAATGCAGTCCTCTTTGGATAGCTAATTCTCAATTTCTGTGGTAGAAATCAGACATTTCTCTAAGGACTTATATTTTGGATGTGCTGTGAGGCTATGGGAAATAGTAAGTGACCTGCTGAGTAAAGTCCCTTCTCTTTGTCCTCTACAGTTTCTACCCTACGTAATAGTTTATGTGAACCATTTAGTGATGACACTGTTTACAGATACCTAGCCTCAGGTACTAAAGTGACAGCTCTATCCTTGATGGTCATGGTCACGTTATGGTCAGTGGTGATCTCGACCAAAAGCTCTTCCTTCCGGACAGGAGAAATGACAGTCCTGGAAATCCAGGGAAAGACCTGCTTAATCCAGGGACGTGATGCTCGGTTGATTCAGTACTGCGTTCTCTCTACAGCATAGCTGGTGACTACTTCAGAGCTTTTGAGAATCTCCTCTTCCTTCTCCTCTTCTTCCTTCTTCTCCAATTAGAAAACCACATTCTGGAAAACCTTCCTGATCATCTGGCCCAGACAAGGAAGCTCTAACAAAGTCACTTTAAATGTTTAAGGCATAACATTTGGTCAACCCCAATGATTGCCAGAAGAGTTAAAAACAATGAAAAGGTTAATCACTAAATCTATTGAAAATATATGTCTTGAGTTACCAACACAGACCAAATGAGAGAGAGAAAATCTATATACTGAGAGTGGGAGGGTACTGGGGTAGGTTGAGGGGGCTGAAATGCTTAAGAAGACAGAAAATAAACATGCAAACAAAAAATTAATGTCTTTTATAGACCTAAAACCTATTTGGAAAGAGCGTGAGAGAAGGCAGACATATAAAATCAGCCCAAATTCACTTCGTTTCCCCATATTACAGACCTTTAGCACTCTGATCCTCTCTCTTCTCCCCAGACGTACTTACTCTCAATCATTTACACATGAGGGTGTGAGTCTATTATATAAGATTGTATCTTATATGTATCACTAGTTTTGTGCAATTTAAACCTGGTATTTAGTTCTGGAAACAATGATTTATTTCCTGAAAAAGGAATTTCAAGCTTATACCAGCTGTGTAGAGCCCTGGTGGTGCAGTGGTTAAAGTGCCCAGCTACTGACCAAAAGGTTGGCGGTTCAAATCCATTAACCGCTCCATGGAAGAAAGATGTGGAAGTCTCCTTCTGGAAAGATTTACAGCCTTGGAAACCCTATGGGGCAGTTCCTACTCTGACTTATAGGGTGGCTATGAGTCAAAATCTACTTGACGGACATGAGTTTGGGTGTGTTTTGTTTGGTTATCCTCAGTGTAGTGAGGTGCTGGGACAGTGAGATAGGGACATCCCGGCACTCTTTAACAAAGTGTCTCCATATTCTACAGTCACATAAAACTAACACTGTAATTTTATTCACAAACCAGATGAACTGGGCTGTTTGTCCAGCCATGGCACAAAAACTAAAGTTTCAGTGCCTGAGGACAGTTCAGGTCCAGGCTTGAAAGGAGGAATTGCACAAGAATTCATGAGCTAAGGCTCTGAAAAGACAAAAATGAAACCATTTTTCAATGATTGGAGGGCATATTGGGGCACTGTTTACCAAACTATAGTTATTCCCGTAAGTACCCCTTATATTTACCATAACTACACAACACATGTGAAATACAAATTACTCACCATTTTTACTTTAAATTCACTTTCTACCAACTTAAATTTTTTTTTTTAAATTTGATAGGTCATAGGAAATAATATCCATGAAATGGCAGATGAAGTATTCAAATCATAAAGTATTCTAGTGCAGACTTAACATAAGCATACACTTAACATTGAAATTATTCTGCTCAGCACCTAGACCATCACCTGTAACACATGCGGTACTCCTACCTTACTTGGGAGACCCCATCAGAAAGAGATGACTGCTCTTAGTACATTTTCTTTGTAGGTAGAAGAAACATTTTCAAAAGGTTTTTCATAAAGCACTTTAATGCATCTTCATTAGGCCACCCCTCATTCACAGGATAGGGTGTGTTTGCATCCGAAAAGACATTAGGTAGTATCTCCTGTTTTATCCTGGATGCCGAAGAAAGGACCAGGTAGGAGAAAGGTTCCAACTGCAGCTGATGAACGGATAAAAGGAGAGGGCACAGCTCCCAGGAGTCCAGCTGCTAACCCTGTGCAGGCACCACAACAGTGTACCCTAACGGCCTGTGTGTCTGTCTGGGTTCCCACCGACAGTGAACACCACAGCATCTTGTTCTCTGTTGCAGGGAATACTGCAGAAGGAATTACACATGTGTGGTTCAGTAAATAGCATTTGCACGAATGCTTGTGATTTTTGTTCATGTCTCCCTATTTCCTGTATGTGCTGATTAAAAGAGCTTTTTTTGTGAAAAAAAAAAAAAAAGTTCAAATACATACTCTTGAGAACTGCAAGGAGGAAAAGTACTGAGGAGACTGGATCCCACCATGCAGTTTATCCTGGGAGAGAAGCACCGCTAGGAACAGGTTGGAAAAGACAGCTTCAAAGAGGTAGAGAATATAGTTCTAATCTGGAGTTCTATGGGAAGAAAGAAAGAGGAGAGAGAGAATTCCAAGCTTGAACAGAATTGAGAGAATGCTCCTTACATCCATACCCCACCTCCTACCCCAAGAGGTGAGTATTATCCTCCCCTGTTCAAGGACAAAGAGCCAGACTTGGAGAGGTGAGGTAACCTGCCTATGGTCTCAAAGCTTGTCAAAGACATAATTCGGATTAGACATCAGGTTCCATTTAGATCTCTCCTTCCCTCTAGCACACTGCCAAATTATATGAGGCAAGTAAACGTGTAAACTGGTTTGACATGTACTCCACTGTGTTCAATATGGAAAAAAACCTTAAATCAAGTCAAATTTGTAATGGCATAATTATTAAAGTTTAAGAAGGTGTAAATGAATAATTCATTTTAATGACTGAAGGATTAATAAACTGATTTAAACTTCATCTTGAATCCATCAACAGTTCTCTGTCAAACAAACTCACTGAATATCTAATAAATATGAAACAAATATAAAATTAATTGTTTGAATGGCATTGATTATTAGTTTGGATTTTCCAGTGATTCCATAGGGACAGGATAACAGACAATAAGAATAACTCTTTTGGTTCTAAGTTGGGTGAAGTTATGTAGGAGCAGCTGGTATACCATCTAAGGAGGGAGCTATGGCCAGAAGGTTGGCTTTCTTTTGTTGTACCAGGAACTGAGCAGCTAGAGTATCTCAACTGTAATAAGTGATGTTGTGGACCTATTGGAGCCCATGTGTCCCTAGGTGGTATAGATTTGATAAAGGTCTCAGAAATCAACTTTGTGTCTTCTATTTAAAAACCCAGAGCAGGTGAAAATAGGACATTGTGGTCACCATTTCCTGAATGCTTAGAAGTATCCTTGTGGGAAGTCTAATGAGATGATCTGAAGCCTTACTGCAGTCCATTTTTGAGGGAGGAAAGAAAACTTAGATTAGTAAGCCATAGAAGCAAGAGGAAATGCATTATAATCAGGGTTTCTTATAATAAGAGCAGTCCATGGGTGGAAGACATGGTTAAGTGCTTGGCTACTCACCGAAAGTTTGGTAATTCAAGCCCACCCAGAGGTACCTTAGAAGAAGGCCGTGGACATCTACTTCTGAAAGATCACAGCCATTGAAAAGCCTAGAGAGCAGAGTTGTACTCTGAAACACATGGGGTCACCTTGCGTTGGAATTGACTGGATGGGAACTGATACTGGGGTGGTGACAAAGGTATCAGAAGGTATCCAGGCACCCAGTTGGTCTGGCTTTTTTCACTCAACAATGTATAAAAAAATGACAACCACTTAAAATGGAACAAGGAAGGCAGTTTTGTGAGGCAGAGAATGTTAAGCATAGGAAAGGGTATTTGTCCTCAGTCAAGAAAAACAGCCTTTGGACACCAGTGAGAGAGTTCCCCAGATTCTCCCACTGCTATAAGTCACTGAACCTGTCCAGAAGACAGGGTCTCTGAGTCATGGACACTTAATCCAGTGAGGAGATCCGGAGGCAGGATGCTTCCTGTTTTCAGCATTCCTGTCAAGCCAGTTAGGGATGGATTTACATTTGGTTACAAAATTATTGGACCATCCCAGATTTAGACAACTCCACTTCCCCCTGGGTGGGGCAGCAAGCCCTATAAAGAGGTCCTCTGCTTCACACCTAGCATCCGCCTGATCTCCTTCGGAGAACCTGGTGAGTCTGATTTCTTGAGCTCTTCTGTTTATCTGTTGCTCTCAAATATTTGAATTCAATCTGAAGACATAAAATTTGGTGAGTCCGAAGTTATAGTCATGGGTTTGATGCCATTTAGTTGATGAAAACTGGATTGAGGCATCATGATACAATGATATACTGTTTTAACTTGGGTTCTGGTAGATAGTTTGATGTCTGAATTGAAACAGAATAGGAAAGCTTTGGTTTGAAGAAGAAAAGAAAGTAATTTGTTTTCCTTCCCATTTCTTTTGGACTCCATTCTGTTGTGATTTCAAAGGTCATGGAATCCTCCCTGAACCGCTACTTACTCTCTACCCAAGTATTGACACCTCTCAAGAAAAAATGATAGCAACTGCATGGGAGGTTTTTCAGGAGTCAGAACTTCTGACTGCCTTTCTGTAAGATGCTATTTTCATGTGAATATCATTACTTGCTGCTTTAGAGCAGAGAGAATTTTCCCAGAGCTAGTGAAGCATTGGCTAAAGAGGAGAAGCCAGAAAGTTGTAAAAAGGGAGTTAAGAGAAGAAAGTATGCCTTACAGACTGGAGACGTAATATCCAATGGAATCGAATAAGCTTTGGCATCTCTGTTTGTAGGATTTCCTTCTCATGAACACTGTCACCTAATTTCTTTCAGATTCCCAGAGACTCCAGAAAGATGTCTTACCAGCAGCAGCAGTGCAAGCAGCCCTGCCAGCCACCTCCTGTGGTGTGCCCACCTAAGTGCCCTGAGCCATGTCCACTCCCAAAGTGCCCTGAGCCATGCCCACCTGTGCAATGCCCACCACAGCCATGCCTGCCGAAATGCCCCCCTGTGCAGGTATACCAACCCTGCCAGCAGAAGTGCCCACCTAAGAGCAAGTAATAGCTTCAGAGTCATCAGGATCGTGAAAGGATGGGGACAACTGGCTCAGCTCCTGCCACAGCTCCACCTTCCTCTTCTCTTCCAAGCTAATCATGGACACAGCTTCTCCATGCATCAGCCCATGATCTGCTTGTGATGATCCCTGACAGCTGAAGGTTTTTTCCTGTGTGGTGATACTTCTGCTCTCTAGGAGGTAACTGAGAAAAGGCAGTCCTCAGCTGTGCCAGGATCCCAGTGCTTTAAAGGATCAGCAGCAGCACACCCCTCAGGTCTCATCAGAAGATTCTTTTCATGTCTCCTGTGTCCCTAACCTTGGCAGGGATTTCCACTGCTTGGGCAATTGTAACTTTCCTTTCACTTCCTAAATAAAGTACATGTTTTGAGATGGGACAAATATTTTATTTCTTTTCAAAGCTGCTTGTGTTAGCAATATTATGGCACAATTTTAGTCTATTTCTAGTCTTTTTTGATTCCAATATCCAGTCTCTCACAAACACTGTTATCTGAATTTTGGATCATACCAAAGATTATTTGTGTATTATTTTGATCCCATGATATTTTATTTAATTACTCTTTTATTTGAAAGACAAATTATTTAACCCCTCATGATTTCACTTTCTCTACTGCAAAGTGGGAAAATAATATATAGACTACAAATTTTTCTTTGGTATAAAATTGAATAATGCCTGTAACTTTGTTGGAGGAATACCTGACCCAGAATTAAACAAACAAAAAGAAACCTCATTGCCATCGAGATGAAGCCAAGTCATGGCATCACCATGTATTCCAGAGTAGACACTGCTACATAGGGTTTTCTTGACCAAAATCTTTAAGGAAGGAGTTTGCCCAAACTTTCTTGCATGGTACTGCTGTGTGGGTGCAAATTGACAAGATTTAGGTTAGTCGCTGTTGTTGTTAGGTGCCATTGAGTTAGATCCTACTCATAGTGTCCCCATGGACTAACAGAATGGAACACTGCCCAGTCCTGTGCTCTTCCCAAAATGGAACACTGCCCAGTCCTGTGCTCCTCACAATCATTGTAATATTTGAGCCCTTTTTTGGAACCACTGTGCCAATCCATGTCTTTCAGGGTCTTCCTCTTTTTCACTAACCCTCTGCTTTGCCAAGCATGATATCCTTCTACAGGGACTGGTCCCTCCTGATAACATGTCCAAAGTACATGAGGCAAAGTCTCACCATCCTCACTTCTTAGAATAGTAGTTGAGGTCAAACCATTTGTACCACCCGAAGACCTTTACCCAGAATTAGCATGCAATAAATGGTAGTTTATTAACAGCAGCACATCATCATCATCGCAACGTTTGCTCCAGCAAGACAGAAACTTAGAAAGGACTATTCTAGGAAATAAGAAGATTTTTAAACTGTATTACCCTTTCATACCTTTACTCTCTTTCCTAATTCACTTCACTTTTCTATGTGACATTGTAGAGAAACAGCTTTTGGGAATGAGTGTGCCATTCTACAAAAAATCAGAGTATTTCTTAAAACACGGATAGTACAAAAGAAAGGGAATTCCAAAGGCCAAAGAAGGCTAGTGCCTGCCTCATCTTGATGGATACCACCTGCTTTTTCACTCCATTGGCACACAGAAATTCAGGGTCCTGTCACTTCTGTTCACCTCTGAAATTAATCTGTTGAGTGTTCTGACCTCCCATTTGAAAAGTAATGGGGTTTAGACTCTTTATTTAGATTTGAAAAGTTCTTGTTGCTCTGCAGCTTGTTATAAGTGCTTACTTTACAAGTCAAGGAAGCTGTTAAAAGGAACAATGTTCTTTAAATATATCCTTTCTTGCGGACCTACTTGTCCACGTGGGAATAATTAACTGAGAACAAACACATATATATATACATACACATGCATGCACACCCATGCACGTACACCATTATTTTTAAAAGCAACAAAATCTTCACATTAAATCATTCGATACCTAAATATGGAAATCCTGGTGGTGTAGCGGTTAAGAGCTACCACTGCTTATCAAAAGGTCGGCAGTTCAAGTCTACCTGGTGCTCCTTGGATCCCCTGTGGGACAGTTCTACTTTGTCCTATAGGGTCGCTATGACTCAGCATCGACTTGACAGCAGTGGGTATGCCTAAAGACTTTTACAATTAAAAGGATCTTCCTCTTTCTATAAACGTATAAGATACTTTCAAATCATTTTCCAGGGTGGTTATACCATCGGCCATTCCTACCAGTGATAGGCATCGCTGGGTGACCAAAATGGTTAACTCCCTTGTCTGCTAATCAAAAGGTTAGTGGTTGGAGTCCACCTAGAGGCATCTTGGAAGAAAGGCATGACCGTCTATCTTGGAAAAAATCAGCTACTGATAACACTATGGAGAACATTTCTACTCTGACACACATGGGCTGCAGAGAGTGAGGATCAACTCAATGGCAAGTGGTTTTTACAGTCACTATATGAAAATTCCAAATGTTTTACCTCTTTGTCAAATTTTATTAATCTCAATGTTTTAACTTTTAGGCTTTCTAGTGGATATAAAGTAGTATCTCATTGTGGTTTTATATTGCATTTTCCTGATGACTAGAATGATAAACACCTTTTCACTCTTTTTGTCTAGATTTATTTTTTATTTTTTATTTTATTGTACTTCAGGTGAAGGCTTACATAACAAATAGCTTCTCATGAAACAGTAGTACACATGTTGTTCTATAACATTGGTTAACAACCTCACAACATATTAACCCTCTAAATTCTAAACCATTTTTTTTTTTTGGTGAAAATACACATAGCAAAAGTTACACCATTTCAAAAATTTCTACATACACAGTTCAGTGACATTGACTATGCTCTTCCAATTGTGCTGTTATTCTCACATAAGATGAAGGCTTACAAAACAAAATAGTTTCTCATTTAACAGTTACTGCAAATGTCGCCCTTTGACAATGGTTAACAATCTCACAACACATCAACAATATCCTTACTCAACCTTGGGTTCCCTATCACCAGCTTCCTTGTCCCCTTCTGCCTTCTGGCCCTTGTCACAGGACTCCTGTACCTCATTATTCTCATTTGGTTTTACGGAGCTGTCCACTCACAGGCTGAACCGTGAACCTCGGGGGTAACTTCACCACTGAGCTAAAAGGGTTTCTGGGGGCCATACTCTCAACGTTTCTCCAGTCTCCTTTAGGCCAGTAAATCTGGTCTTTTTTTTTTTTTTTTTGTTAGTTAGAATTATGGTCTACATCCTTCTCCAACTCTGTCCAGAAATCTCTGTTGTGATACCGGTTAGAGCAGTCAGCGGTGGTAGCCAGGGACCATCTAGCTGTACTGGAATCAGTCTGGTTGAGGTCTTGGTACCTGTGGACAATAAGCCCTTCAGACTAGTCTTTTCCTTGTATCCTGTTCTCTTAATTCTCCCTTGCTCCTGAAGGGATGAGACCAGTGGAGTATCTTACATGGCCGCTCACAAGCTTTAATGACCCCAGACACCACTCACCAAGGTAGAATGTAGAGCACTGTCTTCATAAGCTGTGTCATGCCAATTGAGCTAGATGTTCGCCGAGACCATGGTCACCACAGCCCTCTGCCCAGCAACTCTGTCCCTCAGGTAGTTTGGATGTGTCTATGGGGCTTCCATGACCTTTCCTTGTACAGGTTGTGCTAGTTTCCCCTGTATTGTGTACTGTCTGACCTCTCACCCAAGATACCACTTATCTATTGCCTATTTAATATTTCCCCCACCCCCCACACCTCCCATCGCTGGTAACCAACACAGATCGTTACATTTTGTGTGTGAACTTTTTCATGGATTTTTACAATAGAGGTCTCATACAATATTTGTCCTTTTGTGATCGACTTATTTCACTCAGCATAATGTCCTCCAGTTTCATCCATGTTATGAGCTGCTTCACAGAGTCATTGTTGTTCTTTCTCGTTGCATAGTACTCCATTGTGTGTATGTACCATAGTTTGTTTATCCATTCATCTGTGGATGGATATCGAGGTTGTTTCCATCGTTTTGCTATTGTGAACAATGCTGCAATGAACACAGGTGTGCATATGTCTATTTGAGTGACGACTCTTATTTCTCTAGGATATATTCCTAGGAGTGGGATTTCTGGATCGAATGATATGTCTATTTCTAGCTTTCTGAGGAACTGTCGTGTCATTTTCAAAAACGTTTGTATCATTTTGCATTCCCACCAGCAGTGCATAAGAGTTCCCATCTCCCCGCAGCCCCTCCAACATTTGTTATTTCCAGTGTTTTGATTCGTGCCAGTAATGCTGGGGTGAGATGGTATCTCATTATGGTTTTAATTTGCATTTCTCTAATGGCTAGTGATGGCGAGCATTTCCTCATGTGTCTGTTGTCCATCTGAATGTCTTCTTTGGTGAAGTGTCTGTTCATTTCCTTTGCCCATTTTTTAATAGGATTATTTGTCTTTTTGTTATAGAGGTGTTGGATTTTCTTGTAGATTATGGAGATTAGTACTTTGTCTGATTTATAGTGTTGAAAAACTTTTTTTCCCTGTCTGTAGGTTCTCTTTTTACTCTTTTGGTGAAGTCTTTTGAAGAGCATAGGTGTTTGATTTTTAGAAGATCCCAGTTATCAAGCCTATCTGTTGGGTTTTGTGTGCTGATGGTTATGGTTTGGATCCTGTTAATACCATGTATTAAGATCTGAAGTGTTGGTCCTATTTTTTCTTCAATGAACTTTATTGTTTTAGGCTTTATATTCAGGTCTTTGATCCATTTTGAAGTAGTTTTTGTATATGGTGTGAGGTATGGGTCTTGTTTCATTTTTCTGCAAATGGATATCCAGTTTTGCCAGCACCATTTGTTGAAAAGACTGTGTTTTCCCCATTTGATGGACTTTGGGCCCTTGTAGAAAATCAGGTGACCGTAGGTGGATGGATTTACATCTGGGTTCTCAATTCTGTTCCATTGGTCAATGTATCTGTTGTTGTACCAGTACCAGGCTGTTTTGACTACTGTAGCTGTATAGTAGGTTCTGAAGTCAGGTAGTGTGAGTCCTCCAACTTTATTCTTCTTCTTCAGTAGTGCTTTATTTATTCGGGGCTTCTTCCCTTTCCATATAAAGTTAATAATTAGTTTTTCCATCTCTTTGAAGAATGTTGCTGGTATTTGGATCAGGATTGCATTGTATTTGTAAATTGCTTTAGGTAGAATTGCCATTTTCACAATGTTGAGTCTGCCTATCCATGACCATGGTATATTTTTCGATTTATGTGGATCCCTTTGGGTTTCAAACAGCAGCGTTTTGTAGTTTTCTTTGTATAGGTCTTTTACATTCCTGGTCAGATTTATTCCTAAGTATTTTATTTTTTTAGGGGCTATTGAAAATGGTATTAATTTCCTGATTTCCTTTTCATCTGTTCTCTTTACTGGTGTATACGAATCCAAATAATTTTTGAATGTTTATCTTGTATCCTGCTACTCTGCTGAATCTTTCTATTAGTTCCAGTAGATTTCTCGTGGAGTCTTTAAGGTTTTCTATGTATAGTATTGTATCATCCACAAACAAGGACAGTTTAACTTCTTCATTACCAATTTGGATGCCCTTTATTTCTTTTTCTGGCCTTATTGCTCTAGCTAGAACTTCCAGCACAATGATAATAGGAGTGGTGATAAAGGGAATCCTTGTTTTGTTCCTGTTTTCAAGGGGAATGTTTTCAACCTCTCTCCATTAAGAATGATGTTGGCTGTTAGTTTTGCATAGATGCCCTTTATTATGT
This sequence comes from Dugong dugon, assembly GCA_030035585.1. Lineage (NCBI taxonomy): Eukaryota > Metazoa > Chordata > Mammalia > Sirenia > Dugongidae > Dugong > Dugong dugon. The sequence goes on along the minus strand of CM057462.1, from coordinate 192,089,958 downwards.
TGAGAAATTTCCCTTCTATACCTATTTTCTTGAGAGCTTTTATCAGGAATGGGTGTTGGACTTTGTCAAATGCCTTTTCTCCATCAATTGAGATGATCATGTGATTTTTTTTCTTTCCTTTTATTTATGTGGTGAATTACGTTGATGGATTTTCTAATGTTAAACCATCCTTGCATACCTGGTATGAATCCTACTTGCTTGTGGTGTATTATTTTTTCTGATATGATACCGAATTCTATTGGCTAGAATTTTGTTCAGAATTTTTGCATCTATATTCATGAGAGATATTGGTCTGTAATTTTCTTTTTTTTTTGATGTCTTTGCCTGGTTTTGGTATCAGCGTTATGCTGGCTTCATAGGATGAATTTGGAAGTGTTGCTTCCTCTTCTATGCTCTGAAATAGCTTGAGTAGAACTGGTACAAGCTCTTCTGTAAATGTTTTGTAGAATTCTCCAGTGAAGCTATCTGGGCCAGAGCTTTTTTGGTTGGGAGATATTTTATTACCTTTTCAATCTCTTCTCCTGTTATGGGTCTGTTCAGATTTTCAATATCACTTTGTTGTAGTTTGTGTAGGCCGTGTGTTTCTAGAAATGTATCCATTTCCTCTAGGTTTTCGAATTTGTTGGAAGATATTTTTTCATAATATTCTGTTATAATCCTTTTTATTTCGGTTGAGTCTGTTGTAATGTCCCCCATTTCATTTCTTATTTGGGTTATTTGTGTCCTCTGCTGTTTTTACTTTGTCAGTCTCGCCAGTGGTTTGTCGATTTTGTTGATTCTTTCAAAGAACCAACTTTTGGTTTTGTTGATTCTTTCTATTGTTTTTCTGTTCTCTATTTCATTTATTTCTGCTCTGATCTTTACTGTTTCCTTTCTTCCGGTGGTTGTAGGCTTTTTTTGCTGTTCTCTTTCTATTTGTTTGAGTTCTGTAGTTAATGTTTTGATTTTGTCCTTTCTGCTTTTTCGATATGTGTATCTATTGCTACAAATTGTTCTCTGAGGACTGCCTTTGCTGTGTCCCAAAAGTTTTGGTGTGATGTGTTTTCATTTTCATTTGATTCTAGGAATCGTTTAATTCGATCTCTGATTTCTTCTATTACTCATTGATGTGTAAGCAGAGTATTATTCAGTTTCCATGTAGTTGATTTTTTTCCCTTGCTTTTTCTAGTGTTAATTTCTACCTTGATGGCATTGTGGTCAGAGAAGATACTGTGAATTATCTCAACGTTTTGGATCTTGTTGAGGATTTCTCTGTGGCCTAAGATGTGGTCTATTCTGGAGAATGTTCCATGTGCACTGGGAAAGAATGTGTACTTTGCAGCGTTGGATCGGTGTTCTATATATGTCTATGAGGTCAAGTTGGCTGATTGTGTCCTTTAGGTCTTCTGTATCTCTGCTGAGTTTCTTCTTAGTTGTTCTGTCCTTTACTGAGAGTGGTGTGTTGAAGTTTCCTACTATTATTGTGGAACTGTCAATTTGTCTTTTCAGTGCTGTTAGAGTTTTTTTAATGTATTTTGGAGCCCTGTTATTGGGTGTATAGATGTTTATTATGGTTATGTCTTCATGATGTATCGTCCCCTTAATCATTATATAGTGTCCTTTTTTGTCATTTATGGTAGATTTTCTTTTAAAGTCTATTTTATCTGACATTAGAACTGCCACTCCTGCTCTTTATTGGTAGTTGTTAGCTTGATATATTTTTTCCAACTTTTGACTTTTAATGAATTCATGTCTTTGTCTCTAAGATGTGTCTCCTGTAGGCAGCATATTGATGGATCCTGCTTTGTTATCCATTCTGTCACTCTCCGTCTCTTTAGGGGTGCATTGAGTCCGTTTACATTCATAGTGATTATTGATAGATCTGAGTTTGTTGCTGTCATTTTGTAGTGCTTTTTTTTGTGATGCTGAAGTTTTCTATGTTCTTCTTACTCTCTTGTGCTGAGTTACTTTTGTTTGTTTGTTTTTTTTCCATTTCTTTTGTTTTTGCAGGTTTTGTTTTTGCTTAGACTAGGTTTTTCGTCTTTATTTTTATGAGCTGGTTCGTTAACTTTCTTTGTGGTTACCATGAATTTTACCCTTATCTTTCTAAGTTTGATGCAGTCTACCATTACTTGGTATCTCCTTGCCTTCCTCTCCGTTAGAAGGCTCTATACCTATGCCGTTTATTCCCAATTTCATTGTTTTGATGTGGTTGTCATCCATCGATTGACTTCTCTGATTCTCTGTTGTATTTCTTTTGGTTTTGGATAGTCCTCGAGAGGTCATTTCTTAAATTGGTATCTGGCTCGTACAATCCTGCATCCTAGGTTCTGCCTGTGGGCTGAATCTGTTTGTCCTCAGATCGAAGAACTCCCTTTAATAATTCTTTAAGTTTGGTTGGACTTCTACATATTCCCTTAGTTTCTGTTTATCTGGAAATGACCTAATTTCACCATCAAATCTGAATGAGCATTTTGCAGGATAAATTATTCTTGGCTAACAATTTTTTTCTTTCAATATATTATATATGTCATCCCATTGCCTTCTTGCCTACATGGTTTCTGCCGAATAATCTGAGCTTAGTCTTACTGTTTCTCCTCTGTATGTGACTTATGGTTTTTCACCATCTGCTCTCAGGATTCTTTGTTTGTCATTGGTTTTTGCGAGTGTGAATTTGATATGCCTTGGTGATTTTTTTTTGGTGTCTACTCTATATGGGGTTCAGTGAGCTTCATGGATGGCCAGCTTTCCATCTTTCATGATATTGGTGAATTTTTCTGTTAGCTGTTCCTCAGTGATCCTCTTGGTGTTTTCTGTTTTATCCCCCTGTTCTGGGATGCCAATCACTCGTAAATTTTTGCTCTTAATTGTGTCCCACATAACTCTCAGGGTCTCTTCATTTTTCTTTGTTCTTTTTTCTGAGTTTTCCTGAAACAGGGTTGTATCCAAGTTTTTGTCTTCAGTTCCACTGATCCTGTCTTCCATGGTTTCAAATCTGCTTCTCAGCCCTTCTATGACATCATCCATTTCTGAAATCTTGTTATTTATCTTTTCGATTTCTAATTGTTGTTTTTTGTATAATTTCTAGTTGTGAATTTATTTTGGAATTTTGTTCCTGTATCATCTTCATGCATTTTTCCATTTTTTTTGTCTGTATTATCCATGAATTTGTCTAGTTTTTCCTCATGTTTGGCATCATTTTGCCTCAGTTCTTGGAAAATTCCGAGTATTCGATATTTGAATTCCCTGTCAGGTACTTCTAGTGCATTTTCTTCCACAAGAGAGTCATATATTGTTTTAATTTGAATGCCTACTGGAACCATCCTGTCCTGTTTTTGTAAATGTTTTTATATTGTCTGCGGTTTTGGGGGCATTCAGTAGTTATTTCTCTCATTTATTGATTGTAGATTTGTTTGTTTTGTCCCTTTAAAAAAAATTGACTATGTCTGAGCAGGGAGATTTCTTGCTCTTTGTTGTTTGCTCCTCTGTGCTCTCAATACTTTTCGCCTCCTTCTCCAACTGGCAGGTTCAGTCACTCAGATATGGTACAGCAGAGCAGGTCTAGCTGAAGAGGAGTCACTTGGATTGGTTGTTTGTGGCACTCACTACAGCCACCAGGGAGGGTCAGAAATCAGTGCTGGGCAGTTTACAGTAGGCTGTGCCTGCATTGCTTGGTGGTGTGATGTCAAACACACGGTACAGGTAGGCAGGATGCAGCAAGGAGATGGTTATGTGTGGAGCTAAGATGGATATGGGAGAGAGGAGAGAGGAACAGGAGCCAAAAAACATACAACAAACAAAAAAGAATGCTAGGGGAGCTTGCCGTTGGAATGGAGAGATGAGAGACTATGAAATGGAGAAAAACAGAAAGAGGAAGAGAAAGAAAAGAAAAGAATGAACAAATAAAAATCAGAAAGGTTAAAGAACTGCAAAGTTCCCAGGGATCCCACCGACGCAGCTATGAGGTCTTAGGAAATTGCTCTCAGGTGTCGCAGCACAGCCTGGCCAGAAGGCGCAGAGGCATACAACACCTGGTATTCAGGGATCAGAAAGAGAAGGAAGATATAGAGAGATGAGAAACTGAGCAATGAAGAAAGACAAAAAGTTAAGAAGAGGGAAAAGAAAACAAAACAAATAAAAAAAAATGAACAAGAAAGGCCCCCCATATAAACAGAAACAAAAGAAAAGAAAACAATGAAAAAAAGAAATGTCCTCAGGGATCCCTCCGCACGTCTGTGGAAGCTGAAGTTTAGTTACTTGCTATGCAGATCCGCCTGGCCAGAAAGGGCTCCGAACTCAAGAAAACAAACAAACAATTCAAAACTAACAGAAGTCACAGGATCCCACCAGCACGTTAGCCCAGACCGGGAAAGAGCTCCACACTCGAATGGAGCTCCGCAGCCCCTCACGAAAAAGCAAGGATGGCACACGGAGCCAGGCACTCGAGTGAAAGGAGGGGGAGGTGGCGGGAAGCAAGCAAGAAATCCAAAGACGCAGAAAAAAAATAAAATAAAAGCAACTCCAGCAGCCAACAAATGGCACTCAGGGAGCCAACCAGTGTGGGCTGGTGTTTCTGGACAAGAGACTGTGTCCACGGGTAGCAGAAGAGGCTGAGTGAGGGTGAAGAAGGGTGGAGAGTGGGAAAGCGTATATCACAAATTGCCAGCTCTCTGGAGCCCCTCAGGAAGAAGGAAAGATGGTGCGTGGAGCCAGGCACTGGAGTGAAAGGAGGGGGAGGTGGCAAGAGGCAAGTGAGAAATCAAAAGAAGCAGAAAAAAAAGCAACACTAGCAGCCAACAAATGGCACCCAGAGAGCCGCCGCTTGGGTGTGTGTAATCCAAGCAGCCGGTGCCTCCCGGTCAAGAGACCGTGGCCGCAGGAAGCAGAGGAATAAATGAACAAAAGCCCTGGGATCCCACAAGTGCAGCAGCCCAGACCAGGAAGCAGCTGAACACTTGAATGGAGCCTAGCAGCCCCTCAGGAAGAGACAAAGATGGCGCTAGGAGCCCGGGACTTGAGCAAAAGGAGGAGGCAGCAGGAGGCACGTGAGGAATCCAAAGGAGCAGGAAAAAAAAAGCAACACTATCAGCCAACAAATGGCACCCAGAGAGCTGCCTGCTTGGGTGTGTGGAATCCAAGCAGCTGGCTCTTCCCATGCAAGAGACTTTGGCCACGGGAAGCAGAGGAGGCCAAGCTGGGGCGAAGAGGGGTGGGGGGTGGGAAAGCGCATACTGCAAATTACCGGCTGTTTTGTCTCCCACTGGATGCTCCATGAGGCTGCTTTCTCGTACCCCCGTTTGCTGGTCTCTGATAGGAGTCAAAGATGGTGGATCCACGCTGCGTTAGCTGGTAGGGGATCTCTGCATGAGTCTCTCCTCGCTCTCCTGTCTCTGTCAGTTTTCTCACTCCATTTGTTGCTTGGCTGAGTTCTTTATACCTTCATTTGATGTTTTAGGATTTCAGGATTGTTGTATTCCCTGTTTGGCTTAGTTTTTCGAATCTTTGCTAAGGAGGGACGGCGTGGTGTTTCTGCCGAGAGCGCCATTTTGCTGGAACTCGAGAAAGGATATATTTTAAGAACATCCCTCCTTTTAACAACTTACTTTACTTGGAAAATAAGCACTTATAACAAACTACATAGCAGCAGGAACTTTTCAAATATAAATAAATAGTCTGAACCCATTACTTTTCAAATGGGATGTCAGATTACTCAAAAAATTAATTTCAGATGTAACAAAAGTGACAGGACACTGAATTTCTGTTGCCAATGCAGTGAGAAACCAGGTGGTATAGATCAAGATGAGGTAGTAACTGGCCTTCTGGGACCTTTGTATTCCCCTTACTTCTGTACTATCCGTGTTTTAAGAAATACTCTGATTTTATGTAGAATGTCCCCCAAATTCCCAAAAGCTGTTTGTCTACAATGTCACATAGAAAAGTGAATTGAATTAGAAAAGAGAGTAACAGGGTATGAAAGGGTAACACAGTTTAAAACTCTTCTTATTTCCTAGAGTAGTTCTATCTAATTTTCTCTCTTGCTGGAGCAAACATGTTGATGATTATGATCTGCTGCTGCTAATGAACTACCGTTTATTGCATGCAAATTCTGGGTCAAGAGACCTGGGTAGCACAAATGGTTTGACTTCAACTACTATCCTAAGAAGTGAGGATGCTGAGACTTCATCTCATGTACTTTGGGCATGTTATCAGGAGGGACCAGTTCCTGGAGAAGGACATCATGCTTGGAAAAGTAGAGGATCAGTGAAAAAGAGGAAGACTCTCAATGAGATGGATTGGCACAGTGGCTGCAACAATGGTCTCAAACATTCCTATGATTGTGAAGATGGAACAGGGCCAGGCAGTGTTTCATTCTGTTTCTACGTGACGTCACTATGAGTCACAACCAACTCAATCTCAGCTAACAACAACAGCCGCTAAAGTAAAGGTTGTCAATTTGATCCAACACAACAGTACCATGCAAGAAAGTGCTGGAAATCTGCTTGCATAATGATTTGGGTCAAGAAAACTCTATGTAGCAATATACTCTGTAACACATGGTGTTGCAATGAGTTGGAATCATCTCGATGGCAACAAGGTTTGCTTTTGTTTGTTTAATTCTGGGTCAGGTATTCTTCCAAGAAAGTTACAGGCATTATTCAATTTTATACCGAAGAAAACTTTATAATCTAAATATTACTTTCCCCACTTTGCAGTAGAGAAATTGAAATCATGAGGGGTTAAATAATTTGTCCTCCAAATCAAAGAGCCATTGAAGAAAACATCATGGGTTCAAAATAAGATAGAAAGAATCTTTGGTATGATCCAAAATTCAGATAACAGTGATTGTGAGAGACTGGATATAGGAATCAAAAAAGAATAGTCATAAACTAAAATTATGCCATAATATTGCTAACAAAAGCAGGTTTGCAGAAGAAATAAAATATTTGTCCCATCTCGAAATATGTTCTTTATTCAGGAAATGAAAGGAAATTTACAATTGCCCAAGTGGTGGAATTCCCTGCCCAGGTTACAGGCACAGAAGACATGAAGAGAATCATCTGATGAGGCCTGAGGAGTGTGTCGCCTCTCATCCTGTGAAGCACTGGGATCCTGGCACAGCTGAGAACTGCCCTTTCTCAGTTACCTCTTAGAGAGCAGAAGTATCACCATGCAGGAAAAAACCTTCAGCTGTCCGAGATCATCACAGGCAGAGCTTGAGCTGATGGATGGAGAAGCTGTGTCCATGATTAGCTTGGAAGAGAAGACGATGGCGGAGCTGTGGAAGGAGGTGAGCCAGTTGTCCCTATCCTTTCAGGATCCTGATGAATCCTGAAGCTATTACTTCCTCTTAGATGGGTACTTCTGCTGGCATGGTTGGTATACCTGCACAGGAGGGCATTTCTGCTGGCATGGCTGAGGTGGGCACTGCACAGGTGGGCATGGCTCATGACACTTTGGAGGTGGGTATGGCTCAGGGCACTTTGGAGGTGGGTATGGCTCAGGGCACTTTGGAGGTGGGCATGGCTCAGGGCACTTTGGAGGTGGGCATGGTTCAGGGCACTTAGGTGGGCATGGTTCAGGGCACTTAGGTGGGCACACCACAGGAGGTGGCTGGCAGGGCTGCTTGCACTGCTGCTGCTGGTAAGACATCTTTCTGGAGTCTCTGGGAATCTGAAAGAAATTAGGTGACAGTGTTCATGAGAAGGAATTCCTACAGACAAGGATGCGAAAGCTTCTTCGATTCCATTGGATATTACGTCTCCAGTTTGCAAGACAAACTTTCTTCTCTTAACTCACTTTTTACAACTTTCTGGCTTCTCCTCTTTAGCCAATTGCTTTACTACCTCTGGGAAAATTCTCACTGCTCTAAAGCAGCAAGTAATGATATTTACATGAAAATAACATCTTCCAGAATGGCATCCACAAGCTCTGAACTACTGAGCAACCTCCAAAGCAGTTGCTATCATTATTTCCTACGGGGTGTCAACACTTGTGTAGAGAGCAAGCAGCTGTTCAGGGAGAATTCCATGGCCTTTGAAATCACAGCAGAATGGACTCCAAAAAGTTATGGAAAGGAAAACAAATTACGTTGTTCTCTTCTTCACACCAAAGCTTTTCCTTCTTTTTCCATACAGACATCAAACTATCTACCAGAACCCTAGTTAAAACATTATATCATTGTATCAAGATGCCCCAATCCACAGCTTTCATCAACTAAATGGCATCAAACCCATGATCATAACTTTGGACTCACCAAATTTTCTGTCTTCAGATTTAATTCAAATGGTTGAGAGCAACAGATAAACAGAAGAAATCAAGAAATCAGACTCACCAGGTTCTCCAAAGGAGATCGGGAATGGAGTATCAGGAGGATGCTAGCCGTAAAGCATAAGACCTCTTTATGCGGTTTGCTGCCCCACCCAGGGGGAAGCGGAGATGTTTAAATCTGGGCTGGTCCAACAATTTCCTTAACAAATATAAATGCATCCCTAACCGGCCTGACAGGGACGCTGATAACAGGACGCATCCTGCTTCTGGATCTCCTCACTGGATTAAGTGTCCATGACTCAGAGGCCCTGCCTTCTGGACAGTTTCAGTGACTTACAGCAGTGGGAGTGTCTGGGGAACTCTCTAACTGGTGTACAAAGGCTGTTTTTCTTCATCGAGAACAAAGACCCTTTCCTATCCTTCACATTCTCTGCAACACAAACTGCCTTCCTTGTTCCATTTTAACTGGTGGTCATTTTGTTGTACCTTCTGGAGTGAAAAATGCTTGACCATCTGGGTGCCTGGGTGCCTTGTGATACCTTCCTCAACACACCTCAGTTGCCATCTAGTCATTTTCCAACTCACGGTGACCCCATATGTTTCAGAGTAGAACTGTGCTCTCTAGGGTTTTCAGTGACTGTGATCCTTAAGAAGTAGATGTCCAGGACTTTCTTCCAAGTTACCTCTTCGTGGGCTTGAACCACCAACCTTTTGGTTAATAGCAAAGCACTTAAACGATTGTGCCACCATGGAATCTCTCCTTATACCAAACCCTCATTATAATGCATTTCCTCTTGATTCTATGACTTACTAATCTAAGTGTCATTTCCTTCCTCAAAAATGGACTGATGTAAAACTGCAGATCATCCCATTCACCAGCCCACAAGATTACCTCTAAGCATTTAGCAAGATGGTGACTGCAGGTTTCTATTTTTACCTCTTTTGGATTTTCTAACACAAGACATAAAGTTGATTTCTGAGGCCTTTATCAAATCTGTACCACCTCGGGCCTCATGGGCTCCAGTAGGACCACAGCATCACTTATTACAGTTGAGATACTCTAGCAGCTCAGTTCCTGGCACTACAACAGAAAGCCACCCTTCTGGCCATAGCTCCCTCCTCACAAGGTATACCAGCTGCTCCTACATAAGTTTGCCCAACGGAGAACTAAGAGGGTTGTTCAGATTTTCTGTAATCCTATCCCTTTGGAGTACCTGCAAAATTCAACCTAATAATTAATGCCATTCTAACAATTAATTTTATATGTGTTTTATACTTATTAGCTATTTATAGAGTTTGACACAGAACCTACTGATGGATTCAAGATGAAGTTTAAATCAGTTTATTCATCATTCAGTCCTTAAAATTTATTAACATTCATTCACACCTTCTTAAACATCAGTAATTATGTCACTATAAATTTGACTTGATTTTAGGATTTTTGTATATTGAACACACTGGAATACTTGTCAAATAAACCAGTTTGCACCTTTACTTTCCTCAAACAATTTGGCAGTGTGCTAGAGGGTAGGAGAGATCCAAATGGAACCTGATGTCTGATCCTAATTCTGTCTTTGACAAGCTTTGAGACCATGGGCAGGTTACCTCACCTCTCCAGGTCTGGGTCTTTGTCTGCGAACAAGGGAGAATAACACTCACCTCTTTCGGTAGGAGGTGGGGATGGCTGTACAGGGCCTTCTCTGAACTCGGTTCAAGCTTGGAATTCTCTCTCCTCTTTCTTTCTTGCCACAGAACTCCAGATTAGACCTACATTCTATACCTCTTTGAAGATGTCTTTTCCTCCCTGTTCCTAGAGGTGTTTCTCTCCCAGGACAAACTTCAGGGTGGGATCCACTCTCCTCAGTACTTTTCCTCCTTGCTGTTCTCAAGAATATGTATTTCAACCCTTTTATTTTTTAAAAAATAAAATGTCTCTTAATCACCACTTGTGGGAAATAGGGAGACGTGAACAAAAATCACAAACATTCGTTCAAAAGCTATTTACTGAACCACACCTGTGTGGTTCCTTCTGCTTTCCCTGCAATAAAGAAGAAGATGCAGTTCTGTGCTGTTCACAGTCAATGGGAACACAGACAAACACACAGGCCATTAGGGTACACTGTTCTGGTACCTGCACAGAGTTAGCAGCTGGACTGCTGGGAGCTCGGACCTCTCCTCTTATCCTTTCATCAGCTCCACTTTGAACCTTCCTCCTTCCTCCCACTTCCTTCTGCATCTGGGGCAAAACATGAAATACTACCTAATGTCTTTTCAGATGCACACACACCATGTCCTGTAAATGAAGGGTGACCTCATGAAGATGCATTGAAGTACTTTATGAAAAACCTTTCGAAATTGTGTCATATACCTACAAAGAAAATGTTCTAAGAGCAGTCAACTCTTTCTAACAGGGTCTCACAAGTAAGGTAGGAGAGAGACCTGTTACAAGAGATAGCTAGGTGCTGAGCAGAATAATGTAAATCTTAAGTCTCTGCTTATGTTAAGTCTGCACTAGAGAATTTTATGATTTAAATACTTCATCTGCCATTTCATGGATATTATTGCCTATGACCAATCAAATTTAAAAAAAATTAAGTTGGTATAACGTGAATTTAAAGTAAAAATCTTGAATAATTTCTGTTTCACATGTGGTATGTACTTATGGTAAATATAGGGGGTACTTACGGGAATAACTAAAATTTGGGAAACAGTACCCCAATATGTCCTCCAATCCTGGAAAAATGATTTCCTTTTTGTCTCTTCAGTGTCTTAGCTCATGACTTCTTGTGCAATCCTCCTTTCAATCCTGGGCCTGAACTATCCTCAGGCACTGAAACTGTAGTTTTTGTGCCATGCCTGGTCAAACAGCCCAGTTCATCTGGTTTGGAGATAAAATTACAATGTTAGTTTTATGTGACTATAGAATATGAGGACACTTTGCTAACGGGTGTCAAGATGCCCCATCTCACTGTCCCAGCACCTCACTACACTGCGGATAACCAAATAAAATGCCAAACTCACTGCCATCGAGTCGAGTATGACTCATAGCCACCCTATAAGTTGGAGCAGAAGTGCCCCCATAGGGTTTGCAAGGCTGCAAATCTTTACAGAAGCAGACTGCCACATTTTTCTTCCACGGAGTGGTTAATGTATTTGAACCGCCAACCTTTCGATTACTAGCCAGGCACTTTAACAACTGTGCCAACAGGGCTCTTCAATGCTGGCATATGCTTGAAATTTCTTTTTCAAAAAATAAATTTTTTTTTACAGAACTAAATACATGGTTTACATCGCACAAAAACAGAAAGAAAGATAATATACCATCTCATATTATATACTCACACCGCCATGTGTAAATGGTTGAGACTAACTACCTTTGGGGAAAAGAGAGAGGACTGGAGCACTGAAGGTCTGTTATATGGGAAAACAAAGTGAATTTGGGCTGATTTTATGTGTCTGCTTTCTCTCACTCTCTGTCCATCTAGGTTTTAGGTCTTTAAAAGACATTGATCTTTAGTTTGCACGTTTATTGTCTGTCTTCTTAAACACTTCAGCCCCCTCAACCTACCCCATTACCCTCCCACTCTCAATATATAGATTTTATCTGTCTACTTTGGCCCGTGTTGGTGACTCAAGACATATATTGTCAATGGATTTAGTGATTAGTTTTTTGATTTGTTTTTAACTCTTGTAATCATTGGGGTTGACTCAATGTTATGCTTTAAACATTTAAAGTGACTTTGCTTGAGCTTCCTTGTCTGGGCCAGATGATCAGGAAGGTTTTCCAGAATGTGGTTTTCTAATTGGAGAAGAAGGAAGAAGAGGAGAAGAGGAGATTCTCAAAAGCTCTGAAGTAGTCACCAGCTATGCTCTAGAGAGAACGCAGCACTGAATCAACCCAGCATCACGTCCCTGGATTAAGCAGGTCTTTCCCTGGCTTCCCAGAACTTCATTTCTCCTACCAGGAAGGAAGAGCTTTCGTTGGAGATCACCACTGCCCATAACGTGTCCATGACCATCAGGGATAGAGCTGTCACTTTAGTGCCTGAGGCTAGGTATCTGTAAACAGTGTCATCACCAAATGGTTCCCATAGACTATTACATAGGCTAGATACTTCAGAGGACCAGGAGAAGGGACTTTAATCAGCAGGTCACTTACTATTCCCCATAGCCTCACAGCACACCCAAAACATACGTCCTTAGAGAGATGTCTGATTTCTACCACAGAAATTGAGAATTAGCTGTCCAAAGAGGACTGCATTGTCAGATAGACCAGTTTTGGGTGCACCTCGGAGATTCCTCCCTCTGAGAACACCCCTCCAGAAATTTCTCCTGGCAGTGCGGGCACTAAAGTCACTGCAGGCCTGGTGCCCTGACATCTCAAGCCAAAGTCACTGTATGGGGTGGGGAGATAAGACTGGATATTCAGAGTTCCCTATAGGTCAGTTACATGAGCAGCTGTCACAACATGAAGAGCAGTGCCTGGTGATTAACGTTTCACTGAGTTTGAACATCCAAGACCTGAGACACAGCTTTCTGTAACAATTCAGACACACAAACACACAAGCACACACACACAGAGAAGTCCTATATATCTACATATCTGTCTACATATCTATCTATCTACATATCTAAAGAGCTTGACTTGATGGTCTTTAACAGTCAGTTAACCCTTGATTCAATTCTACAAATTCCACTTCTCAACTTTCTAATAATTTTACTGTTAATCATTTCTTAGGAAAATGATAGATAATAACAGAAATTTTAAAAAGTTGTTCAATTCTATATTGAACATTTTATCTGATATTTTACCACTTTTTGTTATGTATCACTGGGGAGAAAAAAATGAAGCAATACATCAAGCTCAGATTAAATTTTATCCAGGAGAAAGTTAATCTGCCTCATCTTTACGATCTTTTATATCATCTCTATTTTAAGTCAGTCTTTGAAGTTTTTAGTGGATAAGAAATCAAAATACTGACTTCAATGAGTTGTGAAGAAATAATAAGAGGAGCTAATCTTGACACTCATTCATATGTGGAGAAAATGAGGGTTAGTATAAGCAACAATTTAAAACAAATTATAGACACAAGATAATTTATCTGCTCCTCAGTATTAGTACTCGTGTCTTTCTCTGAATACTCTTTAAATATGAATAAAAATGTAAATACAATAAAATTCAATATGTTTATCTTGTTCGTTTCAAAAAAATTAATATTCATAGATATTTAACATTTTATGAAAAAAATATGATCTGTAGTTTAGTTGATTATTACTGGGGTTAGTTGTTTAGGACAAGGACAAAAGCTTTAGTTTAAATTAAATATCACATTCCTCTTGGTGGCAGTTGCCTTTACTTTCAGGGTGTCTTTATAAGAAATAAATGGCCCATTCTTGTCTTTTTATGTAAGTGCGGTTATACAATATTTGTCCTTTTGTGATTCATTTATTTCACTCAGCATAACGTATTCCAGCTCCATCTATATTGCAGCAGGTATGAAGACTTCATTTCTCCTACTGGCTGAGTAGTATTCCATTGTATGCATGTCCACATTTTGTTTATCCATTCTTCTGTGAATGGACATGTAGGATGTTTCCACCGTTTGACTATTGTGAATAGTGCTGCAAAGAATATTGGTGTACAAGGCTCTGTTTGAGTCTCTGATTTCAAGTCTTTTTGGTATACACCTAGGCGGGAATTTCTGGGTCATATAGTAGCTCTATTTTTAGTTTTTTGAGGAGCCACTACATTGTTTTCCAAAGTGGCTGAAACATTTTGCATTCCCACCAGCAATGGGTACGGGTTAAATTTTACACATCCTCCCAAATAGTTATTTTTTTTTTTTTTAAATCTTAGCCATTCTGATGGGAATATGGGAATAACATGATGTCTCCCTGTGGTTTTGATTAGCATCTCTCTGATGACTTCCTGAAGGTTAGATGAACCCCTGAAGCTATTACCCTGAGATAATCTTTAAACCTTCAACCAAAAATATCTCTTGGTGTCTTCTTAAAACCAAACAACAGTTTAGCTTATTAACTAGTAAAAACTGTCTACCTTGAGCATTAGACTCTTTTGAGAAACAATGTATAAGGGGTCAAATTGACAACAGCATGTTGAAAGTTTAGATATGAACCTTAGACAGAAGGGAATTTATTTTACTGGGGGAGGAACAACTCAGGAAAGGTGAGCGAGAATGGTTACAAAACTTGAAGAGTATAATCAATGTCACTAAAAGGTACGTGCAGAAACTGCTGAATTGGTATATGTTTTGCCGTATATATTTTCAACACACAAAACAATGTAAAAAATTTTAAAAGGCATCATTGGAGATAAAAAGGTGCTGCTTCATAACGTAAAGAGTTCAGTGTACTAAGAAAATATAATGGTTATAAATTTGTATACCCATGGACGGGAGCACATTTTTCAGGAGACACTGCTCCTGCTAAGGTGATGGAAAAAAATGGAAACAAATAGTGGTGATGGTTGAACAGCATGATGAATCTAATAAATGTCCCTTAACTGTACACATAAAAACTATAGAAATGGCAAATATTTTGTTACATATTTATATACCACACTAAAAATCTAGTATACCCTTTAAAAAAAGCAATAGCCTATCAGCACTAACCTTCCAAAGCTCAAGGGACATTATAAATTTTATGTTTTCCCTAAATGTAAGATCATCATATTTAATGAGGGTGATTTCAAGGCCTAATAAAAATATGAGCTGATACTATAAGCTGTGTGTTAGGGAGATTAAGAAGAACATGAGGTATTAACAGAATGAATCAGACTCTTCTCCTTCTAAGAGTCTTCCAAAGATAATGAACCTGTATGAGCTGTTGGCTGCTTCCCCAAAATCACAAAGGAAAATATAGAAACCTGAGGAAAAATGGGGAAAAACTATAGGAGGATAAAAGCTTTTTGGATTTTATCATTGGTGGGGGGTAGGTGAACATAGCCTGGAGAGAGGGGGCTGATAGCACTGTGAGGATAAGTAAGAAAACAGTGAAAAAAATTCTTAGAAAAATCTGACTGATCAAAACTGACTTAAGATCTTACAAAGCTATGAGATGAAGCCAACATGGCACTATAGACTGAAGCACCATGCCGCCCCTCTATAGCAAACACCTAAAATCTAAGGAAAACAAAGACAAACAAATGCCAATCCTGGAACCCTAAGCAGTAAATGAAGAGGTAAAGAACTCAACCAAGCACAGAATGGAGTAAGAAACTGACAGAGAACAGAGAGCTAGGAGAGATATGGAGCGGAGGTCTCTTTTCAGCCATCCCAGCACAGATTCGCCATCGTGGGCTCCTGTCAGAGATGGGCAGACAGGCAGTAAAGGAAAGCAGCTTCACGGAGCTCCTAGCAGGAGACAGAGCACCGACTAACCAGTGATACATGCTTTCCCACCCCTCCAGCCTTCTTCCCCCTGCTTGGCTCCCGCAGCTACACAGCAGGCCAAGGTGGATTGGCTGGCAGGTGTTGGCTCCCTGCCACTTCGATTCACCCTGCCCACACCGGCTGGTTCCTTCAGTGCCATTTCTTTGTTGCTTTGTTTGGTTTCTTTTCGTTTCTTCCCTACCATTCACCTTCTCCCCCTCTTTCTCTCTAACACCTGGCTCTGTGAGCCATTTTTGCTTCTTCTTCACAGTCTGTGAAGTACTGCATAGCTGGGGAACTGCTTCCCCAGTATGAGCCAACACCGTGGTGGAATCCCTTGGGCCTTTTTTTTTTTCTTTTTTCCTATTTGTTTTTCATTTCTCAGTTTCTCATCTCTGTCTATTTACCGGGCTTTCCTGCCTTCTGAACACCTGGAGCTTTGTGCCGTCTCCAACTCTTCTAGCAGGGCTCTACTGCGTGGTGTGGGAGCTACGTCCCTAGTCTGCACCGCTGCATAAGTGGGATTCATGGGGGCATTTCTTTTACATTTTTTTTCTATTTACTTTTTGTTTTTCTTCATTTCCCAGTCTCTCATCTCTCTCTACTTTCCTTCTTTTCCTGTCTCCTGAATCTCCCAGTCTCCAGTGGGATCCCTGTGGGCATTTCTTTTTTCTTACCTTAATTAATTAATTAATTAATTTCTTTTTATCCTTTCCTTTTTGTTTTTCTTCATTTCTTGGTTTCTCATCCCTCTCTACTTCCCTTCTGTTCCTTCTCTTGAATACCTGGTGATTTGTGCCATCTCTGCTCCTTCTAGATGGGCTGTGTCATGAGACCTGGGAGTCACTTCCCTGGTTGCTGGTGGAATTCCTGGGTGTATTTTTTTCTCTTTTGCCTTTTTGTTTTTCTTCATTTCTCGGTTTCTCACCTCTCCACTCCAGCAGCAGGATCTCTCAGCACTTTTCTTTTTCCTCACTTCTGTTTCAATCTCCTCTCTCTCTTCTTTCCCTTAATCAACTTAGCTTCACACATCACAACCTTTCCCCTCCCTCCTACCTATCTGTACTGTGCTCTAAACATCGCCCCCCAGAGCAGCACAGGCATTGCCTACAGGAACCAGCCCTGCACTGATCCCCAGCCCTCCCTGTCTGCCCCACTACATGTCAAAAACATTCCATGCCACCCCCTCCTCTTCAGCTGGACCTGGCCTGCTACACCATAGCTGAGTTACTGGTCCTGTCCATTGGACAAGAAGGTGAAAAGTATCATATCCATAGACAAGGAAACTACAAAGAACACACAGCCCACCTGCTCAGGCATAACCAAATAAAACAAAAAACCAGGATAAAACAAACAAATCTACAATCAATAACTGAAGAAAATAACTACTGAATGTCCCGAAGGCAGCAGAAAATATCAAAATATAATTTAAAAAAGGACAGGGTGGTTCCAGTAGGCTTCCAACATAAAACATCAGATAAGTTTCCAGTAGATAGAAGGCACCACAACTACCTGATAGGGAATTCAAATCTCTAATATTCAGAATCATCCAAGAGTTGAAGCAGAAAGCAGACAAAAATGAGGAAAATATAGACAAATTCATGGAAAAGGCAGAGAAATTCATGAAATATGCAGACAAAAAAATGAAAGAATTCAAGAAATTATACAGGAACAGAAAGCTAAAAGAAATTCACAACAAAAAATCACACAAAGGCAACAATTAGAAATCTAAAAGGTAAACAACTAGATTTCAGAAATGGACAGTGTTATAGAACTGCTGAGGAGCAGGTTTGACATGATGGAAGTTAGGATCAGCGAAATTGAAGACGAACACTTGGATACAACTGTGTTTGAGGAAAAATTAGAAAAAAAGAATGAAGAAAAATCAAGAATACCTGAGAATTATGTAGGATACAATCAACAGTAAAAGTTGGTGAGTGATTAGATTTCCAGAACAGGGGGAGAAAACAGAAAACCGAGAGGATCATTGAAGAATTGCTGATAGAAAACCTCCCAGATATCATGAAAGATGAAAAGCTTATCATCCAAGAAGCTCAAAGAACCCCATATAGGACAGTCCGCAAAAGAAATTCATCAAGGCGTATCATAATCACACTCACTAAAGCCAAAGACAAACAAAGAATACTGACAGCAGCTCAAGAAAAACAATAAGTTAGATACAGAGGCAAAACAATAAGAAAAAGCTCAGATTATTTGACAGAAACCAAGTAGGCAAGAAAGCAATGCGATGACATATATAAAACCTTGAAAGAAAAACATTTCCTGCCAAGAATAACATATCCTGCAAAACTCTCATTCAAATATGACGGTGAAGTTAGGCCATTTCCAGATAAACAGAAATTAACGGACTATGTAAAAGCCAAACCAAACTTACAAGACTTATTAAAGGGAGTCCTCTGGTCTAAGAACAAACAACATCAGACCACAGGCTGAATATAGGACACAGGATTGTACTAACCAGCCACCATCCTAGGAAATGAACTCTTAAGGACTACCCAAAACCAAAAGAATTAC
The DNA here is from genome assembly GCA_030035585.1 of Dugong dugon. Taxonomy (NCBI): domain Eukaryota; kingdom Metazoa; phylum Chordata; class Mammalia; order Sirenia; family Dugongidae; genus Dugong; species Dugong dugon. The sequence continues at coordinate 192,071,785 of CM057462.1, read as the reverse complement.
CTGACGGAAACCAGAGAGCTTAATCTGTAAATGACAAAAACAATGAAAGAGCGAATAAAAGATGGCGGTATAGAACCTTCTAACAGAGTGGAAGGCAAAATTATACCAAGTAATAATAGACTGCTTCAAACCTAGGTACATAAGGGTAGATTTCAAGATAACCACAAAGAAAGTAAACAAACCTACTCATCAAAATAAAGAAGGAAAACATAATGTCTCGGTAAAAACAAAACCTAGAAAAACAAAAGAAATGAAGAAAAAATAAATCCACAGACAAAAGAAACTCAGCAGAGGAGAGTAAGAGGAACAAATAAAATGTCAGCATCACAAAAAAGCACTACAAAATGACAGCAATAAACTCACACCTATCAATAACTACACATGTAAATGGTCTCAATGCACCCATAAAGAGATGGAGAGTGACAGAATAGATAAAAAACCAGGATCCACTTACATGCTGTCTGCAAACACACCTTAGGAACAAAGATATAAATTTATTAAAAATCCAAGGATAGAAAATAATATATCAATCAAACAACTACCAAAAAGAGCAGGAGTGGTGATACTAATCTCAGATAAAATAGACTTTAAAACAAAATCCACCATAAGAGACAAAGACGGACACTACCTAATGATTAAAGGGACGATCCATCAGGAAGACATAACCATAGTAACCATCTACAGACCCAATGACAGGGCTCCAAAATACATAAAACAAACTCTAACACCTCTGAAAAGAGAAACTGACAATTCCACAGTAATAGTAGGAGACTTCAACACACCACTCTCAGTAAAGGACAGAACGACTACAAAGAAACTCAGCAAAGATACAGAAGACTTAAGGGCACAATCGGCCAACTTGACCTCATAGACATATATAGAACACTCCACTCAAAAGCTGCAAAGTACACGTTGTTTTACAATGTAAATGGAACGTTCTCCAGAACAGATAATATCTTAGGCTACAGAGCAATCCTCAAGAAAATTGAAAACATTGAGATAATCCAAAGTATCTTCTCTGACCATGATGCCATCAAGGTAGAAATTAACAACAGGAAAACCAAGGAAAATAAAAATCAATTACATGGAAACTAGCTAACACTCTGCTTACACATCACTGGGTAATAGAAGAAATCAGAGATGGAATCTAAACATTCCTAGAATAAAATGAGAATTAAAACACATCAAACTAATACCTTTGCAACAAAGCAAAGGCAGTCCTCTGAGGACAATTTATAGCAATAGATGCATACATCAAAAAAGAAGAAAGGGAAAAAATCAAAACATTAACTACAGAACTTGAACAAAGAGAAAGAGAACAGCCAAAAATGCACACAGCCACTAGAAGAAAGGAGATAATCAAGATCAGAGCAGAAATTAATGAAATAGAGAGTAGAGAAAACAATGGAAAGAATCAACAAAACCAAAAGTTGTTTCCTGGAAAGAATCTACAAAACTGGCAAACCATTGGCCAGACTGACAAAAGAAAAACAGGAGAGGAGGCAAATAACCCAAATAAGAAATGAAAAAGGGAACATTACAACAGACGCAGCTGAAATAAAAAGGATTATAACAGAGTATTATGAAAAAGTGTACTCCAACAAAATTGAAAACCTAGAGGAAATGGATAAATTACTAGAAACACACTACCTACCCACACTATGACAAAGTGATGTTGAAAATCTTAACAGACCCATAACAATAAAAGAGATTGAAAAGTTAATTAAAAAAAAAAAAAATCCCAACTACAGCAACAACAAAAAAAAGCCCTGGCCCAGATGGCTTCACTGGAGAATTCTACCAAACATTCAGAGAAGAATTAATACCAGTACTACTCAAACTATTTCAGAACATAGAAAAGGAAGGGATACTTCTGAATTCATTTCATGAAGCCAGTGTAACCCTGATACAAAAACAAGGCAAAGATGTCACTAAAAAAGGAAATTACAAATCAATATCTCTCATGAATATAGAAGCAAAAATTCTGAACAAAATTCTAGCCAATAGAATTCAACATCATATAAAAAAACTAATACGCCAGGACCAAACGGGATTCATATCAGGTGTGCAAGGATGTTTCAGCATTAGAAAATAAATTAACATACTCCACCACATAAATAAAAGGAAAAAACAGAATCACATCAACACTTCAGTGGACACCGAAAAGGCATGTGACAAAGTTCAACACCCATTCCTGAGAAAACCTCTCAATAAAATACGTATAAAAGGGAAATTTCTCAGCATAATAAAGGGCATCTATGCAAAACCAAAACAACATCGTTCTTAATGGACATAGGCTGAAAACATTCTCCTTGAGAAAAGGAACAAGACAAAGATGCCTTTTGTCTCCACTCCTATTTAACATTGTCCTCGAAGTCCTGGCTAGAGCAATAAGGCAAGAAAAAAAATAAAGGGCAGCCAAATTGGTAATGAAGAAGTTAAACTGTCCCCATTTGAGGTTGGTATGATACTATACATAGAAAACCCAAAAGAGTCCACAAGGAAACTACTGGAATTAATAGAAAGATTCAGCAGACTAGCTGGATACAAGATAAACATAGAAAAATTGGTTACATACCTATACAACAATAAAGAGAATGATGAAAAAGAAATCAGGAAAACAAGACCATTTACAATAGCCCCTAAAAAATAAAATATTTAGGGATAAATCTAACCAGGGATATAAAAGACCTATACAGAGAGGACTACAAAAGACTACTGTAAAAAACCCAAAGGGATCAACATGAATGGAAAAACATCTCATGCTCATGGATAGGTAAACTTAACATAGGGAAAATGACAATTATACTGAAAGCAATTTACAAATACTATGCAATCCTGATCCAAATACCAACGACATCCTTTAAAGAGATGGAAAAACTAATCATTAACTTTATATGGAAAGGGAAAAAGCCCCGGATAAACAAAGCTCTATAGAAGAAGAATAAAGTAGGAGGACTCGCACTACCTGACCTCAGAATGTACTATACAGCTACTGTAGTCAAAACAGACTGGTACTGGTACAATGATAGACACATTGACCAATGGAACAGCATTGAGAATCCAGATGTAAATCCACCCATCTACAGTCCACTGACCTTGGAAAAGGGCCCAAAGTCCATCAAAGGAGGAAAAGATAGTCTTTTTAACAAATCGTACTGGCAAAACTGGATGTCTATCTGCAAAAAAATGAAATGGTACTCATACCTCACACCGTACACAGTAAATAATTCAATTTGGATCAAAGACATAAATATAAAGCAAAATATTCTAAAGTACATAGAAGAAAAAATAGGATGAATGCTAGAGGCCCTAATGCACGGCATTAACAGGATACAAACCATAACCAACAACACACAAACCCCAGAGGATATGCTAGATTACTGGGATCTCCTAAAAATAAAACACTTATGCTCCTCAAAAGAATTCACCAAAAGAGTAAAAAGAGAAGCTACAGAATGGGAAAGAAATTTTTGGACAGTACAAGTCAGACAAAGGTCTAATCTCTAAAATCTATAAGAAAATCCACCACCTCTACAACAAAAAGACAAATAATCCAATTAAAAAATGGACAAAAGAAATGAACAGACACTTCACCAAAGAAGACATTCAAGCGTCCAACAAACACCTGAGGAAATGCTCACGATCACTAACCATTAGAGAAATGCAAATTAAAACCACAATGAAATACCATCTCACTCCGGCATTACTGGCAAGAATCAAAAGCACTGGAAATAGCATATGTTGGAGAGGCTGCAGGGAGATTGGAATTCTTCTGCACTGCTAGTGGGAATGCAAAATGATACAACCATTTTGGAAAATGATATGGCACTTCCTTAGAAAGCTAGAAATAGACATACCATATGATCCAGGAATTCCACTGCTAGGAATATATCCTGGAGACATAAAAGCCATCACACGAATACACATATGCTCACCCATATTCACTGAAGCATTGTTTACAGTAGCAAAAAGATGGAAACAACCTAGGTGCCCATCAACAGACGAATGGATAAACAAACTATGGTACATACACACAATGGAGTATTATGCAATGATAAAGAACAATGATGAATCTGTGAAGCATCTTATAACATAGATGAAACGGGAGGACATTATGCTGAGTGGAATAAGTCAATCACAAAAGGACAAATATTATAGGAGACCTCTACTGTAAAAACTCATGTAGAAGTTTACACCCAAAACGAAACAATCTTTCTTGGTTCCTAGGGATGGGAGGGGTGGGGGTAACTAAATCGACAATAGATAAGTGGTAACATTAGTGAAGGGTAAGACAGTACACAGCAGTACTGGGAAAGCCAGCACAAGTTGTACAAGGAAAGGTCATGGAAGCCCCATAGACACAACCAAAGTCCCTGGGGAAGGGAACTGCTGGCAGAGGTTTGTGGGTAGCATGCTCTCAGGAAACATCTAGCTCAATTGGCATAACACAGTTTACAAAGAGAATGTTCTACATTCAACCTTGGTGAGTATGTCTGGGGTCTTGAAAGCCTGTGAGCAGCCATCTAAGATACTTCACTGGTCTCACCCCTTCAGGAGCAAGGGAGAATGAAGAGAACAGGATATAAGGAAAAGATTAGTCCAAAGCACTAATGGACCACAGCTACCACAGTCTCCACCCGATTGAGTCCAGTACAGCTAGATTGTGCCTGGCTACCACCACGGAGTACTCTGAGCAGGATCACAATAGAGGAGCCTGGACTTAGCTGGATGTAGAAGAAAATTCTAACTCACACACACACAAAAAAAGACCGGATTTAACGGCCTAACAGACTGGAGAAACCCCGAGAGTATATTCCTCAGACACCCTTTTAGCTCAGTGGTGAAGTCATGCCCAAAGTTCACCGTTCAGCCGGGGATTCGATAGCCTCATGAAACAAAATGGGAGTAATGAGGCACAGCAGTCCAGGGTCAAGGATTTCTAGGCAGGAGGGTACAAGAAAGCTGGTGATAGGGAACCCAAGGTTGAGAAGGGACAGTGTTGACATGTCATGGGATTGTGAACCATTGTCATAGGGCAATATGTGTGCTGTTTAATGAGAAACTATTTGTTCTGCAAACCTTTATCTAAGGGACAGAAATAAAAAGAATTATCTATGTGAGATCAAATTGACAACAGCAAATCTAAAGGTATGGTGAGAAGCCTAGGGGGCAGTGAGTTGAAGATAATGGTGATGGAATAATTTGGAAAAAGACAGTGAGAATAACAGCACAAGTGGAGGAATGTAATCAATATCACTGAATTGTCCATTCAGAAACTTTTGAAATGGTGTTACTTTGGCCATGTATATTTCCACCAAGAGAAAACAAAAGGCCCTCCAAGGTCGAGAAGGCAGAGTGCTGACATGTTGTGAGATCGTTAACCAATGTCATAAAAGAATATGTGTACCGACTAATGAGAAACTATTTGTTCTGTAACCTTCATCTAAAGTACAATGAAAAAATCTAAAGAAGTGCATTCTCCCCAGATTGAACAATATTTAAAACACAATCCTAATCCAAATAACGACAATGTTTTTCATAGTATTTGTGAATATTTTTAAAAATTGTATGGAAATGAGAGGACCAAAAAGAGTCAAAATACTTCGGGAAAAAAAAAAAAAAAACAAAGTTGGGGGAATTTCACTACATATTTTCAATATTTACTGAAAAGGTATGGTAATAGAGACTAAGTAATACTGACATCAAGATAGACAAATAGATAAATTGAAGGGTTATGGAGTCTTGAAATTAACTAACACGTCACAATCAATTGATTTCTGAAAAAGACACTAATACAATTTAGTGGGAAAAGTCTTTTCAATAAATGGGACAGAAAATAACTGGATATCCATGAACCTACACCCCAACCTCACTTCATACTCAAACACCAGTTCTTTAGGAATTATGAACCCAAACCTACATAATAAAATTACAAAGTTTTTAGAACCAAAAAATCATAGGGAAATATTTAGTAAACACAAGATAGCCAAAATGTCCTAACGATGAAACAAAGGGTACTAAGTGTGAAAGAAAAAAAAAAAAGAATAAATTTCACGTCATCAAAACTGAAATCCACTATTCATCAAACGACACTGTTAGGAAAATGATGTCAATCCACAAATTGGTAGAAAATATTACATATGTTAAAGTATCTGTACCTATAATGTATAGAACTCTTACAAATCACTAATGAAAAGGCAAGCTACCTAATGGCCAAAAGATTTTAATAGACATCATGTAAAAGTAGACAAAAAGTGAAAAGGTGTTTATCATATGTAGTCATTAGGAAAATGCAATACAAAATCACAATGAGAAACTACTTTATAGCCACTAGAAAGCCTAAAACTTAAAACACTGAGAATAATAAAATTTGGCAAAGAGGTAAAACAGTTGGAATTTTATATAGTGTCTGTAGAAACCACTTGACATTGAGTTGATCCTCACTCTCTGCAGCCCCATGTGTGTCAGAGTAGAACTGTGCTCCATAGTGTTATCAGTAGCTGATTTTTCCAAGGTAGATGGTCATGCCTTTCTTCCAAGATGCCTCTAGGTGGACTCCAACCACTAACCTTTTGATTAGCAGACAAGGGAGTTAACCATTTTGGTCACCCAGCGATGCCTATCACTGGTAGGAATGGCCGATGGTATACCCACCTTGGAAAATGATTTGAAAGTATCTTACACGTTTATAGAAAGAGGAAGATCCTTTTAATTGCAAAAGTCTTTAGGCATACCCACTGCTGTCAAGTCGATGCTGAGTCATAGCGACCCTATAGGACAAAGTAGAACTGTCCCACAGGGGATCCAAGGAGCACCTGGTAGATTTGAACTGCCGACCTTTTGATAAGCAGTGGTAGCTCTTAACCGCTACACCACCAGGATTTCCATATTTAGGTATCGAATGATGTAATGTGAAGATTTTGTTGCTTTTAAAAATAATGGTGTACGTGCATGGGTGAGCATGCATGTGTATGTATATATATATATATATATATATGTGTGTGTGTGTGTGTGTGTGTGTGTGTGTGTGTTTGTTCTCAGTTAATTATTCCCACGTGGACAAGTAGGTCCGCAAGAAAGGATATATTTAAAGAACATTGTTCCTTTTAACAGCTTCCTTGACTTGTAAAGTAAGCACTTATAACAAGCTGCAGAGCAGCAAGAACTTTTCAAATCTAAATAGAGTCTAAACCCCATTACTTTTCAAATGGGAGGTCAGAACACTCAACAGATTAATTTCAGAGGTGAACAGAAGTGACAGGACCCTGAATTTCTGTGTGCCAATGGAGTGAAAAAGCAGGTGGTATCCATCAAGATGAGGCAGGCACTGGCCTTCTTTGGCCTTTGTAATTCCCTTTCCTCTGTACTATCGGTGTTTTAAGAAATACTTTGATTTTTTGTAGAATGGCACACTCATTCCCAAAAGCTGTTTCTCTACAATGTCACATAGAAAAGTGAAGTGAATTAGGAAAGAGAGTAAAGGTATGAAAGGGTAATACAGTTTAAAAATCTTCTTATTTCCTAGAGTAGTCCTGTCTAAGTTTCTGTCTTGCTGGAGCAAACATTGCGATGATGATGATGTGCTACTGTTAATAAACTACCATTTATTGCATGCTAATTCTGGGTAAAGGTCTCCGGGTGGTACAAATGGTTTGACCTCAACTACTATTCTAAGAAGTGAGGATGGTGAGACTTTGCCTCATGTACTTTGGACATGTTATCAGGAGGGACCAGTCCCTGGAGAAGGATATCATGCTTGGTAAAGCAGAGGGTCAGTGAAAAAGAGGAAGACCCTCAAACACATGGATTGGCAAGGTGGTTCCTACAATGGGCTCAAACATTACAATGATTGTGAAGAGCACAGGTCCAGGCAGTGTTTCATTCTGTTTGTCCATGGGGTCACTATGAGTGGGAACTAACTCAATGGCACCTGACAACAACAGCGACTAACCTAAAGCTTGTGAATTTGAACCCACCCAGCCGTAGCATGCAAGAAAGTTCTGGCAATCTGCTTCCATAAAGATTTTGCTCAAGAAAACCCTATGTAGCAGTTCTACTCTGGAACACATGGTGTTGCCATGAGTTGGAATCATCTCGATGGCAACGAGGTTTGTTTTGTTTCTTTAAATCTGGGTCAGGTATTCTTCCAGCAAAGTTACAGGCATTATTCAATTTCATACCGAAGAAAAATTTGTAATCTAAATATTATTTTACCCACTTTGCAGTAGAAAAAGCAAAATCATGATGGGTGAAATAATTTCTCCCTCAAGTTAAACAGTAATAAAAGAAAATATCATTGGTTCAAAATAACATAGGAATACTCTTTGGTGTGATCCAATATTCAGATAACAGTGTTCGTGAGAGACTGGATATTGAAATCAAAAAAGACTAGAAATAGACTAAAATTGTGCCATAATATTGCTAACAGAAGCAGCTTTGCAAAAGAAATAAAATATTTGTCCCATCTCAAAACATGTACTTTATTTAGGAAGTGAAAAGAAAGTTACAACGGCCCGAGCAGTGGAAATCCCTGCCAAGGTTAGGGACACAGGAGGCATGAAAAGAACCATCTGATGAGACCCGAGGAGTGTTCCGCTGCTCATCCTTTGAAGCACTGGGACCCTGGCACAGCTGAGGACTGCCTTTCCTCAGTTACCTGCTAGAGAGCAGAAGTATCGCCATGCGGGAGAAAACCTTCAGCTGTCAGGGATCATCACAAGCAGATCATTGGCTGATGCATGGAGAGGCTGTGTCCATGATTGGCTTGGAAGAGAAGAGGAAGGTGGAGCTGTGGAAGGAGATGAGCCAGTTGTCCGTATCCTTTCACGATCCTGATGAATCCCGAAGTTATTACTTGCTCTTAGGTGGGCACTTCTGCTGGCAGGGTTGGTGTACCTGCACAGGAGGGCATTTCTGCTGGCATGGCTCAGGTGGACACTGCACAGGTGGGCACGGCTCATGGCACTTTGGAGGTGGGCATGGCTCAGGGCACTTTGGTGGGCATGGTTCAAGGCACTTAGGTGGGCATGGTTCAGGGCACTTTGGAGGTGGGGATGGCTCAGGGCACTTAGGTGGGCACACCACAGGAGGTGGCTGGCAGGGCTGCTTGCACTGCTGCTGCTGGTAAGACATCTTTCTGGAGTCTCTGGGAATCTGAAAGAAATTATATGACAGTGTTCATGAGAAGGAACTCCTACAGACAGAGATGCCAAAGCTTATTTGGTTCCATTGGATATTACCTCTCCAGTCTCCAAGATATACTTTCATCTCTTAGCTCCCTTTTTACAACTTCCTAGCTTCTACGCTTTAGCCAATGCTTCACTCGCTCTGAGAAAAATCTCTCTGCTCTAAAGCAGCAAGTAATGATATTTACATGAAAATAGCATCTTACAGAAAGGCAGTCAGAAGTTCTGACTCCTGAACAACCTCCCATGCAGTTGCTATCATTTTTTCTTAAGAGGTGTCAATACTTGGGTAGAGAGCAAGTGGCGGTTCAGGAGAATTCCATGACCTTTGAAATCACAACAGAATGGAGTCCAAAAGAAATGGAAAGGAAAACAAATTACTTTGTTCTCTTCTTCAAACCAAAGCTTTCCTGTTCTTTTTCAATTCAGACATCAAACTATCTACCAGAACCCAAGGTAAAACAGTATATCATTGTATCATGATGCCTCAATCCACAGTTTTCATCAACTAAATGGCACCAAACCCATTATTATAACTTCGGAATCACCAAATTTTCTGTCTTCAGATTGAATTCAAATATTTGAGAGCAACAGACAAACAGAAGAGCTCAAGAAATCAGACTCACCAGGTTCTCCGAAGGAGATCGGGAATGGAGTATCAGGCAGATGCTAGGTGTGAAGCAGAGGACCTCTTTATAGGGCTTGCTGCCCCACCCAGGGGGAAGTGGAGTTGTCTAAATCTGGGATGGTCCAAGAATTTCGTAACCAAATGTAAATCCATACCTAACTGGCTTGACAGGAATGCTGAAAACAGAAAGAATCCTGCTTCCGGATCTCCTCACTGGATTAAGTGTCCATGACTCAGAGACCCTGTCTTCTGGACAGGTTCAGTGACTTATAGCAGTGGCAGAATCTGGGGAATTCTCTCACTGCTGTGCAAAGGTTGTTTTTCTTGACTGAGGACAAAGACCCTTTCCTATCCTTCACATTCTCTGCCTCACAAAACTGCTTTCCTGGTTCCATTTTAACTGGTTGTAATTTTGTTATACATTCTGGAGTGAAAAAAGCCTGACCAACTGGGTGCCTGGATACCTTCTGATACCTTTGTCACCACCCCAGTATCAGTTCCTATCCAGTCAATTCCAACGCAAGGTGACCCCATGTGTTTCAGAGTAGAACTGTGCTCTCTAGGCTTTTCAATGGTTGTGATCTTTCAGAAGTAGATGTCCACGGCCTTCTTCCAAGGTACCTCTGGGTGGGCTTGAATTACCAAACTTTCGGTGAGTAGCCAAGCACTTAACCATGTCTTCCACCATGGACTGCTCTTATTATAAGAAACCCTGATTATAATGCATTTCCTCTTGCTTCTATGGCTTACTAATCTAAGTTTTCTTTCCTCCCTCAAAAATGGACTGCAGTAAGGCTTCAGATCATCTCATTAGACTTCCCACAAGGATACTTCTAAGCATTCAGGAAATGGTGACCACAAGGTCCTATTTTCACCTGCTCTGGGTTTTTAAATAGAAGACACAAAGTTGATTTCTGAGACCTTTATCAAATCTATACCACCTAGGGACACATGGGTTCCAATAGGTCCACAGCATCACTTATTACAATTGAGATACTCTAGCAGCTCAGTTCCTGGAACTACAACAGAAAGCCAGCCTTCTGGCCAGAGCTCCCTCCTCACATGGTATACCAGCTGCTCCTACATAACTTCACCCAACTGAGAACTAAGAGGGTTGTTCATATTTTCTGTCATCCTATCCCTATGGAATCACTGGAAATCCAAACTAATAATCAATGCCATTCAAACAATTAATTTTATATTTGTTTCATATTTATTAGCTATTTAGTGAGTTTGTTTGACAGAGAACTGTTGATGGATTCAAGATGAAGTTTAAATCAGTTTATTAATCCTTCAGTCATTAAAATGAATTATTCATTTACACCTTCTTAAACGTTAATAATTATGCCATTATAAATTTGACTTGATTTAAGGTTTTTTCCATATTGAACACAGTGGAGTACATGTCAAACCAGTTTACCCGTTTACTTGCCTCATATAATTTGGCAGTGTGCTAGAGGGAAGGAGAGATCTAAATGGAACCTGATGTCTAATCCTAATTATGTGTTTGACAAGCTTTGAGACCATAGGCAGGTTACCTCACTTCTCCAAGTCTGGCTGTTTGTCCTTGAACAGGGGAGGTTAATACTCACCTCTTGGGCTAGGAGGTGGGGGATGGCTGTACGGGAACTTCTCTGAATTCTGGTCAAGATTGGAATTCTCTCTCTCCTCTTTCCTCCCACAGAACTCCAGACTAGAACTATATTCTCTACCGCTTTTAAGCTGTCTTTTCCACCCTATTCCTAGCGGTGCTTCTCTCCCAGGATAAACTGCATGGTGGGATCCTGTCTCCTCAGTACTTTTCCTCCTTGCTTTTCTCAAGAGTATGTATTTGAACTTTTTTTTTTTTTTTTTTTTTCCAGAAAAAGCTCTCTTAATCAGCACATGCAGGAAATAGGGAGACATGAAAAAATCACAAGCATTCATGCAAATGCTATTCACAGAACCACACACGCGTGGTTCCTTCTGCAATATTCCCTGTAATAGAGAACAAGACGCTGTGCTGTTCACAGTCAGTGGGAACCCAGACGTACACACAGGCCGTTAGGGTACACTGTTGTGGTTCCTGCACAGGGTTAGCAGCTGGACTCCTGGGAGCTGTGCCCTCTCCTTTTATCCTTTCATCAGCTGCAGTTGGAACCTTTCTCCTTCCTGGTCGTTCTTTGGCATCCAGTGTAAAACAGGAGATACTCCTTAATGTTTTTTTCAGATGTAAACACAGCCTATCCTGGGAATGAAGGCTGGCCTCTTGAAGATGCATTAGAGTACTTTATGAAAAACCTTTCGAAAATGTTTCATCTACCTACAAAGAAAATGTGCTAAGTGCAGTCACCTCTTTCTAATGGGGTCTCCCAAGTAAGGTAGGAGTACCGCATGTATTACAGTAGATGGTCTAGGTACTGAGCAGAATAATTTAAATGTTATGTGTATGCATATGTTAAGTCTGCACTAGAAAACTTTATGATTTGAATACTTCATCTGCCATTTCATGGATATTATTGCCTATGACCCATCAAATTTAAAAAAATTTAAGTTGGTATAAAGTGAATTTAAAGTAACAATGGTGAGTAATTTGTATTTCACATGTGCTATGTAGTTATGGTAAATATAGGGGGTACTAATGGGAATAACTATAGTTTGGAAAACAGTGCCCCAATTTGTCCTCCAATCATGGAAAAATAGTTTCATTTTTTGTATTCTCAGAGACTTAGTTCATGAATTCTTGTGCAATTCCTCCTTGTAAGCCTGGATCTGAACTATTCTCAGGCACGGAAACTTTAGTTTTTGTGCCATGTCTGGTCAAACAGCCCAGTTCATCTCGTTTGTGAATAATATTACAATTTTACTCTTATTTGACTTTAGAATATGGGGACAATTTGTTAATGAGTGTCAGGGTGTCCCTATCTCACTGTCCCAGCACCTCCTACACTGCCGATAACCAAACATAAAACACCCAAACTCATGGCCATCAAGTAGATTCTGACTCATAGCCACCCTATAAGTCAGAGTAGAATTGCCCCTTAGGGTTTCCAAGGCTGTAATTCTTTACAGAAGCAGACTGCCACATCTCTCTTCCACAGAGCAGTTAATGGATTTGAACCGCCAACCTTTTGGTTAGTACCTGGGTACTTTAACCACTACACCACCAGGGCTCTACACAGCTGGTATATGCTTGAAATTTCTTTTTCAGGAAATAACTTACTTTTTCCAGAACTAAATACCAGGTTTAAATTGCACAAAACCAGTGAAAATTTAAGATACCATCTTATAGAATAGACTCGCAGCCTCATGTGTAAATGATTGAGATACCATCTTATAGAATAGACACACAGCCTCATGTGTAAATGATTGAGATACCATCTTATAGTAGAGACTCACACCCTCATGTGTAAATGATTGACAGTAAGTATGTCTGGGGAGAGGAGACAGGATCAGAGCACTAAAGGTATGTAATATGGGGAAACAAAGTGAATTGGGGCTGATTTTATATATCTGCCGTCTCTCACGCTCTGTCCAAATAGCTTTTAGGTCTGTAAAAGACATTAATTTTTTGTTTGCATGTTTATTTTCTGTCTTCTTAAGCATTTCAGCCCCCTCAACCTACCCCATTACCCTCCCACTCTCAGTATATAGATTTTCTCTCTCTAATTTGGCCTGTGTTGGTAACTCAAGACATATATTGTCAAAAGATTTAGTGATTAGTCTTTTCATTTGTTTTTAAATCTCCTTGCAATCATTGGGGTTGACCAAATATTATGCCCTAAACATTTAAAGTGACTTTGCGTGAGCTTCCTTGTCTGGGCCAGATGATCAGGAAGGTTTTCCAGAATGTGGTTTTCTAATTGGAGAAGAAGGAAGAAGAGGAGAAGGAAGAGGAGATTCTCAAAAGCTCTGAAGTAGTCACCGGCTATGCTCTAGAGAGAACGCAGCACTGAATCAACCGAGCATCACGTCCCTGGATTAAGCAGGTCTTTCCCTGGATTTCCAGGACTGTAATTTCTCCTGCCAGGAAGGAGGAGCTGTTGGTTGAGATCACAAATGCCCATAACGTGACCATGACCATCAAGGATAGAGCTGTCACTTTAGTACCTGAGGCTAGGTATCTGTAAACAGTGTCATCACCAAATGGTTCCCATAGACTATCACATAGGCTAGAGACTTCAGAGGACAAAGAGAAGGGACTTTACTCAGCAGGTCACTTACTATTTCCCATAGCCTCACAGCACATCCAAAACATAAGTCCTTAGACAAATGTCTGATTTCTACCACAGAAATTGAGAATTAGCTGTGCAAAGAGGACTGCTTTCTCAGATATACCAATTATGGTTGCATCTTGGAGTCTTCTCTCTCTGAGAACAGCCCTCCCAAAAAAGCTTATGTCAGCAGGGACACTAAAGTCACAGCAGTCCTGATGCCCACGACATCTCAAGACAAAGTCATTGTATGGGGTGGGGAGATAAGACTGGGTATTCAGAGTTCCTCACAGGTCAGTTACACGAGCAGCTCTCACAACATGAAGAGCAGTGCCTGGTGATCAACATTTCCCCGAGTCTGAACATCCAAGACCTCATAGATAAGACACAGCGCTCTGTAATACTTCACACACGGACACACAAACGTCGTATCTATCTACATATCTCTACACATATATATCTACCTATCTACATAATTAAAGAGGTTGAGTTTATGATCTTTTAGAGTCAGGTACCTCTTGGTTCAGTTTTATAACTTCTACTCCTTAATTGTCTAATAATTTTACTGTTAGACATTTCTTGTGAAATTGATAGATAAGAATGGAAATTTTTAAAAACTGTTCAATCCTTGATTCAACTTTTTTTTCTGGTATTTTACCACTTTGGGTTATGTACCACTGAAGAAAAGAATACGAAAGAATACATCAAGTTCAAGTTAAGTTTTATGATTGAGAAAGTTAATTTGCATCACCTTTAAGGTCTTTTATATCATCTCTATTTTAAGTCAATATTTCAAGATTTTAGGGGAAAGGTAATGAAAATACTGACTTGAACGAGCTGTGAAGAAATAATAAGATAAGCTAATCTTTTTTTTTTTTTTTTGTACTTCAGGTAAAGGCTTAGAGAACAAATAGTTTCTCATGAAACAGTAGTACACATATTGATTTATGACGTTGGTTAACAACCCCACAACATGTCAACCCTCTAACTTTTCAACCTTTTTTTTTTTTTTTTTTTTTTTTTTGGTGATAATACACAGCCAAAGATACACCATTTCAAAAATTTCTACATGCATAGTTGAGTGACATTGACTACGCTTTTCCAATTGTGCTGTTAGTCTCACTTAAGATGAAGGCTTACACAACAAAACAGTTTCTCATTTAAGAGTTACTACAAATGTTGCCCTATGACAATGTTTAACAATCTCACAACTCATCAACAAAATCATTACACAACCTTGGGTTCCCTATCACCAGCTTCCTTATCCCTTTCTGCCTTCTGGCCCTTGCCACTGGACTCCTGTACCTTGTTAGTTTCATTTGGTTTTACGGGGGTGTCCACTCCCAGGCTAAACGGTGAACCTCGGACATAAATTCACACCTGAGCTAAAAGGATGTCTGGGGGCCATACTCTCAGGGTTTCTGCAGTCTCCTTTAGGCCAGTAAATCTGGTCTTTTTTTGTGAGTTAGAATTATGCTCTACATCCTTCTCCAGCTCTGTCCAGAACCCTTTGTTGTGATCCCACTCAGTGCAGTCAGAGGTGGTAGTCAGGCACCATATAGCTGTTCTGGAATCCATCCTGTGGAGGCCATGGTAGCTGTGGACCATTAGTCCTTCAGACTAATCTTTTCTTTGTATCCTGTTCTCTTCATTCTCACTTGCTCCCGAAGGGATAAGACCAGTGGAGTATCTTAGATGGCCGCTCACAGGCTATTAAGATCTCAGACACTACTCACCAAGGTAGAATTTAGAGCACTGTCTTCATAATCTGTGTCATGCCAATTGAGCTAGATGTTCCCCGAGGCCATGGTCCCCACAGCCCTCCGCCCAGCAATTCAGTCCCTCAGGGAGTTTGGATGTGTCTATGGGGCTTCCATACCTTTCCTTGTACAAATTGTCCTAGTTTCCCCTGTATTGTGTACTCTCTCACCCTTCACCCAAGATACCATTCATCTATTACCTATTTAGTATTTCCCCCACACCTGTCCCATCCCTGGTAACCAGCAAAGATTGTTACATTTTGTGTTTGAACTTTTTCATGGGTTTTTACAATAGAGGTCTCATAGAATATTTGTCCTTTTGTTATGGACTTATTTCACTCAGCATAATGTCCTCCAGTTTCATCCATGTTATGAGATGTTTCACAGGTTCATTGTTGTTCTTTCTCATTCCATAGTACCCTACTGTGTGTATGTACCATAGTTTGTTTATCCATTCATCTATGGATGGACATCTAGGTTGTTTCCATCATTTTGCTGTTGTGAACAATGCTGCCATGAACATAGGTGTGCACATGTCTATTCGAGTGACGACTCTTAATTCTCTAGAATATATTCCCAGGGGTGGAATTGCTGGATCAAATGGTATATCTATTTCTAGCTTTCTGAGGAAGCGCCATATCGTTTCCCAAAATGGTTGTATCATTTTGCATTCCCACCAGCAGTGCATAAGTGTTCCGATCTCCACGCAGCCCCTCCAACACTTGTTATTTCCAGTGTTTTTGATTCATGCCAGTCATGTTTGGGTGAGATGGTATGTCATTGTGGTTTTAATTTGCATTTCTCTAATGGCTTGTGATCGCGAGCATTTCCTCATGTTTCTGTTGGCTGCTTGAATATCTTCTTTGGTGAAGTGTCTGTTCATTTCCTTTTCCCATCTTTTAATACGATTGTTTGTCTTTTTGTTGTAGAGGTGTTGAATTTTCTTGTAGATTATGGAGATTAGACCTTTGTCTGACTTGTACTCTCCAAACATTATTTCCCAAACTTAGGTTCTCTTTTTATTCTTTTGGTGAAGTCATTGAAGAGCATAGGTATTTGATTTTTAGAAGATCCCAGTTATCTAGCTTATCTTTTTGGGTATGTGCATTGATGGTTATGGTTTGGATTCTGTTAATGCCGTGTATTAAGGCCTGAAGTGTTGGTCCTATATTTTCTACTATGAACTTTATAGTTTTAGGGTTTATATTCAGGTCTTTGATGCATTTTGATGTAGTTTTTGTATATGGCATGAGATATGGATCCTGTTTCATAGTTTTGCAGATGGATATCTGGTTTTGCCAGCAACATTTTTAAAAAGAGGGTCTTTTCCCCATTTGATGGACTTTGGGCCCTTGTCGAAGATCAAGTGACTGTAGGTGGATGGATTTACATCTGGATTCTCAATTCTGTTCCATTGGTCAATGTATCTGTCGTTGTACCAGTACCAGACTGTTTTGACTACCATAGCTGTATATAAGATTCTGAAGTCAGGTAGTGTGAGTCCTCCCACTTTATTCTTCTTCTTCAGTAGTGCTTTACTTATTCGGGGCTTCTTCCCTTTCCATATAAAGTTAAAGATTAGTTTTTTTCATCTCTTTGAAAAATGTTGTTGGTATTTGGATCGGGATTGCATTGTATTTGTAAATTGCTTTGGGTAGAATTATCATTTTCACAAAGTTGTGTCTGCTTATCCATGAGCATGGTATGCATTTCCATTTATGTGGATCACTTTGGGTTTCATGCAGAAGTGTTTTGTAATTTTCTTTGTATAGGTGTTGTATATCCCTGTTCAGAGTTATTCCTAAAAATTTTATCTTTTTAGGAGCTATTGAAAATGGTATTGTTTTCCTGATTTCCTTTTCATAGTTCTCCTTACTGGTGTATAGGAATGGAACTTATTTTTGAATGTTTATCTTCTATCCTGCTACTCTGCTGAATCTTTCTATTAGTTCCAGTAGATTTCTTGTGGAGTCTTTTGGGTTTTCTATGTATAGTATCATA
Source organism: Dugong dugon (assembly GCA_030035585.1). Taxonomy (NCBI): domain Eukaryota; kingdom Metazoa; phylum Chordata; class Mammalia; order Sirenia; family Dugongidae; genus Dugong; species Dugong dugon. The sequence goes on along the minus strand of CM057462.1, from coordinate 192,054,015 downwards.
TCATCTGCAAACAGGGACAGTTTAAATTCTTTATTACCAATTCGGATGGCCTTTATTTCTTTTTCTTGCTTTATTGCTCTAGCTAGAACTTCCAGCACAGTATTAAATAGGATTGGTGATAAAGGGCATCCTGTGTTGTTCCTGTTTTCAAGGGAATGTTTTCATCCTCTCTCCAGTAAGAATGATGTTGGCAGCTGGTTTTGCCTAGATGCCCTTTATTATGTTGAGAAATTTCGCTTCTATACCTATTTGATTGAGGTTTTTATCAGGAATGGGTGATAGACTTTGTCAGATGCCTTTTCTGTGTCAATTGAGATGATCATGTGATTCTTTTCTCTCCTTTTATTTATGTGGTGGTTTACGTTGATTGTTTTCTAATGTTGAACCTTCCTAGCATACCTGGTATGAATCCTACTTGGTTGTGGTGAATTATTGTTTTGATATGATGCTGAATTCTATTGGCCTGAATTGTGGATCTTGTCAAGGATTTCTCTGTGGACTAAGATGTGGTTTATTCTGGAGAACGTTCCATGTGCATTGGAAAACAATGTGTACTTTGCAGAGGTTGGATGTAGTGTTCTTTATATGTCTATGAGGTCAAGTTGGCTGATTGTGTCCTTTAGGTCTTCTGTATCTTTGCTGAGTTTCTTCTTAGATGTTCAGTCCTTTACTGAGAGTGGTGTGATGAAGACTCGTACTATTATTGTGGAACTGTCAATTTCTCTTTTCAGTGCTGTTAGAGTTTGTTTTATGTATTATGGAGCCCTGTCTTTAGGTGCGTAGGGGTTTATTGTGGTTATGTCTTCAGGATAGATCGTCCCCTTAATCATTATATAGTGTCCTTCTGTGTCTTTTATGGTAGATTTCGTTTTAAAGTCTATTTTATCTGAGATTAGAATTGCCACTCCTACACGTTTTTGGTATTTGTTACCTTGATATATTTTTTTCAAGCTTTGACTTTTAATAAATTCACATCTTTGTTTCTAATGTGTGTCTCTTGTATACAGCATATTGATGGATCCTGTTTTCTTATCCATTCTGTCACTATGTCTCTTTATGGGTTAATTGAGTCCATTTACACTAAGTGTAATTTTTGATAGATGTGAGTTTGTTGCTGTCATTTTGTAGTGCATTCTTTGTGGTGCTGAAGTTTTCTTTGTTCTTCTTACACTCTTGTGCTGAGTTACTTTTGTTTGTTGATTTTTTTTTTCATTTCTTTTGTTTTTCTAGGTTTTGTTTTTGCTGAGACTTTTTCTTTTTCCTCTTTTTTTATGAGTATGTTTGTTAACTTTCTTTGTAGCTTCCATGAATTTTACTCTTATCTTTCTAAGTTTGAAACAGTCTACCATTACTTGGTATCACCTTGCCTTCCTCTCCATTAGAACGTTCTATACCTATGTTGTCATTTACTGATTAATTGCTCTGATTCCCTGTTGTATTTCTTTTGGTTTTGGATAGTCCTCGAGAGTTCATTTCCTAGATTGGTATCTGGCAGGTACAATCCTGCGTCCTAGATTCTGCCTGTGATCTGAAGCTGTATGTCCTCAGATCGAAGAACTCCCTTTAATAATTCTTGTAAGTTTGGTTGGACTTCTACATATTCCCTTAGTTTCTGTTTATCTGGAAATGACCTAATTTCACCATCAAATCGGAATGAGACTTCTGCAGGATATATTATTCTTGGCTGGCAATTTTTTTCTTTCAAGATATTATATATGTCATCCCATTGCCTTATTGCCTGCATGGATTCTGCAAAATAATCTGAGCCTTGTCTTATTGTTTTTCCTCTGTGTGTGACTTCTGGTTTTTAATGAGCTGCTCTCAGGATTCTTTGTTTGTCTTTGTTTTTGGCAAGTGTGATTATGATATGCCTTGGTGATTTTCTTTTGGGGTCTCTCCTATATGGGGTTCGCCGAGCTTCTTGGATGGGCAGCGTTTCATCTTTCATGATATTGGAGAAGTTTTCTATCAGAAGTTCTTCAATGATCCTCTCTGTGTTTTCTGTTTTCGCCCCCTGATCAGAAATTCAAATCACTCGAAAATATTTACTTTTGATTGTGTCCCAAATAACTCTCAGGGTCTCTTCATTTTTCACTGTTCTTTTTTCTGAGTTTTCCTCAAACTAAGTTGTATCCAAGTGTTTGTCTTCTATTCCACTGATCCTGTCTTCCACCATTTCAAATCTGCTTTTCAGCCCTTCTATGAAACCGTCCATTTGTGAAATCTTGTTGTTTATCTTTTGGATTTCTAATTGTTGTCTTTGTATAATTTCTAGTTGTGAATTTTTTTGGAATTTAGTTCCTGCATTATTTTCCTGAATTAGTCCAAGTTTTTGTCTGTATTTTCCAAGATTTTGTCTATTTTTTCATCATGTTTGTCAGCTTTTTGCCTCTGCTCTTGGAGAATTCTTAGTATTAGAGAATTCTGAGTATTAGTTTTCTTGCATTTTCTTCCACTGGAGAGTCATCTGGTGTTTTATTTTGCATGCCTCCTGGAACCATCCTGTCCTGTTTTTGTAAATGTTTTTATATTTTCTGCTGTCTTTGGGGCATTCAGTAGTTATTTTTCTCATCTATTGATTGTAGATTTGTTTGTTTTGTCCCTTTTTAAAAAAAATTGACTATGTCTAAGCAGGCGGAGTGTTTGATCTTTATTGTTTCCTCAATTGTGTGCACAATACTTTTCCCCTTCTCCAATTGGCAGTGTCAGTCACTCAGATATCATATGGCAGGGCAGGTCTAGATGAAGGGGAGTTACTGTGATATGTTCTTTTTGGCACTTACTATAGCCACCAGAGCGGGTCAGTAATCAGTGCACGCTAGGTACTAGTAGGCTGTGCCTGTGCTGCTTGGTGGTGTGTTGTCAAGCGCAGCGTGCAGGTAGGAAGGATTCAGCGGGGAGATTGTTATGTGTGTAGCTAAGACGCATATGGGAGAGAGGAGATAGGAACAGGAGCCAAAAAGATACAAACAGACAAAAAAGAATGCTAGCGGAGCTTGCCGTTGGAGTGGGTAGATGAGAGACTATGGAATGGAGAAAAACAGAAAGGGGAACAGAAAGAAAAGAAAAGAACGAATAAATAAAATTAGAAAGGTTAAGCAACTGCAAAGTTCCCAGGGATCCCAGCAGTGCAGCTATAAGGTCTGGGGAAGTCCCTCTCATGTGTTGCAGTACACCCTGGCTAGAAGGCTTAGAAGTATACAACGTAAGTTATTCAGGGAATAGAAAGAGTAGGAAGATATTGAGAGACGAGAAACTGAGCAATGAAGAAAAACAAAAAGGAAAAACAGGGAAAAGAAAATGATACAAATTAACGGAAAAAAAAAAAAAAAACAAGAAAGGCCCCCCAAAAAAGAGAAGAAAAAAAAACAACAACAAAAAAAGTAATCCCCACTGGGATCCCTCTGCACCTCTGTGCAAGTCGAGTGGGAAGTCTCCTTGCCACACAGCACCACCTGTCCAGAAAGAGCTCCCTACTCAAGAAAAGGAAAAGAAAACAAACCAACAATTCAAAACCAACAAATGAACAAAAGCCCTGGGATCCCACCAGCACAGCAGCCCGGACCGGGCAACATCTCTACACTCAAACTGAGGTCCACAGTCCCTCAGGAAGAAGCAAAGATGGTGCACGAAGCCAGGTATTTGGGCAAAAAGAGGTGGAGGTAGTGAGATGTAAGGAAGAAATCAAAAGAAGCAGGAAAAAAAGCCTCACTAGCAGCCAACAAATGGCACTTAGAGAGCCAGCTAGTGTGGACTGGTGTATCTCGGACAAGAGACTGTGTCCGCGTTAAGCAGAGGGTGCCGAGTGTGGGTGAAGAAGGGTAGGGAGTGGGAAAGCATATATCACAAATTACCAGAGCTCTGTAGGCCCTCAGGAAGAAGCAAAGATGGCGCACGGAGGCAGGTATTTGAGCGAAAGGAGGAGGAGGTGCTGAGAGGTAAGGAAGAAATCAAAAGAAGTGGAAAAAAGCAACACCAGCAGCCAACAAATGGCACTCAGAGAGCCGGCCCGTTCAGGTGTGTGGAATCCAAGCAGCCGGTATTTCCCAGTCAAGAGATTGTGGCCGCGGGAAGCAGAGGAGGCCGAGTCGGGGAGAACAAGGTGTGGGGTGGGAAAGTGTTTATCGCAAATTACTGGTTGTTTTGTTTCTCACTGGACACTCTGTGAGGCTGCTTTCTTGTATCCCCTGTTTGCTGGTCTCTGATAGGAGTCCAAGATGGCAGATCTGCTCTGTGTTAGCTGGCAGGGGACCTCTGCATGAATCTCTCCTCGCTCTCCGTTCTCTGCCAGTTTTCTCACTCCACTTGGGGCTTGGCTGAGTTCTTTATCTTTTCATTTGATGTTTTAGGGTTTCAGGATTGTTGTGTTCTCTCTTAGGCTTAGCTTTATGGATATTTGCTGTGAATGCACTGTGTGGTTCTTCTGCCTAGAGCTCCATTTTACCGGAACCCAAGATGAGCTAATCTTGACACTCATTCTTATGTGGAGAAAATGAGAGTTAGTATAAGCAACAATTTAAAACCAAGTACAGACACAGGATACTTTCTCTACTCCTCATTATTTCTACCCTGGTGTTTTCTGGATACCATTTAAATATGAAAATAAAAAAAATCAAAATACACAAAAATCCAATATGTTGATTTTGTTGGTTTGAAAAAAAATTAGTATTGATAGATAAGTATCATTGTATGAAAAAATATGATCTCTAGTTGATTATTACTGGGGTTAGTTGTTTAGGACAATGACAAAAGCTCTAGTTTAAATTAAATATCACATTCCTCTTGGTGGCAGTTGACTTTACTTTCAGGCTAAGTCTTTATAAGAAATAAATAGCCCATTCTTGTCTTTTTAAATAGTGAGGTCATACAATATTTGTCCTTTTGTGATTGATTTATTACACTCAGCATAATGTCTTCCAGCTCCATCTATACTGCAGTAGGGATCAAGACTTCATTTTTCCTACTGGCTGAGTAGTATTCCATTGTATGCATATACCAACTTTTGTTTATCCACTCATCTGTCGATGGACATATAGGTTGTTCTCACCTTTTGACTATTGTGAATAGTGCTGCAATGAACACTGCTGTACAAGGTTCTGTTTGAGTCTCCGATTTCAAGTCATTTTGGTATATACCAAGGAGGGAATTGCTGGGTTATATAGTAGCTCTATTTTTAGTTTTTGAGGAGCCACTACATTGTTTTCCACAGTGGCTGAACCATTTTACATTCCCACCAGCAATGGGTAAGGGTAAATTTCACACATCCTCGAAAATATTTCTTGTTTTCTTATTTTCTTTTAATCTTATCTATCCTGATGGGAGTAAAATGGTATCTCATTGTGGATTTGATTTGCATCTCTCTGGTGACTTCGAAGGGTGGATGAACCCCTGAAGCTATTGCTCTGAGATAATCTTTAAACCTTCAACCAAAAATATCCCTGGTGTCTTCTTGAAACCAAACAACACTTTTGCTTATGAATCAGTAAAAAATGTCTACCTTGAGCATTCTACTCTTTTAAGAACAATCTATATGGGGTCAAATTGACAACAGCAGGTCGAAAGATTACATAGAAAGCTTAGGTGGCAGTGAATTTATGTTATTGGTGGAGGAACAACTCAGAAAAAGAGGGTGAGAAAGGTTACAAAACTTGAAGAGTATAATCAATGTCTCTAAGTGGTACTTGTAGAAACCGTTGAATTGGGGTATGTTTTGCCATGTATATTCTCAACAACAAAATAAATAAAATTATATAAAAATTTTTAAATGGCAGTATCGGAGGTAAAGAAGGTGCTGCTTCATAAAGTAAAGAGTTTAGTTTACTAAAGAGTCATAATTGTTATAAATTTGTATACTCTTGGAGTTGGGCACGATGGTCAGGTGACATCGCTTCTGTTAAGGGTGACTGAAAAATCTGGAAACAAATAGTGGTGATTGTGGAACAGCAGGATGAATCTAATTAATGTCACTTAAATATATACATAAAAACGATTGAAATGGCAAATGTTTTGTTACATATTTATTTACCACAATAAAAAATATTGTATACCCATTGTCATGGATTGAATTGTGTCCCCTAAAAATTGTGGGCAGCAACTTGGCTAGGTCATAATTCCTAGTATTGTACGGTTGTCTTATCTGATGTGATGTTCTTATGTGTTCTGAACTCTACCACTGTGATGAGATTATATGTGGTCTCCTCATGTGTTGTAAAATTTATCACTGTGTTGAGGTTATACTAATGAGGTTGACAAGATCAGAGTCTTAATGCAATCTCTTTCGAGATACAAAAGTGAGAAGCGAGCAAAGACACATGGGAATCTCATACCACCAAGAAAGATGTGCTGGGAGCAGAGTGTGTCCTTTGGAACTGAGGTTCCTGCACAGTGAAGCTCCCAGACCAAAGGAAGACTGATGACATGGACTTTCCTCCAGAGCCAATGAAGAAAGCATTCCCCTGGAGCTGATGCCCTGAATTTGAACTTGTAGCCTACTGGACTGTGACAGAATAAATTTCTCTTTGCTAAATCCATCCACTTGTGGTATTCCTGTTAGAGCAGCAGTAGATGAATGAGACAGAATTTGCTACTGGGAGTGGGGTGGTGCTCTAACAGATACCTAAATTGTGGAACTGGTTTTGAAACTGTGAATGGATAGAGGTGGGTCAGTGGCAGAAGACCGGCAGTGGCAGAGAACCAGCAGCAGCAGAACCAGGAGACCAGTGCGAGACTGTGCTGGAGCCAACCCATGGAGCAAGATAGATGAGTGCCTGTGCGCCAGAGGCTTCCTGGTGGAGTGGGGTGACTTCAGGAACTTATCGGTGGAGTTAGGCTTGCTGACCCACAGAGTGAGGGATCTGAGTTCCTGTGTGCAGAAGCTTCCTGTTGGAGTGGGCTGCCTGCAGGCACTTAATCGGTGGAGCTACCAAGCTTCAGAACACTTACCCCAGTAGGGCAGATTCCGGCATGAAGCCCAAGGTCCAAGAGGCCACAGGTAGCAGAAGCTAAAGAGACAAGGAACAGAAGAAGCAGAGTTGCTTCAGTCTCAAAAGGTATGGCCGAGCCCTCTGAGGTTTCAAAGGGTGGAGCCATAACCCCTGGTGTTTCTAAGGGTGGAGTTGTCACTCCAATGGACTAGGAGAATGGTGCGCCTGAAGCCGAGGGAGGAGAGTTGCCATCCCAGTGGGCCTGGAAGGTGGAGCTGAAGCCCAGGGCTGAGGGGCCTCCACTCAGAGTCCGGAGACTGTGGCCAACACCTGGAGTCTGGAGGGCAGGGCTATTGTGTAAATTGTGTCAGAGAACAGAGGAATATTTTCAAGCCTTGAGGGCTAATGTAATGTGTTCTGCTGACTTGCTTGGTGCCTGTTATCCCTTCTTCTCCTCCAGTTCTTCCCATTTGTAATGGAAACGTCTAGCTTGGGCTGTTCTGCCATTGTACCTTTGGAAGCAGATAACTTGTATTCTAGATTTCACAAATGAAGAGGAATTTCTGGATTTTGAACTTGGAGTTAAGGCTATGATATGATGAATGAATATGTTTTGCTGTTGCAAGGATGTGATTTTTTGGGGGGCCAAAGTGTGGAATGTCACAGATTGAATTGTGTTCCCAAAAAACGTGGGTAGCAGTTTGGCTAGATCATGATTACTAGTATTGTATGATTGTGTTATCTGATGTGATGTCCTTGCGTGTTGTGAACTCTACCACTATGATGACATTAGATAAGATCTCCTCATGTGTTATGAATTCTACCACTCTGATGAGGTTATACTGATGAGGTTGACAAGATCAGTGTCTTAAAGCAATCTCTTCTGAGATATAAAAGAGAGTAGCGAACAGAGACACATTGGAAATTCATACCACCAAGAAAGCAGTGCTGGGAGAAGAGTGTGTCCTTTGGACCTGAGGTTCCTGCGCAGAGAAGCTCCCAGACCAAAGGAAGACTGATGACATGGACTTTCCTCCAGAGCCGATGAAGAAAGCGTTCCCCTGGAGCTGATGCCCTGAATTTGGACTTGTAGCCTACTGGACTGTGAGAGCATAAACTTCTCTTTACTAAATCCATCCACTTGTGGTATTCCTGTTACAGCAGCACTAGATGACTGAGACACCATTGAAAAAAGAACACTATCCTTCCAAAGTTAAATGAACTTTATAAATTTTATATATTTTCCCTAAATGTAAGACCGGCATATTTAATGGGGGTGATTTCAAGGTCTAATAAAAATATTCACCAATCCTGTATGTTGTGTGTTAGTGAGATTAAGAAGAACATGAGGTAATAAAAGAATATATCAGACTCTTCTCCTTCTAATAGTCTTCCAAAGAAAATGAACATGTATGAGCTGTTGGCTGCTTCCCCAAAACCACAAAGGAAAATATAGAAACCTGAGCAAAAATTGGGAAATGCTATAGGAGGATAAAAGCTTTTTGGAATTTAGCATGGGGAGTAGGTAACTGTAGCCTGGGCAAAGAGGGATGACAGCACTGTGAGGATAAGTAAGAAAACAGTGAAATAAAAAATAAAAAAGTTATTAGAAAAATATGACTTATCAAAACTGACTTAAGATCTTACAAAGCTAGGAGGCGAAGCCAACATGGCACTATAAACAGAGGCACCACACCGCACCTCTATAGCAAAGATCCAAAAACTTTAAGGAAAACAAAGACAGACAAATGTCAAACTTGGAACCCTAAGCATCAAATAAAGAAATAAAGAACACAAACAAATACCGAATGGAATAAGAAACAGACAGAGAACAGAGATCTAGGAGAAACAGACGTCTCTTATCAGCTATCGTAGCACAGATTCGCCATCTTTGTCTCCTGTCAGAGATCAGCAGACAGGCCGTACAGGAAAGCAGCTTCACGGAACTCCAAGCAGAAGACAGTGCACACGCTAACCAGTGATATTGTTTTCCCACCCCCCTTCTTCCCCTTGCTCGGCTCCTACTACTTCCCAGGAGGACGAGGTTGCTATCTAGCAGGTGTTGGCTCCCTGCCACTTGAATTCAACCCACCCACACCGACCGGCTCCTTCGGTACCATTTCTTTCTGCCTGATGTTGCTATTTTTGGTTCTTTTGGTTTCTTCCCTATCATTCACCACCTCCCACTACTTTCCCCGTAACAACTGATTCTGTGAACCATTTTTGCTTCTTCTTCACAGGCTGTGAAGTACTGCTCAGCTGGGGAACTGCTTCTTCGGTCTGAGCCACCACAGTGGTGGAATCCCTTCGACCTTTATTTTTCCTTTTTGGTTTGAATTTCTCAGTTTCTACTCCCTCTCTATTTACCTTGCTTTCCTGTCTCTTGAATACCTGGAATTGTTTGCCGTCTTCAGCCCTTCTAGCTGTGCTGTATTGTGCGGTTTGGGAGCTACTTCCCTGGTCCGTGCTGCCCCATTAGTGAGATACCTGCAGGCATTTTTTTATTATTATTTTTTCTTTTTACTTTTTTGTTTTTCTTCATTTCTCCGTTTCTCGTCTCTCTCTACTTTCCTTCTTATCCTGTCTCCTGAATCTCCCATTTGCCAGTGGGATCCCTAGGGGCGGTTTCTTTTCTCGTTTTTTTCTTTAATTAATTAATTTCTTTATTTTTCTCTTTTCCTATTTGTTTTTCTTCATTTCTTGGTTTGGTTTCTCATCCTTCTCTGCTTTCGTTCTTTTCCTGTCTCCTTAATACCTGGCACTATGTGCCAGCTCTGTGCTTTCTAGATGTGCTGTGTCCCAAGACCTGGGAGCTACTTCCCTGGTCACTGGTGGAATACCTGGCGGAAATTTTTCTTTTCTTTTCTCCTTTTCATTTTTATTAATGTCTCAGTTTCCCATCTCTTCACTCCAGCAGCGGGCTCCCTCAGCACTTTTTCTTTTCCCTCTGGCTGCTGTTTCTATCTCCTCTCTCTCTTCTTACCCTTACCCAAATGTTCTCAACACATCACATATCTGCCCCCACCCCCCGGCCTATCTACACCATGTGCTAAACATCGCACCCCCGTGCAGCACAGGTTTGACCTACTGGAACCTGCCCTGCACTGACCTCCAGCCTTCCCTGTCAGACCCAGTCCATGCCACAAACAATCCATGCCATCCCCTCTCCTAGAGCTGGACCCGGCCTGCTACCATAGGTGAGTGACTGCTCCTGCCCACTATACAAGGAGGTGAAAAGTGTCAGGCCTACAGACAAGCAAACCACAAAGAACACTCAGCCCACCTGATTAGGCAAAACAAATGAAACAAAAAACCAAATTGAAACTGACAAATCTACAATCAATAAATGAAGAAAATAACTACCGAATGTCCCAAAGACAGCAGACAATATCTAACCACATTAAAAAAAAAAAAAAAAAAAGAGAGGATAATTCCCATAGTCCTCCAAAATAAAACACCAGATTACTTTCTAGCAGAATAAAAGGCACTGCAACTACCTGATAGGGAATTCAAATCTCTAATAATCAGAAGCATCCAAGACTCGAAGCAAAGAGCAGGCAACAATGAGGAAAAAACAGACAAATTAATGGAAAAGGCAGAGAAATTCATGGAATATACAATCAAAAATGGAAGAATTCAAGATAATACTACAGGTACAAAATTCTAAAATAAATTCACACCTAAAAATCATGCTAAAACAACAATTAGAAACCCAAAAGATATACAAGAAGATTTCAGAAATGGACAGTGCCAAAGAAAGTTTAATGAGCAGGTGTGAAATGATGGAAGATAGGATGAGCAAAATTGAAGACAAATACTTGGATACAACACTTTTTGACGAAAAATCAGAAAACAGAACAAAGAAAAATGAAGAAACCCTGAGTATTATGTGGGATAAAATCAAAAGCAAAAATGTGTGAGAGATTGGATTTCCAGAACAGGGGGAGAAAACAGAAAACACAGAAAGAATCATTGACAGAAATCTTCCCTGATATAAAAGATGAAAAGCTGACTATCTAAGAACCTCAAAGAACCCCTTATAGGACAGACCCCAAAAGAAAATCACCAAGGCATATCATAATCACACTTGCTAAAACCAAAGACAAAGAATCCTGAGAGCAGCTCGAGAAAAAAAAGTCACAAACAGAGGAGAAACAATAAGACTAAGCTCAGATTATTTGCCAAAAACCATGGAGGCAAGAAGGTAATGCGAAGCCATATATAAAACCTTGACAGAAAAAATTTCCAGCCAAGAGTAATATATTCTGCAAAACTCTCATTCAAATATGATGATGAAATTAGGTCATTTCCATATAAACAGAAATTAAGGGACTATGTAAAAAGCAAACCAAACTTACAAGACTTATTAAAGGGAGTCCACTGATCTGAGAACAAACATCAGACCACAGACTGTATAGAAGAGACAGGATTGTACTAATCAGATACAAGCCTAGGAAATGAACTCTTAATGACTACCCAACACCAGAAGAATTACAGGAGGGAACCAGAGGGGTTAATCTGCAAATGACAACAGCAATAAAACCTGGATTAAATGATGTAAGTATAGAACCTTCTAATGGAGAGGAAGGCAAGGCGATACCAAGTAATAATAGATTGGTTCAAACCTAGGAAGATGAGGGTAAATTTCAAGGTAACCACAAAGAAAGTAATCAAACCTAATCATCAAAATTAAGACGAAAAACATAAAGTCTCAGTAATAAGAAAACCTACAAAAACTAAAGAAATGAAAACATTCCACAAACAAAGAAAATGTCAGTACCACAAAAAGAAACACTACAAAATGACAGCAATAAACTCACACCTATCAAAAATTACACTGAATGTAAATGACCTAAATGTACCCATAAAGAGATGGAGAGTGTCAGAACGGATACAAAAAAAAAAAAACAGGGTCCATCCATATGCTGTCTGTAAGAGACACACCTTAGAAACAAAGACGTAAATTTACTGAAAATAAAAGGATGGAAAAAATATATCAAGCAAACAGCTACCAAAAAAGTGCAGGGGTGTCAATACTAATCTCAGATAAAATAGACTTTAAAAAAAAATCCACCATAAAAGACAAAGAAGGACAGTACGTAACTATTAAGGGGAGGATCCATCAGAAAGACATAACCATAATAAACATCTACACACAAATGACAGGGCTCCAAAATACATAAAACAAACTAACAGCTCTGAAAAGAGAAATTGACAGTTCCACAATAATAGTAGGAGATTTCAACACACCACACTTGGTGAAGGACAGAACCTCTAGAAAGAAACTCAGCCAAGGTACAGAAGACCTAAAGGGCACAATCAGCCAACTTGACCTAGTAGACATATGTAGAACTCCACCCAACAGCTGAAAAGTACACATTCTTTTCCAATGTACATGGAAGGTTCTCCAGAACAGACCACATCTTAGGCCAAAGAGCACTCCTCAACAAGATTGAAAACGTTGAGATAATACAAAGTATCTTCTCTGACCACAATGCCATCAAGATAAACATTAACAACAGGAAGACCAAGGGAAAAAAATTGATTACATGAAAACTGAACAACACTCTGCTTAAAAATCACTTGGCAATAGAAGAAATCAGAGATGGAATCATAAAATACCGAGCATCAAATTAGAATGGAAACACATCATGCCAAAACTTTTGGGACACAGCAAAGGCAGTCCTCGAGGACAATTTATAGCAATAGATGCACACATCAAAAAAGAAGGGATAAAATCAAAACATTAAATACAGAACTCGAACAAACAGAAAGAGAACTGTAAAAGATGCCCACATCCACTAGAAAAATAAATGATAAAGATCATAGAAGAAACAAATGACACAGACAGTAGAAAATCAATACAAAGAATCAACAAAACTAAAAGTTGGTTCTTTTAAAGGATCAAGAAATTCGACAAACCACTGGCCACACTGACAAAAGAAAAACAGGAGAGGACACAAAAAACCCACATAAGATGAAATGAGGGGACATTGCAACAGGCCCAACTGAAATAAAAAGGATTATAACAGAGTATTAAGAAAAAGTATACTCCAACAAAATTGAAAACATAGAGGAGATGGATAAATTTCTAGAAACACACTACCTACCCAAATTACCACACAGTGATGTTGAAGATCTGAACAGACACATAACAAGAGAAGAGATTGAAAAAGTAATTTCAAAAACTCCCAACAACAACAACAAAAAGCCTTGGCCTGGATGGCTTCACTGGAGAATTCTACCAAACATTCAGAGAAGAGATTATACCAGTACTATTAAAACTATTTCAGAACATAGAAAAGGAAGGGATAGCTCCAAATACATTTTATGAAGCCAGCATAACACAGATACCAAAATCAGGGAAAGTTGCCACAGAAAAAGAAAATTACAAACCAATATCTCTCATGAATATAGATGCAAAAATTCTCAACTAAATTCTAACCAATAGAATTAAACATCATATCAAGAAAAATAATATTCTACGATCAAGTGGGATTCATACCAGGTATGCAAGGATGCTTCAACATTACATTAGAAACTCAATTAACGGAATCCACCACATAAGGAAAAGGAAAGGAAAGAATCACATGATCATCTCAATTGACACAGAAAAGGTATTTGAAAAAGTCTAACATCTATTCCTGATCAAAACTCTCAATAAAATAGGTAGAAAAGGGAAATCAGCTAGCATAATAAAGGGCATCTTTGTGAAACAAATGACCAGTACAATTTTTAATGGAGAGAGGCTGAAAACATTCCTCTTGAGAGCAGGAACAAGACAAGGGTGCCCTTTATCTCCACTCCTATTTCACATTGCACTGTAAGTCCTGACTAGAGCAATAAGGCAAGAAAAAGAAATAAAGGGGAGCCAAATTCGTAATGAAGAAGTTAAACTCTCCCTGTTTACAGATGATATGATACTATACATAGAAAACCCTAAAGACTCCAGGAGAAAACTACTGGAACTAATAGCAAGGTTCAGCAGAGTAGCAGGATACAAAATAAAGATACAAAAATCGGTTGGATCCCTATACACCAATAAAGAGAACGATGAAAAGGAAATAAGGAAAACAATACCATTTACAATTGCCCCTAAAAAGTAAAATACTTAGAAATAAATCTAACCAGGGATGTGAAAGACCCATTCAGAGAACAAACAAACAAACAAAAACAAAAGCTACAAAACACTACTGCAAGAAACCCAAAGGGATTTACATAAATGGAAGAACATCCCACGCTCATGGATAGGTAGACTTAACATAGTGAAAATTACAATTCTACCCAAAGCAATTTACAAATGCACTGCAATCCCCATCCAAATATCCACAACATTCTTTAAAGAGATGGAAAAACTAATCATTAACTTTATATGGAAAGGGAAAAAGCCCCGAATAAGTAAAGCTCTACTGAATAAAAATAAAGCAGGAAGACTCGCACTACGTGACCTCAGAACCTACTATACAGCTACCGTAGTCAAAAGAGCCTGGTACTGGTACAATGACAGACACATTGACCAATGGAACAGAATTGAGAATCCAGATGTAAATTCACCCACCTATGTTCACCTGATCTTCCACAAGGGGCCAAATTCCATCAAATGGGGAAAAGACAGTCTTTTTAACAAATGTTGTTGGTAAAACTGGATGTCCATTTGCACAAAAATGAGACAAGAACCATACCTCACACCATACACAAAAACTAATTCAATTTGGATCAATGACCTAAATATAAAGCGAAATACTATAAAGTTCATAGAAGAAAAATAGGATCAACGCTACAGACCCTAATGCACGGCATTAGCATGATACAAACCACAACCAACAACACACAAACCCCAGAAGATAAGCTAGATTAGTGGGATCTTCTAAAAATAAAATACTTACGCTCATCAAAAGACTTCACTTCTTAGGTTCACCAATCCAGCGGAGATTCGACAGCCTCATAAAACAGAATCGGTCTGATGAGGTACAGCAGTCCAGGGACAAGACCTAGAAGGCAGAAGGGGACAGGAAAGCTGGTGACAAAGTCCCCAAGGTTGAGTAAGGGCAGTATTGACATGTAGTGAGGTTGTTAACCATTGCCATAGGGCAACGTGTACTAACTGCTTAATGAGACACTATTTTGTTCTGTAAACCTTCATCTAAAGTGAGAAAAACAGCACAAGTGGAAGAACATAATTGATGTTACTAAATTGTGCATGTAGAAATTTTTGAAATGGTGTATCTTTGGCTATGTATATTTTCCCAAAAAAAAAGAACGAGATAAAGAAGGCAGAGGGTTGACATGTCGTGGGGTTGTTAACCAATGTCATAAAACAATATGTGCACTGACTGTTTAATGAGTAACTACTTGTCTTGTAACAAGTCACATAAAGTACAGTTAAAAAAATTCAAACTGTATAGAAATACATAACACAAAAAGCAATGTCAGATTTTTTAAATTAGCCCTCCAATCCCATTTTCACTTTGCATGACCACTTTTGGTGTCCAAAGTGTACGTTTGAGATGTTTCTTTATATATACTTTCTCTATATAAGAGACTACAATATGTATCATTTTTTAAAAGACTTCACAAAAAGAGTAAGAAGAGAAACTACAGACTGGGAAAAATTTTTTGGAAATTACAAGTCAGACATAGTTGTAATATCTAAAATCTATAATAAAATCCACCACCTCTACAACAAAAAGGCAAATAATCCAATTAATTAAAAAATGGACAAAGGAAACAAACAGACACTTTACCAAAGAAGACATTCAATCTGCCAACAGACACATGAGGAAATGCTTGGGATGACTAGTCTTTAGAGAAATGCAAATTAAAACCACAATGAGATACCATCTCAGTCTGGCATTACTGGCACGACTCAAAAACACTGGAAATAACATATGTTGGAGAGGCTGCAAGGAGATTGGAACTCTTGTGCACTTCTGGTAGAAATGCAAAATGATACAACCATTTTGGAAAATGATATGGAGCTTCCTTAGAAAGCTAGAAATAGACATACCATACGATCCAGCAATCGCACTCCTAGAAATATATCCTAGAGAAATAAAAGCTGCCACACGAAAACACATATGCACACCCATATTCATTGCAGCACTGTTCAAAATAGTGAAATGATGGAAACAACCTAAATGCCCATCAGCAGATGAATGGATAAACAAACTATGTTACATACACACAATGGAGTATTTTGCAAAGATAAAGAACAATGATGAATCTGTGAAGTATCTCATAACATGGATGAAACTAGAGGACATCATGCTGAGTGGAATAAGTCAATCACAAAAGCAGAAATATTCTAAGAGACTTCTACTGTAAAAACTCATGTAAAATTTTTCAGACAAAAAGAAACAATCCTTGTTGGTTACTAGGGATGTGAGGGGTGGTGGGAACTAAATAGATAATAGATAAGTGGCAACCTTGGTAAAGGGTAAGACAGTACACAATACTGGAGAAGCCAGCACAACTTGTACAAGGAAAGGTCATGGAAGCTCCATAGACACATCCAAACTCCCTGAGGGACTGAATTGCTGTCAGAGGGCTGTGGGGACTATGGTCTCGCGGAACATCTAGCTCAATTGGCATAACACAGTTTATAGAGACAATGTTCTACATTCGACCTTGGCGAGTAGTGTCTGGGGTCTTAAAAGCCTTTCAGCAGCCATCTAAGATACTTCACTGGTCTCAACCCTTCGGGAGCAAGGGGGAATGAAGACAACAGGATAAGAGGAAGAGATTAGTCCAGAGGACTAATGCACCACAGTTACCACGGCCTCCAGCAGACTGAGTCCAGTACAGACAGATGGTGCCCGGCTACCACCACTGACTGCTCTGAGCAGGATCACAATAGAGGGTCCTGAACAGAGCTGGAAAAGGATTTGGAACAAATTTCTAACTCACAAAAAAAAGACAAGATTTACTGGCCCAACAGACTGGAGAAACCCCTACAGTATGGCCCCCAGACACACTTTTAACTCAGTGGTTAAGTCACTCCTGAAGTTGACCATTTACCTGTGGATTGGACAGGCTCATAAAATAAAATGGGACTAATGAGTCACAGAAGTTCAGAGACAAGGACTAGTAGGCAGGAGGGGGCAAGAAAGCTGGTGATAGGGAAGCCAGGTTTGAGAAGGGGCAGTGGTGACATGTCGTGGAGTTGTTAACCATTGTCATACGGAAATATGTGTACTAACTGTTTCATGAGAAACTCTTTGTTCTGTAAACCTTCATCTAATGTACAAAAAAACAACTATCTATGTGAGATTAAATCGACAACAACAACTCAAAGGTCTGATGGGAAGCTTAGGGGGCAGTGAGTTGAAGATAATGGTGATGGAATAATTTGGAAAAGGATAGTGAGAATAGCAGCACAACTATAAGAATGTAATTGATGTCACTGAATTGTATATGTAGAAACTTTTGAGATGGTTTAATTTGGGTTATGTATATTTTCACCAAGAAGAAAAAAAAAGGTCCTCCAACGTTGAGAATGGAGAGTGTTAACCTGTTATGAGATTTTTAACCACTGTCATAAAACAATATGTCAACTAAATGTTTAATGAGAAACTGTTTGTTCTGTAAACTTTCATCAAGAGTACAATAAAAAATCTAAAAAGGTGCATTCTCCCCAAACTGCAGAACATTTGCAACACAATCTTAATCCAAATACCAACAATGTATTCATAGTACTTGTGAAGAATTTTTAAATTTATATGGAAATGAAAGGACAAAAAATAGTCAAAACACTTTGGAAAAAAACAAAAAATAAAGTTGGGAGAATTTCACAACATATTTTCAATATTTATTGAAAAGCTATGGTAACAGACTATGTAATATTGATGTCAAGATAGACAAATAGATAAATAAAAAGGATATGGATTCTTGAAATTAACTAAAGGGTCACAATTAATTCAGTTTTGACAAAGACAGTAATACTATTTAATGGGAAAAATCTTTTCAATAAAAGCTGCAGAAAATAACTTGATATCCATGAACCTACATCCCGACCTCACTTCATACTCAAACACCTGTTCTATAGGAATTATACACCCAAACCTAAATCGAAAATTATACATTTTTTAGAACAAAAAAAAATCATAGGTAAATGGTTTGTAACCACAAGGTATGCAAAGATTTCCTAGGGAGGAAACAAAGGGTATTAACTATGAAAGAAAAAAAAAAGAATAAATATCACATCATCAAAAGTGAAATCCACAGTTCATCAAAAGACACTGTTAGGAAAATAAAGTCAATCCACAAACTGGTAAAAAATGTTACATGTGTCAAAGTGTATGTACCCATAATGTATAGAACTCTTACAAATCAATAATGAAAAGGCAAGCTACCTAATGGGCAAAAGATTTTAACAGGTATCATGCAAAAGTAGACAAAAAAGTGAAAAGGTGTTTATCGTTTCTAGTCATCAGGAAAATACAATTTAAAACCACAATGAGATACTACTTTATAACCACTAGAAAGCCTGAAAGTTGAAACATTGAGAAAAATATATGTTGGCAAAGATGTAAAATAGCTGGAACTTTCATATAATGACTGGTAAAATCCACTTGCCGTTGAGTTGATCCTCACTCTCCGCAGCCCCATGTGTGTCAGAGTAGAACTGTGCTCCATAGGGTTTGCAGTGGCTGATTTTTCCAAAGTAGATGGTCATGCCTTTGTTCCAAGGTGTCTCTAAGTGGCCTCCAACCACTAATATTTCAATTAGCAGACAAGTAGGTTAACCATTTCGGCCACCCAGGGATACCTATCCCTGGTAGGAGTGGTCAATGGTACAACCATCTTGGAAAATGCTTTTGAAGTATCTTATATGTTTATAGAAAGAGGAAGATCCTCTTAATTGTAAATGTATTCAGGTATACCCACTGCTGTAAAGTCCATTCTAACTCATGGCGACCCTATAGGACAGAGAACTGCCCCATAGGTTTTCCAAGGAGTAGCTGGTGGAGTTGAACTGCTGACCTTTGATTAACAGTGGTAGCTCTTAACAACTACACCACCAGGGTTTCCATATTTATGTACAGTATGCTTTAATGTGAATATTTTGTTGCTTTTAACAATAATGGTATGTGTGCATGAGTGTGCATGCATGTGTATGTATATGTGTGTGTTCTCAGTTAATTATTCTCACGTGGACACGTAGAACCATAAGATAGGATATATTTAAAGAACATCTCTCCATTTAACAGCTTACTTGACTTGTAAAACTAGCACTGATAACAAGCAGAGCAGCAGGAACTTTTCAAATCTAATTAAAGAGTCTAAACCCCTTACTTTTCAAATGGGAGGTCAGAACACTCAACAAATCAATTTCAGAGGTGAACAAAAGTGACAGGACCCTGAATTTCTGTGTGCCGATGGAGTGAGAAAGCAGGTGGTATCCATCTAGATGAGTTAGACACTGGCCTTCTGGTTCCTTTCTATTACCGTTTCTTCTGTACTGTCCGTGTTTTAAGAAATACTCTGATTTTATGTAGAATGCCCCACTCATTCCCAAAAGCTGTTTATCCACAAGGTCACATAGAAAAGTGAAGTGAATTAGAAAAGAGAGTAACAGGGTATGAAAGGGTAATACAGTTTAAAAATCTTCTTATTTCCTAGAGTAGTCATGTCTAAGCTTCTCTCTTGCTGGAGCAAACATTGTGATGACGATGATCTGCTGCTGCTAATACACTGCCATTTATTGCATGCTAATTCTGGGTCAAGGTCCCCAGGTGGAAGAAATGGTTGGAATTCAAAGACTATACTAAGAAGTGAGGATGGTGAGACTTCGCCTCATGCACTTTGGACATGTTATCAGGAGGGACCAGTCCCTGGAGAAGGATATCATGCTTGGCAAAGTAGAGGGTCAGTGAAAAAGAGGAAGACCCTCAAAGGGATGGATTGGCACAGTGCTTCCAACAATGGGCTCAACCATTACAACGATTGTGAAGATGGCACAGGACAGGGCAATGTTTCATTCTGTTTTTACATGGGGTCTATATGAGTCAGAACCAACTCAATGACACCTAACGACAACAGCAACTAACCTAAAGCTTGTCAATTTGAACCCACCAAGCAGTACCATGCAAAAAAGTCCTGGCAATCTGCTTCCATAAAGATTTCGGTCAAGAAACCCCTATGCAGCAGTTCTGCTCTGGAACACATGGTGTTGCCATGAGTTGGAATCATCTCAATGGTAACGAGGATTGTTTATTTTTATTTGTTTGTTTAATTCTGGGTCAGGCATTCTTCCAACAAAGTTACATGCATTATTCAATTTTACACCAAAGAAAAATTTGTAATCAAAATATTATTTTCCCCAATTTGCAGTACAGAAAGCGAAATCCTGAGGGGATAAATAATTTGTCCCCCTAATCAAGAATAATTAAAGAAAACATCATGGGTTCAAAATAATATAGAAGTAATCTTTGGTATGATCCAAAATTCAGAGAACACTGATTGTGAGAGCCTGGTTATTGGAATCAAAAAAAGACCAGAAATAAACTAAAATTATGCCGTAATATTGCTAACACAAGCAGGTTATAAAAAAAAATAAAATATTTGTCCCATCTCAAAACATGAACTTTATTCAAGAAGTGAAAGGAAAGTCACAGTTGCCCAAGCGGAGGAACTCCCTGCCCAGGTTACAGACACAAAAGATATCAAGAGAATCATCTGATGTGACCTGAGGAGTCTGCTGCTGCTCATCCTTTGAAGCACTGGGATCGTGGCACAGCTGAGGATTGCTCTTTCTCAGTCACCTCCTGGAGAGCAGAAGTCTCATTGAGCAGGAAAAAACCTTCAGCTGTCAGAGATCATCACAGGCAGATCACGGGCTGATGGATGGAGAAGCTGTGTCCATGACTGGTTTGGGCAAAAAGATGATGAAGGTGGAGCTGTGGAAGGAGGTGAGCCAGTTGTCCCTATCCTTTCATGATCCTGATGAATCCTGAAGCTATTACTTGCTCTTAGGTGGGCACTTCTGTTGACATGGTTGGTATACCTGCACAGGAGGGCATTTCTGCTGGCATGGCTCAGGTGGGCACTGCACAGGTAGGCATGGCTCAGGGCACTTTGGGGGTGGACATGGCTCAGGGCACTTCTGAGGTGGGCATGGTTCAGGGCACTTAGGTTGGCAGGGTTCAGGGCACTTAGGTGGGCACACCACAGGAGGTGGCTGGCAGGGCTGCTTGCACTGCTGCTGTTGGTAAGACATCTTTCTGGAGTCTCTGGGAATCTGAAAAAAATTGGGTGACAGTGTTCATGAGAAGGAACTCCTACAGACAGAGATGCCAAATCTTATTTGATTCCATTGGATATTACCTCTCCAGTCTCCAAGATATACCTTCATCTCTTAACTCCCTTTTACAACTCTCTGGCTTCTCTTCTTCAGCCAACTGCTTCACTAGCTCTAGGAAAATTCTCTCTGCTCAAAAGCAGCAACTAATGATATTGACATGAAAATAATGTCTTCCAGAAAGCAGTCACAAGTTCTGAACTCCTCAGCAACATCCCAAGAAGTTGCTATCATTATTTCTTACGAGCTGTCAACACTTGGGTAGAGAGCAAGCAGCTAGCTGTTCAAGGAGAATTCCATGGCCTTTGAACTCACAGCAAATGAACTCCAAAAAGAAGTGGAAAGGAAAACAAATTACCTTGTTCTCTTCTTCACACCAAAGCTTTCCTATTAAATTCTTTTTCCATACAGACATCAAACTATCTACCAGAACCCAAGTTAAAACGTGAATGATTGTATCAGGATGCCCCAATCCAGTTTTCATCAACGAAATGACATCAAACCCATGATTATAACTTCGGACTCACCAAATTTTCTGTCCTCAGATTGAATTCAAATATTTGAGAGCAACAGGTAAAGAGAAGAGCTCAAGTAATCAGGCTCACCAGGTTCTCCAAAGGAGATCAGGAATGGAGTATCAGGCGGATGCTAGTTGTGAAGCAGACTACCTCTTTATAGGGCTTGCTGCCCCACCCAAGGGGAAGTGGAGTTGTTTTAATCTGGGATGGTCCAAGAATTTCCTAACCAAATGTAAATCCATCCCTAACTGGTTTGACAAGAATGCTGAAAACAGGAAGCATCCTGCTTCCGGATCTCCTCACTGGATTAAGTGTCCAGGACTCAGAGGCCCTGCCTTCTGGACAGTTTCAGTAACTTACAACAGTGGGAGAATATGGGGATCACTCTAACTGGTGTCCAAAGGCAGTATTTCTTGATTGAGGACAAACACCCTTTCTTCTGCTTCACATACCCTGCCTCACGAAACTGCCTTCCTTATTCCTTTTTAACTGGTTGTCATTTTGTTATACACTGTGGAGCGAAAAATAACTGACCACCTGAGTGCCTGGATACCTTGTGATACCTTTCTCAACACCCCAGTATCTGTTGCCATCCAGTCAATTTCAACTCATAGTGACCCTGTGTGTTTCAGAGGAGAACCGTGCTCTTTAGGGTTTTCAATGACCGTGATCTTTCAGAAGTAAATATCCACGCCTTTCTTCCAAGATACCTCTGGGTGGGCTTGGACCGCCAACCTTCTGGTTAGTAGCCAGGCACTTAACCGTGTCTGCCACCCATGGACTCCTCTCATTATACCAAACCCTCATTATAATGCATTTCCTCTGGATTCTATGGCTTACTAATCTAAGTTTCCTTTCCTCCCTCAAAAATGGACTGAAGTAAGGTTGCAGATCATCTCATTAGCCTTCCCACAAGGATACTTCTAAGCATTCATCAAATGACGACAACGAGATCCTATTTTCACCTCCTTTGGGTTTTCAAATAGAAGATATAAAGTTGCTTTCTGAGGCCTTTATCAATTCTCTACCACCTAGGGCCACATGGGCTCCAATAGGACCACAGCATCACTTATTACAGTTGAGATACTATAGCAGCTCAGTTCCGAGAACTACAACAGAAAGCCATCCTTCTGGCCGTAACTCCCTCCTCACATGGTATACCAGCTGCTCCTACATAAGTTCGCCCAACTGAGAACTAAGAGGGTTGTTCAGATTTTCTGTCATCCTATCCCTTTGGAATCACCATAAAATCCAATCTAATAATCAATGTCATTCAAACAATTAATTTTATATGTGTTTTATATTTGTTAGCTATTTAAAGAGTTTGACACAGAACATATTGATGGATTCAAGATGAAGTTTAAATCAGTTTATTACTCATTCAGTCATTAAAATGAATTGCCTTGCATTTACATCTTTTTAAACATTAATAATTATGCAAGTATGAACTTGACTTGATTTTAGGATTTGTCTATATTGAACACAGAGGGTACATTTCTAAGAAACCAGTTTACACCTTTACTTGCTTCATAGAATTTGACAGTGTGCTGGAGAGAAGGAGAGATGCAAATGGAACCTGTTGTCTGGTCCCCATGCTCTCTTTGAGAAGCATTGAGACCATGGGCAGGTGATCTCACCTCTCCAGGTCTGGGTCTTTGTCTATGAACAGGGGAGAATAATACTCACCTCTCGGGGTAGGAGGTGGGGGATGGCTGTAAAGGGCCTTCTCTGAACTCTGTTCAACCTTGGAATTTTCTCTCCTCTTTCTTTCTTCCCATAGAACTCCAGATAAGACCTGTATTCTCTACCTCTTTGAAGCTTTCTTTTCCACTATGTTCCTAGAGGTGCTTCTCTCCCAGCACAAACTGCAGGGAGGGATCCAGTCTAATCAGTACATTTCCTCCTTGCTATTCTCAAGAATACGTAATTGAATCGTTTTAATTTTTTTTTTTTTTTTTGCTCTCCATCAGCACGTGCAGGAAATAGGGAGACGTGAACAAAAATCACAAGCATTCATTCAGAAGCATTTTTTTTAAATATGTATTCTTTTTTATTATTGTACTTCAGGTGAAGGCTTAAAGAGCAAATAGTTTCTCATGAAACAGTAGTACACGTGTTGTTTTATGACATTGGTTAACAATCCCACAACATATCTACCTTCTAAAGTCTCTATCTTTCTTTTTGGTGAAAATACACATAGCCAAAATAAACCATTTCAAAAATTTCTACATGCACAGTTCAGTGACATTAACTACGCTATTCCAATTGTGCTGTTATTGTCACTTAAGATGAAGGCTTACAGAACAAAATAGTTTCTCATTTAACAGTTACTACAAATCTTGCCCTATGACAATGGTTAACAATCTCACAACACATCAAAAATATCCTTACTCAACCTTGTGTTCCCTATCACCAGCTTCCTTGTCCCCTTCTGCCTTCTGGCCCTTGTCACTGGACACCTGTACCTCGTTAGCCTCATTTGGTTTTACGGGGCTGTCCACTCCCAGGCTGAACAGTGAACCTCAGAGGTAACTTCACCACTGAGCTAAAAGGGTGTCTGGGGGCCATACTAGCGGGGTTTCTCTAGTCTCCTTTAAGCCAGTAAATCTGGTCTTTTTTGTGAGTTAAAGTTATGTACTACCTCCTTCTCCAGCTCTGTCCAGAACCCTCTGTTGTGATTCTGGTCAAAGCAGTCAGTGGTGGTAGCTGGGCACCATCAGGCTGTATTAGACTGAGTCCGGTGGAGGCCTTGGTAGCTGTGGTCCCTTAGTCCTTCGGACTAATCTTTTCCTTGTATCCTGTTCTCTTCATTCTCCCTTGCTCCTGAAGGGGTGAGACCAGTGAAGTATCTTAGATGGCTGCTCAAAGTCTTTTAAGACACCAGACACTACTCACTAAGGTAGAATGTAGAGCATTGTTTCTATAAGCTGTGACATGCCAACTGAGCTAGATGTTCCCCGGGACCATGGTCCCCACCGCCCTCCACCTTCTGCCCAGCAATTCAGTCCCTCAGGGAGTTTGGATGTGTGCATGGAGGTTCCATGACCTTTCCTTGTTCAAGTTGTGCTAGTTTCCCCTGTATTGTGTACTGTTTCAGCCTTCACCCAAGATACCACTTATGTAATACCTGTTAAGTAGTTCCCCCACCCCTACGATCCCCGGTAACCAACAAAGATTGTTACATTTTGTGTTTGAACTTTTTCATGGGTTTTTACAACAGATGTCTCATACAATATTTGTCCTTTTGTGATGGACTTATTTCACTCAGCATAATGTCCTCCAGTTTCATCCATGTTATGAGATGCTTCACAGATTCATTGTTGTTCTTACTCGTTGCATAGCAGTCTATTGTGTGTGTGTACCATAGTTTGTTTATCCATTCATCTGTGGATGGGCATCTAGGTTGTTTCCATCTTTTTGCTATTGTGAACAATGCTGCCATGAACATAGGTGTGCATATGTCTATTCAAGTGACGATTCTTGTTTCTCTAGGATATATTCCTAGGAGTGGGATTGCTGGATCGAATGGTATGTCTATTTCTAGCTTTCTGAGGAAGGTCCGTATCATTTTTAAAAATGATTGTAACATTTTGCATCCCCACCAGCAGTGAATAAGAGGTCCGATCTCTCCGCAGACCCTGCAACACTTGTTATTTCCAGTGTTTTTGATTCGTGCCAGTAATGCCGGGGTGAGATGATATCTCACTGTGGTTTTAATTTGTATTTCTCTAATGGGTAGTGATCGCTAGCATTTCCTCATATATCTGTTGGCCATTTGAATGTCTTCTTGGTGAAGTGTCTGTTCATTTCCTTTGCCCATCTTTTAATAGGATTATTTGTCTTTTTGTTGTAGAGGTGTTGGATTTTCTTGTAGATTATGGAGAGTAGACCTTTGTCTGACTTGTACTGTCCAAACATTTTTTCCCAGTCTGTAGGTTCTCTTTGGACTCTTTTGGTGAAGTCTTTTGAAGAGCATAGGTGTTTGATTTTTAGAAGATCCCAGTTATCTAGCTTATCTGTTTGGTTTTGTGCATTGATGGTTATGGTTTGTATCCTGTTAATGCCATGTATTAAGGCCTGAAGTGTTGGTCGTATTTTTTCTTCTATGAACTTTATAGTTTTAGACTTTATATTCAGGTCTTTGATCCATTTTGAAGTATTTTTTGTATACGGTGTCAGGTATGAGTCCTGTTTCAGTTTTTTGCAGACGGATATTCAGTTTTGCCAGTGCCATTTTGTTAAAAAGACGATCTTCTCCCCATTTGATGGACTTTGGGCCCTTGTTGATGATCAGGTGATCGTAGGTGGATGGATTTACATCTGGGTTCTCAATTCTGTTCCATTGGTCAATGTATCTGTCTTTGTACCAGTGCAAGGCTGTTTTGACTACTGTAGCTGTATCGTAGATTCTGAAGTCAGGTATTGTGAGTCCTCCAACTTTATTCTTCTTCTTCAGTAGTGCTTTACTTTTTGGGGCTTCTTCCCTTTCCATATAAAGTTAATGATTAGTTTTTCCATCTCTTTGAAGAATGTTGTTGGTATTTGGATCGGGATTGCGTTGTAGTTGTAAATTGCTTTGGGTAGAATTGTCATTTTCACAATGTTGAGTCTGCCTATCCATGAGCATAGTATGTTTTTCCATTTATGTAGATCCCTTTGGGTTTCTTGCAGTAGTGTTTTGTAGTTTTCTTTGTATAGGTCTTTTACATCCCTGGTCGGATTTATGCCTAAAAATTTTATCTTTTTAGGGGCTATTGAAAATGGTATTGTTTTTCTGATTTCCTTTTCATTGTTCTTCTTAGTGGTGTATAGGAATGGAAATGATTTTTGAATGTTTATCTTGTATCCTGCTACTCTACTGAATCTTTCTATTAGTTCCAGTAGATTTCTCGTGGAGTCTTTCGGGTTTTCTATGTATAGTATCATATCATCTGCAAACAGGGACAGTTTAACTTCTTCATTACCAATTTGGCTGCCCTTCATTTCTTTTTCTTGCCTTATTGCTCTAGCTAGAACTTCCAGCACAATGTTAAATAGGAATGGCTATAAAGGGCATCCTTGTCTTGTTCCTGTTTTCAAGCAGAATGTTTTCAGCCTCTCTCTATTAAGAATGATGTTGGCCATTGGTTTTGCATAGATGCCCTTTATTATGTTGAGAAATTTCCCTTCTATACCTATTGATTGAGAATTTTTATCAGGAATGGGCGTTGGACTTTCTCCAATGGCTTTTCTGCGTCAATTGAGATGATCATGTGATTCTTTTCTTTACTTTTATTTATGTAGTGGATTATGTTGATTGATTTTCTAATGTTGAACCATCCTTGCATACCTGGTATGAATCCTACTTGATTGTGGTGTATTATTTTTTTTTATATGATGCTGAATTCTATTGGCTAGAATTTTGTTCAGAATTTTTGCATCTATATTCATGAGAGATATTGGTCTGTAGTTTTTTTTTTTTTTTTGTGATGTCTTTGCCTGGTTTTGGCATCAGCGTTCTGCTGGATTCATAGAATGAATTTGAAAGTGTTGCTTCCTCTTCTATGCTCTGAAATAGCTTGAGTAGAACTGGTACAAGCTCTTCTGTAATTATTTTGTAGAATTCTCCAGTGAAGCCATCTGAGCCAGGGCTTTTTTGTTTGGAAGTTTCTTTTTTTTTTTTTTTTTTTTTTTACTTTTTCAATCTCTTCTCTCCTTATGTGTCTGTTCAGATTTTCAGCATCACTTTCTTGTAGTTTGGGTAGGCCGTGTGTTTCTAGAAATTTCTGAATTTCCTCTAGGTTTTCAAATTTGTTGGAGTATAGATTTTCATAATATTCTGTTATAATCCTTTTTATATCAGTTGGGTCTTTTTTAATGTCCCCCATTTCATTTCTTATTTGGGTTATTTGTATCTTCTCCTGTTTTTCTTTTGTCAGTCTGGCCAGTGGTTTGTCAATGTTTTTGATTCTTTCAAAGAACCAACTTGTTTTTTAAATATTTTTTATTGTAGTTCAGGTGAAGGCTTATAGAAGAAATAATTTCTCATGTAACAGTAGCGCACATGCTGTTTTATGACATTGGTTAACAACCTCACAGCATTTTAACCCTCTGAATTCTCAACATTTTTTTTTTTTTTTGGTGAAAATACACATAGCCAAAGATACATCATTTCCAAAATTTTTACATACACATTTAAGTGACATTGACTACTCTCTTCTAATTGTGCTGTTATTGTCACTTAAGATGAAGGCTTACAGGACAAAATAGCCTCGCATTTAACAGTTACTACAAATGTTGCCCTATGACAATGGTTAACAATCTCACAATACATCAACAATATCCTTACTCAGCCTTGTGTTCCCTATCATCAGTTTCCTACTCCCCTTCTGCCTTCTGGCCCTTGTGACTGGACTCCTGTACCTCGTTAGTCTCATTTGGTTTTACTGGGCTATACACTCCCAGGCTGAACAGTGAACCTCTGAGGTAACTTCACCACTGAGCTAAAAGGGTGTCTGGGGGCCATATTCTTGAGGTTTTTCCAGTCTCCTTTAGGCCAGTAAATATAGTCTATTTTTGTGTGTGTGAGTTAGAATTATGCTCTACATCCTTCTCCAGCTCTGTCCAGAACCCTCTGTTGTGATCCTGGTCAGAACAGTCAGCGGTGGTAGGTGGGCACCATCTAGCTGTACTGGACTCAGTCTGGTGTAGGTCTTGGTAGCCGTGGACAATTAGTCCTTTTGACTAATCTTTTTGTTGTATCCTGTTTTCTTCATTCTCCCTTTCTCCCGAAGGGATGAGACCAGTGGAGTATCTTAGATGGCCACTCACAGGCTTTTAAGACCCCAGACACTACTCACCAAGGTAGAATGTAAGGATTATCTTTACAAGTAGTGTCATGCCAATTGAGCTATATGTTCCCCGAGACCATGGTCCCCAGAGCCCTCCGTCCAGCAACTCAGTCCCTCGGGGAGTTTGGATGTGTCCATGGGGCCTCCGTGACATTTCCTTGTACAGGTTGTGTTAGTTTCCCCTGTATTGTGTACTGTCTCACCTTTCACCCAAGATACCACTTATCTATTGTGTTTTTAGTGTTTCCCCCCCACCCCTCCCATCCCTGGTAACCAACAAGGATTGTTACATTTTCTGTGTGAACTTTTTCATGGGTTTTTACAATAGAGGTATCATACAATATTTGCCCTTTTGTGATTGACTTATTTCACTCAGCATAATGTCCTCCAGTTTCATCCATGTTATGAGATGCTTCACAGAGTCAATGTTGTTCTTTCTCGTTGCATAGTACTCCATTGTGTGTATGTACCATAGTTTGTTTATCCATTCATCTGTGGATGGGCATCTAGGTTTTTCCATCTTTTTGCTATTGTGAACAATGCTGCCATGAACATAGGTGTGCATATGTCTATTCGAGTGACGACTCTTATTTCTCTAGGATATATTCCGAGGAGTGGGATTGCAGGATCGAATATTATGTCTATTTCTACCTTTCTGAGGAAACGGCATATCATTTTCCAAAATGGTTGTATCATTTTTCGTTCCCACCAGTAGTGCATAAGAGTTCCCATCTCCCTGCAGCCCTTCCAACATTTGTTATTTCCAGTGTTTTTGATTTGTGCCAGTGATGCTGGAGTGAGATGGTATCTCATTGTAGTTTTAATTTGCATTTCTCTAATGGCTAGTGATCGTGAGCATTTCCTCATGTGTCTGTTGGCCATTTGAATGTCTTCTTGGTGAAGTGTCTGTTCATTTCCTTTGCCCATTTTTTGACAGGATTATTTGTCTTTTTGTTGTAGAGGTGATGGATTTTCTTGTAGATTATGGAGATTAGACCTTTGTCTGACTTGTACTGTCCAAACATTTTTTCCCAGTCTGTAGGTTCTCCTTGGACTCTTTTGTTAAAGTCTTTTGAAGAGCATAGGTGTTTGATTTTTAGAAGATCCCAGTGATCTAGCTTATCTATTGGGGTTTCTGCATTAATGGCTTTGGTTTGTATCCTGTTTATACCGTCTATTAAGGCCTGAAGTGTTGGTCCTATTTTTTCTTCTATGATCTTTATAGTTTTAGGCTTTATATTCATGTCTTTGATCCATTTTGAAGTAGTTTTTCTATACGGTCTGAGGTATCGGTGCTGTTTCATTTTTCTGCAAATGGATATCCAGTTTTGCCAGCACCATTTGTTGAAAAGACTGTCTTGGGCCCATTTGATGAACTTTGGGCCCTTGTCGAAAATCAGGTGACCGTAGGTGGATGGATTTACATCTGGGTTCTCAATTCTGTTCCATTGGTTAGTGTATCTGTCGTTGTACCAGTAGCAGGCTGTTTTGACTATTGTAGCTGTATAGTAGGTTCTCAAGTCAGGTAGCATGCGTCCTCCAACTTTATTCTTCTTCTTCAGTAGTGCTTTACTTTTTTGGGGCTTCTTCCCTTTCCATATAAAGTTAAAGATTTGTTTTTCCATCTCTTTGAAGAATGTTGTTGGTATTTGGATAGGGATTGTGTTTTATTTGTAAACTGCTCTGGGTAGAATTGTCTTTTTCACAATGTTGAGTCTGCCTATCCAGGAGTAAGGTATGTTTTTCCATTTATGTAGATCCCTTTGGGTTTCATGCAGTAGTGTTTTATAGTTTTCTTTGTATAGGTCTTTTACATCCCTGGTCAGATTTATTCCTAGGTATTTTATCTTTTTAGGGGCTATTGAAAATGGTATTGATTTCCTGATTTCCTTTTCATCGTTCTCCTTACTGGTGTATAGGAATCCAACTGATTTTTGAATGTTTATCTTGTATCCTGCTACTCTGCTGAATCATTCTATTAGTTCCAGTAGATTTCTCGTGGAGTCTTTAGGGTTTTCTATGTACAGTATCATATCATCTACAAACAGGGAGAGTTTAACTTCTTCATTACCAATTTGGATTCCCTTTATGTCTTTTTCTTGACTTATTGCTCTGGCTAGAATTTCCAGCACAATGTAAAATAGGAGTGGTGATTAAGAACATCCTTGTCTTGTTCCTGTTTTCAAGGGAAATGTTTTCAGCCTGTCTCCATTAAGAATGATGTTGGCTGCTGGTTTTGCATAGATGCCCTTTTTATGTTGAGAAATTTCCATTCTATAACTATTTGATTGAGAGTTTTTGTCAGGAATGGGTGTTGGACTTTGTCAAATGTCTTTTCTGCATCAATTCAGATGATCATGTGATTCTTTTCTTTCCTTTTATTTATGTGGTGTGTACTTGTTGGATTTTCTAATGTTAAACTATCCTTGCATATATGGTACGAATACTACATGGTCGTGGTGTATTACTTTTTTATATGATACTGAATTCTATTGGCTAGAATTTTGTTCAGAATTTCTGCATCTATACTCACAAGAGATATTGGTCTGTAATTTTCTTTTTTTGTGACGTCTTTGCCTGGTTTTGATATCGGCGTTATGCTGGCTTCATAGAATGAATTTGGAACTGCTTCCTCTTCTATGCTCTGAAATAGCTTGAGTAGAACTGGTATAAGCTTTTCTGTAAATGTTTTGTAGAATTCTCCAGTGAAGCCAACTGGGACAGGGTTTTTTTTTGGTTGGGATTTTTTTTATTACCTTTTCAATCTCTTCTCCTGTTATGGGTCTGTTCAGATTTTAAGTATCACTTTGTTGTAGTTTGGGTAGGCCATGTGTTTCTAGAAAGTTATGAATTTCCTCTAGATTTTCAAATTTGTTGGAGTATAGTTTTTCATAATATTCTGTTATAATCCTTTTTATATTAGTTGGGTCTGTTTTGATGTCTGCCATTTCATTTCTTATTTGGGTTATTTATGTCTTCTCCTGTTTTTCTTTTGTCAGTCTGGCCAGTGGTTTGTCAATTTTATTGATTCTTTCAAAGAACCAACTTTTGGTTTTGTTGATTCTTTCTATTGTTTTTCTGTTCTCTGTTTCATTTATTTCTGCTCTGATCTTTACTATTTCCTTTCTTCTGGTGGTTGTAGGCTTTTTTTGCTGTTGTCTTTCTATTTGTTTGAGTTCTGTAGTTAATGTTTTGATTTTGTCCCTTTCTTCTTTTTTGATATGTGCATATATTGCTATAACTTGTCCTCTGAGGGTTGCCTTTGCTGTGTCCCAAAGGTTTTGGTATGATGTGTTTTCATTCTCATTGGATTCTAGGAATGTTTTGATTCCATCTCTGATTTCTTCTATTACCCATTGATGTGTAAGCAGAGTATTATTCAGTTTCCATGTAGTTAATTTTTTTTTCTTGCTCTTTCTAGTGTTAATTTCTACTTTGATGGCATTGTGATCAGAGAAGATACTGTGAATTATCCCAATGTTTTGGATCTTGCTGAGGAGTGCTCTGTGGCCTAAGATGTGGTCTATTCTGGAGAACGTTCCATGTGCATTGGAAAAGAATGTGTACTTTGCAGCGGTGGATGGAGTGTTCTATATATGTCTATGAGGTCCAGTTGGCTGATTGTACCCTTTAGGTCTCCTGTATCTTTGCTGAGTTTCTTGTTAGTTGTTCTGTCCTTTACTGAGATTGGTGTGTTGAAGTCTCCTCCTATTATTGTGGAACTGTCAATTTCTCTTTTCAGTGCTGTTAGAGGTTTTTGTAACGTATTTTGGAGCTCTGTCATTGGGTGCATAGATGTTTATTATGGTTATGTCTTCATGATGTATCATCCCCTTAATCATTATATAGTGTCCTTCTTTGTCTTTTATGGTAGATTTTGTTTTAAAGTCTATTTTATCTGAGATTAGAATTGCCACTCCTACATGCTTTTGGTACTTTTTAGCTTGATATATTTTTTTCCAAGCTTTGACTTTTAATAAATTCACATCTTTGTTTCTAAGGTGTGTCTCTTGTAGACAGCATATTGATGGATCCGGTTCTCTTATCCATTCTGCCACTCTCTGTCTCTTTATGGGTCCATTGAGTCCATTTATATTCATTGTAATTATTGATAGTTGTAAGTTTGTTGCTGTCATTTTGTAGTGCTTTCTTTTGCGGTGCTGAAGTTTTCTTTGTTCTTCTTACTCTCTTGTGGTCAGTTACTTTTGTCTGTGGATATTTTTTTTCATTTCTTTTGTTTTTATAGGTTTTGTTTTTGCTGAGACTTAATGTTTTTCATCTTTATTTTTATGAGTTGGTTTGTTAACTTTCTTTGTGGTTACCATGAAGTTTACCCTTATCTGTATAAGTTTGAAGCAGTCTACCCTTACTTGGTATTGCCTTGCCTTCCTCTCCATTGGAAGTTTCTATACCTATGCCGTTTATTCCCTCTTTTATTGTTTTCATGTTGTTGTCATTTACTGATTAACTGCTCTGATTCCCTGTTGTATTTCTTTTGGTTTTGGATAACCCTCAAGAGTTCATTTCCTAGATTGCTATCTGGCTGGTATGATCCTGCGTCCTAGACTCTGCCTGTAAGCTGAAGCTTTTTGTCCTCAGATCAAAGAACTCCCTTTAATAATTCTTGTAAATTTGGTTAGACTTGTTCATTTTCCCTTAATTTCTGTTTATCCGGAAATGACCTAATTTCATCATCATATTTGAACGAGTGTTTTACAGATATTATTCTTGGCTGGCAATATTTTTTCTTTCAAGATTTTATATCTGTCATCCCATTGCCTTCTTGTCTACATAGATTCTGCAGAATAATCTGAGCTTAGTCTTATTGTTTCTCCTCTGTATGTGACTTCTTAGTTTTCATGAACTGCTCTCAGGATTCTTTCTTTGTCTTTGGGTTTGGCGAGTGTGATTATGATATGCCTTGCTGATTTTCTTTTGGGTTCTATCCTATATTGGGTTCGTTGAGATTCTTGGATGGCCAGCTTTTCATCTTCCATGATATTGGGTAAGTTTTCTGTCAGCAGTTCTTCAATGATCCTCTCTGTGTTTTCTGTGTTCTCCCCATGTTCAGAAATTTAAATCACTCGAAAATATTTGCTTTTGATTGTGTCCTACATAACTCTCAGGATCTTTTCATTTTTCTTTATTCTTTTTTCTGAGTTTTCCACATACCAATTTGTATCCAAGTGTTTGTCATCAATTCCACTGATCCTGTCTTCCACCATTTCAAATCTGCTTCTCAGCCCTTCTATGACACCGTCTCTTTCTGAAATATTGTTGTTTATCTTTTGGATTTCTAATTGGTGTCTTTGTATAATTTCTAGCTGTGAATTTATTTTGGCATTTTGTTCCTGCATTATTTTCCTGAATTTTTCCAATTTTTTATCTGTATTTTACATGAATTTGTCTAATTTTTCCTCCTATTTGTCAGCTTTCTGCCTCAGCTCTTGGAGAATTCTGAGTATTAGAGATTGGAATTCCCTATCTGGTAGTTCTAATGTATTTTCTTCCACTGAAGAGTCATGTGGTTTTTTTTATTTCTTTCTTTTTGGACGCCTACTGGAACCATTCTGTCCTGTTTTTGTAAATGTTTTGATATTGTCTGCTGTCTTCGGGGCATTGAGTAGTTATTTTTTTTCTTTTATTGACTGTAGATTTGTTTGTTTCATGCCTTTTTTTTTTAAATTTGACTATGTCTGTGCAGGTGGACTGTGTGTTCTTTGATATTGGCTCGTCTGTGGGACAATACTTTTCATCTCCTTCTCCAATTGGCAGGGTCGTGATAGGAGTAAAATGGTATCTCATTGTGGTTTTGATTTGCATCTCTCTGGTGACTTCTTGAAGGTTGGATGAACCCCTGGAACTATTGTTTTGAAATACTCTTTAAATCTTCAAGAAAAAATATCCTCTGGTGTCTTCTTAAAACCAAACAACAGTTTAGCTTATTAACTGATAAAAAGTGACTACCTTCAGCATTATACTCTTTTAAGAATTATCTATATGGGGTCAAATTGACGACGGCAGGTCAAAGAATAGATAGGAACCTTAGGGGGAAATGAATTTATGTTAATGGGGGAGGAACAACACAAAAAAGGAGGGTGAGAATGGTTACAAAATTTGAAGAGTATAATCAATGTCACTAAATTTTACCTGTAGCAACTGTTGAATTGGTGTGTATTTTGCAGTGTATATTCTCAACAACAACAACATAAATTATATACAAATTTTCAGAAGGCATTATTGGAGATAAAGGAAGTATTGACTCATAATATAAAGAGTTTAGTTTACTAAAGAGATATAATAGCTATAAATTTGTATACCCATGGAGGTGGAGCACATTGTTCAGGAGACGGTGCTTCTTTTAAGGGTGATCAAGAAATTTGGAAACAAATTGTGGTGATGGTGGAACAGCATGATGAATCTAATAAATGTCACTTAACTGTACACATAAAAACTATTGAAATGACAAGTGTTTTGTTACATGTTTATTTACCACAATAAAAATAAATGTATGCCCATTAGAAAAAGAAAGCAATAGCTCATCAGCACTAAACTTCCAAAGCCAAATGGACTTTATAAATTTTATATATTTTCCCTAAATGTAAGAACAGTATATTTAATGGGGATGATTAAAAGGCCTAATAAAAATCTGAACTGACCCGAAATGCTGTGTGTTAGTGAGATTAAATAGAACATGAGGTAATAACATAATGAATCAGATTATTCTGCTTCTAAGAGTCTTCCAAAGATAATGAACATGTATGAGCTCTTGGCTGCTTCCCAAAAATCACAAAGGAAAATATAAACACCTGAGCCAACATTGGGAGAAACTATAGGAGGATAAAAGCTTTTTGGACTTTAGCATGTTGAGAGGTAGGTGACTGTAGCCTGGGCAGAGAGGGATGACAGCACTGTGAGGATAAATAAATAAACAGTGAAATAAAAAAAAAAAACCTCTTAGAAAAATCTGACTCGTCAAAACTGGCTTAAGATCTTACAAAGCTAGGAGGGAACCCCAACATGGCGACATAGACAGAAACACCACACCGCCCCTCCATAGAAAAGACCCAAAAAATGAAGTAAAACAGAGACAGACAAATGTCAATCCTGGAACCATAAGCATCAAATGAGGAGATAAAAAACTCAACCAAGCAGCAACTGGAATAAGATACTGACAGAGAAGAGAGATCTAGGAGAAATACGGACGGGAGGTCTCGTATCAGCTATCACAGCACAGATTCAACATCTTGGGTTCCTGTCAGAGATCGGCAGGCATACAGTACAGGAAAGCAGCTTCACAGAGCTCCCTGCAGGAGACAGAGCACCTGGTAATCAGTGATACACGATTTCCTAACCCCACCCCACCCTTCTTCCCCCTTCTCAGCTCTTGCCTCTTCCCAGCAGGTGGACGTGGATTGGCTGGCAGGTGTTGGCTCCCTGCCACTTGGATTCACCCTGCCCACACCGGCTGGCTCCTTCAGTACCACTTCTTCGTTGCTGATGTTGCTTTTTTTCTGGCTTCTTTTCGTTTCTTCCCTACCATTCACCTCTTCCCCCTCCTTTCTGTCTAACATCTGGATCTGTGAGCCATTTTTACCTCTTGCTGACAGGCTGTGAAGTGCTGCTCAGCTGGGGAACTGATTCCCCAGTGTGAGCCACCGTGTTGGTGGAAATCTGGGGCCTTTTTTGTTTGTATGTTTTTCCTTTATGTTTTTTCATTTCTCGGTTTCTCGTCTCTCTCTATTTACTTTGCTTTCTTGTCTCCTGAATGCCTGGCCCTGTGTGCCATCTTCACTCCTTCCAGCAGGGCTGTACTACGCAGCTTGGGAGCTGCTCCTCTAGTCTGCACTGCGGAATCAGTGGGATCCCCGGGCACGTTTCTCTTTTTCTTTTTCTTTTCTTTTTACTTTTATGTTTTTCTTCATTTCTCAGTTTCTCATCTCTCTCTACTTTCCCTCTTTTTCTTAACTCCTGAATACTTGGCACTATGTGTCATCTCTGCCCCTTCTAAATAGGCTCCATCCAGAGACCTAGGAGCTACTTCCCTGGTCGCTTGTGGAATCCCTGTGGGCACTTATTTTCTCTTTTCCTTTTTGTTTTTCTTCATTTCTCGTTCCTCATCTCTCCATTCCAGCAGCACACTCCCTCAGCACTTTTCTTTTTCCTGGCTCTTGTTTCTATCTCCTCTCTCTCTTCCTTCCTTTACCCAACTTAGCTCCACACATCACAACCTTCCCACTCCCTCCTGGCTATCTGCACCATGCACTAAACATCGCATCCTGAGCAGCACAGGCACAACCTACACGAACCATTCGTGCACTGACCTCTAGCCCGCCCTGTCAACCACAGTACTTGACACAAACAATCCATGCCAGCCCCTCCCCTTCAGCTGGATCTGTCCTGCTGCACCATAGCTCAGTGGCTGTTCATTCCCTTTGACCAGGAGGTGAAAAGTATCATGTCCACAGACAAGCAAAGAACAAAGATCGCACAGCCTGCTTGCTCAGGCATAACCAAATAAAACAAAACATGGGATGAAACAAACAAATCTACAATCAATACATGAAAAAAAATCTACTGAATGTCCCAAAGATAGCAGATAATATCAAAATATATTAGAAACAATAAAAGTAGGTGTCCAAAATAAAACACCAGATAACTTAGCTATAGAATAAAAGGCACTGAAACTCCTTGAAAGGGAATTCAAATCTGTAATATTAAGATCTATCCAAGAGTTGAAGCAAAAAGCAGACAAAAATGAGGAAAAAAATAGACAAATTCATGGAAAAGACAGATTAAAAATACGGAAGAATTCAGGAAAATAACACAGGAAAAATGTCAAAATAAATTCCCAGTTAAAAATCATACAAAAACAACACTTAGAAATCCAAGAGATAAACAATAAAATTTCAGAAATGGACAGTGTCATAGAAAGTCTGAGGAGCAGGGTTGAAGCAATAGAAGACAGGATCAGCGAAACTGGAGACAAATACTTGGATACCACTCTGAGGAAAAATCAGAAGAAAAAAAAAAATGAAGAAACCCTGAGAGTGATGTGGGATACAATCCAAAGCAAAGATTTTCGAGTTGGAGTTCCAGAACAGGGGGAGAAAATGAAAAACACAGAGAGGATCATTGAAGAACTGGTGACAGAAAACTTCCCTAAATCATGAGATGAAAAGCTGTCCATCCAAGAAGCTCAAGGAACCCTATATAGGATAGACCTCAAAAGACAATTACCAAAACATATCATAATCACACTTGCTAAATCGAAAGAAAAACAAAGAATCCTGAGAGCAGCTCGAGAAAAACAAGAAGTCACATACAGAGGAGAAACAATGACTAAGCTCTGATTACTCAGCAGAACCCATGTAGGCAAAAATACAATGGGAGGACATATATAAAACTTTGACAGAAAAAAAAATTACCAACAAGAATACTATATCCTACAAAATTCTCCTTCAAATATGATGGTGAAAGTAGGACATTTCCAGATAAACAGTAATTAAGGGAATATGTAAAAACCAAACCAAACTTACAAGAATTATTAAAGGAAGTCCTGCAGTAAGAGAACAAGCAACATCAGACCACTGCCTGAATCTAGCATGCAAGATCGAACCAGCCAGATATCAACCCAGGAAATGAACTCTCAACAAGTATTCAAAACTAAAAGGTTTACAACAGGGAACCAGAGAGGTTAATCTGTAAATGACAACAATGCCAGAACAATAAAAGAGGGAATAAACGGTGTAGGCATAGAACTTTCTAATGGAGAGGAAGGCAAGGCGATACCAAGTAATAAAAGACTGGTTCAAACCTAGGAAGATAAGGGTAAATTTCAAGGTAACCACAAAGAAAGTTAAAAAACCTACTTAACAAAATAAAGAAGAAAAACATAAAGTCTCAGTAAAAACAAAAGAAATGAAAAAACAATGCACAAACAAAAGGAATTTAGCACAGGAGAGTAAGAGGAACAAAGAAAACGTAAGCACCACACAAAAAATGGCAGCAATAAACTCACACGTATCAGTAATAACACTGAATGTAAATGGCCTCAATGCACCCATAAAGAGACAAAGAGTGACAGAATGGATTAAAATTTTAAAAAACGATCCATCAATATACTGTCTATAAGAAACATCTTAAAAATGAAGATGTAAATTTATTAAAAAACAAAAGATGGAAAAACATTTCAAGAAAACAGCTACCAAAATCAGAAGGAGGGCTCAGATAAAATAGACTTTAAAACAAACTCCACCATAAAAGACAAAGAAGGGCACTATATAATGATTACAGGGATGATCCATCATGAAGACTTAACCATAATAAATATCTATGTACCCAATGAAAGCGCTCCAAAATACATAAAAAAATACTCTAACAGCACTGAAAAGAGAAATTGACAGTTCCACAATACTAGCAGGAGACTTCAACACACCACTCTCAGTAAAGGACAGAACATCTAAAAAGAAACTCAGCAAAGACACAAAGATCTAAAGGCCACAGTCAGCCAACTTGGACTCATAGATATATATAGAACACTCCCCCAAACAGCTGCAAAATACACATTCTTTTTCAAAGCACTTGGAACTTTCTCCAGAATAAACTACATCTTAGGCCACAAAGCAACCCTCAACAAAATCCAAACCATTGAGAAAATACAAAGTATCTTCTCCGATCACAAAGCCATCAAGGTAGAAATTAACCACAGGAAGAGCAAGTAATAAAAAAAAAATTACATGAAAACTGAATAACACCCTGCTTAAAAATTCCTGGTTAATGGAAGAAATCAAAGATGGAATCAAAAAATTCCCAGAAACAAACAAGAATGAAAACACATCATATCAAAACTTCTGGGACACAGCAAAGGCAGTGCTCAGAGGTCAATTTAAAGTAATCGATGCACACATCAAAAAAGAAGAAAGGGATAAAATCAAAACCTTAGCTACACAACTCAGACAGATAGAAAGAGAATAGCAAAAGAAGCCCACAGTCACCAAAAGAAAGGAAACAATAAAAATCACAGAGTAAATGAAATAGAGAATAAAAAAACAATAGAAAGAACCAACAAAACGAAAAGTTGGTTCTTGGAAAGGATCAACAAAATCAACAAACCACAGGCCAAACTGACCAGGAAAAACAGGAGAAGATGCAAATATTCCAAATAAGAAATGAAACAGGGGACATTACAACAGGATCAACCGAAATAAAAAGGATCATAACAGAGTGCTATGAAAAACTAAACTCCAACAAATTTGAAACTTAGAGGAAATGGAAAAATTTCTACAAACAGCTACCTACCCAAACTAACACAAAATAACGTTGAAAATCTGGAAGAACCCATAACAAGAGATGGAAAATTTAATAATAAAAACACCAAACAACAACAACAAAAAAAGCTCAGAACCAGATGGCTTCACTGGAGAATTTTATCAAACATTCAGAGAAGAGCTTACACCAGTACTACTCAAAATATTTCAGAACATAGAAAAGGAAGCGATACTTCCAAATTCTTCTATGAAGCCAGCATAACCCTGATACCAAAACCAGGGAAAGACACCACAAAAAAAGAAAATTACAGACTTATATCTCTCATGAATATAGATGGACAAATTCTCAACAAAATTATAGCCAACAGAATTCAGCATTCTACTAAAAACATAACACACGACATCCAAGTAGGATTCACACCAGGTATGCAAGGATCATTCAACTTTAAAAAATCATCAAAGTAATTCACCACATAAATAAAAGAATTACATGTTTACCTCAATCGATGCAGAAAAGGCATTTGACAAAGTCCAATGCCCATTTCTGATAAAAACTCTCAATAAAATAGATATAAAAAGGAAATTCCTCAACACAATAAAGGGCATCTATACAAAACCAATAGCCAACATCATTCTTAATGGAGAGAGGCTGAAAACATTACCTTTGAGAACAGGAACAAGACAAGAATGCCCTTTAACACCACTCCTATTTCACATTGTGCTGGACGTCCTAGCTAGAGCAATGAGGCAAGAAAAAGAAATACAGGGCATCCGAATTGGTAATGAAGAAGGTAAACTGTCCCTATTTGTGGATGATATGATACTATACATAGAAAACCCAAAAGACTCCACAAGAAAACTACTGGAACTAATAAAAATATCCAGCAGTGTAGCAGGAGACAAGATAAACACACACAAATCAGTTGGATTCTTATACACCAATAAAGAGAACAATGAAAACGAAATACTTAAGAATAAATATAACCAGGGATGTAAAAGACCTCCACAAAGAGAACTACAAAACACAACAACAAGAAACCAAAAGAGAGCTACATAAATGGAAAAATATAATATAGGTAGACACAACATGGCAAAAATTACCATTCTACCCAAAGCAATCTAAAAATTCAATGCAATCCCGATTCAAATACCAGAAACACTCTTAAAAGAGATGGAAAAACTAATCATTAACTTTATATGGAAAGGGAAAAGGCCCCTTAATAAATAAAGCGTTATTGAAGAAAAAGAACAAAGTAGGAAGTCTGGCACTACCTGACCTCCGAAGCTACTATACACCTGTGGTAGTCAAAACATCCTGGTACTGGTACAACGACAGATTCACAGACCAATGGAACAGAATAGAGAACCCAGATGTAATCCATCCACCTATGATCACTTGATTTTCGACAAGAGCCCAAAGTCCATCAAATGGGGAAAAGACAGTCTTTTTAACAAACAGTGCTGGCAAAACTGGATGTCCATCAGCATACAAATGAAACAGGACTCATACCTCACACCATATACAAAAACTAATTCCAAATGGATCAAAGACCTAAAAATAAAATCAAAACAGTAAAGATCTTGGAAGAAAAAAATAAGATCAACGCTAGAGGCCACAATACAGGGCATTAACAGGATACAAATCATAATTAACAACACGTAGACTCCAGAAGATAGGGTAGATAACTGGGATCTCCTAAAAATTAAATGCTTATGCTCAACAAAACACTTAATCAAAAGAGTGAAAAGAGAACTCACAGACTGGGAAACAATTTTTGGACATTACAAGTCAGACAAAGGTCTAATCAGTCTCTAAACTCCTCAGGAAAAACCAACACCTCTACAACAAAAAGACAAATAATCCAATTAAAAAACAGGTAAAGGAAATGAACAGACACTTCACCAATGAAGATAATCAAGCAGCTAACCGACACATGAGGAAATGCTCCCTATCACTAGCCATTAGAGAAATGCAAATGAAAACTACAAAGAGATATCATCTTATCTAGGCGTTACTGGCACGAATCAAAAAAAAAAAAAAACAGAAAATAACAAATGTTGGAGAGGACGTGGAGAGATTGGAACTCTTATGCACTGCTGGTGGAATGTGAAATGGTAAAACCATGTTTGAAAATGATATGGCGCTTACTAAAAAAGCTAGAAGTAGAAATACCATATGATCCAGCAATCCCACTGCTA
Organism: Dugong dugon; assembly: GCA_030035585.1. NCBI lineage: Eukaryota > Metazoa > Chordata > Mammalia > Sirenia > Dugongidae > Dugong > Dugong dugon. The sequence goes on along the minus strand of CM057462.1, from coordinate 192,011,976 downwards.
GGAATATATCCGAGAGAAATAAGAGTTGCCACACGAATAACCATAAGCACACCCATGTTCATTTCAGCATTGTTCACAGTAGCAAAAATATGGAAACAACCTAGATGCCCATCAACAGATGAATGGATAAATAAACTATGGCACATACACACAATGGAGTAATATGCAATGATAAAGAATGTTGATGACTCTTCGAAGCATCTCGCAACATGGATGAATCTGGAGGGCATCATGCTGGGTGAAATAAGTCAATCACAAAAGGACAAATATTGTATGAGACCACTACTATAAAAACTCATGAAAAGGTTTACATACAAAAAGAAACAATCTTTGATGGTTATGAGGGAGGGGAGGGGTGGGACTGGAAAAACACTAAACAGGCAACAGATAAGGGGTAAGTTTGGTGAAGGATAAGACAGTACACAATACTGGGGAAGCCAGCACAACTGTTACAAGGAAAAGGTCATGGAAGCTCCATAGACACATCCAAACTCCTTGAGGGACCGAATTGCTGGGCTGAGGGCTATGGGGACCATGGTCTCAGGGAACATGTAGCTCAATTGGCATAACATAGTTTATAAAGAAAATATTCTACATTCTACTTTGGTGTGTAGCACCTGGGGTCTTAAAATCCTGTGAGCAGCCATCTAAGATACTCCACTGGTCTCACTCCTTTGGGAGCAAGGAAAAATGAAGAAAACTAAAGGCACAAGGGAAAGATTAGTCCAAAGCACTAATGGAACACAACTACCACAGCCTCCACCAGACTGAGCCCAGTACAACTAGATGGTGCCCAGCTACCATCACCGACTGCTCTGACAGGGATCACAATAGAGGGTCCCAGACAGAGCTGGAGAAAAATGTTGAACAAACTTTCAACTCACACACACACAAGCAAAAGACCAGACTTACTGGCCCAACAGAGACTGGAGAAACACTGAGAGTATGGCCCCTGGACACCCTTTTAGCTCAAAAATTAAGTCACCCATGAGGTTCACCCTTCAGCCAAAGATTAGATAGGTGCATAAAGCAAAATAAGACTAAAAGGCACACCAGCCCAGGGCCAAGGACTAGAAGGCAGGAGGGGACAGGAAATCTGGTAATAGGGAACCCAAGGTCAAGAAGAGAGAGTGGTGGCATGCTGTGAAGCTGTTAACCAATGTTGCAAAACAGTATGTGTACTGTTTAATGAGAAACTAACTTGTTCTGTAAACCTTCATCAAAGGTGCTATAAAAGAAAAAAGGAAAAAAAAAAAGATCTTGCACAGCTAAACATAGTCTTATCATATAATGCAGCAATAGCACTCCTAGGAATTTAAGCAACTAATCTGAAAACTTATGTGAACACAAAATCCTTATTCAAATATTTATAGTAGCTTTATTTATAATTCCCCAAAATTGGAAACAAACAAATTGTCCTTCAATAGATGAATGAATAAATAAACTGTAATACACCCATACAGTGGAATACTATTCAATGATAAAAAGCAATGAGATATCAAGTCACACAAAGAAATGATTAAATATTAAATGCAAATTACTAAGTAAAGGAAGCCAATCTGAAAGGCTACATATTGTATGATTACATTTATGTGACTTCTGGGAAAGGCAAAACTATAAAGACGGTAAACAGACTAGTGGTTGCCAGAGTTTCAGGGTTAGAAGAGGGCTGACTAGCTGAAGCATAGGAAATTTTTTAGAGTAGTGAAACTATTCCGTATGATACTGTAATGGTGAATACACGATACTAGGAATTTGTCAAATCCCATAGAACTTTCCAGTACAAAGCAATGGATGCAAAATTTTTTAAACTCATTTAAAAAGTTCTAGGATTCCAGGATGGAATGAAGACTGTAACAAAAGAATCAAACAGTATTATACATGTATGATACAACCTCACTGAAAGGGGTAGGTGGGGAAAGGTGAGAACCTAAGTAAGTTTGGAACTGAAAGAACTCCCAATAGCCAAAGCTGGAACAATCTGAGCAAAAAAATCAAGTATTACCATGGAATAAACGCCTGGTGATCTGCTTTTGTAAAAGATTACGGCCATGAAAACTTGATGGGGCACAGTTCTAGTCTATAACACATGGAGTTGCCATGAGTCAGAATCTACTCGACATCACTGGATTAATAGGATTATAACCCAAACTTCAAAATGGATATTTATCAATAAGTCCATGCTGTTGTAGTTAGGTGCCATCAATCGGTTCTGACACATAGTGGCCCTATAGGATAGAGTAGAACTGCCCCATAGGATTTCCAAGGAGCGACTGGTGGATTTGAACTGCCCACCTTTTGGTTAGCAGCTGAACTCTTAACCACTATACCACCAGGGCTCCAATTAATAAGTCCATACTTATATAAATAGATAATTGAATAAATAAATAGGAGAGAAGAGACATATCTCCCTTGCAGAAGAATTCCAAATAAAAAGGTGGAGCATAACCCCCCGATTCCTTAAGTGTGGGCTGCACATGGTGACTTCCTTAAAAAGAATACAGTGTAGAAAGTTGAAAAACGGGCAACTTCACAGTGAAGGAAACTGACACACTACCTCAGCCAGGTAATGAAGGTTAACATCAAAGACAATACATCATATTGGCAGTATATACCCTGATACGTACGCTCTGATGAGAATGGTGTTTAACCTCCTTGGTCTTCCTCCCCAAACTCATAACCCCAACCAAATTGTGAGGAAAACATCAGATAAATCCTAATTGAGGATACTCTACAAAATACCTGACCAGTACTCTTCAAAATTGTTAAGGTCATTAAAACAAAAGAGAAGTCTGAGAGACTTAAGAGGAGCCTCAGGAGACATGATGACTAAATGTAATGTGGGACTCTGTGTGGAATTGGAAACCCTAGCGGTGTAGTGGTTAAGAGCTATGGCGAGCTACAGCTGCTAACCAAAAGGTCTGCAGTTCGAATCCCCCAGGCGCTCCTTGGAAACCCTATGGGGGCAGTTCTACTCTGTCTTATAGGGTCACTATGAATTGGAATTGACTCGACGGCAACAGATTTGGTTATGGTTTTTGTATGGAATCTGGAAATAGAAAAAGAACGTTAGGTAAAAGCTAAGGAGATCTGAATAAAGTTTGAACCTCATTTAATAATAGTACATCAATATTGGTTTATTAATTGAGGAAATGTAACACACTCTTGTGAGATGTTAATAATTGGGGAAACTGAATCTGAAATGTATGGGAACTCTCTGTGCTATCTTCACAATTTTTCTGTAAATCTAAAACTATTCCAAAATAAAAAGGTTATTTTAAAAAACGAGTAGAGAAAGAAAGAGGATCTAGAACTCCAAGGGTTCTCCATAATGTGTTTTTAATCTTAGGAGCTTATTCACATTTTATAGATTTTGTTTAGTCGGAATTTTCAAATATATTAAAATTTATTATTAAACAACTACTATTAGAAACAGTGGAAACCTTGAGTTTTTTATAATTATTTCTAAAAACTGAAACAGTGGTTTAAAACATCGCAACAGGAGAAAACGTGAGTCCCCCCATTATATTTTTAACAAGTTCCTCCAATCTCCCAAGGAAGGTTTTCTTCCAATAATATAAACTTCTAACTCTAATGAAGAAAAGAGATTGTAATGCAAAAATAGGTAAAAGACAGGAGAATTTTTTTCACAGATTAAAAATACCTATGCCTGATATATATATATATATACAAATGGAGGCTCAACTACATTAGTACAAATTGATGTTCCAATATACCAGTACAAAGTGATACTCAGACACAGAGATACCCTTCTATATTTATTTGATTGGCAAAAAACAAGAAGTTAAATAAAGCAATATGTGGGGGAGAATGTGGACTTATGAGTTCATTTTGGATTACTAATGTAGTGTAAAGCAGTGTAACCACTTGGAAATAAATATGGCAATAGCTTGAAACTTTAATGCTCATATATCTTATAAGAAAAAATGTTATTCTTAGGTATATATGAGGTAGAAATACTTGCATATGTTCACCAGGTGATGTGTATGGGAATGTTCATAGCAGCACTGATCGTAAGAGCAAAAACTAGAAACAAGTTATATCCTATCAGTGAAAGAATGCATAGTTAAATGTAGCACGGCCATATGATGGAATTCATGTAGTGCAGAAAATGGATAAACTATGGTTGCATGCAACAATATGGATGGATCTTCATAATATACTAATAAATGAAACCAGCATGTCCCAGAAAGCTACATATAATATTTTATTTTCTAAAGTTCAAGAACAATTAACATAAATAACAAAACAGTAAAATGAAAAGCTCTGAAATTATACACAAAAATTTCAGGAAGACAAGAGTTGAAAATTGAACAGGCTGCTACTTAGGTAGATAAAACTTGTTGCCAGTTGTTCTAGTTCTTGAGGGATGTCTAAGACTACGAAATATTGCTTTAAAAATGATGACCGTAAAATTAAGTTACTAATGTAATAATAAAAAATAAATAAAAATAAGAAAGATCATCCCTCCGCGGACAAACAATCCAGTGTGTCTTAAGCAAAGATTATGGTGAATCCATTTCTACAGAACTGAAGCCCACTTAGGGGGGAAATGAGTGACTCAGACACATTTTCTTTCAGAGACCCCCTACCATTCTCATCTTTGCTTTCAGATTAGCTATGAGTCTGTGTAAGATTCCACACTAAACCCCTAACAGGTCTTTAAAGTAGCAGATGGACGTTGAACTGGATTGGAAGAGAAATAGAACAATCACAACATGAAAGACTAACCCAGTTTGAGAATCTTCCCTACTTTTTATACTAGTCCTTCCTATCCATTTTTTTGCCAGAGCAAAACCATTATTACTACTACTAATAACAGCAACAACAACAATACATATTATTAATCCAGTTCCAGGCATTAACTATGCTAAGAACATTGCTACATTATCCCACTTAATTATAAGAGAAGATTGTGATGTAGGTATTATGTGTCTCACTTTCCAGCTGTGAAAATTGAAGTTCTGAGGAATAAAGGAACTTACCCAAGAGTCACATGAATACAAGTAATAGAACATGAATTTGAAACAATATGAATTTGAAAGAAGTATTCTTTGGTTTAGCATTATGTCAGATAGAATTTTTTAAAAATTCATGAAACATAAGAGCCTAAAAGATATGAATTAAATGGGAAATGGAAAAAACAAAAATTAAAACACACGCATACATCACTGCCACAAGCACCACCATCACAAGAAAACACTCAGCTAAAATTGCCAAAAACACGCTTAAGAAAAAAAAAAGAATTTTCATTTGAGCATGAAGCACATGCTTTATTGGTGATGCGCAAGGGAACGTACGTCACTCAGCAGGTGGAAATTTCCACTCAGCTCATGGACATTTCCACCCAGCTTGCAGATCTGAGGCACACAGGGGAGTCCAGTTTGTTCTTGCTCTTCCTCCTGAGGCTCTGGGAAGCTTGGAATCCAGCCTGGTTGCTTGGTCACCGAGGAGGACAACTTACACCTCAGAAAAGAAGTCACTTGTCTGTCACATCCTACTGCAGGCCAAGTACTGGTAAAGGTCAGTAAGGATGCGGAAAGATGTGATGGCAGGATACAGAGAGGATGGCAGAACCCAGGGCCTGTGAGGAAACATGTCTTACTGTTTCATAGCCCAGTAAGTTGCTGGGGTATAGGTGTAGGGAGGATAAAGGGCACCCAGGGCAATCTTTAAGTTAGTAACCAACTCCTCCACTTAGTGGAGGGGATTAGCCGGCTGGCCTCCTCTGGTGTCCCCCCTTGGACTTGCACCTGTGGGAAAGTTTCCCCCTCTGACGCCCCCTCACCCCCACTAAGCCTCTGTTCTGGGGACTGTTCTGTGATCTTCCTGGGCCTTACTGCTGACGCTGCTCAGGTGGGCATTTGGAATCGCACATGGTTCAGGACACCTGGGTGGCATTAGAGGAGGTGGCTTGCAGGACTCCCACGTGTCCGGGAAAGGGTTCAGAATGTGGACAGTCATCAAGGAGCGTTAGGAAATAAAAACATACTTGGAAATCTGAGGGAAGATTACACACAGCTAGTGAAATAAGCTTCCTGCCATAGGAGTGTCCCTCTCCGGTCATCTTATTGTTGGGACTGCAGGCTCTTCTTCTGCAAGCGATCCAATTATTTTTTTCTTTAAGAGTAGCCACTGAGCATAGTGAAAATAAGCGTCTGCTGATGTAAGCCAAGTTGTCCCAAGAGGATGACAAAGTCATCTTTCTGCATCTCTTTGGTACAGGAACTGTCTTAGCTTGATTCTGAAATCACATTTCTAGATACTCTTTACATGATCATGAAAAAGGGGCAAATTCCTTTGTTCCTCACTCTTTCTTATTTCAAATTTTTCCCATTAATGTATTTTCTCCTGTAAATTTTAGTACAATTTTAGAAAAAGAAACAAAATAAAGCCCAAACAACCTAGCACCATTCACTACTTTCATCGACCAAGTACCATTAAACAGGTCAACACAATTTGGACCTCTAGATTAAATCAAAGACTTTGATGATCTAAAGCCGAATGTGACATCTACTCGTCCTCCTTCTCCTAGCTTCGCCAGAGCTAATGGGGAACTGAGATGGTGGGTGTGTTGCAGAGAACACCAACGGGAACTGAGACAGCCCAAGCTCCAAACAGCAATTCACCTGAAACTCGAAAAATGACCTGATGTGCACTCTGGTTGACTGGAAGAGTCTTGCCCCAAGATCCTCTTCCCTGGGGCAAGTGCTCCTACAGAAGCTTACCTTAGCTGGGGCCCTGCCTAACCTGGAATTTTCTGAGCCTTGTCCCAGTTTGAGGACTGGGGAGTTCTCTAACTGGCAGCCCAAGTGGTGCTTGAATGACTGGGCTTAGCACCTGTCTTAGTCATCTAATGCTGCTATAACAGAAACACCACAAGTGGATGGTTTTAACAAAGAGAAGTTTATTTCCTTATAGTAAAATAAGCTAGAAGTCCAAATTCAGGGTGTCAGCTCCAGGGGAAGGCTTTCTCTCTCTGTTGGCCTTCTCATCATAGTTCCCCCAGACTAAGACCTTCTCCGCGCAGGGACCCCGGGTCCAAAGGACACACTCTGCTCCCGGTACTGCTTTCTTGGTGGTGGTATGAGGTCCCCCTGTCTCACTGCTCACTTCTGTCTTTCATATCTCAAGAGATTGCCTCAGGACACAATCCAGTCTTGTAAATTGAGTCCTGTCTCACTAACACAACTGCCGCCCATCCTCCCTCATTAACATCATACAGGCAGGATTTACCACACATGGGAAAATCACACAATACCTGGAATCATGGCCCCGCCAAACTGATACACACATTTTAGGGGGGACATAATTCAATCCAAGACAGCAGGCTTTCCACACACCCTCAGGTTATCTGCATCCTAAGCCTGGTTGCTCTTTTTAGCTGTCTTTGCCCATATAACGGGACACCTGGCCCCTCCCCACACATCTCTCTATTCTCACTAGTAATGCCTTTCTTCTCAGTCTACCCCTCCTTCGCACAGTGGTTAAGAGCTCCGCTGCTAACCAAAAGGTCGGCAGTTTGGATCCACCAGCCATTCCTTGGAAACCCTAAGGGGTAGTTCTACTCTGTCCTATAGGATCGCTATGAGTCAGAATCGACTCGACGGCACAGGGTTTGGTTTTGTTTTAATAAGTTTATAGGACATTGAAAATATTCTCCTTAAACCTGTTTACAATTGGAGATATACAAACACCTCCTAATAGTGACTAACCCCCTGCTATTGATTCCGACTCATGGTGACCCCAACTGTTACAGAGTAGAACTGCTTTCTTGACTGTAATCTCTACGGAAGCAGATCAGCAGGACTTCCTTCCATGGCACCGCTGTTGGGTTCAAACCACCAACCTTTAGGTTCGTAGCTGAGAGCAAACTATTTGTACCATCGGGGACCCCCAACAGTGACTCCCAAGGCCATATTTTCCCATGCTGTGTTTCCCCAAATCGAGCACAGACATGTTCTGAGTGTAGCTTTGAGTCTTAAAACCTGCACCACTGTGGGCTATTTGGGATCCAGCAGGACTCCAAGACCTTCTGCATTTCAGGTCTCTAAGTCACAGCCTCTGGGCTGCCACCGTGGAGCAAGTTCTTATTTGTCCCCGATCGAGTTACACTCCTTGCTCCTAACTACTGCGGAATTACTCCCAAAGGAATTCTTTCCACTCATTCACCTTTTAAAGGGCAAACATACTTTGGGACCTCCTGCCCCCTCTCTGAAAATCCAATCTCTGAATGACCTCTTTATTTAGCCTTTCAAAGAACTAATATATTTGTTATTTTAATTAATTTCTGTATTTAAATAATTAAAATCTGATTGTCAAAGAAACAAGTGATAAATTCAGGAAAACGTTTTGGTCAGGTAATTCATAATTCAGTCATTAAATTAACTACCATTCATTTGAGGACGTTTTAGCCCTGAATTTTTATTTCATTATTGTTACTAACTATTGTCGCTTTAATACTATACCTAGTGATCATATTCCTCAGAGATGTTCTTGTTTCTTGTATACATTTTCATACACTCTGGCAGTGTAGCTGAGCTGATAAGACCTCTGTGTTTAAATCACATTGAACTTTCCCTTGACAGAGCTCAAACCCTAATGCCTCCTAGGACTTATTTCCTGCTTGCTAGAAAACATCAGATGTAGCTTATTTTTCATATTCCTTTAGAGACGCCCTCTCCTCTCTTCCATGGAATCTCCTGTCTTCCCAAGACTGCCTGCAGAGTGCTACTCCAACTCTCGGCTTGCTGCACCCTGACTTCCCTCCAGAATGTTTAAACCAGTTGCTGTAGAGTCAATTGGGGCTCATGGTGACCCCATGTGTGTCAGAGTAGAACTGTGCTCTGTAGGCTTTTCAATGGCTGTTTTCAGAAGTAGATCACCATGCCTTTCTTCCAAGGCACCTCTGGGTGGACTCAAACTACCAACCTTTCAGCTGGTAGTTGAGTGCTTAACAGGACTTCTATCCTCATTATAGTGGGAAGGGAAAAAATTGAGTATGCATTAGATAACTATTTGTGGGCATGAATCTGTGCTTCATAAGATGCAGAGCATGCTACAGGCTTGGGGAGGGGGAAGGCAGACAACACCCCAGACTGCTGGGCATGATGTTCCTAGTGCTGTCTGTGAGGGGATTGCTGGAAAACCCTGACCAGTATGCTTCGCTTCGACCAACCTCCAGCAGCTCCTGCTGTTCCCCGCCTTTTCTCTGACCCGTCATCACATGGCACAGAGCAGCAGGGACCAACTCATCTCTTCAGGTGCTCCCCTGAAATTTACATTTCTCCACCTTTCAATTCAACTCCTCACTGGAAGGATCACTTCATAAGGAAGGATTAAAGAAATGACTGAAGGTTCTTTGGAAGGAGGCAATCTCCTTACCACCACGATACTCCATGCGAAATCACCAGTTCCTGATGCAGCACTTCCCCGTGGTGCAAATGGTATGACTTGTGTTACCAGTGTTGATCTCTATGGAACACTGATATTTTACTTCAGTTACTGTCTATTGTAATCTACTTTTGAAGAACTCATAAGCTGAATTTCAAACTTGCATTATACATTAATACTGCCTAGAATTATTGTGAATTTTAAGTCTATTAATTTGAAGGTAGTTCAAATGAAGAATGTTAAGTATGCAATAATGCTGGCAATATGCAAGTATGATAATAGTAGTATGAAAATTATTAAAGTCTGGGTACGAAACCAGTTGCCATCTAGTCAACCCTGACTCATGGCAACCCCATGTGTGTCAGAGTAAACTGTGTTCCATAATATTTTCAATGGTGGATTTTTTTGGGAAGTAGATCACCAGGCCTTTCTTCTGAGGCATCTCTGGGAAACATCTCCCTAATATATTCTCTGGTCCTTCCAAAATAACCTAATTCCTGACTGCTCAGAAACTCACCTCCTACAAAAAGTCCACTGTGGTTTCCTACCTAATATCTTGGCCCAGAACTCACAACTTTTGCTTTTCCTCTGTGCCCTTCAGTCACTGACACTGTTCCATTTTTGCTGTTGACAGTTGAGGGTTCCTAGCTTGTTGACAGAAGTACAGAAAGGGGCCACCTTTTTTACTGGATCTCAGTACAGCTTCTTCAGATCTTATGCCCTAAACTTCTCCAGACTTCAGCTATAAAGACAAGGTTTAACATGCACAAAACCTAAGAGAAATGTAAGATAATATTTTAAGTTCCCACCCAGAATTTAAAATATTAAGCTCACACTGACTGTGACTGACTGTGTGTTGAGAAGAGAGTATATCAGAATACACAAGGCCTGACACCTTTAAGACTGGTGTATGTGTTTTCTCTTGCCTTGCCTCTCAGTTCCTCAAAGCAAGGTGCTTTTTTTGATGTTTACGTATTTGTTTAATTGTTTAATACCTTTCTACCTCTATCCTCCCACCAAGCATATAGATAGACACTCCACCATCAGTCATCACCAAATGTAAGCTTTAAGAGGACAGAGCTGAGACTTTGTCTTCCTCTTACCAATATATCTGCATGATCTACAATTACCATTGCTGTTGAGTATATTCCAACTCATAGTGATCCTATAGAGTAGAACTGCCCCGTAGGGTTTCCTAGGAACAGCTGGTGGATTCGAATTGGCGACCTTTTGGTTAGCAGCCGAGCTCTTAACCACTATGTAGAATAGAGTCTGGCAAAGAGTAGTTATCTGCCATCGAGTCAGCTCCGACTCAGGCCCAGTGCCATGCCATCGTCATGACGATTGGTATGTTTGAAGCCACTGTTGCGGCAATTGTGCCTGTCCATCTCCTTGAGGAATTCCCTCATTTTTGTTGACCCTCTAATTTACCAATCATGTTGTCCTTTTCCAGTGATTGGTCTTTCTGATGACTGTCCAAAGTAAGTGAGTCAAAGTCTATCCATCCTTACTTCTAAGTAACTTTCAGGTTATATTTCTTCTAAGACAGATTCATTTATTCACCAACACCACAGCTCAAATGCATCAATTCTTCGTCTGCCTTGCTTTTTCATTGTCCAACTCTTGCATGCATATGAGGTGATTGAAAAGACCATGGCTGGTGACAGATCCCACTTAGTCATCAAAGTGCTTTTTGAACACTTTAAACAGGACTTCTGTGGCAGTTTTCCCAAAGCAACAGGTATTTTGATTTTTTTGATTCCTGACTTAAAACGCTAAGGCAAATAGTAGACACTCAATAAAGGTTTAGTGAATTAATTAGCTAAGTAACTAATTTTCTATTTTTCTTTCCTCAAACTCAGAGGTGACCCTATTTGAATTCACTTGAGGTAGTCAGATCATCATAAAGCTTCCCTAGAGTACAGTTTTGCAAAAGGAGGAGAAGAAATAGGAGTAGGAGAAGGCAAAGTAGAAGCTCCCACCCCTACCCCTGCTCTCCAGCTGAGCGCTAGACAAGGCGGAGACCCTGGGTCACCTAAGCTCCCACTCAGGAGAGTAGGTGCGTGACACTGTGTCTCCAGGATGTAGGGAGTTTTATGTGAGATCAGCGTTGGTCATGACTGCTAAGGGATAAAACTGCCACCCTCAACAGCTGAAACTAAGAACAGGTGATGTCAAGCAGTGTCATCACTACTGAATCACAATTCTTGGGATGCAGACTCTTGGGCACACCAAGGGACTCTCCCTAACAGAAAGTGACTCCTCATATCCTCATAACACACCCAAAGCATCATTTCTTAAAGGAAGATTAGACTTCCACTTCTTCAATCCAAAACTTGTCAATCATTTGCAGAAATCTGGATCACAATGAGGGGCTCATCACCTCCACAGAGGAGACTGCTGTCCATGACAACATGACAACGAAGACACTGATGTTTTCTTCAGGAATATCGCCCAAGACCCCTCAAAGGAAAGGTCAGTTTAAAAGCTGGTATTGTAAGCTTGGAGGCCCTGGTAGTGTAGTGGTGAAGAGCTAAATCCACCAGCCGCTCCTTGGAAACCATATGGGACAGTTCTCTTCTGACTATAGGGTTGCTATGAGTCAGAATCAACTCAACAGCAATGGGTCTGGTTTTGTTTTTAGTTTTTTGTTTTTTTTTTTGTATTGTAAGCTTGAACCCTCAAAATCTACAAATGTCTACTCAGGCATGAAGTCAGCCACAGGAGCAGCTGCCTTGAAGTGAAGAACTCACTGATGGCTTCCCCATCCACCCAGTCAACGGGAACCTCCTGAAACCTAACACTGCTCATCGACACATCCTCCTTGGCTAAAGGGGCTCCATGTGACCAGCTGATAGAGGAAGGAAAAGCCCAAGCTTGACTCATGAATGGTTAGCTCAGGGTGTGGGTGAAAGCACAGTTGTCCCATTCAGGGTCGGCTCCAAAAGACAGAGATGAGGGAACCTCCCCAAAGAGGAGGAAGAAATAAAAAGTAAGGTAAATTTGTTGTTGCTGTTGTTGTTTTTAGCTGCTTTTTAGTCAGCCCCTAACTCATGGTGACCCCATGCACAACAGAACAAAACACTGCCTTGCCCTGCACCATCTACACAATTGGTTATAGATCAGACTATTGTGATCCAAAGGTTTTCATTGGCTTATTTTTCAGTACTTCTCCAGGCCTTTCTTCCGAGGAATTTCTGGGTGTACTTGAATTTCCAGCCTTTCAGTTAGGAGCCTAGTGTGTTAACCATTTGCACCACCCAGGGACTCCTATAATTAGAATAAACCAGAAAAAAACCATTGCTGTCAAGTCAATTGCAACTCATGGTGACCCTATAGGACAAAGTAGAACTGCCCTATATGGGTTTCCAGGATCGGCTGGTGGCTTTGGACTGTCGACCTTTTGGTTAGCAGCTGATCTCTTAACCACTGCTCCACCAACCCCCTCAAAAAAACCAAACCCTTTGCCCTCAAGCGATTCTGACTCATAGCAACCCTATAGCACAGGGTAGAACTGCCCCATGGGTTTCCAAGGAGTAGCTGGTGAATTTGAACTGCCAGCATTTAGTTAGCAGCCAAACTCTTAACCATTGTGCCACTAGTGCTTGACTGCGCCACCAAGGCTCCATAATTACCATATGACCCAGCATTTCCATTCCTAGGCATGTAGGCAAAATAACTGAAAACAAGACCCAAGCAAATATTTAGTACACCAATATCCTTTGCAGCATTATTCACAATAGGCAAAAGGTAGAAAAAATCCAAGTGTCCATCAATGGATGCCATGGGTAAGCAAAATATAGCATATCTGTACAATGGAATGTTATTCTGCCATAGAAAAGAAGTGAAGTTCTAATACATGCTATAATGTAGATAAACCTTGAAAACATTATACTAAGTGAAATAAACCAGACATAAATGGGCAAATACTGCAATAACCCATGTATATGGAATGTCTTATAATAGAAAAATGCGTAAAGACAAAAAGTAGATGAATGGTTACCAAGGGCTAGTGGGAATGGGGGATGAGGAATTATCATTTAATGGGTAGAGTTTCTGTTTTAGATGATGAAAAAGTTTTGGAAATAAAATAGTGGTGAAGTCTGTGCAACATTGTGAGTGTGATTAACCTCACTGGATTGTACACTTCAAAATGGTTAAAGTGGCGAATTTTATGTTGTGTCTATTTTACTACAATAATAAAACTACCAAAAAAATGCCTTGAGTTGGATATTTAATTCATCACTTTTGCTAGCTTCTTTATAATGAAAGTACTTGTATCTATATATTTGTCTAGAAATTGCTTTCACTGTATCTTCCCAATTGATACGTTTTAATAACTATTCATTTCTAGTATTTTTTATATTTTCTGTTATGATTTTTTGGTTGACTCATGAGTTATTTAGAAATCTGTATTTAAATTTCCAAGTAAATGACAATCTTGTATTTATATTTTTACTTCTAATACAATTGAGTTTTGATCAGTGACTATTCTCTGTATATCATCCATTCTTTAAAATGTATTGACTCACTTTGTGGCCTAGTATTTCCATTGGTTTTATAAATATTCCATATTTGTTTTAGAAAAATGTTTATGCTCTAGTTTTTGGATGCAGAAATCAATACATATCTCACAGAGCAAAGTTATCAAAAGTGTTTATATCTTTGTTGATTTGTTTCTCTAGTTTCTCTAATTGAGAAATTTCTTTAATTGAGAAATTAGAATTGAAATCTTCTATAGTGGTGAATTTACATATTTCCCTGATTTATATCAATTTTAGTTTATTTGGACGTGTGATGGTTAAGATTGTGTGTCAGCTTGGCTGGGCTATGATTCTCAGTGTTTATATGTGATCACTCCCATGATTGAATCTGCTGTGAGTAGCCAATCGGTTGAAAGGGAGCTTCCTTTGGCATATGGCCTGCATCCTAATATTAGTGGTCTTTCTGGTTTTTTCCCGCTATGGATCCTGCAGCTGCCTCTTGTTCGTCTGACCTCTGGTTCTTGGGACTTGAGCTAGTAGCTTACCTGCCCATCTTGGGATTCACTGATCTTCACAGCCTGTGAGCAAGATTCCCGCTCTCCAACCTGCCAGTCTTGGGTTCGTTAGCCCCTGCAGCTACGTGAATCAGGAGAAGCCTCTATCCTAATCCACAGATTTGGGATGTTTCAGCCTCTGCAATCAGGTGAGTTGTTTCCTTGACATAAATCTGTCTGTCTGTCTGTCTGTCTGTCCCTCTCTCTCTCTCTCTCTCTCTCTCTCTCTCTCTCTCTCTCTCTCTCTCTCTCTCTCTCTCTCTCTCTCTGTATATATATATATATATATATATATATATATATATATATATATATGTATGTATGTATGTATGTATGTATGTATGTATATACATATATTTATATGTTTTACTGGTTTTGCTTCTCTAGAGAGCCAAGCCTAAGGCAAGATCTTTTATTAATATGTAGTTAGCCTTTCTACTCTTTAATATTGCTTTTAATCATAAGGTCCATTATATCTTATATTAATGTAGTTACTCTAGCTTTATTTTGTCCAGTACTTTTTAAATAACTTTCTAATCTTTTACTATTAATCTTTCCATAACATGAAGTTTTACATATATCTCTTCCAAATAGTATTTTTATATATTATCTTAGTCATCTAGTGCTGCTATAACAGAAATACAGAAATTTACTCTTTCACAGTCTAGTAGACTCCAAGTCCAAATTCAGGGCATCAGCTCCAGGGAAAGGCTTTCTCTGTTGGCTCTGGAGAAAGGTCCATGTCATCAGTCTTCCCTTGGTCTGGGAGCATCTTAGCGCAGGAACCTCAGGTCCAAAGGACCCGCTCTACTTCCGGCACTGCTTTCTTGGTGGTATGAGGTCCCCATGTCTCTCTGCTCGCTTCTCTCTTTTATATCTCAAAAGAGATTGGCTTAAGACACTATTTAATCTTGTAGACCTCATCAGTATAACTGCCGCTAATACATCTTGTTACATCATAGTGATAGTATTTACAACACATAGGGAAATCACATCAGATGATAAAATGGTAGACAATCATACAATAGTGAGAATCATGACCTAGCAAAGTTGACAGATATTTTTTGGGGGACAAAATTCAATCCGTGACATATATTTTAATTTTAAAATGGTGTCTTGCAATCACTGCTTTACCGTTTGAGCTTAGTTTATTTTGATGTATTGAGATTTTAACTTTTGTACCATATTTGTACCATCTTAATTTCTTTGTTAATCTACAACCGTTTCTTACTTTTCTTTTTCCTTGATTTTTTTTCTTATGAATGGATAATGTCTTTGTGTGTGCACATGTGTATGCCTGCTCACATTTCCTTTTTTTTTTACTGTAGTAAAAAATATATAGCAAAACATCTGCCAATTTAATGTTTTTCTCACGTACAATTTAGTGACACATACCACATTAATCATATTATGCAACCATCACCAATATCTGTTGCCAAATTCTCCATCACCATAAACAGAAACTCAATGCTTCCTAATCAATGACATTTTCTCCACTCTTCCCTCCTGCCCCTGGTAGCCACTAACAAGCTTTTGGTCTCTATCCATTTGCCTATTCTAGGTATTTTGTATAAGCGAAATTATACAATATTTCTTCAGTTTCTTTATGTAACATTTTTCTCTCTCCTTGGCTGAAATTTACACAGTTTATTTATATTCTTTAGATGGTTATCCTTGAACTTTAACCCTATTCAATTAAACTCTAAACAACATAGAACTTTAGAATGCTTTCAATACATGTTAAGACACTACACTGTGATCTGCACTGTCAGACAACACAGAATCCTGGTGTAAAGGACTTCCAGCCTAGATAAAGAAGCAAGGAGACAAAACAGTCCAGGCTTCCAAACATACTTAGAAAGATGGTGGAGAGAAGTGCCCTTCAACTTGTGCATTAGGCTTTTTTATTCCTAAGGTTGACGCTGACCCAACCATCATCCTTCCAAAGAGGTGAAGAATTCTAGAAAGTCTTGTACTTCCATATATTTGAATATTTTCCTGCATTAATTAGGATTTCTTGAAGCAATAATAAATGACATCAAATGTTGAAGTAATTATTGATGAAAAATGATGCAGTAAAACCATAGGATCATCAGAATTTCTATTAAAAAATCTAATTAAGTGCAAAAATATATTCACAGTTGATAACTCTGGTGGAGAAGTGGTTAAGCGCTATGGCATGCTACCTACCGCTGCTAACCAAAAAAGTCGGCAGTTTGAATCCACCAGCTGCTCCTTGGAAACCCTATGGAGCAGTTTTACTGTGTCCTATAGGGTCACTAGGAGTCGGAATCAACTCGACAGCAACAGTTTTTATTTTTATTTTTTATTGCACTTACTAATATCTTCATTTTAATGTTGACTGGAAGTGATGAATGTTGTCATCCTTGTTTCATTCCTGAGATTAAAAAAAAAAAAAAACACAAAAAGCTGTTGCCAGTCGAGTGGATTCCAACTCATAGCGACCCTATAGGACAGAGTAGAACTTCTCCATAGGGTTTCCAAGGAGGAGCTGTTGGGTTCGGAATGCTGACCTTTTGGTTAGAATTCAAGCTCTTAACCACTGGGCGGAAAAGGCGGGGGACATAAAGGAATTAGGATTTAAATGAATTTTAAAAATCTGTCACTATATATAGAAAACACAATTGTCTGCATAAAAACGAAAATATTAATATATAACTTATTTAAAACAGTATAAGGCTTATACAGGTGGCTAGCTCTAAGCTCAATATAGAAATAGAGAGGACAATCATATTTGTATATAGAAACAAAAAACAATGAGAGTGTTATGTGTTAGATGACAACTTGAATTATGTGTAGTAGCTGGAAGGAAATAAAACGATGTGTCAGATAATACACAGGAAATTTATAAAACTTAAGAGAAGTGGATTAAAGAAGAACTAATAAATGGAGAGCTATAAAAATACATGTGTAGGAAACCTTCATATTGTTGTGCTGTTAGGTGCCATCGAGTCACCTCTGACTCACACTGACCTTATGTACAACAGAACAAAACACTATCCAGTCCTGCACGATCCTCACAATCCTTGCTCTGTTTAAGGTCATCATTGCAGCCACTGTATCAATCCATCTCATTGGCGGTCTTCCTCTCCTTCACCAACCCTCTTCTTTACCAAGCATGATGTCCTTCCCCAGGGACTGATCCCTCCTGATAACATGACGAAAGTACATGAGATGAAGTCTCACCACCCTTGCTTCTAAGGAGCATTCTGGCTGTACTTCTTCAGAGACAGATTTGTTCATTCTTCTGGCAGTCCATGGTAGATGCAATATTCTTCACAAACACCATAATTCAAAGGCATCAGTTCTTTTCTGGTCTTCCTTATTTATTGTCCAGCTTTCACATGTATAGCAGGCAGTTGAAAATACCATAGCTTAGGTCAGGTGCGCCTTAGTCCTCAAAGTGACATCTTTGCTTTTGAACACTTTAAAGAGGTCTTTTGTAGCAGATTTGCCCAGTGCAATAAGTTGTTTGATTTCTTGACTACTGCTTCCGTGGATGTTGATTATGGATCCAAGTAATATCAAATTTTTAACAACTTCAACCTTTTCTCCTTTTATCATGATGTTGCTTAATGGTCCAGTGGTGAGGATTTTTGTTTTCTTTATGTTGAGGTGGAATCCATGCTGAAGGCTGTCGTCTTTGATCAGTAAGTGCTTCAAGTCCTCTTCACTTAAGCAAGCAAGGTTGTCTTATCTGCATAACGAAGGTTGTTAATGACTCTTCCTCCAATCTTGATGCCCTGTTCTTCATCATATAATCCAGCTGTTCGGATTATTTGCTCAGCACGCAGACCGAATAAACTTGGTGAAAGGATTGAACCCTGGTACTCACCTTTCCTGATTTTAAACCACCCAGTAGTCCCTTGTTCTGTTTGAACAACTGGCTCTTAGTCTATGTAGAGCTTCCTCAAGAGCACAATTAAGTGTTCTGGAATTCCCATTCTTCCTAATGTTATCCATAATTTGTTATGACCCATAGAGTCAAATGCCTTTGCATAGTCAATAAAACACAGGTAAACATCTTTATGGTCTTCTCTGCTTTCTGCCGAGCTCCATCTGACATCAGCAATGATATCCCTCATTCCATGTCCTCTTCTAATTTTGGCTTGAATTTCTGGCACTTCCCTGTCCATGTACTGCTAAAATCATTTTTGAATGATCTTCCGCAAAATTTTACTTGCATGTGATAATAATATTGTTAGATAATCTCCACATTCTGTTGGATCACCCTTCTGTGGAATGGGCACAGATATGTATCTCTTCCAGTCAGTTGACCAAACAGCTGTCTTCCAAATTTCTTGACATAGACAAGTGAGCATCTCCAGCACTATATTTGTGTGTTGAAACATCTTAAATGGTATTTTATCAATTCCTGAAGACTTGTTTTTCCCCAGTGCCTTCACTGTAGCTTGGACTTCTTCCTTCAACACCATCAGTTTCTGACCGTATGCTACCTCCTGAAATGGTTGAATGTTGACCAATTCTTTTTGGTGCCGTGACTCTGGGTATTCCTTCCATCTTCTTTTGATGCTTCCTACATCATTCAATGTTTTGCCCACAGAATCCTTCAATATTGAAACTCGAGGCTTGAATGTTTTCTTCAGTTCTTTCAGCTTGAGAAATGCTGAGCGGGTTCTTTTGGTTTTCTAATGCCAGCTCTTTGTAGATTTCATTATAATACTTTGTCCTCTCGAGCTGCCCTTTGAAATCTTCTGTTCAGCTCTTTTACTTCATCGTTTCTTCCATTCACTTTAGCTGCTTGACGTTCAAGAGCAAGTTTCACAGTCTCTTCTGACATCCATTTTAGTCTTTTCTTTCTTTCCTCTCTTTTTAATGACCTCTTGCTTTCTTTGTGTATGATGTCCTTGATGTCACCCCACGACTTATCTGGTCTTCAGTTGTTAATGTTCGATGCGTCAAACCTATTCTTGAAGTGGTCTGTAAATTCAGCTGGGATATATTCAAGGTTGTACTCTGGCCTCTCATGGACATGTTTTAATTTTCTTAAGCTTCCACTTGAACTGGCATATGAGCAATTGATGGTCTGTTCTGCTGTCTGCCCTGACCTTGTTCTGATTGATGATATTGAGCTTCTCCATCATCTCTTTCCACAAATGTAGTCAATTTGATTCCTGTGTATTACATCTGGTAAAGTCCATGTGTACAGTCTCCATTTATGTTGTTGAAAAAAGGTAGGATTCAGAACAATTTCTTAATAAGCTTTGTTATGCCAATTGACCTAGATGTCACCTGAAAGCATGGTCCCCAGACTCCCCATCCCTGCTACTCGGTCTCTCTAGGTATTTGATTGTATTGAGGCTACTTCTTAGCTTTGGTTTAGTCCAGTTGTGCTGGCTTCCCTTGTAGTGTGTGCTGTCCTTCCCTTCACCTAGGATGATTCTTATCTACTATCTAGTTCATGAATAACCCTCACCCTCCCTCCCCACCCCCGTAACCATCAAAGAATGGTTTCTTCTGTGTTTAAACCTTTTCTTGAGTTCTTATAATAGTGGTCTTATACAGTATTTGTCCTTCTGTGACTGAATTCACTCACCGTAAAATGTTCCAGCTTCCGCCATGCTATACAATGTTTCACAGCTTCATCAGTCTTCTTTATCATTGCATAAGATTCCATTGTGTGGATATACCATAGTTTGTTTATCCATTTGTCCATTGATGGGCACCGAGGTTGCTTCCATATTTTTGTTATTGTGAACAGTGCTGCGATGAAGATGGGTGTGCATATATCTATTCGTGTGACGGCTCTTATTTCTCTAGGATGTATTCCAAGGAGCGCGATACCTGCATCGTATGGTACTTCTATTTCTAGCTTTTTAAGGAAGTGCCAAATGGATTTATGAAGTGGTTGTAACATTTTACATTCCCACCAACAGTGTGGAAGTGTTCCAGTCTCTCCACAACCTCTCCAGCATTTGTTATTTTTTTTTTTTGCATTAACGCTAGCCTTTTCAGGGTGAGATGATATCTCATTGTAGTTTTGATCTGTATTTCTCTAAGGTCTAATGATTGTGAGCATTTCTTCATGTGTCTGTTAGCCACCTGCATATCTTTGGTGAAGTGACTGTTCATATCCTTTGACCATTTTTTAGTTGGGTTATTTGTCTTTTGGTTGTTGAGGTTTTGCAGTATCGTGTAGATTTTAGAGGTTAAACGCTGATCAGATTTGTCGGAGCCAATTTTTTTTTTTTCCCAGTCTGTAGGTTGTCTTTTTACTCTTTTGGTGAAGTCGTTTGATGAGCATAAGTGTTTGATTTTTAGGAGCTCCCATTTATCTAGTCTCTCTTCTGGTGCTTGTGCATTGTTACTTACGGTACATATTGTGTTTATGCCTTGTATTAGGGCTCCTAGCATTCTCCCTATTTTTTCTTCCATGATCTTTATCGTTTTTTTATTTTATATTTAAGTCTTTGATCCATTTTGAGTTAGTTTTTGTACATGGTGTGATATATGGGTCTTCTTTCAGTTTTTTACATATTGATATCTAGTTATGCAAGCACCGTTTGTTTAAAAGACTGTCTTTTCCCCAATTAATGGGCTTTGGGATATTGTCAAATATTAGCGGCTCATTGGTGGATGAGCTTATATCTGGATTCTCAACTCTGTTCCATTGGTCTATGTATCCATTGTTGTACCAGCAACAGGCTGTCTTTACTACCGTGGCAGTATAATAGGCGCTAAAATCAGGTAGTGTAAGGCCTCCCACTTTGTTCTTCTTCTTGAGTAATGGTTTATTTATTCAGGGCCTCTTCCCTTTCCATACGAAGTGAGTGATTTGTTTCTCCATCTCATTAAAAAATGCTAGTGGAATTTGGATGTGGACTGCATTGTATCTGTAGATTGCTTTGGGTAGAATCAACATTTTCACTTTGTTAAGTCTACCTATCCATGAGGAAGATATATTTTTCCACTTATGCAGGTCTCTTTTAGTTTCTTGCAGTAGTGTCTTGTAGTTTTCTCTGTAAAGATCTTTAACATCACTGGTTAGATTTATTCCTAAGTATTTTATCTTCTTGGGGGCTATTGTAAATGGTATTGATTTGGTGATTTCCTCTTCAAGGTTCTCTTTGTTGGTGTAATGGAATCCAACTGATTTTTCTATGTTTAGCTTGTATCCTGAAACTTTGCTGAAATCTTCTATTAGTTCCAGTAGTTTTCTTGTGGATTCTTTGGGGTTTTCTGTGTATAAGATCACATCACCTGCAAATAGAGATACTTTGACTTCTTCCCTGCCTATTTGGATGCCCTTGATTTCTTTTCCTAGCCTAACTACTCTGACTAGGACTTCCAGCACAATGTTGAATAATAGTGGTGATAGAGGCCATCCTTGTCTGGTTCCTGTTCTCAATGGGAATGCTTTCAAAGTCTCTCCATTTTAGATGATGTTGGTTGTTGGTTTTGTATAAATCCCCTTAGTTATATTGAGGAATTTCCCTTCTATTCCTACTTTATTGAGATTTTTTATCATGAATAGGTGTTGGACTTTGTCGAAAGCCTTTTCTGCATCGATTGATAAGAGCATGTGGTTCTTGTCTTTTATTTAGGTGATGGATTACGTTGATTGTTTTTCTAATGGTGAACCATCCCTGCATGGCTGGTATAAATCCCCCTTGGTCATAGTGAAGTTTTTTTTTTTTTTTTTTTGATATGTTGCTGAATTCTATTGGCTAAAATTCTGTTGAGGATTTTCACGTCAACGTTCATGAGGGATAACTTACAGTAATTTTCTTTTTTGTGTGGTGTCTTTACCTGTTTTGGTATTAGGGTTATGCTTGCTTCATAGAATGAGTTTTTGAGTATTCCATCCTTTTCTATGCTCTGAAATATCTTTAGTAGAAGTGGTGTTATCTCTTCTCTGAAAGTTGGGTAGAATTCTCCAGTGAAGCCATCCGGGCCAGGGTTTTGTTGTTGGCAGTTTTTTAATAACCTTTTCAATCTCTTCTCTTGGTATAGGTTTATTTAGTAGTTCTACCTCTTTTTGTGTTCATTTAGGTAGGTAGTGAGTTTCTAGAAATTTGTCCATTTCCTCTCGATTTTCAAATTTGTCAGAGTACAATTTTTCATAGTAATCTGTTATGATTCTTTTAATTTAAGTTTGGTCTGTTGTGATATCACCCATCTCATTTCTTATACGGGTTATTTGCTTTCTCTCCTGTTTTTCTTTTGTCAGTTTGGCCAATGGTTTATCACTTTTGTTTATCTTTTCAAAGAATCAGCTTTTGTTCTTGTTAACTCTTTCGATTGTTTTCTATTCTCTATTTCATTTAATTCTGCTCTAAATCTTATTATTTCCTTTCTTCTTGTGCCTTAGGGCTTCTTTTGCTGCTCTGTTTCTACTTGTTCCAGTTGTAGGGTTAATGTTTTGATTATAGCCCTTTTTTCTTTCTGGATGTGTATTTAGTGCTATAAACTGACCTCTGAGCACTGGTTTTACTGTGTCCCAAAGATTCTGGTAGTATGTGTTTTCATTCTCATTTGATTCTATGAATTTCTTTATTCCATCTTTAATTTCTTCTATAACCCAGTAGTTTTTGAGCAAGGTGTTGTTCAGTTTGCATGTGTTTGATTTTTTTCCTTGCTTTTTGTGTTGTTGATTTTGCTTTTATGGCTTTATGGTCACAAAAGATGCTTTGTACTAGTATGATGTTTTGGATTTTGTTATAGCTTGCTTTATAGCCTAATATGTGGTCTATTCTGGAGAATGTTCCATGTGCGTTGGGAAAGTGTGTATACTTGGATGCTGTTGGGTGCAGTGTTTGGTATATGTCTTCGAGATCAAGTTGGTTGATTGCAGCATTTAGCTCTTCCCTGTCTTTGTGAAGCTTCTTTCTGGATGTTCTGTCCTTCACCGAAAGTGGCGTTTTGAAGTCTCCTACTACCGTTGTAGTGCTGTCTGTCTCTCTTTTCAGTGCTGTTAGAGTTTGTTTTATATATTTTGGAGCCCCATCGTTCAGTGGCTAAATATTTATTCTACTTATGTCCTCCTGGTGTATTAACCCTTTAATCATTATATTGTGTCCTTCCTTATCCTTTGTGGTGGATTTTACTTTAAAGTCTATTTTGTCAGAGATTAATATTCCCACTCCTGATCTTTTTTTGAGTGTTGTTTGCTTGATATACATTTTCCATCCTTTAAATTTTAGTTTGTTTGTGTCTTTAAGTCTAAGGTGCATCTCTTGTAGCCAGCATATAGATGGATCATGCGTTTCTATCCAATCTGCCACTCTCCGTCTCTTTGTTGATGCATTAAGTCCGTTTACCTTCAGCGTATTTATTTGTAGATATGGGTTTAGTGCCATCGTTCTGATGTCTCTTTTTGTGTGCTGTTCACAGTTTCTTTGTTTCCTTTAATTTTCTGTGCTGAGTCATTTTACTTTGTGTATTTTTTTTTTCTTATCCTTTTCATTGTTGTAGACTTTGTGTTTGCTGGATCTTTATGTATTTCTACTCTTGTTTCTTTCTTTTGTAGGATTGTTAGATTCCTTTGTGGTTACCTTAATATTTACCCCTATTTTTCTAATTTTATTCCAGTCTTTTATTACTTTATATCGCCTTAACTTCCCGTCCATATTAAAAATCAATGTCTCCATTTTTAAGTCCCACTTTTTTTGTTTTAATGTTGTCCTTTTTACGTATTGATATATGTTTCCCTATTTTCAATGTTTTAGCATTGATGTATATTCGATATCTGAATCTGAGTCAATATCTGGTTGCTCTGTCCTGTGTTCTAGTTTTGTGTTGTTATCTGCTGTTATTGATTATCGAACAGTAGGACTCCCTTTGTATTTCTTGTAAATTTGGTTTGGTTTTTATAAATTCCCTGAACTTCTGTTTATCTGGAAATGCCCTAAGTTCATTATCATACTTGAGAGACAGTTTTGCTGGATATATAATTCTTGGCTGGCAGTTATTTTCCTTCAAGGCTTTATATATGTCATCCTATTTCCTTCTGGCCTGCATGATTTCTGCTGAGTAGTCCCAGCTTATTCTTATTGACTCTCCTTTGCAGATGACATTTTTTTTAATCCCTCGGTGCTCTTAAAATTCTCTCTTTATCTTTCATTTTTGTAAGTTTGATTATAATATGCCTTGTTGACTTTGTTTGTGGATCTATCTTCTGTGGGGTTTGATGAGCATCTTGGATAGATATCTTCTCATCTTTCATGATATCAGGGAAGTTTCTGTCAACAAATCTTCAATAATTTTCTCTGTATTTTCTGTTATCCCCCCTGTTCTGGTACTCCAGTCACTCATAGGTTATTTCTCTTGATAGAGTCCCACATGACTCTTAGAGTTTCTTCATTCTTTTTTATTTTTTTTTATCTGATCTTTCCTCAAATAAGTTGGCATCAAGTACTTTATCATCAATGTCACTAATTCTAACTTCTACTGCCTCAATTCTTCTCCTATGACTTTCTACTGAGTAGTCTAATTCTGAAATTTTATTGTTAATCTTCTGGATTTCTGATTGCTGTCCCTCTATAGATTCTTGCAGCCTATTAGTCATTATGTTCTTGATTAACTTTTTTAAGGTCCGCTACTACTTTGTCGTATGTTCCCTGGCTATTACTGCATACAGTCTAATTTCCTTACTAATTTCTAGAAGAGTTCTGTATATTAGTCTTTTGTATTCTGCCGCTGGTAATTCCAAGAAGTTCTCTTCCTCCAGAGAATTTATTGATTCTTTATTTTGAGAGCTTGCTGAAGCCATCATGGACTGCCCGTTTATGTGATTTGATATTGAGTGTTGTCTCTGAGCCATCAATAATTTATTATAATTTTATTTTATATTTGTTTAGTGAGACCTAGCTTCTTGTTTTGTTTTGTTTTGATATGCCCAAATAGGCTGCTCATGTGCAGTAGTTTGATTTTTGACACCTTTGAATCTCTAACGTCCTGCCACCAGGTAATTAGTTCTGTAACCAGGTATGTGGACACAGGAGTCTATTGACCTTTCCTATATGGGTTCAGCTCAGGTGTCCAGACAGTTGGTCACCAAGTGTGGGATGAAGGCTGTCACCCCCAGTCCTAGAGAGGCATGGGGGATTGGTGCAGGCACTGGACTCTGGCTGTGGTAGGGGATCATGAGCTGATCCAGGCAGGGGGCTGATGGCTGCCCCTGAGAGTCTGAAAGGGAAGTGTGTCCCTGTTCTCTAAGTGGAGCAGGTAGGTGACTTTTGCAGCCAGACTATGAGCACCTCAGTCTGTTGGCTGTAAAGACTCGAGGGCACCACTTTTTCTTGGACTCCTGTAGCAGGTGACTAGGAGCCTTAGATGATCCCACCAGTCCTCAAGCCCCTGTTGCAGATCGATAAAAGTGCCTACTTAAGGGGCAAGGCTGTTTCGAGGGTCACAAATCTGCCATTTCACAGATGAAGCAGTTGAAGTTAAACTTCAGATGTTTGCCTTGTTATACTGTGGTAGTGAGGGCTAGCGCTGTTGAGATGGGTGCTTACAAGCCTATACAGGTGTAAGACACTCAGAGTCTGTGGACCCCTGATACCTGTGCCTAGCATTGAGCTGTGCCAACCCTGGGTTCCTGGCTTAAGGGAGCCAGTAGCTTATTTGTTCCCTCTCCGAGGCCAGGAGAATCGGTCAGGGCGCGTTTTGGGATCTACTTCAGGCCCAGTGAACTCCCGGTGTAGAGTGCAGAGGGAGGAGGTAAAAGGGAGAGAGGTTTTGGCCAAATGGCCTTTGTTTTCTTTTTTTTAATCCCCGCAAAAGGCCAAACATGTGTACTTAGCTAATTGGGAGCTGCTTTTCATTCGTTCTGAGTGTCCTAGCAGAATCTCTGCTGCTGGGGCTCTTAAGATGTGGAAACTGCTTCCCAAGCTAGGGAAAAGCATAGCTGTTTGCCTGCTTCACTGCGGACCACTGTGGCTGCGGCACAGAGCTTTCATTGCCATGGTTCTGGTGCTCTTCGCTTCTTCCAAACCATCTCCCTCTTCCCCGCAGGGACACTCGGTCCGATTCCACAACTTTGCCTTGTTCAGGGCTCATAGATATTCATATAGAATCAAACCACTTGTTTTTCCAGGTCTTTGTTGTAAGAGGGATATAGGAAGCGTCCAACTACTCTGCCGTCTTGTCCACGTGCCCCCAAAGGCTCTTTTTCATGATTCAGGACAAAAGCCCTGTCCTAAACTTCACATCCCCTGCATCACAAACTTGCCTTCCTTGTCCCATTTTAACTGGTTGTAATTTTGTTATACATTCTGGAGTGAAAAGAGCCTGACCACCTGGGTGCCTGGATACCGTGTGATACCTTTCTCAACACTTCAGTATCAGTTGCCATCCAGTCAGTTTCAACTCATGGTGACCCCATGTGTGTCAGAGTAGACTGTGCTCTCTTGGATTGTCAGTGACTCTGATCTTTCAGAAGCAGGTGTCCATGCGTCTCTTCCAAGGTACCTCTGGGTGGGCTTGAACCACCAACCTTTTGGTTAGTAGCCAAGCATTCAACCATTTCTGCCACCCATGGACTCCTCGCATTATGCAAAACCATCATTATACTGCATTTCCTCCTGCTTCGATGGCTTACTAATCTATGTTTTCTCTCTTCCCTCAAAAATGGAGTGAAGTAAGGCTGCAGATAATCTCATTAGCCTTCCCACAAGGATACTTCTAAGCATTCAGCAAATGGTGACTACATGGTCCTATTTTCACCTGCTCTAGGTTTTCAAATAGAAGACACAAAGTTGATTTCTGAGACCTTTATCAAATCTGTACCACATGGGCTCCAATAGGATCACAGCATCACTTATGGCAATTGAGATACTCTAGCAGCTCAGTTTCTGGAACTACAACAGAAAGCCAACATTCTGGCCATAGCTCCCTCCTCACATGGTATATCAGCTGCTCCTATATAAGTTTGTTCAACTGAGACTAAGAGGGTTGTTCAGATTTTCTGTCATCCTGTCCCTTTGTAATCACTTTAAAATCCAACTTAATAATCTATGCCATTCAAACAATTAATTTTATATGTGTTTTTTACTTACTAGCTATTGAAAGATTTTGTTTGACACAGAACCTATTGATGGATTCAGGATGAAGTTTAAATAAGTTTATTAATCATTCAGTCATTAAAATGAATTATCATTCATTTACACCTGCTTAAACTTAATAATTATGCCATTATAAATTTGACTTGATTTTATTGCCTATGACCTATCAAATATAATATATTTTAAGTTGGTATAAAGTGAATTTAAATTAAAATGTTGAGTAATTTCTATATCACGGGTAGTATGTAGTTATGGTAAATATGCGGGTACATATGGGAATAACCACAGTTTGGGAAAAAGTGCCCCAATATCTCCTCCAATCATGGAAATATGGTTTCATTTTTGTCTTTTCAGAGCCTTAGCTCATGAATTCTTGTGCAATTCCTCCATTCAATCCTGGGCCTAAACTATCCTCAGGCACTGAAACTTTAGTGTTTGTGCCATGCCTGGTCAAACAGCCCAGTTCATCTGGTTTGTGAATAAAATTACAATGTTAGATTTATGTGACTGTAGAATATGGGGACACTTTGTTAATGGGTGTCACGATGTCCCTATCTCACTCTCCCAGCACCTCCCTACACTGCAGATAACAAAAAAAAAAAAAAAAAACACGCAAACACATGGCCGACAAGTAGATTCTGACTCATAGCCACCCTATAAGTTAGAGTAGAACTGCCCCCACTGGGTTTCCAAGGCTGTAAATCTTTACAGAAGAAGACTGCCACATCTTTCTTCCACAGAGCAGTTAATGGATTTGAACCGCCAACCTTTTGGTTAGTAGCCAGGCACTTTACCCACTGCACCACCAGGACTCTACACTGCTGATATATGCTTGAAATTCCATTTTCAGGAAATAAATTCTTTTCTCCAGAACTAAATATCACGTTTAAACTGCACAAAACGGATAAGAAATATAAGATAGCATCTTATAGTACAGCCTCATACCCTCATGGGTAAATGATTGAGAGTAAGTACGTTTGGGAAGAAGAGAGAGGATCGGAGCACTAAAGGTCTGTAATATGGGGAAAACAAGTGAATTTGGGCTGATTTTATGTGTCTGCTTTCTCTCACTCTCTGTCAAAATAGGTTTTAGGTCTTTAACAGACATTGATTTTTTGTTTGAATGTTTATAGTCTGTCTTCTTAAACCCTTCAGCCCCCTCAACCTACCCCATTACCCTCCCACTCTCAATATATTGATTTTATCTGTCTAATTTAGCCCGTGTTGGTAACTCAAGTCTTACATTGTCAATGGATTTAGTGATTAGTCTTTTCATTTGTTTCTAAGTCTTCTTGCAATCATTCGGGTTGACTAAATGTTATGCCTTAAACATTTAAAGTGACTTTGTTAGAGCTTCCTTGTCTGGGCCAGATGATCAGGAAGGTTTCCCAGAATGTGGTTTTATAATTGGAGAAGAACAAAACATGGGAGAATGAAGAGGAGATTCTCAAAATCTCTGAAGTAGTCACCAGCTATGCTGTAGAGAGAACACAGCACTGAATCAACCGAGCATCACATCCCTGGATTAAGCAGGTCTTTCCCTGGATTTCCAAGACTGTCATTTCTCCTGCCAGGAAGGAGGAGCTGTTGGTTGAGATCACCACTGCCCATAACGTGACCATGACCATCAAGGATAGAGCTGTCACTTTAGTACATGAGGCTAGGTATCTGTAAACAGTGTCATCACCAAATGGTTCCCATAGACTATTACATAGGCTAGAGACTTCAGAGGACAAAGAGAAGGGACTTTACTCAGCAGGTCACTTACTATTTCCCATAGCCTCACAGCACATCCAAAACATAAGTCCTTAGAGAAATGTCTGATTTCTACCACAGAAATTGAGAATTAGCTGTCCAAAGTGGACTGCATTGTCAGATGGACCAGTTATGGTTGCACCTCGGAGTCTTTTCTCTCTGAGAACAGCCCTCCCAAAAAGGCTTATGGCAGCAGGGACACTAAAGTCACAGCTGACCTGATGTCCCCGACATCTCAAGGCAAAGTCATTGTATGGGGTGGGGAGTTAAGACTGGATATTCAGAGTTTCTCACAGGTCAGTTACATGAGCAGCTCTCACAACATGAAGAGCAGTGCCTGTTGATCAATGTTTCCCCGTGTTTCAACATACAACACCTGAGACTTGAGACACAGCACGCTGTAACACTTCACACACACAAACACACACACACACACACACACACACACACACACACACACACGTCATATCTATCTACATATCTTTCTACATATATGACTATCTATCTACGTATCTAAATAACTGGACTTTACGGTCTTTCAGTGTTGAGTACCCTTTCATTCTATTCTATAACTTCTACTCCTTAATTTTCTAATAATTTTACTGCTAATCATTTCTTATGAAATTCATAGATAAAAACGGAAATTTAAAAAAAATGTTCAATTCTTGATTCAACACCAAAAAAAATTAATCTGTAATGGACAACAGCAATAAAACAGGGATTAAACAATGTAGGTATAGAACCTTCTATTGGCGAAGAAGGCAAGGTGATACCAAGTAATAATACATTGGTTCAAATCTAGGAAGATAAGGGTACATTTCTAGGTAACTACAAAGAAAGTAAACAAATCCAATCATCAAAATAAAGAATAAGTACAGAAAGTGTTAGTAATAACAAAACTTACAAAATGAAAGAAATGAAAAAATGTCGCACCAAAAGGAATTCAGCACAGGAGAGTAAGAGGAACAAAGAAAACGTCAGCACCCCCCCCCCAAAAAAAAGCACTACCAAATGACAGCAATAAACTCACACCTATCAGTAATTTCTCTGAAGGTAAATGAGCTAAATGCACCCATAAAGAGATGGAGAGTGACAGAATGGAGTAAAAAAAAAAAAATAGGATCCATCCATATGCTGTCTACAAGATACACACCTTAGAAACAAAGATGTAAATTAATTGAAAATAAAAGGAAGGAAAAATATATCAAGCAAACAGCTACCAAAAAAGAGCAGGAGTGGCAATACTAATCTCAGATAAAATAGACTTTAAAACAAAATCCACCGTAAAAGACAAAGAAGGACACTATGTAACGATTAAGGGGAGGATCCATCAGAAAGACATAACCATAATAAACATCTACATACCAAAAGACAGTGCTCAAAAATACACAAAACAAACTCTAACAGCTCTGAAAAGAGAAATTGACAGTTCCACAATAATAGTAGGAGACTTCAACACACCACTCTTGGTGAAGGACAGAACCTCTAGAAAGAATCACAACAAAGGTACAGAAGACCTAAAAGGCACAATCAGCCAAATTGACCTCATAGACATATATAGAACTCCACCCTACAGCTGCAAAGTACACATTCTTTTCCAATGTACATGGAAGGTTCCCACAACAGACCACATCTTAGGCCACAGAGCAGTCTTCAACAAGATAAAAAACGTCGAGATAATACAAAGTTGCTTCTCTAACAACAATGCCGTCAACATAGACATTAACAATAGGAACACCAAGGGAAAAAATCGATTATATGAAAACTGAATAACACTCTGCTTAAAAATCACTGGGTAATAGAAGAAATCAGAGATGGAATCAAAAAATTCCTAGCATCAAATGACAATGGAAACAAATCATACCAACACTTTTGGGACACAGCAAAGGCAGACCTCAGAGGACAATCTACAGCAATAGAACCACACATCAAAAAAAAAAAGGGATAAAATCAGAATATTAACTACAGAACTCGAAAAAAAGGAAGATAACAGCAAAAAATGCTCACAGCCACTAGAAGAAAGGAAATAATAAAGATCAGAGCAGAAATAAATGAAATAGAGAGTAGAAAAATACTAGAAAGAATCAACAAAACCAAAAGATGGTTCTTGGAAAGGATCAATAAAATCGACAAACCACTGGCCACACTGACAAAAGAAAAACAGGAGAGGACGCAAATAACCCAAATAAGAAATGAAATAGAGGACGTTACAACAGACCCAACTGAAATAAAAAGGATTATAACAGAGTATTATGAAAACCTATACTCCAACAAATTTGAAAACCTAGTGGAAATAGATAAATTCCTAGAAACATTCTATCTACACAAACTACCATAAAGTGATGTTGAAAATCTGAACAGACCAATAACAAGAAAAGAAACTGAAAAGCTAATAAAAAAAACTCCCAACAACAAAAAAGCCCTGGCCTGGATGGCTTAACAGGAGAATTCCACCAAACATTCATAGAAGAGCTTATAGCAGTACTATTCAAACTATTTCAGAACATAGAAAAGGAAGGGATACTTCGGAATTCATTCTATGACTCCAGCATAACCCTGATACCAAAAACAGGCAAAGATGTCACAAAAAAGAAAATTACCAACCAATATCTCTCATAAATATAGATACACACATTCTCAACAAAATTCTAGCCAATGCAATTCAACATCATATCAAAAAAATAATACACCACAAACAAATAGGATTCCTATCAGGTAGGCAAGGACGTTTCAACTTTAGAAAATTAATCAACGTAATCTACCACATAAATAAAAGGAAAGAAAAGAATCACATGAACATTTCAATTGACACAGAAAAGACATTTGACAAAGTCCAAAACCCATTCCTGATGTAAACTTTCAGTTAATAGGTAAAAAAGGGAAATTTCTCAGGATAATAATGCGCGTCCATGCAAAACAAATGGCCAGCATCCTTCTTAATTGAGAGATCTTGAAAACATGTCCCTTGAGAAGAGAAACAAGACAAGGATGCCCTTTATCTCCACTCCTATTTAACATTGTGCTGGAAGTCCTGGCTAGAGCAATAAGGCATGAAAAAGAAATAAATAATGAAGAAGTTCAACTGTCACTGTTTAACGAGGATCTGATACTATACATAGAAAACCCTAAAGACTCCACGAGAAAACTACTGGAACTAATAGAAAGATTCAGCAGAGTAGCAGGATGCAAGATAAACATACAAACATCGGTTGGATTCCTATACACTAATAAGGAGAACGATGAAAAGGAGATCAGGAAAACAATACCATTTATAATAGCCTCTAAAAAAATAAAATACTTAGGAATAAATCTAACCAGGGATGCAAAAGATGTATACAAAGAACAACAAAACACTATTGCAAGAAACCCAAAGGGATCAACATTAATGGAAAAACATACCATGCTCGTGGATAGGTAGAATCAACACTGTGAAAATTACAATTCTACCCAAAGCAATTTACAAATATAAATCAATCCCGATCCAAATACCAACGACATTCTTCAAAGAGATGGAAAAAAAGATCATTAACTTTATATGGAAAGGGAAGAAGGCCAGAATAAGTAAAGCACTACTGAAGAAGAAGAATAAAGTTGGAGGACTCACACTACCTGACTTCAGAACCTACTATACAGCTGCGGTAATCAAAACAGCCTGGTTCTGGTACAATGAGGGATTCATTGACCAATGGACAGAATTGAGAACCCAGATGTAAATCCATCCACCTACGGTCACCTGATCTTCAAGAAGCGCCCAAAGTCCATCCAATGGGGAAAAGACAGTCTTTTTAACAAAGGCTGCTTGCAAAACTGGATATTCATCTGAAAAAAAAATGAAACGGGACCCATACCTCATGCCGTATATGAAAACTACTTCAAAATGGATCAAACACCTGAATATAAAGACTAAAACTATAAATTCAACACTCAAACTCCAAAAGATAAGCTAAATAACTGGGATCTTCTAAAAATCAAACACCTATGCTCTTAAAAAGACTTCACCAAAAGAGTAAGAAGACAACCTACAGACTGGGAAACATTTTTGGAAATTACAGGTCAGACATAGGTCTAATCTCTAAAATCTATAAGAAAATCCACCACCTCTACAACAAAAAGACAAATAATCAAATTAGTTAAAAAATGGACAAAGGAAATGAACAGACACTTCACCAAAGAAGACATTCAAGCGTCCAGCACACACATGAGGAATGCTCATGATTACTAGCCGTTAGAGAAATGCAAATTAAAACCACAATGAGATAGCATCTCA